>OY728120.1:1254220136-1256758886 GCA_963277665.1 Viscum album | reverse complement strand
TGGTAGAAAAGAGTTAGAACCATACAGACATGGGAGGTAAGAATTATGGAATTCCTAATCATTTGTTCTTCATTTCGAACATCAATATTACTTGGGTGGTATGGTATTTTGGTCGTTTTTTAGCTTGATTATGTGTTTTTTATGATATTTCAATGTATTTCGCAATTTTTTGTGATCTATGAGTTGAGACTGAGGGATATTTTGAGTTTATAGGGTTAAATAATGATATTTGTAAGAGGATAATGGTTAGTATGCTAGTTTAGTAATTGCTATGGACAACCCTTATGGCCTTACCTACAAGTCTCAGTGACACATGCATGATTGGTGCACGATTGGTACACAGTTTAACAAACTGTTCAGCCAAATCATGCATAATGGGAAATGATTATGATTTTTTTTATGTTTTTATCTTTTTTTTATTTGTAGTTTTTTGTAATTATTTAATTATTTTGGATACCCATGATGATTATTTATTTTGGTTCTAAATAAGTGGTTTGATATTGAATTGGGTTTAATAAAGATTTTGTTTTGTGTCTTATTGAAAATTCCTCCTAAAATAATTTCATCTAGGTATAGAGAGTCGGTGTTAGAGATACCCCCTTAGGTGAACCCATATATTAATCCATCTTTTTTGGAGTCGGTGAAATATATGATCCAATCCTTGGGTCAAGTGGTTAGTTGGGAGTTGGTATAGGTGGTGGACCATGCTCAGTAATTTATGAGATAAATTCCATTCATGTTCGATAGCGATAAGGGACCCCATTATCTTGATGAGTTTTAGGATTTTATCAAGTGAATATTTTTGTTCTTAAAGACCAATTATACCTCTATAGTTGTATTCACCATGTATGTGTTGGAATGACTTGGTAGAAAGTGGTGAGAACCAATGGTGATCTTGAGGAGGCATGAGGATCTCACTTGGACAACTTTAAAGGTTTCTTCAATTGGATGTCCCGCCCAGAGACTTTAAGAGTGGTAAATCCCTATGAGTTTTTAATGTCAGAGTTGTGGGTTCATTAGGTTATGGAGTATACCATTAATTTTATAGATTTGGTTTATGTCTCTTCAGATATCACCATGAATGATTACCTCATGGATTGAAGTTTTTAGATGGGTTTGAGTCTCGATATCAGATCGATCATCATTATTATAGGTTTAAAAACATATTCAGAGGTGGTTGAGAGGTTATCTATCGTATATGTTGTCTTTAATTTCAATATAGGCCACATTGGTGTTTTTTTAGTGGGAAGAAGCCAAAGTTCATTGTCAGGGAAGAAGCAGAAGTGGGATAAACCTCTTCGAGTTTATCTCCTATGGATTCTATAGGGAACATGCCCATTGTATATTACGAATATAGAAATTTTCGAAAAACTTTTATTAGTTTCCAAGAGACTCTATGGGAATATAGTTGTGTGGAAACAATGGATTACTTATACGCTTCTTTCTATTGGATTCAAAGGGATCAGTGTGGGCCCCAATATTTACAAGGGATCCTAGGTGTAATCAAAGGCTTCAAAGGGTTTATGGTCTTACCATAATATTAAGGTATATTCTCATCAATGTAAGAATATGTATGGTGGGTTTTATCTAGGGTATCTCCATGCAGTGGAGGTTTTAGTAGAGGACTCAGATCCTAGGTCAACCACTATGAGTGTTATGGTGTTAGTTGAATCTTCCATTATATTGTATTTATTTTATACCGAAACTTTCCATTACATTATTTTGAATAAATTTATCATTTTTTTGTATAAATAAGGATTTTATTCTATATGTAATGTATTTTTTTACACTTTTGGATAGAAATAACGAGCATAGTTTTAAATATCTAGCGGTTCATGTTTTGATAGATGGCATGGATGTCATCTGGGACGTCATTGTTTTGGTGTACGATTTTTTCGAACATATTATCGACATAGATTGGTTGATCATATTTATGTTTCTAGTCAACTTTTATCACCACATGCTCCATTTCATTATACATGATGGGTAACTCATGTCATTTATGGATAGTGGGTTCCACGATTAGGGAAGGAAAACCAGTTTCCTCAGAATTGGGGTTTACTTCATGCCAGCAATCTTGGTTGTTCCTTGGTGGTTTCTAGTATAGTTTTATGGGAAAACTTCTATTATTAATGTATAGGTACCTATAAGTGTATCCAATGATTTTTTTTGGGACTTCAAACCAGTGAAAGATCGAGTTCCCTATTGATTTTATCCTAAGGAAAAGCTCAAATTCCTTTCCATGTTTTTGGATGGCTTTGAGAGAGTTGAAATAGTTGAAGGTATTTCTTGATGATCTTTAGGGAAATTGATTTATCCATCCCAGTTTGTAACCATTGGATTTTCTAGTTCTATTTTTAAATATGTCCGATGGAGGTCATCGAATTTTCATATACAACCATAAACATAACTATGTGACCATGAAGAATAAATACCATTACCAAGGATTGGCGATATCTTTAATTATATTAGGGGACCCAAATGGTTATTCAAAGATCTATTTAGGATCTGGGTACCACCAATTGAGGTTCAGGGAGGAGGATTTTCCAAATACTTCCTTCCAAATATGGTATAGTATTTTTGAGTATTTGTATTGTTTATTTGGTGTTACCAATGCTACTGTATTTTTCATGGCATTAATAAACCCAATATTCAATCACTTTTGGACATATTCTTGGTCATGTTTTTGGATGACATCATGCGGTATTACATCATACATGGGAAGAATACAAAACATTTAGATTTTTTGTTGGATTTTTTGAGGGAGCGTCATCTTTATGCCAAGTTGTCAAAATGATAGTTTTGGATTTATAAAGTAATGGATTTTGGGTAAATTATTTTTAGTTAAGGGTTTCAGTGGATCCAGATGATTTTTGGGTTACCATGTCATTGGATAATCCAAATAATGTGGTCAATATTCAAAGCTTTCTAGGCTTAGTCAGGTATTATAAATACATTATTCATGATTTATCTTGGCTAGATTCTCCCTTGATGGTCTTGTCCAGGAAGGGGGTGAAAAATGAATGAGATGAGAAGTTCCAAAGTGATTTTAAGTAGTTATAGGCCTATATATCATCTAAAATATTTTTTATTCTTCTTGAAAATAAAATAGCTTTTGTTTTGTATTGTGATTCATTCGGTGTGGGTTAGGGTTTTTTACTAATGCAGGATGACCATGTGGTAGATTATGGATTGAGGTATCTATGACCACATGAGTGGAATTGTCCCACCCATATACTAGAATTAGTATAATAACTAATGTGCTGAAGACATGGAGACATTACCGCTTCAAGGATTGTTTTATAGAATACTATGATCATAAAATCCTGAAGTACATCTTTCATCTAGAGGGAACAGATTCTCATAAAGAGAATATGGGTCGAGTTAATTTAAGAATTTTGATATTGATATTTCTTATACACCTAGGAAGGATAATGTGGTCACTGATGCTCTGAACAGGAATATTATAGAATAATTGGTAAGTTAATCAGTGTATTGGTGGGGTTTGATGAGTCAATTTGCTGAACTAGCAATATAGGTGAGGGAGGATGGAGGAAAGGTATTATGGGTATGTGTATAGGCTAGAACCTCTCTTATCGATCTGGATAAATGTAAGTGGGTATATAACCTTGAGTTCTAGTAGATTATTAGTGCTTTAAATGTTGGCGATACCATAGGTGATTGGTCTCAATTATTTGATAGTTCTCTCTAATTCAAGAAGAATATGGTTATTCCTTTATTTATGAGAGAGGATGAGATGTGTGAGTCTCATAATTAAAAATTATTTATATACCAAGGGGTGAAAAAAATTTGTAACTTGAATTTTTTATATTGGATTCTAGAGATGATGTAACACCCTAAAAATTCAAAAAGAGTAACTTTAATTCCATAGTGTGTATGACATGCAACACGAAACATAGAATGAAATATAACCTCTAAATATTTTTTGGTATATTTAATATTTTAAATAAATTTTATATATTATATGGCATAAAATTCACATGATATTCAGTCAGCTTATATCACACACAACAATAAGATTCTTTGATAGTTTTCATTATACACAAGATTATGTTTTAGAAAACTACAATATATTATTAAAATATTATTTAATATAATAAGATATTTATAATAAAATAAATTAGAGGTTATTAATAGTATTAAATACAATATGAAAATATATTTTTTATAAAAATATAATATAAATTCATTGGATACCAATTAATTATGAACAAAAATATAAACTAATTGAATATAAAGGAAGTGTTCATATACTCACAAAGGAGTTTTATCATAATAAATTAAATTAATTACAATTTTTTGTATGATATTAATGAAATATATATATATATATATATTATTTAATTAAATAATTTTTATATTCATCAAATATATTTGATCGGAATATGAAAAGAACAAACCAAATTTTACGCATAAAAACATATATTTTTCTAAATGTAGTTTAACTGTATTTTAATGGAAAACCTATTTTATATCCAATTTTTGGGAATTTTATAAATTTTACAGGTCATAATAATATTCCTTTTGAAATTATAATATCAAAATAATATGTGGGTGAATTTTTATTATATTTCTGTGGGGTTTCATTTTTTGATGAATAATGAAAAATACTAAATTTTACTTCAATACTATTTTCCCTCTAAATAATTTATAAGGATAAATTATATTATGGATTTGTTTTAAATATTATTTTGATACATTTTACATATATTAATCCAATTTAGTAAATTGGAATCAGTTTAACTTCGATTATATATATATATAAATTCATCAAAATTTTAAACATTTTTACTTTAAAAACCTGCATTGTTGTCACGTTTGTGGGACTAATTTAAAAATAATTTCATCAACTAATGGTATTTTAAATTAGGAAAAATGATTCTATATTTTTAATAAAAATAATTTATATGGTATAATAAGTTAAACATACTTTTTGACAAATAATATTAGTGAATGTAATTAAAATTAATTACAATGTTTAAGAGAAACAATAGCTTACACGGAACAAAATGTTAATAATAACTGACAATATGACATAGAAACATGTCCAAAATCTATTTTATATCCATATTTAAAACTTATCATATTTTTTATTGAATTTGGTTCATGATTGAAAACACTTCACATTAAAAAACGTGGGTGGAATTCACTTTAAAAAAATATCAAGAATGCCACTCCTCCTATACTATAAAAGGTACTCATCCATCTCATTTATTAACACATATAAATCCCTTTTTCTCCCCAAAAATATACAAAATTAAGATCATGAAATACAACCCCTCATCCTAGAAGCCTCACATTGGAAAAAAAATCTATGGATGTGCATTGGTGTAAACAAAAAAGAGTTACCTAAACAAGTGGTAACTATATTCCGTGATCAATTTTTGGTTCCATTTACTTCTCTACTCATTCAAATTATTTTCATATCATTATTATACAATAACCACAATATATTTTATATATTAAGATGTTGTTATGATATGTTTTTGTCCAACAATTTCACACACACCCATAAAATGGGATACACAATCATCGTCCGTGTGTACGGAAGATTACCGTATCCGAAACCGATGTCATTCGTTCTTCTATTTACCACATTTAAATGATTAAATAATGATGGATTTATAGTTTGAATATGATAAATATAGTATTAATAATTACTTATTTATTTTTTAATTTTTATATAACACAAAAATATTTGCACTCCAATTGTAGAAATATGATACCATCATTTATGGATATATATATATATACTTGTGCCTCTTAAAAATGATGTGATTCATTCATGTTATACATGGAATGTATTAAAGTATGGTTTCAATTAAACTATGTTACATATATTAAATGAATATGATAAATTAATTATAATAAAAATATTCTTATATATCATTTACGTTTATTTATTTTGAATATGATAAGTAAATGGACGTAGTGTTCATACATACATACAACTTACTATCTCCATGAATGGTGCATTTCATTTCCTATCTCAAATTATTATGGATTATTATACACATATATAAAAAAATTATATGATAATTATATCATGTTTAACATTATTTAGATTATGAAATCATGATTGATTTATGAAGAATGGGAAATAACTTGTCAAAATATATTCGAAAAACTACTGAATAAACCCCTGAAATAATGAAAATAATGAAATATTGTTAACTAATGGGTTATAAGATACAATATAAGATTAATATATGATATTATAAATATTATTATTTTTATTTTATATGTTATTGTCATTATTAAAGACATTATACATGCGGTTAAATGACGTTCACCCAAAATTAAACACAAAGTAAGGGATTCTTACCTCATTTTTTCTTGCATGAGGCATACACCATTTTCATCACTTATTTATTTTGTGTTGTGTATATACTAAAATTTTTATATTTTTTATCATGAATAAATTTTTATTCATCATATTTATATTTTCATTTGATGTTATTTATTTTATGGTTATTATAATTCAAAATTTACCACGTAGTAAATGACTTCATCTCAATTTCCATTCTTTGAGGCATACTTTATAATTGTGCACATAATTTATTATATATGGTTTATATACTTCAAATTTAAAATATAATATCATGAAAAATTAATTATTTATTTTATTTTGAGTTAAAATTTGAATTATGACATCTATGTGGATTTCAACATAAAATTACCAAGTTGTAAAGAAGTTTCAAAACTCAATTCCTTTTTCATTGGGTTATATTAATTACTCATTATCATTAATATTCTATGATTATGTGTATAATTAATTTTAATTAATTTTAATATATTTACACTTATTATATTTTTATTTAAAAATGATACACATAATCTATTAGTTTATTAATTCTCACTTCATCTTTATGGTATTCTCATGTGGTTACCTTACAATATCATCTTATTCATGATTTTTTACACTTGAAATTCCATTGAATGAAATTATTTGATAATTTTTAAATAATCCCTTTAATTTCCATCTCATATGTTTATTAAATATCATTTTGACTAATAGTATCATTTTTCACTCTTTAATACCTAATATGTTTTATAAAATATTTTTATGAAAATGTTGCTTCATCTATATCTTTAGTCGGAGAAACTGTTGAATTTTAAAAATTATATATTCTAAAAAGGTTTTCAACAATGTTTTTACCAATTTTAAAATTATTTATTACAAAAAAAATTACCCAATTTTTCTATTAAAAATGTTTTCAAGTGATTTATTTGTTGTTTTATAATCATGGAAATTTTGTAACCTTTTTATCATGAAAAAGAAATGTTCTTTTTTACCTTGTATGAAGTGATGGATTTACCCATCATCATTCATTTGAAGCTTATTTGTAAATTTTAAAAGGTTAAATTTTAATGAAATTTATTTTAAAAGTGACTTTCAGATAAAAGTATTTTAAAAAAATACAAATTAAATTGATATTTTACTCAATAAATTTTTTAAAATATCTTTTTATAATACTTCCATTTATCAACAACAAAACTCTTTATTTTAATCCACTATGGATAATTTTAATTGATACGATCCTTATTAATTTTCTATATGGTTTCTAATTGATTTTTCAATGGATAGTATTTACATTCACTTACTTGGTTCATTTTTTTAGTCCCCTTCAAATATTCAATTTCATATGATTTTTATACAATAAATTTACCCTAAATATCTATATCATTTATCATGGATATGATTATTATCAAAACCATATACCATTTTTAAATACGGTGTTTATTTCCATAGTTATTTAATTACTTCGGAAAAAATTGATTAATTCTTATACTTTATTTAATACAAATATTTGATAAGGTGCATTGTCTACGAATTATATAGATTATTGTATATTTGAGAAATGATTTGGACATGCACTATACGGGTTAGGGATTGGTTAATGATATCCCCTCAATCCAATGATAGTAACATGATAAAAATCAATTTGATATCCTAATCTAATGGGTTTTTACCTAGTATGTCTTAAAATATCTTGAGGATATATTAGGATTGTAAATGTATAATGTGATTGGGAAACATGAAATCCCTTAATTAATAATTTAATTATTTCTAAATTAATTTCTTATTATTTACTATGAGATGATTTATTTGACATTATATATGGATTCACATTAATTCAGAGTTTATTGATTACATGGAATTTTTTTTTCTTATTTACCTTTTCATATTAATTATTCTTTATCCGTTTATTTCAAATAGCTTGTGTTTTTTGTTATTTATCCTTCCATACTATTTTATGCACTTCATAATAAATTTATTGATTATATGACTTGTGTGTTCAATTACCACCTTTACATTTTGATTATTCTCATTAATTCATTATTGTTTCTGATGTACTTTACTCTTAAGGAGAATTATACCTCACCCTTAATTGTTTCATTTTCCCTAGGATTTCGTAAAGTGTACTAAAAAATATATTCAAGAATATTCTAGATGTAATGATGTTATTATCAAAAAATATATTGGGTAATTTTTGTATTCATTTTTAATAAAAGACTCGTGTATGATTATAGTTTACCAAGACCACAAAAATGTTCAATACATTGGGATGAAATTTAATTGTATCTTATGCCAGTGAAATGGTAGTAGGCTCTGACTCCTGGATTTTTGTGTTCGAGTCACTACAATTGTTAATAGAGCAGGATTATTATAAACCATGGGAACTAGAATTATGAAAACATATATTATGTAAAAAACCCCAAGGATGGATTTAGATTATAAGTATATAAGAACATCCTAATCTTTTAGTTAGATAGATATTGTGTAGTTTTCTTAGCAATACATCCTCATCTAGATACTATAAGTAAAAGTGGTTCTATCATAGGTATACATAGGGGTATCAATGACAAAAAATGTGTGTCAAGACTAACTCGATTGTAACTTTGTATAAGAAAATAGGTTATACATCACACCTGGTTGGACACTCTCAGGGGATATTCTTAGGAGAATTCATATTTTATTTACAAACTCTTATAACTAGTATGAATAGATAATGATAATTAATGATCTAGAATATAATTAATGTGTTATTCATTGAAAATATCATTTCATAATTTATATATCCTGTAAATGATCATAGAAATTTCTCACAATGATTATTGTTACTCACACTATGATGCTTAATTTTAGTCAATTGTTGGTTCCTGAAGGATTCAAGTTAATTTTCTACATTATGGGAAATATTTTGACAATGAGTAACCAAATTATGTGTTTATAGGAGTGACATATATCATGTTTATGAATAATCATTTTTCCTAAAATATTATTAGAAATACATACCATAACCAACTCCCTAATTCAACAAAGACTATAAGGAAAGTGGTTTCTAAGATCTTGAGTGGTGGATACCATAGAAAAAAAAGAAGTCTTGATTTCCAGCATGAAAGATATGTAGAAGGAGAAACCCAATAAAATTAATCAATGGAACATGGAAATTATTTATGAGTAACAAAGAACTATGTAAAGAATATAATTTCAGAGGGTAAATAAATGGCATAATGGAAGGAAATAAGTCACATCCTGAGGATCCATGTATAGTTATTTTCGTTAAATGTGGGGAACCTGAGCCTTACCCACGTCAACTAACTCTTCTAAAGGATAAAATATAGACCCAAGAGGGGCCTATGTAGAAATTAATATATTAAGTATTTATTTATTGTGTTTCTAATGAAAACCGTAGATAAAAGGATATTTAATTGTTAAATTTCACGTATGTTCTTCATATTTCTTTTGGTCATTATATTTATATAGTTTATGAAAAGAAAAACCCATATGTTAGGTGATAACCCATAAAATATGTGAAGGTGGTGGGGGTTTTACCGATGTCCAACGGATGATAAGGGTTTCAAAACTACCATTATTCTACGTGATTTCTGGGTAAAGTTATCATTGCTTTTAGATAAAGAATTTGATGAATAAATATTATTAAGGAACCCATATTATTAATTTTGGGTTTAGAGATTAAGGTATTGGATTTGGAATACATTTAGCGAAATACATAAAGACTTTTCACCGTTTTATGTATCTTAAAATCTATAAAAATGAATTTTAGTGCTTTAGGAACACAATAATAATAATTCTTGGGTATTCATTACTTGGTGTAAAGAGATAAATTTGAAATTGATCAAACCTAAACCCAATGATGAATTTTTGTTTATAGAAATATATTAAGTATATATATTTATTCTACTATTAGGTATTAAAATAATTACCCAACATTAAGAAATTTATTTATAATTAAAAAACATAACTAATACCTTAATTATTTTGATCTGGTAGTCTTTTAAATCATCACAGATTTATGGCCTTTAGACCCTAAATATTTTATTGATCATTAAGTTAGTTTTTATTTATGTCCTCAATCACTACCTATAAATATTTACACTATTCTCCCACATCTATATTTTCACACTATACTAATTTTCTCCTACTTAGAATCTTATTTATCTGATATTCCATGTGACCTTTGTACATTTCATTCTCGCTTATGAAGATGATATTTTAGAAACACTTTTACGATTCATGATTTTTCATCAAATTAGTTTTAAAATATAAAACATTTGACTACCAATATATATTTCACATTTGTGAGAAATATATTTAATTAGGGTGGGGAGAATATAACACCACAAAAATTCTAAAAGATTTACTTTTATTTGATAGCGTATATGACATGAAACACCAAACATAGGAAGAAATATAACCTACTGAGAATTTATGGTATATTTAATATTTAAAATAAATATTATTTATTTTTAAAGTTCCAATATATGTAATACTATGTTTACATTCATAAAAAACAATAATGAGATTCTTTGATAGATTGTGTTATACGTAAAAATGAGTTTTTCAAAAAAAATATTATTACAATATTATTCAATAATAATAAGATATAACCTAGATGTAAAATTTTATATTATGAATATTATTAACTAACTTATGAAAATATATGGATTATAAAAATATTAGATAAATTCATTGGCTACTAATTAATTAGAAACTATAATATAAACTAATTGATTACAAATGAATTTTTTTACGCTTATAAAAGATGTTTTATGATAATAAATTAATTAATTACTAACTATGATTCATTTTAATGAAATTTATATTTTATATATTCAATAAAATATTTTTTATATTCATACAATATATTTTTTAGGCCTAATATAAGAATAAACTCAATTTTACTTTAAAAAATATTTTTCTAAAGATTGTTTTTTCACATTATAATGTAGAAACGATATTAAATAAATTATTGGTAATTTTTTTAAAATTTTATATGTCATAATAAAAATTATTTTTTAAATTGGAACATAAATGTTTTCTTAGGGGGAATTTTTGATATTTTTCAATGATGTTTCATTTTTTGATAAATAGTGAAAAATACTGAATTTTAATTCAAAACAACATTTTCATCTAATTTATTTATAAGGATAAATTAATTTTATTATTATTTATAAGTTTACTTAGATAAATTATATATAAATTAATCAAATTTATACCATTGGAATCATTTTTAATTTGAAATTATATAAAAGCATAAAAATGTTTTGAAAGTTTTTACTTCAATAACTGTATTGTCGCCCTGTTTCTGTGATTAATTTTAAATAAATTCCATCCTATAATGTGATTGGAATTTGGAAAAATGTATTAAATATTTGGAATCAGAAAAATTTATAATTTATAATAATTTGAACTTAATTTTTAAACAAACGTTTTAGTGAATGTAATTAAAATTAATTACATCGATTAAGAGAAAAATGAGCTTAACAAAGAACTAACCCTTAATATTAATAGCCAAAATGACCTAAGAAATTGTCAAAAATACATTTTATAAAGATATTTTGAATTTATCCCCAATTTTATTTACTTTTTTTATTATTGGAGGAAATTGACTTTGAAAAATCATTTGTGGAATTCCATTTTAAAAAATATACAATAATGTCACTCCACCTCCACTATAAAAAGGCACACACCCATCCCATTTATTCACACCACCCAAACCCTATGGCACACCCAAAATCTGAAAAATATGATATTACAACATCCCTACCACATATTGGAAACCTATCCTTGGGAATAAATAAATCCATGGAATTCATTTGGTATAAACAAAAAGAAGTTACCCAAATAAGAGGTAACTCTTTTCAATGATCACTTTTTTTTCATTTACATATACACCCATTAAAATATTATTATATCATGATTATATAAGAATATAACAATATGAAATATATTTTCATGTTATTTTGATTTGATTTTTACTAACCCTCTCAAACACATCCATCAAATGGGATGCACAATCGTCATTCGTGTGTATGGAGGACTACAGCCTCGCAAAGCAATGTCATTCATTATTCCATTTACCACATTTTATGTATGGAATATTGTGGTTTTTATAGTTTATATATGATATAAATAGTATTTATATTTTATTAATGATTATGATATTTTTATATAACAAATACCTATTTTCTTTCCCTTTGTGGGAATATGATAACTTCATTTATGGACGTGTGGACTACTACCTCCTCAAAACAATTTTATTCATTCATGCTATACATGGAATATATTATAAGATGTTTTCAATAAAAAAAGGAAATATATTAAATTAATATGATATTTAAATAATAATAAACATATTAATATATATAATTTAATTTTAATTCTGTTAAATATGATAAAGAAATGGATGTCGTGTTAATGCGTACGTACGACTTACCGTCTCCATGAACGATGAATTTCATTTTCTATCTCTAAAAATTTTATATTATTTTATATGCATATATACTGAATTTATATGATAATTATTTCATGTTTTACATTAGGGAGATTATTAATTTATTGTTTATTTAATAAGAACAAAAAAAAAAGAACAAGTCAAAACATACTCGAAAAACTGCGTATTTAACAACTGGAATAATTAAAATAATAAAAGATTGTTAAAAAAGGACAATAAGATATTATATAATGTTAATATAGGATATTATAAATATTATTATGGTTATTTTATAAGATATTTTCATACATTAAACCACTATATAATAGGTTAAATAATGTTCTCCAAAAAATGCAAGGTAGTGGATTCTTATCTCACTTTTTCCTCCATGAGACATACACCATTTTCACCTCTGATTTATTTTTTGTGGTGCATGTAAAAACCCTAATGTATTTTATATCATAAATTCATTTATATTAAAGGTATTTAGAGTTTTATTTGATGTTATTTATTTTAATAAGATTATTATTCAATATTTACCAAGTAGTAAGGGAATTCATCTCAATTTTCATTCCTTGATACATAATCTATCATTGTGAATCTAATTTCTTTTATATGGTGTACATACTGAATCTCTTACATGTAATATCATGAATAATTTTTTATTAATGGTATTTTGTGTTTCAATTTTAATTATTTCATTTATGGGAATTTGAACTTAAAATTACCAATTGGAAAAGAAATTTCATAACTCATTTCCTTTTTCATTGGATTATATTACTTACTTGTTGTCATTAATATTATATGATTATTTTTTTAGTGAATTTGAATTTATATTTAATTAGTTACACTTATTATATGTGTATTTATAGTTGATAAAAATAATTAATTCATTGATTTATTCTCACATCAATGTTATGGTCTTTTCAAGTGTTTACTTCATAATATCATCATCTTATAGATTGTTTACACCAGAATTTATGTTGAAGTAAATTTTTTGATTACTATCCAATAAAAACATTAATTTTCTTCTCCTTTGGTTATTCATAATATTTTTAAATTAATCGTACTATTTCTCTACAATTTCTTAATCAAAATTTTTTAAAATACGTTTTTAAGAAAACCCCATTTCATTTCTCCCTTCAGTAAGAGAACATGTTTCATCTATAACCCTAATTTGAAAAAGATTTTTCAAAAACATTTTTAACCTTTTCCAAATGAATTATTAGATACATCATTTCCCAATTTTTCATCTAAAAATGATTCCAATGCAATATTTTTTGGCATCCTGATCAAATAAAATTCGTAACCTTTAACTATTAAAAATGAATATTCTCTTTACCTTTTACGGCTTCTATTGATTTACCAGAAATCATTCCGTTGTAGCTTCCTTTTCATGTTTAAAAGTTTATATTTTAAATAAAATGTTTTTATAAGTTAATTTCAATGAAAATTATTTTCAAAATGTTTTTTAAAATGAAAATTATATTTTCCTAAAGATTGTTTTAAAATATCCTTTTAATGTATTTCCATTTATAAATGAAAAACCTATTATTTTAACCCACTTGGGATATGTTATGTTTATACAATCTTTATTATTCCTATTTATGGTTTATGGTTTATTTTTTAAATCACATTATCAACATTCACTTCCTTTATTCATGTTTTTAATAACCTTGAAATATTCAATTTCCTATAATCATTAGACATTATTTTAACCATAAATATCCATATTAGTTATCATGAATATTACTATTTCATAAAAAGTATACCAATTTTACATATTTTTCATAATTCGATAGTTATTTGATTATTTAATGAAATATGGATAAATCCATATCCTTTATTGAATATGTATATTTGATATAGATAATTATTTATGAATTAAATTGAATTTTTGATATATGAGTAATGATTTGTACATGCACAATACAAGTTGGGAACCAGCTAATAAAATCCCATCGATGCATTAGTAGTCTCATGAGTTGAAATTGGTTGCTAGCCTAAGATAATAGGTTTTTACAAGGTATGATTAAAAATTTCTTTATGGTAGACCTTCATGATAAATGTATCATGTTCTTGAGAAACATGACATCCAATAATTATGTAATTTATTTATTTATAATTCATATATTATTATCATCTATAAGATTATTTCTTTAACATTATCAATGGATTCACATTCATTATTAGTTTTTTGATTACATAGAATTTGTGTTCATTTATTTACCTTCCATATATATTATTACATATCTAGTTATTAAAAAAGTATTGTGTATTTAGTTATTTACCTTTCAATAATTTTTATACACTTCAAACTTATTTTATTGATTGTATTTCTTGTGTGTTAAATTATAGCCTTTCCAAATTGACTATTATCATTGATTCATTATTTATTTCTATATACATTACACTTACTAATAATTTGATATCACCGTTATTTTGGTTCCTTTCCCCAGGATTCCCTAAAGTGTACTAAGAATGATATTCAAGGATACACAAGAAGGAATAATGTTATTTAATAAAAATTGTTATAAATTTATGTATTAATTTATAATACAAGACTCTTTTATGTATCTGGTTTACCAATACTACTAAAATGATCAGTCCTTTAGGATAGATTTATTTTTATATTATACTAATCTAATCGTATTTGGAACTAGCTCTGGGTTTTCTGGTGTTGACTTAGTATAGATGATATGTTCAGTTACGTATTTATTTTCTAGATGCTTGATCGAGCAGTTGATTAATGTCGATCATCTGAGACAGCTTGGGTTATTTCAGCCTCTCCTCATTCCAGTGTGGAATTGGGATGAGATTTCTAAGGATTTCGTGATTGGACTACCTCATAATAGAAGTGGAAAAACTATATTTGGGTGATTATCTATCATTTTACAAAATTAACCCAATTTCGTCCCATCAAGGAGTCGATGAAAGTAGAGGACCTGAAATTTGTGTATGTTAAGATTTTTTTTTCGATTCATAGAGTGACCTTAGTGATAGTTTCATATTTGGATTCTAATTTTACAACATAATTTGTAATGGAATCCATGAGGATATTGGAACAAAGATGAAATTGAGCACTACTTATCACCTACGGATGGATTTTCAGTTCGAGTGGACTATAAAAACACTTGATGATAGGTTTTGAGTGTGTGTCCTTTATTTTGGATGTTCTTAGGAGAGGAAATTTTCATTGGATAAGTTTTCCTATAAAAAAATTTATCATCCCTCGTTCAAGATGGCCCCATTTTTGGAATTATTTGGAAGATCAAGCCAGTATATTCTATGAATCGACCCTAGAAATCATACAGTAGGTGCCTACTACCACTACATTAGAATAAGTTACAACTAAATCATATCTCAATGGACCAAACCATTTAGTAGTCTTGGTAACCTAGAATCATACCCAATTGTTTTAATAAAAATAAATACACAAATTAATACCATATTTTTTATAATATATTTATTCCATCTAGTGTATCCTTTCAAGTCTTTATTAATATACTTCATGGAATCCAGGGGAAAGGAAAAAAATAATGGTCTGATGAAATGATCAGTTAGGGTAAGGTACATTAGAATGAATAATTGATCGATGAACAAAATCAATATAGTAATATAATAATTGAAAAAACATTACATATAATCATGAAACTAAGTAAAATGTGATAAAAATTATTGAAAGATAAATAACTAAACAGACATGCCTTTTGAAATAAATGGATAAGGAACAGTTAACATGGAAAGGTAAATAATTGAACACGCATTACACAGAATCATCAAACTTAGGATAAAAGTGCATCTATAGATAATGTAAAATATTTAATCTCATGTTTAATAATAATAAATGATATCCCAAGAAAGGAAATTCTTAATTATTGGGAATCATATTTCTCAAGCATATGATACATGTACCATCAAGATCTATCCCCCAGATAGTTTAAAACAAACTAGGTAAAAACCTATTATCTTTGGATAGCCAACATGGTTTGTCTTAAGAGATAAATGATGCATCTAGGGGAATTCATTAACCAGTCCCTAGACCAAAAAGTGAATTTCAAAATCATTCATAATATATTGTATAATCTATTTAATTCATAAACAACATTCCTTATTAAATATCTATATTGAATAAAGGATATGGATTTATAAATATTTCTAAAATTAATAAAATAACAAAAAATTGAACACTATATATAAAAATGATATATGGTTTAGTCAATAATCATATCCATGACAAATTATTTGGATATTTAGGGTAAATTTGATATATAAGGATCATAAGGAATTAAATATTTCAAGGGGACTAAAAAACTAACTAGAGGAATGAATGTCAATACTACCCCTAGAAAAATCAATCATAAACCACATAATGAATAATAATGATAATATTAATACAACATATCCCAAGTAGATTAAAATAAAAGATTAGTGGTCAATTATGAATTTAAATACAATAATAATATCTTTTAAAAACATTCTTGAGTAAGATATTCTTTTAATTTAAAAAAAATAAAACCATTCATTAAAAAAACATTTAAAAACTTTTATTTAGAAATTAACCTTTAAATATTTAAACAAAATTCTATAATTATTGATTATGGGTAAATCCATACGTGTTGTACAAGAAAAAACATTAATTTTTCATGGTAAAAAGGTTACAAAAGTGCCTTGATCAGAAAGAAAACAGACAATCCTTTGAAAACAAATTTAAAAGTTAAAAAATGGGTAATATTCTCTATAATAAATTATTTGTAAAAGGATAAAAACATTCTTCTAAACAATTTTATAAAACAAGGCTTTAGAATAAAATAGTTATGTCGACTAAATAATGAAATGAAGCAGGTTTTGCTTAAAAAAATTATAAAACATTTTTAGGACCAAATAGTTGTAAAATGTAAAAAATGACCTAAATAAGATCACCAATAACCATGGTAGAATAAAATTAACTAGTTTATTTAATATTAATCAAATATTTTTCTTCAATGTAAATTCAATTGTAAACAATCTCGAATAAGATGGGCTTGTGATGTAAACACTTGAAAAGACTATAACATTGAAGTGATAATCGAACAATGAATATATTTTTTTTATAAAATTTAAACCCAAAAATAATAATTTAAAATACATAAAAATATATTAAAATTAATAAAGAATATAATTATAGAGTATTAGCGATAATTACGAAGTAATATAATCCAATACGAAAGGAATTGAGTTATGAAATTTATTTACCACTTGGTAATTTTATGTTTAAATCCCCTTAGATGAAATTATTTAAATTTAATCTCAAAAGACTATGAATAATTAATTCTTAATGATATTACATTTCAAATTTTTAATAATTACACCATATATAATAAATTATGTGCATATGGATAAATTATGCCTCACCGAATGGAAATTTAGATGAATTCATATACTACAAAGAAAGTTTTTTGAATTATTTTCCCCATGAATGAAATAACATAAAATGAAACTATAAATACCATTAAAATAAATTTATTCATGGAATAAAATACAATAGTCTTATTATATACACCACACAATGAAAATAATTGGAAAAAATTGTTTATGCCTCATAGAAGAAAACGTAAGACAACAATTCTTTGAATTATATTTCCTTTTAGGAGAACGTCTTTTAACCTCTTTTATAATGGTTATAATCAAGTAAATATTTTATAATAGAACCATAATCATATTTATGATATCACATATTTACTTCTTATAATATATTATTACCCGTTTGTTAACATTCATTCATTATTTTCAATATTTCAGGTGCTAATTTCCTAGTTTTTCAAGTATGGTTGGACATGTTATTTTTTGTTATTCTTATGTAAATCATGATTTCATAATATACATAATTTAAAAAATTCTTTAATCATAATATATATTCATTATATATATATTTATAACAATCCAAAATATATGGTGATAGGAACTGTAATTCACCATTTAGGGAGATGATTGGTCCTATATATGCGTGCACACTACTTCCATTTACTTATCCTATCCAGATGAATAAGAAGTATATGATACATTTGTATATGTTTATTATAATTAAATTATCATATTAATTTAATATATTTCACACAGTTTTATCAAAACCACCCTTTAATACATTGCATGTATAGTATGAACGAATCACATCGCTTTGAGGAGGCGGTAGTCCACATGTCCATAAATGATGTTATCGTATTCCCACAAATAGAGTTGATAAATATATGTGTATTATAAAATTTTCATAAGAACATTGATAATATAAATCATATTTATATCGTATATAAATAATAAATCCATCATTATTCAAACCCGTCATGTTTTTAAATGGAATAATGAACTACATCGGTTCACGAGGAGGCAGTCCACCGTACACACGAATAATGATTGTGTATCCCATTTGATGGATGTGTGTGGAAGTGTATGTTGAAATATTATCACAAAAACATATAATTATATTTAATATACTTATATTATTATATAATAATTGTATAAAAATAATTTAATGGTTGATGATGTAAATGAAACAAAAGTTATCAATGAATAGACTATCCCATTATTTGGGTAACTCCTTTTGGTTTATACCAAATGACATCGTTGGATTTGTTTCTAAAAAATATTAGGATTATAGGATGATCTTATGGATATTGGTATCTTTTTTGGGTATATTTTTTGTGACAAAAAGGGTATTATATGTGTGAATAAATGTGACAGGTGATTGTCTTTTTATAGTGGAGGAGGAGTCACATTCATGTAAATTGTTTAAAAGGGAATTCAGCCTGCATTTTCTCCATTTCAAGTGGATAAAATAATGAGAAATAATCAATAAAATATATTATAAGGTCCAAATATGGAAATAAAATGGATTTTAGATATGTTAATAGTTCATTTAGGCCATTAAGTTTATGTTTTATTTCCTTGTTATGATAATTTTTCTCTTAATATTTGTAATTAATTTTAATTACACCAACTAATATTTTTTGTATAAATCTATGTTTAGCGTATTATAAATTATAAATTATTATTATTCCAACTATGGAATCAATTTTTTAAAATTATAATCATATATGTGGTAGACATTTATTTAAAATTTATCCCACAGACAAGATAACAATGAGGGGTTTTAAAGGAAAAACATTCAAAATATAGCTAAATTTCTTGTTTACATTGAAAGTAAAACTAATTAAAATAATATAAATTTTATAATAATGGTCAAATTTATCTAAATAATATATAAAACCAATTAAATATATTATTTAACCCTATAATTAAATTAGATTAAAAGGAATTATTGAATTAAAATTTAGTATTTTCCATATTCATTAATAATGGAACCTCATAGAAAAATACCAAAAATTCACCCTAAGTTAATTTTGATGTTCAAGTTTTCATATTAAAATTTATTATGACATAATTTTTTTTTTAATATTTCCAAAAATAAAATTAATATAGGATCTCCATTAAAAGGTAGTAAAACTATTTGTATAAAAATATAGGTTTTATGCATAAATGTGGGTTTCTTCTAATCTTATATATATATAATCTATTGGATGAATATTATAATTATATGATTTAATATCTATATATATTTCATTAATATCACTAATAATAGTGATTAATATAATTTATTATGATAAAACACTTTTTTGAGCACAAAAACAATTCCTTTATACTCAATTCTTTTATATTTTCATTTCAAAACAATTTCATCCACTGAATTTGTCATATAGTTTTATAAACAATATATTTTCATAACTTATTTAATAAAATTAATAACAAATAATTTAATTTATAGGTTATATCTTATTATATTAAATAATATTTTAATAATATATCATTGTTTAGTAAAACTCAGTCTTGCGTGTAACATAAACAATCGAATAATCTAATTGTTGAGTGTGATGAAATCTAACTCTGTATCATGTGAATTGAACGATATATAATATAATAAATTTATTTTAAATAAAAATATACCATAAACTATATAGTGGTTATATTCCTCTATATGTTGGGTGTTGTGAGTCATATAGGCTATCGAATAAAAGTTTCACTTTTAGAATTTCTGGGGTGTCACATTCTCCCCACCATAATTAAATTTTGTCCTTGAAATTTAAACACGATCTTAGTTGTAAATGGTTTTATATTTTTGGATTCATTTTTTGAAAAACCCACATTGTAAACGAATTTATAAAATATCCTCTTAATAATAGATAATTATAATTACAAAGGTCATATTTAAAAACATATAACTATGTTTCCACGTAGGAGACCATTTTTCGAAATTGAAAATATGGACTTAAGGGAAAAGATGAAATATTTATAGGGATTGATGGAGGTCATAAATCAAAAACAATTGAATGATCAATATAATTATAAGGGCCTCAAATCCATAACTATTTTTTGATTTTAAGGACTAATGGTTTAACAATAATCAAGGTATTATGAAAACATTTTTTTATAGATCAGTTTACTAAGGATGGGTAATTATTTTACATACTAATAATAAATTAAATATAAGTAAATAATATATTCATATAAAAACAATTTCATCCTTTGGTTTTTATTCAATCAATTTAAAAATTTATCACTTTACACAATGAAACTAATACCCAAGAATTATTATTATTATTATTTCCTGATGCACAAAAATTCACTTTTAAAAGATTATAAGATACGTGAACGGCTGAAATGTCTTTATGTATTTCCAAAAATATATTCTAAATACAACATAGTCAATACCATAATATATATACAAGAAATTAATACTATTGCTTCATCATTAATATTTGTTCAACAAATTATTTTTATAAAATCAATGAGACATTAATCAAGAAATCATGTAGGATACTGGTAGGTAAGAAACCCTTATGATCCTTTGATCATGGGTTAAAGTCTCACAACCTTATTAGATTTTATGAGTTTCCACCCTACATGAAGGATAGCCCTTTTTACAAACTATATTAATATAATTTCAAAAATAAATATATTGGATATCCTTGAATTTTAATAATCAAATAGTCTTTTACCAAATGTTTTCAAAATAACCTCAATTCATAAATGATTTATCAATTTATTTCAACATAGGTCCCTCCTTGGTCTTGAGATTTTCATTTGGAAGAGGGTATTGACTTGGGTAACTCTTAGGTTCCCCAAATTTATAGAAATTTACTATAAATTGATCTATAGTATAAGATTTATTTCCTTCCATCAAACTGTTCATTTATCCTCTTAAATGATTTGATTTATGTCCTTATTTTCTACACCTAAATAATTTCCCCATTCCATTGAGACACTTTTCTTGGTGTCCCCTTTTATATTTCTTACATGATAGAAATAGAGACAACTTTTCTCTATAGTATCTACCACTCGAGCAATTTGAATCCTCCATACTTCTCTTATTTGGTGAGTTTGGGTGTTTATTAAGCTATATATTGTTAATGATGTTTTGGTAAAACTAATTATTAATAAAAAAATATATCTTTCTATAATATCAAAACTGCATTAGGTTTCCCATATTCAACAACATCCCTTTTTGTTCAATTTTAACTTGAATCCTTCATGATTGAAGCATTGAATAGAACCATAAAGCGCGATGTTAGTAACTATAGTCATATTGACTAAATAATAAGATCAGTTATTGGATATCTAAATCTTGACAAGTTATTTTCAATATGAGATATATTATTTTTATCCCAGATCATTCATTTTCAATATCTATTAAAGTTATTTATAATGTTTAGTAAAAAATTTGAATTTTTCTAAGAAGATCACTCAGGAGTGTCAAACCAGGTGCATAGTAAGGCATGATGTCGTGTACTAGGATATGCTTTAGTTAGTCCCAACACACCTTTTCATATGTTTTACCCTTAGGTACATCTTTTCTAGAACCATGGCCACATTTACTAGTTATATAGGGATGTATTTCTAGGAAAAACACACAACATCTATCTAATAATAACATTAGGTTGTTCTTCTATAATTATCCTCAAATTATACCATAGGTTTATGTTCCCTAATATATTTTTTCTTAAATACAGTTCCAAATTTTTCTAACAAACCTTCTCAGATATTAAATTTAGAGACCAAACCCCATAAATCCGAAATTCAGCTCCTATTACTATTACATTGTCATAAGATACAAGTAAAACTCATTCCAAAATACTGTACATTTTATTAGTCCTGGTAAACTAGATACACACATGAGTCTTTTATTAAAAATGAATACACAAATTAAAACATAATTTTTTTATAATAACATTATTCCATGTGGTGTATACCTGAATATCTTTCTTTGTACAATTCCAGGAATCCTGGGGAAGGGGAAAAATGAGGGTGACCTAAAATTCTCAGTAAGGGAAAATTACAATAGAAGAAATAAGGAGTCAATGGGAATAATAAATATGGAAAGGTAATAATTGAACACACCTGACATAAAAATAATAAACTGAGTATATTGTTCATAAAAAGTATGGAGTGTTAAATAAAAGATCACATATACATGTGAAATAATTGGATGAGGAAAAATTAATATGGCAAGGTAACTAACTTAAAACAAATGAAGTATAATCAATAAACTAATAATGAAAGTGAATCCATTATTAACATGAAATAAATAATATCATTGATAATATTAATAAATGAGTTCTCGAAAAACACAATTCTTAATTGTTGGATGTCACTTTTCCCAGGCATAAGATAACTTTACCATCAATATCTATCCTAAAGGCAGTTAAAAACATACAGGTTAAAACCCCAAAATCATAGCCTAACAAAAATGATTTCATCTTACAATACTACTAAGGCATCATAGGTCTTGTATTAATCATTCCCAAACCCAGATAGTGCAAATCAAAATCATTACTCATATATCATAAAATCAATTTAATTTGTAAACAATGTGCCTTATCAAATATCCATATTCAATCAATGATATGAATTTATCAACATTTCCCTTTGTAGTAAAATAACTATCAATGTAAAAAAATTAGGAAAAAATGGTATATATATTTTGAAATAAACATATCCATGATAAATGATATGGATATTTAGGCCGAATTTAATGTCTAACGATACGAGGAAATTGAATATTTCATGGGTGCTAAAAAATGAATTAATGAACTGAATATCAATACTATGCTTGGAAAAATCAATTATAAAACATATAACGGAGGAATACGCATGGAATCAATAAAATATATCCCAATTGGATTTAAATAAAGTTTTTTTTGTCTTTGATGACTGGAAATACCATAAAAATCCCATTTAAAAACATTATTGTGGAAAATATCCCCTTCATTTTGAAAAATATTATAAATTTATTTTTCATTTAAAATAAATTTTAAAAAAATTCTATAATAATTATTATTTTTAAACATGAAATAGAATATTTAAATGAAATATGGAATGTAAATTTACACATAAAGTACAAGGTAAAATAACACCCCTTTGCATAGTAAAAAGGTATGAAAAGTGCCCTGATCAAAAAGAGAAAAAATATTCCTTTGAAAAAAAAATTATTAAACTAAATTGGAAAAAAAATCTATAATAAATTATTCATAAAAGATTAATAACTTTTTTGGGAACCTTTTTAGAAAATAAGATTTTTAGATGAAAATAGGTTCTCATAATAAAGAGAAAAATGAAGCTGGGTATTGTTAAAATAATATATAAAATAATTTGAGTACCAATGATTGGAAAAATGATACTAATATTTGAAAATATCATGAATAACGTGAGGAAAATAAAATGATAATTTTGCTTAAAATTTAATCAAATAATTTCTATCAATGGAAATTCATGTGTAAACAATCCCAAATAAGATGAGATTTCAAAGTAAACACCCGAAAAGACAATAACATTGAAGTAATAATCAATCAATAAAGAGATTATGTGTATCATCCTTGAATCCACATATAAGTTGTATAAATACATCAATAATGTCAAATTATTTATAAACATAAAAAGTCAAATGATATTATTGAAAATGAGGATGTAATATAACCCAAGAAAAAAGGAATTGAGTTTTTAAATTTCATTACCACTTTGTAATTTTACGTTCAAAAACCCATAGATGAAATAATTTAAATTGAAACTGAAAATACCTTGAATGATTAATTATTCATTATATTACAAGTAAAATTGTAAGTACGTACTCCATATATAATAAATTAAGTGCATGAGGAAAATGTATGACTAAAGTAATGGATGTGGACATGAAGTCCCTTACTACTTGTAAAATATGGAATTATAATCCACATGAAAGAAATAGAATCAAATAAAACTCTAAACACCCAGAAAAAAAAATCATTCATTATATCAAATACAATAGGAGAATCATATACACCAAAAAAAATAAATAAGTGTTGAAAAGGTTGTATGCCTCATGGAAGAAAAAGTGAGACAAGAATATATTACCTTGCATTTACTTTTGAGAGAAAATCATTTAACCTCTTGTATAACAGTTTTAAACATGTAAATAAATAATACCAGAAACATAATCATATTTATAATACCATATATTAACTTCTTATAATATTTTATTTCCCATTTGTTAACAATCATTCATTATTATCACTATTTAAGGAGTTAATTTCCATGTTTTTTTAGTATGTTTATACTTGTTTTTTTCTTCTTCTTACACAAATCATGGTTTAATCATATCCAGAATTTAAAACATGATATAATTATAATATAAATTCATAAAATATTTATTTATAATAATTCATAATATTTGGAGATAGAAAATTAAATGCACCATTCATGTAGATGGTAGGTCATATGCACACATGAACAGTACATCCACATCCTTTTCATATTCAAAAGAATGAATATAAATTATATATATGTATATTTTTATTATAATTATATTATCATATTCATGTAATATATTTAACATTGGTTTATTAAAACCATAATTTAATATGTTTCATGTATAGCATGAACGAATCACATCTCTTTGAGGAGATGGTAGTCTACATGTCCACAAATGATGATGTCATATTTTTAAAGGTGGATTGCCTAAAATTTTGTGTTATATAAAATTTAAAAAAAATAAAAAATATATTATAAAAAATATATATCATATATAAATAATAAATACATAATTATTCCAACCATTAAAGGTGGTAAATGGAATAAAGAATGACATCGGTTCGTGAGGCAGTAGTCCACCGTAAACACGAATGGGGATTGTGTATTCCATTTAGTGGATGAGTGTGAAATTTTAGAAAAAAATATTATCATAAAAAACATATAATGATATTAAATATATAGATATTATTATAAAATTATTATATAAAACAATTAAAGGGTAGATACATAAATGAAATAAAAGTGATTATTGAAGAGAGTTACCTCTTATTCGAGTAACTCATTTTTGTCCAAAGGACTAACATGGATTCAGTTCGTTAGAATGGGAGGATTATAGGATTATGGGAGTTTTATTGGGATCTTATTTGGTTATATTTTGGTCATCTAAAGGTCTTCAGATGTGTAAATAAATGGGAGGTCTGAGTGCCTTTTTATAGTGGAAAAGGAGTGGTATTCATGTACATTTTTTAAAAAGGAATTCCATCTATGTTTTTTCCACATGAAGTGGATCCAATAAAAAAGAAAATTAATTAAAATGTATTATAAGGACTAAAATGGATATAAAATTTCTTTTGAACAGGTTTCTATGTCATTTTTATCTTATGATTAAAGATTAGTCCCTTGTTAAACTAATTTTTTTCTCAATCTCAATAATTAAAAATAACTACATTTAGTGATATTTTTTTGTCAAAAACTATGTTAACCTACATATAAATTACATATTCTTATTATTCCAAATATTTATTCCATTTTTATTAATTATAATCACATAATATGTAGAAATTAATTAAAATTAATCCTACAGACGGGATGACAATGCAGGTTTTAAAAGTAAACAAATTCAAAAGATTGTGATTTTTATATCAAATTTTTGGAGTGAAATTTATTTAAATTAAATAAATTGGATCAATGGATTTAAAATTTATATAAAAATACTTTATAAATAATAAAAAATATAATTTAACCATGTAAATAAATTTGATGATAATGCAGTTTTGAATTAAAATTCAGTATTCTCATTATTCGTAAAAAAATAGAACCTCAGAAAAAAATAAATAAAAACCATAATATAATATTTATGTTTCTATTTATAAAATAAATATTATTATAGACTAAAAAATTGATAAATGTGATAATTTTTTAAAAAATATTCTATCCATTAAAAGAAAGTAAAATTATCTTTACAAATATATAGATTTTTATGCTTAAAATCAAGTTTGTTCTTATCTTATTCCTATCAAATCTATTAGATGAATATAAAAAATATTTTACTGAATATAATATATATTTATGTATATCTCTCATTAACATAATTACCTAATAGAAATTACTTAAATTTATTATAATAAAACAGCTTTGTGAGCATAAAACATTTTTAATTATATATAGTTGGTTTATATTATCATTTATAAGTAATTGGTATCTAATGAACTTATATTATATTTTTATAAACCATATACTTTCATAAGTTTGTTAATAATATTAATAACTTCTAATTTATCAGATAGTTTATGTCTTATTATGTTCAATAATATTTAAATAATATATTGTTTTTTGGTAAAACTTGGTCTTGTGGGTAACACAAACTATCGAAGAATCTCATTTTTGTGCTGGATACAAGAAAACATAGTATTACGTGAATATAATGAAATATAATAAGTTAAAGTTATTTAAAATATTAAATTTATCATAACGTATGAAGATTTTATTTTCAATTATATGTTTTTTGTTGCGTGTCATGCACGCTATCAAATAAAAGTTACTCTTTTAGAATAATTGGGGTGTTACAATATCTGATGTGATGGTCTAAGGTGGGTGGGAATTCCTCAATTGGTCATAGTATCACCTAGAAGATGATAAAAATATTTCAACTGATTCATAAACATTTAGTGATATCTCCAAATCACTAAAATTCATATTCCTTCCATCCTCATTTCATGTTGGAGTTTTAGATCAGTGATCACGTGTTTTTGAGGGTATCAGTTTTACTATGAAATATTTACTTAGGAAAGCATGGGAAGCTGGTTCAATATTATGTTGGGACATTTCTTGTTGTGGGGTATCTTTTAAGGGTATCATATTAGTAATATTTTCCACTTTTCTTATCCTCAATCCACAAAGACTATTAGGTCTCTTAGTTAAGGAGATATTATCCAGACCCATCTCATGTGTTTTATTGGTAATATTTAGAGGTTGAGCCTAATGATACCATTGTAGAGATAATTTTTAATGTTTTTGATTTTAAAAACTTTGTTATTTATGGTAATTCAATCCTATTGGATCATATTCTCTCATATAATGATTGAAATAGCCTTGAAATATGGGAGATTGACTCATTTTTTATGGATTTCTAGCTCCACTTATTTTCATCCATAAATGTTTGAGGAATTTATGGGGTAAAAAAGTGGATAGTGGGGTATTTGTGACACCTAATATGTAATTGGTGTTTTTAATTTTGAGTTTTATTTGAATTTTTTGTTGTTTTGTGTAGTTACTAGGTATTCGGGTCACAAATGGGAGCTTTTGGAATGATAAACCAAGGTGCATGATTTTCCCATGATTTATCTACCCATGTGGCAAATCTATTGAGGGTTCTACAATTATAGATAGTAGGGTTTCAAATGGTTTGAGTATGTTTTATCAAATCGTGAAACACACTGGAGTAACTGTGTGGCTTGGTATTTTTGGAGAAAATCGATACATGATGGTTGATACATGGTTTTCTAGCTCATTTAAAATTGGATTTTTAAAAATTTACTCAAATTTTAATTTTAAGGGTTTTGGGCTTCATTTTTTCCATCATGCACATCCCATTATACATTGTGGTGTAGCTTCCCCTGTCCTTTGGTGTTGGTTTCTCTTTTCATTTAAGGTGGTTTGTCTTATTTGAAGCTAATTTTAGGTTTTTTCCTCCTCCTGTCCCCTAGGGTTCGACATACCTAATTTTTTTATGTTGTTTTGGTTTGTTATCCGGTGGTTTAAGTGTTTGAGGCCTTGATATTCCTTTTTCAGGTGGTTATCGTCAATGGTGACGAGGTTGGATGAAAATCCATGGTAGATGTCTCTAGTTATCGGCATTTTCCAAGAAATACCAGTAAATTAGGAATCTAATTTCATTTTAAACTATTTAATTATCAAATAAGTTATTTATTATAAATGTATATCCCATAATTGATTCTTTCTATGACATTTTTTAGTAATTGGAATTTTGAAGATGGTTTTCCAAATTGTGGTAGCATATGTGAACCCAATGTGTTTGATGAAATAGATCAATGGTTTTATATGATTTTAAATAGATTTAAAAATGGTTTTACCTTATGGATGGTGTTTTCATAAAATGGGGAATTTTGTTTATTAAATTGACTTCTGAAATGACACTTTTTGGGATTTTGTTGTTATGGATTACCACATGGTTTAACCCTGGTGTGAGTGATGTGTTTAGTGGGGGGGGGGGTTGGTAGTTGGGGGGTTTTGTGAGGGGACTGGTGTTTGGGGGTTGCTGAAGGGGGGATGATGGAGGGCTAGTGGGGGCAGGGGTGGCTGTTGTAGGGTGGGGGGAATTCATATACAATATTATTTTTGTCACTTGATGCTACTCATGTCCTAGAGTGAGATTGATTCAAATTTTTAGTGGTGTTGGTCGGGTTTTATTGATTGGATGGTTTATGTATAGTGAAATTCAATATCATTGAGGCTTATTTTTATCTTTCATGTAATAACACTAATGGGTTGTAGGTGGAAAATATAAATATTTTTTTCTTGTATATGATTAGAAATGACTCTCTAAGAGTTAATGAATTTTTTAATAGGAGAATTATTTTCTCTTGTTGTGGTGGTAGGCAGATTATAGGAGCATTATAACAGTTTATCCAACCACATACTCAACATAGTACTGCATCTTGGTTCATGTATGATGCACCCAATTTTCTCATGATATTTTGCTTATATATTTTCCATAAATATAACCATACTAATTAGTTTTTTGTTATCTTTTAATTTTTACCAAGTGCATGTCTATATTGGAACATCATGTTACAATAGTGGAGTTGTAAAATTCATGAGTTCATTTATATAGATTGGAAGGAACTCCTATGGTATGCACATGGACTTTTTAGTTCATTTATTTACATAAAAAATTGTTCATCATCACTTGTTCTATTATTTCCTTTATTACTACTCAAGTTCCTCCAACATCAAGTTATAGTTTCAATTAATGATGGTTCTTTAGATCACTATAATTTTTTGGAATTATCTGAGGACCCAGAACTATGGGTTGCGTCAACCTCTGTCGAAGGTGAAGTGGTTCAGGCCAATTTGGTTCACTGCCAAAATTTTAAGGTGAGTTTTTTCCTTTGTTCTTCGATTAAACCTAGTTTATAATTGGGGTGTTTTTAATTTTAGATCCATTGGAAAATTTATTATAGCATTTTGATCATCCTTGAGGCAGTTTTGAGTCACCGGAGTTAATGGCGACTCACCACATTAGCATAGGTAAGCATGGTTATAATAAGTTCTCTCGTTATATGTATATTAACCCAAGGCAGCATGATTACATATAAGGGGATAGGTTTCCTAATAGATATATATGGATAATCCATACGTGTGTGGGTGATAATGGGCCTATACATGTGAGCATATAAATAAGGATCCTCTTAGGCATGTTTAAGTCCACGGGGACACGTACATAGGATTTAGGGCGTCTTTATTTATATAAAAAGGTGAATATACCTAAAGGATGGATGGGGCATCATGGATTTATTTCTGATAAAAGTGTCAATCAAAGAGTGTGGCTTAACTACTTTGAGGTAGGGTCCCTCTCCTAGACTCTTTAATTCTATAATGTTTAACATTAGATTTATCTTCCTTCTTAATTATACTTGTTTATATTAAATTGAAATTCTTGATCAAGTTTTAGTTATGTTCATTGGTTCATTTGTTAAACAATTGTTGGTTTTCTAATAAAACCCCTCTGACGACGGTGCGCTGTCTATAAAAACACATAGTTGAATGTTTATGCTTATATGGTTTTCTTGACATTATTTAATTGACGCGTTCTTTATACTCGATGTCATTTTTATTCATAAAGATCACATTTTACTTGACCCTTTTTATATCCCTTAACGGGGTTGCCCTTTTTTTAATAAAATTTTTGTTTGTACCAAAACACCCTTTAAGTGTCATTACACATTTAAGATGGAATTTCCCAAGTAGGCAAGTGTTTTAATGACCAAGTCACCACTAAGTGACCCCCCATTGATCTTATAAATTGAATTTCCATGATTTAATGAATTGAATGATTTAAATTGAACCGAACATGGTTAACATGGCACATGAGAGGTAATGCCTCATGTAATTAATTATGTAATGATTATTCCTCCTCTATAAAGTTTAATTGGATGGCATGAAATTAATAGAGAAACTTATTCAATGTGAATTTCACCCCACTTTTTAAATTTCTTAAGGCAATGTGGAAATGTCCAATTATTACTGAACACCTACAAAGTATTTGAATTGCTTTGTAAAAGGGATTAACCAAGTATGTAATTTCCCTATTAATCGTTGCACATTATATGAGTTTTTTCAATTTTAATAAAATTTATTTGTTTTGATAAAGTAAATATCATTATTTGGATGGAATGTCTTTTCATTGTAGAAATCCTGTCCATGAGTGTTCAATTTTGAGAGGACCTTGTAATCCAGGATACCAGGACACCCAGTCGTTCCCACTTTACTGACATTCAAAAATTGCACCTCGTTGCCACATCTTGTTCCATTTCAAGTATTCCCATGTCATTCAAAATGTCTTAAGTGAGGGTGGAATCCAAACCATGGCCCATTACTAGAATGAATCAGCAATTGTCTTTCATCCAAATCTTGACCCACTGCCATATCTCACAAGATGAGTTCCATTTGTCTCGTCTCACATTACACCAAGACGCAGCCCCTTGGGCGGTCCTATACCCAATCCTATATAAGGAATGGTCCACCAATATCACTGAACCATCCTTATAACTCAAGGGAGACTGAACCATCCCTATATACTCTAGGGAAGTCACCAACACACCAACCCATCCCAGTAGACTTCATGGAGGTCAACAGTACACTAAATAATCCTCACAGGCTTTGAGGAATTCACATTAATAACACATGTCCACAACTTGTGACACTTCTCTCGAAATGATCCCATTGTACTAGTCACTCAAGACCTACCCATTTTCATGACATGTCTCATATTAACATTCAATGTGTCCACAAGTCCTTCCAAACCCATCCTAGTCTATTCCCATTAATACCATCCTCCACTCATAACTCATTAGTAGAGTCACTACTCAAAGTCTCCTCTTACCTAGAACTTATGGAATAATCTGTGTCCCCATCATGATTCCTCAACACTCGTGGCCCTATGTATGTGGAAAAAATTAATGTAAATAAACGTTTTCACTAGATCATACTTCTTAAACCCAACAATCACAAAATTCGTAATGATTCATGCACTAGTTGAACATCAATTTGATACATAGAAAACCATTTTGTCTAACCATAAAAATATTAGTTCTGTTATAGTATCTTGTACCCATGTTCCATATCCGCTAATAAATTAATAAAAAAGGTTATTATTTTTTTTAATACCTTAACAATTACTTATTTTGTAGGGTATAACCTTATGTCTATGATCTGGTCTCACCTCATCACCCGAGGATATACTATATCACTCAAGGGGGGGGGGGGGGTTTGTCCAAGACGGAGGGGTATCCCGAAGGGGGGTGGTCTAAGAGGGGGTGCATGGGGGTTCTTCAGGGGAAGGGGGTGTGCAGGGGAGGTATGTCTAGGGAGCAGGGGGTCTCTCCAGGGAGGGGGGTCTATCCAGGAAGCACGGGGTGTGGAGGTCGTGCAAGGTAGGTATGAAGGGGGTCTCAATGGGGTGACAGTTGGTGTGCAGAGGGAAGGGTCCTCTAGGGGTGTAAGGGGGATTATGGGGGGCGGGGGTGTGCAGGGGTGGGGTGTATAGGGGGGTTCTTTCCAGGGACGGGTGGTTTCTGTCACTGGAGGGGGTCTATCTAGGAAAGAGGGGAGTATAGGTGGGGTCTTTCTAGGGGGTGGTGTCTATCTAGGAAGGGGGTCTGTCCAGGGATGGGGGGGGGTATTTCTAGGGAGGGGTATATCCAGGAATTAAGGGGAGTGAATTGGGGTTTTCCATGGAGGGGCGTGGTGTCTGTCTAGGGAGGGTGGAGTCTGTTCAGGGGGGGGGGGTCTGTCTAGGAAGGGGGGACTGTCCGGGATGTTATTTCCATTCAATGGTGTATTTAATTTGACTAGTGGAATTTTTTATGACTTAACAATGTATTTTAGGGGTCTCTCTGTATTTTATAGGGTTGTCCTTAATATGGTGTCTAGAGGGTGTCCTTAGGGTTCTAAGATGGAGGGGTGTCTAGGGGGTGTCTAGGAGGGAGGGGATATCTAGGGGGTGTCCAGGAGGGAGTGGGGATGTCCAAGAGGGAGGGGTGTCTAGGATATGGGTATTATTTATTTTATCAACATCATCATAAAGAATTTTATTCATTTCCTATAACAGATAGCCAAAATATTTAATCTTATTTTCATTGACCTACAGTTCATTATTAATGACCGTAAATACTTCATTATATGTATGGTTCCATACTTATATCCTTTTCATGTCTTTTTATTTATCTTGGATTTCATTCAGAAAATCCATGCAGGTGGAGTGCAAGAGGTAGGGTGTAGAGGGGTCTGTATGGGGAGGGGGATGGGGGAGGGTGTGGGGGTCTATAGGGGGTGGGAAAATTGGAAGGGGTATGGTATGGGGGGAAATGGAAAGGGGGTGGAATGCAGGGGGGCCTACAGGTAAGGGGGTGAGGGAGGGTAGGGTGGAGGGGGGAAGGGGGCAGGGTGCAGGGGTTAGGGAATGGGGGAGCTATGCATGGAAGGGGTTAGGGGGGAGGTCTTTATGGTAGGAGGAGGTGGGATGGGTGGGTCAAGGGGGGGAGGGGGAGGACTGTAGGGAAGTGGGTAGAGGAGAGGTATGTAGGGTAATGGTGGGGGGAGGGGAGGGATGGGTGGAGGGGGTATAGGTAGGGGGATGGGGAGGGTGGGTGGAGGGGGTAGGGGTAGGGGAAGGGGAGAGGTCTGAATGACAGGGGAGGGGGTGGTCTACAGGGGGTATGTAGGGTTGGAGAGATGGATGGAGTAGTTGGGTTGTAAGAGGGGAGAGAGTGGTGGTCTGTAGGGGGGTCTATAGGAAATGGGGTGCAAGGGGTGGGGGAGGGGTGAAAGGGGGGTTGTGGGGTGAGGGAAACTGGTAGGGGGTGCATGGGAGAGGGCCAGTGGGGGGGGTTCAGGGGGGTCTGTAGGGAAAGGTTGAAAGTTGGGTGCAAGGGGGAGGTGTGGGGTAGGGGGTTCAAGGGGGGTGGGGCAGTGGGGTAGGGGTACATGGGGGTGGGCAGTGGGGCAGGGGGTGTAGTTAATCTCTATAGGTTTCTACATTTTAGTAAACTTTCTAGGGGGTCTGTATGGTAGGAGAGGGTGCAGGTGGGGTGCAAGGGGGGAGAGGGTGGGGAAGGGGTGCACGGGGGTGGGGAAATGTGGAAGGGGGTGTAGTTAATATCTATAGGTTTATTTAATCTTAGATAAGGTTGAATAACCATAATAATCCTTCTCTAAATCCCCCATTTCTTCATGATTTGTTTTCTCCTTATATTTCCTCCTATTTACAATAGTGGAAGGGGGTGTGTAGGGGTGCCAGGGGGTCTGTCCCGACTGCAAGGGGGTTTGTCCAGTTGTGCAAGGGGGTATGTCCAGGGTGTAAGGGGGGTATATTCAGGGGGCATGGGGGGTCTGTCCAACGGTGCATCGCAGTCTGTCATGGGGTGCAAGGGGGTATGTCCAGGGGTGCTAGGGGTATATAGGGGTGAAAGGGGGTTCTGCCTTGGGTGCAATGGGGTATGCCTAGGGATGTGAGGGTGGTCTGTCCAGGGTGCAATGGGGGTTTGTCCAGGGGTGCAAGGGGGGTCTGTCAAGGGGTTCATGGGGTTCTGTAGGGGTGAAATGTGTATTTATAGGGTGGAAGAGTGGGTGTGTTCAGGGTGAAAGGGGGGTTTTCATGGGGTGCAAGGGGGTCTTTCCCAGGTGCAGGGGGTCTACAAGGGGAGGGGTGTACGGGGGGTTCCTTTACACGGAGGGGGTATGTCCAGAGTGCAGGGGGGTCTGTCCTGGGGTGCAAGGGGGTTCTAATGGGTGAAGGGGGTCTATAGGGGTAGGGGGTGTACAGGTTAGAGGGGGAAGGGGTATGTCCAAGAGGGGGTGTCAGTTCGGAGAGAAATTTTTTATGAAATAGGATGGGAAATATCCATAGTTTCAAACCATGAAAATACATTAAATTTCTAGTAGTAAATATTGGGGAAACTATGCCCTCATAGGAAGAGTGTAACATAGCAGAGAAATAACAAACCATAGCAGAAAGAGTAAACAACATACAACTAAAATAAATAGTGGAAGACTGAAAGATAAAGATTACCATAATTCATATCATATCAAAATGATGCATCATGTCACATGTTCTATGAAAATAGATCACATATAGATACTGTATAATCATGTAAAATTACACTACCAAAGTGCTGGTAACAAAAAATGAAACTCAGCAGCATCGCAAGTCTTGGCTTTGTACCATGATCTCATGCTCCATGGTAGAAATCAAGTACCTAAAAAAGGGGCCCTTCCCTTATCAACAACTGCAACGAAATAGTCTGTTTGGGTCCAAATCATGACCCAAATAGGGTGTGAGAAATTAGTCTGATTTGGAAACCATGTAAGGTATGTGCCAGTCTATCGTTAAGTATATGTAGCAGTAGTGTAAAATAGTGAAAAAAATTCAAAAAGGTACTAGAATTGAATTATGTTCATTTCATGTTCTTTAATATATTATAATTAATTGAATTATTAAGTCTCAGGATCGTCCTTATCCCTTCAATCCCCTAGATAATGTTAGCATAACAGATACCTCAGTAAGATAACTAAAAAAATAGTGAAGACTGAAACCAATATTGTGCTTCGGATTGGAAGATTTGTCATAAGTCATTCTATTTCAATATGCCTCATGGCCAAACCATGTGTATAATCATTTCATAAAATTAAAATCTAGAAAAATACCAGTGTATCATTCTTTCATCAAATATCAAGATAAAACCCATTGTATAATCATTTTAGCATGTTTTAGGGTCAAACCTGGTGTATAATAATTATAGCATGTTTTAGGGTCCAGCCCAGTATATAACAATTTTAGAATTTCTTAGGGTCAAGACCTGTGTATAATCAATTCAGCATGTTTCAGGGTCAAGACCAGTATATCAGCATTTCAGCATAGTAAACAACACATGTAAATTACACTATTACACGGATAACAAAATTAAATGGAAAATTTACATAATAAACAACAAGTGTAATCTGCACTAGTACATGGTTAACAAAAAAACATATCATGTGGGAAATTAACATAATAAAAAACACATGTAATTGCACTATTACATGGTTTTTAATAATCAACTCATGTGGGAACATTGAATTTATCAAGAAATTCTTGCTAATTAAACTATGGCATGGATTTATCTGTTAATAACTCTCATTGAAAAATTTATATAACAAGACTAACATGTGAATTAAACTGTCACAAAGCTTTAATAAAAATATTGACATTGAAAACAACTAATTAAGAAATTTCATTTTTAATAACCCTTCAAATGGGAAACAAATGCATTCTCGTCAGCATCCTAGGACAAACGGCTAAACAAAGGCCATCCAAGGGAAAATTCACCCATAGGGTGGACCATAATCAATCCAAATAAGCTCAAAAATGCTTCAATTAATTTATTCAATCACCTGAATGTCATGAGGTATTAACATGGGATAAATTATCAACCCAGAAACACCTTAAACATGGGAATGTGGAACTATGACACATATAAACAACACAACATTTAACGAACGTCACAAGACCACCTACCAAGTGTGTTTATGATTGTCCTCATCCAGCAACAACTTCCAATTCAAGATAGAACCAAGTAGATCTACAAAAAATATATAAACACTTTACCTTAAATAACTTCTTTGATAACAAAAATTTGGATGAACGGATCAAGAGTATTCCAGAGATTACCTATTGGGATCAAATAAGACTAACTGTGATCGAGACAAGGTTTGGATGCTCAATCGGGAAGGGATTGAAGTTATAGAGATATTGTTCATCAACCTACTGAGCAATCTACCCATTCTGTGAAGTGGAGAGGCAACTACCTGTTTTAACCCAAAAACCCAAAATACACTGCGTAGAATTTCTTCTAGATGATTTTTCTATTATTTAACTATTCCATTAGTTATTTTTTCCTCTCACTTGCTTTCCAGTACCTGTAGACATGACTACACGACGCATGCTAGGACGTACAGAGTGTGTAGTAGGTTTTTCCTCTATTTCTGGCCAACATGACCACAAGCCATGTATTCCCTTTATACACACCCATACTACATGGTGTGTTCATAGGATTAAATTGTGTTTATTACTTTCATTCAATTATTTTCCTATATTTCCCTTGTTTTCTTGAAAAAACTCAAAGGTAAAGGAAAATAAGAAATCATGCCTTAATGCAAGAACTAGGTTCTTACAAACATCCCCCCTTGAAGCAATTCTTCCCTGAATGGACCTTCCAAGGACAGTGAAGGAATATATGAGAATAACTATGGAAACTGAGTATATACATCGACCTCACAATCCCAAGTCTCATCTTGTAGTGGGTCGTGCTGCAATAGAACTCATAGATGATGAACGGATCAGCCTTAGAGAACCTTCATACTCCTATCAACTATAAGAATCAGATTCTCCTCAAAGTATGCATTGACTTGAAGCACATCCTCCTCAGGCTGAAAAACTTGTAGTGGGTCTGAGTGATAGTGGTACATCTGAGATATGTGGAACGTATCATGGATGGTGCAATACCTATAATGTAACTACAACCGATAGGCAACTGTCCTGAAACTCTCCAGGATCTCAAATGGTTTGACAAATTTATGTAAAATTTTACCATTTCTCCAAATTCACTTATGTACAAATCATGATGAAACACCTAAGAAATCCCAATCCCCAGCCTTGAACTCTAGATTTCATCTGAGACGATTGGAATAAGATATTTTATGAGACTCTATAGTAGCAATCTATTTCTGAATCAGTTAGACCTTCTCAAAAGTCTCCTACATGGGACTCAGTCCTACTAAGGCTGCCTCACCAACCCTTAACCAGCATAAGGGAGAACGACATGGCCTACCATATAAATCCTTGTATGGTTCCATATGTATAGTATCATGGAAAATATTATTGTAGGAGAACTTGTAAAAGGAAATATTATCCTCCCACGAACCCCCCAAGAATAGGAAACATGAAAGCAACATTTTCTCTAGCACCTGCATCATACTCTCTACCTATCCTTCAATCTGAGGGTGGTATGTTGTGCTTAGAAGAACATGTGTACCCAGCTCCCTCTGAAAACTCTACCAGAAATAAGATGTAAAGAAAGAATCCCTATATGATATTATAGAGTGGGGTACCCCATGAAATCGTACTACCTCTCATATATATGGATTTCTAAGCTCATCAACACCAAAGAGTTCCTTGATCCACAAGAAAATAATTACCTTCGTAATCATATCAACTACATCCCACATATTAGCATTTCCTCTAGTTGAACATGGTAACCCCATCACAAAATATATCATGACATCATCCCATTTTCACTCCAGAACATGTAACTATCGTAAAAGCCTAGATGGCCACTATTGTTCCACATTCACTTGCTAATAAGTGGAACACCTCATAAAAAACCATCTACTTATCACTTCATACCCATACCCCAGTACTGGTAGTGCAATACAAAGAACATCATTGTGACTCTAAGATGCACTGCTCAAGATCATGCATGAACTCCCACATTAGATCCTTTCATATATCCACTAGAACCCACACATGTCTGTTGATATGAAAAATCTCATCATCATTTCTCTTCCAACAATAAGGAGGGTCCTCACCTCCCATATATTTACGTATGATTAGTCCTTCAAAATCAGATAACTGCCTCATCCTCACTCTGTCTATGAGGTTCTATGTCACGGCTAAAAATAAATGGTAAGTCTATCCCGGACTATCATGCACCTCTAAAGGAATCTCATAGAACAAAGATAAAATATACCACTCCCCACTCTCCTCCTACACTACCAGTATATGAGTCCTGCTACTCAGTGCATTAGTCAATGCATTACCTTTCCCAAGTATATAGGGAATCTCAATATCGAATTACTGACGGTAATCCACCCATCTTCACAATCTCATATTCAAATCACACTCTGTAAAAATGTATTTAATAATTTTGTGGTCTTTTTACACAATAAAATTCTCTCAAAATAAACAATGTATCCAACATTTCAAAGAATGAATAACTATACCTAACTCGAGATCATGCGTCGGGTAATTCCTATCATGGGGCCTCAACTTCCGAGACCCATATGCAACAACTTGATCCCCATGCATAGGCACTACTCCCAGCCCAATACCTAATACATCACAGTACACAGTGTAACTCTTTCCCAACTCTAGAAATATCAGTATCGATGTAGATGTCAAATTCCCCTTCAACTCCTAAAAGGTTGTGTCATAAGAATCTACCAAAAAAACTTTACACCCTTCTTAGTCAAGCACTTTAGGGGCATAGCCGAGCATGAAAAATTATATATAAAATTCCATTATTAACCAACTAGCCCCTAGAAAATCCTTGTCAAAAAACATTATTGGGATGTTCCAAGGAAACTATATCCATCACCTTATCTAGGACCACTGATACACAAATCTGAAGGTTCTGGGTGTAGCAGAAGCTCATGGGTGGATGTTACCACATGGCTTTTTGTCATTACCAATGATCAATCTGGGATAAGTACGACGATAAATGCTAGTCTCCATGGATCGAATCATAGAAATAGACAATGAAGAATAATGGTCCTGGAACCACAAATGAGGATCGTCACAGGTTGATTATAATTATTTTAATTAATTTACAAGAAGTACCTATTGGATGTTCTTTCATCATTAATATTTTTATCCTGTTCCGATGTGATTCATTGTTGCGTCGCAGAATTCAAGGGTATAATTCCTCTAGCGGTGATCCACACATGTACCACGTATCTCTGGAAGTCACCAAAGTAATCTCCAGGTGCTAGCATGGAGAATCCTTTGCTTCCGTTGTCCGCCTTAGATCACCTTGATCCAATAGAGGTGGATCTATCTCAGTCTTGAGAGTGATCTTGGAGGATGGAGTTCTTTTTGTCTTGAGATAAATCTCCAAAATTGTTGTGCGTAATGATTCTATTAGGAAATGAGTTGGTGTTGTGAGGATATTTATAATCATGTTTGAGGTTGTAAAGTTATGATAATAAATAAATGTGTTGCACATTTTTTTTATTTCATTAGAACCTTTTTCAAACCCCATGTCGAGTCATTAATTCCTTTACATGCACCCACACTGATTATAATAAATATAATCTAATAAAATGATATTATTTTATCAAAATACCAACTGAAAAAAATCACACAGAATGTAATCATAAATACATGGCGTGTACTTGTATTTCATTGAAAACTACATGGTGTGTACATTCAATGTACACGGTGTGTATATCTTGTTTTCATTTATTCATTTCCTTTCCAAAATGAAAACTACATGGTGTGTATATTCAATAAAACACAGCGTGTACTTTTTTTCAAAATAAAAATTACACAACATGTAATCATTAATACACGATGTGTACTTGTTTTCATTTTGTTCTTCCACCAACATTAAAAACGATTTTGGATTACTTGAATAAATATTAAACCACGTATGGGAATAATCTTTATTCTACAAGAGATACATGAATACACTTAGTGTGTGACCCTCTAGGACTCTTTATTTTTGGCATTAGGAAGGCTTTCCTAAAGTCCAAGATTACTGTCTAGCAATTGGTCAAGGCACCCAAGAGAAATAAGTTGACTCCGAATTGACATGTCACCTCATACGAATGCTTACTGTGTAATTTAATTCCATTGTCTCAATATCTCATCAAGCAAGTTTCATTGTAGTGTCATAAACCTATATGCTTGATCTGTCATTCTTTGACATCTAGAAATAAACTCATCATGTCACCATGGCCATGGAATTTGTTCTAATGTTCTATTTTAATCAAAAGGGACCGAGATTTTTGCTTCCATAAATAAGGAAGGGACAAATCCTTCCTCGACTTATGCATTAACAACATGTCATTTGTGATGCACCCAACGTACCCTACTACCCACCAATTGACTTTGTGCCGGTTTTCATCAGCCAATCGAAGTGTGCGAGACAAGATATTTGTTAATGATAATCTTCTAGTCTAAATACCATTAAACACACTCGTAGATAGTAATGTCCAATGACACAAAGAAATGCAGAATTACTAATGGCCGGTCAATTCTCATAATATCTGATCTTGGAAATTACTTTGTGAAAACTCCATGAGAGAGAGTCTCGACTTCTTACGATTACTCGCACATGATGGTCTGTATAATATTTGTCCTATCATAAAATGTCATCCAACAGTAGAATATTATTTAAGAATATTGTTATAGAATTTCAAGAGACTCATCATAGTGGGGATCTTCCATGACCATATCAATGAAAAAAATATTCTAGGACATTATTATATTATAGTCATGCCGAAAAAACGGAAAATATATAATAATTGTACATTCATGTAATCAAAGTAAAAAAATAGTTGGTTCTCAGGACACCAACTCTTACAAACTCCAACTTGGACTGGAGAAAAATTCCTATGACATTTAGTCTGACAAACCTTACATGATGATCATGTTTCTGCAAAGTAATGTATTTAGTCCATGGGTTTTTCACATTGTCTTCTGTAGAAATATTTCTCACTGCAACTTCACCTCTCTGAGAAAATCCCTCAAGAGATGATACTACCGAAGTATGTTCTTTGTCCGCTGATGTGACCTTGGATATTTTGCAAGTTCCACAACTGCAGTATTATCACAAATAGAGGTGATGTGATATTTGCTGCTAGGTACTACATACAACTCTTGGATGACGATTCATGTCCATACTATTTCTTTAGCTGCCTCAAAAGCTGCGATATGCATGGACTCTACTATAGAATCTACGACCACACCTTTCTTTGAGCTCTTCCGGCTCACTGCACATCCATTAAAACTGAAGATTTATCCATTCTGCGACTTCATGTCATCTTGATCATTCTGGAAACTAGCATCTACATGTCCTCTGATGACTAGTTTCTCATCTCCTCCAAAAAAAATGAGCATATCCTTATTACGCCTATTATACTTAAAGATAGTCTTGACTACCATCCAATGGAGGTCTCCTGGATTTTCTAGATATCTTCCTACCACACTTAATGCGTATGAAACATATAGCCTTGAACATAGCATGGAATACATTACTGACCCAATCACTGGTGTGTAAGGGATCCTTTCCATTTTATTTATTTCTTCATGTGTCTGAGGACACATTTTCTTGGAAAGATGAATTCCATCTGACACTGGAAACAGTCCCTTCATGGACTATTCCTTACTGAATCTCTTCAGTATCTTTTCAATGTATGTACTTTGACTTAGGCCTAGCATTCTCTTGGATCTATCACGATGGATCTTGATCCCAAGAATATATGATGCCTTTCCCAAGTATTTCATAGAGTTTCATTTATCCAACCATGCCTTAACTGACAGTAAGACAGGTACTTCATTTCCAATTAGTAATATGTCACCAACATATACTATAAGGAAAATTATTGCACTTCCACTAAACCTTTTGTTGATACAAGGCTCACATTAGTTCTTAATAAAGAAAAATTTTGTTACGTCTTCATCAAGAAAAATTTTCCATGACCTTGATGTTTGCTTTAATCCATAAATGAATTTCTGAAAATTTCATACCTTGTTAGAATCCATTGGAGTCAGAAACCCTTCAGTTTATGTCAAGTAGACATCTTCCTGGAGGTTCCTGCTAAGGAATGTTGTTTTGACATCCATTTTCCAAATTTCATAGTTATGGTTAGTGGTAATGGATAATATTAATATGATGGATTTCTGCATCGCAACTAGTGAAAAAGTGTCCTCATATTAAATTCCTTAACGTTGTCTAAAACCTTTTGCAACCATTCGTGCCTTATAGGTGCTGACTTTACCATGCATGCCCAGTTTCTTCTTGAATACCCATTTATTACCAACAGGATTTACATCAACTAGTGGATCTACGAAAATCTACACTTGGTTTTGGTACATAGAATCCATTTTAGAATTCATGGCTTCTTGCCACTTGGCAGTGTATGTTCCTTCATCTTATTCATTGTTGGTAAGAGGATCATTATTGTCAACCAATAATGATTCACCATCATTAGTGACAAGAAAACTATATCATTCTGGTACTCTGACATCTCTCATTATCTTATGTAGTTCTTGTGTCTCTAGAACATATTTTTCATCCACAGGGCTTAGTGGAATCTGTTCTTGTACCAACTCCTGTATATCTTGAGGCTCGACATCATCGAAGTCTATCTTGATCCCACAATTTCTTTTGGAGATGTGATCCCTCTCAAGGAATATGCCTTGACTTGACACTATTACCTATTTATCTGAGGGGTTTTATAGGTAATATCCCCTTGTTTCCTTTGGATATCCTATAAAGATACACATTGTGCCTCGAGGTGAAATATTGTTACCTGAAGAGGCAATTAAAATGCTTCTCTACTCCCACACAAGTACATTTGATAACATGGCTTTGCGTCCACTCCATAACTTTTATGGAATACCATTTATCGATTCAGTTGGTACTTGGTTTAGTATGTGTGCATCTGTTTGTAATGCATATCCCCAAAAGGATAGTGTAAGACTCGCATGACTAATCATTGATCTCACCATGTCCAACAGGGTGCAGTTCCTTCATTCACAAAATCCATTTCACTGAGGTGTGTAAGGAGTGAGTTAAGATAGAATCCCAAACTCCCGTAACAAATCAATGATGTCCTGATTAAGATATTCTCCTCTTCCGATTGAGTGGATTTTCTTAATCTTCTTTCCAAGCTGGTTCTCAACATTATTTTTGTATTCTTTGAACCGATCAAAAGAACCTGACTTATACCTCATTAAGTAAATATATCTATATCTACTAAAATCATCAGTAAAAGTTATGATGTATAGGAACCCACCCATTTCTTCAACTGTAAATGATCCACACAAATCTCTGTGAACCAATTCTAGATGCTCTTTTTCACTTTCACCTTTCCCACTAAATGGGGATTTGGTCATTTTTCATTGTAGACAAGAATGACATACACCAACTGGTTTCAGTTCGAAATAATCTAAATACCCATCTTGATGTAATTTTGTCAATCATTTCTCATTGACATAACCTAGCTGGTGATTCCAAAGTTGGTTGTAGTATGAGTCATGTGAATTTAATTTGTTATCGATTTCCATTACTTGGTTTGTGTAGTCTAGCACATAAAGGACGTTATATAAATGTGCCCTACCAAAAAATGTTATCTTTATAAAAGTTTTAACATTCATTTCATAACATGAAGATGATTCCACCAGTATCTAATATTGATACTGAAATAATGTTTTTAGTAACAAAAGTCACATAATAAAAACCATTTAATACCAAGATCAGTCCACTTGGAAAGGTGAGGCGGTAGTCCCTGACAGCTACAACAAGAATTATTTCTTTGTTCGCTGCTCGTCGATCTACCTCTCCTCGATCAATCTTCTTGAAACTACTTGGTTCTTGTATTTGTATACATATGTAAGCACTAGAAGATGTATCTAATACCCAATTTGTAGAAATAGATAGATTTCATTTGATAACAAATGCAACTGCAGCTTCCCATTAATTCCTTGGCTGAGTGCAGTTTTTCTTCCAGTGGCTCTTTTTGTCACATGAAATACAAATAGCCTCCTGTTCACTTGCCACCACTTTGATCATCCTTTTCTTGGTAGGATTTGAAGAAGCTTTGGTAATAAACCTATTCTCCATCCCATTCCTTTTATTCACCATAAGGACAGAAGGATTTTCACGCTTTATATCATTTTCCACTTGGCGAATGAGGATAAGGTGATCATATAGAGACTTCTCAATGTAGTTCATGTTGAAATTTACAACAATGTTAGAGAATCTCTGGGAAAGGGATGAAATAATGAGATCGGTACCCAGTTATTATTAGGATTTAATCCCTAAAACCTCCAAGCGCTCAATGTAGCCAATGAGCTTGACTACACGAGGCCCACCTGGGGCACCCTCTCCAAGCATGCTCTGGAATAGATCCTGGGAGATCTCAAACCTTTCCTATATTCCTCTCTCCTGGTATAGACCATGGGGGTGCTTGATCATTCTATAGGCATCCATGTCTTAACGAGACTTCATGATCTCACTAGACACTAATGATAGAATCAAACAATGAACGTCGAGTGTATCATTCAAATGTTGATCATAGACTGGGAAATCATCATCACATGCCCCTTGGGCGGGCGAATCAGGAAGTGAGGACCCCATCATGTAAAACATTCGTTCATGGCGTAGGATAACCCCAAGGTGCCTAAACCATTCTACAAAGTTACTTTCGGTGAGGATATAGCCTTTATCCAGAATTGATCATAGAGAAAATGTGGTTGACGAGTTTTTCATATTGATTCTACAAATTAAAAGAGAAAATTTTTCAATACCTTTTGATTACATTTTGTGAAAAATAATAAATTAATTTATTAATTCACCAACTATTTTATCATTTCCCAATGGCCCTCACTATTGAACTCGGAATATCCAGTTGCTTTGACATTCTAGTGGCAAAGATCCATATTCCCCTTCGCATAACCCCAACAGGGGTTGGTCAGTCTATTGCAAGGTATTTAGGTAGGCAGTTCTTTGCTAACTGTTAACTTACAGTTCCATGATCAATTGAGTGGACTCCCTAATCCTGAAATCCTATCTTGGATTTCCTCAACACTTACCTCCATTTTACAACAAGTCTAGCAAGGGATACTCCTCTTGATGTAAAATGTTTAATTCAACCTGAAACATTCATAAGATCTTCTTTTATAAATGTAAGTGTCCCAACAAGGGTTGGTCAAACACATAGTTTTATTGATTCCTTCCCTTAAACAAGTAACAGAAGGCTTGGTCTCACTTAATATGGTACTTGAGGTATTTTAGTCTTTATGCATAGTTTTGCATTATCACATGGTTGTTAATATGAATTGATGCTTTCTTAAGTGGTTAACCATGTTATGATAATGTTTACGCCTAGTCCGGTTTTTATTTTATTCCATATTTGAATTCTTGTTTGTTTCATTAATTATGTGATCACGACAACACATACAAAATAAATAAACCATGCAATCAGAAAAAAATAAAATAATATGGCATGATCCTGAGCTTCTATTGGTTGTCTTATTTGGCAGTTTTGACATGATAACCCTAACCTACGGAAAAAACCTTGAACATGATGGTTCATGTTTTGTAGCTCCCACCTATCCACCTTTTTATCTTCATTGGTTGGTTTCACCTCAGCATCAGATTTTGAACCAACTACCCTATCTTGGGAGATCGTCCATTACATGGGTTTTACATTAATGAAACCACGAGCATGCAGACCCTACATTTAATTGGAAAAAGGTCATAGGCCAACTAATTTAAATTAATTTAAATGAAATAATACATAGAAAAAGGGTTTTGGTCTATCTCATGATCATCCATAGCATGCAACGTCATTTAATCATATTTAGAATTCAAATTATTTTAATCATTCAATTATTTAAGATAATTCATGATTGAATTACATTAATTATGATCTTATAAATAATCAATTATTTATCTTAAAATATTTTATGAATTTCCATGATATTCTTCCCATCCATATTCTTCGTACATGTATTTTTACTTTTGTAGGAAACCTTGTGAAATTCTATTTCTGGAATGTACACAGCGTGTAATATAGCCTACACACCATGTAGTTTTCCCCCTTTATCAAATGTACATGTCGGGGGCTTTAGCGTGTTTTCTGTACTTTGGAAATTTTTGGGTACATAGTGTGTAGATTAATCTAATACAGCGTGTACATACTTGTTACACGGTTACTGAGCTAGAAATCCCGTGTACGCGGAACATGGATTCTCCTTGTACACGGACCTAGGCCGGATCAGACTACCCATCATGTTGATTTAAAATACACGTAGGGTATTCCGGTTCTATGCGTCATTCATTTCTGGTCAACATGGTGTAATAAATACCTATGCATGCTCAATTCACACGGAGTGGTTTGGTAGACCAGTACTGGTTTATTGAACCTAAGTACACGACGTGTAGTTTTAACTACATGCCGTATATTCTTATGTTGTACAGACTGAATGAGCAGCCCCTTCAGATGAGTTCCTCATTTTTTAATTTAATAAAAATTAAAATTAAATGTTCATTTCTATGATGTGAATTGAGAAGAGGAGGAAGAACAGATCTTTTCCATTAAATTTTATTGAACTATTTATCTCAAATTTAATAAAATATAAATGCATAAATTATGAAAAAAAATTAAATAACTGTAATCAATGTTGTAACCTCACTCTGATACCAATTGCAGGTTCCGGGCGCGGTGAAATCTCATGGGTTGATGTTCCTACATGGATTTTTTCATTATCAATTATCAATCAGGGATCAATATGAAGATAAATGCCAGTCTCCATGGATTGAATAACAGAAATAGAAAAAGTAGAAGGATGGTCCTGGAACCACAAATGAGGACCATCATAGGTTAATTATAATTAATTTAATTAATTGACAAGTCATACCTTTTGGATGTTCGTTCTTCATTGATATTCTTTATCACATTCTAATGTGATTCATCATTGCATCACAGAACCCAAGGGTAGACTTCATCTAGCGGTGATCCACACGTTCACCACATACCTCTAGATGTCGCCAAAGGAATTTGTTGGTGCTAGCATGTAGAATCCCTTGATTTCATTGTCTGCCTTAGATAACCTAGATCCGATGGAGGGGGATCTCTCTCAGTCGTGATAGTGTTCTTGGAGGACGGAGTTCTTTCGGTCTTGAGAGAATTCTCCAGAATTTTTGTACACAATGATTCTCATATGAAAGGAGTTAGGGTTGTGAGACTATTTATAGTCGGGTTTGAGGTTGTGAAGTTATGACAATAAATAAACACATTACCTGTTTTATTTATTTTATTAACTACTTTTTGAAAACCCCATGTCGAGTCACTAATTCCCAATCATCCACCCACAATGAATATAATAAATATCATTTAATAAAATGTTATTATTTCCTCAAAATCCCTACTAGAAAAACCACATGACATGTAATCATAAATACACTTCATGTACTTGTTTTTCATTGAAAACTACACATCATGTACATTAAATGTACATGGCGTGTATATATTATTTTCATTTATTCATATCCTTTCAAAAATTAAAACGACATGGTGTGTACATTCATTAATACACAGAGTGTACTTGTTTTCAAACAAAAAACTACACGACATGTAATCATTAATACATGGTATGTACTTTTTTTCATTTTATTCTTACTCCCACATTAAAAACAGTTGAGGATTCGTTGAATAATTATTAAACCACTTATGGGAATCATATTTGTTCTACTTGAGGTACGTGAATACACTAAGCATGTGACCCTCTAGGCCTCTTTCTCATTGGTATTAGGCGGGCTTGCCTAAGGTCCAAGATTACTATCTAGCAATAGGTCAAGGCACCCAAGAGAAAGAAGTTGACGCCACATTGACGTGTCACCTCAGACGAATGATTACTATTTAATTTAAACCCTTTGTCTCAACATCTCAACAAGCAGGTTTCATGGCAGAGTCAAAAACCAATATGCTTGATCTGTCATTCTTTGACTTCCAGAAATAAACTCATCATTTCACCATGGCCAAGTAATTTGTTCGACAGTTCTATTTCAATAAAAAGGGCCCAAGATATCTTCTTCCATAAATATGGAAGGAAAAAATCCTTCCTCTAATTATCCATTAACAACATGTCATTCGTGACGCACCCAACATACCCTACTTCCTACCAACTGTCTTCATGATTGTTGTCATCAAAAAATCTAACTGCGTGAGTCGTGACATGAGTTAATGATAATCATTCAGTTTAAGGACCATTACACACCATTATAGATAGTAATGTCTGATAACACCATGACATTTGGAATTACTATTGGCGGATCTGTCTTCATAATCTCCCAACCTGGAGATTACCAAGTGCGAACTGCATGAGAGAGAGTCTCTTCCTCATATGAGTACTCACACAAGATGGTATGTATACTATGTGTCCTATCTTAGTATTTCATCCAACTATAGAACATTATTTAAGAATATTTTTATAGCATTTCAAGGTTCTCATCATAGTGGGGATCTTTTATGACCTTATCAATGCAACAAATATTTCAGTACATTAATATATTATAGTCATACAGAAGAATGAAAAATATATAATAAGTGTACATTCATGTAATTAAATTACAAAACCGTTGGTTCTCATGACACCAAACCCTACACTATCACCGAGATGATATGACCCAGGATGTGAATTTGATCCATTCGAAAGTGGCATTTGTCAAGAATAGAAGATAACTAATTCTCCCTCAGTTTATTCAAAATGATATCATGATTCTTTGCATGGTCATGTAGATTGTGGGAATACACCAAGATGTTTTCCATGAAAACAACCACAAAACAATCCAAGTAAGGATGGAACACTCAGTTCATTATCTCCATGAAAACTACTATGGCGTTCATGAGGCCAAACAACATAACCATGTACTCTTATAGGACATACCTATTACAAAAGGTTGTAAAAGGTATGTCTGTTCGTCAAACACATACCAAATGATATCCAAACCTTAAGTAAATCATTGAGAACACTCGAACTCCTAGAAGTTGATCAAATAATTCATCTATCTGTAGAAAGGGATATCATTTTTTAACCATCAATATGTTTAGCTTTCGATAGTCCATGAATAACCTAGGGGCCCCATATGTCTTTTTCACAAAAAGGAATGGTGAAACCTAAGGAGAAGTACTTGGACATATAAAACCCTTAATTTCCAGATCATCCAACTACCTCTTGAGCTCTTGCAACTCTGTTGTAGCCATCCTGTAAGGAGGAATGGATACCAGTGCAGCTAATGGCACTAGTTTGATAGGGAACTCTACCTCTCTGACCAGAGGTAACCCTAAAATTAATCTAGGAAGAAATCCCAGAAATGATCAACCACATGAGGTAAATCTTCTAGACATGTTCCATAGTCATCCAAATATTAACTCACAATCTGGTTTGTCATCCTGCCCAACACACGATGCTTAGGTCCTTCTCAGCTTGCCTGGACATATCATTCACCCTTATGTAGAAACTCTTCAACCTCTGCTGACGTGATACTCACCCTACGATGATAGTAATAAAAAAAGGATAAAAAAGAAACCAATCATTCCATTCTAAGAATGACATCAAAGCCCTTCAACTCTAAGACATAGAGGTTCCATATAAAATGACACCCACCAATCTTTTGGGGGAATCATTGAATTGAAATACACATTCCATTCTAATTCCTAACAATGTTTCTAGTTTCATAACATTAGAAGAAGTATAAAAATAGATCCAAAGGCTTTCCAAAATGGCCACAAATATAAAAATATGCGTAGAAGAAGTATAAAAAAGTGCAGAATATAAAATAGAGGTGACTAGAATAGTACCTGTGATAGTAGAATGTATGGGATCCTGCTCCATCTAGGTATGTTTCAATGCATAATTTGGACATGTAGCATGGCCCTATGACACTACTTGGAAACCCTGTGCTGACCCACCCTATTGTCTCTAAGATCCCGGGGTCTGTCTACCACTGCCACGACCACCCCAACAGATAAAATATCCTAACGTATTCTGGTTCCCTATGTGGTTAGAAGCTACTGACCCCACTCTTGAATGTGGAGTTGTTCATGACCCCCTATCATTAGATGATAGAGGAAATTTCATGTAGAAACTCAGTAAATGGATCATCTTGTTGCAAACTCAGTACTCGACCGGGTCCATCGGGCACTGAGGTTTAGTATGCCCGACCTTTCCACACTAGTAGCACATCACCTGGATACCTAAAAATATGATATGACTACTACAATCATCTTTAGAGGACTCCATACGATGCTTATTCTTGCTGATTGAAATAGTACCAGATCTCAGTGTCGAACAACCCTGGGTCTCACCCCCCAGATTCCCAAAGGTTATGCTCGGTAATCAGCACCTAATTCACAATAGTTGAGACAGAAAAAAACCTGAAGACATCCACCTATGATCAGACATCAAATCTGAGACCATCCCCAAATTTTCTAGATTTCTATACTTCATCACCCATAGGAATATGTTTGAATTTCTAAATCTCAGAAAACATAGACGAATAGTCCATATCTTATAGAGTACCCGACTCCATGTGCATGAACTCCTGGGCTCGGTCAGCCCTTAGCATCGCAAGAAAATAATAATCAAAGAAATCCATATGAAAGTCTTCCCATGTCATATCATGATGATTTCCTTTCTGAGTGATAAAACCCCATCATATCATTGTATAATCATGCATCATAGATGTCGCAAGCATGACCCACCTCTCAAGAGGTGTTTATAGATTCTTGGAGATAGTCATCGTTGATTCCAACTATGGTTCTACAGCCTGTGGTCCACCATACACTGAAAAGTATGAAGTTTCTGCTAATAGAATATACGTGTTAGCTCTTCAATAGATGTGGTATCATAATTTTCTCCCTGAATGTTCTACATGAACCTCACAAAGCATTCACAGAATTATGCATCTACACCTTTGTCCAGAATAACAGCTGGTGACACAATGCACACAACAGAAGGATCCATCGGTATCCTATAGCCTACCCTCTCTAGAGTATGATCATCACCTCTCTCTTGGCTAATAGGGCATGGTTGTCATGACAACATGACTTTAAAAGGTCAAGAACATGTCTTAGTCCAAACTTTTTGTTATGGTTTTTTCCATTCAAGTGAGACAAATGAAATAGGAAAATATTCACAAAGTTTGACAAAAAAGGAACTACACAGTGTGTAGAAAGAATACGTTTTGGGTACCCTTATGCTCTTACATGGTCGTGTTATACCATCAGCATGGGTGTGTATCAGCCACAGGCACATGGTGTGTTCAACGCACAGACGGTGTATACATAGGATTTTCCTCCTTTCCATGTACCCTAATACCTTTAGGACCACACAAGTTCTGCCTAGGTAGGCTACATGGTGTGTAATAAATGTACATGTTGTGTTCTGATGAAAAACTCGGTAGCCCATGTTTCCTCTCACACGGCCAGTAACATGGTCAAATACTACATGGCATGTAATCAAAGTACACAGTGTGTACTCAAAAAAATATTTATTCCCCGAACAGGATGAACACATGGAGTGTGTTCATAGAACCACACACCGTGTTCTCTGTATTTAAATATATTGATCCTTAGAAACATACCCATAACCCATGTTATTTAAAAATAAAGCCATTGGATTCCAATTTTTACCTGTGTGGGGCCATACTCCCCCACAAATCAAAAAACAGAACCCATTCAAAATTATGAATCCTGATCCGCCAAATTCTAGTTCATGAGGTCCCGTACACCTCAGGAACCAACCCATGTATAAAATTTAATCCAAACTATATAATTTATTAATACATCTATCAAAATAGAAGACATATCTATCCCATTATCTATTACAAAAGCATGAATTTCTATCACGAAAACTATCACAATAGAATAAAATCAGTAGTGCACCAAAATGGAATTCCAAGAATGCATGGCATGTGATTGTAAAAATTGTATAAATGACACATGAGATTTATTGAAACAATCTCATCATGGTTCAATGAAATAGAACAATAATAATAATAAAAATAATATTAGAAAATAAGTTCATAACCCAATAGTGAAATTGAATCAACTATGATATCTCAAAATCTAAAAGAATAATTTAATTCAATGATATTTGGATTTTCCATGTACATGGGGTAGCCACTTTCAGGAATAGATAATTAAAAAATTCAATATACTTTATGATGTCTCAAAATAGTAAGGAAAACCAGATATGAAATGATGCTCCAATACCACTTTGTAATGTCCTAGATTTAGATTCTACAAAAGGGTCTATGTGCCCAATTTTCCAAATGGAATCAAGCGCATTTCACAAAATGTCAAAGGCTTCTTACTAGAAGCGAGGGCCTATGATCAAATAGCAGGAAAACTATGCCCTCATTAGAATATTGTAACATAGTTTCATAATAACACTGAACATTGGAAGCAATAAACAACCTAAAACTATAATTAAAAACTGGAAAACTAAAAGATAAAGATTACCAGAATTTATATCATATCAAAATGATAAAGCATGTCACCTATTCTAAGGAAACAATGAAGATAGGATACACTACCATTATGTACAATACACTACCAATTTTCGGTAACACAAAATGAAACCTAGAAACTTTGCAAGCCTTGGATTGGTCCCATGCTCTCTTACACCTAAGCAGAAACCAAGTACCTAAAAAAAGGGGAATTTCCCTTATCAACACATGAAATGATATAGTTTGTTTGGGCCTAAACCATGAAACAAATAGGGTGTGAGAAATAAATCCTACTAGGCAACCACCTATGATCTGTTCCAATCTTTTAGTGAGTATATGCAGTAGTAGTGTATAATAGTGAAATTTAGTAAACTAAGAGGTACTAAAAAGTAAAAAAACTACAAGTACTCAAATTCATTTCATTTTATTTAATCAATTCAAATTCATCAAACAATATAAGTCTATGGATTCAGCCTATGCCCATAAATCCAATATATAAATTATGCAGAACCGATACCTGAGTAGGATATCTAACCAAAAAGAATTTAAGATGGAAACCAATATTCTTATTTTTCTTGGTTGATGTGTCATAAGTCATTCCATTTCAATATGTCTCAAGGCCATGCCTGGTGTATAATAATTTTAGTATATTAAAATTAGGTACAAGAATGGTCCATCAGTATTTCATATTGTATCAAGGTAAAACCCAGTGTATACACATTTCAGAATGTTTTGGGTTCAATCATGGTGTATAAAAATTTCAACATGTTTCAGGGTCAATCAAGGTATATGTTCATTTTAGCATGTTTCAGGGTCTTGCCCGGTGTATAATCATTTCAGCATGTTTCAGGTTCAAGCTCAATATATTATAATTTCAGCATAGTAAACAACACAGGTAAATTACACTATTACATGGTTAACAAAATTACATCTCACATGGTCAATTCGCATAATAAACAAAACATGTAATCTGCACTATTACATTGTTAACAAAATAATATATCACATGGGAAATTCACATAATAAACAACACATGTAATCATCACTATTATAAGGTTTTCAATAATCAACTAACGTGGGAACATTTCATTTATCACGTGACACATGATAATTAAACTATGGCAAGTCCAAAGAATTTAATAACTCATTTGGGAAAATTTATATAACAAGACTAACATGTGAATTAAACTATCACAAAGATTTGACAAACATATTTAAATGGAAAACATTTAATTAACCAATTTCATTTTAAATAAACCTTTAAAGGGGAAAAAAGGCATGTCCATAGGCATCCTAAGACAAACAGCTAAAAAATGTTCATCCAAGGGAAAACTCACCCACGGGGTGGCCCTTAATCAAACAAAATAAGCTCAAACCTACGTCAATTAGTTTATTCAATCACCTAAATGTTATTAGGTATTAAAACTGGTCAAATTATAAACCTAGAGACACCCTAAACATGGGAGCATGGAACTAAAAAATATATAAACAACCCAGCATTTAACGAAAGGCAAAAGACCACCAACCTAGTGCTTGTGGGACAATCCTCATACAATGTCAGCTTCCAATTCATGATAGAATGAAGTAGATCTACAAAACAAAGATAAACTCTCAACCTTAAATAACTTATTCAAGAATATAAAATATGAAAAAATGGATCAATATTAATCGAGAGCTTACCAATTGGGTATAAACAAGATGAACGATGATCGAAACAGAGTTCAGATGCTCAACTTGGAAGGGATCGAAGTTCTGGGGCTACTTGTTCATCAACCTGACTAGCCCTCTGTCCATTATATGAAATGGAATGGACACTATGCATTTTATCCAAAAATATACAAATACATGACATTTAAGTCCTTTTACAAAGTGTTTGAATCATTTAACTATTCATTTGTTTGTTGTTTCCACTAACATACATTCGAGTACATCCTGACACGACTAAACTACGTGTACTAGGACGTATATAGCATGTGATAGTTTTCTCCTCTCTTCTTACTAACATTCCTACACACCATGTATTCGCATCATACATGTCCATAATACATGGCGTGTTCTTAGGATTACATGGCGTGCAATTCCCTGATTCTTGTATTTTCCCATATTTCCGTTATTTTCTCTAATAAAACTGAACGGAAAAGGAAAATGAGAAACCAAAGCTCAAAGAAAGAACCAGGTTCTTACAATAACGATTATATTTTTTAAATAAAATTTATTTTAAAATTTTTATTTTAATGTCAATTAGTAAAATGTCTTAAATATTATATAAATATAAATATTAATTATTAATATTTATATAAAATTATTAATTAATATAAAAACTTTTTTATTTTAGTAATAAATTTTTGTTAATTTTATATATAAATTATAATGAAGTTATATTATATAAATTGTATATTGTTGGATATACAAACATATGTATTTAGTTGACCTATTAAAAATATTTAAATACAATTATTAATGATATTGTGTATATAAATAATATTATATATATATATATATAATTAGTATCATATAAATTTATATAATTAATAATTTATTGAACATATTTAGAAATTAAATTTAGTATTTAATATTTATTTATTTTTATTTTAATATTTATTCATTTTTTAATAATTTTTTTTAAATGATTCATTTTCTTATTTTCATTTATAATATTCATTAATTCAATATTGTTTATTAATTATAAAATCTATTAATTTTTTATAATTATTTAATTATTATTTTTATAATTTATTCATTTTTATATGCATTTATACATTTTTTATTTATAAATTTTTATTATTTTTAATATCTTTTTATTTTTTATAATTATTATTTATTCATTTTTTATACTTATAATTTTTAATTTTAATATTTTTATGTTTAAATATTTATACAATTATTATTTATTGATTTTTAATTCTTAATTTAGTAAGTGTTTATTAGTTCTAATGTCATTGATGATAAACAATGTCTTTATCAATACTAGATTTAACACAGATAAACGTACAATTATCATATATTTTTTAGTGGTGAAAAAGGTGTGTGTTTGTGAAGGAAAAATTCAAAACTGATAAAATAATTTCTTTTATAATCACCTATCATTTCAGCAATAAGAATTGTATTTTTATACATGTATATTGGTTAGCACTGAAAAAAATTCCCTCTATAAATGAACAATAAATATTTGCGGTGCTTCTCCGACAGCATTCAACCTTTAATTAGTTCTGATCTTTGTTTCACCTATGTCAAAGTTATTGGATGAATCACCCCTCAAAACTGTAGGTATGTTATTCATAACCAATTTTTAAAAAATTCATTACCGATCTTGCATGGGATTTTGTACATTTTTGTTATTGTTCTTCCCATGTACTATATATATCCTTGATCCCAAATTCTATGTATATGTAATTCTTCATGTATGTATTTTTATATAAATTTATATATAGGGAATAGTATTAATTCAATCCCTAACTATTTTGGCTGTTCTTTGAATAATCATATGTATATATTTGCATATATATACTTACAAATATACATATATGCATATATATAAATGTGTGTGTTTCATCAGTTTGATATATAAAAATCTGTATTATTTTCTTGTGTGTGCGTATGTGTGTATTTATATTTCTTTTTATGTAAATTTATATATGTTATATTAATTTTTTTTATATTATATTTAAGATTTTTTTATTTATATTTATATTTATAATAGAATATAATTATTTATTCTGAACAATATGAATCAAATATTTATGTTATCTTATATATAATATTTATGTTATATATATATATATATATTAAAATAAAAATGGGATATCAAAGGGAGTCGATGATCACTTTGAAAATTTGATTTGAGTACTAAAACAATGTTTCGAAAATTAGTTTATTTCATTATATTCTCAGAATGAGTCACATATCACAATAAAATATAAATTCCCTTCTAAATTATAAAAATACTTATAAACATCATGAAATTCGAAATTCACATAAATACATTATTAAATTCAAAATCAAGCACAAAAACACAATTAAAATAATATGAAAAATATCTTAAAAATATAACTATTAGGCTTGTTACATGGGTATCAAATTGATTATAGGGACTAATTTATGCACAAGATAAAAATATAAAATTATAAATAATGAAGGAATAAATAAATTAATTAATAAACAAATAGATAACCTAATATAATAATAATGAATAATTCATTTGGAATACATTGATTTTTCATGAGAATTTATATAATGATATGAAGTATTTTAAATACTAGATAAGAAAAAAATAAGTGGTTAAGGAATATACATAACATGATAGACTATAATTATCTCAAAATATAATATTTTTCATTCTATTGTAAAAAAATTTGATTTATATATTTACACACAAATATATTATGCATAGACACACATAATTATATATTTAAATACAAATATTTAATTTGTTAACATAACTACACACACACATATATATATAATTGAATGTTATATTTATACATACCAATTATATTATATGCACATATTTTTCAATGCAATTTGGTTCTTACCCATGTGGTAAAGACTCACCACAATCCTTCATGAAACATAGGTTCAAAATCCAGTATGTGTGAATTTCCTGGCATTGTTGGTGGTTTATAACAATATATCAAAGAAAGTATTGTAGAAAACATTGTTATGTGGTACTGTTGTAGTGATACTATTCACCTGAATTGGGATTTCATTCCATGTAGTGGGTTTCTAGGTAACTGGGCCTCCAAAGAATCAATGTAGGGTAGTTTAGATATAATGAAGCAACCTTAAGATGATGGATCTAGGTGATAGTAGTCGCGAAACACATGTAACGAGACATAAAACAATGGAGGGAGTAGGTGGACTGTCTACCAAGTTTATTCCCCTCACATCTACACATAGGGAATGTATAATCTAGCCTCATTTTTCAGTGGTGAGATAGGGGTGGACATTAAACAAGGTTCAAGGGAGGGATTGTTTTAGTGAAATCGAGTCAAAAATTTGTAATGGACATTATGACTTGGGCCTTTGTCCATGTATTTTGGGTCTTCGGGTTATGTAACGGTTCTATAGAAATGTCAATGAAAAGTTGGATTATCTAAAAATAATATATATTGAATTATTAAGTACATTTTTTCGATGTATTACAGAAAATTGGGCTTATATCTAGTATTTTTTTTACTTCATATGGGTATGTATTATAATTTATAGTTATATTTTTGATTTTTTTCATAAAATTTATGCATGTAAAAAATCTACATTATATTCGTAATATATATTTATTCATTTATTTATTAATAGGTATTAATATTATTGATAAAATAGCGTGAATAATAACATAAAATTGATGAATGTTAATCATATGAAAAAATATCATAATGATGAGGTTAATGAATTCATCTAGTTTTCAATAGAGTGTGAAAAATGACCATTCTAAAATCACTTTCCTATGTTTACAATTTTATTCATGATGATTTTATCCAGAGGAGTTGGAAGAATATTTTTTCTTTCACATTATAGATAGAAGTTATAAATTCTTAACTAAACACGAGGAATAATAGAATGTAGATAGTGACAAGGATAACATTATGGTTTATGGACCATCTAAAAATATTACACCCATAAATAATGATGAAGATTGTATCGAGGAAGTCACAATGAAATTTTAAGATGACCTTCATGACAATTATAATATTTTATGAAGTTATTTAGTTATGGAAATAGTTAATTATATTCTAGTTTTACTAAATATAAAACATTTTCAGTGGTATAGAAGATATATAATTTGAGTGATGGTAATAGTTAGATTGACACCATCTTTAAAAAACTAATTTTTTCATGATTGATATGTTGCAATCCATTAATGACACTTGTTGAAAAAAATATGGTACTAAAATAATTTATGTTTAATCATTAGGGAATATAAAATGATATATTACTATTTAAAGGATTATATATTGTCTCTTAAGGACCATGGGTCACTTTAAAAATTCTCAAAGTGTGGTGGAGAATGATACGAGAATTACGAATCAATAAATTTTAATGTTTCACGGTAACATCCAATAATTCTGAGGTTTATAAGACGATATAGAAGTGAGGATAATGCAAGACAATTAATTTTTCACATAGACATAAGAAATTTATATAAGAAACTTAATCACGAAACACACTCTCCTCGATGGAAGAGTCCTAGATTTGTAACTGAGCTGAGAACCCTCTATCTTGTTCTAAAACCAGATTCAATAAATCCTTATATTTGGTAATGAATAACTCATAGTATATAACCAGTTATGTTATTAAATTATAACTTTTAACCATGTATATTCATGAAATTGTAAATAAATTATGCTTTATCTACTTGTATAAGGATCAAAAAACCAAAAAATGGTATTTATGTTGATTTGGCTCCATCAATTGATGATCTAAAATTGATGTGTGATTTATTTGTTACATTTATGATGCTCATATAAATGAATATGTCATATTGAGATCCATGGTGTTTTTGAAGATAAAATAAATCCTTGGTTATGTAAATTTTAGGGCGTATAGTGCTACAGAAATGTTAGGGTGTCCCATTTGTAAAAACGTCACACACCAAGTTAGGTTAAAACATTCTTTGAAGTTAGTGTTTTGGGGATATCTTAAATTTTTACCACGATGACATAAATTTCATTCATGAAAAACATTATTCAATGGGAATTTAGAAGAAGACAAAACACCTTCAATGACATTACATGTTAACAGTTTGAGAGAGTAAAAAATATTTTAACCAGTTTTGGTAATCCCTTTTTGAAACACCATACAAATATGGGTTATAAAATTGTGTAATTTTTGTTTAAATTATTGTGTAAGAATTTTTTGAATCCCATAAATTTTATTAATGTCATTTTCTTAGAAAAAAATTTATGTGATAGTGTCTTTTACAAAAATGATCTCAACAAAAAAAATAATCCATTAAGGATAGGTTGGTCATGATAGTAATCTGAGGATAAGAGAATAGAGGGTGATAGTGAAGGCTGAGTGATAGATTTTTCTTCCTCTAGTGTCTTATTATCGTTTTATGAAAGGTATATGTTTGTTTCTCAACTTCCATAATGATTTAAAGGGTTGATATGGGTATTCATCTAATATGTAGGATGTTTTATCGATGAATGATTTGATGTTAAAGATATAAAATCACATGTCTGTAATGATTTTTTGTTAGATTTAATACCAATGGATTTACATTGCATTGAAGCTAATGATTTCTTACACATTGTAACAAATTTTCACTTACTTTTTAAATATAAATATATAGTAAAGTTATATACCTTATTTTATTTACAACCACATAAAAACAAATTGCTCGCACATTATTTTTATTTGAAATGTTCTTTCCAATTACATTATTTGATATAATGGATCACTTGATGGTTCATTTAATTATAGAGATTTAAATATGTGGTCCTATACATTATATATGTATGTACACCCTTAATCATTAAATTTATATTTTTATAGGGGTCTCAAAAATTTAATTTGGATAGAATGTTGTATTTTTGATATATTTTTTTAGAATTCCATTAAATTATGTAACAAATACCTATTCAATGTGTATGACATTGAAATCCAAAAATCCAGTCACCACGGGAACCTTATAGGTTAATAAATTTATATAATATTTTTTTCATAATTACCATTATAGAGCAAGAGCCTGGTAACCATTTAATTTTATATAACAACATAGTTGATACACCATATTTTGAAACTTATAATGTAATTCTTAATCATTTTAATCCACCATGGGATGAATAATGGATATCAAATACATTTAATAAAAAAATTTATAAGATGGTGTTAAGAATATATTTTTTAGGAGTTATCTATAAATTTGAATTTAATTATAGAAAGAAATCAATTTCTAGTTAGAGCTTCAAGTGTACATGTATTATCTTATAATGGTTATGTAATTAATATTTTTACATTCTATAAAAAGGAATATATTTAATGTTTCACAATGGAAAATTGTTCAGTTATTCTTATGGATGGAAAATAGTGTAGTTAGTCTTATGGAATAACTTATGCATGTATTTTTTACTAGGGAAATAAATATAATTTACAGGAATATTCCAAAATTAGGATTCATTTTTAAAATATGTGAGTTGGATTATAAATCATTCCAAGTGCTTTTTTTCAAATGGATTGATAATAGGATTGCAATTAAAATCAATGAATCGGGATTAGTGAATGTGATATTCAATAATAGAATAAAGATGAACCATTCATCATTGAATCAATGGAACTAAAATTATTTTATTCCCCTAATCCTATAAACAGGAATTTTTCCATAGTTATATTTTCGACTAAAAAATCCATAGGGTCAAATTGAAATTCCATTAAGGATGTCCCTTTCATTGGGACATCATAATAATTTAATGGTGTCTCCAATGTAGACAGTGTCTTACATGTCATAGAGGACACCATAGTGGGAATTTGGATACTCTATAGAGGGTAAAAATACCGACAATTTAAATAAATTAAAAATATTTCAATGAAAAAATTAAAATTTCATTGATTAGTTTTATTATATACAGTGTATTTCCTCATAATATTATGAATTCACTAATATAGTTACATAATCTAAAATAAATGTTTTACTACAAATATAGATAATTACTTCTACACCATTGACGTTACCAATGTTGAGGAACAATATATTACCTATATTTAATTTGAGTAAATGTTACATGGATAATAACATGAAGTTGAAAAAATACATGAGAAAAAATTAACAATAGCCTTAGTAATCATTATTTAGGTGGGAAGTAAATGCGTAAAGTTTTAGGTTATGTGGAATTCAAGCATCCAACCTTTTAACCCCCAATAAGTCTATTTTCCTTAGGTATATTGGGATAAATTCTCAAATACACATTATTATTGACATAGATATGTGGAATAATGTTGTTCCTTCGTTAAATATTATAATTTGGGAAGACATTAGAGTAACTATATGATATTAATTCACTTTTTTCTAAAAACTAAAATAATTAAATGTTTATAGAGCCCTTATAGTGTATATTTATTATGACTGTAAAATAAAGAAATGTTGATATTATTTCAAGATCCCCTTATGTGGTATAATGAAACATTTATCCATTATAGAGTACAGTTATGTTAGATTATTACTAGATGAAATTCATATTAATGGTGTTTAGAACGACTTATGTACCCTCCATACACTTCTTACAAAACATCTCCCTATGGGTGATAAGTGCAATGTAAACCCCCCCCCCCCACTATCTATATACACACACAATATGAACCTAGTTGCCTAGGATTATTTCATTGGTCATTGGGAAAATGGATCATTTAAGATATATTTTAATTGTTGATATTTTATTTGAAATGATTTTTATTAATCACTTTGATTTATAATTGTTAATTTATGAAATAGTAATGCGGTGTAGAAAAAACGCATCATGCATTGAAACCAACATACCTATACTATAAAGTTAGTATAGTGTATGACTAAACTGAAAAAATGTTACTTATTTAAAATCTATAGAAAACATCGACATGACATGAAACTACAATATAATAGTGTTAAATTTTTATATACATATTGATGAATCAAAATAGAAGTCACTTTCATCCCATACAATTTTCAAAATATGGAGGCCCAAATAAATACAAAGGGATGAATAGTATATTGAAACATAGAAAATGTTTGTGAATAAAATATAATTATGATATCAAATATAATTATTTTACCTTAAAATAATGTTTTAGAGAAATAACTACATATTTTTCTATATTTTTTCCATTTTTAACAAAACAATTTTCATATACTGTACCTGATGAAAATCCTAATTTCAGCAGATTTGAAGCATCTAAAACATTATAGATTCATTAGAGGTGCATGTTTCTATGTTCCATCTTGAGTATATATTGAGAAATAAAATACACTCATGGATTCCAATGTGATAATGGAAAACATAGAGTCACAAATAGATTCTCTAAATAAAAAAGTTAGTTGGCATACTGATTTGATAGGCATATTTCATCAAGGGGTCAGTGAGAAGAAACAACACAAGAGAAAACAAATCACAAATATCCACACCTTCCTAGAATTTAGGCTATATATTCCCTTAAATGAACTTCTTTACTCAAGGTAATCAATTATATTATATTAGTTTTACAAAATATGAATCAAACCACTATTCTTACTTTTCATGATCTAAAATTATAAAGGGTGAAAAAGATTTTTATTTATATCTATAAAAACCCACTCATCGTCTTATTGAGAGAGGAATTGTTTAAAATATCTTAAGAGATATTACACAAAAAAAAACAGCCTATAAAATATAAGGTGAGAGTCGGGATTCATGTATCTCACAAGTAGAGTGTCGAGCTACCAATTCACCTTAACAATCTTAATGTTCACATGGTCCACCATGTTATTTAAAATTTCATAAAATTGTTGTTTAATCTTATAAATATAAATGATGATCATGAGGTATTCCATTTATAATTTTTTTATTTTAAAAACCATTAAAAATTATTGAAAATAAACTTTTAACTTATATATTTTATAGTATAAGGATAAATATAAGGGGATATAAAAATTCAACTCAAGGTAACCTAGAGGATAGATCAAAAAGACCATCATAGAGTACCATTACCCCACCAATTCCACTACCACATTTTTCAACATTACATGTTTGAGAAAATAAAATGTTCAAAGATCATAATATTCAATTCCTTTAGTTTTATGAAAAAAAACTAATGGAGATTCCATTACTGACAAGATTGTTTTTGGGAATGTAAATTCAATGTTAATTAATAAATGGATAGGAGCATCAGTTTTTGATGTATACATGTGGGAAATTTTCATAATATTTTTTTTCCTATAATTGATCTATTATGTTAATTGTAATTTAATGTTATTCATATTATCTATTGGTGTATATATCACTACACTGTAATGAATAAAACTTATAATAAAAAATTTGGAATCATTAGCCCTTATGTCATTTATACACAAATAACGTTAATGAGTGAAGATGAAATTTTAGTAAGAGTAGACTAAGTATCCATATAAATAAAAAAAAATATAATAGATTAAAATATCTCCTTAATATTTATAATAAAATGGTAAAAATTTACAGTCTAAAAATATAAAATATATTTTCATTTTTTTCGATTACTTATTTCTTTTTGTTTTTCTATGAACCACTCTATTCTCATTATAATTAATTTGGAGTCGCTAATGTTATATATCCTTGGATCTAAATTATGTCCAAAAAATCAACCACACAAGATAACCCATATGATGTTTTAATGAACTATTTTCAATAGCTTAAAAATAAAAATAAAATTTTATATTTTATGCTATGTTTCAGAAAATATTTTGTTAAGATATGGTAGTTTTTATTTTTCATCAAAATTATGGTATGAGGATAGGAAATGTGAAAAGAACTTATAGATTATAAAAAAAATGTATAATTATTAGGGTATGTATATAGTTATTTCTCTCTAAAAACATATATTAAAACAAATTACTTATTTTAATCAATGTTTTTCTAGTGTATGAAACAATTTAATGAAAATTATTGTGGTTATTACATTTTTAAATTTATGAATGATTACATATTTGATCCACAAACTAGTATCACTAAATAGGTATTTCATTATGTAATTATATCTTCATTTAAAATATTTATTATCCATTTTTATCTATATTTTTTTAGTATTACCAGGACTATCAATATTTCACATATTCAAAAGTGGATATAGGTTTTTTCTTAAAAATGAATGAGAAACATACATATTGTCAGAATGTTTTTAGACATCATAAAGAAAAAATTTACTATCTTGTTTTCAATATATTGATTTCACATATATCATGATGATTTGTTTTATCCACTTCCAATTTAGTTAATTTTGTTATCATTTTGTGTTAGAATTATTTGGAGATACTTTATAATTGTAATGTTTTCAACATAGTAGTAATAAGTCATAATATATAAATTATAATTTTAGAAAATTATTGTATAGTAATTTTATGGACTCTATATTAAGGTCCCATGTTATTCAAAAGGTTTATAATTTCAATATTTATGTGCAGTTATATAATGTTTTGGGGATATTAATTAATATGTCTCTCATAGGATTTGAACTAGATAGATAAAATTGAGAAAGGATGTTAGATTTATTTATATTCAAAAAATTCTCATAAAATGTAATGTTAAATTTTATAGGTATATTATTAGAAAATATATTCAACATGGTAGTGAGTACTATCCTTTAATTGGACACCATGAACTAAAAAGCATGGTAATATAAATGGAAATGTTAAGATGGATGTGTAGAAATTATAAAACGGATAAGATTAGAATTTATTGGGTTCAAGAGAAAATTATATAGGATCTAATTGATGAGAAGATGATCATGTCTATATTAAGATAGATCCAACATTTTAGAAGAATACCTGATGGTACACCTATTAATAAGTGAAAAATAATTCTAAATTGAAATATTTAAATGATAAGTGGTACATTTAAAATGAAATTTACTATAAAACACTCATCTGATACTCAAAATTGAAAAAACAAAATTATATTATCTTAATAAATTTGGATGAATATTAATAATTAATTTTTGATATGTATAATTTAATCACACATAAATTCATCATAAGGTGTGGTTTATATTAGTAGAATTTAGTGTTTTTATTTAAGTTCCATTTTAGTTAAAAATTCACATCACGTAGTGAAAACTAATCGAACACACTTGAATTGTATTGACACTTCTGAAAAAATATTTATATTTTATTTTTCATGTTTAGGAATGAACCTCACATCAATCGGATACACAACATGAACAGATTGACTAAAAGTGCATGTACATAGTATAAAAGTGATATTTTAGTTCAAAATGCATAACTCAAACTCATAACTATGAAAATGCACTTGTATTTCCTTGTTAATTTAGAAAAACAATCCTTGTATCATTTGTTATGTGTAGGAACCAACCTCATGTCATTCCATAATAAGTTGTGGCTGACATGACTAAAAGTGCATGTTTCTCAAATAAAAGTAAATTTTTGGTTCACAACATGTATCACATATTCAAAATAGACAAAACATGATCAAATAAACATCATACTTTTGGGAATATATATATATTTAATTTATGAAATTCCGGAATTAATTTGTAAATTTTTTAGAAAATTCTTGATGCTTCCTTTTCCATTATAGTTTGTTCATTTGTTCAGGAATAATTTCAAAAATTATACATGTTTTTTAAAAAATAATTTTTAATTTTTAAAGTACTTTTGAAAGGATTTTTCAAATTAGGGAAGTAATGTAAACGTTTAAATGTTTATTTGAGAAATTAATGTGGTGTTTTGAATGAGATTCAAATATTTTAGAAGTAATTTTGGAGTTTTCCTTAATTTTAGAAATATTTTGGGATTTTTTGTAATGTTAATAAACCATTTAAAAAAAAGGTAGTTTAATTTAATAGTTAATATTTTCAATTATATATTTTCTGTTATGCAATAATTTAAAGTTGTGTAAGGGTAATTGTGGTTTTTAATAGCTTATTTAAGGGTAAACATTTTTCTCTAAGGATTGTATAAGGATAAACATGCTTTTAAAGAAATTGTATAAGGATAAGTTATGTTTTTTATAGTTTGTACAATTCTAACATAGAAATTTCATACACTACACAAATTTACTCCATAGTATTGAATCTTTCATATCAAAAATCTTAAATTTTGATAAGGGTATTCTCATGAGGATGGAGTCATGAAAGGGTTATCTCTCAATTTCCTTATTGTGTAAGGGTAACCTGAGAATTATTCTATTTGTGCATGGGTGGTTTGATCCTATGTATGAAAAGTACCATTCTTGTTTAAGGGTAATCCATGGGTCCTAAATCCAATATAATGGGAATCCAAATCTTGAATAAGGGTAACTACATAATTCTAAACCATGCATAAGTGTTGCTCAGCGCTTGGATCATGTAAGGGACACCTCTTAACCTATGCAAGGGTTATCATCTATGTAAGGGTAAAACTATATTACTATTACACATCACTATGGTGTCAGATAAGGGTTGAAATCAACGTAATTGTAAACCACAATTACTCTTATGTAGTGTATATGAGTTTTTTATGAGAGCTGATTTTCACCAAATTTTTATATTTCCCACCCACTTCAATATTTAAGCATGTGAACTCATTTTCACTAACCATTAAAGACTAAAATTATGTTTTTAGTTGATTTTTATTCTTTTAAGTTATATATAATGTTTTTAATGGATTTAAATGGGTCAAAATTAAAATTTTGTTTAATGTGAATTGATTAGGGAATGAAATGTGGAAATTTGATATAGAATCCGAGGAGGGATAAAGATGATTAATAAAAATACGTTTTCATCCCTCATTTGGGTTCCTCATTATTTCTATCAAGTTTATATGACACAAAACATGTTGTTATTGTTTAATTAATTATTTTAAAAAAATTGTAAGTCTTATCCTATATTTTCAAGGCTATCATCATCTTCCACTCTCTTCTATTTTATGCGTAGCATGAGTCTGGTACCATCATAAGGTAGGGGATCCAGGATATTTATTTATTTTATATGAATGTGTGATATTATCATGATTTTGAATCCATTGGGTGTATTTAGAAATTTATCATAATAAAGATAAATTATCGAACATGATATAATCAATGGGAATATAGAGTTTTTCCAGTATTTTACATAATTTCTTCATATTGAAGATGATTTTGCCCTAGAAAATATTATAGCATGTGTACAGAATAATTATTCATCATATCTCATAGTGTGTTAATTTATATATTCAAAATACTCTCTTTGAAAAGTAACATAATTATCATATAAATAAATTAATATCTATTATATTTATTTTATATGGATGTGTGAAATTTTAAGTTCTATTATAATTTGATGACCGAGAGATAATGAATTGAATTAAAAGTATTATCTCATGGTGAAATTGATATTTTTTTAGTGAAATAAGTTGTTGTGTTTCCCCATGATTGTAAATACGAATAATTTAATAGTATGTGTAATGGATGTAATTATGGTGGTGGTTGTTTCTTGAGTTTCGATTGTTGGGTTGTGGTGGATATATGTGATGCAGGAAGATAGAATTTATATAGAAATAGATAATATTAGAAATAATAAATGTTAAATGGGATAATTTTTTTATTTTTAATATATAATTATGACTAATTAATGTTAAAAATGGTTGGTACTTGATGTTTTTACTTGAGAAATATGGAATTGATGTGTGGTAATTGGTATAAATAAATTGAAAGATAAAAAATATGTTGCAAAAAATGGAATGACTGGGTAAATTAGAGTTTAGAAAAAATAAATAATTTTTTGAAATAGTGGAACATGAAATTGAAATATTTCAAAGGAGGTTGTTCTATTTAGTTGTGATATGTGGTGATTTTTTTGATATTTAGTTGAGGTGGGAAGTGGATGTTTTGTGAAATGAGGATAATTAGGGGCATGTTGGAATGAGGAGGATGGGTTGTTGTTGTGAAGAACCGAATCTATTCACCATCAAACCTGGCACTCAACATAGCCCACAAAAAGTCCCGAAGGGAGTTTCTGATCCCCATGGGCTAGAACAAGTTCATTGGTATCATAAAATGAAAATTCAAAATGATTTACCCGAGTTTATAAACTTAAAACAAGAAAAGAATCTAATAAAACATATCTGGATTTTTCAATCAAAACAATCTTTTACAATAAATCATAACTGAATTACATATTTTAAAAAACTCAACAAGACTATAACAAAGGTAAAAAACCAAAAGGTAACATCCCAAGAACCCTCATTGCAATGGGCACCTCCCTCAAGCCATCTCCACAAGACTTCCCAACCAAGGACATGCTAGAAACCCAAACCACTAGAACTAAAACCTGTACCCAACCTGTGACAAAAAAATAACCAATCTTACTTACACCCAAGGGTGTAATTAATGTGTAATAAAATTCCTAATAGGATACCACCACTAATATATTCCATGTGATAAACATTTAATGATGAAAATCATGCATGTTTTCAAAAACATGAAATGCTAGTTACAATTTATAAAATATACAACATAAAATAAAAAGAGTTTCCAGGTGGGATAATTTGAAGAATAAAAACTTTTAAACTAAAAACCAAATCTCCTGAATATTCTATCCACTCATACCATATTCCAACGGTAAGCACAAAATATCTAGTGATCACAAGGAATGGGAAATAACCCATAGGAAACAGCTAGATGTGGGTCCCAAGTACCACGTATCTCGGTGATAGTAACCATCCCAAATATATCTTATCATGCACGATAGACTAGTAGGGAACATACACATGTCCTAGTGGAAACCAATAATCATCATCATAGTTTAGTTAGAGTTTTAAGCGTGAATCTTTCTAAATGAAACTAATGACAAACCACATAGATTCACTAGCATAATAGTACACATCCACCCACCTAAATACCTGGGTTTTCCCTATGTTCTCAAACAAGTTCAAGAAGTCAATGAATATACATTTCACATACAACTATCATTTTCAAATCATAAATTCCCCAAACATCCCACATGTTTACAACACAAATCATATAACTCCTCTTTTCATTCAAATATATTCTAAAATCTGACTCACACAAAAATAGCACACAACACTTTTCACAATTCTTTAACACTTCCAAAAATAAATTAATCAATTTTATAAAACCATTCCAATATATTGAAACTCTCATAACAGCCCAATCACTTGTTACATAATACCCTTTTTACCTTCAAAAAAATTTTATCATCAAACTTACATGAAACAGCCAACAAACAAATTTCGCACCAACATCACAATTTAATAAAACATTTAAAATATTTAAAAAACATTCTAAAAATGTTTGAAATACTATAACATCCCTTAACATTTAAAAACCCCTTAATAGGTGAACACTCATTCCAAATAGTAAATATTCAACCTTTTCCCACATTGTTTAACCAACTAAAACATTAATAATTTTCATAAAAGGAACCCAAGTGATGTAAATATGTCTTGCACACAAAACCCATTTCAAAACCACAATTTAAGACCAATAACCATACCAATTCCTATCCAAAATAGAATTGTAAGCCCTAGAGACATTTATAAAACCACTTTCAAGTTTTATAAAATCACCTTGAATAATACTATAACATATCCAAATGAAAACACACATTTTCATAAAATGATCTCAAGAAGTATAACAATGATTTACACATAAAACATATTCAAAAACACTCTATTTAGGCCCAAATGACACTAATACATTACCAGACCATAATTTTCAGGTCAAAAAAATATTTAATAAACCAATTCCATATGTTATAAAATACACCCAAATAATCCCCCACGAGTAACACATGAAAACACCCAATTTCAAGTTAAAATGAAACAATACAATTAAACACTTAACTAAATAAATAATAAACATTTTTACAAAACACCCAACATATGAGGAATATGAAAATGAGTAAATACTGCAAGCTAACTCATCAATAATTGTTTACAGATTGAACCACCTAATGAAAGTGTCGAATCCCTCAAAAATTGGTGCGAAACATCAACTGCACCACCGCCACATCACAAGGATGATAAATCCAATCCTAGAACACAATATTTTACCAAAAAGACACCAACTCAAACCATAGGTTCGACCCCTAACTTTTGTACATTTTAGAACATAATGAAAGTGGGAGGAAACCCTAAGGAGAAGGAAGAAATTGAAGCGAGAGACACATACTCAAAACAATATTGAATAAAAAGACCCAAAATACACCATTATCTACATTTTAAAAGATACAAAAATTAAAATGATGTTCTAAAAATGATTTTTAGATCATGTAGGAACAGGAATGGGGGGAAAAGAGTAAAAATATAAGGAGTTATGAAAGGATCAATTTACCTCTCCAAATCTGGACGATTTCGGAAATCTAGAAAGTTTTCGAAGCATTTCATGAATCAATTGAGCTCCTTATTGAGGTAGAAGAGAATTTGAGCGCGCATATGGTACGTGAGCTCAGGTGAGAGTTGGAATCACCGAAAAAAAATATTTTAGGAGATATTAAAGAATTAAAATTTATTTTTAATGTAGAAAATGGGATTTCGGGCAGGCCCAATCCCTTAAATAAAAAACCATATCCACCATGAATATGAATTATTAAATGGTCCAAATAAATATTGTGGTGTTAAGAGTTCAGGGGATGACAATTAGGAATTGGAATGGATGAAAAATGTTGAAAAATAAAGGAGTTAAAAAGGAATCAAACTTTATTTTTAAATATGGAATTGAGCTCACTATTTGGCCCAATTCATGAAAACTCACCCATTCCTCCATAAAAGCATGGAAAACCCCCAAAACAAATCATGGATGGATATTAAATGGAATTTAACTTAAAAAAAGTAAATTATGTGACAACTATTCTGACCATGAAGACTTTCCACCCAGGAACGTCACATCAAGGCCAAAGCACCATACCAAACCCAACTGAGAATCCAAGAGGTACTCCCCTGCCAGGTTTCACCCCCAAAGGCCAAAACACCTCTAGTGATCAATTAATTAATTATTACTCTCACTAAATAAACATACACCACTTTCCTAAAATTATCAACCATATTCATACTTTATCACAAAATAAATTTCCCTAAACACTATCAGAACAAGACTCAATCAATTCACCCAAATGAACAACAACATCAAACAAGGTTACACTTACCTTGCTATAACTAAACCATTGGGCACTCTCCAATCCCAATGTTTTCCCAAGGAAGATGTAGGCACCTTGATGGCTCCGAATTAGACTACCTACTGCCATTCCATGACAATGGATAAGTCTGAGTTACTGGTATGGGGTAAAAAAAATAGGCTCCCCACCCGAAGAGACAACCTATACGTTTTTTCCCTAGATATAATCAGGACACTAACAGGGGAGGCCTGAATGGAATACTTGGTATAAAGGGTATACTTCCTTCAGGAATTTACAAAATAACTTATATAAGACTCATAGTGGGTCTCGCTACCATAAGAACCAACCATCTTAACTGATCAGGACTGTCTGGTATAGAAAGACCCAAAAATTTAAAGAGTTGGGGTGACCACATGGTTAGTCTGCACGGTTTGGGAAACCCTGCACTAATAGTGGGGATCGTTCTATATACATAGATTTTTAGGGCATGTTCAGTACTGACCAAGTGAAAACCATGTGCTCAACCTGTCTAGCCTAACATCATTCCTTTCCCCAAAGACTCAATGGAAAAAAAACGGGGGAGGGAATAACATTGGGAGATGACTTGGGTACAAGGCCCTCCACCTATTTGTAGTGAATAGGAACTACTAAGAAAGATGATGACATTATAGGCTTAAACTCTTAATATCTTTTATACTAAGTATTTTATTTTGAACATGGTTTTAAAAAAACTTGTGATTTCCCCTGACTACGAGACAACATCTCTCCGAGACCAATGGCTAGAGCTCAAATGATTGAAGAATATTCAGCCTCGCAGTTAGGCTTTGGAAACCCCCTGAACGAGAATTCTTCATTCGGTGCAACCAACAACTACACCGCAATCCTAGATATGTTTTCCAAGACATAACACATTTCAAAATCACTTTACCGTAACCCGATATTTCACTGAAACAAGGTCTTAGAAGATGCACAGACATCACACATTGTTTATTCAGGTGAGAAACAATAGAAGTAAAGAACACCCATACTCACCTACCTCTAAAATGTAATATTTTTTTGTTTTTCCAAGGGAGACATTCTCCCAACATAACAGAGACTCTCAGATGATTTCCCAACATTCACCTTTATGGTCAGTCAAGCACATGACTTCCTAAGTCATCACCGAACATGAACATTATGACTGATATAAACAATGCATGGAGAGGGACCTTATACAACATCCCCAAACAAAACACATTTCTAGATAGTGGCCACAATATACTATCATGAAAATATTTCCCACACTAGTTTTTTAGCCTAAACTCATGCTTCAAAGAAACTATGAAGAACCCAGAGGCCATCTTAGATTCCATCGAGACACTCATCCCCACTAACAACCCTATACCACTTCCAACTTAGATGAATAAGGAATCATAAGAAACTAAGGTCTCTTTCAACCATCCATGAGCACTCTCCCGCTACAAGAGGTTCTAAAAATAAAATAAAGTAATGGGTGTATACTCAATCAACAATGATCTATAAAATATTATTTATACTGATAAATTGGTGGATTTTCCAATGGCGAAACAATCTGGGTCACACTTCAGTTATGCATTAACCCCTAATGGGGGAATACCTTTTCCAATGAGACAAACCAAGGACCCAACCTAGATGGTCCATTGGTAAAAAAAATCCATAAACTAGATCCAAACACATTAAGGGAACTGCAATAAAGGTGTCCTGAAACAGATCTCAGACGAGACTACTAACTGGTCCTTCAACATAGCTTACTAACCAAACATAAACCCAAAACATTGTTCAAACAGGAGGGGTTCTTGGACTCAAAACATCCCAAAACATCAAAATTTTACAAAAACACATAATATATGTCATCCCAAACAATTCATCAAGGCATCATGTTTTTATTTAAAAAAATTTCTTGAAAAACCAATGGTTCAGCGGTTAGCGTATCCACCAATGGTACCCCATGGGCCTTACACATGTATGTTTCTGTGCCACACTGGGAAACCTCCTCATATCCATTACAACACTCATCCAGTCATTGCATCAACCATCCATCACCCCATATAACCCCATGCATGTGGTTTCTCATATAAATACCAAAGGTTAAAACAAAACAATTCTTTCCACTTTTCAAAACTAGAACAGTTAACCAACACATCCTTTTTCTCAAAACTGCTAACCACAAGATCAAATTTCCAATTCAATTCTTACAAAAGTTTTCATAAAGACACAAACATTTAGAAAATAACTCAATTTCATGATATTAACATCAATTTCAAAACATATCATCTCATTAAAACTCCCTTTGATTGTGTAGAAAACTCTATAGGAAACACTTTTTAAAACAAACTTCAATATAGTTCATGCCTTCAAAAGAGGTGTAAAAACACCATTTTCCATTTCAAAACAATTCTGAAAATCTAGTTCCACCATTTCATAAATCAAAACATTCCCTCTTTCTTTGAAAATAATTTCACAAAAACATTACACTTCTTAAGACCCAAGTGCCATTTTTTCAAAACTATAGCACAAAACAATGTGAGAGGAAACTAGTTTCAGTGGGTGACATAGACATATGGTTGGCGGCCATATTCTAATCACTTTATTGTCATAGAGAGTGTTCTAAGAAATACCCTTGGCTCTACATGTATTTCAATGCCTTGTGATCTCCCTAAGACTATTAACCAAACTCTCTTTTCATTTCCCCTAATCATCATCGAACCAAGAAAACCAAAGGACTTAGTCAAATCCCGACTTCTCCTGGAAACTTGAATCCCATCATGAGGTGTGGTGATTAGGAACACTACCCATAACAGGAATTCCATGTCCCAAAAATCTGAAATCCAGACTATCCTAACTCTTCCCCAAATAAAAAGAACCAAAGAGTTAACATTAACCTCATTTGATACCATTTTTCCAGGAACTGAATTTAGTAGCCATAAAAACCGGCACTTGACCCGGCCCGCAACAAGGCCCAAAAGTTGTCCCCGATCCCTATAGGTAGGCACAAGTTCCTGGGTATCATAATGTAGTACCCCCAGTTTCTGGTATGTAACACTTTCTTGATTCTTTTAATTTTTATAATGTTAACGGTGAAGAATGGGAGAGTCTGGAGAAATTGGAATGAGTTTTGGAGAAAAAGGGAAGTCAGAGTGGAGGTGCACAGTTTTTCTAAACCATGTGTCCAAACCATGCATAGTTGGTATGGGAGGTTGTAGATTCCACACGGGCGGTGCAAGGTTTGTCTAACTGTGCGGCCAAACCATGCTAGAATGGTGGTAGAGGTAGTTGCTAACGCACGGTTAGCGCACGATTTGTCAAACCGTGCGAAATTACTGTGCGACCACTTAAACGAGATCCTATGAAAGTGGATATCACAGTGTTTTTCCTCTAAGTGTCTCATTTTTCATCCTAAGTAGCCATAACTCGAGATTTTGGTTCTCCTAAGGTCAAAGAGGGTTCTCCCATCATTCTGGAGGCGATCCGAAGACTTCTCTTGATGAATTGATGCCCTATTCTTGACGTATGTGATCGATCTTGTTTGGTTTCTCAGATCTACTTAGATATACTTTTTATTTTCGCTCAGTTTCATATATCTATGCTCGTTATTGGTAGATCTTAGTGTGTGGATGCCAAAAAAAATGTGTTTTGGGCTCTGTTGTGTTATGAGAAGAGATCTAAGGAGGATCCTTGGTGAATCAACACGGGTTTCTTGAGAGTTCTTCGGTTGTTGGTTGGTTTCGCCTAATTTGTTGAGGTATGTGGCATAACTCACGATTCCTCTTTCTTAGAACATGAATTCTTAATTCAAATTAATTAAATTACTTGGTTTTAATTGTGAAATTGTGGTGCAATGCATGTTATAAATATTCTTTAGTAATAATTTGTGGGTTTTGGTGGAATTGTGGTAATTGAAAGAATTGTTTGTGAAAAGTGTTTTGGTTTCTTGATTTTAAAATGGTGATTTAAAATATGGATTCCTGGAATTGGAAAATTGTTTTCGGGAAAAAGGTTTTCAATAAAAGGGTTGTTTTATTGAAATGGTATTGGCATGGTTGGAACCATGTGGTTTTTGGGCATACTGGGTGTGTGTGTTCATATTTCATTTATGAAGCTTGGTTGAAATATGACCTTCTTCTCTGTGCAACATGTGTAATGGAACATGGGGAATAATTACCTTACGATTACTTGGTAGATCTATGAGAGACCGCTCATGAGTATGGAACTATCATAATGAAGAATGCATGGTTGATTTCATGGGTTGTGAAATGGATGGTTGTGTGGATTTGTGAAATGGAATGATTATGCAAAAGTAGAAATGAAAATATGATTGAAACTTTTTCTTGGTTACATTTCTTGAGAAATATGGTATTTTTTGGAAAATGTTTTTGACATGGATCACTTTATATTGTGAACTTTTTTGAATTGTTTTATATAAATTGTTTTATAGAAATGTGCTAACATGTTTTATCATAGAGGCATGGGTTGGGAATTAATTGGGGAAAACCTACTGAGTTTCATTACTCACCCCCTAATTTAGAATGTTGGTGCTTTTTCAGATTTCATATACTGGGATGTTGGAAAATGTAAAGTGTCACATGTTTATAGCACTACTTCGTGAAATGTGGGTTGGTTCCTGACGTTGGATCTTGGATCTTGTAGAGAACAGAGTTGGGTGTCATCTTGAAGTCTTTTAGTTTGACCTTCCATTGTTTACTCTGTTTTAGTGTTGATTTCCTCTGTGGTAATCTTAGTTGGTTTATGATAAAATAAATCATTCAGTTGTCTTAGATTTTATCATGCATCATTTAGTTGATTAGTTTGGTTATGGTTGTTGGTTCTGTGGTATGTTATTAAAAGGGAAAATCGTCCACCACTTGTTTTGAAACCCTTAGCCATTTATTTCATGCCTTTCTCACCATGTTGATGTCACTTAAGGCCTAGTAATGACTCGTTCTACTCCCAAGCCAATGATAATTGAAGGGTCATTACAAATGGTATCAGCTATTTCGTTCCTTTCCTAAAAAGTGGTCATATATGTTCTTTGTCTTGGAGTTGAAATTAGTTCTTATCTATTCCTTGGGTGGTCATCTTAGACAGGAGTTTGATTGTTGAAACATGAAATGTATAGCATAAAAGGATGTAGGTATCCCATTTATGTTGAACTTCAAGTTACCAGGGTGTTGGGTACATAAGTGTTTTGGATACACTTCTACAATGTTAGAAATATCATTGTCATGGGTTTAGCCAATGAGATGAGCATTACATACATTTTAGAGGAATGGATATCCGCTAGGAGTGCATATATCATTTTCAGAAATGGATTATGGGTTGATGCAAAAACGTGATTTCTAAAAATTTTATACTTGTTTTCAAATGAATGATATTGAAAAGAGAATGGTTGATGTATTTCGAAAATAGATTGATTTTCAAAAGAAAGAAAAGATTTTTTTTAGAAATGGGTATATGTGGAAAAGATTGATGGTTGGAAATCCATGTTGTGATAGTGATGTGATAGAATTTGAAATTCTAAGCCTTCAATTGCTAGGAAGTGAGACTAACGGAGTGAGTTTTTTGTATAGAAAATGGCACCTGTTAGGCGTTGTAGAAACCAAAAGAAGGAGGTTGCGGAGAATGTGGTCGCACCTGTGCCATAGGTGAACCAGCATCTAGTACAAAGTATTGTTCAAGTGTTTCGGGCTGTGGACACGAGGAATCAGAGAGATGATTCAAGGCATGTAGACAATTCTGTCCAGTTTGAGAAGTAGAATCCACCCATCTTTCGGGGTGATTCTAAACCAGAAAGTGCGGAGGTGTGGCCGAGTGGGATGAATCATATCTTCAATTTCGTCGGCACACCAACAGAACTGAATGTAAAGTTGGTGACATATATTCTGGAGGATCTTGCAGGAAAGTGGTGGGAGACGGTGGTACATGCTAAGTTGGATCAAGGCATGGGTTGGGAGTAATTTGAGGAATTGTTTAACAAAAAATTATATCCACACATGTTCAAGATCCAAATGACAACTGACTTTTTCAGCTTGAAGTAGTTGAATCTCTCTGGCAGGGAGTATGCAGCTAAATTAATGAATTCAATGCGCTTTGCTCCAGAATTTGTTGCAACTGCATCGCTGAAGGCACACATCTTTGAATCAGGGTTGCGATAGGAGATTCTTTTGAAGATAGATGTGCTCTATATTACTGATTATACGGAGATGGTAAATAGAGCAACAGTAGCTAAGAGAGACATCTCAAATGTTATGGGATGAGGAAGTATGATGATACCCATGGGAACAGGTGGGAACTCTAATGCTGGGAACAAGAAGAAGAGGGACACCTACTTCCAAGGTGGGAGTGCAAATCAGAATCAGATGGCTGGATCGGTGAATCATCCTCCATGACCCATGATGAAAGCTGGGTGTTTTCAATGTGGTGCTATTGATCACATGAAACGATAAAGTACAACACCATCGAGAGCATTCCACAATTTCAACAAGATGGGACATCATCAGTGATATTGTCGCAGTGCTCCAAGGTCGGGTGTTCGTGACACTTCTCAGGTGTCACAAGCATCTTATGCTTCGACAGAGTGAGGATTGAAAAATCAGTCTCGCTAGTAGAATAGAGCTCGCTACGGTGATTCCAAGAATACCATGACTCCTCATGTTGGGAAATATCATCAAGGAAATAAGGAGAAAAGTGCAGCAACAAAGCAATTGTATGGAGCAGAACAGGTGATTGTGGATGACCAGTTTGGACTATCTACGGTGAGAGGTATGATTCTTTTGAATTATACCCTCATGCAAGTGTTGTTTAATATTAGTGCATAGAATTCTCTTCTTTCGTCCCTTATTTCTTATTTTCTGATCATAAAACTTGAAATTATTCCTTCTGTGATAAAACATCAAACTCTTCTCAGTGAAAGATATTTTTGAGCCTTCGTGTGTATAGCATGTTCTACAACTGTTGATGGAGCTGAGCTGAAATGGGATTTATCTGTGCTGCAGATGGATTTCTATGATATAATCCAGATTTTGGATTGGTTGACAAGTTTTAGGGCTCACATCGACTGTTATAGGAGAATGGTTAGTTTCACGACTGAGGATGGAATTGAACATCTTTTCAGAGGAGAGAGGATGGAATAGAGAGGTTCAAAGAGACTGTTGGAACAAGTAGTGGCAATGATCTCTTACTGAATGGAAGTGTTTTCTTTGGAATCAATGGATGAAATCGTGAGAGAAAGTTTTCCAGTAGGGGTGGATAAATTTCCAGATGTCTTTCCCAAAAACTTCTCAGAGTTACCTCCTCTAAGGGAAGTGTAGTTTATGATTAATCTCCTTTCAGGGAACAGTTCTATTTCCCTTCCGTCTTATATGATGGCACCAATAGAGTTATGGGAATTGAAAGTACCGTTAGAGGAGCTATAAAGTAAGGTGTTCATTCGGCCAAGCGTGTCTCCGTGGGAATCAAAAGTTTTTTTGTAAAGAAAGAAGGTAAAACTTTGAGTATATGTGTAGATTATAGTAATCTTAACCAAGTTACGATAAATAATTGATATCCACTTCCATGCATTGATGACCTGTTTTATCAGTTGAGGGGATCTCAGTGGTTCTCTAAGATTTAATTGCGTTCAGGATATCACAATTTGAGAGTTTGGAATGAGGATATTCGGAAGACAGCCTCTAGAAGGAGATATGTCCCCAACGAATATGTAGTCATGCCTTTAGGTCTTACAAATGCACCAGTAGTCTTTATGGCGCTGATGAATCAGATATTTTAGTGAAATATGGTTTATTTTGTTGTGGTTTTTGTGGATGACATATTGTTGTATTCAAGAACAAGGGCTGAGCATGAGAAACACATGGAGATAGTGTTGGAAATATTGATATACCATCAGTTGTATGAAAAACTATCAAAGTACGATTTGTGGACACAAGAAGTAGGCTTTTTGGGCCATGTTGTTTCTGAGAATGGTGTTTCAGTGTATCCAGAAAATATAGAATCTGTTCTTTCTTGGCAACTGCCGAATAATGTCTTTGAAATACGATGTTTTCGTGGTCTAGGTGGTCACTACCGATGCTTTTTGTGTGACTTATAATGACTATCTTTTCCTATGATAGCATTGATAAAGAAGAAAAGTGCATTTCAATGGACTGAGTAATTTCAGTGAACTTTTCAAGAGTTGAATGTTCTCCTTACATCATCACCCCTCTTGATTTTTTCTAGAATCAGGATATGGGTATGTGGTTTATTGTGATGCTTCAAGATCAGGGTTGGGATGTGTTCTCATGAAATGAGACCATGTTATTGTTGATGGTTCAAATAATTTGAGGGTGCCTGAGAAGAATTACCCAACACATGATTTGGAGTCACCTGCACATGTCCATGCCTTGAAGACATGGCGTGATTAAGTCTTTGGTGGGAAATTTACTGTGATTAAGGATCAAAAAATCTTGAAACATATTTTATCACAATGAGATTTGAATCTGAGGCAGATGAGATGGATGGATTATCTTCAAATGTTTGACGTTGACTTGATGTATACACCGGGTAAGGGAAATTTAGTGGTCGATCCATTAATTAGAATGTCATATTCTTTGTTGGAGAAAGAAGCTTTAGATGAATGGCAGTTGATGTCAATCTTAGCCGACATGAATATGGAATGTGACGACAGAGGTGATGTTTCAGTTTTCTATCCAGTTGCACTTGTTCCAGATTTGGTGGAGATAGTAAAGAAGGCACATGAATCCTATGTAGACTGTATTGGAATGAGTTGAAAACTCAATGGTGGGGAGACCATTGAGGGATTGAAGCTGGATGGGAGTTTAGTTTGGTGATTTTTAGATTGGATAGTTGTAACTTTAACTTCTCAAGAACAACTCCTTCATGCTTACCACAATTAGAGAAGGGTTGTACATATGGGTACACAAAAGATGTATAAGGCGTTGAAGGTGCAGTTTTGGTGGAGTGGCATGAAACGAAAGGTAGCTGAAGTTTCTTAAAGGTGTTTAACTTATCAGCAAGTTAAAGAAGAACATCAGCGACCTTTGGGTATGTTTCAGTCTTTACCTATCCCAATGTGGAAATGGGATCACATAACAATGTATTTTGTTATATGTCTTCCAAGAACGTTCCAGAAACATGATGCCATTTGGGTGATAGTGGATCGTCTAACCAAGTCGGGCCATTTTATCCCTTTTCATGAAACTCATATGATGGATGATCTTTCAAAAATCTATATCGGAGAAGTGGTAAAGAGACATGGAAAACCTGTTTTAGTCATTTCAGAGAGAGATCTGAGGTTCACATCTCGTTTTTGGTGATCCTTACAGAAATCCCTAGGAACCCGTTTGAATATGAGTACGGTGTATCATCCTCAAATAGATGGACAATCCGAAGGGATGATAAAAACATTGAAAGACCTATTGTAGGCTTGTGTAATATATTTTCGGGTCTCATGGGAGGAGAATATACCCTTAGTGGAGTTCTAATACAATAATAGCTAGCAAGCCTCGATACGCATGGCTCCATTTGAAGCATTGTAAGGGCATCCTTGTTTTTCTCCACTTCATTGGGTGGAAACAGGTGAAACTTCACTAGTCAGGCCAAGCCTTGTCCAAGAGACAACAGAGAAGATCCAGTTGATTAGGAAGAGGATGGAGATGGCTTAGAGTCATCAGAAATATTATGCAGATCACCATCGAAGGCCATTGTCGTTCATTGTGGGTGATAATGTCTTCTTGAAGATCTCTCGAAGACTTGGACATCGTCATTTCGCGAATCTGGGCAGGTTAACTCCTAGATATATTGTACCTTTTGAGATATTGGAATGGTTTGGAGAGGTGGAATATCGGTTGGCATTACCACCATGGTTCTGTTTGGTGCATAATGTGTTCCATGTATCTGAGTTGAAAAAGTATCATCCTGATCCTGACCATGTGATCAGATGGGATCACGTTGACCTAGAGTCAGATTCTTTGTTTATACGTATCCCGATACGGATTGTGGATAGGAAATAGAATGTCCTGTGTGGAAAAAGCATCAGTCTAGTGCGGGTTTTATGGCAGCATGGCCAGATTCAGGAAGAGACATGGGAATGCAAGAAAGAAATGAAAGAGCAGTGGCCCAAACTCTTTCAGGAAAGCGATATTTTTCTACTTTCTGGGGATAGAAAGGCCAGTGGTGGGGAGAATGTAGTACCACTGGTTTGTGGTATGAAAACCTTTATTGATGATTTTAATGGTTATAAAGTTAAGGGTGACGAATGGGAGAGTCGGGAGAAATTGGAATGAGTTTTGGGGCAAAAAGGGAAGTCGCATGGGTGGGGCACGGTTTGTCTAAACCATGTGGCCAAACCGTGCGAAGTTGGTATGGGAGGCAGTAGCTTGTTCACGGGCGGCACAGGGTTTGTCTAACTGTGTGGCCAATCCATGCGTGAAGGGTGGTTGAGGCAGTATCTAACGCACGGTTAGCACATGGTTTGTCAAACCGTGCGATCTAACCATGCAACTATTTAAACGAGATCATATAAAAGTGGTTCTCACGCATTTTTGCCTCTATGTGGCTCATTTTTTCTCCTCAATGGCCCTAAATCAGGATTTTGGTTCTCCTAAGGTCAAATAGGGTTATCCCATCATTACGAAAGCGATCCAAAGTCTTCTCTTCACGAATCAAAGCCGGATTCTTGAGGTATGTGATCGTTCTTGTTTGGTTTCTCAGATCTACTTAGATCTACTTATCCTCTTCACTCAGTTTCATAGATCTACTACCTTTATGGGTAGATATAAGTGTGTGTATTCTAAACATAATGGGTTTTGGGCTCGGTTCTATTAGGAGAAGAGATCTAAAGAGGATCCATGGTGAATCGACCTGGGTTTCTTGAGCATTCTTCGACCGTTGGTTAGTTTTGCTTAATTTGTTGAGGTAGGTGGATTCACTCTCGAATCCTCTTTCTTAGAACTTGAAGGCATATTTCAAATTGATTAAATTTCATGGTTTTAATTATGAAATTGTGGTGCATAGCATGTTATAAATCTTCTTTAGTGATTATTTATGGGTTTTGGTGGAATTGTGGGAATAAAAAGATTAGTTTCTGCAAAAGTGTTTTGGTTTCTTGATTTTAAAATAGTGATTTTAAAATATGGATTTGCTGGATTTGGAAAAAGGATTGTGAGAAAATGGTTTTCAATAAAAGGTTTGTTTTATTGAAATGGTTTTGTCATGGTTGGAATAGTGCGGTTTTTGGGTGTACTGGGTGTGTGCATTCATATTGCATTTACAAGGCTTGGTAGAAATATGATCGTGTTATCAGTGGAAAAAGTGTAATGGAACATGGGGAATAATTACCTTTTGATGAATTGTTAGATTTTCGAGAGACCTCTCATGATTATGGAACTGTCATAACGAAGCATGCATGGTTGATTTCACGTGTTGTTAAATGGTTGGTTGTGTGGATTTTTGAAATGGAATGGTTATACCAAAGTGGAAATGTGAATTTGATTGGAAACTTTTCTTGGTTGCTGTTCTTGAGAAAGATGGTTTTTATTTGGAAAATGTTTTTGACCTAAAACTTGTTATATAGTGAACTGTTTTGTAATTGTTTTATATAAATTGTTTTATAGAAATGTGCTAACATGTTTTATCCTAGAGTCTTGGGTTGGGAAGTCATCAGGGAAAACCAACTGAGTTTCATTACTAACCCCTTGTTTTGGCATGTTGGTACTTTTTCAAATGTCATATACTGGTATGTTGGCAAAGGTAAATTGTCGCATGTTTATAGCACTACATCGTGATACGTGGGCTGGTTCGTGATGTTGGAGCTTGGAGCTTGTGGAGCATGGAGTTGGGTTGTCATCTTGTAGTCTTTTAGTTTGTCTTTCTTCTATTTACTCTGTTTTAGTATTTGTTTCCGTTATGGTACTCTTAGTTGGATTATGAAAACATAAATGGTTCATTTTTCTTATCTTTTATCTTGCATAATTTTGTTGATTAGTTTGGTTATGGTTATTGGTTATGAGGTATGTTTTTAAAAGCGTAAATCATCCCCCACTTGTTTTAAAACCCTTTCTCATTTATTGCTAGCCTTTGGAACCTTGGGGATATCTCTTAAGGCCTAGTAATGACTCGTTCTACTCTCAATACAATGATAATTGGTGGGTCATTACATATAAAATGATAATTGGGTATAATTTAACCGAGTTTATAAACGTAAAACAATAATAGAATCCAATAAAACGAATCTGGATTTTTCAATCAAAATAATCATTCCCAAAAAATCAGAACTGAATTACATATTTTAAACCAAATAAACAAGACTAAAACAAAGGTACAAAGCCAAAAGATAACAGCCCAAGAACCCTCATGGAAAGGGGCACTACCCTCAATCCATCTCCACAAGACTTCACCACCAAGGACCTGCTAGAAACCCGAACCACTGGAACTAAGAACTGTACCCAACCTACGACAAAAAAAATAACCAAGTCTACTTAAACCCAAGGGTGTATGTAGGTTGTGATCCAAACCCAATAGGATACCAACACTAATAGATTCCATGTGACAAACATTTAATGACGAAAAGCATGCATGTTTTCAAAAATATGAAATGCTAGTTATAATTTCTAAAAGTTGCAACATTAAATAAAAACAGTTTTCAGGTGGGATAATTTAAAGAATAACAAATTTTAAAATAAATACCAAATCTACTAAATTTTCAAGCCACTCATACCGTATGATGATGGTAAACACAAAATATCTAGTGAGAACAAGAAATGGGAAACAACCCCTAGGAACTAGCTAGTTGTAGGTCCCATGTACCTCGTATCTCGGTGAGATTAACGATCTCAAATATCTATTCTCGTGCACGATCTAGTAGTAGGGAACCAACCCATAACCTATTGGTTCCCAATCATCATCATCATAGTTTAGTTATAGTGGTAAGCATCAATCTTGCTAAGTGAAACTGAGGTCAAACCCCACAGATTCACTAGCATACTAGTACATGTCCACCCACCAAGATACTCAGGTATTCCCTTTGTGCTCAAACAAGTTCAACAAGTCAATGAATATAATTTTCACTGGAAAATATCATTTCCATATCATAAATTATCCAAACATTCCACATGTATACAACAAAAGTCACAAGGTCCTCTTTTCATTCAAATTGATTTTGAAATCCGGCTCACACTAAAATAGCCCGCAACACTTTTCACAATTCATTAACACATCCAAAAATACATTAAACGATTTTATAAAACCATTCCAATATATTAAAACTCTTGTAACAACCCAATCACTTGTTACATAATACCATTTTTACCTTAAAAATCATTTTATCAACAAACTTACACGAAACAACGCACAAACAAGTTTTTCCCCAAAATCACAATTTAATAAAACATTTCAGAAATTTACAAATCATTCTAAAAATGAATGACATCATAAAACATCCCTTCATCTTTCAAAACCACTTCTGAGGTGAACACTCATACCAAACAGTACATATGTACCCTTTTCCCACTTTTTTTAACCAACTAAAACACTTACAATTTTCATAAAAATAACCCAAGTGATGTAAATATGTCTTGCACACAAAACCCATTTCAAAATGCACATTTAAGACCAAAAACCATAACATTTCTTATCCAAAACAGAATTGGAAGCCCATGAGACATTTATAAAACCACTTTCAAGTTTTATAAAATCACCTTGTTTAATACTACAAAAGATCCAAATGAAAACACACATTTTCATAAAATGCACTCAAGAAGTATAACAATGTTTTACACATAAAACCAATTCAAAAACCAACTTTTTAGGCCCACATGCCACTAATACGTTACCATACCATAATTGGAAGGCGAAGCATGATTTAGTAAACCAATTCCATATGTTATGAAATACAACCAAATAATACCCCTCGAGTAACACAAGAAAACAACCAATTTTCAGTTAAAATGAAATTATAAAATTAAACACTTACCCAAATAAATCATAAATAGTTTTTGAACAACACCCAACATAAGAGTAATATGAAAAATGAGTAAATACAACAAGTTAACTCATCAATAATTATTTACACATGGAACGACCTGCCGAAATTGCCGAATCCCTAAAAACATGGTGCGAAACATCAACTAGACCACTGCTGCATCACAAGGATGATAAATCCAGCCCTAAACCATAATATTTAACCAAAAAGACACCAAATAAAACCATAAGTTCTAACCCTAACTTCTTTATATTTTAGAACATAATGAATGAGAGAGGAAACCCTATGGAGAAGGATGAAATTGAAGAGAGAAACACATACTCAAAACAATCTTGAATAAAATGACTCAAATTCAACCAGTATCTGAATTTGAAAACAACCAACCAATAAAGTGAGGTTCTAAAAAGGATTATTAGATCATTTAGGAACTATAATGGGGGGAAAATAGTAAAAATTTAAGGACTTATGAATGGATCAATTTACCTCTCCAAATATGGATGATTTCCTAAATCCCGAGTCGTTTTGACCCATTTCGATATAGTATTTAGCTCCAAATTTAGGTATGAGAAAATGTGGGCTCGCCTTAGGTACTCGAGCTCATGTGAGATTTGGAATCACCAAAAAAGGATTATATTTAAGGATATATTAAAGAATTAAAATGTATTTTTAATATAGAAAATGGGCTTTCGGGCAAGCCCAATCCCTTAAATAAAAACAGATATCCACCCTAATTATGTATTTATAAATGGTCCAAATTAATATGGTGGTTTTAATAGGTATGGGGATAACAATTAGGAATTGAAATGGTTGAAATTTTTTGAAAAATTATGGATTTATAAAGGAATCAAAATATATTTTTAAATCTGGAATTGATCACACGGTTTGGCCCAATTCATGAAAACTCACAATTCCTCCATAAAAGCATGGATAACCCCCAAACAAAGCATGAATGGAAATTAAATGGAATATAACATTAAAACAAGTCATTTTTGTGAAAATATCCCCACCATGAAAAAATTCTTCCCCAGAATGTCACATCAAGGCCAAAGCAACAACCAAACCCAACTGAGAAACCAAGAGGTACTCCCTTGCCAGGTTTCACAGCCAAAGACCAAAACACCTCCAGGGATCAATTAATGTATTATTACTCTCACAAAGAAAACATAAACCTCCTTCCATAAATTAAAAATCAAATTCATACCTTATCCCAAAATAAAACTCCTAAAACACTATCTGAACAAAACTCAATCAATTCACCCAAACGAACAACAACATCAGACAAGGTTACAATTACCTTGCTATAACTAAACCATTGGGCACTCTCCAATCCCAACGTTTACCCAAGGAAAATGTAGGTACCTTGATAGCTCTGAACGAGACTACCTACAACCAATCCAAACCATGGATATTTCTGAGTTACATGTATGGGGGAACAAAAATAGGCTCCCCACTATAAGAGACAACGTATATTTTTTTCCGAGACAGAATCACGACACTAACAGGGGGAGGCTTGAATGGACTCCCTAGTACAAAGGGTATTCTTCCATCATAAATTTACAAAAGAACTTATATAAGACTTATATTGGGTCTCCCCACCACAAGAACCAACCAACTTATCCAACCATCACGGGCCGGTACAGAAATACCCCAAAATATAAAGAGTTGGGATGACCACATGGTTAGTCTGCACGGTTTGGGAAACCATGCACTAATGGGGGGGTCCATCTATCTACATGGTTTTTTGGGGGATGTTCAGTACTAACAAAGTGAAAAACGTGTGCTCAACATATCTAGCCAAACTTCAAACCTTTCTCCAAATAATCAATGGAAACCAAAGGTGGGAATAACATTGGGCAATGACATGGGTACAAGGCCCTCCGCCTATTTCCACCGAACAGAAACAACAGAAGAAAGATGATGACACCATAGGTTTAAACTCTTACTATCTTCAATACTTAGTGTTGGACTTTGTACAAGGGTTAAAATGAACTTATGATTTCCCTGGACTATGATCCATCATCTCTCCAAGAACTATGGATGGAGCTCAAATGATTGAAGCATCTTAGGCCTCGTAGTTAGGCGTTGGAAACCCCATAAACCTGAATTATTCATTCGGTGCTACCAAAAACTGCACCGCAATCCCTGATAAGTTTTCAATACATAACACATTCCAAACTCACTTTACCCTAACCCGATATTTCACCGAAACAAGGGCTTCAAAGATGCACACACATCAAAAATTGTTTGTTCAAGTGAGAAACAATAGATGTAAAGAACAAGAATACTCACCTTCCGCTAAAATGGAATATTTTTATGTTTTTACAAGGGATAAATTCTCCCAACATAATAGAGACTCTCATATTATTTTCTAACCTTCACCTTTACGGTGAATCGGGGACATGACATCATAAGGCATCACCGAACAAGAACATTGCGACTGATATAAACAATGCATGGTGAGGGACCTTAAACAACATCCCCAAACAACACACAATTCTAGAAAGTGGCCACAATATACTATCCTGACCATATTTCCCACACCGGTGGTTTAACATGAACTCATGCTTCAAAGAAACTATAAAGGACCCAAAGTCCCTCTTAGATGCCATCAAGACACTCATCCCCACTAACAACCCCATACCACTTCCAGGTTCGATGAATTAGGAATCCTAAGAAACTAAGGTCTCTTTCAACCTTCCACTAGCACTCTCTCGCTACAAGAGGATATAAATATCAATGAAAGGAATTGGTGTAGACTCAATCAACAAGGATCGATTAAATATTCATTATATTGATCAACTGGAGGATTTTCCAAAGGTGATACAATCCAGGTCACACTTCAGTTATGCATTAACCCTTAATGGGGGTGTCCCTTTTCCCATGAGAGAACCCTAGGACCCAACCAAGCTGGTTCGTTGGTCAAAAAAATCCATAAACCAGATCCAAAAACATGAAGGGAACTTCCATAAAGATGTCCCAAAACATATCTCATAGGATACCACTAACTGATCCTTCTACATAGCTTATCGACCAAACATAAACCCAAACCACAGTTCAAACAGGAGGGGTTCTTGGACTCAAAACATCCCACAACATCAAAATTTTCCAAAAACACATAATATAAGCCATCCTAAACAATTCAATAATACATCCTGTTTTTCCTTAAAAACATTTGAAGAAAACAAACTGTTCAACGGTTAGCATATCCACCAATGGTACCCCATGGGCCTTACACATGCATAGTTCTTTGCCACACTGGTCACCATCCTCATATCGATCCCGACACTCATCCATTCATAGCATCAACCATCCATCATCCCATATAACCCCATGCATGTGGTTTCTCACGGAAATACCAATGGTGAAAACAAAAAAAATTCTTTCAACTATTCAAAACCAGAAGAGTCAACCAACACATCCTTTTTCTCAAAACTACTTACCACAAGATCAAAACCCCAATTCAAATATTACTAAACTTTTCATAAAAACAGAATCATTTAGAAAATAACTCAATTCCATGATACTCAAATCAATTTCAATACATTGCATCCCCTTAGAACACCCTTTTATTGTTTAGAAAACTCTATTGGAAACTCTTTTCAAAACCAACTTCAATATAGTTCCTGTATTCAAAAGAGGTGTAAGCACACCATTATCAATTTCAAAACAATTCTGAAAATTCAGTTCCACCATTTCATAAATCAAACCATTCCATCTTTATTTGAAAATCATTTCACAAAAACATTATGGTTCTTAAAACCAAAGTTCCATGTTTTCAAAACTAAAGCACAAAACAATGGGAGAGGAAACTAGTTTCAGTGGGTGACTTGTAAATATGGTTGGAGGACATATTCCAATCACATCACTATCAGAGAGAGTGTTCTAGGAATTACCCTTGGCTCCACATGGCTTTCCACGCCTTTCGATCTCACTAAGACCATTAACCCAACCCTCTTTTCATTTCCCCTAATCATCATCGAACCAAGAAAACCAAAGGACTTAGATAAATCTCGACATCTCCTAGAAACGTGAATCTCATCAGGAGGTGTGGTGATCAGGCACACTACCCATAACTATAATTCCAAGTCCCAAAAATCCTAACTCCAGACTATCCTAACTCTTCCCCAAATAACATGACCCAAAGAGTTAACTTGAACCTCCTTTGATACCCTTTTTTACGAACTGAATCTAGTTTCCATCAAAACTAACATTCGACCCGGCCCGAAACAAGGCCCGAAGAGAATTCCTGATCCCAACAGGCTGTCAGATGTTCCTGGGTATCATAAAATGAAAATTGGGAATTAATTACCAGAGTTTATAAAATTAAAACAACAAAAGAATGCAATAAAACGAATCTGAAGTTTTCAATCAAAATAGTCTTTTAAAAAAAATCAGAACTGAATTACATATTTTAAAACAACTCAACAAGGCTATAAAAATGTACAAAACCAAAAGGTAATATCCCTAGAATCATCCTGGAAAGGGGAATGACCCTCAAGCAATCTCCACAAGACTTCACCACCAAGGACCTGCTAGAAATTCGAACTATTGGAACTAAAAACTGCACCCAACATGTGCCAAAAAAAATAACCAAGTCTACGTACACCCAAGGATATATGTATGGTGTGAGACAAAGCCCAATAGGATACCACCACTAATAAATTCTATGTGATAAACATTAATGTCAAAAAACATGCAAGTTTTCATTAACATGAAATGCTAGTTACAATTTCTAAAAGATGCAACATTAAATAAAAAAATTTCAGGTGGGATAATTTATAGAATAAACACATTTAAAATAAATTTCAAATCTTCTGAATATTCTAGCCACTCATACAGTATGCCGACGATAAGCAAAAAAAATCTAGTGAGCACAAGCAATGGGAAATAACCCCTAGGTAGAAGCTATCTGTGGGTCTGAGGTACCTTGTATCTTAGTGAGAATAACCATCAAAAATATCTATTCTCATGCACGATCCAGTAGTAGGGAACATACCCATATCCTAGTGTTTCCCAATCATCATCATCATAGTTTAGTTAGATTTGTATGCATCAATCTTTCTAAGTGAAACTCAGGCCAAACCCCACAGATTTACTCGCATACTTGTACACGTCCACCGACCTAGATACATAGGTTTTCCCTTTGTTCTCAAACATGTTCAACAAGTCAATGAATATACTTCACACATGAATAAATCATTTCCATATCATAAATTCACCAAACATGCCACATGTATACAACACAAGTCACAAGAGTCCTCTTTTCATGCAAATTGATTTTGAAATCTGAATCACACCAAAATAGACCACAACACTTTTCACATTTATTTAACACTTTCATAAATCCATTAAACTATTTTATAAATCCATTATAATATATTTCAACTCTCATAACATCCCAATTACTTGTTACATAATACCCATTTTTACCTTCAAAATCATTTTATAATCAAACTTACACGAAACAGCCCACAAACAAGTTTCACTCCAACATCCCAATTTAATAAAACATTTCAGAAATTTACAAAACATTATAAAATTGTTGGACATCTTAAAACATCCCTTCACCTTTCAAACACCATTAAAAGGTAAACACTCATGCCAAAAAACAGTACATATGCACCCTTTTCCCACGTTGTTTAACCAACTAAAACATTTACAATTTTTATAAAAAGAACCCAAGTGATGTAAATATGTCATTCACACAAATTCTATTTCAAAACACCCATTTATGGCCAAAAACCATACCAATTCCTATCCAAAACAGAATTGGAATCCCTAGAGTCCTTTATAAAACCACTTTCATGTTTTATAAAACCCCCTTTAATAATACTACAAAAGATCCAAATGAAAACACACATTTTCCTAAATTGCTCTCAACAATTATAACAATGTTTTACACAAAGAAAAACCTATTAAAAAGAACTATTTTTAGGCCCATATGACACTAATATGTCACCAAATCAGAATTGGTAGTCCAAACAAGATTTCGTAATCCAATTCCATATGTTATAAAATACACCCAAAAAATACCCCTCGAGTAACATATGAAAACACCCAATTTCAAGTTAAAATGAAACTATAAAATTAAACACTTAGCCAAATCAATAATAAATAGTTTTCTCCCCACACCCAACATATGAGTAATATGAAAAATTATTAAATACATCATTCTAACTAATCAATAATTGTTTACACATGGAACCACCTACCGAAAATGTCGAATCCCTCAAAACATGGTGCAAAACAACAACCGCACCACCACCGCATCACAAAGATGATAAATCCATCCCTAGACCAAAATATTTAACCAAAAAGACACCAAATAAAACAATAGGTTGGAACCCTAACTTCTGTACATTTTAGAACATAATGAAAGGGGTAGGAAACCCTAAGGAGAAAGAATAAATTGAAGAGAGAAACACTTACTCAAAACAATCTTGAATAAAACGACCCAAAATCCACCAGTATCTGAATTTGAAAAAAATCCAACCATTAAACGGAGTTTCTAAAAAGGATTAGGATATCCTATTGGAATTGGAATGGGGGGGGAGAGAAAAAATAGAAGGAGTTATGAAAGGATCAATTTACCTCTCCAAATATGGACGATTTTTGAAATCCTGAGACGTTTTGACCAATTTCGCGTTCCTATTGAGCTCAAAATTGAGTTATCAGAGAATAGGGGAATGACTTAGGTAAGGGATCTTGGGTGAGAGTTGGAATCGCCAAAAAAGGTAAATATTTTAGGATATATTAAATAATTTATATTTATTTTTTAATGTAGAAAATGGGCTTTCAGGAATACCCAATAACTTAAATAAAAACTCATATCCACGATGATTATTGATTCATAAATGGTCCAAATTAGTATGGTGGTGTTAATAGGTCAGGGGAGGACAATTATGAATTGGAATGGATGAAAAATGTTGAAAAATGAAGTGGTTATAAAGGAATCAATATTTATTTTTAAATCTGGAATTGAGCTCACGGTTTGGCCCAATTCCTGAAAACACACCCATTCCACCATAAAAGGATGGAAAACCCCCAAAAAATGCATGAATGGAAATTAAATGGAATTTTACTTTAAAATAAGTCATGTATGTGAAATTTTTTGTGTTTTTTAGTGTGATTCTAGTTTTTGAGGAGTGATGTAATTAAATTTTAATGCTGAAGCTAAAATGGTATAGGTTGGAATGGATAATGAACTCTTGAATTGAATAGTGATGTAACACCCCAAGATTCCACAGTATGTTTCCCTTTAAATAATTCAGTAGCTTGCATTGTACGCAACTTGGAGTTTTAACACACCACGACCAATAAAACTAGCCTTTATTAATAGTAATACCCACTTTTTGAAATTTTATAAATTTTTATTTTCAAAATGGACTTTATTTTTGGATTCAGAATATCAAAATTAGATTAGGGTGAATTTTTGGTATTTTTCTAAGATCATTCAATTTTTAATGAATAGTGAAAAAAGACTATGTTATAGTTAAAAACCGACATATTTTTTAAATAATTAGTTATTTTAATTTAATTTAATTTAGGTAAAAATAGATACATAATACCTATTAATGATCAATTTAATTCAATGAAGTCATTTTATAATTAGTTTAGATATATAAAATTTTATTGAACTTTTTACCGTCTTTTACCCACCTTCTAAGTGCATTAACAAATTTGCAGAAAACATAATTTAACCACTTATATGAGTTGAATTTCAAAAATTTCAGAGTCACGATTGATATCAGTAAGTAAAATGTGGTTCAATAAGATGAAAATAATTTTTAGTGAATAGAAACTTTTGACTTTTATTTACCCCAGTTAAAAGTAAATAGGGTAATAAAACGTAAAAATGATATTATAATTACCCTAAAACATGTCCTAATTCAATTAGATAAGTTTAATTCCACCAAACATAACATTAGAAATAATATATGATCCCTTTTGGTCCACTTGGATTATATTATGACATTTATTATTGTTTTATTTAAAGAAGAGTTAAAAGAGTAAAATACAAAGTTTAATAACTAAAAAAAATTTAATATAGTGTTATAAATAAGATAAATTCTACTATAAATATTGATTAAAAATATAAAAATATTTCCCACATAATGGAATTTTAGTTAATATTTTAATACATTAAATAATTTAATTTATTTATGACACAATGATTATGCACTAATTACTTTATTAATGAATGATTAAAATAATTAATAATATAAATATCCAAATAAATGTAATTTCAGACATTTGATGAATTCCACTAATATTATTGGATAATATGAAATATTATAATTTATTAAATATTTATTTTGAAGTAATAATGATATTATTATTTTCACAAAAACCAAATACTAAATAGTGTCAAAATTGTCATAATTGAGTTTTTAAAACAAATACTATATTATTAATTGATATAATATTTATAAAAATCTAATTTTAGTCCAAAGTACATATATAAAGATATATATTAACAATTAACCACTTCTGGTTCGCTTGTCTTATTATAGTATGTTTATTAACCATATAATATAAAAATATAAAGAGACATGTTAAATGTCAAACTATTTAACTAAGTGTTAAAACTAAAGGACGAGGCTAAAATAGTGACTTAACCTATCTAAAACATATTTTTTGAGAGGTTCTCGACCCATACCTACCTTATCCTCAAAATAAATCATTTTTTAGCAATTATAAATAGAAAATGATTTTATTATAAAATAATATTTCAAACATTTCCTAATACGACCCTCACCTCTCTTATAAAAGGGTACTTCCCCTTCACTTAATTTCACACTTCCAAAACCATTTGGGTCAGACAAACCCTACCCAAAATATCATACCAACTTTTCTCCCTTCATCATAGAGGCCTTCCTTGGGTCATAAAGAAAACCTATGGATCCCTTTTGATCAAATCAAAATAAAGAACCCGAATAAAAGGTAAATATTTCGTCACCTCTTTCATGTTCTTTTCTCCTTCCACTTCATCTTTCATTGATTTTTCAATTCTAAAATAATAACTCTAGTATATTCTATATATTGTGATGTTATTATAAAAATGGTAGAACCATATTCATTATTCTATACATCATATGAATAATAATGTCACTATACGTGCGTACGTACGACTCACCGTCTCCATGTCGTGGTGTAGTATGTTATTCACACACTTCATTATTTGTATGGGTATAATAATGAGTATAAATGATAAAAATAATAAATATTACATGTTAATGATTCTTTATATATGATATACCATCCAATATCATAAAATCTCACCATCAATATAATGATATTGTCACTCGTGCGTATATACAGATTACTATCTCCACGAATGCGATGAGATTAATTCTCCATCCTAATCATTGAAGAATAATTTTCATTTTATGATTAAAAATTAATTTTTATGAACATAATATCATTATGTTTATGAATAAAATACATACTATCCATAAAAAAAATGGATTACGTAACTAATCATATAAAGGAAAACAAATCAGTTAACAGCAGAAATGATGATACTACTAAAATATTATTAACAAAGAAATATTAGAGGATCATATATGATATCATATTTATGTATATAGTTCTTGTATAATATAATAACAATGTTTTAAATATTATTCAGGAGGTTAACATACCATCTACTACGGAAATGTACAAGGTAAGGGTTAATTTCACAATCTCATCATTATCTAAGGTTGTTTTTATCTAAGTATCTACTCGGAACTATTTATCATCCACATCCATGTTTCATACAAATTTATTTCAAAACATTTTTACTATTTACTATACTGTGGGTAAAATTCATTTATTTCCTTGTATTACTTTTTATAAAATGGTTTGAAAGGAATCTTTCTGTTATTTTCCAAACAAGGTACTTTATGACCATTTTGACAATATTAAGGCAAGAATGACTTTTTTTAACTTATACGGATGGTGTGGATTTTTTACACCATTATACAATCATTGTAGCTTCACATAAAATATTATAATAATATTTTCAAAAAAAATTTCTTTTATAATAATGTGACATTTAAATGATTTCAAAATAGAAAGAGGTATTCATTTCAGATAGTTTTAATTTCATCTACGTCAACATCCTTTGATGGATTTTAAACTTTTTGAAGATAACATATTATGATACAAATCATCTATATTGTATTGACGATTTTGTGATATGCTTGACTATGGATGTGTTATTTTTACACCATTCATGGTTTATGGAAAAATTATTGACATTTCATATGCTAGTATTAATACCAATGTTTATGTTATGTCTAAAATTTTTCATTTGTGGAATGCATTGGACATAGTAAGTGATGGGTGGAACCCACTATAGCTCCTCGATGCATTGGTAGGTCTCATAAGACAAACTATTTTCTTAGTACATGGCCTATAAAAAATCATATTTGTTGTCTTGGCACAAGGCCTTGACTATGTGGATATGAAGTCTAGAATTATGAATTCCATCATTATGAAAGTGGCTATTGATGTTGCTTTTGATTATTCGACTAGAAGAATATCAATGTTAATAAGTAAATTAAATTATTTAATTTTATATTTTCTATATTATGCTGAAGATTATGTTTAAAAGGCTTTTGTTTTAGTCTTATACATTGCCTTAAATATTTATGCGTATTTATGAATGTTTTCTCTATATTGTCATCCTTACTGAGACTCTAAGACCACCATTTCAATATTTTATTTTTCCCAGGATGTGAAGATGTATTTTATGGTTGACCTATAATGATAGTATATGTATAGAAGTGTTTTAAAAAGGGGAAAAAAATTGTTGATGTTTTTATTTCAGGATGAAATGTAAAAAATATGAATTATCTATTACTTCCAAAGCTACTATATTGATTGGCCTTTAGAGACATGATTCCTTATATAATGACAATGTCATGTAATAATGAAACAACTCTAGGTAACAGGGGTCGGGGCATTAGAGTTTAAATCAGAGGAATTTTAGTACAAACCTTGAAAGATATATTTATAAATACTCTAATTAGAGAAAGTTACCCTAAGATAGACTTTTAGAATTAGTATCAAAGAACTTCCTAGAATTTTGGTATTATAGGGAGTTTGTTAATTTTCGATGCAACACATCCTTTTTTGGATCTGATATGGTAGTGGAAGCTCTAGCATAGATGTACCGAGGGGTAAAACCAAAAAACACTGCTTTACGCTAGCCCTGAATGGGAATAGGTGCATGACAATGGGTCTTCCGGCACTCTTGGTTACGACACACCCGGAGGATATTTTTAGGATAATTATCATTTTATTTTCTACCCATTATGAAGGGTTTATGAGTGTATACATCCTCAATGAAATATTTTTTATGATTATGGATTATATCCATAAACTATTCAATTTATGTTAACTGTTTTACAAGTTTGGAATTTTGTATTGCGATTCATAAACTAATCTTCTGTATGCCTTTGCTTCGAAATGTTACCTAATGGATGGAATGGAAACCATATCAACACATGTAATCCATGTTTATATTTACCTCCTACTCAAGATAATTAAAGTGGAGATGGTGAAGCAAGTGGTACTGATCAGCTTATCACCACACTGGGACAACTCACTCAGGTTATGAATAATTACCTTACCCGTATGGAGCACCCTGATCCACAACATGGAGGATCTATGTTAGACCGATTCATGAGGAAACAACCACCAACATTAAATGGGAGTAAAAATATATTAGTAGTTGAGAAATGGATAAATTCCTTAGAGAAAATATTTCATTCTTTGGGGATTAGTGAATGGGGAAATTTTGTCATGGCAGTTTATCACCTCATAGGAGATTTAGATTAATGGTGGTCATTATTCCAAAACACAATGGCAGATGAATAATTATAGAACATGGAATGGAGGCATTTTAAATAGTTTTATTAGAAAAATACATTCCTCATGACCATCGAGCAGATATGGAATGAAAATTTCTGAGTCTGAGGCAAAAGGAGGATGAAAATGTCGCAAGTATGAGGCCAACTTTATAAGGTTAGAAAGGAAAGAAGAAGATTATATACGTAACCCAAAGAGTATTATTGAGAGATTCATTGATGGGTTAAAACTATTTCTCCATTGAGCATTTGTATCACAATCCTTCTCATCGTATGAAGATATAGTCTCATGGGCTATCAAGACAGAAAAGGAATTATCTAAGTATAATGACTATAATGAAAAGAAAGAGAAATAGAGATCTACAGAACACTCTATTAATTGAAATTAAGGGAATATGGGAAAAGTTGAATATCCATCTTGCGGTAAATGTAGGAAGAAACACCCCGTTAATTACTTAAAGGGAATGGGATTCTGTTACATGTTTGGTGAAAAAGGCCATTGAGCTCATGATTACAAGGGAAAGAAAGAGGCTATCAATGTTGAATGATACAATTTTAGAGAAAATCTGAATTTTTCAATTGCATGTCGTAATTTCAAAGAGAACATACCTCAGAAAAGGCCAAGGGGGCAAGGCCAAGATTATGCGATCACTACTACCGAGGTAAAAGCTCCGAAAGATATAGTGGCATGTAATTTAAAGGTTTTATCAAGTTTATTCGATGCTTTATTTGATTCTGGATCTTCACATTGTTTCATGTCATCCTAGTTTTCTAAAAAAAATAGATATTTACAATTTGACATAACAAGGGTGTTGTTAGTCAAAACACCTAAGGGAAGTAACATCTCAAAAATGTTTTATGAATCAGTTCCCATTAAGGAATATAAATTTTTTTTATTTTCTGATCTCATTGTCATACCCAAGATTGAATTTGATATAATACTCATAATGGATTGGCTTTCAGACCATGATGCGAAAATTTATTTTAAGAAGTGGGAGGTTACAATTTTCAATTATGATAAGGAGTACCATATCTTTAGAGTAGAAACATCACCACCTGATTCTTATCTAGATCTTCTCCCTTTAGCTCTACTAAATTCAATTATTGGGGAAGAAGCGAATAAAATAACTATCAGTGAGAAAAATAATGTTCTAATAGAGGATGTAGCTATTGTGAAATAATATGTTGATGTGTTTCTAGAGGATTTACCTCGGCATCCTCTAGAACAAGAAATTGAGTTTTCCATTGATTTAATTCATGGATTGTAACGACCCAATGTTTTTCAATGGAGATTCCATTCTCATAAGTATGTCATAAAATCACATGAAAACACAACATAATGAACTAATAAGTTCTAAGTGACATTTAAAAGTATGTTTGTGACCTATGTGTTTGGAATTTTGAAATTATGACATTCACGGTTGTGTTCAAGATGTTTTTTGGTGTCTAATAAAATAATTTTTTTGATGAATAGTAACCTACCCTTATGAATAGTAACAAACTTTTATGAATAGTGATACACCCTAATGAATAGTAACCTCACCTATGGTGGCATAAAAATACTATTCAGGTTGGAAGTATGATATACCGAAATTTTAGATTAAGTTAATGAATGTTTTAAAACTGGTTTTGATAATAAATTATTATTTTAATTAAATATTAAAATAGTCATATTTATAAATTAATTTTAAAAAATGGACTTCATTTTTGGATTCTACAAGTCAAAAAATGGTTAGGGTCAATTTTTGGGATATTTCTGAAATACGTGATTTTTTGATGAATAGTAAAATACCGTAATTTACCGTATATATACATTATCAGATAAATAGACTATTAAAAACATCATGGATGATTTCACCACCCATGATTAGAATTCAAATGAATCATTTAATATTCTTGGTCATGGAATACTTACTATTCTTTTTCTTGTGAAGAAATAATTAATTAATGGTTATAATATTATGAAATCCCTCCTCTCCTCCACTATAAAACCCCCCCTTCACTCACTCTTCTCTCCAATCCTCTCAAGCCTTTTGCCTTGACATTATTCTGCCCAAATCTCTCCCAAAGGTCCTCCCCCACGTTCAAAACCTCTCAGCCTCCTCAAGATACCAAAACCTCTCCCCTTAAGAGGTTCTCAATGGAGGAAGTCTGAAGTGGTAAATTCCTCTTCCCAATTTCTTCTTTTCTTTTATATTCTTTTTTATTTCTTTCCTCACCTCCCTTCACCATAATTGTATGATAAATACGGTAACATACATGTAATATAATGTCTTTGTGGTTGTGGTATATTTCATTATCTTCTCTCCTTTCCCCACCCTTTTATTTGAATGAAATGAAAGCACTGTTCGAGATGTGCAAATTTAGCACATTCCGGGACAACGATTTATCAATTTCTATTGTTATCATTAATTATGGTCATGAAACCATTTTTGTTATGGTTGAACCAGAATATTATATATTTAATATATCCTATTTTTGGATCTATAATCAATTGGTACAAATGGATTTACGTTATAAATCAAAACACATTCTTCGTAACCAAATCCACTGATTAACAAAAATAGTTATCACTATGTTTATATATATAATAATTAAACTAAACTATAAGTAACCTAATTAAAATTAAATCCATGTAATCACCTGGATATGAACTAAATAATATAACATCAAATCTGGAGTGTGTTGCGGGAGCGACAAACATCAGCATCTTCATCTTCTTACTCATGCCAACTACAATGAGAGAACGTGGTAGGGGATTGTTTTGAGATATGATAATTATCTTTTAGTTAATTCTTTATATTCTAGGTGCTCAATTATGGTGTCCATACAAACAAGGCCATCGATCCGCCAAAATACAATGATCTTTTTTATTTCTTCTTCATGAATTCTTTGGTAATTCTTAAACACCAAATAATTAAACATGCTAAAACATAATGTTTTGTTGAAAGTGACATATGGACGTGGAGATATCGACCTAAGTATTGTGAATATGCATTCCTCAAATTTTTCAGACATATAATGATCTACGTTGACCTGCAGAAGAGGAGGGCGGACGACAACTAGCAATTCGTTGTTCGAGTAGGCGGTAGTGGAGGATGGTGGACGACACACTAGCAGTCCACGTGGAACCTGTGTAGCACGCGTCCGTGCCATCAGTAGTGGAAGAGGCCATGGCCTGTCGGTCGTGGCGGAGCACTGGGAGGGTGGCCGGCACCCTGGCAACCATGGGAGGAAAGCTGCATCGTCACACCACTGGGAGGAGAGCCAGCTGGTCTTCTGTCTGGTCTTCCGGACAACCAGATCATGGTGAGAGGGACCCCTCTAGCGGGTCCTGCAGGCCAGCAGGCGGTGCTACTTGGAACCATCGAGTTTGATGAAGACAAACAGTCCAATGGAATATTTGGAATACTAGGGGAACCTACCCCATTGCGTCTAGGGGGGGGGGTCCATCATGGCAGACCGCACCCAGCCTGGCGGACCGTACCCAGCTGGGTAGACCGCACCCAGTTGAGTGGGCCACACCGAGTAGGGCACACCCCGAGTAGGCCGAGCTGCGCCCATCGAGTTGGTCTGCCCCTTTTGTGGGTCGGACCATACTGCGGCCCAACGGGCCATGCCCGGACCGGGTTGGATCAGACTTGGGCCCATCTGGACCCAGATACGCCTTTTGGCCATATCTTGAAAACCGACCATCTGATTGAAGAACCATCTACGGAACTAGGATCCTTGGATAGAGACATACCATTTGGTATACTCCTCTTGAGTATTATATAATTTTGGAGTATGGATGGGTTGGATTGAACACGAATCCAACCGGTCCCTCGAAATGGAAACACTAATATCCTTCAGACCAGACATCTGATTGGTGTGTCGTCTATTGCGTTGGGACCCTTATAACAAGGTGGTCATTTGAGATACTTCATCATTGGACTTCCTGGGAGATGAATTATTAAACGATGGCTTGAGTAGCATAACCTCTCAGAATCGAGCATGCTTATTGTGGTAACCATGTGGTTGGTTGTACATGAAAAATCTCTAGATCTTGTGTGGTTCATCTTCGAATCCTATGTGGGATAGTGCTTAGTGATCATGTGTGGGTCAGTGAATATTGATCCAATTTTTTTCATATCCAAATCCTGTGTGGGACATTTTCAAATCTTGTGTGGGTCATCTTCGATCCCGTGTGAGTGAACAACAGAGCATCTCGATGATGTAAGGTGATCTAGCAACATAGATAATCATCTATACTTCTGTACTTAATTTATACCATGTGTGAGATGAGTCGTTACCTTTTTGGTAAACTTCTATGTGGTGATATCTTTGTGATATTCTTCTGTGCGGGGTTAACTTTGTGGTACTTACCTTCGTGGGGTTACCTATGTGGTACTTCTATCTTGGTGGTGTTACCTGTGTGGTACATCTACCTTCATGGTGTTACCTTTGTGGTATTCTTCCCTCATGTATGATATGAGTATATATGGATAACATTTGTATATGTATGGGCATATACCTTAGTAGTGTTGATGATTATTGCTCCGTGCTTTGAGATTGATGTCTTGCTTTGTGGTTCATCCTTTGTGGATTCTGGGAGGCTTTCGAGGTTCTTGAGGTCCCTACTGATTATTTTTATACTCAACCCTTCACGGGATATTCCCACAACTTGCAGTTTCTTGTGCAGAAGATGGACAACATTGATCGAGGCTGACGGTGCCAAGAATGGAGGCTGCTCAGAGGTAGACTATTAGAAAAGACTTACCGGAGAGACGAAAATATGAGAGTTTTACCTACCCTTGGGGTAGGATCCTTGGAGGGTGTTCATGGGGGTTGTTTTTAGTTTTACTTGTACTTTCTAGTTTGGATTTTATTCTGGCACCTTTACATACTGCACACACCCTATTTACTATATAGTTTACATTGTTCTTGTGTCTTGGTGTGTTCTTGGTTTGTGTGAGTTTACAGGTTTAAAGGCAATTCCATCACGGTTTTAGGGATATTCCTTTCTAGTTCTAGTTACTAGCCCCTGTCCTATGGAATGTGGGATTGGGGTAGTCATGGAACGAGCCCCGAGGGAAGGTTCGTGAAAAATTAGTATAAGAGGAGTCGGTTAAATTGAAGTACATTAACTCTAATATTTTAATTGGAAATAGTGTTAAGTGTTATGAGTGTGGTTTTAAGTTTGGGGAATCCAGTGTTGGTGTAGTGGCCGACATATCCATACACCAGGACCTGGACTTCTGATTTATGACTCAGTGCAGGAAAAAGCTGATTTCATGTGTGTTTTTGAAAAAATTTCTTTGTGATAACCTTGATTTAGCTCACCAAGTATAACTTAATGATCATGGAGAACCTATTTATTTTCAGGGTTCCTCCATGTAGATAGACATGCAGGGTTCTAGGTAGATTATGTGATTATATCCCATCGATTGACGAGGCTTCGGTGAAGGGCCCACTTTCGACAGTTGTACCAATGGGTGGTGTACCAGTAGCATCACTACATGTTTGGCAGTCGATGCCACCAGCCCTAGCAGTAAAGCGTACATGATAATTGAGTGAATTCTATTAGTTTCAGTGTCAGAGGGCACTGAGGTTATAGGGAAAGATGGATCCACACGTGGCATAGAATTGGCTGGAGGTTGTGGTTAGTGTTTTTCGACTAGTCTGACACCAGCAGATCTCATGGTGATCCTTACCACCAGTCTTCTTCTGGAAGAAGTGGGAAGATGGTAGAGCATGATTTTCTAGGTTCATGATGAGGTCACATTCATCTATGTGGGATTTGAGATCCTTTTTAGGTAATAGTTTTTCCCTGCGACCTTACGCTCTGTGCATATGCTGGAGCTTCTTTACTTGCAGCAGGGTAGCAGGACTATGGCTCAGTATTCATCGAGGTTCATTGAACTTTCGTGCTACTCCAATAACATAGTGCAGGACCCATTATTTAAGGCATATTCCTTCATGAAGTATATCATATGGTATATTAGAGCTTCGATGATTTCTCTAATCATCCTGACGCAGGTGGGGGTGTCATAGATAGCACTCATAGTGGAGAGTTTCCCTGCTGAGCGGTCACCGACAACGAGACCCACCACCAGATATCATGTAGTAGAGACATATGCATATGGAAGTAGGCAAATGATGTAGAGTTCCAATAGGACCATACCTACTAGTGGAAAACTGTATGATACATGGTTGGTTGTGTGAGGTTCATGAGATAGAGCAGGACATGCGAGGAGTAGACAATGTTACTCGTGTTGCAGGCATGCTCACATGGCCTACGACTGCTCGACCTATTGTATGGATGACTAGTAGATGGTTGAATTACTGCCTGATCAATGGTGAATATTCGATCAAGGAGGTATGTAGGTAGGAGACGAACATGGAAGAGGATTTTTTTGTGCCGTAGGTGGTGGGCGGCGATATGAGGTACTACCGCCACCACCACCAGGTGGTCCACCCCGACCATAGAGAGCGGGTGGACATGGATGAGCTCAGCTACAGGCAGCTAAGGCCTACTACCACGGTGCTCCAGAGAGTATTTTAGGTATGATATATGTAAACTACACCTTATATATATTAATTATATACACATGTTCCATTAACTCTTTTATTTCCACAGCCCTCGTTCAGAGCTCGGAGATTCTGGTGGAGTTGTTAGCTCGATCCTTACGACTAGAGACTTCTATGGGAGAGGATTCGATGATTACAAACTGGTTCTGAAAGTGTGAGATTACTCTAAGAGGCAAGAACTTTGGCTGGGATATTCTAGTATTTGTGTTGAGGCCTTATGAGGTCAACATGGGTATGGATTGGTTATCTACAGTCCATGATCAAATCCACTATATTAGACGCAAAGTTCATTCTATCCATGAGGATGGAACCCGATATTCCTTCACCAGTGAGAAGGGAACCTTTGTAGCACAAGACGTACTTACCTGGAGGAGGGTGTAGTCGATAACACATACATTGCCTAGCCGTAACATTATGCTGGTTGATATTGAGAGTCTGAGCTATCCTGTAGTGGTGGACCAGTATGACGATGTTTTCCTTGATGATGTTCCAGGTCTACCTATTCATAGAGAGGTGGGATTTTATATCGACTTGTACCCCGAGAAGACACCTATATAAACACCATCATATCGGATGGCTCCCATAGAGGTTATAGAGCTACGAGTATAGTTAGAGGACTTCCAGATAAGGGGTTCATTAGGCCTAGTGTTTCACCTTGGACAACCCCGATTTTTTTTCCAAGAAGGCGGATGGGTTTTTGAGACTCTGTGTGAATTATCAGTGCCTGAACCATGTGACTGTGAAGGACATGTACCCACTATCGAGGATTGATGATCTCTTTGATTAGCTGAAGGAAGCACTGTGGTTTTAGATGATAGACCTCAGATCAGGCTATCACTAGCTCAATGTACGAGATGACGATATGCATAAGGCAACAATCAGATGTCAGTATGGCCACTATGAGTTCATGGGTATGTCATTCGGTGTGACCAATGTCCCATCAATATTCATGGGACTCATGAATATTATCTTATGTCCATACCTAGATCGATTTTTGGTAGTATTCATCGATGACATCCTGATATACATAGCTACGTAGGAGGAGCATGCCTATCATCTACAGATAGTTCTGGACACACTTTGAGAACACCAGCTCTATGGTAAGCTCTCAAAGTGCCAGTTCTGGATCCAAGAGGTCTACATTATGGGTCACATCATCTCTAATTTTGGATTTGTGGTGGATCCATCTGTGATTGAGGTTATACTTTCTTGGGAGCCACCCAGGAGTGTGATGGAGGTGCGGAGTTTCTTGGGTTTGGTTGATTAATACCGGAGGTTTGTGCCAGACTTTTCCAGATTTGTGGAACAATTATCAGCATTGATGAAGAAGGGGAAACCCTTCATGTGGGCGGATAGATTCCAACGATGTTTCCAAGAGATGAGGAAGAGACTGATGAGTGCCCACATCTTGAGGCTACCAAAGTAGGGTGTTAGGTACACAGTCTACTGCGATGCATCAGGTACCAAGCTGGGATGTGTCTTGATACAAGAACGAGTAGTGATCGCTTATGGTTATCAATAGTTGAGACAACATGTATAGAACTACACTACCCATGACATGGAGTTAGCAGTAGTGGTATTTTCCATGAAGATGTGGGGACATTACTTTATGGGTGAACGTTTTATAGTATTCTCCGATCAACAGAGTATCATGTATATCTTCTCTCAGAAGGATCTGAACCTGAGACAATGGCATTGTATTGAGTTCCTTTGAGACTATGACTTTGAGATTGTGTATAATCTTGGAAAGTGGAATGTAGTAGCAGATTCACTAAACAGGAGATCTGGTATACAGTTAATGAGTGAGGTGACAGAGTAGCTAGCCTCTTTGTGGATATCCTATGTGGATCGAGATGTAGAATCTTATATTCAGTCTCTAATAGTCACTCCCCACCACCTTCAATGAGTAAGAGAAGTACAACATGGACTCACTGACTATGAGGCTCAAAATTCTTAGATATCCACAGGATATCCCCCTGATGGATTTTCTGAAGGTCGGGAGAACGTCATCCTCTTCAGAGGGCATACTACGATACTGGTAGTGCTACGAGAGGAAGTGTTGAGTGAGTTCCATACATCCCCTATATTCATACATCCATGAGTGACGAAGATGTACCAGGACCTTTGGCGTCAGCACTGGTGGCTAGGAATGAAGAAATTAGTGGTATATTTTGTCTCTACGTGCCTCACATTTCGACAATTGAAGGCAGAGCATCAGGTTCTAGCAGGATTAGTTCAGCCACTAGACGTTCCAGAGTGGGAGTAGGATGGAATTTACATGGACTTTGTGACAAGACTTCCATGCACATATAAGGGTCATGATTCTATCTGGGTGATCATTGAATGACTCACCAAGTCAGCCCACTTTCTACCTATTAGAGAGCAGGGACCAGTAGAGGTCTTGGGATGCCTCTACGTGCAAGAAGACTGTGCATATTCATGGGGTAAAATCTATGATTTTATTCAATCGTGATGCATGTTTTACTTCCCGGTTATGGAAGGGGTTGAATGAGGCATTAAGGAAAAAGCTTCGGTTGAGAACTGCCATCCATCCTCAGACAGATGTTCAGACATAGTAGACCATTCAGACCCTCGAAGACATGATGTGTGCTTGCATCCTTGATTTTGCATATAGCTTGGAGGATAACTTTCCCTTTGTGGAGTTTGTGTACAACAACAAATATCACTCCACCATCGGTATGGAACCATTCTAGCCTTTGTAAAATAGTCCTTGCAGATCACCTCAGTGCTCGAATGACGCCGGGGAGTCAGCACTTGTGGGATCGTAGATGGTATGCGCTACCATAGAGAAGGTGCAGGTCATCCAGGAGCAGAAGAAGGCCACACAGAGTAGGCAGAAGTCGTATGCTGACAGGAGATGGAGACCTATCTAGTTTGAGGTTGGTAACTATGTCTTCCTACGGGTCTTACCACTACGAGGTTTGAATAGATATGGTCGAGGATTCAAGTTATCTCTAAGGTTCATCGAACCCTTTCAGGTACTTGATAGAGTTGACAAGGTTGCATACCACATAGATCTTCCCCCTTAGTTGCACCAGGTGCACAAAGTTTTCCACGTTTCTTTGCTGAGGAGCTATTTACATGATAATTTTCACAGAATTGACTTGGGTGAGCTAGAAATCGAGGATGGGGTGACGTTTTTGGAGGTTCCAGCGGAGACCGAGGATCAACAGGAGTGGGTTCTTAATGGGCGGTCGATACTTTTGGTGCAAATATGATATCATCATGGGAACCTCCTGGAGAGTAAATGGGAAAGGGAGGCTTATATTTGTGCTCAGTACCACAACTTTTATCCCTAGTTTGTGTTGTGGCTTTTGGGGATGCAAATCCATGAAGTGGGGAGAGTTTTAACACCCCGATTTTTTCATGTAATTTTTTATTTAAAATTTATGGAAATGTTACTAGTCTGCAAAAATTGAAGGTGGATGATTCCGAGGACCAGTGTGACCATAATGAATTTATGAATAAAATTTCAAGAACTTTCATTGAACGTGTGACCATAATTTTGTAACTTTTGAACTAGTTCTCAGAATTGAAATTTGTGGACACCGTTGAACTCATAGCGCCGATATTCTCTTAAGGAGACCTTCACCTCGACCGTAGTAGGTCGAGGGGGGAAGACAATATTTCTGATTTTCATGGGAGAAGAAAATTAAAATAAATAACCTTTTATTTTTCTTTCTTGAACCCTCCATTTGAAATTATAGTAGTGGGGACCACCCAAACACCCCTTTAATGTGAGGAAAATCTTATAATTCCTCCAAATAAACTGCCAAAATTAATTGAATTAATAAACATAACTCAATTAATGTTGGATCCTCACCTCTCATGGTGGGAGATCATTGGAAAAGAGGAGAATTGGGAGATCCATTGGAAGAGAATCATCCTATAATGAACATCCTCTAATGAAAAATGATCCTCATATAGGGAAGATGCACGATCTTGGATTGGGAGCATGTTGTAGGAGCGATGAACGCTGGTGTCTTTATCTTCTTCTTCACGCCAACTCCAGTGAGAGACCGAGGTAGGGGGGTTATTGTGGGATATGATAATTATCTTTTTTTTACTCTTCATATTCTCGATTCTCAATGATGATGGACAAACAAACACGACCATCGATCTATCAAAATACCATTATCTTTTCTATTTGTTCTTTGTGCGTTCTTCAACGCCAAATAATTAAGCATGATAAAAACAAAATGTTTTGTTGAGCGTGACATATAGATGTAGATATATCAAACTAAGTATCTCGAATATGTAGTCATCATATTTTTCTGGCATAGAACAAAGCTACGGTGAGCCGTAGAAGAAGAGGGTGGATGGAAACCGGCTGGCCGCAGTTTGAGCTGGCGTCGGAGGAGGACGGCGACCGGCGCGCCGGCCGACCATGTGGAACTCCGGAGGTGAATGTCCCTACCAATAGTAGTGGAGGAGGCAACAGACCATCGGCCTTGGTGGAGAAGGGGAATGTGGCTGGAATGTTGGTCAGCCGCGTAGAGGTAGGGCAACACGCGTCCGCACCGCTGGTATAAGAGAGGGGTCGTGACAACTTAGCCATGACGATGCACTCAGAGGGAGGTCGGCACCTGGCTGTCCGTGAGTGGAAAGTGGAACCATTTCAATGCTCGGAGGATAGCTGGCCGATCATTCGGTCGGCAACATCATGACGAGAGGGACCCCTCCGGCTGGTCCCGCAAGCCAGCAGGCAGCGCTACTTGGCACTACCGGGTTGGCCGAAGCCAAATGGTCAAATGTAACATTCGGAATACCCAGGGTGCCTCCCCACCCCCATTACGGCTAGGCAGGTCCCTACCATGGTGCACAGAACCTATCTGGGAAGACCGCACCCAGCCGGGCGAACCTCACTGAGTGGGCCCCACCGAGCTGGTCGTGCCCAACGGGCCTTGTCACCCGCTTTTTTGGTTGGACCAAACCACGGCCCAGCGGGTCATGCCTACCATGGCCCTGCACATCCAAGATCCATTGATTGAGACATAAATTTTTTTATATTCTACGTACATTTTGGATAAATTTTGAGTACGGTCAGGTTGGATCGAACTTGAATCCATCCGGAACCTCGGAATAGAAACAATACAATCTTACAGACCGGGTGTCCGATTGATGCACTGTCTGTTGCATTGGGATCCTTATGACGTGGAAATCCATTAAGATACTTGTTAGTGGGTCTTAATGGTAGTTGATGTATTGATCGATGGATTGAGGAGCAGATCTTCTTGGAATCGAGCATGCTTAGTTCGGGAACCCTGTGGCTCGCTGTACTTAAAAAATATCCAGATCTTGTGTGGGACATCTTCAGATCCAGTGTGGGTCAGCAGTCGGTGATACTATGTGGGTTAGTGCATACAAATCCAATGTGGGTCATCTCCAGATCTTGTGTGGGTCATTTTCAAATCCTGTGTGGGTCATCTTTGATCCTGTGTGGTGGGTCAACAACAGAGCTTCTCAATGAAGTAATATGATCTAGCAAAACAACTAATCATCTATACTTCCATACGGAAGTTATACTTTTTGTTAGATGAGTATTTACCTTTTTGGAACACTTCTATGTGGTGATACCTTCATGGTATTCTTCTTTTTGGTTTTACCTTTGTGGTGCATAACTTCGTGGTGTCACCTATGTCATACTTCTAACATTGTGGTGTTACCTATGTGGTACTTCTACCTTAGTTGTGTTACCTTTGTGGTATTCTTACCTCACATATGAGAGGAGTATATACTATTACCTTATGTATATTTATTGTTATAAACCTATGTTGTTTTGATTATTATTTATTCATGCTTTGATATTGAGGTATTGCTTTTTGGTTCATCCTTTGTAGACTCTAGGAGACCTTCGGGTGTCTAAGGGTCCCAATTTAGTATTTTTATACTATCCCCGACATGGGATATGCCCGCACCTTTTAGTGTCTTGTGCAGACGATAGACAACATTGATTGAGGATGAGGGTGCCAGGATTGGAGGCTTCTCAGAGTTGGACTATTAGACGAGGCGTACCACAGAGACTACCTTGTGAGAGTTGTACCTACACATTAGGTAGGATCCGTGGTGGGTGTTCATAGGATTTGTTTCCAGTTTTTCTGGTACATTCCATTTGGGATTGTATTATGGGTTCCTTACTTACTGTACACACCATGTTTACTATATATTTTACTTTATGCTTATGAATTTCTATGTGTTTGGTTTTTTTGGGTTTACAGTATTAAAGGAAATTCCTTCTCGGTTTTAGGGATATGCGTTTCTGGTGAAATTTTCCAGCCCCAGGCCTTTGGAAGGCAGGATAAGGGTAGTCACGGAATGTGCCTCGGGGGACGGGTTGTGAAATTACATTATTAGGAAAATAATGTAAATAGGGAATATAATCCTTTATAAGACCAATATGCATGGACATGAAGTAGATCAAGGCTACACACACACTCAACCAGAATACATAATAATTTGACGAAATGTTCAAGGAAGGAGATTAGGAGAATCCAAAAAATTTCTCTAGAGGTATTATAAATACCCCAAATATAAGTAGTTAAAAATATGTTTTATAGATATATTCAACTAGAGTGATCCATTACAAATAAACCATTGAGATTTTTCCACTATAATAACTAGATTAAAATAATTTTAGGAGATTATCTGCCATGCCTTTTAAGAGATAACTTTCAATTGTACGTTTTGTTTTATAGTGGAGAAACCATTTCTCAGTTCTTGAGATAAACCTAGAAAGCAGTAGTATTTCAAGGATAATCCATGTAAATCCTCATGTTCTTTTCCTTTCAATTACCTCATTTTTCGGGTGAGTATTTAAGAAATAATAAAAATGAATCAATGTTTAACTAGCTCTTGGGGTCAATGTAAATGAGGAATTTGTAAAAAGAAAAAGGGATCAATGATTTCCCCCCCCCCATAATTATTGATCTCACATTACCTTTTTCAGAACCCCCTACCTCCAAACATACCCCCATTAGCTAGAAATTATGGGATAGAGATAATGAACCATGAGTCCCACCTCTAGTTGGCCCTGAGTTGGCCTCTAGAGATGAGGGTGTAAAAATATCACATATGGAAGAAATTACCCAAATAATAGTATGGGTTAGAGATATAGGATAGTCAAACATGAGTTAAATCCATTAATTAATATATAAGTAATCCTAAAATCACCCCATAATTCATGAACAATGTCAACGAATATATAAAATTTCTCTATATAAATACTAAATACAATTATTATGATAATGAAGCAACAACAGGTCCAATATCTGATTTGGTAGTGTCTAGAACATTCTTCAAAATCCTCTTGGAAACACGAAAAAATATATTATATGTACATAGAGTGACGATAACATGTATACTCATTATAATCATACCAAAGGTATCTAATGCCTATGTGAAAAGAATATTGTAATGCACCAATGAATAAAAAAAGGACCATCATGAACCTAAGTAGGTTAACTAACCAATCCCAGCCTCTCATTGAAATAATAAATAAATCATGCATCTAATATAGTATCATACTATCAAATAGTAAAAATAAATGGTTCTCTATAACAGCTTACACATTAGTTTTCTTCTCTCATACCCCATCATGAAAACATCTTGTACTCCCATCCCTTCCATGTATGACTTATCAAATATCTAGCCATCTATGATTTGGGTTGAGATTCATCACTACTTATCCCAACATCCCATAGGTTCTAGTATATGGTCCTATAATTATTAAATATCTACATTACAACCTCATCCTTATGTTACACCTCATGTATATGGTAGTAGGGTATCATGATCTTGAAGGACATCTACCTCGTGCCCTCCTCCCACCATGCATGACCCACACCACATATCACATTTGTGTCATCACTGGGTCATCTCCAACAAAATTTTATATCATTTTTTGGAAATCAAAAACAATAACCCATGACATCATCACTCTATATGAAGGAAAATCAGGGAAGAGTGGGTAACTATCCATCTAATTCACCACTATCTTCGATGTTGGAAAAAACAACTAGAGCCCAAAACATTTTTCTGATGGTAATGTTAACCAACTCTAGTAGGGAACATATTGAAATGGGATGAAAATAAAAAGAAAGGAAGATAAAACAAATTATCCAACCCATGGGTTAAAATGAACTATTCAAGCATACTCCCTAACACCATCAGTACACCACACAATACGCACCATAAACACTTCAACCACTAAATTAATTACACCACATAACCACCACACATAGCCATCAAATTTACACTTTATTTATAGGTTATGAAATATATAGAATTAATGAGTTTCAACTTACTCCCATTTACCAATCCATTAAATTTCACATTATCACAACCCGTTAATTTATCATTCTTTTCAATTAAGGAAATTTCAATACATCAATTGTATCCTTTTATAATTCATTGACCAACCTATAACTTTTCGTTTTTCATCATTTAAATTCATTCCCTAGTGAACCATAAAACTAACACAACCATGCCATAAATCATCCCATCCAAGAAACATTAACCATGTACAAACCACAACATTTTCCAATCCATATCACCACATAAACCACACATCACATCGAAAACACATAAAAAACCACATGTCGTCCCACATCACATAGAAATATACCCTACAACCATTTCACTGCACACCATATTCCACACCAAATCCAGTTACCATACCCACTGAAAAATTCTTCTATAGGGTCTTCACCACCACATTATATTCACTACATGAAAAAACTACCCAACATTACATTATAGCTTTCATAACACCAGATTACATATTCAAGAAATATCTTTCATTTCTTTACGTTGTTACATAGCATGATTATTCTCATTAAAATATTATATTTCTAGGGGAAACCAATTCATTAAACATATATAAGTGACTATCCATTTCATTTGTGGTGAGATAAAGTAATCAACACAATAAGGGTTTTACAATCATATTTACTACAACACCAAAAAAAGTCTCAAAGTAACTGTAATATTTAGTAATGACTATAGGAATATATAATTCAATTGATAATATCAACAAAAGTAGTAAAGAATGAAATTTATCCCCATTCCTATCAAATTTAGTTAAAGAAAATTAATTATCTTCTTAATATGACACACACCATCAACCAAAATGAATAAAAATCATAAAATCCATGAACATGAAAAAAAATAGGTTTAGAAGGAGGATCCCCCATCTAAAAAATGATTTTTGAATAGTCATGTACACCATGGTTAGGGAAAAACTCTAAGTATATAAATGCATGATAAAACCATGAATCAACCCGAATCATGATAATTCTGATCAATATCATAGCCCAAAAAAATCACTAGTCAAAATTCCACCACTGCTGAGGGTTTCCCAATGAATAATGGAAAGTAAATAAATTAATAAAGAGGTGAACTCTCCCATAATTTCAAAATGGAAAACATCCAAAGTGATGGATTAAAGATCTGAAATGAGGATGGGAACGTATCCCAAAATCATCTTGATTTTTTCCAAAAACTGAGAGGAATGAGTGAAATTGAAAGATATATACAATTTATAAATAGTGTTGACCTCAAAACATTAATAATTTGAAATGTATATTTATGTTGTTAATATTCATGAGGCCTACCAATTCAGTCCGTGAAATAAATTTAGGGCATGGATCCCAACAAGTAAGAATCTGATAAATATCCAACTACTTTTATATCACCTAAACATTGAACTTATTCACATCGTGAAAAATCCTATCATACCATGTGTTAACTAGTCATTGACCTCCACTCTGAAGCATAAATCCATGAATCACTAGCCTCCATGGAACAAACACACATTCATGTATTGATCCAATATTCACATCATGAACAACTCATTTCAACAAAATTTTGGATCCAAACTACCTTCAGGCTCCATTTAAAACCTCCATCTCCCCAAACCCATAAATTAATAGACCTAGAAGGCATGGATCATTACATTATATACCTCTCAAATGATTCTAATCAATGATAATAATAACCAAAACCTAAAGGAAAGTGAGTTTTTTTATAAACTATCCCACAAAATATCTCAAAAGTATAATTTTTTCCAACAAAACTACCACTAAACAGGCACATAAAACCAAGACAAAACATCTGCAAAACAACACACACAACCACATCACCATCCTCCACTAGGCATGATATCGCACCATCTAACACCATCCAAAAATAGAATTTCTTCCATGTAACCATTCACACAACCATTTCAACCCCTACATAAACTAAGCCAACAACCTCCACAACCATCACACAACACTACCCCCATGCACAAAAATCAACTAAACCAGTTATCTATATCAAGATATTGTCAACCTTGGGAAGTAAAGACTCACCCACGTGGTTTTAAAATGTGTCATACAAATAATTCATCTTTATTAGGAACGGGTTTCCCCTATTCATATACTTGAATCCATAACAAATTCCACCAAAAAAAATTAACATCTCATAAATCAATAATATAAAGGAATCATGTCATGAAGTTGAAAAAAATTAGGAAAATATCAAAACAAATTAGGGTTGTATGAATTCATCTGCATCCCATGCTCCTAATTACTCTCCACCAAGCCATAATTACTCAACAAAAAATGAACTATGGTTACAATTTAACCTTGTATAAATAAATATCTTCGATGTTAGATCTCTTTAGTTCACTCCATGAATGTCACATCATCCACGATATATAACTCTACCAACTCAATGATGTAGGATTCATCATGAAAATATTTATGAATACATTACATGTGAAAGATAATGTGAATCATGTCAAAATATAGGGGATTCTCCAACCGATGAGTCATCTTCCAATGTGCTCTATCACCTCAAATGGCCCATTGAACCGGGGAGAAATTTTACTCCCTCTTTGAATCATCTACTACCCCGATGAGGGGAAGTCCTAAAGAACATATCGTCTCAAGACTCAAAATACAAGCACCATCACCTACCTTAATCCTTTGTTAGACTATATAGATCTTCTTAGTCATGTTATGCAATACATCATGACCAAGACCCATTGAATCCCCAATCTCTATCCAACACAATTGAGAATGACATGGAAGCCCATACAATTCCTTAAATTCATCCATTCCAATGGTTGAGTGATAGATTTTATTTTAGGAAAAAACATCCAAATTTTAATTCATTACACGTGATCTAGAAAAACCAAATTTTCATGCTCGTAATATATCATGCAGAGTCGGGATGATCTTCTGCATCCTCCCATCTATTTATTGGATAAAAGGTAGTGGTAAGGCATAACTAGAAGCCAAAATCATGATAAAATATCGTCCATACCCATGATGTTAAATGAGGATCCTAATTTGAGAAAATGTTCCATGGTACTTCATGAGTCATAACCATTCCCTGCATATACTTACATCCCAATGCATCCACAACATTCAATTAATGGTGTCCCAGAAATTGATCTGACTTTATCAGTCGATCTATAATCACCCAAAAAAGATCACATCCTCCAAAAACCTGGTGTAACTCAATGATGAAATCCATAAAAAATACTCTAATTTCAACATAGGTATATTCAAAAGGTGTAATAACCCTCTAAAATCATGGATTTTAGACATCACCTATTGATAGATCAAACACCATGCTACAAAATATATAAGGAACTACTTAATTCTAGGAAACCAATGTTGTATCCTCAAGCCATGATAAATATTATCAACACCAGGATTTACTACTAAAGGTAGTCTATTAAACTCATGGGGGATCCCCTCATGATTATCCAATGTAATTAAAATCCTACCCATAAATAAAATATAGTTTGAACCATCCACTTGCCACCACTCTAGAGAATCAGCATATACAACACGGTCTCACATCACCACTACCATTGAGTTTGTCCATTCTGACTCCTCCAACTACCATATCAAGGATGATACCACTTTTATCTGATATAAAAAACTTCTATAGATTCCTTCCCCCAATAGTAGATGCATTATTGTGAGCTCTGAAATCCCTTTCCAAACATTATCAGACTCCTAAGTCACATCACCTTAGAAATTTCAACTCGGTGCACTGATAACTATATTTTCCTTTCTCGAACTGTAAGAAATCTCAAAATGAATACAGTAGAGAAACTCTATCCACTAAAACTGGGTAAAATTTTAATCCCATTAGTATAAGATATATTTCATGATCTCATAGACTATGAAAACTAAAAAAGAACGCATCCATTAGGTAATCCAACCATAACTTAAACTAAAAAACAAAACCACATCTAACTCCAAATCAAAGGTGGAAAAGTTATGTCCATGAGGGAATAACTGTATTGAAACATATGTTAACACCACTATCTAATGCATCAATATCCACCCAAAAATAGATGGGATGAGTCATAAAACCCCCTAAACATCTCACACTCCTCTTGAAAATAAAGCACCGAGGCACTGATTAGTATATTCATTAGGTAACTAAATCCAACAGAAACTAATAAATCTAAAAAAATATTGGTTTTCAGAGTCAAATATTCCTGTGGGTATATAATCTAAGATAAATCCAATAACCCCCCCCCTAATAATGGCCTATGAGAGCAAGAAAATTGGGAACCTCTACCATGTTCTGGGTTGATTTCAACGAAACAAATACCTCATCCTTCAATGGGTCCATAACCACAGACATATAAGACAAAGTCTACCTAATGAAATTTAAATCTCATATATAGTACATTCACTTATATATTATCTCAAATATCTTATAGTGTCAAAGAACTAGAAATATAGTTTTGAGATGATTATCATGCCCCTCGTCTATCCTCGAGTAGATCAAGCTATTATCAATGAAAACAACTATGAACTAGATTAAGAACTCATAAAACATATAGTTCATGATCCCCATGATCACAGTTGGCGTGTTCATCGATATTAATTTAATTTTCACAAACTCAATGTTCTCGTACCATCACTTTAATGGAGTGTTCAGATTATCCTCATACTTACCCTCATATAGTGATATCTAAACCATAAATCAATATTGAATAACAAACTGTATCTCTTTAGCTAGTTGAATATATTTTAGATTTTCATATGGGAGTAATGGTTATTGACTGTCACTAGATTCAACCACTGGTAATCTATGAACAACCTCATAATACTATCCCCCCTTCTAGAGAACAACACATTATCACCCTAAGGGGATATATTGGGTAAGATGTAACGCCTCTACATCATTTCATCAACTAGTTTCCTAAACATGAATAGTCTTATAGGATATATTCTATATGGATACATTAAAATTAGATATGCACTTATTTTTCACTCTATCATAAACTTGATGTCGTTTTAAGGGTGTAGTGTCATAACCATGTATGGAATACCTCGCAAAGATAATCCACAACCATAGGAACATCCGTTAACTATGATTCCACAAAAAAATACACCAACTAGGAGAACAAGGTATCCACTTTCCTATCACCCATAAAAAAATTTTGATTTCCAATGAACACCACTCAATGTACCTCTATATCAAAAAATAAATTTCTCTTTTGGAAACAATTATTGATAGAAGAAAAAAAATACATTTAATCCAAGGTAAGTATAACATTGTATGGATATATATATATATTAAGAAGAAATACCATGCTGACTGGTGCTACCACATCACCATTCCACATCCTCGACACTCAACAAATGATGCAAGATGAACTCTAACCAGTATGGATAACACAAAGGTCAAGAGAAGCGTCTCCACACCTAATTCCAATGTACAAATAATGGTCATAGAAATAAAGGATTATGATGATCTCAAATAAAACAATTTAGAAACTAGGGTAGACCTTAAATTGATATTACCTTAGATGACCTATGGCCCAGCTGGAATTGACACCTCCATGGCATACATCTTCATAGGTATACATCATTTTACCATCAATTTACATCCTCCATGATCACACTTTTTACTAGGTACCTAAGGATTGGGATCATCAAAAATCTATACTCTTAAAACACTATATTTCCATGGATGAAAAAAATCTATTTCCCTAATTGCTGATACAACCTTAGTGTTAATTTCCTCTAATGTAGTAATCAGGTCTGACTTCCCATATAGTATAGTCCTCCATGAAGTTTCAGAAAGAAATTATTTCCGTAGCCATAACCACCTAATTTATAGCACAAAAATGGGAATCCCCTAATATACTATTGGGATCTAAAATTCATAGAATGACATAAAATGATCTATCGAGGTAAGACCCCTACGAGTTGGGACCCTAAATTTCATGAGATCAGTGATCCATTACATAAATAATTGACTCTAAAGATACCCTACTATCCACTATCTCAAAGATAACCTCTGAGACAGTTCATCTTGTCGATAACATATACCTTTTCATTCACCACAAAATACAAATGATGTTTAAATGGGATGACTATATACCTAATCATTGGGTGCATCACATCATCCATATTTCATTCTCTATACTCCACATCTAGAAAGATATCAGGGTAAAAATATTGTAAATCATTGAACATGATCCCAATATCTCACACACTCTGGATCCCCTAGTGATGAGAGTGAAGTCAGAGTAACTTTTCCTCCTTCATCATTGATGTTAATATTTCCAAGAAGAACTCCTTCTGAAATTTTTACCAAAATGCATATATCTCATCTTGGTCACTGATATTATATTTCCACTACTGACGTGCAGTTTCCCAAATCTAAATAACTACCAATGTATCCAAAAACTAAAATTATGCTCATGTTAGGCCAAATGAGTTCTCAGTCTCTTCTAACCAGTCCTTTATCTTTAAATCGAAGATTCTCCTCTCATACATCCTAAAACATTTCCTTTGAAAGGAATCAAAAGTCCCCCTTCAATGCCTCATACTACTTTTTAAGTTAAAACCTCTTGTGATCCACTAAATCATCTTGATAAACCTCTACTACATAAGTTACATGCAGATGATGTCCATTTCTAAAGAAATCCATGAGAAACCCCGATCCTGATCACATGTAGATTCATCAATGTTTATTTAATCAAATTTATTTTAATTAATAAAATATCTCTTAATTAATACATGAATTAAAAATAATATGATGAATTTACCTCTCCTATGTCTCTACCCGATATACAATACCACCTCACTTGGTTGTCCAATGATCCTAGAGTCCTTTTGTCAGATCACAGGGGGGTTAACATCTTGTTTCCTAGACGGTATCTATTTCCTATGTCGCATAACAAGATCAGTAGGAATTTTTTTGATAACAATTAATTCATTCCTCACAGTGACATGCACTTAACACTATCTTATCTCTCAATAAAAACCTTTGACAACAATCTGTAATGACCCCCTCCATCCAAAGGTTTCACTCCTATGATGGTAATGAAGGAAGATAGATAATTACCCCAGAGCCCCATCTCCAATAGGCCCCGGGTTGGTGAATTTCAATGATGGTGTGAAAATATCAAATATTGAAGGTATTACCCTCATTATAGTATAGGATTAGGAGATAGGGTATCAAATAAAAATCAAAACCATCACATAATATAGAATTAATAATAAAACCATACATCAATGTATGAAAAATTCCAAAAAAAAAATAAAAGTCTCAAAGTAAATACCAATGACATGTCCTAGGAAAATGACACAATTTCAAGTATTATATCCAAGATAGTAATGTCCAATTTAGTCCGTGAGATCTAACTAGAAACTTGAAAATATATATATATATATGTTGAAAATAAAATTTATACATAGAAGAACAATACCAAAGGTCTCTCATACACATATAAAAATAGTGTACTAATTCACCAGTGAATAAACAACAGAACAAGTAAGATCCAAAAGAGGTAAGATAACTTGTCCCAACCTAACTATTAAATGCTCAGATAATCACTCATCTAATATAGTAACATACTATAAACAAATAAAAAACCAATGTTCCACATAACCATCAGCACATTTATTTTATTCCCACATACCCCATCATAAAACATCCTTTGCTCACGTCCCTTCCATGAATATATTATCACATATAAAATCATATATCATGATATCTGGGATGAAAACCTACATATCCCAACCTCCCATAGGGTTTAGAATATGGTGCTAGAATCAGTCAATATCCACATCACAACCTTATCAAAACGTCACATATCATATCTAGGGTAGTAGGGTATCATAATGGTGAAGTAAAAAAACCTAATTCCCTTCTTAAACCATGAATGAACCCCACCACATATCACATCTTCATACATACTAGGTGATCTTAAAAACTAACATATATCATCATCATTACTACTAAAAGGATGTGTGGGTATGATTGGGTATCCAACCATCTAATACATCACCATCATCGATGTTGGGAACAAACCTAGAACCTTAAAAAATTGGGTGTTGGTAAGGTTATACATCTTAGATGGGTCGCATATAAAATAAAAAAGAAGATACATGATGTGTAAATATCAAACATTACCCAATATATGGGTTAACACTAACTACACTAGCCTACTCAAAAACACTAAAATTATACTGAACTACGTATGTCACAACCACTTCCACAACAAAATGCATCACACAACAAAACTAGCTCATTAAGGTACACAAATCTACTTAAATTATAGGTTCCATTATTTTCAGAATTAACATGTTTCCACTAACTGCCATTTACGAATCCATTTCATTATATAAAACAATTTCATCCCACGATTATTCATTTACAAACCCCTGAGTTTTCATTTTTAAACAATTCACTTCAATTCATGGGGAATTGGGAAACTAACAAAACCACACCACACATCATTCCTTCTTACCCACATCAACCACCTACACCCTACAATATATACCAATACATCTCACCGTAATAACCACACATTATAACCACCACAAATCATAACTAATACACATTATACCACATTAAATATCATGTCAACCAACCACCAATATTCTTTCCAACACATTCTTTAGCCAATCCAGTCACTACCACCACTACAAAATTCCCCAAACGGGTCTGTATAACCACAATAGATTCATAGAAAGCACAAAAATACATTGTTTCATAATCTAGACTTCACAACCCCACATATTAGATTCCATAAAAAAGAGTTTACATTATTTAATTCATTACTTATAATGGTTATTCTCATTCAAATTGTATAATTACATTGGTAAACAATCCATATTTAGGTGACTTGAAATTTCATTCATGTTGAGATTAAGAAATAAGTGAAATAAGGGTTTCATAATCAGGTCAACTATAACAAAATCAAGGCTTCATACAATTTTGATTATAATCCGTAGTAACAAACACATATATTTATATTATAAATATTATCAAAAATTTTAAAAAAGTTATTTCTTCCCATTCATATAAAATTTAAGTATATCCAATTAATTATGTTTTTACAATGACACATACAGTCCACCCAAAGGTAGAAAAATAATGAAATAATTAAAAAGGAACATATATTGGGAGACACAAATGATCCCCAATCTCAATGAATGTTTCTTACTTTTCATGCATAATAAGGAAAATAATAAATAATGGAAAGTCCAAAACTACATGAGAAAACTTGAGATCAACCTGAATCGCACAAGAGCTCATCAATATCATAGAATCAAACAATACCCCAACAAAATTCTACTACAAAAGGGGATTTTTAAAAATAAAAAATATAAGGAAATAAGGTATTAATGGGGTGAACACACCCCTGATTTCCAAAAACCAAAATTTTAAATCCAAGGGTCATGACTGTGAAAGAAGGGCTGGAAAGTCTCCCAAAATCATATAGGGTTGACCTACAAACTATGTGCAATGAGAGAAATTTAGATATCTCTATAATTATAAGTATGTTGGACCTCAACTCATTCATGATGTGAATCATATATTATCATCATGAGTTTCTGTGAGGCCCCCCAATTCTAGTCATAAAATAAATTAATGCCATGAATTCCTTCAAGAAAAAACACAATTAACATATTCCATGTTTCATGGTTTTTCAATCTTGAATTTATTCATTTATTGAATTAAAATTTCTCATCATCAGTTAGTTAATCAAAAAAATCCTTTACCAAACTTCAAGTCATGAATCAAAATCCTCTAATACATGAACACACATTCACATTGTGAACATGGATTCATGTCATTAACAAACCTTTGTAGTAGAATTGAAACATCAAAATCCACCAAACTCTCATTTTGTCTCCTCAAAACACATCTAACTCCTCAAACTAACAATGTAATGATTATAGAGGGAATGAAAAATTACATTATGTACCTATCAAGTGAATCTAGTATAATAGAATCAATAAAAAACCAAAAAACAAAACGGAGGGTTCCAATCAACCATACCACAAGAAACCTCTCTAGGATATCGTTACACCCAAAACTATTACATTGGTCGATCACATCAAACCAATTCAAGACATCTACAAAACACGCCATGAAACCACATCACTATCCTCCATTAGGAACAACACCACACCATCCCACTCCCTCTATAATCCACCTATCATCCAAATAAACATTCAGACAACCATTTTAATCTCTACACATCCAAATTCAACAACCACTAAAAATTACTCGAAACACTTAAACAAGAAAATAAATCACGGAAAAACACCCGACATAACAAGATATCATCCACTTCGGGTGGCACTGAATCACCCTCACCGTTTTAAAACAAGTCATACAAATAAAAAATCATTATATGGAGGGAGGGTTTCGCCTTTTTATATACTTGGTGACATAACCCATTCCAAATGAAATAGAAAATGTCACATCACATAAATCAGTAAGACTAAAAAATCACATTATTTGGGAACAATAAAATAATTAAAAACTTAAAATATCTTAGGGTACTAAACATTCATATGTGTCTCATGATCCCAAGTACTCTCCTCTAAGCCACCACACCTCAACAACACATGAACCAAGGGGATAGTTAATCTAATAATCACTTTCTATTGATGATAATGGATCTATAAAAATAACTCTATGAATTTCAAGTTATCATTGATATCCAACTCTCCCGAGTTAATGATGTGGGATCCATCGTGAATATACCGAAGAAGCTAGGACATGTGAAATAAATCATAGATCATATCCTTCTACAGTAGAAGTGGTAAAGGATAATATACATTTCCAACATATCCAAATACCTTAGATGTCCTTCTGAATTGGGGAGATATATTACTTCATATAGAAATACTTTAGATCCCCTAATGAGGGAATACACTCAAGAACACATCGTCTCGAACCTAAAACTCCAAGGGCCCCTACCAATGATCATCATAGGATATCTCACAGTCGTATTCTACCATAATCTGTTCTCAACCCATATAGATATTCTTACTCATGTTCTTCACTGCATCATGACCAAGAACTGCTTACATCCCAACCACTTTCCAACATAATGGAGAACAAAATGGCACCCCATAAAATTCATCAAATAGATCCATGCCAATGGATGAGTGATAGATATTGTTGCTCGTGAACTCAACCAAAGGTTTGTAATTTACTATGCATAAAAAAACCAAATATTTAATATTTAAACATATCCACTAGTTTCTCGATGTTCTTCTGAATCTTCCTATCTATTTCAGTATGAAAAGTTTTCATATGTTTTAACTAGGATCAAAAAATAAAACTACAATTTTCTCTAGACTCATGAGCTAAAAATTGGTTCAAATTAGAGATGATGATCCATGGTACCCTGTAAATCATAAATACATCATCCACATGATAACCTTCAAAAAAATCTAGGAAACTCAATTCATGGATTTCTAGAAAATTAGTCAACATCTTCAGTTGGTCCACAATCACCCAAAACGAATCACATACTCACAGCACTTGGGGTAACCTAGTGATTAAATCCATTGATATGTCCTCCTATTTCCACATATATATATTTAGTGGTTTTAACAACCCTCTAGGAACATATTGTTCATTTTTTACCTACTAACAGACCAGACACTACACCTTGAACTCTTCCATTGACCCCTTCATTCCTAGACATCAATTTTATCTTCTCATGACACAATTCCACTTATAAACACTAGAATATACTCTTAATGGTGATATGTGAAACTAATGATATATTCCCTAATTGATATACAGTGGAATAAATAACCTTTAAAGAAATATAATCTAGTTCTAACCATCCCTCTGATGTATCACCACGTTCAATAATGGCTTACATCACCTCTACCTTTATGTCTCCCCACTGAGACTCCTCCATTTTCTGCATAAAAAACATATTTTAATTTCATATAATAAAGTCAAATTCTTCCAATATCTTCCCCCACATAAATATTCATTATTATGACATCCTTTATCACTTTACAACAACCTCAGACTCTCAAACCACATCAACTTGGTAATTACATCTTAGTGCAACAAAAACAACACTCCCCTTTCATATTGTGTGGGAGATATGAAAAATAATCTTGTAGAAATTTATTCTACATATACTGGTATAAATTCATCTCCCATTGAGTGAAGATATATTTTGATCTCTTTCGATCTGTGAAAACAATGAAGCTCTCTTTAATGAGGCAAGTCAACCATATATTAAGTGAAAACACAACCACCACTAACCTCAGATCATGGGTGAAATTCTTACACTCATGGGGGAATAACATCCTAGACTCATATGAGATAATAACTCTCTAATACATCAATATTACCCCTATACTAGAAAAGACGCATTTTAATTCACCATGAACATTATACACTCATTAGAAAACTGGATAATTGGGGAACTGATTAGTATCTCCTTTAAGTAACCTAATATTGTCTGGCACTGATCAATTCAAACGAAATCCATGTCCTTATTGTCCAAAGGAGGAATTGGGGATTCAATATCGGATAAATATAATAGAAACATTCAATAATATCCAATGATACCGTGGAATTTATGAACCTCTGCCACATTTCTGGTAGATTCCCAAGAAACAAATACCTCAACCTTCAATGGGTCTAAGATGACATCCTGATGAGACACCACATTCCCATTGACATACACTTATCATGTATGTAAATTGAATTTTGATAGATTACCATAGAGTTTATTATTTAAAATAACTTATAATAAAATATTGACTTGATATACATGCTCTTCATATGTCTTTGAATAGTTTAATATATCACCAATGGACATGAATATGAACTGTTCTAGGAAGAGAATACACATAGCGTTAATGGGGACAATGTACACTTATAGTGTGTTCATAACACCGAATGACATGACCACAAACTCAAAATTCACATAAAATAACATGAAGGTAGTCTTTAGAATATCCTTATACTTCAATCACAACTAGTGATATCCAGACCAAAAAATGATCTTCAAAAACCAACAACTTTCCTTTATTTGGTCGGATATATTTTCTATTATATAAGATGTGTAATTATTCCTAACCACCACCTAATAAAAAATCCATTACTCTATACACAACATAATACTACCATATTCCTTCATTGTGAGGAAAATTGGATCACATCAAGAGGATACGTTGGGTTGGATGGCCCTCTCTATATCATGTCATCAATCTACAACCTAAAATTTCATAGCTCTATAGAAACTATTAGTCAATAAGACATATATATTAGAGATGTTTCAAGATAAATATATATACAAAAATCAATGACTCAACAAGAAGATAATATCAGAACCTCATTTGGGATGACATAAATAAACTCCTCCCAAAAACTGGGAACATCATTTATATGAACTTCCAATGACAAGTATTCTAACTCGGAGAACATAGGTTCAACATTCCTAACACCTGTTCGAAAAATACACTCCCTAGAAACACTAATCAGTGGCCCTCCAGATCATTAAATGAAACCCTCCTCTATAAATAATTGATGTTTGGATAAATGGAATATAGAAAATCCAAACCATAAGTAATATCATATGGTTGTATCTATAATAAGAAGAAAACCCCCACTGATTGGTTCCACACCATCACCTATCTATATAACCACCACACATCAAACAAAGTAATATGAACTCAAACTAATGTGGATAACACCAGAGGAATGACAAGACTCTCAAAAATTTTTCCGAAATAATTAAACATGGTAGGAGAAATATAGGAGTGTGAGTATCTTGAATCAAATAAGAAATAAACTATGGTAGATGATAAACTAATTTTACCTCAGATGAAATTTTTCAATACTTTCATTGGCACCAACATGTTATGCATCTGACCTCGTCTATCTCCACTTCCCCTCTACTTATGGCCTCCATGAATGTGATCTAGCATAGGTCCCAATGGACAGAAAATGATATTGAGGGTTTCCACTAGAAAATCCATCTACTCTTGGTTGAATAAACGCCTGATTCCTCGACTAATAATAAATTTTCCTCGGAAAATACCACTAATTCTGAACAGGAGAATGATCGTCCATCTTATACCGTCCTTCCTAAGAAATAAAATTCTGATACTAGTAGTTTCTATGACCTCTACATACATAGATATAAAATGGGAACCCCTTGGTAGATTTTCAAGATCCATTAGCCCCAGTATGAAATGGAAACATTTTTTAGGTCAAGACCATACCTATTGAGTCCCCAACTATCTTGAAATCCATGGTCCACTCCCTGAATCCATGCCCCTCAATATTCCCTTCAATCATCTCACTTAGGTCTCACATCCCAAAGAGTGAAACTACACAATAACCAATTCCTCCTTCTCTACTACCAAAAAAATAGGATGCATAAATGGGGGAATGAATAATTGATCATTGGTTGTTGGTCCTCCTCAAGATTCCATGATCTAGAATTCTCATCTAGAAATATACGGGGGGAAAATGAGAGAGGTCCTTGAACATACTCCTTTTTTTCATAGTCATGATCCCCTTATAAATGGAAATAAGATACTTACACCTTTCCATTTTCATCATCGATGACAATAATTCCAATTAGATCTCTATATAAAATCTCCCCCAGGAAAAGTATTCCCCCTTTTGTTCACAAATATACATTATCCACCACAGATGCAAAGATCTATATATCATACTATCTTCCAGTGACACCCAAAACTCAACATGATCTCTTATTATATAGAATCATATGTTAAGATCTTCCATCCAGTGTTATGTCTCCAAAATGGAGATACTCGCTTCATAATTTCCCAACACTCCATTGAAAGGGACACAAGGCCCTCTACCATGAATCATCATCCGCTGTTCAATCAATCCTTCGGTGATCACATGGATCTGACTACTAAACCAAAACTACTTGAGATTCACATGGGATATGACCAAAACATATTTTAGGGAAAGAAATGATAAACCATAATCATTATAGAATGTAATTTTATCAATGTTTATTTAAGAATTTTATTTTAATTACACATAATCACATAATTCAGACATGAATAAAATCAATTATGATGCACGCATCTCTCTTTGGTATCTACCCTATCAATAGGACCACCTCAATTGTTTTTTCAATAATTTCAACATCCATGTATCATATCAAAAGGGGCATTAAAATCCTTTTCTATAGACAGTTTCCTTGGCCTATTCTACATACCAAGATCGAGTAGAATAGTTTCCCAATCAACCCATGAAATCCACGTAGTAAATAATTCCAAAATCCACCATATCTATCAGCCAAAACAACTAATACCTCCCTTTTATCAACCCTCCATCCAAAATTACCTCTCTTAGGACCGTAATGACATAAGATAGTTAATGACCCCCCAAGTCCCGCCTCCAATAGGCCCCTATTGGGAGACTAGTATCAAGGGTGTAAAAATATCACATATGAAATTCATTACCCTCATAATAGTATAGGGTCGATAGTTAGGATAATCAACTGCAAATGAAATCCATTATATAATATAATATTAAACGCAAAACCATCCCCTAATGTATGAATAATGTAAAAAGATACAAATAATAGTATCCCATTAAATACCAATGACAAGTATTTTTGTTGTGACTCAACAAAAACATCAATCTCCAAGCTATTAATATAAATATCAATCCCTACAATCATCATGGAAACCTAAAATATAGTCAATATATACATAGGGTGAGAATAAATTGATTACTTTGTATGATAATACCCAATGTCTCTGATGCACATATGAGAAGAGCTTACTATACACCAGTGAATAAACAACAGAACCAAAATACACCTAAATAGGTTAAATAACCAATCCCAAACACACCACGGAACACTAACCAAATCTTGTATCAAATATACTAATCATGTATCAAAGAATACCAATAAAAGGCTCCCACAACCTCTTCCATGATGATTTTCAACTCTCTTACCCCAACATCAACTATATTTTACTTCCATCTGCTACATAAATATATCATTTCATACCCATCAATATATGATATGGATTGGGACATATCTCCACTTATCCCAACCACCCACAGGGTTTAGCATATGGTTCTATCATAAATCAATATCAACATCATAGCCTCATCATAATGTCAAATATCATATCCATGGTAGTATCATATAAAAAACTAAAGGAAATCAACATCATAACTCTCTCCCACCATGCACAACCACCACTACATATTACATCCTCATCATCACTGGGTAGTCTCAAACACCAACATGTCATCACTGGACGAACTCTAACACCAACATGTATCATCACTAGGTGTTCTCTAAGACCAACACATAGCATCATCAATACTATTTAAGTAAGGGTAGGAAAAAAGGGATAGAAAACTATCTGATTCATCGCCATCCTGGATTTTGGGAAAAAGACCCAAAACCAAAAAAAAGTTGGTTTTGGTAAGGTTATCCCACTCAGGTGGTGAACATATGGAAAAATATGAAAATTAAAGATAGTTAGACAACACCCATTCACCAACCTATATGTTAAAAAAATTATATTAATATACTACACAACACCACCACTGTGCCGCATGAAATCCATTACAACCACTTCCACCACTAAAGGCATCACACCACACAACCTCCACACATAGCCACATAATTTAATCTTCCACTATAGGTTCCACCATTTCTAAAATTAATGATTTTCCACTAACAAAAATTTAATATGACATTTCATTTCACATTACCATAATCGGTTAATTTATCATTCAATTAATTTAATAAATTTACCACACATCATTTTTTTGTCCTTGATTATTCATTTACCAAGACATGTATTTTCATTTGTATACATTTTAATTCATTCGATGGAGATTCAAGCAACTAACACAACCATACCAAGCATCAACCCATCCAAACTACATCAATAGTCACCAAAAAACAACATATTCTAAGATATCTAACTATGAAAACCACACATCACATCCACCACACACCATAACCACCACACATTATCCCACATATCATACTCATTCCGCCAACAACCACTTCTTTTCTGGAAACATTACACACCCAATCTAGTCACCACCAACACCACCTCAAAATCTATAAATAGGGTCTTATTTACCATAATAGATCTAGATAAAGCACAAAAACACATAATAGAACATTTTATCTTTCACACCACTATAGGAAACCAATTCCTCATCTATATATAAGTGATTACCAATTTCATCTAGGGTGAGATCAAGCAATCAACATAATAAGAGTTTCAAAACCATAACAACTACAACATAGGAAATTCTCCCAACAACTATGAGTTTCATTAATGGAATAAAACATGAATGAATCGATAGATGATAATATTAAAAGTAGTAAAACATGTAATTTCTACACATCTCCATCAAATTAAGTTAATTTCAATTACTTTTCGTATTATGATGACCCAAACTATCTTCCTAGAGGAAGAAAAAATGATTTAACCAGCACACATGTGAAGGTACCAGGAACCCAGAGTAATCCCAAAAATAGAATTTTTTTGAAATATCACTGGAAAAATACATGAACTTGTCGACTTTAGAAAATCACTACCGGGTTACATCCTCATGATCACGCATGAAAGATTTTAAACACAACATTAAAACTATAAAATACATGGTTTATATCCAATTATATGCACGAAGTCTAATCATTGTTGGCAATAACTGCTAAATGAATCTGAAGATGAATTCCTCCAGATTTTCCCCACATGCTACAAAAATATGCAGGAGTGTTGATTGTCGAAATTTCGGTTCCAGCGTGGAATTTTGATGACTCTTTTCATGCTTTGAAGATCACTGCATTGCCTTGCATGTGATTCCTGAGAGGAAAGTCAATATATTCTCTTATATATAGGGAATATATCTCCAAATATTAGTAGAAATAATAATATAGAGAAATATAATGAATATATATTAGAATGTGCCCCTAGTATTCAATTAATAGAACATTAGAAAATTATCCAGTATTGCCTCACTGACCGCTGAATAATTAACACTCTACAAAAATGATATTACGACTACAATACTAAGCCATACATATCATATATTATTTTTATCACTTATATATAATATAATAAAGATTTTATGGGACAATAATTAATCCATTAACATTGCTCTTACTCCTATAAATATTAAATGTACCTTGAATATTTCAATATTCATTCAAATAATATTATTTATGTATTTACTTAAAACGTGTAATTTCATTTAATATAAAAGTTAAATTATCATTATTCTTAACTTGAATAATGTGAATCTACTTATTTCATTGGTGATCATATCTCATTGGACAAATCTTGAACCCCAGTGGTGGGTCACATCATGTCCAAAATTACTATTTAGTGGAATATGGTTGATTCTTGAATATGTTATTTCTATATGACCGTCTAGGCACTTATCTCGATAGCGGTGAATATTATTCACAGACTAAGAGTGGGGTATAACAACCCATCATGGACCCTAAAAAGAGAATTATATTCATCGCAATGACAACCAACCTATGAACACATATTTTGTAATATAATATATTTGTCTTTAATGTCTCATAAAGTGGGACACACACCCCTATCATCACCCTTTTCTTTATTTATTATTTGTTGATCTAACTGGATGGATTTTCCTTGGACTACCAAGGCCATGTAATTATCAATGTACTAAAATCCTGATAATCATGGACAGAGATATATAACATTCTTAACATGGAAGTGAATAATATTTCCTTGACTATTCATCCAATGTCATGCCCCCAATTACACACCTAACACAAACTACCTCACTATAATTTAAATATCATGGTTTTTGTTTTTAATCAATGTATGTGATCAAATGGAATACATTGGAAATAATCTTTGTTCAAGAGATAATGACACATTATCATAGATAGGAACATCCAATGACACCCAAAACATGTGGTGTTCCTATTGCTGGGTCTGTCCTCATGATCCCACTACTAGAGATCACCATGTGAAAACTTCATGAGAAGAATTCTAAATTATTATGATCCCCCGGAACCTAATAGTCTAACATATACTATGTCCTATCAGTAGTATGATTCAACCATAAGACCAATGTTTAATATTAATGTTTTTGTATCTTGAGTTTCTAATTATAGCATGGGATCTTATATAACCATTTGATATGATAATTTATCTACGGATATTACCATTTAAAAGTGGATATAGAAATCTCTTCACTATAACAGTAATTAAACATCATGTATATCTAAATTTTATACACGATATGGTAATCAAAATCACTGCCTAGTTGGGTCTAGCGAACCCACTATTACAACACTCCCACATTCAATATATCCCACTTGTTAACCATACTTGTTATCTCTCACATGATCTCGATCTTGTTTCTACTATGTCACGGCTTTAGCTGCTGGGTAATTCACGATTTTGCTGCATCCAAGTTATTATATTTATAACCTCATCTACTTGAGAAAAACATCCCAAGGGATGGTTTCCCCATGTATAGCCCTCTTTTACCCTATCGAAACTTGATATATTAGATAGTACCAGATATTGAATTATCATAATGATAAAACATTACTTACTAGGTGCAATTTCGAGAACTGGAACAAATAATTTCATTTATGAACTACTTCTTAGCTACCTTAGAAGATGCAGCGTACTCTCTATTTGTTGGTATCACCACCACTAGCTAATTTGAATTTTTTTGGCTCATCATGTTATCCTAACTATAATATTAGACCTCATTGGTCTAAGGAAGACAAGTTTTTCCCCTAAAAAATATTATCCTTTCTTCTCCACATACCAGTTACATATATTTCATACATGCCAATGTAAAAAATGGATATTTCTGACTACTCCCCTTCCAATGCTTCTCGATATAACTGATATTATCCTAATATAAAGTATATCTTGGAAATATCATTTTTTTACATGTCATGTCATATGTGATTGATCCATCACATAAGAGAATGGACTTCATCTCACAACATTTATCTCCTCCCATGTCCCAGACATGTCAACCTGGAGAGATACATACCTTGTGAATTTGGTAAAAATTTATATATTGAATTATTCTAGATTTTATTTTTCAATAGAATGTCACTATATATATTATTGAATAGGCCTAACAAACCTTCATATCTACCTCATTATATCATGTTTACATGAATTTAGCTTGCTTCTATAAGACAATCATTGAAGAAATGATACTTACATTCTGATCGTAACCATCTTGAATACCAATATCTAATTTTCATATGTTTCCAAACATATTTTATCAAGAAAACTATGGATCGCCTCTTAATCCCTGATAGACACATGGAAGCATCTATTCCAAATGAATTCTCTATGATCTAGTTTCTTACTCTAATCCAATATTTTATTTTAGTATCATTTAGCCTTTATTAGAATTTTTTGATGTGACCATCCCATTCTGGTTGTGTCGTATACACACCTTCCATGATTGGTGGTCCTAACATCAAATGCTTAATATAATTAACATATAAATTAACTATGACAATTAAAATTCTAACTGATTTCGGAATAATTACTTGGTGAAACTAATGGAGCCTTAATTGTACTATACTTATACCATCCATGTATCAACTCATTTTAATACCTACCATATAATTAAAAATAATAAACCCCTTTGTAATTTGAATCATGGAATCCATTATTGAATTTTAACTAGTCTTATCAATCACAACTAATTTCCATACATTTCATACTTGTAGGAAATATTTTTCATTATGAATAGTAGATTACCTGTCGCGGTGAATACAGAAACCATCACATTGGATTTATCCTTCCTACATAGTATGTTTATCTGGAACATACTTTGTTCCACATGAACTTGTGGAAGTAGTTCATAAGACAACTATGTTTTCATCTATGGCATTAACTAAACCCAAGTCAATATGGATCCCACTTTCTCAAGTAGAGATATACACCCTTATATAGAATTCTACTCTATCACATGACTAATAATTTACTATCTTAGAGATTTATGTAATATCCTAAGAAAATATAAGTATAATTACAATATATTCAAAATGTGTTTGTTCATGATGCAGGTTTGTTTATATCCAAACAAACTCTTTGCATCCAAACCCATGTCCTTATGATATAATATATTTCCATCATACTATAACTCATATGATATCAATAAATAATTATATTTATAATTTGGATGTGGGATATCTCCATTATTTTCAAAGCACGTCATAAATATAATGGAATTTTCCGTAAGTTGCAACATTGATATTCCTTACATAAAAACCTCGATGTATAAAATGTGCATTTAGGAATTATGCCACCCTATATTTTGTTAATAAATGTTGAAATTTAAGAATTCATTATCAATCATACTCATTAACATCAATGTCGTGATGTTAATAAGTCAATGTGCATTTATGAATTACTCCACAAAACATTATCATGATTGATGATCGTATAGTTAAGATATTCTTCGATATGCTGCCTTAAAGAAACTCATATCTTCACACTATACACATACTTCACTTTTAACAATACTATATAAATTGAATGAATCATATGAAGTATATTTACCACTATATTTCCCATGGAATAGTTCATACTCTCTTGGAAAACTAATTCTAAAAGATTTGTGGGATACCTTTATTTCTAAATGATTCATTATATATACTAAATACATCTATAATACCTATGGTATTTAGATTTACTGAGCCTAAATAACATACTAGGAACAAACATGATGCCCAATTTTAGTTTTACTTAGACAAATAATTATCTCACCACAACTGATCATCTGTCTTATAAATTATATTCATATGTTATTTCCTATGATTCATGTATCACAAAACTATAGATTGAGTATTAAATATGAAAAAAACATTCATTATGATACCTATAATAATGTCTCCTTGTGTCCAAAAGACACAGGAGATAATTTTTTTGGTTAAACTCAATAATATTTCTACTTGAATCATTCACTTGGCAATAAAGAGGTCGTGTACTTCTCATCACTGGCCCTGGTATCACCATCTATCAGCCACTTGGAGATTACTCCAGAATTCTTGTAATATTTATATACTAACTTTGTTTCTCTATATCAATACACACTTGTGATAAAACTATTGTATTGAAAACCCATGAAATAAAACCAAAACATTAAATAGATGAATATTCCTAAAGAAGGGGTGGTAACATGCTTCAATAATATTATTTTATTGTGATTAAACTTCATTATTATAATTTCATAATTTTCAATGAAATTAACCTCCTATTAATACTCTTAATTTGAGGGATGTTGCCAATGTTCCCTTGTAATTAATTTCTTTTGGCCTTTTCTCCTTGTATTTCAATTTATTCACCATAATAACTAAGGATACATCTATCTATGATATTACTATTTACTTGTAATTACATACCATAATATGTAATGAGTTATTTACTCAATATTTGTTCATTTTGTAACATTAAAAAGTACATGAGTAAATAGATCAAAATGATATTATAATAGGTTATATTTTATTATCATAATGCACCTTTCAATTTACATATATCCAGTGTAACCATTACATATTCATATCATGGCTTTGCTTTCTCCTTGAAAACCACTTCGAGATTAGACTTCATGTCATATCATCCATCTCCTGATGGAGATAGCACAAATAACATCGGAATTTTATGAAAGTATGATAACATAACTATCACATTCTCTATACATGAGTATTCTTATAATAAAGTTCTCAACATTTTTTCTAGATGTGACTAAGAAGGTGTTGGGGACTCTGGAACCTTGAGATTCCTATATCATAGTACTATGTGTAATCGCCCATACTATTCTTTGATACTCCTTTCAGTGTGGACATATTATTTTTCCATTATTTATTAGAGTTTATATTGTAGTATAACATTTAACTTTTACAAATAAATTTTAGGATATTGTTACATTTTATCTAGATTACTGATTTAGAAATTTTTATTTAATAATTAAATCATTAAATGTATCCCACTATTTTATCAAATTAAAAGAACCTGCATTACTATAATTAAAATAATCTATCACTTGAGTATTCTAGTGTAATGCATCATTTAACCCCCCCCCCCTCATAATATACAAGCTATGGATACACCATTATTCAAAGGGTACAAGGTAGGCGTTTGGTTGGCCAACTGCATTAACTCCTGGTTCCATGATCTATTGTGTGAAGTCCTAGCTTCTAAAATCATTACTTGATTTACTCAATGCTTTCCTCCAAATTGATATCAAGTTATCTATGGATAATCCTCACTTCCACATTAGTTAATTCGACCAACCACCCTCATAAAAACTCCCTAATAGAAAGAGGCACCCTTAGTTATAGCATGAACAACACCCCAAACACCTGATTTTGTCTAACTTCAAATGATAGAAGGTGGTTTACCACATTATATTTCATTGACTGTTTTATTTTTTTAATATAATGAAAGAAGTAATTTTATATCTTATTAGCATGCACTATTTGGTCACACTCACAACTCACCATTCTATAGATAGAAAAATTTATCGTACCACATGTTCATTTTATCTTGCATGATTGTTTATTATTTATATGTGATCACGCACAAACTACACATTAAAAAAAATTATAAACCGTATAAAAATAAAATGACTACTTTCCCATGAAAAAATTCAAGTGGATGATCCATTGAGTGAATAATGGATCAACCTAGACCCATTGGGTTAAACTTTTAGTCACATCACATGTGACTCAAATTGCAGCACATGCCCCTCAAATGCATCACATCTCTTGTTTGGTGCATCTCCATGACTCTTCGTGATGTGTGTCACACATATCGTCATTATAAAACATTACTTGCATGCAGGAAATGGGTTCATGAGGTATAAAATACATCTCTGAGAATGGGGGTGTATGCACTTATATATATAATGCCTCTAAGATGACACCCAGATCACCTTTTATTTAACTAATTATTACTAAAGTATGAAACAATAAAAATGATTAAATAAAATTTCACCAAACAGACGTTGTTCGGTGTGAGTCCTAGGATCAGTCAAATGTTCTTTAACATGCATATTTAAAATAAATGCAGAAATAAAATTAAGCTTGTATTAAATATTTGTTGAGTAAATTTTGTTTAATTAATATTTCTCTCTGATTTTAATTCAATGATATTCTTAATTTGGTCCCTATTAGTTAATTTAATTTAAAAAATAAAAAATTAATTTAATTTGTTAATACAATTTATTACCAAATTAAATTAATTTTAATTTGTACAAATAATGACAATTTTAAATCAAAAATAATATTTAATTAATTTAATTGAAACCTAAAAATAAATTAATTAAATTAATTAATTTTGACTATTTAATTATATGGGCCCCAAAAACCTTGGGCTAGGCCTGTGCCAGTAAAGGTGAAACTGCACAGGCCCATTCTGGGTTGTGCCAACCTCGTGAAAAGGAAATATTGGCTAAGAAGGTCGGCTCATGCTAATTTCAAGATGTGTAGACCCACATGAACCTATTTAGAGTCAGATCAGGTGAAAACAAACATGAAACAGTGGATACCTTGGTTTGAAGCTGATTCCTTGAAATCTAGGACTGGTCTTCCATGGGTGACTCGTAAGGTTCCCCAGCTACATGATGGAAGCAGGATGGAAACCCATTCAGATGTCCAAATGTGTTCCTCTAAACCAGGGACACTAGACCAAGGGGAGGCTGAACGGGTGGGGCGGTCTAGGCACCGTTTGTGGTGGTTTCCAGAGTAGGTCACAGTTGGGCTTCTATCCACGGATGGAAATGCTAGCATTGGTGGTCCACAAATTAGGGGAGTACAAGCGGATGAGGCAAGGTGGAGGCACCGTGCTAGATCTAGGTAGTTGTGACACAATGAAATTGAATCATGAGGGGGAACCGAATGGGTTGTCAACTTCTATTGATAGGTCTATGGGCATTGCAGATAGTCGGCCATAGAGCAGGGAGGGTGCAACATAACTCAGGGGGCGAGGGAGAGCCATCTCGAGGAGGAAGCATGCCAGAGGGATCTAACTGGATCGGGTAGTGTCAGGCGACACACTGGAGGAGAGTTGTTCCATGAGTGATGGTCAAATAGGGTGATTGTTCGGTGTGGGGAGGTCCCTTTTAGGAGGGAGGTGGACTTGTGGGGCCACTGAGGATGGATTGGGGGCCACTCGGCCCCCCAACTATTGGCCTATTTCTATTATTCTAGTTTTACTAGTTATGTCTTCCACCCCTTTTTTGTTTTTAATAAAAGACATTAAACATTTTATAAAACATACAATGTATATTTGAAATAATATTAATATTATAATAATAATATTTTTATAATAATAATTATTATTATACGTCATTGGAAATAAAATTCCATCCATAAACAAGATCAGAGTATGTTTTGTTTAAAAGGAATTTTCGTTGTCTTCATGAATTTGGGTATGAAACAAAATATTTTTCCATATATAGGTTATTCGATTTTATACCTGAAAAAATTGATTCCAATCCCTATTTAAAACGTTGTATGGCCATAACATGGCCGTCAAAGGATGGATTAGAGATCCATCTGTGGTTTTGAGAAGCAGAACGATGCCCTCTTTATAGATTAATGTAAATTTAATTTTTTCGATTAGATTATAATCATCACGCATTCCAATTATACCAATTGAAGGTACTGAGAATTAAATGGAAGCCTCAATATTGTGATTTTAAAATAAATCACTAACAAAATACATGAACATATCGACGTCGACGAATCACTACTAGATTACTTCCTAAGGATCACGAATGAAAGAGATTAAGCAAGAAATAAAAAATTATAAAAAAACCTAGTTTAGATCAAAATATGTGCACGACATGTGCTTTTCACTGGTAATCACTACTCAAAAAGTCTTAATCCTAATTCCTCCAGATTGTTCACATGTGCTTAAAAAATTAGAGGGAGTTGTAATCATTGGAAATCAGGTGCTAGCATGGAATTCTGACGACTCCATCGATGCTCCGAAGATCACCACATTGCCTTGATTATGATGTGTCAGAGAGAGAGAGAGAGTTATGAGCTCTTGGATCCAAAGCCTCTCTATCTAGATCATGGGAGCGAGAATAAGAGAGAGATATCTCATGAATAGTCCTTGGCATGTTCCTCTCTTCTTTTATTTATAAAGCATTATAAAATTACCCGGTATTTCATCACCAATCCCCAAATAATTAACACTCTATACAAATGATACTACGACTACTATATTCTTCGATAAATATCATATATTATTATTATAACATACATGTAATATAATTAATATATAATGTGATAATAATTAATCGATTAACTTGGCTCCTACTCCCATAAATATTAAATGAACCTTGAATATTTTAATATTCGTTCAAATAATATTTTCTTGTATTTACTTAAAAATTGTAAATACATTTAATAAATAAATTCAATGCATGTAATTCATAACATGAATAATATCAAACTATACATTTCATTGGTGATCGTTTCTTTTTTAACAAATCCCGAACCCAGTGATGGGGCCCACCATATCCAAAATACATATTTGATGAAATATGGAAAATTCTAGAATAATCTATTTTGTCTAAATATCTAGGCCCTTGTCTCAATAATAGTGAATAGTATTCACAAAAAATAATGGGATCTAGAAACCCTTCAAGGACCCTAAAGAGATATGGAATATCACAGTAGTGACAAGCAATCTACTAACATGTACTGTTTAATATAATCTCTTTGCCTTTAATATCTCATAATGGAGGGCGCACACTCGTGTCATCACCCTTTTCTTAATTTTTTTATCCAACTAAATATATTTACCATAAACTACTATGGCCATGTATTTATCAAGGTACTAAAATCCTAATCAATATTTATTTAGATATATAACTTCCTTAACATGGAAGTGAAAAATCCTTTCTGGACCATTCAACCAATGTCATGCCACCAATGATGCACCCTACAAAAATTACCTCACCACAATTACAGTAACACGGTTTTCATCATGAATCAAAGCACACGATCAAATTGAATATATTGGAAATGATCTTAAGTTCTAAGACCATTACACATGATATTATATTGGAAAATTTGATGACACCTAAAAAATTTGTTCTTTCTATTGGTGGGTTTGTTCTTTTTATCTCACTACTATAGATCACCAAGTGAGAAATTTGTGAGAAGATGCCTCAATGCTTATGATCCCCCGCCACATGATAGTAAAAAAAATACTGTTTCAAGTTATTAAGATGCATCTGGACCATATGACCTTTGTATAAGATTAATGTTTATTGTCTCAAGGTTCTCATTATAGTCTGGGATCTGCTATAACCTTTCGATACGAAAATTAATTTATGAAAATTTCAATTATATAGTGGATATAGAAATATATTCACTATAATAGTAAGTAAACATCATGTATATCTAACTTGTATACATGATATGGTAATCAAAAGATAAGCCTAGTTGGGTTTAGGTAACCAAATATTACAACAACTTGAACAATAATAGGGAGAGAACAAGAATACCCTACCTCAAATGAGCTTTTAAAATCATCACTCACAATAAGGTAAAGGAGAAATATCCCGAAGAAAAAAACCATATGAGAAGACCTTAGGTCAAATATAATCATGCTACGGTTTGTCAAAATCATAATTCCAAACACTCCCAGAACAATAAATCTACATTTATGTAGGTTTTTGGAAGAAAAATTAAAATGAAACAAGAAAATAAAGAGTATAAATCAACCTATATTTCCAATAACCCATATTATAAATTCAAGGATCTAAATTGTGAAAGGATTTGTAGAAAGTGTCCCTAAATCAACAAGGTTTAACCCGTAAATTTATGTAAATGAGTGAAATCAAGAGAGATGAAGATTTTTTAAACAGGAAATACCTCAACACATTTATGATGGACAACATAGATTCACATCATGTGTTTTTGTGATGCCCACAAATTCAAGCCATGAAATAAATTTATTCTATGAATTCCTTCAATTTAATACCTGAAAAACATCCACAATATTTTTTGGAGCCTCAACCTCATATTTATTCATATTATGAATAAGTCATTCTCATCATGAGTTAATTAATTACGTAACTTATTTTTGAAACCCCAAGTCCTGAATCACCAACCTCCATTCCATGAACACACATTCATATCATGAATTCAGATTCACATTGTGAACAACCCTTTATAGATGAAGTAGAACACCAAAAATCCAAGGAACCTTCCTTGATCATCCTTATAACACCACTAACTCAAAAAACTATAAAATTAATGACCCAGGAAGGTATTGGACATCAAAAACAAGTCACTACATGATGAATTCAATTGAAATGTGTAGATTGAATGTATGATTCTGGTAAAAATGTTATTGAATTTCTCGAATGATGTATAGAAGGAATAAACCAAAGGAAAATAAATCCCATGGAACTATATGGTCTTTAATAAAATAATAATCCCTAGAGGCATTAACTAATAGTAAAGGATAACGTATAATGTATGTTTAATGTATAAACAATATAAGGTATTATCTTTGTCTTCCTCCTCTTTTTCCTCAATTGAATCATATGATAAAAAAGAAAATAAATATCTTGATAAGCTATATAAAATATATAAAAAAGATTGATAGGAACTATAAGAATTCATTGGGAAAGTATTCTTAGCTTAAGGATACTCATAAATCTATGCTTAAAGATGTTGAAAATTTTAGTACTGAGAATGAAATGTTGAACAGTATTGTTTACTATTGTAATACCAATGTTCATAATGAGCTATAGGTTCCTATGAATTAAAATCAAAGGTTGATAAAGGAATCAAATCAAATTATATAAGAAATATATAAGTTTAAAATGTAATTTGTTATGAATAATCGTATAAAATAAAATTTTTAAAATTATTTCAAGAAGTTTATTACCAAAAAATGTATTTTCTACCCATATTTTGTCTATTATTTTAAATGTGGTAAACACTGGTTCCAAAATATATTGGGACAAAACTAATTGGATATAAATATGTTTATATTCCAATGTGATATGTTTTCATATATAAAGAGGGAATAAGCTTACTTGTTCCTAATTCATCTTCACAAGACACACCCATTTATTGAATATATAGCTTGTACTTAAGGTGTATAATCCTTTTAAGCACATGGTAATATGATTCAATTTTTCATCTTCTTTTTATTTAAATTTAATTAATATTTTTTAAAATACTATATTATATTTAATATATTTTTAGTTTCCTTGTCATAAAATTCTTATTTATGGGGAGTTCAATAATGAAAATTCTTACACATTTCGGGAATAATGTTGAGATTAAGTGGGAGTATACTCAACTATCTTATCTTTTTAAAATTTAAATTTAATATTTGAAATCCAATATTTATTATTTAACTATTTTTTCTCCAATATATAATTTTTACTTTGGGAATCTAATTATCTGAATGAGTTGTGGTATTTTATTTATTATATTTTTGGTTGTTTTGAAATGTAACATATTTTGAGTGTTTTTTAACTACTTATGGATTCTCCTTCAATCTCCATTAAATTTATCATGTTGTTTCATTATGAAAATCCCATAAAAGGAAAGATTTATTTATGAAAACCCTTCTTTTATTTCAAACTTAATAATGATTAATTACATAATCCATTCACATGATACAACACGTATGATCAAGAGGTCTAGTGTCTTTGGGGATTATGATCATTACATAATAACTTAAAACATGATGTACAACATATTTATTGAAAACTCCCTTTACATGACCAGTACATTCCCTCGTACTTAGCATTGCATGCGATAACATGAGGACATGCATAAGAAAAGGGGTGAGCTAAAAAGCCAAGTAAGGGAATAAAAATGGAATACATCAGGAGTACAATACATGTTAGACAATAGGCATATCAATAGAGAACAAGCGAAACATGAACATAAAGAATGATAATGCATGATAATCATAACATGGAAATGTGGAAACAACCCTTAACATGGAATTAGCATGAGCTAAGGATCATTGCACATAGAGCATGAGTAAGTCCTCATTGCACATGAAGCACGATTAAACCCTCATTTTACTTGAATTAGAATGAGTCAAAACTTATTGCACATGACGTATCTTGATACTATACTTTACCCAATGCATTAGAGAGCTATAAGGGCACACCCTTCTTAATCATTTCATTTCATGCATAAGTGTGCCACATGGATCATAAAACATGGATTCATAAAACATATTCATTTATTCCACGATAAAGGAATGTGAAATTCATACATGAAACCTTATAATAAATAAGTTAATTTGAATAAAGGTGGATACCCTTGATGGAGAAATGGGCATGGTATTCACTATGTAATGGTATTGGCTTAGAAAATCGGTGTGATTTCGGCAGCGTAACGACGTGACATAAGAATTCATAAAAAAATGGTTGATGAGAGAGAAAGGGTTACTCATCATATTTACATGTAATGGATAGTAAGGAAGTCATATAGATACATGTCCCTACAATTGTAATGTAATTTAGATTCATGATACAAAAGTATTGCTTGAATGTAAATGAGGAGGGAGAAGTTCCTTTCAAGAATTTCGGCATAGTAACAGGTGTACATAGGAGGAATTTAATGAGAGAGAAAGGTGTATCCCAACATCAAAAATAAATATGGATGTATGAGGGAGGTGCAAAACCATACCCCAACATTCATAATTGAAATTAAAAGGGCAAAACAACTTAAACAAATTGGACAAAAATGAGAAAGGAAGAAAATACCCTTACTTGGAAGTGTGCTTTCAAAGGCTTGAGAGAGGCTTGAGAGAGGCTTCTTGGGAGCTTGGGGAACCTTGAGAGGATTCTAAAGAGAGTAGGTCAGAGGTTGGAAGAACTCCCAAGGCTTTGAGTGAGGAGGAAGTGGGAACATGGGTGGGTTTATATAGGAAAGGTGAGGGAATTATTTATTATTTAGGTTTGGGACCCCTTATATTAAATTGATCCAAACCACAATCCATCCCATGGTTTTTTCCCATGGTTTTTGGAAAATGGAAGTGGAAAAAAAATATTTTATAAGTCCAAAGTCTGAACATCTTAAAATAATAGGGTTGCTTATGTTGAAATGAGTCACACTCCCATAGAAAACAATTTAAAAAGGCAAGGTGTTTAATAAGTCTTGAAGGATCCATTAATGCTTTGAAAAGTAAGTCAAAAAAACCCAAAATCAGATTATTTTAATGTTAATACATATATTGGCCGAACATAAAGCTTATAGTATTTTATTACATAACTATTGTGTCATTATTATGTCATAAAACACATTATATATTTAAACAGTATTTAATTTTTACCCAAAAAATTGACTCTCTTAGAAAATTATGAAAAATTAACCGTTGGATAATTTAGACGTCCTGATTCCAGAAATAAAATTTACATCATCAAAATAATTTTCTAAATATGTTAATTTTCACTTTTTAAATAAAAACTGACATTTATCCAAAATTCACGTGTTTTGACAAAAATGGCTTTCAAACCTTAATAAAAATTACAATTGCATTCATAAAATTATATGGTAATTTATTTATAATAAAATTAATTTATTAATAATAATAATAATAATAATATTTTATTAAAATATTATTTGATTCAAAAATCACTTAATCTAAAAAAATATAATTCTTAATAAAATAATAACTAAAAACACTATTTTCACTTTAAAAACTATATACAATGTATCAATAATGACAAGAAAGTATATTCATTATTATATACAAAAAAATAATGTAAATGAACATAGTACTAGAGATTTGTTACATAAACCCTTAAGATATCCGCATAAGACCTAAGGGTAAGATGTGCGATGGTGACAGACTCTTGGGGTGGCTTGGATAACATCGCTCGAGTGGAAATTTCTATCAACTTCCACTTTTCCCATAGACGGTCACGTTCGAGCTTGACATGATGGAGATCAGCTTGGACTTGGTCAAGAGCGAAGCCCAAAACACCACCTCTTTTCCGATCTCCGACAAATGGGCTTCGTATGGAGTAATTCTACTAGAGGAGGTCATCGCTTCCTTTATCTGAGTAAATTGGGTTTGTTAAAGCCTCATATTTATACTAGTCATGTGATCACTATTTAATGGATATAAAATCAATGGTCACAATTCAGAACCTAAAACCAAAGAAGTTGACATTTTATATAAACATTTTACATAACAAGACATTTAATTAGATCAAGAGGGATTTCCATTAATGAAACTTTGGGTCGTTACAACATTCCCCCCTTATGAAATTTCTCCCTTGAAATTTCCTTTTCCCACACTAAAACAGATGTGGGTAAATCAACTTCATCATTTCCACTGATTCCCAAGTCGTTTCTTCAAACTTGTGGTTTCGCCACAACACCTGGATAATGGGAATTGTCTTCTTTCATGGAACTTTTTTTCTACGATCTAAGATATTCACTGGTTGCTCCTCATAAGAAAGATCAACCACCAACTGTACCACCTCAGAAGATATTACATGTGAAGGGTCTATTATGTACTTCCTTAATAGGGATACATGAAAGACATCGTGTACTTTGTCCATGGTAGGTGGAAGTCATAGTCGATAGGCCACAGCCCCGACACGATCATGAATCTCGAAGGGGCCGATGTACCTTGGACTTAACTTCCCTTTCTTTCCAAACATCATGACATTATTCCACGGAGATATGCGTAGAGAAAAAATTTCTCCAACATTAAACTCAAGGTCTCTTCGACAATTATCTGCATAACTCTTATGTCGACTCTGGGCTGCCTTGATATGTTTCTGAATGGTTTTCACCTTCTCCACCATTTCCTCGACCATTTCTGGTCCAAAAAGCATACGTTCACCAACCTCATCCCAACATTCCAGTGTTCTACACCTTTTCCCATGCAGGGCTTCATATGGTGTCATATGGAGGCTCGAGTGGAAACTGTTATTATAAGAGAACTCAACTAGAGGAAGATGTTGATCCCATCATCCTTTAAATTCCATTGAGAATTATCTCAACATATCCTCAAGTTTTTGGATAGTTTTCTTGTATTTCCCATCATTTTGAGGATGATAGTCCGTACTGAAGTTCAGTTCAGTATTCAGAGCTTTTTGAAGGCTCTTCCACAACATAGAGGTGAATCTTTGATCTCAGTTAGACACAATAGATAGTGGCACTCCATGCAGCCATACCACTTTCCTGATATATATCCATTCCAGTTGATCCAAATAGAAATCATCCCGAATAGAAATGAAGTGTATAGTCTTTGTAAGACGATCCATAACAACCCAAATGCATTTTTGCCTTTGGATGTCCTCGGAAGTCTAGTGACAAAGTCCATGGTGATGTTTTCCCATTTCCATTCTGGTATGGGAAATGGTTGCATCATCCCCTTATACTTCTGCCTCATTTCCTTCACTTGCTGGCACACCAGGTACATTGATGCATATTAAGTGATCTCCTTTTTCATATTATCCCACCAAAATTTTTCTCGGAGATCTCGATACATCTTTGAACTACCTGGGTGAATAGAGAAATTTGAACTATGTGCATCATCCAAAAGTTCCTTCTTCAGCTTTGGACGTGATGGAACACATAGCCTTTTCCCAAATCGCAAAATTACTTCATCATTAACATTAAACTCTAAGGATTTACCTTTTTTGATAGCGTCCACTTTTTCCTAAATTCCAAGATCATCCTTTTGAGAATCCTTCAACCTATCCAAAAGAGACGGTTGAGAAATCATTTGTGAACAGATTGATGATGTTCCCTTATTTATGATTCCCATGTCCATCTTCATCAAGTCTAATAATATTGGATCCTTCTCAATTATCATCATTTATAGAATCATTGTGTCTTTTATACTTAGGGCATCTTCCACCTTGTTCACTTTCCCAGGGTGGTAATGTATTGAACAGTCATAATCCATAATGAGATCTATCCATCTTCTCTGGAACATATTAAGCTCTTTTTATGTGAATATATATTTAAGACACTTATGGTCTGTATATATCTCACATTTCTCCCCACAAAGATAATGCTGCAAGATTTTCAAGGAAAATATCACCGCTGCCAACTCCAGATCATGCGTTGGATAGTTTCGCTCATGGATTTTCAACTTCCATGAGGCATGGGATATCACTTTATCATTATTTATCAAAACACAACCTAATACCTTCTTCGAAGCATCACTGAATACCACACAAATTTCCCCACATGTGGGTAAAGTGAGCATGGGCGTAGTGATGATCCTTCTTTTCAAGTCCTTGATGATTTCTTGACATTCATCACTCCAAGCAAACATTACTCCCTTTTGAGTTATATTGGTAAGGGTGTTGGACAATCTTGAGAAATTTGTCGCAAATCGTCGATAATATCCAGCTAACCCCAAGAAGCATCGGATATCTGTTACCGATGTTGGCCTCGACCATCCCTCAATTGCATCTGTTTTGGAGGGATCCAAAGATATCCCATTGCTTGTGATGATATGGACCAAGAATGATAGTTCCTTCAAATATAACTCACACTTGTTGTACTTTGGATAGAGCTTCCCCTTGCGTAATGTCTCCAGTACGGTTCTTAAATGCTCTTAATGATCCTCCTTGGTTTTGGAGTATATTATAAAATAATCTATAACTACTACCAAAAATTTGTCTAGGTAATCTCTAAAGACCATATTCATCAAGTACATTAAGATTAATAGATTATTGGTGAGTCCGAAAGGCATTAGTATGAATTTTTAGTTCCCATATCTTGTAGGAAAAGCAGTCTTGGGGACATAATCCTTCTTCACCCATAATTGATAATATCCCGACCGCAAATCTACCTTGAATAAGTATTGTGCTCCACGCAGCTGATCGAACAAGTATTCTATCCGTGGCCGGGGATACTTGTTATTTATCGTGATTTTTTAAAGTTCACGATAATCTATGCAAAGCCGCATTGACGCATCTTTCTTCTTGACGAAGAGGACTGGTTCACTCCATGGTGAAGCACATGGGTGTATAAACCCTTTATCCAGATTCTCATGTAGTTGTTTCTTCATCTCTTCAAGTTCCATGAAATCCATTCTATATGGAGTCTTCTATATTGGTAGCACTGCTGGTATAACTTCAATTGATAATTCAACATCTCTTCTAGGAGGAAGACTAGGTAGTTCCTTGGGAAACACTTCCGCGAATTCCCTCACAATAGGCATTTCTTCAAGGATGGTTTCTTTCGTGGAATCAATCATCTAATCCAAGTACTCATGCTCATAGGGCAGTAATATCCATGCTTGACATGATGGAGCTAAAGAAGATTCATCTTCCAACTTACACTTGTAAAGAATTGGGGGTCGATTCTCCATATGGAGTGTGATTCCCTCTCCCGAAAATTTGTGTTGGCTCTATATAAGGAAAGTCAATCCATGGCAAGAATTTCATCAAATTCCACAAGAGAGAGTATGACAAGATTCTCTGGGAAATTCAATCCACAGATTATGATAGGGGAGGAGTTATATTCATGGGATGAAATGATTTCCCCATTTTCCGTACTCACCGACATATTCACTTCCATGATTTGTGGTGGTGCTGGGATTGTTCTAATAAACTTTCGAGATATAAAAGAATGCGTATAACCTAAATCAAAAAGTAATTTCACTATTCTTGAATGAATAACTAGTGTACCTGTCACCACTTCATTTTTGGGGTTCACTTCGGCAGAAGTGTTGGCAAAATCTATTCCTTGCTACCTTGGAGGTTGTTGGTTGCCTCCGAAAACCTTTGGATTAGGGCACTGATTTTCAATATGCCCCGGATATTTTCATTTGTAGCAATTAATAATGCATTCATGTTCAAATGGAGTGTTCCTATCCTCTGTTGTAGCTGCGGGTCTTTCTTGCAGACAGTTAAAATCTATGTATGCTTCTCTTCTACACCTAAATCATTTCCTTATCCTATTGAGGCTATTTTCAGGGTTCTTATTTTCGCAGTTTTGGAAACTGGGGTGCTGGATCTTCTTAGAATCGTTGGATTTATCCATCGGCCCGCCAACATTGATTTCCACCTTACGTTTCTTGTCCCCATGATACCATTGTGATTCCCTGATCTCCATTTCGACCTTGAGGGCACATCAGATAGTTTCCTCATAGTTGTCAAAGTCACGGATCGCTAATGCTTTCCGCAGGCTAGGCTTCATCCCACCAGAGAAGCGGTCAACCGTGCATTTGGGGTAACAACAATGACGAAAGCGTATCATGCACACCTTGTGATGTTTTCCTCATATGATCTAACAGATTTTTCTTCTTTTTTGTTTGAGGGAAAGGAAGTCTATTTCGATCTTAATCCAGAGGGTGCACGGAAAAGTTTTATCAAAAAACATCTTCTGTAAATCCTTCCATTCCAACGCCTTGATCTCTTCCCCAGGCTTCGTATTTTTTATCAATGTCCACCACTGATCATCTTCACCCTCCATACAATAATCCTCCAGGAGAACCTTCTCTTGTTCAGAACATTGAAGGATTGAGAAAATCTATTCAATGGAGTTGATCCATTGTTCAGCGATCGTGGGATCAGATGATCCACTAAAAGTTGGAGGTCTTTGTCTCATGAAGCTCTCGATAGGAACTTGTTATTTTTTAATGGGCGTTCAACATTCCTCTTGACCCGTGTTTCTAGTTAAATCATGGGTTAGCCGAGAGAGAAGCGTGAAAATGTTCTCGATTCCCACTCCCATTGGATTGGGCATCTCATTAGTATAGTCATCACACTGATATTCACATCGGTTGTTAGCCCGAGTCCTCCTATTACCGGCCTTTGGCTGGAATAAAAGGAAAGTTAGGGGGTAACACATAAAGGGTAATCCAAAGGCAAAATTTTATGACTTATAAATAATTTTTTCTTTCATTAACTCATGAGTCTATAGGCTTCAATCTAGTCTTTTCAAGACCTATTTTATAACATATAATCTTAGGAGAATTTTTTTTAATTCCCTTAATAAGGGTTCATACTAAGCTTTTGAAATTATCAAAACATATCCCCTGGGAGTTTCATAACCAATATTGTAGCAGGGCCTGTTTTCATGCACCAGTTCCCGTTCGAGTCTAGCTCAAAGCGGTGTTTTTAGGTTTCACCCCTAGGATACATCTGTGCCAGAGCCGCCTCTACCTGATCGTATCCAGACAGGGATGTATTGGTTTGATAAACCACTTACTCTATACTTACCAAAACTTAGGGATGTTTTTATTATACTAAGTCTTGTCTCTAAGGCTTTACTAGGGTTTTCTAATCTAATCCCATAAATAACTAAACCTATCCCATGATACCAACTATGACAACCCTGCTTTTATTACAAACTTAAACATGATTTATTACATAAACCATTCACTTGATACAACATGGATGATCGTGAGTTCTAGTGTATTTGGGGCTTAGGATCATTAAATAACATCTTAAAACATGAAGTACAACGTCCTTTATTGAAAACAGCCTTTACATGACCACTACATTCCCTCGTACTTATCATTGCATGGGATAACCTGAGGACATGCATAAGAAAAAGGGTGAGCCAAAAATCCTAGTAAGGGAATAAACATGGAATAAATGAGGAGTACAATATATGTTATAAAATAGGCATATCAATAGAGAACAAGAGAAATATGAACATAAAGTAATGATAAATCATGATAATCATAACATGGAAATGTGGCAACAACACTTAACATGGAGTTAGCATGAGCCCAGGATCATTGCACATAGTTCATGAGTAAGTCCTCATTTCACATGAAGCACGAGTAAACCCTCGTTGCACTTGAATTATCATGAGTCAACACTCATTTCACATGATGTATCATGATACTATACATTACCTAATGCATTGGAGAGCTATAAGGGCACACCATTCTTTATCATTTCATTTCTTGCAAAAGTGTGCCACATGGATCATAAAACATGGATTCATAAAACATAATCATTTATTCCATGATGATGTAATGTGGAATTCATAAATGAAACTTTATAATAAATAAGTAAATGTGCATAATGGTTAATACCCATGATGGAGAAATGGGCATGGTATTCACTACACAATGGTATTGACTTAGAAAATCGGTGCGATTTCGGCAGCGTAACGACGTGACATAAGAATTCATAAAAAATGGTTGATGAGATAGAATGGGTTTCCTCATAGTATTTACATGTAATGGACAGTAAGGAGGTCATATATATATGTCCCAATAATTGTAATGGAATTTAGATTCATGATACAAAAGTATTGCTTGAATGTAAATGAGGAGGGAGAAGTTCCTTTTAAAATTTCGACATAGTAACAGGTGTACATGGGAGGAATTTAATGAGAAAGAAAGGGGTATCACATCCTTCAAACATAAATAGGGTAGTATGAGGGAGGTTCTAAATGATACCCCAACATTCATAATTGAAATTAAAATGGAGAAACAACTTAAATAAAATTGGTCAAAAATGAGAAAGGAAGAAAAACCCTTTACTTGGAAGTGTGCTTCCAAAGGTTTGAGAGAGGCTTCTTAGGAGCTTGGGGAACCTTGAGAGGATTCTAGAGAGAGTAGGGTAGAGGTTGGACGAACTCCATAGTCTTTGAGTGAGGAGGAAGTGGGTGCTTGGGTGGGTTTATATAGGAAAGGTGAGGGAATTCTTTATTATTTAGGTTTGGGACCCCTTATATTAAATTAATCCAAACCACAAAAAACCCCATGGTTTTTGCCCATGATTTTTGGAAAAGGGAAGAGGAAAGCAATATTTTATAAGGCCAAAGTTCAAAATTCTTAAAATAATAGGGTTTCTTATTTGGAGGTGAGTCACACTCTAATGGAAATCAATTTAAAAAGACAAGGTGTTTAATAAGTCTTGAAGGGTCCATTAATGCTTTGAAAAGTAAGTCCATAAAACCCAAAATCACATTATTTTAATTTTAAAACATATATTGGCCAAACATAAAGCTTATAGTATTTTGTTAAATCACTGTTGGGTTAATATTATGTCATAAAACACATTAAAAATTTAAACAGTATTTAATTTTTACCCAAAAACCTGACTGTCTTAGAAAATTATGAAAAATTCACTGTTGGATAATTTTGACAACCTGATTCCAGAAATAAAATTTATTTTATCTAAATAATTTTCTAAATATGTTAATTTTCACTTTTAAAATAAAAACCAAGATTTATAAAAAATTCACATGTTTTACAAAAATTTCTTTCAACCCTTAATAAAAATTACAATTGCACTCAAAAAATAATATGATAATTTATATATAATAAAATTAATTTAATAATAATATTTTATTAAAATATTATTTAATTCAAAAATCCCTTAATTTAATAAACCAGAATTATTAATTAAATAATAACTAAAAACACTATTTTCACTTTAAAACTATTTACAATGTATCAATAATGACACGAAAGTATATTCAATATTATATACAAAAAAATAATGTACATGAACTTAGTACGAGAGATTTGTTACATAAACCCTTAAAACATCCGCATAAGACCAAATGGTAAGGTGTGAAATAGTGACAGACTCTTGGGGTGGCTCGGATAACATCGCTCGAGTCGTAATTTCTATCAACTTCTACTTTTCCTGTAGACGGTCACTTTCGAGCTTGACATGATGGATCTCAGCTTGGGCTTGGTCAAGAGCGAAGCCCAAAGACGCCACCTCTTTTCCGAGCTCTGAAAAATGGGCATCGTTTGGAGCAATTCTACTGGATGAGGCCATCGGTTCCTTTGTCTGAGTAACTTTGGTTTGTTAAATCCTTATATTTATACTAATAATGTGATTGATGTTCAATGGGTATAAAAGCCACAGTCATAATTATTAACATAAAACCAAAGAAGTTGACATTTTATATAAACATTTTAAATTACGAGACATTTAATAAGATCATGAGGGATTCCATTAATGAAACATTGGGTCATTACAATATTTCTAAATTGGAGATAATATATTGCCTCTTTATATATAACCTATGTTCACATTCATTGCGATTTATTTTTGTCCTATTTCAATATTATAAAAAGTCTGATTTTTTAATAATCTAATAATATTAAAAACGGGGAGTGTTTTGATTGGATCCACCAATTTTTCCATTTTATATAAATAAATAATAAATCCTTTTATTTTTTCATGTTATATATTTTTCTTTTAAGTGTGATATAAATTATTTTATATTTTGTCTAATTTATCTGATTTTTTAGAATTTTTTTCATTTTGGTTTTCTATGAATTTTTTTATATTTATTTTTATATTTAATTATACATTGTTTTTTATACAGTATTTAACCACTTAGTATGCTTTATACAAATAAATGAGAAAATAATATTGTGAACAAGGATATTTATTTCAATTGGTATTGAATGGGGATATATAGTTTCTGCATAGTAAATACATATCAATGTTAATTGTATAATGCACAATATGTCTGTTTCCAAAAAAGTTCCTAAAACATCAAGAATAGATATTTTACATGGTTGGATGGTGATAAATTCCTTACCAGATATATGTGTATGGATATATAATGGGGATATATAGTTTCTTCATAGTAAATGAATATAAGGGTTAAATTTATAGTGCACTTCAAATCCGTTTCATGGATAATTATTAATAGATCTGCACCATCTAAATTATAAGGTTGTAAGGTGATAGTTACATAACTCTGGCTGGGATGGTTCCTCACATGTCTTTTTTCCACCTATAAAGAAAAAAAATATTCTGAAAATTACTAAATTGGGAAATTATTTCTTGATCTAGGAATGGTTTTAGTTATCTGGGGGTAGAAGGGGGTGTTATATTGGGAAATGCTACATATTTTCTTTTATGAGGGCACTATCACATAATAAAGCTTCCTTAAAACATGTTCGAAAAATATTATTTCCAGAAAAATGTCTTATTTATATATATATAAACAAGAATAAAATAAAAAATTAAATAGTACAAAATTTTTCTTATATTTAGATTTACATTAATTAAAATACTTTGAAAATATTAAACAAAATCTCACCCATGCCCCCTTTTTATAAGGGTGCGGCTCTTCACATGTTTTCCATATTTTGTGTATGAGATTAAAGCACCTCTTTTCTAACATTAAATAAATAATACATTTGTTATAATTACATATTAATGACAATAAATAATCAAACATAACACATTATTAATAACTAATTACTATTTAATAATGTAATGACTAGTAACTACTTATAGAAGTTGGACTATTTGGGATGGGACCCCGTCACAAATGACCTATTATAGAAAAGGGCATTGCAAAAAGATTTTTTTTGGGATGGGTCATCACAAATAGTTTCCTCGAGAATATTTTAAAAAATCATTTATGATGGGGAAACCCTGTTGAAAAAGGTCATGTTGCAAATAGGTTTTCAAATATTATTTAAAAAAATTATTTACGACATGCCATCGCAAAAGGTCTCGTCGAAAATATCTTAAAAAAATTTAAAAAAATTAATTAAATAATATGTTTAATGTAAATAAAATAATATTAGAAAATAATAATAAAATAATATTGAATAATAATAATTATTATATTAATATTAATAATAATAATTATATTAATATTATAATAATAATAATATATTATTAATATTAATGAAATAATCATATTTATATTATTAAAATAAAAATTTATAAAATAATAAAATAATATTACAAATAATATTATTAAAATAATAATATTAATATTACTAAAATAATAATAAAATTATAAAAAAATAAAACCACAATATTCGTAAAAATATAAAACAAATAATTAAAACAGACTAATAAAAAATAAAAAAAATTACAAAAAGTAATAAAATAATAAATAAAGAATAATAATGAAATATTCACAGCAAAAGAAATACGCACTATATAGAAATGTAAATAGTTAATATTACAAATAATTGCCTATGAATGTTTTATCCTAAAAAATAAATATATCACTGAGGGGGGGGGGTCCTCTAGAGGAGTCGGTGGAGATGGTGGGGGGAACTCCATCCCTAAATCATGAGTCAAACGTCACATGTACTCCATCTAATCGTGTTATTATTGTTTTCATCGACACATATCCTCCTACTACTATTGTTGTTATCGGTAGAGCTCTTACTACTTTTGTTGTTTCCATTAGCGCATCTCCTACTATTGATATTGATGTATCTCCTCCGACTCCCAATGCGTACACCCAATATGCTCACTCTGAGCTCATAGATACTCATGATACTATACAGAAGATGATTATGAATCTCCATGAGCTGGACACTGACATCCCACTGGTACCATACTAACTGACAAGAGTCACTCCAGAGCTGATAACAACAAATCGGCCTTTCTGGAAGGCATACTAGGTCGTCTGCATCCATGATGCCTCATCAAATTAGTGGTCACTATTCTGACCCTCCATCTTGTCCCGAATCTCAGTCTGTGTCTGAGATGGTACACCCTCATATGAATCCTTCAATTTTAATATTAAATTAAGATTATTAACATATAATTTTCAGTTAATTTTAAAACTCAAAAGATACTTTAATAACCACAATCTGATTCTATCATTCACCTCTAATCTCTACAGTGGCCAGATCACTATATATCCTCTTATAATCATTATAATATGTAATTTTGGTTTGATTGACTACCTATTTATATAAAAAATAAACCATTTCATTTTATGTTATGTAAATTATTTTTTAAAAGTACTTATCATATGATCCCTATGGGTAATGAATTTATGATTACTGGGTTGATGTGTCACCTCCTGTATCTCCAACTATTGAAGAACTGCCAATGATATCCTATAGAAAATTCGACCCAACACATTTGAATATAATCCATCCCAAACCTGAGATGAACTTTAATCAATTAAATTATTTTTTACGTATAATTTTCTTTAATTTGTGCATGCATCTATCGAATTTGTACATCCATCATAACTGAATTGGACCTCCACATATTTCATCATGATAAAAAATTAATATCAAATGTTTCATTGTGGTAAATAAATCTTGGGAGAATATTTTTTCATGTTTACATAAAATTAAAACAACATATTCTTATAGTCTTCCTAGTGTATTGTAGTTTTTTCCCCCACACAAATGTCTCAGAAAAAATATGATATGTTTTTTACCTCATTCCAAATCATTGAATTCAACAAACCTCTTAATAAAATTGGTATGGTTGTTTCCCTTATAACTTGACAATTGTGACTTTCCAATACGATAATATAACCATTTAACACACATCTTCCTAAATTGGAAGCATAACCATATGGAAATCTAAAATCTCAAATCCACTAACAAAATAATAATCGATTTTCTTTGGACAGTATATAAGCTACTTTTGGTTTCATTAACTTTTATGATCTGAAATTTTCAAATCGTTCCAGTTCATGTCTCATAAAAATTTGGGAAAGATCTAATTGTTCCTTTACATTACCATTAGTCTTACCTAGTGTATCCAAAATTGTATAAAATGAATTATCAAAATAGTTCTTATCAATATGCATGACATCCAACATGTGACAGACCAACAAATCCGACCAATATGGGAGATCCTAAAAATGTTCGGTTTTATTCAATTTTGTTCTTTCCCAAAGCCATAAATATTATGTTGGTATATTATTGGTCCAAATGTGATGGGAGGTAATGAAGATACAATTGATTTTACCTCTATACCTGAGATCATTTATGGTGGTTCATCTCATTCAATTGTACCTTTTCTAAATGATATTTTTTTCTCCAAAAATGATTATAGGATGGAAGGAATATGTGATGATAGTTGAAAAAACAATGTTTTCTTATTGATGAGCCTAAAAGCTTTTTTGCATCTCATAAAATAAAGAAAGGATTTTTTACCATGTCTACTCCAGCCAGATAACATGTCAGATGCTGTGTAACGCCCCAACCCCAATTACCCAGAGTCGGTGCATTATTACATAACATTGGCGTGATCACAAGAAAGATCAAATCTCAAAAGACCGATTGGTTTAGTAGCCTTGGAAACACTAGATATATTAATAATGTTTTACATTACATCATGAAGTGAAAAACTACTACGACAACATATTGTCTCCATAATCCACACTATTATCCCCTCGTAAAATCCATGCAGGTCATTCATAATTTACTTATTCACTTCCTTGGAAAAATAAAACATAGAAAAGGGGTGAGCTCAAATGCCCAGTAAGGATAACAATATAGCGGAAACTTTCATAAATAAGAATAAGCATTTAAGGAAATGTATAACTAAAAATAAGACTTTTAAACTTGAACTTCAACATAGTATGGAAAAATAAAATGAAATAATTCCATTTACTTATTCACATGGATATTCTACTAATCGAATAATCACATGCAATATCAATAACCACTTTAATAATGATGGAATGCATAATGACAGACTATCATAACCACATATCCAAGGCCTCGTGCCAAGACTACAAATAATATTTTGCCAAGGCCTTGTCCCAAGACACTAGTTTGTATCATGAGAACTACCGATGCATCGAGGAGCTATAGCAGGCCCCACCCGTCACATATTAAGTCCAATGCATTCCCATATGAAAAGGGTTAAACATAACATAAACATTCGTATTAAAGCTATCATACGAAATTTAAATACTTCATCCATAAACCATGAAAATAACATATCCATAGTAAAACATATCACAAAACCTTCAATACAATATGGAATATTTGTTTCATAATAAATCATCTCCAAATAAGCTTAAAATCCATCAAAGGATGTTGACATAGATGAAATCAAAACTCTTTTTAGAGAAATATCTCTTTTTATTTTGAAATCATTTAAGAGTCATATAAAATGAAACATTTTCTTTGAAAGTATTCTTATAAGCTTGTAAGGGAATCTTCGATGATTTGATAACGGTGGAAAATAGCCGCACCCGCCGTATAAGTTAAAAAAACATTTTTACCTTAATTCTGTCAAAGGGTTAAAAAGCACCTTGTTTAGAAAATGACGAAAAGATTCCTTTATAAACCTCTTATAAAAGTCAAACAAGGGTATAAATGAATTTAACCAATATTCTTGTAAATGGTAAAAATGTTTTGAAATACATTTTGGAGAAACATGGGTGTGGATGATAAAGAAATCCCAGTAGATTATTACGTATAAACAACCTCGGATAATGAAGAGATTGCGAAATTAAAACCTACCTTGTACTTTTCCTTGGTTGGGGTAGGTTAACCTACTGTATAATGGGGAAATAATTTTTATTAAGTTATACAAGAATCATATACATTAATATGATATCATATATGATCTTTTAACATTGATTTGTTAATAATATCTTAGTATTATCGTTGTTTCGGGTGTTAACTTACTCGTTTTCTTTTATATGTTTTGTTATGTAAGACATGTTTGTAATGGATAGTTTTTATATTATTAATATCCATAATGATATCAAGTCCTTAAAAATCATTTTTAAATCATCAAATGATAATTATACTTGAATGGATACTATGCAGAATGAATCTCATCGCGTTCATGGAGACGGTAGTCCGTACGTACGCACGAGAGACAATATCATTCTTTTGATATTAAAATAATATGTAAGTGGATGGTGTATCATATATACAGAATCATTAACATGTTATATTTATTATTTACATGAGTTACACATCATTATTATACTCATCCAAATAATAATATATTGAATAACAATTACACCACGACGTGGAGACGGTAAGCCATACGTACGCACGTATGGTGACATGTTATTCAAAGGGTGGATAGAATAATGAATATGGTTGTAACATATTTATAATAACATCACAGTATATATATGATACTGGAGTTATTATTTTAGAATGGTAATAACAACGGAAGAAGAAGTGGAAGAAGAATGGAACTTGGAAAAGAGGTGGTGAAAACATTACCTCTTCTTCGGGTTCTTCCTTTTGATTTGATCAAAACGGCTCTTTAAGTTGGCTTTCTGATCGAACTAAGGACTCTAGGTTGTACTGAGGGAAGTTGGGAGATTATTGGGGCAGATTTTGGCCGAAACGAAAGGCTTTTAAGGTTTGAAAAAATGATAAGGAGGAGTTCCCTTTTATAAGAGGGGTGAGGGGCACCTTTGGAAAAGCTAGAAATATTAATTTATAATAAATTTATATTCGGTTTCTGATGGCTCCAAAGTGTATAATTTAAATTTTAAGGTGGGTATGGGTCGAAACCCACTCAACCAATATAATTTAGACAGGTTTGGGTACTTATATTAACCGTATCTTTAAGTATTCACTCTAAGTTAATTAGTTTCACTTTTAGAATGTCTCTTTGTATTTTTATATTATATGGTTAATAAACATACTATATACATCCAAGAGACCCCCAAGTGGTCCATTAATGATACCCCTATTATGATATAGTCTCTTGGACGATATTTAGATTTTTAGGAATTTAATATCAATTAATAATATAATATTTGTTTTAAAAACTCTTTTTTGTCAATTTTGACACTATTCAATAGTTGATTTTTTTGAAACTCATAACAGAATTATTTCTTCGAAAAAAGTTAATTAAAACAATCCTAATATGCCATATTATCCTAGGAAATTATTGTAATTCCTTTAAAGTCTAAAATTATATTTATTTGGGTATTTATAATATCAACTATTTTAAATTTTCACTATTATGGTAATTACTGCATCATCATTGTGTCATAAATAAATTAACTTATGTAATCTATAAAAATTATAAATAAAATATAATTATATAGGAAGTCTTTTTATCTTTATAATGAAAATTTATAGTCGAAAATCCAACATAAATAACCCTATGTAAAAATTGTTTTTCTAAAAGATATATGCTTTTGTCATTTTTGTATTCATTTTAACATAATTAAAATTAAGTGTCCCTATCACCTACAAGTGGCTCCATGGGGTCCCCAAATCGACCCAAAGATGCCTATGGTCTAACATGTATCAACCAATATGTCTAGGACACGTTTTAGGGTAATTTAGTATTATTATAATATTATTTTTTAACCCTTATTTACCGGATTTACCCTTAACCACGGTAAATAAAATATTTACCGAAGTAATTATTCAAAATGTCTAAAAATAAAAGTTACATATTTACAAAATTTGAACATCCTTATTCCAAATATGGAATCAATTTTTCCAAATTCAAAACACAGAAGTGGCAGAAATTAATTTAAAATTAATTCCTGTTGTTAAAACAAAAAGCGTGTTTTAAGAGATAATAACTATCAAAAGATTGACTCTTGTTTATGTACAGTTTAATTGTAAAATTATGTCCAATGACCAACATTGTATTAAATGGTAAAAATATATTCTAAATATACTATAAAACCACTCAAATTCATAATTTATCACCATTAATTATTTTGATTAAAAAAGTTGTTTTTAATTAAAATTTAGTAATTTTCACTATTCATCGAAATATTAAAGTTATCCGAAAAGTACCAAAATCTCACCTTAGGCTAAATTCGATATTCCGAATCCAAAAATGAAGTCCATTTTGAAATATAAAAAACATATAATTTCAAAAAGTAGGTATTACTATTCATAACGGCTAGTTTGATTGGTTATGGTGTGTTAGAACTCAGTGTTGCGTACAACACACGCTATCACATTATTCAAAGAGAAGTGTGTCGTAGAAGCTTGGGGTGTTACATTCTCCCCTCCTTCAAATAATTTCATCCTCGAAATTTCTAGAATACTTATCACATGAAAATACTAGGGTGGTTCTTCATCATAAGTTGCTCGGGTTCCCACGTTGCTTCTTCCATCTTATGGTTTTTCCACAAAACTTTTACCAGATGCATTGTCCGGTTTCTCAGTACTTGTTCTCTCGTATCAAGATTCCTGATGGGCTCTTCATAATTAGACTGATCAGGTTCTAGTTCTAACTCCTCATAGGTGAGTACATGCGTTGGGTCAGGCATATATTTCCTCAACAGAGATACGTGGAACACATCGTGAACTTTGGAGAGACTTGGCGGTATTGCCAATCGGTAAGCTACAACCCGAATTCGTTCTAGAATTTTGAAATGTCCGATGTACCTGGGACTCAATTGACCTTTCTTAACAAAAAGTATGACTCCCTTCCAGGGAGATACCTTCAGGACAACATGATCACCAAATTGAAATTCCAAATCCTTCCTTCGATTATCGGCATAGCTCTTCTGCCTACTTTGAGCTGCTTTGATGTGATTTGGGATTACCTTCACTTTTTCCATCGTTTGGTCCACCAGTTCTAGACCTAAAAGTTTTCTTTCACCAACGTCATCCCAACAGGTTGGTGTGCGACATCTCTTTCCATATAACGCTTCATATGGTGCCATATGAATACTCGAATGGAAGCTATTGTTATAGGAAAATTCTACCAGAGGTAAATAATGATCCCACATACCCTGAAAGTCAAGTGAGCAGGATCTCAACATGTCTTCTAAGGCTTGAATAGTCTGTTCTGATTTTCCGTCTATTTGAGGGTGGTAGGCAGTTCTCAAATGAAGTTCAGTATCCAGGGATTTCTGAATACTCTTCCAGAATCTTGAAGTAAAATAGGGATCACGATCAGAAACAATCGATAGGGGTACTCCATGAAGTCTCACAACTTCATTAATATATAATCTTACTAGACGTTCCAGTGGTAGATCTTCTCCTATAGAAGAAAATGTGCTGACTTGGTAAGACGATCAAAAATAACCCATATTGCATCGTTCCTCCTAGGATTCTTTGGTATCCCCATGACAAAGTCCATTGTAATATTGTCCCATTTCCACTCTGGTATGGGAAGAGGATGCATGACTCCTCCAGGGTGTTGCCTTCCAGCTTTCACTTGTTGACAAACCATACATCTTGACACAAAATCAGCAATCTCCCTCTTCATATTGTCCCACCAAAAATGTTCCTTCAAATATATATATATTTTGGTGCTCCTAGGGTGTATAGAGAAATTGGAACTATGAGCATCATCCAATAATTTCCTTTTTAGATCAGTTATATCGGGAACACAAAGTCTCTTCCCGAATTTCAAAATTCCATCTTCATAAACAAAGTCTCTCAGTCTCCCATTATTCACAGCTTTAATCTTCTTTTGAAACTCTTCATCATCAGTCTGAGAACTCTTAATCCTTTATAGTAAAGATGGTTTGGAAACCATTTAAAAAAGCATTGATGATTCTCCTTCCCTGGTTATTCGCATATCCATCTTCACTAGATCCATGAAAATTGGATCCCTTTCAATTCTCATATTGTTCAAAACTCCGTGATCTTTTCTGCTCAAAGCATCCGCCACCTTGTTTGCCTTCCCCGGGTGGTAGTGTATCGTGAAATCATAATCCTTGAGTAATTCAAGCCATCTCCTTTGCCTCATGTCGAGTTCTTTTTGTGAGAAAATATACTTCAAACTCTTGTGATCAGTATAAATCTCAAATTTTTCACCATAGAGGTAGTGCCTTCATATCTTCAAAGAAAAGATCACAGCTTCTAACTCGAGATCATGAGTAGGATCATTTTTTTCATGAATTTTTAACTATCGTGATGCATAGGCAATAACCCTATCATTCTTCATAAGGACACAACTAAGTCCTTTCTTCGATGCATCACTATAAATAACGAACCCATCATTCCCCAATGGTAGAGTCAATATAGGAGCATTGAATAATATTCTCTTCAGTTCTTCAAAACATTATTCACACTCTTTTTTCCAAACCAATTCAACCCCATTACATGTGAGCTTCATTAATGGGTTAGCCAATCGAGCAAAATTCTGGATGAAACGTCGATAATAACCTGCCAAACCAATAAAAATACGTACCTCAGTTATACTCGTAGGTGCTGGACATTCTTGGATTGCCTTGGTCTTAGAAGGATCAACAGAGATTCCATCTTTAGAGACAATATGGACAAGAAAAGAAATCTCCTGAAGCCATAATTCACACTTGCTATGCTTCCCATTTAATTCATGCCTTCTCAGAGTCTTCAAGATAATGCGCAAGTGATTTTCATGATCTTCGTAGCTTTTGGAGTATACTAAGATATCCTCAATAAATACCACCAAAAATTCATCGAGATACTCCTTGAAAACTCTATTAATCAGATCCATGAATAAAGAGGGTGCATTAGTCAATCCAAAAGGCATTACAGTAAACTCGTAATGCTCGTACCTGGTTCGAAATGCTATCTTAGGAATGTCTTCATTCTTCACACACAACTGATGGTATCCAGATCGAAGGTAAATCTTTGAAAAGTATTGAGCTCCATGTAGTTGGTCAAATTAATCATCAATGCGTGGTAGGGGATACTTGTTCTTTATTGTTATAGCATTGATCCCCCTATAATCGATACATAGCCTCATAGATCCATCTTTCTTTTTGACAAAAAGAACAGGGGCTCCCCATGGAGAAAAACTAGGGTGAATAAATCCCTTATTACTCAATTCCTCTAGTTGTTTCATTAGTTCAACTAATTCTACAGTGGTCATTATATAAGGGGTCTTCGATATAGGCCTTGATCCAGGAATTAAATCAATGGAAAACTCAACTTCTCATTCTGGAGGATGTCCAGGTAAATCTTCCGGAAATACATCTACAAATTCTTTCACAATAGGTACATCCTCTATTTGAACATTCCTTTCCTCACCCACATTTATTTCATTCTCTTCCTCACAAATAATTGAATTTATTTGAGCTACTGGTGGTAGGTCTAAATAAGAATTAGGTGGTTACGATTCTGCTCTAAAGATAAGGTGTTCCTTATCATCATCATTAAGAATCGTAACCTCTTTCTTCTTACAATAAATCTTCGCATCATAGTCCGAAAGACAGTCTATATAGAGGATTATATCAAACTCAACCATAGTTATGACAACGAGATCAGCAGATAAAGAACATTTATGTGCTCTAATGGGGACTGATTCACAAAAATTTGTTGCAATGATACTTCCCATAGAAGTTTTAACTGACAACTCCCTTGTTAAATAAAATTGGAAATATCTAATTTTCATAGCAAACTGGGAAGATACAAAATAATGTGATGATCCAAAATCAAATAATGAATTTTCTAAACCTGAGGAAACCATTAAATTACCTGCCACCACGTCTTTCAGAGCTTCTACCTCAGCAATAGTGATAGCATAAGCTTGGCCTTGATCCCTTGGATTTTTTTGAGGTAAGTTCTCCTGACTCTTAGGACATTCATTTGCATAATTACCTATCGTCCTGAAATTGTATCACTGAACGTTAGTGGCTTCTTTCTTCACCTTGAAATCACGAGCTTGGTGGCCTTTTTCACCACACTTGTAACAGACTCTGGTTCCCTTCAAGAAAGTACCGGGGTGTTTCTTACCACATTTACCACAGGATGGATATTCAAACTTTCCCTTTGTCCCCTTATTTCCATTCCCAGATTGATTAATAGGTTTCTTCTTCTCTTTCTTTTCTTTAAAGTCATAATACTTAGAGAATTCCTTTTCGGTCATTATAGCACATGAGACAATGTCTTCGTACGATGAAAAGGATTGTGAGACTAATGCTCGACAGAGAAATGGTTTTAACCCATCAAAGAAATGATCAATATTACTTCTTGGGTTACTTATATAATCTCTGTCATACCTTGCTAACCTTCTAAAGTTAGCCTCATACATTGTGACATTCTCATCCTCCTTCTGTCTCAGACTCAGAAATTGCCTTTCCATATCTGCTCGATGGTCGCGAGGAAAGTATTTTTCTAAAAACAGATCTGTGAACTCCCTCCATTCAATATTTGATACTTCATCATATTCCTTCTTATTTTAAATCAATGACCACCATGGATCTACATCTCCAGTGAGGCGGTAAACTGCCATGATAACTTTTTCCCTTTCACTACTCCCCAAAGCCTGAAATATTTTCTCTGGGGAATTTATCCATTGCTCAGCTACTAAAAGATTTGTACTCCCATTGAACATTGGTGGTTTTTGCCTCATGAATCGACTTAACATTGATCCTCCATACTGCAGGTCAGGGTGCTCCATATGGGTAATGTTATTATTCATAACCTAAGTGAGTTGTCCCAGTATGGTGATTAGCTGATCGGAACTAGTTGCATCACCAGCTCCATTATAATTATCTTGATCAGGAGTGCAATCCCTACATTGAGTGCATGCATTGATACGATTTACATTTCTTCCACAAGGTTCCATTTATAAACAATGGCATAAACTAGATCAGTTTGTGAATCAAAATACATAATCCCATACTTATAAAAAACATAAAATAAATTAAACTATTTATGGATATAATCCATAATCATAAGAATGTTTTCTTTGAAGAATTATATACTCATAAACCCTTCATAATGATTTGTAATGAAAATGAGAGTTATCCTAAGCATATCCACCTAGAGTGTCGTAACCAAGAGTGCAGCAAGGCCCGTTGTCGTGTACCAGTTACCATTCGAGTCTAGCTCAAAGCGGTGTTTTCAGGTTTTACCCCTAGGTACATCTGTTCCAGAGCCTCCTCTACCTGCTCGTATCTAGACAGGGATGTATTTCTCGGAAAACTCACAAAATCTCTACAATACCAAAATTCTAGGAAGTTCTTCTATACTAATCCTCAAAGTTCATCTTAGGTCTACGTTCTCAAATCAGAGTTTATCTAAATCTAGCTTCCAAGGTTTGTACTAAACTTCCTCTGATACCAATTGTAATGCCCCGACCCCAATTACCTAGAGTCGGTGCATTATTACATAACATTGTCATGATCGCAAGAATGATCAAATCTCGAAAGACCGATTGGTTTAGTAGCATTGGAAACACTAGATATATTCATAAAGTATTAAATTACATCATGAAGTGAAAAACTACTACAACACCATATTTTCTCCATAATCCACACTATTATCCCCTCATAATATCCCTGCAGATCATTCATAATTTACTTCTTCACTTCCTGGGAAAAATAAAACATAGAAAATGGGTGAGCTCAAATGCCCAGTAAGGAAACCAATATAGCGGAAACATTCATAAATAAGAATAAGACTTTAAGGAAATGCACAACTAAAACAAAAGCCTTTTAAACTTTAACATCAACATAGTATGGAAAAAATGAAATAATTCCATTTACGTATTCACATGGAGATTCTACTAATCTAATAATCACATGCAATATCAATAACTACTTTCATAATGATGGAATGCATAATTCTAGACTATCATAACCACATAGCCAAGGCCTCATGCCAATACTACAAATAATATTTTTCCCAGCCATTGTGCCAAAACACTAGTTTGTCTCATGAGACCTACCGATGCATCAAGGATCTATAGCGGGCTCCACTCGTCACATATTAAGTCCAATGCATTCCCATATGAAAAGTTTTAAACATAACATAAACATTCGTATTAAAACTAGCATACGAAATGTAAATACTTCATCCATAAACCATGAAAATAACATATCCATAGTAAACCATATCACAAAACCTTCTATACAATATGGAAGATTTGTTTCATAATAAATCATCTCCAAATAAGCTTAAAATCAATCAAAGGATGATGACATAGATGAAATCAAAACTCTTTTTAGAGAAATATATCTTTTTATTTTGAAATCATTTAAGAGTCATATAAAATGAAACATTTTATTTGAAAGTATTCTTATAAGCTTGTAAGGGAAGCTTCAACAATTTTATAATGGCGGAAAATATCTGCACCCTCCGTATAAGTTAAAAAAACATTTTTACCTTAATTCTGTCAAAAGGTTAAAAAGCACCTTGTTTAGAAAAAGACAGAAATATTCCTTTATAAACCTCTTATAAAAGTCAAAAAAGGGTATAAATGACTTTAACCCATATTCTTGTAAATTGTAAAAATGTTTTGAAATACATTTTGGAGAAACATGGATGTGTATGATAAAGAAATCCCAGTAGATTATTACGTATAAACAACCTCGGATAATGAAGAGATTGCGAAATAAACCCTTACCTTTTACTTTTCCTTGGTTGGGTTAGGTTAACCTCTTGTATAATAGTGAAATAATTGTTATTAAATTATACAAGAATAATGTACATTAATATGATATCATATATGATCTTTTAACATTGATTTGTTAATAATGTCTTATTATTATCGTTGTTTCGGGTGTTAACTTACTCGTTTTATTTTATATGTTTTGTTACGTAAGCCCTGTTTTTAATGGATAGGTTGTATATTATTAATATCCATAATGATATAAAGTCTTTAAAAATCATTTTTAAATCATCAAATGATAATTATACTTGAATCTATACTATGGAGAATGAATCTCATCACGTTCGTGGAGACGGTAGTCCGTACGTACGCACGAGCGACAATATCATTCTTTTGATATTAAAATAATATATAAATGGATGGTATATCATATATACTGAATAATTAACATGTTATATTTATTATTTACATGAGTTACACATCATTATTATACCCATCCAAATAATAATTTATTGAATAACAATTACACCACGACGTGGAGACGGTAAGCCGTACGTACGCACGTATGGTGACATGTTATTCAAAGGGTGGATAGAATACTTAATATGGTTGTACCATATTTATAATAACATCACAGTATATATATTATACTGGATTTACTATTTTAGAATGGTAATAAAAAAGGAAGAAGAAGTGGAAGAAGAATGGAACTTGTAAAAGAGGTGGTGAAAACATTACCTCTTCTTCTGGTTTTTTTTTGATTTGATAAAAATTGATCCTTAGGTTGGATTTCTGATCAAACTAATGCCTCTAGGTTGTAGTGAGGGAACTTGGGAGAGTATTTGGGTATATTTTGGCCGAAACAAAAGGCTTTTATGGTGTGAAGAAATGAGAAGGAGGAGTTCCCTTTTATAAGAGGGGTGATGGGCACCATTGGAAAAGCTAGAAATATTAATTTATAATAATTTCATATTCGGTTTTTAATGGCTCCAAAGTGTATTATTTAATTTTTAAGGTGGGGATGGGTCTAAAACCACTCAACAAATATAATTTATACAGGTTTGGGTACTTATATTAACCTTATCGTTAAGTATTAACTCTAAGTTAATTAGTTTCACTTTAACAATGTCTCTTTGTATTTTTATATTATATGGTTAATAAAATTACTATATACATAAAATATATCCCAAAGTGGTCCATTAATGATACCCCTGTTATTATATAAGTCTATTTTCCGAACCTTAGATTTTTAAGAATTTAATATCAATTAATAATATAATATTGGTTTTAAAAACTCTTTTATGTCAATTTTCACACTATTCAGTAGTTGATTTTTGTGAAACTCATAAAAGAAGTATTACTTCTAAAAACGTTTATTAAATCAATACTAATATGTCATATTATCCTAGAAAATTATTTTAATTCATTAAAAGTCTCAAATTATATTTATTTGGGTATTTATAATATCAATTATTTTAAATTTTCACTATTATAGTAATTACTGCATCATCATTGTGTCATAAATAAATTAACTTATGTACTCTCTAAAAATTATAAATAAAATACCATTATGTAGGAAATCTTTTTATCTTGCTAATGAATGTTTATAGTCGAAATGAAAACATATATAACCCTATGTAAAAATTGTTTTGCTAAAAGATATATGCTTGTGTCATTTTTGTATTCATTTTAACTTAATTAAAATTAAGTGTCCCTATCACCTAAAAGTGGCTTCATGGGCTCCCAAAATCGACCCAAATATTCCTGTGGTCGAACATGTATCATCAAATAAGGCTAGGACATGTTTTCACGTAATTTAGTATTATTATAATATTATTTTTTAACCCTTATTTACCGGATTTACCCTTAACCATGGTAAATAAAATATTTACAGAAGTAATTAGTCAAAATGTCTAAAAATAAAGGTTACCTATTTAAACAATTTTAACATACTGATTCCAAATATTGAATCCATTTTTCCAATTTCAAAACACAGAAGTGGAAGAAATTAATTTAAAATTATTTCCCATTGTTAAAACAAAAAGTGTGTTTTTAAGAGACAATAACTATCAAAAGATTGACACTTGTTTATGTCCGGTTTAATTGTAAAATTATGTCCAATGACCAAAATTGTATTAAATGGTAAAAATATATTCTAAATATACTTTAAAACCACTCAAATTCATAATTTATCACCATTAATTATTATTATTAAAAAAAGTTGTTTATTATTATAATTTAGAAATTTTCACTATTCATCAAAATATTAAAGTTATCCGAAAAGTACCAAAATCACAAATTAGGATAAATTAGATATTCCTAATCCAAAAATGAAGTCCATTTTGAAATATAAAATATATATAATTTCAAAAGGTAGGTATTACTATTCATAACGGCTAGTTTGATTGGTTATGGTGTGTTAGAACTCGGTGTTGCGTACAACACACGCTATCACATTATTCAAAAGAAGCATACCATAGAATCTTGGGGTGTTACATGCTGGGATGCCACTAATTGTCAACATCAATGCATATTTTTGTAGGAAATTATATTTCAATGAAATATCATATGTACTGACATCGTTACCCGATAACGAATTTAACTCATCAATCAATGGTTTCAAATAAACATCAATATTCTTTCATGGATTTCCTAGAATCAATATGGTTAAAAAGATATATGGATCATTCATCAACATCCCAGGTGGTAAATTGTATGGTGTTATAATGTTAGGCCAACATGAATACTAAATACCGTAAGAACCAAATGGATAGAAACTATCAGTGGAAAAACTCAATCGCATGTTTCAGGATTCTAAAGAAAAATACATGTGCACTTTTTCAAAAACATTTCCATGAATCACTATCAGATGGATGATTTACGCTATTACCAGTAGAAATATTTGTTTTTGGTCATGAAATCAATGTCACTTTGTTCTGAGACATAAATAAATTCTTCAATTTGGGTGTAGGTGGGAAATATCTCAACTATTTTATATGAATCAATCTAAACATTCCTATTTGATTCTCTTTATAACTCAATTTTTCACACATGGGAAAACTGTATAATGACTCATTTTCTCCATAATATAAGTGGCAATCATTTCAAAATCCATGAATCTTTTGATAACCAAGACCCATATTACGAACTAGTCTATTTCTCTCATAGAAATTTTTAGGCCACACATTTCCTTAAGGTAATAGTGTTTTAACTAAAGAGAATATCTGATCCAAACATCTATTTAATATTCCATTATCTAATTTAATTGCAATAAATTTGGCATTCGCTTCAAAATTTCTTCTTTTTCATCTAGGATATAAGGCTTCTCCACAGACCTAAAAAATTTATAAAATTGTGATGGTTCCAACTTAGGAGTCAAATCACAATCATCTAGGGTTTCATTTTGTTGAAAAGATGGATGTACTACATCATATACTAAATTTTGAAATAATGATAGATATAAACACAAATTTTTAGTATATTCTCTGGAACTGTGTTCACTATTTTGATACCAAAAATATAATATGGTTAAAAACCAAAACGTAATAGATGACCTCCAATGTGGTTAAATGTGTCAAATGTCATTAGAGAACATTTTTAATATGACACTTAATTGTCCCTTTTGAAACATATTCTTGTTTTGATGATGTAAATTATATGGAATATTCAATACCCTCAATATATATAAGACTTAAACTAGAACCATTTGTATTCATGTATTGATTTATCTAAGAAAATTCATCCAATTATTACTATTTTCGACTTCCTTGTTCCATATTTCTCAAAAAAAATATAATATAATTAGTTTTTTTTAGAATAATCTGATATAAGACAAACACAATACAAAAAAAGATAAGAAATTTAAATTCACTTATCTACTAATTTATAATAATATATATTAATTCATAGTTATTCATAGTATTTGTTTTAAAATTTATAGTAATCTACACTAATTAATCCTAATTATTACTTATTAATTGTAATTATTACTAATTAATCCAAATTATTACTAATTAAACATAATTATTAATAATTAATCCAAACCATTACTAATTAACACTAATTATTACTAATCAATCATAATTATTATTAAATAACCCTTATTATTACAAATTTTTCTTATTTATTACTAATTATTACAAATTATTCATAATTATTAGTATTTATTTCTATTTATTTCTATTTATTTCTTTTTATTCGCAATTATTACTAAATATTCATAATTATTACTATTTATTCCTAATTAGTCTGAATTATTTCTAACGATTCTTAGTTATTATAAATTACTTCTAATTACTGCTAATTATTCTTAATTAATCATATTTATTCTACATTATTCATAATTAATCATATTTATTACAGATTATTACTAATTATTAATGATTCTTACAATTTATTACTATGTTTTACTGGTTATTTTTAATTATTAATAATTATTACTAATTATTAATATTTATTAGTATTTATTAATATTTATTAATATTTATACCTATTTACATCAAATTATTAATATTTATTACAAATTATTACTAATTATTACAAATTATTACTAATTATTACACATGGATACTAATTATTTCTAATTATTACTATTTATTACTATTTATTTCTACTAATTACTATATATTACTATCTGTTATAGTTTATTACTATTTATTACAATTTATCACTAATTAATCATGTATATTGATAATTAATCCCAATTATTACTAATTAATCCTAATTATTACTCACTAATCCTAATTATTACTAATTAATCATAATTATTACTAATTAAATCTAATTTTTACTAATTTATCCTAATTATTACTAATTAATCTTATTGATTACTAAATTATCCTAATTATTACTAATTAATCCTAATTGTCACTAATTATTACTAATTAATCCTAATTAATCTTCATTATTACTAATTATTACCAATTATTACTAATTATTACTAAAATTTACTAATTATTACTAATTATTCCTAATTATTCCTAATTATTCCAAATTATTCATAATTATTACTATCTAAACCTAACTTTAAAACTTTATTACTATGTATTACTAATTATTAATAATTATTACTATTTATTACTAATTATTACTAATTATTACTAATTATTACTAATTATTACTAATTAATTCAAATTATTACTAATTAATCCTAATTATTACTAATTATAACAAATTATTACTAATTAATCCCAATTATTAGTAATTAATCCCAATTATTACTAATTAATCCTAATTATTATTATTTATTCACAATTATTCTTATTAATTACTAATTATTCACAATTATTACTAATTATTACTATTTATTACTATTTATTCTTAATTATTCCTAATTATTCCTAATTACTCCTAATTACTCTTAATTATTCCTAATTATTTCTAGGTATTCATAATTATTCTGAATTATTCTTAATTATTACTGAATATTCCTAATTATTACTAATTACTCATAATTATTAGTAATTATTTCTATTCAATCATATTTATTACTAATTATTATAAGCTATTTCTAATTATAACTAATTATTAATGATTATTAATAAATTTTCTAACTAATAATAATAACTACTAATTAAAAATAATTAATTTAGATATTAATTTTTAACAATTAACACTAATCACGTGTATTTGTAAAAAAATAATGCAAAATAAAACTATCGAATTCAAATTTAATTTAATTGTAACTAATTAACAATAATTATAATCGATATCAAATAAAATGAATTAACTAAAAATAAAAGAAATAGATAAATGCCTTAAATCTAAATCGTTCGGAGGATTTAAGCCGCAAATAATGCTCTGATTTAAGACTTTTTACAATGAAAATTTTTAAGAGAGAAAATGTATGTAGAGAGAGAGGAGTAGAGAAAGGAGTGGAATGAGTGGAAAAACAGATGGTGGTATATATAGGTTAGAGTAGTTGTGATGAGATTATTTGCGACGGGACCCATCAAAAATACTAACACCCCCTCCATCGCCGCGATTAAATAGGGGCAGTGGTTAAAAACGTATTTTATGATGGGTGTCGTCGCAAATATCAACTTCCTGACAAACTATTTGCGACGAGTGGTAAATCCTTTCGCAAATACTAAAAACGTCATCTGGTATTTGCGATGGGATCTTATGCCCATCATAAATTCCCTTCACATGGGTTTGCGCGCAACTCGCGCCAAACCTTTTGGGACGTGTACCTTCTATCCATCACAAATAACTAATTATTTGCGATGAGTAAAGGGTCTCATAGAAAATTTTCCTCACAATGGACTTTTTATGACAATACCCTTCCCTGTCGCAAATACCCATTTTTACATAGTGAATTCATAATATAACTGTTTTAATATTTAAAAATAATTATTAATAACAAATAATCAATTTATTATCAATAATAATTAATAATGTAATGGATTATTTTAATTATAATGATGTAATTTACAATTAATAATATCTTAATTATAAAAAGATTATAATAATCTGTAGTAATAAGAATTAATTTTATAATCGTTAAATGAAAAAAATTACCATGTATATTTTTTTGTTTATTAAATTTATGAATAATAATGATAATAAGAATTTCAATTTATGATTGTCACATACTAACGCATATATAAAGAAAATACACACATCTAGAGACTTGACCATGAATAATAAAGTCAAAATAATAAATACATGAGAATAAGAATGTTGTAATAGTAAGGACATTATAATAATGTCTTGAAAATAAATGAATGATAATAAAGTCATGATAAAAATATTATTAATAAAAATTTCAGGACCCACAAGTTTGAAATTCCAAGAATCAAATCCGGATATAGGCGAATTCCCTAGCATGATAGCAGTATTATATCAATACTGTAGTAATTGCGGACAATAGAAGTGGTAGCACTATAGCGCTAACGGAAACTGTTGCAGGTATTGTCGAGGTGATAGTACTATAATAGGTATTAAAGTAGCTTGGGTAATATAGAAGGGCTTTATGCCCTAGGGATTTTAGGCCACACATAATTGGCATACAGGTCATGGGCCTTGGGGATATGTAATGAATTCCTCTCTACCCAGAACAAAAGAGGTTACTTTATTTATCAATAAAAACAGGCTTCAACTCCAACTTAAAGAAAATTATAAACATAATTATAATTATTCTTAATGATGTATTCTACCATGATTACTGATAATGGTTTAAATAATCATATTATTATTAAATGTGATTAAATATTAATTTAAAATTATTAATTATGACATTGATAATATAAATAATATAATAAATATTTATTATAATTATATTAATTAATTAATTATTTTATATTTTAATTATTATGTCATATATTATTATTGATACTTAACATCTTCTATTTAGTATGTTTATGAGTTTTTTTCATTTATTTTATATGACTTAACTTCAGGTCTCAAATTTCATTTAGAATTAATTTTTCATTTATATTTTCTATGTTTTTAGATTTAACTACTTTTAATCTTTATATGTAATGTATTGGAATAAAAATATTTTCAATTATCTATATTATTTTATTTCTCTTATTTTGATGAAAATATTTTTATTTTCAATTATGTTTCATATTTTTAACCTAAATTTTAAATTTTATTTAGATTGTGTTTATATTTTATAATTTATAAGCATTCAAAGTCACCTACTTGAAATATAACCAAAATTATTATGCTTCAATTAGGTAACATTGAAATGTTATAAAATATAAACTATAAGTAGAGTCATAGTGAAATTAAACATGTATGCCAAACATATATTGAAAATATAACGAATTTCATAAATATAATAAAAAACATAATTTATATGACACAATCATTATTGATCACCAAGACAACATTTTCAATTTACAAAATGTATATGCATTATTAATATAAAGTATCACATTATTAATTACATTATTATTATAATTATTATAAATTTTTAATAATATAATTAATATTTATTAGTAAATTAATTATTAATATTTGATAATAATCACATTATTATATAAATAATTGATAATTAATTATGATATTAACGTGTAAATGTTAGGTTTTTTATCAATAAGTTCTCTATCCTCTAAATTTATTTTTGTTTAAAATATTTAAGTTTTTTTATTATCAAATATTTTATATATATTTAGTCTATTATTTTTGTTTCACTTAGATTGTACTTATAGGTTATATCTTATAAGCCTTCAAAGTTGATAAAATGATAATAAAAGTTATTAAATTTAAACTAGGTAACTTTGAATGATCATAAAATATAAACAATAAGTAAAATTTTAATAAAACATAAAACATAGAATAAATATATAAAAAATTTATAAAAATAAAAATGCTTTCATTAATATAATCAAATAGAATTATTTTACATGACCTAAATATTATTCATTAAAAGGAAATATTTAAACATTAAAAATTTGTGATCATAAAATATAGTATAAAAAATATAAATGAAATCAATAAAATTGATTGTAAATGTAAAAAATCATTTATAATCAAAATGAATTTAAAAATAAAAAAATTAATTTACATAAATAACCATATCTATAAAAAATTTACATCTATAAATGATATGTTTCGAAAGAATATATTTGTCGGAATAAAATTATTTTTTCATTAATTTTTATTATTATTTTTTTAGTTTTAATTATTTATTATATGTTAATTAAATTTTTTAAATTTTATTTAGATTTTATTTAGACTTTATGATGTATAGGTTTCCAAAGTCACTTACTTGAAACATTATTTTTATTTCAAGTAAGTCACTTTAGAAGCCTATATATTATTAAGTATAAATAAAATCTAAATTAAATTTGACACACTGACTAAAAATATGAAAAATAATTGAAAATGAACATAATTTAATAAATATGACAAACATAAATTAATTTACAAGACACAAAATATATTGTTTAAAAATATAAAATTTAAACATTAAAAAATTTATGGGCATAATTATTAGAAAGTATTCAATTAATAATTACATTATTATGAAATATTATTAGTTATTAAAAAAATTTAATTACATTATTAGTAAATATTAATTATATATATATCAGGGTAGGGACATAGCCATAAGATTATTCCCCTTCAATTAATAAAAATAATGGATGTACAGGGTTACAAATGTGGTCAAGCAGGCATGAAACTCCCCAAAACATTAGAAGATAAAGTCCTAAATTTCCATGAAAGACCATGATGATTTAGCTTTGGGTTATGTTGAAAACAACACTCTTGGATGATGGATGACAATTTCAAGACCATAAATTAGTCCTTGAAGGTGATAACATTTAGTTCCATTTTAGAAAATATAGACTCAAACTAAAAATCAAACCAATCATTTCCATTTTTCTGAAGATCTTAATGAGTCCTTTCAAATTCTTGATCCTTTGAGAGGGAATTTTGACTTTTTAATTATGATATCTTGCTTCATCACATAATTTGTTTGAATCCTTACCAAAGGTATCATAATTATTGTTCATTAATTATAAAAAATGAAGTGGGATGGACCAATCCTCTATTTGGATTTTTTATAAGTTATTAAAAAAATTAATTTTGTAAATCATGCTAGGTTAATTGTTTTTAAAAAAATATGCCACAAAGGCCGAATCTGTGATTCTCTCTTTGGGCCTTGGTGAAAGGAAAAATCCGCGATGTCGCCTTTCCCCTAAAACAATAATATTATTTTTTTAAAAAAAATATTTTTGTTTTTTGTTGTTTTTTTGTTTTATATATATATATATATAAATTTAGAAATAAAATTAAAATTTTCAACAGAATTTATCTGCAATTTAAAATCCAGGAGTACTGCTATTACAACAGTTAGGATCTTGATTTAATCTTTCACCCATGGGTCCCTTTTATAAGAGAGCTTACCTTGTAAACCATTCGGCATTACTGATGTGGGATTTTGGTTTTCCCTTTCCTACGCAGAACATTCTGCATTTGCGATGTGCGATACTGTTTCAAGTACGTGATTTTGAAAGACTATAATATATAAAGTATAAGACCAATATGAATTAAACGTAAAACATGGTTTAAAAAATAATAAATAGTTGAGAACATAAATAATTTCATATAAAATTATGATAAAAAATTATTTATAAGATTTCAAAAAAACCGACTTCAAACATAAAAATGTTTCAAGTACATGACTTTGAAAGCCTATAAAATATTAACTACAAGACCAACATAAATGAAACATAATACATGGATTAAACATATGAAAAATATATTAAAATAGAAATAACTTCATAAAAAAAATTGATGGAAATTAATTAATATGTTTTCCAATACACCTACATGAAACATGAACATTTTTCAAGCACGTGGCTTTGAAAGCCTATAAAATATAAACTATAAGACCGATATAATTGGAACTTAAAACATGTATTAAATAGATAACAAATAATTAAAAATAAAAATAATTTCATAAAAAATGATCATGAAAAATAATTTATAGGATTTCAAAACCACCTACTTGAAACATAAAAATGTTTCTAGTATATGCCTTTGAAAGCCTGTAAAATACAAACTATAAAATTGATATAATTTAAAGTTCAAAAATGGATTAAGCATATAATAAATTATTAAATTAGTTAACTAATATTATTAATAATTAATTAAAAAATAAATTATTAGTTAATTAGAAATTATTAATAATTATTTATATAATAATTAACAAATTAATTAGTAATATAATTATTCAGTATATAACATTTAATTAGTAAATTAGTAATATAATTATAAATTATATATATTCATTATAATTAATAATGAGTAAGTATTGAAAATTATTATAAAATAAATAATTAATTAATTGGTAATATAATTATTAATTATATAATAGTTAATTAGTAAATTAGTAATATATTTATAAATATTAATTATTCATTATAATTATACATTATAATTATTCATTATAATTAATAATTATAACTATTCTTTATAATTGCTAATTATAATTATGAATTATGAATTATGAATTATGAATTATGAATTTGTTAATTATTAATTAGTTAATTAATAATATAATTATTAATTATATCAATATTAATTGTATAATAATTAGTGAGTTAATTAATAATTATCAATAATTATTTATATAATAATTAATTAGTTAATTAGTAAAATAATTATTTAATTAGTAATAGAATTAGTAATTATTTAATAATTAATTAGTTACTTAGTAATATAATTATTAATTGTATAACAATTAATTAGTTAATTAGTAATATAATTATTAATTATATAATTTATAATTAGTGAATAAGTAATTATTAATCATTAATTATATATTATCTAATTAGCCAATTTTTAATATAATTATTAATTATATAATAGAATAATAGTTAATATTTGGAGAAAGATATAGCCTATGCCGTTTTTATAATTAGTTAATTAGTAATATAATAATAAATTATAATTATAAATTATAATTATAAATTAGAATTTATTAGAAATTATAATATAATAATTAATTAGTTAATTGGAAATCCAATTATTTATTATATAATAGTTAATTAGTTAATTAGTAATATAATTATTCATTATAATTATTATATAATAATTATTAAAAATTATTATATAATAATTAATTAGTTTATTTGTAATATAATTATTCTTTATAATTATTCATTATAATTATTCATTATAATTATTCATTATAATTAGTCATTATAATTAGTCATTATAATTATTAATTATTAATTATAAATTAATAATATATTTATTAATTACATAACAATAAATTGTATAATAATTAGTTAATTAATGAGTAATTATTAATGATTAATTATATAATTATTTATTAGTTATTTATTAATATAAATAGTTAATTAATAATATAATTAGTTAATTAATAATATAATTATTAATCATTTAATAATTAATTAGTTACTTAGTAATATAATTATTATTTATATAATAATTAGTTAGTTAATTAGTAATATAATTATTAATTATATAAATAGTAATCATTTAACTAGTAATTATTAATCATTAATTATATAATTACTAATTAGTTATTTAGTTATATAATTGTTAAATATATAATTGTTAATTAGTTAATTTTTTAAGGAAGATAGAGTCAATGACCTTTTTATAATAAGTTAATTAGTAATATAATTATAAATAATAATTATACATTATAATTATTAATTAGCATTTATAAAAAATTATTAAATAATAATTAATTAGTTAATTGGTAATATAATTATTAATTATATAATAGTTAATTAGTTAATTAGTAATATAATAATTCATTATAATTATTAATTAGTAATTATATAATATTATTATATAATAATTAATTAGTTAATTAGTAATATAATTATTCATTATAATTATTAATTATAATTATTCATTATAAGTATTCATTATAACTATTAATTATTCATTATTAATTAGTAATTAGTAATTATAAATGGGTAAATTATAATTATTAATTAACTAATTAAATAATTTATTATATGTTCAATCCATTTTTTAACTTTTAATTATATTGGTCTTATAGATTCTATTTTATAGGCTTTCAAAGGCACATACTTGAAACATTTTTATGTTTCAAGTATGGGGTTTTGAAAAAATATAAATTAGTTTTCATGATCATTTTTTACGAAATTCGTTATATTTTCATTTATTTTTTATATGTTTTATCCATGTTTTAAGTTTCATTTATACCGGTCTAATAGTTTATATTTTATAGGCTTTCAATGTCACATGGTTAAAACATTCTTTAGTATCATGTAGGTGTTTTTGAAAACATTTAAATCTTTTTCCATCAATATTTTTTACAAAATTATTTTTATTTTAAACTATTTGTTATATGTTTAATCCTTGTATTATGTTTCATTTATATTGGTCTTGTAGTTAATGTTTTATTGGCCTTCTTAGTCAAGTACTTGAATCATTTTTATGTTTCAAGTAGGTGGTTTTGAAAGCTTTTAAATCATTATTTGTCATCATTTTTTATGAAATTATTTTTGTTTTCAACTAGTTTTTATATGTTTAATCCATGTTATAAGATTCATTTATATCGGCCTTATAGTTTATATTTTATAGTCTTTCAAAGTCACATACTAGAAATAGAATCCCAAATCAAAAATACAGAATGTTCTGTGCAGGAAAGGGAGAACCAGAATCCCACATCAGAAATATAGAATGATTTACAGGGTAATCTCTCTCTAAAATGGAGCCCTTGGTGAGAGATTCTATCAGAATCATGAATGATATAATGGTAGTACAACTGGATTTTAAATAGCGGATGAATTCTGATGAATTTATTTATATTTGTTTTGTTTATATATATATATATATAATCAACAATAAAACAAATTTTTTTTTTATTTTTTTTGTTATAGGGGGAAGGATGCATCGCCGATGCCGCCTTTCACCCGAGACCCAAAGGCGGCATCTGTGATGCTGCCATTGGGGCACATTTTTTTAAAAAAAATTAACCTATCTCTTTTTAAAAAAATATTTTTTTCAAAAAACTTATTTAAAAAAAACTCCCTCTATTTCGGCTTCACTTGAGGATCACGAATGAAAGCCTCTACCTTTATCGTCACTAGCCCCCTCTCATACTTCCCATCACTGATTCTGCACTAAACGACCACCTCACCTGCATAACACCCCCGGTAGGGGGCACCAACACCACAGACGCTCTATTCATCACCACCACACCATCACATAATCCTTGATTCGGGACACCATTATCATCAGACACCACAATCAACTCCCAACTCATCACCCAAACTGCATAGCACCCCCCATCAGGGGAACTACTATCAGAAGACATCATTAGTGTGCTTATATCCCTTACCATCTCACCTACAGAGTTCCCTCACCATTAAGTTGGGGATCCCATCATCACACGGGTGTGGATAATGCCAACCTATCAACAGTACACCCACAAACCATGTCTAAGAAGTGCATGTTATGATTTAAATTTATTTATTTAATTAGAATTTTATTTAATACTATTATATACATCACCATCATCATTATTCTTAAATATATTAAACAAAAAAATGAATTTCAGAAAACATAATTTCTTAATAAAAGTTCATATTAAATAGATTGTTAATCACTACTAATTATATTAAAATATCAAGTTAATTATATTATTAATAACCATTATTATATTCTATATTAGAAATTATTCAGTATTTGCAATCCACCCTCTCAAACAATTTATATGTATTGTTAGTTTTTATAAATCATTATTTTATTTTAAATTATATTTTTAATTTCATAATTTTTTTAATATTAATTGTAGATTTAACAATATTAATGAAATTATTTTTAATCATTATTATGACTTCATTAGTTATTATTTTTTACCTCGTTAAATAATTATTATTTATTAAAAACATGTTATAATTAATCATTTATTATCATTAATGTCGTATTGTAAATAATATAGTATTCTTTTAATTCTGGAAAAATGGTGTATGAATCCCTCATCAAAAATATGGAAAATTTTTCAAGGATCACAACCTTATAAAAGGGGAGTTTTCTTGGATGTTTATATAATTTTTTGAAATGCTTCTCTATAGGTAATGTTGAATATAAAGACTGTTAAACATTGATTAATTATAAATATATGTGTGTCTATATAAAAAAAGAAAATAGATAAAAACAAATTAAAAATGAAATGATAAAACGGAAGGTATGGTTCATAAAAGAACCTTATTTGAGGGTGTTGATAATGTAATGAAGGTAATTTCATATGAAATTCAATGTTGACTAAATGCTACTACATAATCAGTAATATTTAGTGATATCTTTTATCACAGATAAAAAAATTACTGAAAAATATGTCATTTATCAATGATAAAAATCACTGATAAAAGACACTCATTGTTAACACTATTTTTTATGCTGAAAAATAACCACTTTACAAATGCTTTTCGGAGCCTTGATAATGTTTTTCCCTTAAACAACGTTAAACACATATTTTTATTACAAATAAAATAATACTTCCTAAAAAACATTATATGCTGTTAAATATCATATTTTTGTATATAAATATATTTACATTGAAATTAAAATAATATATTTTCTAAAATATGATTTATATGATACTAAATGTTTATTTACACATAAAAATTATTTGATTTAGTGAAAAATGAATTTCAAAATAATTAATAAATAATATTAAAAAAATGTCAAATAAGTGTTTATAAATAGATATTTAGGAAAATTTTAGGGATAGAAAAATAAATATATTAACTAATATCTTAAGTTGATTTGAAAAAAATGCTTTAAGTGAAAACAATTATATTTATTGATCCGGATGTCCATTATTGCTCCACATGATTTACAATTGACCATTGGGAAAAGATCTATGCTATTTGGTATGGGGAACCCTGAAAACTCTTTTTTCATTGTCAGAAAGATAATTTTTTAGTCGTGATACCCTAATTTTTGAATAGTAGATGAAATTTCAACTTTATTTAAGAGGGTCTTATTTTATTTTTTTGATATATGGTGATTATGGTTTTGATTTTTTATCTTTTTTCATATTAGTGTTTTTCATTAATTAATATATATTTATATATTCATATATTTATATATATAATTTTAATTATTTGAATATATATTTAAATATATTTAAATATAACTGAAATAGATTTTTTTAATATATAAACCATTTGGAAATAAACATTTATTATTCATTTTATTAGGCATATTAAAATTTATGAATATTCATATATACATAAAAAATGTTTATATAATGTTTATATATAAATATGTGTGTGTGTGTATTAATAAACATATATATATTCATATATTTATGTATTTATTCTAAAATGTATAAATAAATATTATTATATATATTCTAATATAAGTATATATTGAAAAATACAAATACATATATATAAACATGTCAACATATAACAAGTAAAATCTTCTAAGCTATTGGTGTGCGTCTATATGTATATATATATATGTTTATAAATTGTATACATATAGACACGCACATATATATATATATATTAATATATATAGAAACACACTGATACAAATACACACATGCACAAATGCACAGATACATATATATATAGGAATATACCAACAAACACACACACATAAATGTATTTAAAATAAATATGAATTTCATAAATACATTATAAAAATGTATATGTAAAAATATAATAATACATAAATATATAAATATATAACTTTATATATAAATATGTACATAAATATATATACATATTTAATAAATGTATTTAAAAATAATTACATAATTATGTGAATATATATAAAAATAATTTATATATATGTGTCTATATATATTTATTAATATTTTTTACTATTTATTACTATTTGTTACAATTTATTACTAATTATTACTATTTATTACAAATTATTACTAATTATTAATTTTTATTATTAATTTTTATTAATTATTACTAATTATTACTAATTATTACTAATTATTACTATTCATCAATATTTATTACTATTTATTACTATTTCTTAATCATTAATAGTAATTATTAATAATTAATCCTAATTATTAATAATTAATCTTAATTATTACTCATTAATCCAAATTATTAATAATTAATCCTAATTATTACTAATTAATCCTAATTATTTCAAATTTACTATAATTATTACTAATTACTCATAATTATTACAAATTATGACTAATTAATCCTAATTAATTCTAATTATTACTAATTATTACTAATTATTACAAATTATTAATGTTTATTCATGCATTAGTAGGTCATCAATTCAAATATTCACTGTGCCAAGATTCGTTTAAGTGAAGCTTCACTTCAACCGTAGTAGGTCGGGAGAAAAAGTTAAATTTTAAAATTTTAATGAAATGTAAAATAACATTTAATTGTTATTTTATTTTTTTTTTCTCCATCATATGAGTGGTGGTGGTGGGATCGGTGACTTTTCAAGCCAATTAATGTATTTACTCATCAACTATGTAACTCCACCATTGTGAATTAAAAGAGGTTCATTAACTCATTTAATGATCCTCAATAATTCCTCAACGTGTTACTCACCTTCCCTCCTCTTATTTAAATGGAGATAGGGGTGGGGTTTTGGCATGAATTCTTCCAATGAGGAAACTCTAGGAGAGTTCTGCAGTAACATCCACCGACGGAGGTGGGAATCTCAGGTTACAACGTTCCAGGATAGACGAACGTCAACGACTCTATCCAACATGGATGCTCCTCCTACCGCAAACGCGACACCTCCAATGGATCTCCAGGTATGGGGATTACTATTTAATATATTTTATCTTCATTAATTCATCTCCCGTCTGTTATCAAGCTAATACGGAGGGCCCGAGCCAAACGAATAAGGGCTTTCCTCTGCCACTTCGTTTATCGTTGCGTTCTTCAGGGACAATTTTTCTAATTTGACGGTAACACGAGACAGAGGGTAACACTATGACGGTGGCACTCCGGAAGGCATGTAGGCATAGAATAGAGTGGAAATGGAGCTCTAGAGCATCACTAAAGCCTCACGGAAGATCTGTCGGTGCTGGAGAGCAATGGTAGCAGCTGACATTAGCAGGCCACAATGGTAGCAGGCGGTGCACCATCGGGCGCCGTAGTGGGGAGCCGCGACGTCATGTCGAGGAGACTGTAGAAGGTGGACGACCCTTGGCCGACCGCAGAGGTGGAGGTGTCATGTTGTTGCATTCCACATTGATGGGCCGTGACTATGAAGCTGTGGCTGTGGCGTAGGCTGGGACTCGCTCCATGCGGGTCTCATGGGTGACAAGGTAGTGCCACCTGGTGCATGCCCTTAATGGAGCCGAACGACTCCTTTGAGATGTTCGGGAGCAGCAGACTGCGTAACCCCCCGGGTTGGGCCAACCAGTGGGTTAGACAGCATGGCGGTCCGCACCCAACCGGTGGGGAGGGCTGGTCCTCAGCCCCGCGGGCCAAGCCCTCTGCGGCCCAGCCCAACCGGACCACACTCGAACCCCTCTCAGGCCCTAAAATGCTTAGGTGATCATATCTTGTAAACCAGACGTCCATTGGATGAACCATATATGGAGATGGAATCCATGGAGAGAGACAATCCTTTTGAGATACCCCATGATATTTTTGAAGAAAATTGGAGTACGACCGGATTAGATCGACTCTGAATCCAATGGTTCCCTCGGCACCAGATTGCCAATAAATTACAAACTGGGCATATGGTTGACGCGCCATTTGTTGCATTAGAAATTTTATGATGTGATGAATCATCTCGTTACTTATTCTTGGGACATCCATCTCATCTAAATATGACCGATAGCTTTAGGATCGGTTCTCCTAGAATCAAACGTACTATGAGTGGGAATCCAGTGGCTAGCAGTTGGGCAGAGGTTAGAGACAGATCATATGGAAGTTAGTACTGACCGACCCTGTGTGGTCTGTACTGATCTTGTGTGGGTTAGATCCTTTGTGGTTCAGAGCTCAACAATCCTGTGTGAGTCAGCGCATACCATTCATGTGTGGGTCAGATCCGGTCTGGGTCAGTGCTCAGCAATCTTGTGTGGGTTAGCGTATACCGATCTTGTGTGTGTCAGATCCTGTGTGGGTCTTGCGGGGGTTAGTTACCAATCGATCCTAGGATAGTCGGATCCTGTGTGTTTCTTATAGGGGCTAGTACCTACCATTATTTTGCGGGTCAGACTCTATATGGTTAGGAGTAGTGCCTCTCAACAGAAAAAGATGATCTAGCTTCTCGACTAATCATCCGTACTTTTATGCTTTACATATATGAGGCTTGAGATGTGTTTATTGCTTTGTGATTTGTGATTGAGCTCATCCTTTATGTTTTTCCTTTGTGAAATTGTGTGAGACCTTCGGAGGACTCTAGGTCCCTACTGGGTATTGTTATACTCACCCCTGCACGGGCTACACCAACACCTTGTTGTGTCTTGTGCAGATGACGAGCATCTTGGCTGAGACTTGAGGGAGTCAGGACCAGGTGGTACACGACGAAGATTGGCTGGTGTGGAGAGAAGTGGAGATGATTTTTACCTACCCTTCAGGCAGGATCCTTGGTAGATGGTGACATGAGCTGGTTTCTGTTTTCAGTTGGATTTTTACCTTTCAGTTCAGCTTCTATTTTTACCCATTTATTTTCAATACACAACTTTACTACTGTAGTCCTACATCGTGGATTCCTCTTGTTGTGTTCTTGGATTCTGTGTTTTTACAGGTTTAATTCCAATTCTTTATGGATATGCCTTTTCAATACTATCACTAACCCCTGACCAATTAAAGGCAGGCATGGTGTAGTCACGACACGGGCCCCAGGGGACGGGTCATGACAGAGTGGTTTTAGAGGGGCTAGTTCTACCGATGAACTAGGATTCTGATATTTTTAATAGAGCAATAGAGTTATGTTTTATGAGTTTGGTTTTCATTTTTGGTAGCCCAGTGTTGGTGTGGAGGCCGACATATCCATAGACCAGGACCCTAAATTCTGATTTTCAACTCGATGCATGAAAACTCTGATTACATCTATTTTGGAAATGTTTTTCTTTGATCTCTTTTGATTTGGCTCACCATGTATAACGTTTTGACCATGGTGAACGTATTTTTTTCAGGATGTAGTCGCATAGACAGCCATCCAGGATTACCAATAAAGTACAATATGACGTCCCACCAAGAGATGAGGCTTCGGTGGAAGGACCTCTTACAATGTTGGAACCTTCGGGTGGTGTACCAGCATTACCGCCCCTCAGAGGGAAGAAGTTGCCTCCAGCTCCACTTGCAGACTATGCATGGCGACAAAATTCATTTCACGAGTTCCAGAGATAGGGGCCCTTGAGGTTTTGAGGTGTGATAGATCCCAAAGTAACCGAGGAATTGTTGGAGGCTTTGGTAATAGTTTTTCGCTTGATTGAGATACAAACAGAGCATACGTTTATCCTAGAGGCTAGCTTTTCCATGGCACAATAGGGAGATGGTGGATCCTGACGCTCAAGACACATGATGAGGTGACAATAACCTAGATGGACTTTTAAAGCCTCTTCATGGTGAAGTTCGTTCCAGCGACACTACGCTATGTGCGTATTCAGGATCTCATGCACTTACAGTATGGCAGCCTAACATTTGTCCAGTACTAGGCGAGATTAACTGACCTCTTGTGCTACTCCACCGACATTTTATGAGAACCATTCTTTGGGGCCCTGAACTTTGAGCTGGGTCTCTGGCGTGAGATCATAGCATCGATGATATCGCTGAATATCCCTACATTTCCTGTAGTGCTCGAGCGAGCACTGTTGGTATGGAGATTCATAGATGAGTAGGTACAGACGGTGAGAGCCACCACTAGACTACAGGTAGTCAAGTCATCTACATGAGGTATTGGATAGATGACGTAGAGTTCCAACTGGGCCAGACCTACCAGTGGAAAACCCAGGCATGCAGGGTCAGAGGTGTAGAGCCCGCAAGGCAGAGAAGGTCAGTTGGGAGGCATATTGTGCTTCTCGTATGGCGGGTAGGGCCACATGGCTCGCGAATTCTCGACCCAACGTACCGAATATCATTATATAGTCAAGGGACCTCTAAGGTAGAGGTATAGATTCGAGTGAGTAGGTTTGTGGGGCAGCAGATGAGGTGGAGGATCAGGTCATGTAATAGGCAGTGGGCAGCGATTTGAGGTTCTATCGCCACCACCACTAGGAGGTTCACCCCGACCATAGGGATAAGGTGGACAAGGGTGAGCATATCTACAGGTAGCAGAGTCCTATGACCATGATGCTCCAGAGATGATTAGTGGTACGATATATATCAATTCCACCCTATCTACAGTACTTATCGGTACAGGTTCCAGTTACTCTTTTATTTCCACGACACTCTTTCGGAGATTGGAGATTCTGATGGAGCAGTTGGCATGATCTTTGCGTTTAGAGACACCTACAATGGAGGATTCAATGATTAGACACTGTGATGACTATGTGAGATTAATCTATGAGGAGAGAGGTTCAGGTGGGTTCCCCTAGTAGCAGTATCGAGGCCTTACGACATCATCTTGGGTATGGACAGAATATCCATAGTCCATGCTCAGATCGACTATTTTAGGCGCAAAGTGCGGTGTGTCCATGAGGATGGTATCAAGTTTTCCTACACCAGTGGAAGGAAATAATTTTCATCCAATGATGGTATTTCTCAGTGGAGGGTGCAGTCGATCACTCACTAGTTGGCTAGACTCACCATAGGGGTAGTTGGCATGAGGAGTCTGAGTTATCTTGTAGTGATGGACCAGTATGTTGATGTCTTCCCTGATGAAGTTTTGAGACTACCTCCTCATATAGAGGTGGACTTTCACATCGAACTATACCCTCGGATGACATCGATATCTACCCCAGCATATCGGATGGATCCCATAGATCATTGGGAGTTGTAGGTATAGCTAGAGGACTTTCATGGAAAGGGGTTCATAAGGCCCAGTGTTTCTCCATGGGAATCCCTGATCTTGTTTTCCATAAAGGTTAACGTGATATTGATTCTTTGTGTGGACTATTAGCACCTAAACTAGGTGACTGTGAAGAATAAGAATCCACTCTGAAGGATCAATGATCTCACAGACCATCTTAAAGGAGCTCAATGGTTTTCATAGATAGGCCTCAAATCAGGATATCATCGGCTCGGAGTAATAGACAAGGACTTACCGAAGACAACCTTCAGATGTTGGTATGTCCATTATGAGTCCTTGGTGATGCCTTTAGGCATGAATAACTCTCTATCAGTGTTCATGGGGATGATGAACATGATTTTACTTCAATACCATGATCGCTTTGTGGTGGTATTCATCGACGACATCTTGATATACTCTGCGTCGTTGGAGGTGCATGCCATGAACCTGCAGATTATTCATGATACACTATGAGAGAACCATCTTTGTGGCAAGCTCTAAATGTTCCATTTCTGGATATGATAATTCCACTTCATGGGGTAGGTTATCTCGGAGGCTGGAGTTGCAGTGGATTTTGAAATGATAGAAGTAGTACATGATTGTGAGCCTCCTAGGAGTGTGACCAAGGATTGGAGTTTCCTGGGATTGGTTGCGTACTACCTGAGAATTTTTCCTGACTTATCTAGGGTAGTGGATCCCTTTTCAGCTTTGATATAGAAGGGGACGCCTTTCTTGTAGACAGAGAACTGCCAACAGAGTTTCCAGAAGCTAAGGAAGATACTGATGAGTTCCTCCATATTAACACTACATGAAGAGGACATTGGGTATGAAGTCTACTACGATGCATCGGGGACCGGAATGGGTTGTGTCCTGATGAAGGAGAGAGCGGTGACCACCTACAGCTCACAACAGTTGAGACATCACGAGCATAACTACGCTACCCAAGACCTGGAGTTATAATCAATGGTCTTTTCACTTAAGATGTGGCAGTACTACTTGATGGCTGAAAGATTTACTAATTACTCTGATCACATGAATCTTAGGTATATCTTCTCACAAATGGAAATGAACCTGATACAACGATGATAGCTAGAGTTCTTCTAGGACAATGACTATCAGAGAGTCTATACTCATAGGAAGTGGAACTTAGTAGCAGGAACACTCAGCATGTAACACCCCGAGCATCCACACTACGCTTCTCTTTTAATAATACAGTAGCGTGTGTTGTACGTAACTTCGAGTTCTAACACACACCACAACCAATCAAACTAGCCGTTATGAATAGTAATACCTACTAATTGAAATTATATATATTTTATATTTCAAAATGGAATTCATTTTTGAATTTGGAAAATCTAATTTATCCTAGGGTGAAATTTTTGAACTTTTTAGATAACATATATTTTTTGCTGAATAGTGAAAATTACTAAATTTTAATTAAAAACAACTTTTTTAATCGAAATAATTTATATTGATAAATTATAAATTTGAGTGGCTTTATAGTATATTTAGAATATATTTTTACCATTTAATATAATTTTGGTCATTGTACATAATTTTACAATTAAACCGGACATAAACAAGTGTCAATCTTTTGATAGTTATTATCTCTTAAAAACACGCTTTTTTGTTTTAACGACGGGAATTATTTTTAAATTAATTTCTACCAATTCTATGTTTTGAATTTGGAAAAATGGATTCCATATTTGGAATCATAATGTTCATATTTTGTAAATAGGTAACTTTTATTTTTATACATTTTCAATAATTACTATGGTAAATATTTTATTTACCATTGTTAAGGGTAAATCCGGTAAATAAGGGTTAACAAATAATATTATAATAAAAATAAATTACCCTAAAACGTGTCCTAGCATTATTGGCTGATACATGTTCGACCATAGGCATCTCTGGGTCGATTTTGGGACCCCATGGAGCCACTTGTAGTTGGTAGGGACACTTTATTTTAATTAAGTTGAAATGAATACAAAAATGACACAAGCATATATCTTTTAGGAAACATTTTTTTACATAGGGTTATATATGTTGGATGTTGGACAATAAATATACATTATAAAGATAAAAATATTTCATATATAATGATATTTTATTTATAATTTTTATACATTACATAATTTGATTTAGTTATGACACAATGATGATGCAGTAATTACCATAATACTGAAAATTTAAATTAATTGATATTATAAATACCCAAATAAATATAATATGAGACTTTTATTGAATTACACTAATTTTTTAGGTTAATATCACATATTAATAGTGATTTAATTGACTTTTTTAGAAGTAATAATTCTGTTATGAGTTTCACAAAAATCAATTAATGAATAGTGTCAAAATTGACATAAAAGATATTTTAAAACAAATATTATATTATTAATTGATATTAAATTCCTAAAAATCTAAGGTTCGTCCAAGAGACTTATATCATTATAGGTGTATCATTAATGGACCACGTGGGGGTCTCTTAGATGTATATAGTAAGTTTATTAACCATATAATATAAAAATACAAAGAGACATTGTAAAAGTGAAACTAATTAACATAGAGTTAATAATTAAAAATAAGGTTTATATATTAACCCGAACCTGTATAAATTCTATTGTTTGAATGTTTTTCGATCCATACCCACCTTAAAATTTAAATATTCAACTTTTGAGCCATTAGAAACCGAATATGAATTTATTATAAATTAATATTTCCAGCTTTTCCAAAGGTGCCCCTCACCCCTCTTATAAAAGGGCACTCCCCCTTCTTATTACTTCACACCTTCAAAGCCTTTTGGTTCGGCCAAACTCTACCCAAATACTCTATCAACTTCCCTCACTACAACCTAGAGGTCTTAGTTTGATCAGAAAGACAAACTAAGGAGCCCTTTTGATCAAATCAAAAGAAGGAACCCGAAGAAGAGGTAATGATTTCACCACCCTTTCCCAAGTTCCTTTCTTCTTCCACTTCATCTTCCTTTGTTATTACCATTCTAAAATAATAACTCCAGTATCATATATATAATGTGATGTAATTATAAATATGGTACAACCATATTCAGTATTATATCCATCCTTTTAATAACATGTCACCATACGTGCGTATGTACGGCTTACCATCTCCACATCGTGGTGTAATTGTTATTCAATAAATTATTATTTGGATGGGTATAATAATGATGTGTAAATGATGTAAATAATAAATATAAAATTTTAATGATTCTGTATATATGATATACCATCCAATTATATATTATTTTAATATCTAAAGGAAGATATTTTCTCTTGGGCGTACGTACGGATTACCGTCTCCACGACGCGATGAGATTCATTTCCATGTCCACCATTCATTGATGATTATAAAAATATATATTACAAATAAGTATGTAATATATGTCATAATAATGTTACAGGAGATATATATATATATATATATATAACGATTTATGTACTTACATATATCTTGTTCACTTACTTCCATTCAATACTATATAAAGACAGAAACATCGTTTATGCGTACGTACGGACTACCGTGTCCATAAACGGTGTTCTCCATTTCATATATATGTCTATTATACATATTTATATTCTAAATATATATTATATATTTATCATGTTTTATATTCAGGAAGTATTTAAATCATGATCTAAGTGATACAACCAAGAGTGACAAGTTAAAACACGTACGATAAAGAAAGTGATTATTACCCGAAATGTTAACTTAACATGGAAATTATTATTAAATGGGTAATATAAAGTCATAAATGAATCATGTATGATATCATAAATATTAATATGGTTATGGTATAATTTAATAACATACTACGATCTTTGTACAGGAGGTTAAATATACCCTCGACTAAAGGAAAGTGCAAGGTAAGGGGTTTTCATCTCACTCCTTATTCCCGTGAGATTCATGCCATATTGCCACCATTACCTTTTGTGTGGTGTATTTACTGACCATAATTATATTCTTTGTGTAATACACATTAATTTATGTGTATTTACATATTCATTTTATGATACCACTTTCATGGGTTGTATGTTTCATAAGTTACCAAATTGGTAAGGGTTTATTTCGCAATCTCTTCATTATCTGAGGTTGTTTATACGTAATAATCTACTGATATTTCCTTATCATCCATATCCATGTTTCATAAAAATGTATTTCAAAACATTTTTACTATTTACTAGAATATGGTTAAATTCATTTATACCCTTGTTGACTTTTATAAGTGGTTTATAAAGGAATATTTCCGTCATTTTCAAAACAAGGTCCTTCTTAACCTTTTTAACAAAATTAAGGTAATAATGTTTTTTTAACTTATACGGAGGGTGTGGTTATTCTCCGCAGTTATTAAACCTTTGAAGCTTCCTTCATAATCTTATAAAGATATTTTCAAAATAAAGGTTTTCTCTATAATTATGCGGCTTTTAAATGATTTAAAAAAAGAGATATTTCTCTCAAATAGTATTAATTTCATCTATGTCAACGTCCTTTGATAAATTTTAAACTTGTTTCAAGTTGATTTATTATGATACAAATCATCCATATTGTATTTAAGGTTTTGTGATATTTTTTACTATGGATGAGTTATTTTTATTCCATTAATGGTTTATGATTAAAGTTTTGACATTTTGTATGTTACTTTTAATACGAATGTTTATGTGATATTTCATCCTCTTCTTAAGATGAATGTGTTGGACTAGTATGTTCTGGGTTGGGGACTGGTAAAAGTAAGCCCTCTGAGTTGGTGTCCAGTTATTAGAGGCACTCTGGGTTGGTGTCCGGTTATTAGAGGCACTCTGGGATAGAGTCCGGTTATAGAGGCTCTCCGGGATGGGTTCTGGTTACAGTTATCCCTTAGGTCTTGGCACGAGGCCTCGACACATAAATTAAAGATCGGCATCATGTGTTCCATCATTATGAAAGAGGTTAGTGATATTTCATGTGATTATTCAATTATTATAATATCCATTTGAATAGGTAAATGGAATTATTTCCTTTTATTTCTGCCATATTATGCTGAGTTCAATTTTAAAACGCTTTTGTTTTAGTTTTATACATTGCCTTAAATGTTTATTCTTATTTATGAAAGTTACCGATGTATTGCTTACCCTTACTGAGCATTTGAGCTCACCCCTTTCTATGTTTTATTTTTTACCAGGATTCCAAGAAGTGTAATGTGATTGATATGCAGGGATAAGCCAAGGGAATAATGGTGTTCATAAAGATTATTTATGTTGTTTTGTACGTCATAAAGTGAAAATGTAACATTCATGTATGCGATCTATTTTTTCCAAGACTGCTAAACGGATAGGCCCTTTCGGGACTTGATTCCTTGTAATCATGCCAATGTATTAAAATAAATCACCGACTCTGGGTAACTGAGGTCGGGGCGTTATAGTTGGTATCAGAGGAAGTTTAGCAATAACCGTGGAAACTAGATTTAGATAAACTCTGATTAGAGCTCGTAGACCTAAGATGAACTTTGAGGATTAGTATAGAAGAACTTCCTAGAATTTTGGTATTGTATAGATTTTGTGAGTTTTCTGAGCAATACATCCCTGTTTGGAAACGAGTAGGTAGAGGAGGCTCTGGCATAGATGTACTTAGGGGTAAAACCCGAAAACACCGCTTTGAGCTAGACTCGAACGAGAACTGGTGCACGACAACGGGCCTTGCTGCACTCTTGGTTACGACACTCCCGGGGGATATGCTTAGGATAATTATCATTTTCTTTACAAACCATTATTAGGGGCTGATGAGTATATATTTACTCAAAGAAAACATTTTTATTATTACGGATTATATCCATAAACTGTTCAATTTGTGTTAGTTATTTTACATGGTTAGTAATTATTCATTTCAAATCATAAACTGAACTAGTTTATGCTATTGTATAGAAAAGGCCCCCAGTAGAAGGAATGTGAACTCCCGTAATACTTATGATCCAAAGAGTAAGAAGGATCATAACTTTCATGGTCCTATGCCGGAATTTAGAAGTTAAATAGTTTCCCACATATTATCATCATATGATGAAATAGTATCATGTGTTGATAAGATGAGTAAAGAATTCTCAGAGTCCTATGTCTTTGAAGGGAAGCAAGAGAAGAAAAGGATGGAAGAGAGAAATATGGGTAAAGGGAAGAGGGAAAAGAAGAATTTTCCCATATGTGATAACTGTGGGAAGAAACACCCTGGAACTTGACTGAAAGGAATTTGTGTTTTTTATAAGTGTGGAGGAAAAGGGCACAAAGTACGTGACTTCAAGGGTAAGAAAATTGTTTCAAATGTACAATGCTTCATTTTCAAGGAGTTTGGACACTACACGAACCTATGTCCCAGTCATTAGACTATACCAAAAATGATGCTATTGGATAATAATCAAGTTATGATACTACCACAGATGAAGAGGAATGACTAGTGTTCTTATGTTGTCATTTTAGAATTATTTCATTTAAGTGTTGTATCAATGATGTTCTGGAAATAAATAAGGATTGTACTGCAGTACTATTTAATTAAGGATTTGAGATTTTATGGTACTAAGAAAAGTGACTCCACAGTGAGTTAATTTTTTTTCGAAATTACATGGTTGAAGGAAAGATGAACCTTAATATGGTCCTAATATTGAGGTAGTGATTTTGGAATAAGAGATGGTTGATTTTGGTAATTTAGGATGTTGCGGTGTTTTAAAAGAATATATGGGGAAGGAATTCACATGTTATTACCTAGAAAAAAGGATCCTCATTAGGTTTAACTTCCTTTTAAATTTTGGACTGTGAGTTTGGAGAATATTATTTTGGATACGTCTAATGGTTGGAATGGATTAAGATTGAGAGGATAGTTTTTTTGATTTTTATAAAAGTAAAACACACAGACCGTGTGACGACCCGACGTGTTAGACAAAGCTATGGGAATTGAATCCACAACCATAGTGAAATTGGTATTTATCACCTACCATTGTTCTACATGATGTTCCTGGATGGTATAATGTAGTTTATTTACATAAAGGGTCTGATATGTGAAATATAAATTCATTATATTTGGAACCCTATACGATTAGGATAAATAGAGTAATTTTGAGTTGTATTATGTTTTGGGGTGAAAGATGAGTTTTTGGTATAAATTTATTAATGGATAAAACTCTAATTATAAAGTAAGTATATCTCTTTGTGATCTTAGAAAATCTCATAAATAAATTCCTCAACATTAAGAAAATGAACTTAGAACAAAAATGTTGTCCTAGATGGTACCTTAGATCATCACAAATTTATGGCTTTGGGATTGTTGGATTTTCATAAGCATGTTCTCTGCCAATCTCCATCAGATAATTGATGGTTAGATTTCTCTTCCATATCTATATTTCCCAACATGGAACCCTAGTATGTGTTATTTTCGGTAATCTCCATACTTTACACTCTTTATTTTAAATAAGGGCCTCATTAATACATTTTTCGATGTGGGATTTCAACTAAGATATTTTTAAATGTCAAAAATGTGTTATCCTAATACCTTATGTTTTGTTGAACCGATGGTATTTTAAAACATCATAGATTGATGAATTTAAGGACCTCAGTTTTAAACTTGTTTGTGATTGATGACCTCAATCACTACCTATAAATATTTACGTATTTCCTCCAATTATATGTCTCTAATTTCCACGAATGTTCTCCTAATTGAGATCATAATTTGTTGGTGACACTTTCATTTCTCTTTTCCTCATATTAAGACTAAATTTTAGTAACCAAATTTCCGATGTGGGTTTTTTCCACAAAGATATTTTCTATTTTCAACCTTTATTTTCAAAGAACAATATCAAATTTCGAGGACGCAATTTGTTTAAGGAGGGTAGAATGTAACACCCCGATCTTCCACGGTATGCTTCTCTTTGAATAATACAGTAGCGTGTGTTGTACGCAACTTCAAGTTCTACCACACACCACAACCAATCAAACTAGCCATTATGAATAGTAATACCTACTTTTTGAAATTATATATATATTTTATTTCAAAATGGACTTTATTTTTGGATTTGGAATATCGAATTTATCCTAGGGTGAAATTTTGGAACTTTTCGGATAAAACTTATATTTTGATGAATAGTGAAAATTACTAAATTTTAATTAAAAACAACTTTTTTAATAGAAATAATTTATATTGATAAATATTGAATTTGAGTGGTTTTAAAGTATCTTTAGAATATATTTTCACCATTTGATATAATTTTGGTCATTGTACATAATTTTACAATTAAATCGGACATAAACAAGTGTCAATCTTTTGATAGTTATTATCTCTTAAAAACACGCTTTTTGTTTTAACAACGGGAATTAATTTTAAATTAATTTCTGCCACTTCTATGTTTTGAATTTGGAAAAATGGATTCCATATTTGGAATCAGGATGTTCATATTTTGTAAATAGGTAACTTTTATTTTTAGACATTTTGAATAATTACTGTGGTAAATATTTTATTTACCATGGTTAAGGGTAAATCCGGTAAATAAGGGTTAACAAATAATATTATAATAATAATAAATTACCCTAAAACGTGTCCTAGACTTATTGGTTAATACATGTTCGACCATAGGAATCTTTTGGTCGATTTTGGGACCCCATGGAGCCACTTGTAGGAGATAGGGTCACTTTATTTTAATTAAGTTAAAATGAATACAAAAATAACACAAGCATATATCTTTTAGAAAAACAATTTTTACATACGGTTATATATGTTGGATGTTCGACTATAAATATTAATTAGAAATATAAAAAGATTTCTTACATAATGATATTTTATTTATAATTTTTAGATATTACATAATTTAATTTAGTTATGACACAATGATGATGCAGTAATTACCATAATAGTGATAATTTAAAATAATTGATCTTATAAATACCCAAATAAATATAATTTGAGACTTTTATTGAATTACACTAATTTTCTTGGTTAATATGACATATTAGTATTTATTTAATTGACTTTGTTAGAAGTAATAATTCTGTTATGAGTTTCACAAAAATAAATTATTGAATAGTTTCAAAATTGACATAAAAGCGTTTTTAAAACAAATATTATATTATTAATTGATATTAAATTCCTAAAAATCTAACGTTAGTCCAAGAGACTTATATCATGATATGTGTATCATTAATGGACCACTTGGGGGTCTCTTGTATGTATATAGTAAGTTTATTAACCATATAATATAAAAATACAAAGAGCCATTGTAAAAGTGAAACTAATTAACATAGAGTTAATACTTAAAGATAAGGTTAATATAGTAACCCAAACCTGTCTAAATTCTATTGGTTGAATGTTTATAGATCCCTATCCACCTTAAAATTTAAATAATAAACTTTGGATCCATTAGAAACCGAATATGAATTTATTATAAATTAATATTTCTAGCTTTTCCAAAGGTGCCCCTCACCCCTCTTATAAAAGGGCACTCACCCTTCATATTACTTCACACCGTCAAAGCCTTTTGGATCGGAAAAACTCTGTCCAAATACTCTCTAAACTTCCCTCACTATAATCTAGAGGTCTTAGTTTGATCATAAAGCCAACCTAAGGATCCCTTTTGATCAAATCAAAAGGAAGAACCCGAAGAATAGGTAATGATTTCACCACCCTTTTCCAAGTTCCTTTCTTCTTCCACTTCTTCTTCCTTTGTTATTACCATTCTTAAATAATAACTCCAGTATCATATATATAATGTGATGTTATTATAAATATGGTACAACCATATTCAGGATTCTATCCATCCTTTGAATAACATGTCACCATACGTGCGTACGTACGGCTTACCGTCTCCACGTCGTGGTGTAATTGTTATTCAATAATTTATTATTTGTATGGGTATAATAATGATGTGTAAATAATGTAAATAATAAATATAACATGATAATTATTCTGTATATATGATATACCATCCACTTATATATTATTTTAATATTAAAAGAATGATATTTTCGCTCGTGCGTACGTACGGATTATCGTCTCCGCGACGCGATGAGATTCATTTCCATGTTCACCATTCATCGATGATTATAAAAATATATATTACTAATAAGTATTTAATATATGACATAATAATTCTAGTGAAGATATATATATATATATATATAAGGATTTATGTACATACATATATCTTATTCACTTACTTCCGTTCAATACTATATGAAAACAGAAACAACGTTTATGCGTACGTACGGACTACCGTCTCCATAAAAGGTGTTCTCCATTTCATATATATGTCTATTATACATATTTATATTCTAAATATATATGATATATTTATCATGATTTATATTATGTAATTATTTAAATCATGATCTAAGTGATACAACCAAGAGTTACAAGTTAAAACACGTACGATAAAGAAAGTGATTATTAGCCGAAATGTTAACTTAACATGGAAATTATTATTAAATGGGTAATATAAAGTCATAAATGAATCATTTATGATATCATAAATATTAATATGTTTCTGGTATAATTTAATAACATACTACAATCTTCCTACAAGAGTTTAAACGTACCCTCGACTAAAGGAAAGTGCAAGGTAAGGGGTTTTCATCTCACTCCTTATTCCTGTAAGATTCATGCCATATTGCCACCATTATCTTTTGTGTGGTGTATGTACTGATCATAATTATATTCTTTGTGTAATACACTTTAATTAATGTGTATTTACATATTCATTGTATGATACCTCTTTCATGGGTTGTATGTTTCATAAGTTACCAAATTGGTAAGGGTTTATTTCGCAATCTTATCATTATCTGAGGTTGTTTATACGTAATAATCTACTGGGATTTCCATATCATCCATATCCATGTTTCATAAAAATGTATTTCAAAACATTTTTATTGTTTACTAGAATATGGGTTAAATTCATTTATACCCTTGTTTACTTTTATAAGTGGTTTATAAAGGAATCTTTCTGTCGTTTTCCAAACAAGGTCCTTTTTAACCTTTTTGACAAAATTAAGGTAATAATGTTTTTTTTAACTTATACGGCGGGTGTGGTTATTCTCCGCCGTTATTACACCTTTGAAGATTCCTTCACAAGCTTATAAAGATATTTTCAAAATAAAGGTTTTCTCTATAATTATGCGACTTTTAAATTATTTAAAAAAAAGAGATATTTCTCTCGAATAGTATTGATTTCATCTATGTCAACATCCTTTGATAAAATTTAAACATTTTTCAAGTTGATTTATTATGATACAAATAATCCATATTGTATTTATGGTTTTTTGATATTTTTTACTATGGATGATTTATTGTTATTCCATTAATGGTTTATGATTAAAGTTTTGACATTTTTTATGTTAGTTTTTATACGAATGTTTATGTTATATTTCATCCTCTTATAAAGATGAATGTGTTGGACTAGTATGTTCCGGGTTGGGGACTGGTAAAAGTAATCCCTCCGCGTTGGTGTCCGGTTATTAGAGGCACTCTGGGTTGGTGTCTGGTTATTAGAGGCACTCCGGGTTGGTTTCCGTTTATTAGAGGCACTCCGGGATGGAGTCTGGTTACAGAGGCTCTCCGGGTTGGGTTCCGGTTACAGTTATCCCTTAGGTCTTGGCACGAGGCCTCGACACAGAAATTAAAGTTCGGCATCATGAATTCCATCATTATTAAAGTGGTTAGTGATATTGCTTGTGATTATTCGATTATTAGAATATCCATGTGAATAAGTAAATGGAATTATTTCATTTTATTTCTTCCATATTATGCTGAAGTTCAATTTTAAAAGGCTTTTGTTTTAGTTTTATAAATTGCCTTAAATGTTTATTCTTATTTATGAATGTTACCGCTGTATTGCTTACCCTTACTGAGCATTTGAGATCACCCCTTTCTATGTTTTATTTTTTCCCAGGATTCCATGAAGTGTAATGTGATTGATATGCAGGGATAAGCCAAGGGAATAATGGCATTCATAAAGATTATTTATGTTGTTTTGTACGTCATAAAGTGAAAATGTAACATTCTTGTATGCGATCTATTTTTTCCAAAACTGCTAAAATGATCGGTCCTTCGGGACTTGATTCCATGTAATCATGCCAATGTATTAAAATAATGCACCGACTCTGGGTAACTGGGGTCGGGGCGTTACACAGCAGGAGGGCTGGTCTACAGCTGCTGAGTGAGGAGACAGAGTAGATAGCCACATTGCAGATATCCTTTATGGATAGAGATGGAGAAGCTTAACTCCAATATATGACTATAACTCCCTCACTTCAATGGAGTGTTCAGGAGGCACGGCTTGGGGATGTTGACTGCAAGGCCCAACGTGCTCAGATATCCTTAGAACGGTCTCTTGAAGGGTTTTCGAAATGTGGGGAGCTCGTTTCTCTCTTCAGAAGACGCACTATGCTACCCGTGATTCTATGGGATTAGGTGTTGAGGGAGTTTCGTATATCCCCTTTAGCAGTGTATCCTGGAGTGGAGAAGATGTACCAGAGCCTCCAGCATTAGTATTGGTGGCTAGGAATGAACAAACTAGTGGTAGTGTTTGTATCTCGAAGCCTCACTTGTCAGTAAGTGAAGGCCTTGCATTAGGTACCAGTAGGATCAGATCATCCACATGAGGTACTATAGTGGAAGAGGGATGGTATCTCTGAGGAGTTTAGGACATGGGTACCATATACATCTAGGGGCCACGATTCCACATGGGTGATCATTTACCGACTCCTATGTCATCCCACTTCCTACCCATCCGAGAGTAGGGATCAGTAGAGGGCAGGGGATGCCTCTACGTGCAGGAGATTGTGCGACCTCATAGGGTTCCCTCAACAATCATCTAAGATAGAGACACACGTTTTACCTCCTACTTGTGGAAAGGGTTGTAGGAGGTTTTTAGAACTCAGCTACTCTTGAGCACCACTTTTCACCCTCATACAGATGGTCAGACGAAGCGGACCATCCAGACACTCGAGGACATGCTTCATGCTTGGGTCCTCAATTTCGGTTGTAGTTGGGAGGACCACCTTACCCTGGTGGAGTTTGCATTCAACAACATTTATCCGTCCACCATCGCCATTGCCACATTTCAGGAATTTTATGGGCAACCATGAAGATCACCTATTCGCTGGACAGTCCCAGGGATGTTATCACATATGGGTCCAGAGTTGGTACAGGTTACCAAAGAGAAGGTGCAGATCATCCAGGAGCGGATGAAGACTGCACCGAGCCGTCATAAGTCTTATGCCAATAGGAGATGAAGTCCCTTAATGTTTTAAGAGGGAAAACATGTCTTCTTAAGGGTCTCACACTGATGAGAATTATAGAAGCTTGGACGGGGCAGATAGATATCTCGAAGGATCATCAAACCTTTACGGATCCTCAGCGGAGTAGGCGAGGTGGCATACCGTCTATCGCTTCCCCAAAAAATGCACCGGCAGCATAATTTTTTCCACATTTCATAGATGAGGAGATATGTGCCTAATTCATTCCACGTTATCGACTGGGGCGAGATCGACATCGATGATGGGGTGACATTTGTGTAGATCCCGGTGGAGATAGAGGAACAACAGTAGTGGGTCCTTCATGGGTTGTATATTCCTCTAGTGTGAGTTCATTGGAAGCATGGGAATCTATAGGAGAACACATGGGATAAGGAGGCTCATATGAAAGCTTAGTACCCCCATTTCTTCCCCTAGTTTTCTTGTATCTTTTGGGGGAAAAAAGCCTTAAGGTTGGGAGAATGTAAAGATCTAAAAATTCCATGTAATTTATTTATTTTAGTTGGGATTATTACGAGTCTACAAAATATCACGACATGTGATTCTGAGGGATGGTGTTCTCGGAATGAATATCTGACCTTTTTTAAGGTACGTTCAGTAAATACATTGATGAAATTTTATATCTTTTGAACCGGTGCTTGGATTAAAAATCTGAGGGCACCATTGAATCTGTTGCGCTGAAATTCTCTTAAGTAAAGCTTCACATCGACTGTAGTAGGTTGGGAGAAAAAGTTAAATATTTGAATTTTTAAAGAAAATTAAAATAACATTTAATTGTTATTTTATTTTCATTTTCACCCTTAGATGAGCGGCAGTGGTGGGACCGAAAACTTTTCAAGACAATAAATTTCTGGACTCATCAACTATATAACTCCACCATTATGTATTAAAATAGGTTCATTAATTCATTAAATGAACCTCATTAGTCACTAAACTCATTACTCACCATTCCCCTTCTATTTAAAGGGAGTTTGGGGAGGGTTTCTGGCACAACTTCTTCAAGAGAGGAAACTCCGGAGGAGTTCTACGACAACATCCACTGACGGAGGAAAGAATCACAAATGAAAATGACCTGGGATCAATGAACACCGAAAAATCCAACAAATTGGATGCTCTTCCCACCGAAACGGAGACACCTCCATCAGATCTCGAGGTAGGGGGATTATTTTTTAATAAATATTATCTTGATGAATTATTTTTCTTCATGTTATCATGCTAATGAGGAGGGATCCTTCCAAATGAACAAGGGACAAACTCTCTTCTACTTCATTTATCGTTGCGTTCTTCGGGGATGATTTTTCCAATTTTCTGACAACGCGAGAGAGAGAGAGGGTCACGCTGTGATGTTGGCAGTCCGAAAGGCCCATAGGTACAGAAGAGAGTGGAAATAGAGCTCTGGAGCATCACCAGAGCCCTACAGAATATCCACCAGCACCTGTGACCGGTGCTAGAGAGCGATGGCGGCGGCCGTCATCGGCAGCAGGTTGAGTGGCGTGGTGGGGAGCCGCAGCATCATGGCGCGACAGTTGTAGAAGGGGACTGACCCTCAACCAGCCGCAGTGGCAAAGGTGACGCACCTTCAAGAACCTCTTTCAAGGCCGGCGGCATTGAAGCTGCGGTGGTGGCGAAGTCTGGGAGACGCTCCTTGTGGGTCCCTCATGTGACAAGGCGATGCCACTTGGCACCACCCTTAATGAATCTGAATAATTGTTTAAGCCGTTCGGGAGCAGCGGACCGTGCGACCCTCGTGGGTCACACCATCCAGTAGGCTAGACTGCCCGGCAGGCTGGGCCGGTCTGCAGCCCATCCCAGACCATTTTGGGCTAGGATGGGTCCCACCTGTACCAGATCGGGTCAACCCGAACCGGGTCGGTCCGAGCAGGTCGGACCAGACCCGGACCCCCCTCGGGCCCTGGAACACTCATTTAACCGTATCTTACAAATGATACATCCATTTGAAGAACCTTCTATGGTTCTAGGATCCTTGGAGAGAGGCGTTCCTTTTGATATACTCCATGAATCTTTTGGAGAAAATTTGTGTACAGCTAGGTCGGATGAACTCTGAATCCTACCGGACCGTTGACACTAAATTTCCAATAACTTATAGATTAGGAATCCTGTTGATGCACCATATGTTGTGTGGGAACACATATGATGTAACAGATCGTCGAGTTACTTCTTCATTGGACTTCGTACCAGTTGAAATACGACCGATGTCTTAAGGAATGGTTCCCCAAGAATCAAGCATACTATAAGAGGGAATCCAATCTCTTGTAGTGAGGCCGAGGTTAGAGACAGATCATACGAATGTTAGTACCAAGCTATCCTATATGGGTCATCACTTACTGATCCTTTGTGGGTAAGATTCTATGTGTGTAAGTGCTTATAGATCCTGTGTGGGTCAACGCATATCGATCATATGTGGGTCAATGCTCAACGATCCTATGTGGGTCAATGCATACCGATAATGTGTTGGTCAGATCCTATGTGGGCCATTTGAGGATTAGTTACCTATCAATCCTGGGAGGGTCGGATCTTGTGTGGGTCTTGCAGGGCTTATTACCTAACGAACATGTGTGGGTCAGGACCATATGGTCAGAAGTAGTGTCTCTCGAGAGAATAATATGATCTAGTTTCTCGACTAATCATCTTTACATCTGTGCGTTACTTATACCTGGTTTGAGCTGTTTCTATTGAATTGTTTGTTGTTATTAAAATCAGGCTTTGTGGTTTTCCTTTTTGTAATTTTGTGAGACCTTCGAGGGTCTCGAGGTCCCTACTGGGTATTGTTATATTCACCCCTGCATGGGCATCACCCACACCTTGTTGTGTATTGTGCAGAGGATGAGCAGCTTGGCTGAGACTTGAGGGAGCCCGGACCAGGCGGTACATAGACGAGATTGGATGACATGGAGAGTAGTGGAGAAGAGTAGTACCTACCCTTCAATTAGGATCCTCAGTGGATGAACACATGAGCTATTTTTTGTTTTTTGTTGTAGTTGTACCCGTCAGTAGGGCCTGTATTCCGGCCCCTTTTACTTTTAGTACCCACCTTTACTACTACAGTTTTACATCATAGTTTCATCTTATTGTGTTATTGTATTGTCTGTTTGTATATTTTTATCGGAAATTTCTCCCCGTTTTAGGGATACGCCTTTCTAGTGCTATTCGCCAGCCCATGGGCTATGGAAGGCGGTTTTGGGGTAGTCACGACACGAGCCCCAGGGGATGGGTCATGACATAGATTTAATTTGTTTATTGGGTACTAATATAGGGTGGGAAAAATATTAATGTGTTGGAGGGGTACTGGGAGGGATTCCAGAGTTGTTGGCATAACAGATTTTATTTTAAAATATTTTTGAGTTTTATAAGCACTAAATGTTAAAACTGAAAAAAGAGGCCTCTGTTAGTGCTAAAATTGCACTGATAAAGGCCATAGTCGTTGGAGAACCGTATGTTTTGGAAAAATATTATTAGTTTTACCAGACTTAAAAAAGTTTGGATAAATTCTCCTTTATCAGTGATAAAAACATACTGATAAAAATTCACCTTTAGTAGCACTAAAAACACTAATAAAACACCCCTTTACCTGTATGAACCCGGATCTTCATTTCAGGTATGTTTTTCCTTTTCTAGTAATTTTTTATTATAGTGGAGTTTCTGAAAATTTTTTAAGTACACATAGTGTAATTTCAAAGTATACGCTATGTACTCCTTTTCCGCTCGAAGCCGTGTGCTGACTGTGTCCAGGCCACACACAAGGTGTGTAGGGGAAATGTGGAGGCCGCTCAAAGAGGAGTACAGAAAAACAGAGTACACGCCATTTACCCTAGAAGTACATGTCGTGTATTTTATTTTTTTTCACTAAACACACCGAGGTTGTGCCTAATATCTATAAAGACCTTCTTCTAGGTTTTGTTCGGCCGACAACTCTCGTACGGCCGCGATCCTTCTACGATCCCCGGAGCTACGGTCTGATCTCCATTTCAGCTGCTGTCGATTGCATTGGGATATCCTCGGTAAGATATCTCTTCTGTTTTACCCTTGTTTCAAGATTCCTACATGTTTTCATGTTATCATGGGTTGAGTGTTTTAGAAGTTTTCTCAGATCATAGAAGTTATAAGGAGAATCAATCATCGTGGTACACTTATATCGATCTCCTAGCATCGAGGTAGGTGGTTTGTTTCCCTATGATGAAATTCCTTGAGTTTTGGTTGCAAAAGTGTTGGATACCCAAGTATCGGGTATCCCGGGTTTGGGATTTTGATCCTATTATTTATTTTCCTTATATTACATGTTAGTTTATGATTAATTGATATTAATATATGCTTGGTTGCATGTTTGAGGGTCACCCCATGGGTGTTTTTCCCTGTTTGGCTGTTTATCGCCATTTGGAACCATTGCCTGTGAGGAAAACCCTATTGAAATTTCTAGTTTTCATGTTATAACTGATTGCATGTGTTTCCTACTATTTAAATACTTTTATGCTTGTAGCATTTAGCCAAGTAGTTGTAGAACTTACATAGGGATGCTGACAGTCGATTACGCTCGACTGGACTGCTCAAGGCTGTTAGAACCTAGTGTGGGAGATCAGAGGGGGAATAAACGATTATGTGCTTCCCTGGAGGGTCTGTTGGTTTTAGTTTCATACGCAAGACCTACGGGAAAAACATTGTTCTTATCAAGAGTGTTTTTAGTTTATGCACGTATGAAGACCACATGAGGAATTAGAAGTAAGTGATTCCTCAGAGAGTCTGTAGCTATCATTGAAAGACCATAGGGGAATTGACGTGAGAACTTCCCAGAGTGTCTGTTCCTTGTTTGATTACTGGAATATAGGGGCCTGCTAGTTTGAGCCACCCAGAGAGTCAATGTGAATTTTTGTTTGGTTGGCTGTGACGAGTCCACCAAGCATAGAACACGATTGGTTTTGTACTACTTGTGGGTTAGTTAGTCCTTTTGAGTTACCTGCTGTGTTAATTGCTCAACCTTGGAATAGTGAGATTTGATAGTTTCCCTGGTTGTTTAATTAAATGAATTTTAATGGTAATTGATTGGATTTTCACTATTGTATTCCTAGTTCATTACTGTATTTATTTCCATTACTTTTTCTATATTTCCCACTGATAGTAGGGCACAAATCTTGTGGTGGTTTCCTACTGGGATTAGTCTCACACCCTCATTGGGTCATACTTTTTAGCCCAAACAGACTATTTGGTTGCAGTTGTGGATAGGGATTGGGGCCCTTCCACCTCAGGTACTTGATTGGTGGTTGGAGCTAGAGAGCATGGGACCGGTCTTTGGCTCGCGATGCTACTGGAGTTTCTATTTACTTTTAGTGTTTTGTTTCAATTGTATTTTATCACGTTGATTTTTTTACTTCATTCTAAAGACACATGTACCTTACTTCATCATTATTATATCAGACATTGCTTCTACTTTTAGTTTTAGTTTTTGTATGTTTTTTACTACTTCCGCTATTGTGCACATTTGTTCTTCCACTGTATGATTTACCCAGTGAGGGAATAGTATCCCCACCGAATCACCAAGGCCCTCACTACTAGTCAGAATCCTCTGGAATTTGGGGAAATGCGCTTGAGGTCATGTGGCGAACCGGGTATGGGGCACCAGTTTTGAGGATTCAGATCTGGGTCATTACAAAGTGGTATCAGAGGGAGGTTTTATTTCATTTCTATTTCCTTTCTGTTTTACGACAATATATAGGGATTGGAAAGAATGGGTAGTTAGTACTTAACTGGGCCTGGGAGAAATTAACCCATGTACATGGAAAAGCTATATTACCTCGTAATTGCAATTTTCAATTTTTTTAAGTGATACAATTTATTATTTTTCACCGTTGGGTGATGCACATGTTTTTTGTTGTTATAGTTCATATTATTGTGGTTTATTTAGTTGCAACCTGATGATATGAGGGTATTCCATCTCATGCATCTTATAGGAACCAGTTATGAAATCACATGTCATTACTTTTACCATGTCATCTAGGGTTCATTAGAGATTGCATGTTGTTGTGACAGATGTCGTGATATATTATAATTGATGTTGTGATAGTTTCTGTGATAGAAATACCGCTATGTTGATTGGGTGTTGATTATTTTTGCAGTTAATTTATCATGGACACCAAAATTTGGTATTAGAGGTGTTATGGGCCCCCCAAGGATCGGAATTTGGCAGATCATTGGATTGTTATACTGTTTACTTGTTGTATGCATCGTTATGATTCCAAGCTTTGATTCTCGGGGATTATGGGCCCCCATGGATCGGAATATGGCACCTATATGTTTCTTTTTCAGTGTTTCCAGCGTTCGGTGTAGTTTCTGAGCTACTACCCGAAAAAACCCATAATACACGGTGTGTACTTTATTAGTACACACCATGTAGTTTTAAAAAAATGTTACTGACTGTGAGAAAAGAGACATGAGGTTGTAGAGAAGTCATCGGGGACACGCCGTGTACGATAAGTACACACCGTGTAGTAGTCAATCGTGTACCCGACCGTATCACTAACAACACGGGTTGTGGAAGCTCATGTAGAACACACCATGTTTTGTAAGAACACGCCGTGTATCCTTGTTATAGGTGCCCGACCATGTCTCGAACAATACGGGTCGGTGTTATCTTCTCCTATACATGTCTTGTTTTTTTGGAACATGTCGTGTAAGGGTCAGCCGTGTAGCCGGCCGTGTAACTTTCTACATTGGTCGCCGAACCTGTCTAGTAAATACAATGTCCTTAGTGAACACGACATGTAGTTTAGGATTATGCGGACAATGTAGGTTAGCCGTGTAAAGATACTCGAGCAGGGGATTATAGTTCATGTACACGCCGTGTGTTGTGACAACACAGCGTGCAGTCTGGGGTGTTACATGACCAGTAGGGGCATAAGTACAAGCCCATGTGAATGGATTTAACAAACATGTCGTGTAGTTTAAATACACGCTGTGAAGTCATGTTTCGCAAACTTAAGTGTTTCTCTCTCCTGTTCCTGTTTTGTACCCTTGTGTTTTCTGTCATTGTTAATCCTAAATCTGAGGTGTGATTTTGACCTTTTAGGGCTATGGCACCAAGACGTCCTCTCGTTGCATGTCAGGAACCAGGCATTGACCGTATGCCTGATACGGAAGACCAGGGACTACCAGTAGTTCCGCCGATCATTCTGGTCATGGCAACTGCAGTTATTCCAGACACTAGTGCCGATACTCAGTTCAAAGAGGGATTCATGAGATTCATGCAGACCTTCCAGGGATCTCAGCATCCTGCCCCGTCTATGGCAGAGTTGACATGGGTTTTTCCGAAGTAGCATCCTCCCAAAATCATAAGGGACAGAGGACCTGAAGCTGCAGAGTCCTGGATAGAAACCATGCTTTCCATATTCGAGCATCTGGAGACACCCCCAGATAGAAGGGTGAAGCTCACATCTTACAAGTTGTGAGATTCTTCGAAGAGATTGTGGGATGTAGTTTCGCAGGTAGAGAACCAAAAAACTATGGCTTGGGACGAGTTCTAGTGTACATTCTATGACTACATCTATCCAGAAATGTTGAGGGCCGACAGAGCTAGAGTGTTCATAAAGATGAAGCAGGGTACTCTTTCAGTTATGGAGTATTCTTCCCGTTTCACTAAGTTATAGCACTTCACTCCCGTTCTGGGAAATGACGAGATTTTTTTGGAAAGGATTTTTGATGAAGCCCTCAAACCAGAGATCAGATAACATGTGAATGTCTTCAAATTGACTTATATTACTCTAACAATCAACCAGATGTTGATCACCGAACAAAATCTAAGGCAGACTGGAGCTGTTGACCCGAGCGGTTCAGCATCCAAGGCTGATTCATTTCATAATGACAGCAGGAAGCGCTGCCGAGAGTCTACTCGAGGTGACTCGAGGAAGCGAGGTATTTCTTCTTGTAGACGATATATTCCTTCTGCCAGCCAGGTTGTGTGGTATCAGTGTGGAAAGTGAGGGTATAAGAATCCTCAGTGCCCAGGAGACCCAATGGCGTGCCGATCATACAGAAAGATGGGTCATCTGCATCTTTTTTGTAGGGTTCTTCTTCCAGTAGCTAGTGAAGGAGGATATGTTTCTAATCCTCGTACAAGAGTGGGATTACCAGCTCCGCAGCAGACTAGGGACTGGAGTTCTTCAGGCCTTTCAGGCTAGGGAAGAGGCCATGGACGCGGTGGTAATGCTCATGGAGGATCATCTCAGGGATATCAGGCTGATACCTAAGGCTGCGGTACTGGACAGAAGTTTGTGGTAGAGAAGATTCATCCGGGGAAATATCATGAACCTTCTAGAGTTCGAGTTACGATCTTAGTAGCCTCAGTTTTATCTTATCCACTTTTTGGTACCAGAGCTTCTCATAGCTTTGTTTCTATACACACTATGGAGATCCTTAGACTTACTGTCTTTAATTATGGGGATATGATGACACTAGGCACTCCCTTAGGAGTAAGAACTGCTAGTGTGCGTCAGTGGAAGGAGTACCCCCTTGAGGTTGGAGGGTGTCACATCTTGTGGGATCTTTATGTCCTTGAGATGACGGGTAATGATGTCATTCTCGGGATGGACTGGTTAGTTTCCTTCCAGGCCTTTGTCGACTGCTATCACCGAAGGGTGAGTTTTACTTCACCGGAGGGAGGATATTTTCTTCAAAAGGGGGAATAGGATGTCTAGGAGAGTAGAGCTGGACTAGATCATCATGGGTTAGGTGGTGTTACAACCCATATTGCTAGTTTATAACTCAAGGACCAGGTAACATCTCATATAGATTTTCCTCCAGTGGTTGATCATTTTTCAGATGTCATTCCAGATGAGTTTTTAGGTTTTCCTCCGGAGCGAGAGGTAGACTTCTCTATTGATCTTGTTCCAGGAGAAGCACCGGTATCCATACCTCCTTATAAGATGGATACTCTTGAGTTGGAAGAGCTCAAGAAACAATTGGAGGAATTGCAGGAAAAGGGTTTTATCTGACCCAGTACTTCCCGTTGGGGTTCAACTATGTTGTTTTCGAGGAAGGTGGATGGTACCTTATAGAATTTTGTATACTATCAGAAGATGAAAAAGTTGACCGTCTGTACGAGTACATGGTTAGGTTGTTTGGTCTCATGAACGTGCCATCAGTTTTCATGGCGCTAGTGAATAGATTTTTCTATCCTTACTTCGATTCCTTCGTGGTGGTTTTCATGTATGATATCTTGGTGTACTCTCACACTCGACATGACCATGCTACCCATCTTGAGATCATTTTGAGTACACTAAGAGAGCATCAATTATATTTTACGCTCTCAAAGTGACACTTCTGGATGGACGTTATTCACTTCCTGGGTCATGTCATCTCAGAGACATGAGTATCAGTAGACACAGAAAAGGTGAGAGTAGTAGTTACCTAGGAGAATCTGAAGAATGTCTTCATGGAATGTAGTTTATTGGGACTTGCTGGTTGTTACAGGTGGTTTATACTAGACTTTTCAAACCTAGCAGCACTACTGACATGTCTGACCAAGAAGGGGGCGAAGTTTTTATGGTCAGATTCTTATGAGTCATCTTTTCAGGAGATGAAGGGGAGGTTGACGTCAGCATCGATACTGGTCTTTCTAGAGCCGGGAAAGGGCTATACTGTCTACAGTGATGCTTTAAGTATCGGGCTAGGAGCTATTCTTATACAGGAAGATGGGGTCATTGCTTACGGGTTTCAGCAATTGAGGCCACACGAGAGGAACTACCAGACGCACGATCTGGAGTTGGATGTTGTTGTTCATGCTTTGCGTTGTTGGAGACACTATCTGCTGGGAGATCATTTTGTGGTATATACTGACCATAAGATCCTCAAGTATATCTTCACCCAACGTGATATGAATCTGAGACATCGTAGGTGGGTCGAGTATCTTCAGTCCTTCGACATTGAGCTTGCCTATACGCCCGGGAAAGGCAACACAGTGGCTGATGCGTTGAGAATGAGAACTCAAATTCAGTCAGTTCAGGAGACCAGAAGTGAGTGGAAGTTCATGGCTATGTCTTCGAGATGCACTTCGAGGTGCGCGACAGATAGTGACAGACCATTCTCTCTTCTATGGTTGTTACCTCTACTCTTCTTGATTGGGTGTGGATGAGGAATCTATAAGATTCAGAGGGCTTAGTCCTGTGGGAGAATGTGTTAGGAGAGGATCCTCTTACTGGATGGAAAATGGGAGAGGATGCTATCTTGTGTTTCCAAGGAAGCGTATGGGTGCCAGAAGACATACGTGGATAGATGATGTGGGATTTTCAGTCGCCAGTTTGGGTAAATCATCCTGGTGTCACCAAGATGTATTGTGATCTGCATCCCCAGTACTGGTGTCCATGTATGAAGAGAGATGTTGCTGGTTTCGTCTTGAGGTGCTCTACTTGTCAGCATGTGAAGATGGAGCATCAACGATCAACAAACCTTTTACATCAGTTACCCACTATAGAGTGGAAGTGGAACCATATCGCAATGGACTTCGTGACTTGTTTTCCTAGTTCGCCTTGAGGGAACGATTCTGTTTGGGTTGTCTTCGACAGGCTTACGAAGGTTGATCACTTCTTTCTAATCAAGGAGACCTTCAGTATTGATGATCTTGGACGACATTACATCTGAGAGATTTTACGTCTTCATGGAGTTCCACACTACATTTTTTCATAGAGGGATGCACGCTTTACTTCTTGGTTCTGTAAGGGGATTCAGAGGGCATTGGGTACACATGTACTTTTTTGTACAACATATTATCCCCAGATTGATGGACAGTCCGAGCGTACAATTCAGGTGCTTGGGGATATGTTTCGAGCTTGGATTTTGGACTTTGGTGGTTCTTGGGAGAAGCATATCCCTCTTGATGAGTTCTCCTACAACAACATTTTTCAGGCATCTATTCAGATGGCACCTTATGAGGCCTTGTATGGTAGGCCATTCGGATCACCTTTATACTTGATGGAGGTTGGAGGGGAAACTTTTATGGGTCCTCGTCTGGTTTAGGAGACCTCAGAGAAAATAGAGTTGATTTGGCAGAGGATGGCTACTGCACAGTCTCAGCAGAAGTCTTATGCTTATCAATAGAGACGACCTATGGAGTTTGAGGTCGGGGTTCAGGTTTTCCAGCATGTCACACCAAGTTTGGGATATAAGAGGACCCAGAGATAGGTTAACCTTTTACCGCGGTATGTCGGGCTGTTTGAGGTGTTGGAGAGAGTTGGTCCAGTTTCCTATCAGTTGCATTTACCTTAGAGGTATCGGTCTATGCACGATGTCTTCCATGTTTCCCATCTTCGACGTTACATTTCAGGCATGTCTCATGTAATTCAACCCAAGGAGGTTGAGCTTGAAACAGATGCGTCATTTGAGGAACATCCCATCCAGATTGTCGATTGTTGTATGAAAGTTCTCCATGGCCGGTCTGTTCATCTAGTATGGATTCTATGGAAGCACACGCGAGTGAAGGACGAGACTTAGGAGTGGGAGCTTAATGTACGATCGTAGTGGCAGGAGCAGTTCTAGGTTTTTTCTTCTACACCTTATTAGTGAAATTCGGGAATTAATTTAATTAAGGGGGAATATGTAAGATCCCAGATCATTGTTATAGGTATGTTTTCTCTTTTCTGGTCATTTTTAGGGAAAAGAGGAGTTTTTGGAAATTTTTGAAGTACACACCGTGTACTCCTTTGCTGCTCGATGTCGTGTGCTGACCGTGTCCAGGCCACACACACAGTGTGTAGGGGTGATGCGGAGGCCGCATAAAGCAGTTTACGGAAAAACAGAGTACACGCCGTGTACCCCATAAGTACACGCCATGTATTTTCTTTTTTTCACTAAACACACCGGGGTTGCGCCTAATCTCCAAAATGACCTTCTTCTAGGTTTCGTTCAGCCGAGATCTCCTGTACGTCCATGATCCTTCTCCAAGCCCCTGAGCTGTCGTCCAATCTACGTTTTAGCCACCATCGATTGTGTTGGGATCTCCACGGTAAGCTATCTCTTCTTATTTTTCCTTATTTCATGATTCCATCTATTTTCATGTTATCGTGGGTTGAGAATTTTGGAAGTTTTCTCAGATCTTCGACGTTCTAAGGAGAATCAATCATCTTGGTTCACTTATATCGATATCCTAACATCATGGTAGGTGGTTTGTTACCCTACGCTTAATATCCTTGAGTTTTGGTTTCAAAAGTGTCGGATACCCATATATCAGGTATCCCAGGTGTGGGATTTTGATCCTATTATTTATTTTCTTTATATTGCTTGTTATTTTCTGATTAATTGATACTAATATATACTTGGTTGCATGTTTGAGGGTCACCCTTTGGGTGTTTTCCCTGTATGGTTGTTTATCACCATCAGGCACCATTTCCTGTGAGGCAAACCCTCTTACAATTGTTAGTTTACATGTTATAACTAATTGAATGTGTTTCCTACTTTTTAAATGCTTTTGATGCTTGTAGATTTTAGCCAAGTGGATTTTCAACTTACATAGGGCTGATGACAGTCAATTACGCTCGACTGGACTACTTAGGGCTGTGAGAACCTGGTGCGGGAGATCAGTGGGGGAATAGATGACTAAGTGCTTCCCTGGAGGGTCTGTTGGTTTTAGTATCGTATGAATTACCTATGGGAATATGACTTTGTGCTTCCCAAGAGTGTTCTTAGTTTATGAACGTATCGAGACCACATGAGGAATTAGATGTAAGTGCTTCCTCAAAGAGTCTGTATCTTTCATTGCAAGACCATATGGGAATTGATGTGAGAGCTTCCCAGACTATGTCTTCCTTGTTTGATTATTGGACTATAGGGGTCTGAAAGTTTGAGCCACCCAACAATTCTGTGTGAATTTTTGTTTAGTTGGTTGTGATGAGACCACCATGCCAAAGAACAACCATGGGTTTGTACTTCTTGTGGGTTAGGTAATTTTTTTGAGTTACCTGATGTTTTACATGATTTACCTTGGAATAGAGAGCTTTTCTAGTTTCCCTGGTAGTTTAATTAAATGAATGTGAATGGTAATTGGTAGGATTTTTACTACTGTATTCCTAGTTCATTACTATATTTATTTCCTTTACTTTTTCTATATTGCTCACTGACAGTAGGGCACAAATATTGTGGTGGTTGCCTAATGGGATTAGTCTCACACCCTGTTTGGGTCCTGCTTTTCGGCCCAAATAGACTATTTTGTTGAAGGGGTGGATAGGGATTGTGGCCCTTCTACCTCAGGTACATGATTTCTTGTTGGAGCTGGAGAGCATGGGACCGGTCTTTGGATCGCGATGCTGCTGGAGATGCTGTTTACTTTTAGTATTTTGTTTCAGTTTTATTTCAGCATAGTGATTTGTTTACTGATTTCCATAGACACATGTACCATACTTCATCATTATTATATTAGACATTGCTTCAACGTTTAGTTTCAGTTTTTGTATGTTTTTTACTGCTTCCTCTATTGTGAACATTTGTTCTTCCAATTTATGCTTTACCCAATGAGGGCATAGTTTCCCCACCAACTCACCAAGGCCCTCACTGCTAGTCGGAAACCTCTGTCATTTGGGGAAACGTGCTTGAGTTCATGTGGAAATCCGGGTACGGGGCACCAGTTATGAGGCTCCGGATCTAGGTCGTTAGGTTACCAGTGTTTTTTCATGTAGATAAATAATGATTTTATTTGTATATTTTTAGTGATGCTAAAGAAAAAAATATTTAAAAGTCTCTTGTAACATCAATTCTTTTTTAGCATTGATAAAAGTAGTTTATGGCATATATAAAATCCTTATCTATAGTAGTGTGGAAACTAATAGCATCATGGATCCTACGTTGTATCATAATCTAACATAGATAATATGATCAAGGATATATGTTATCATATGTTCATGAATAAAACATGAAGCATATTACATATATCATATTTCTATAATGGCGTGTTTCTAAATTTTTTTTTACATTATAATCATTCGTAATGCATGAAAATCATTTCAAAACATATGGAAACCAAAATATTTTTTGATCAGGCCATGTTCCATTTTTATTAAAATAGTTATTCATTTAATGAAAATAATTGGTTATAGAAAATTAAAATACCACAATCCTCTAAAGTGATGAATATTCTAAGTGATGAAAATTACCACTATATGAGAATTTTTCATTCTAAATAGATCATTGGAATAATTGATTCGAAATATGGTTAAAGAATTATATGTTGAGTATAGGCTTTTATATTAATTATTTAACTCCATACTATTAATTTTAAGATAGGAATTGTTTTTTGGTGTGCTTGAACCTATATTATTCAAGACTGTTAGATTTGGTGCCCTAAAACTAACAAATATCTAATTAAGATTACATTTATATTCCAAATAGTGAATATTAATTTAAATAACGTATCAAATATTTATTTTTATTCTATAAATAATTAATTTTGTATTTTCCTAGGGCATCTTTCGCATTACAGAGGTTATAATAGTTCCCCTCTATGGTGAGAAACTTGAAATATCATGATGATATTTTTAAATCTATTTTTGTGGTTGGATAACATTCTATGATGGGAAATATAGTATTTATAATATCATGTTTGAGTACTCGTAATAGGATGAGACTTCATCACATGAAGTTCTCATTTAGTAATCTCTAAGATAAGACATTATAAGAACACACCTTCTAGTATGAATCCTACATATTTATATGTCATCAGATATTCCTATCAGTGAGTATGTGTAATAGTACATAGACATTACAGTCATTATTAATACATACTAGGACTTTCACATTTATATTTACTGACCAAAACTGTGATTCCATATATTCATTGGAATTTGGGTATATTGGGTACATAATGAATGATAGGTTATTAATTAACAAATCGATGAAGGCTTTATCCATTCCATATTTAGAGAAGTTGATACCTCGTACATTTGATTGAAATTGAACTATCTCAAAAAATTATATGGTTACGAGGTTCCAATGAGTATATTTTATATATCCAAATAAAGAAATATTAAATATATTGATTGATGAAATAGACGTTCAACCTTCTTGATGAGACATTGATAAAAAAAGTATTATATTACATTGTGAGTGATTGTATGTGGTTATCATAATTATGACATTAATTTCATTCTCTTGGGGTTCCTTGATCTATTTTTAAATATAAATGTTGGACGTTAGGAAAGACCATCTAATTATAATGAGAAATAATCCTAGAGGGTCACACAGTAATAGTTTCCATTGATCGCAATTAAATTCTATTTGAATTTAATTAGTGGAATAAATATTATTCTCATGAACAATGAATAATTTTATTCATGTTTTTAAATAAAAAGTATTTATTTAATTTTCAATAAATATTTATAAACTAGTTTTTATATAAAATATTTACTTAAGAATAAAATATTAATTCAGGTATTCAATAAATACAAAGGAGTTCAAGAGGAATATGATCATGTATGGTGATAAATATTAATTTTCAATCCAATAAAATATTATTTATCATTATGCAAGTTATTGAAAACCATAAAATAATAATAATATAATTATTATATAGAATGGGATTTGGTAAAGAATATTATATTATTTAAGATCAGGTATATTATTAAATAATATTTCAATCTAGACCTGTACTTTATAAATAGATGGTTATGTCTATTGAATATGGTTAACCATTATTCAAGAATAAATATTTGAGAATCATTTTGCACAACAGACTTCTCCCTCCAATCGTCCTACTCCCTCTATAGAATGGGAAGAACAAAAGTTAATCCTTAAACCCCTAAAGAACTTGAAGTGATCAATATGAACAAAATATTACAATTGATCTTCCATTCTAGCACCTGTCATTTTTTCAGTGTTTCTTGAAGATCAATGGAGTACATGTGGATCACCATTAGAGGGATTCTATACTTGGATCCTAACAAAGAAACAATGGTAATTAGAAAAGGGTTTTATAAGATCAACATAATTATCATAAAATGATCCTCAGACCAGATATTCTTTCTTTATATCTAATATAAATTAAATATAAATTTAATGTGCAATAATCATCTATGGGTTCCAGGTTATCTTATGGCAATATGAAATGGAAAATTTTCTTCTGTAATTATGTTTACATATTTTATAAATGGCGAGTTTTCCATAAAATCAACAAAAACATTATTGGTTATCCACCCATCAAGATTCTTTTTTGGTAACCAGAACATTCAAGTGGTGAAAGAGGGATTATGTTTTAAATATATAATTATTTATTTGATTTTTGATATATTATGTCGAATGGTGGGTTGATCATACATTTTAGAATATTTCTTATTTAATATGATGTTTAATTAACATGTTGTTGAAGTTTTATTTTCATCTTCATGACTTATATTTTCTAAAAGGTATATGAACACTTAAAAAATGACCATAGATCCATCATGATGTGCCAATAATTTTTCACCGGTAAAACTGGGTTACAAAACACATAGCTAAAGTACACACCACATACCCAAGTGAACTTCACCTAGATGTGTCACAAGATACCAAACATTCCATGTTGTAAATACACACATTGAATTAATTGAACACCTTTTGTAGAATGGGCCAACCTAGAACAAGACATATTGGATTACACGATGTGTAGTTGGTGTAACTGTTATGTATTACACACAATTTTGAAAAAAATTGATGTTAATCACATGTTAAAATATATGGTTTATTACATCATCAGATTAACATCTTGGAACTTTAGTAAAATACATTCGGTGTATCTAGATTACACCATGTTTATTTCATTATTTTTGGAATCCTAAATATATGACGAGTAATATGGAAGGTCAAGAGGGCACACAATAAGTTAGATACGTTTCATGCAACTCATTATTACATGTTGTGAATTGTTATGTTTGAAGAACATTCCAATTCCTTCAGTGGGTTACACAAACACATAACCAGTGGGATACATGGCATGTAACCGGCTAGTACATATTAGGTAGTCCCCACTTCTTAAGTAAACACTGAGTCCTTCAGGGGGTTACATGGACCCAAAAAAGTATGATACATGTCATGTAGCTGTAGATTACATGTCATGTAGTCTAGCTAAGGTATGCACCAACGCCCCAAGATTTATCCTAGGTACATAGAATTTTAGGAAAATGGAATTTTTCTTGTAAGTACACATCGTGTAGTCTACCAATAAAGGGAAAAATTATAACACGTGAAGTAATTAAATATTTAATTAAAACCAAATTATATTGATTGACACCTAAAGTGTTTGAAAATTCAATAATGGTTTTAATGAATTAAAAAATTCTCAATTAATTTATTATAATTATTGGTCATTCATTTTGTTTGACGTGAATGCATTAATGTTAGGAATATGCAAGAGAATTCAGATATTCATTAAGATAAAATGTAATTAATTAATTAATTAGTGTAATTATTTTAATAGTAATAATAAATAATGAATATAAATTATTGTTATCTAGTATACTTTTTTGTATTTTTATATTTGTATGACCGTTCATGAGATTGACTAAGGCATTTGTATGTATTCTTTTTATCTAATATAGTTTATTACATTGTTTTTAACTTATTAATTATTAAATTAAATATAACGACCTTTGATTCATCACTCCATCCTTTATTATGTGGCAATTATGTGCCCAAAGATATTTATGTGATTCCCCTTAACTAACTCTTTGATACCCCTCACCTATGTGTGAGTTATAAATACATGTAATAATTAGAGTATTACAAGGTGTGTGGAGGAGTTCCATGAAGGAAATGAGATGATACCTACCCAAGTGATATATAGATGGATAGGTGGAATGCTTTAACTCATGAAAAAAAATATCATAATGAGTTTTTCCTAGGTCATAGGTTGATTTATTTTACGCTCATCAAATTAACCATTAGATAACTTCATGATCAGGTCATATATTTATTTACTTATTTTTGTCTTTTTAATTGTTTATTTTATGGGTGTAATATTAATATCACACAATTAAATGAAGTAATGTGCAATGGTGAAAGATAAATTAAAGGATTTTTCATAAATGATTTATAACAAAATGTTAATTAATTAAGTTAAATACTCTTAATATTGATAGTAAATGTAGAATATATAATTTGAAAAATTAATTTTATGTAATATAAACAATATTCCATTAATTAATATTAAGTCAGAATTGGACCTCCATTAATTGATTAAGAATGAAAGTCACATAACTAAATTTTTGACCAAACCTTATTGGTACACATAATTTTATCAAGGAGTTATTATAATTGGTTGGGTTTACTTAACCATATTTCATAAATATAAGTATCCCTTGCTAGACGTGATTTAGAATGGTGGAAAATGTTGAGCAAATCCATGTTAGGATTTTTGGATTTGGGATTCAACTCAATTGATAAAGGAGCTTCAATCCCATGATTTATAAATACTTGTGTACCTACATACCTTTAATTATCTCTAAAAACCCTATTTGGGGTTATATGAAGGGGAATATGGATATTTTACACTAAGAATGTCCTAAAAAATAGAAATTTTGGGTCTAATGGTGAGGTATGTTAGTACTTCATAAAATAATGGGAGAGTTAATAAAATATATTATTATTATGTCTCATATAAATTTCAATTATGTGAATTATTAATAATCATATATTTTATAATTTTGTAATCATTGGAAAAAACCCCATGAAACCACCTTGATTATTCCTTAACTCAAGGTATTTCCTTACAAATAAAAATGTCATGATATTGTATAATAATTTTTATAATGCACTATCATCAGGAAATTTTTATTATGTTTTGGAATCCATTATTCCAATTTTGCCACCTTGATAGGTTTGAAAAGGCGACAGTTATGCCTACCAGATATATGTAGAGGACTCATCCTATATATATTGTATTATATTATAGAGACCTGAAGCATGACGTACATAGATATTACATTACTTTTGCGGAATACTTAATATATAACAAAAACAGACACACAAGGAACGTAATAGTTTAGTGTCTTTGGAATCTTGGAACGTAATCTTCTAATTGTGGTGAAAGATCTTCAACATATCCCATAAAGATCTTCCACTTTTAGTTTCCTTACCTAAAACGTTTCTTTTAATCCTGGGGGAAAATAAAACATAAAAATGGTGAGCTCAAACGCTCAGTAAGGGTAATCATGGATAAAATAAAACATACCATATACATTTGAACTTAAAATAAACATGAACATTAAAAATCTTGAGCAATGACATAAAACATGGAAGTACATAAGGCATAGATCATAATGGAAAATAAATCACGATAAAATAGCATGAGAATAAAACATGTGATTGTGGCATCCATTAAGCACATGTAATGATTTCCATAGTGGCCAAGGCATTGCTTCCAAGACCATCATAGTGTAAAAAGTCCCGTTCTGAATCGAGTTCACTCCTCGTTCCAGTCCTGTAATACTGAACCGGATTAACATACCATTCCAGCCATGTCTATCTCATGAGATATAAATCATTATCCAATGCATTGTAGGGAGATATAGGTCCTACCCATCTCATAATGAAATCATTCTTACTTGTGCCACAAAATAAACATACATCATTCATAATAACCCAATTAATAAAATGGGTTTCATAAACATCATCCCATCATCACAAAATCCATATAAAATAAATGGATATCATTTCACAATAAGAAAAGTGAAACTATGTAAATCATAGAGACATTATACTTGAAACATATGAAATAATTTCATCTTATATAAAAAATGGTTTTGATAAAACACTTGAAATGAATTCTTGAGGAAAATATCCTTTCTTCTTCAAAATCAATTTCTTTTCACAAAACCTCATCCAATTTTTAAAGAAGGATATTTTGTTGAAAATAGTCATGAAATATTTTGTAGAAAGCTTCATGAAAATAAGGCTTTATAAAACCATAAATATCCTTTTATGCCTTATAAGTTAAAAAAAATTCTTCTCGTACTTTTGCCAGAAAATCAAAAAAGTACCTTGTAACGTAAATAAAGGAAAGATTCCTTACATACCATGTAGTAAAATCCAAAAATTCAAAAATGGGTAAAAAGGACATTAAACATACATGAAAACACTTTTATAAAACTTGGACATGGATGATTTCAATAACCCCAGTAAATACGTACGAATAAGCAATCTCGGATAAAAATGAGATTTGAAAAATTATCCTTTACCTTAGGTCCGATATGCTTTATACTTATCCAAAAATACTATATAATGATTTAAATAAAGTCATTGACTTATTACAGAATCATATTCATTGTTATTATATCATATATGGTTCACTTATGACTTTATATTACCCGTTCTTTTGTAAATTCATGTTCAAGTAGTGTTTTGGGTAAAATCGTTTCATTTTTCATTCATGTTTTAACATGTAATTATTCATATGATTACTTAGATCATGATTAATTACATACAGAATGTAAAAATTGATTTATATATAATATATACTCAGAATATATATATAATGGATCGATAAATGGAAAGAAACACACCGTTCATGGAGACGATAAGCCGTACGTACGCATGAACGCTGTTTTTGTTTCCATATTGAATTGAATAGAATTAAGTAGATGACATAAAAATATATATACATAAATCCAGTAGAATAATTATGTCATATATTTAATTATTATTTAATATATATACTTTATAATCTTTCTTGAATGGTTATCAGGGAGAGTGAATCTCATCGCGTCGTGGAGACGATATTCTGTACGTACGCACGAGCGATGATATCATTCCCATGATCATGGATTTGTATTAAAGTGTATGTATAATATTAAAGAATGAATATCACTTTACAATAATCATATATATTCATTACTTTCACCATTATACCCATCCATGTAAGGTGGTGGTGGAAAATAAATTACACCACGGCGTGGAGACGGTATTCCGTACATACCCACGCACGGTGATTTTATTTTTCGTAGGATGGATAGATGGTGAAATAGGGTTGTTTCATACTTATAATGACATATCAGTATATGATTGATACTGATGTGATTACTTCATAATGAAACAACTAAAGAATAAGAAGTGGAAGAAGAAATAAAGTTGAAATAATCGGTAACAGACATTACCTCTTCTTTGAAGCGCCTCTTTGAGACCTCCTCTTAGGGTACTAAAATTTGTCTTTTAAGAAGACCATGACCTCTAGGTTGTTTCTAGGGAAATGGCGAAGTGAAATGGGCAGGTTTCGGCCGAGCATGAAGGCTCAAATTGGTGTGAGGAGGAGAGGGAGTAGGTTCCCTTTTATAAGGGAGGAGAGGGGCACCTTTGGAAAGCTTAAAAATAATAATTTATAATAAATCTAAACCCACTTAAAAACCTCCAAAAATGACTCATATTCTAATATTAGAATATATAGGGTTGTAATCTCGTCAACAAATAAAAGTTAGACATGTTAGGAAATTATTTTAAACATTATCAACTTGATTTTTCAATTTTATTTTATTTTTGGTAATAACATTATAAATTTTAAATTACAACAAATAATTACTTATTTGTTGTGAATTGTCCATTATTGGATAATTTATAACATTTTAGACCATATAAATATAAAATTATAATTTTTATATATATTTTTTTATTTTTAAACAATTTTATAATATATTATTTTTATAAAATAACAATAGTGTCAATTTTGACACTATTCATTTATTTGAATTTAAATAAAATATATACAGAATATATGTTCGAAATAAAAGCTTTAATAGATTCATAAAAGGTCATATCTATCTATAAAATTAGAGGAGTACATTAAATAGTTCATATAATATTTATTTTATTATTTTTAAAACCATTTATTTGGTTTATCTCTTAATAAAATAATTACTCCAACATTTTTGTATAATTATTTCATATACTTATTTGTTGCATAAAAATTAAAACTAAAATCCTATGATTCATATAAATCTATTACCTTTATCAATAATACTTTTACTCGAATTTATCATCTTAAAATCACAATATGTAAATTGTTATATTTATTAAATTATGAAGGTGACAACTTTGTCATCATTTAAAATAAAATAATATAATTGTCATAATCACTTTTATAAGACTCTAAACGGTTATATTTTAGGTCATTGGATGTTTATGGTGTATATATTAACTAACAATATGTTTTGGTCGGGTTTTTGGGTCTCTTAATGGGTATTATTATTTCAATAAAAACTATTACTGATTTTTCACTTAATAAATGATTTCTACATCATTAATGTATCACCATTAATGACAATTATTTAAACCCTAAAAATTCTAAATAAATTATCATGATGTAGATAATTTTATTATATTTCTGTAGACTATTCATTTTCGATGTTTTATGATGTTTATCACTAAATTAAAATTATTATACTTATAATATTTAAGAGAGTGACATGTTGTCACTTTCTTTGGTTTTAATAATAATGAAATTATTTTCATGGTCAAAAGTCCATAAAATTAATCTAATCCGACCCTTAGGTGATATGGTTATACTTTTAGCCATCAAATAGAATTTTGGAATGTGTTAGGGTAATTTTATAATATTATATTTACCCTTAATTATCTGATTTACCTTTAACTATGGTAAATAAAATTTACCATAGTTACTATTCATAATTCCAAAAAAGAAAAAGTATCCTATTAACATAATTTGGACCCATTGATTCCAAGTATGGAATCCATTTTTTCAAATTCAATATACATATGTTTCAAAAATTAAATTAAAATTAATCCCGTTGTCGAATGAAAATGGGTTTTTGTTTAAAACATTGCAAAAGATTGAATTGATTTATCCTACAAATTCAATGTAAAATCAATTCTAATGACTTACATTATATTAAATTGTAAAAATATAATCTATTTATAATTTAAAACCATTCAACATTATAATTTAACCATATAAATTATTACAATGAAAAAAGTTGTTTTTAATTAAAATATAGCGTGTTGTTACTATTCATTAAAATATGAAAGTTATCAGAAAAATATCAAAACTTTATCCAATGTAAATTATTATATCCTGATTCAAAAGAAGAATTTTATTTTGTCAAATTGACCTTATAAAAATTTCAACATCTAGATTTAAAGTGTGTGCGCCATCAAAAGGCGGCAAAACTGCATTTTTGAAAAATACATATTTTACCTGAAAATTTTATTTTGTTCTTATACCATGTTCTAGAAAATGTGTAAGATGAATAATAATGTTGTAAAATTCAAAATTTATTTAATACTATTCATAATGGCTATTTCATAATAATATTATAATAATATATCGTTGTTTAGTAAAACCCGGTATTGCGTACAACACACGCTATCGAGGAAGGTCGTGATTGCGTGTAATGCAAGCCAAGTTAGGGTTGCGTGTTGTGAAAGACTCCATTGTTGTTTCATATAACATAATCCAACCATGTTTCATTTATACATTGAATATATATATATATATACACTCAATGTTGCGTAGAATGACTACTATCAAACGAACATGAAATTGTGTGTAACACAACCTAAGAATAGTGTTGCATATACTGCAAGCTAATACGGTGTTGCGTATAGCACAAGATAATCTTGTTGTAGCTTACAACACAATACATCAATGAAATTAAAAGAATATTTTTCATAAAATCTCGGTGTGTTATATTCTACCCCCCTTAAAATTAATTTCACCCTCGAAATTCGTCTGGTTATAAATGGTTTACTACTCAAAAGTTTATTTAATAGAAACCCACATCGTAAAAAAGAATACCAAAACATGGCTTTAAAAACTAAAGTATGAAACGTAACGGTTACCCAAATTAACTCATCACTGGGTTTTCATGTAGGAGAACATAGGTGAAAATATGGATATGGAAGAAAAATCTAACCATCAAGTTATGATGGAGAATGGTAGAGAACATGGCTATGAAAAATCCATCAATCACAAATCCATAGATTTGTGATGATCTAAGGTACCATCGGATTCATCGGATATAAGAGCACTAGGACAAATTTTTTGGTTTTCAATAACTTTTCCATAAAGTTGAAAATTTTGAATTAGAATAAATTCTTGCTTGATTTTGGTACAATCTCACTATTGTTCGTGATTTGAACAATTTCCGATTCATCTCTTAAAGAAATGAAGTTGAATTTGTTATTTGTGAAGAGTTAGCAGATCATGTGATATAATTATGGTTCATTCCATCTGTTTCAAGAAAAAGTTATCAAATATACATAATTCCATCTATGCTGAGGTTAATCATATACGATTCCAAAAATGAACTTATACTTCATATATCATACCACATAATAAAATAAAACTAGTTTCTACTAACCAGGGACTTCATGTAGGCCAATGGTAGGTGATAAAGTCCAGTCGCACTTCGGATGTTGGTTCGATTCCCACAGCCTTGTCCGACGCGATGGGATGTATCCCGTCCTGCAGGTTGTCCTTTTTCTAAAACTACATTATAAATAATATCGGAAAAAAATCTAGCCTTAAACAATACTAACTTATGTCCAACATAATTCATTCCAATCTTTAGGATTATCCAAAATACATATGTCCGATCTCAATGTATAAAGAAAACGATTACTTGAAATGTCATCAACCAAGCACGTGAATACCATCATTTATCCCCCATATATCCTTCTGATCACATTCCAATCATGTGAATACCTTAATCATGTATTCTCTAGAAAAATGAATACCCATTGAACCTTAGTGAAAACATGAATTCTGTCGAATGTTTACTCTTTCCACAATCCAAAATAACAAAAATTATATATACTCAAACCATGATATGACCTTCTCCTTATATCAGTTATGAGCTCATGAATACTATCAAACATTTAATTTTCTCTTTATCCCTTCATTATGTGCATATCATCTACCGTCCAAAAATATCTGAATAACCTTTCATGGTTACTAGTACCATTCATCATATACTTTCAAAACATAAGGAAAGACAACAGTGTAACAATCCTTAGATATCTCTTTATTACATAGTACCATGAGATTACTTATACAACATTACACTTGATAAACATGTAATCATTCCACTACCTTCTTAAACCATTGACCGAGTTTCAACAATTCTTTCATCTCACATATCATTTGTAGCCTCTTCATCATCATCAACATAAATACTACCCATACGACCATACTGATTCTCTTCATGAGACGTTCCCTTAGGTAATTGGTTCACATAATTCCCGTACGTTCCACATTTAAAACATTTAACCATTGTTGATGTCGTAGCAATACCATTATCCTTGTCCATGGTGTTAACTAAACCTTTTCCTTTGCACTTACTGGCTTTGTGTCCTTCTTTTACACACCCAAATAATCTTCTAGTTCCTTTGAAACATTCTCCTTGATGCCTCTTCCCACATCATTTACATAGGGGAAATTGAACTTTCTTTCCTCTATGATCATCATGAAACTCAATCTTTATCTTATTAGATGAGTTAGGAAACTTACCAAATTTTATTTTATTGATCATATTATGAGATTTTTGATTTGGCATAATAATTATGTTTGGACTTCCAAATCCCATTTCATTTGGTTGCTCATGAATAATATCATTCCATTGTCTATCATATCCTCCATTATCGTGTATCATCTTGTTTCCAGCCATTTTATAAAACCCAAAAAGAATAATGTGAGAGGAAAAAATCATAATAAATTGGGAGTAACTTCAATATCTAACATCTTAGGTTTAATCTAATATCGTTACCATAATTCTAGGAATATAACCTATACTTATACTTAACCTTAGGGACATCCCTAAACATACCTTAGAAATATCTCTAGGGATCTCACTAAAGTTCTCGCATCCTAGTTTCCAAAGGTTGACTAAACCTTTCCTCTGATACCAATTGTAGAGACCTGAAGCTTGATGTGCATAGATATTACATTACTTTTTCGGAATACTTAATACATAAAAAAAACAGACACACATGGACCATAATATTTTAGTGTCTTTGGAAACTTGGAACGTAATCTTCTAATTGTGGTGAAAGATCTTCAACATCTCCCATAAAGATCTTCCACTTTTTGTTTCCTTACCTAAAACCTTTATTTTAATCCTGGGGGAAAATAAAACATAAAAATGGTGAGCTCAAATGCTCATTAAGGGTAAGCATGGATAAAATAAAACATACCATATACATTTTAAATTATAAAAAACATGAACATTAAAAATCTTGAGAAACAACATAAAACATGGAAGTACATGAGGCATATATCACAATGGAACATAAATCATGATAAAATAGCATGGGAATAAAACATGTAATTGTGGAATCCATTAATAACATGTAATGATTTCCATAGTATCCAAGGCATTGCTGCCAAGACCATCTTAGTGTACAGAGTCCCTTTCTGAATCGAGTTCACTCCTCGTTCCAGTCCTATAATACTGAACCGGATTAACTTACATTTCCTTCCATGTTTATCTCATGAGATATAAATCTTTACCCAATGCATTGGAGGGAGATATAGGTCCCACCCATCTCATAATGAAATCATTCTTGCTTGTGCCACAAAATAAACATACATCATTCATAATAACCCAATTAATAAAATGGGTTTCATAAACATCATCCCATCATCACATAATCCATATAAAATAAATGGATATCATTTCATAATAAGAAAAGTGAAACTATGTAAATCATAGAGACATTATACTTGAAACATATGAAATAATGTCATCATAGATGAAAAATGGTTTTGATAAAACACTTGAAATGAATTCTTGAGGAAAATATCCTTCCTTCTTCAAAATCAATTTCTTTTCGCAAAACGAAATGCAATTTTAAAAGAAGGATATTTTTTTTAAAATAGTCATGAAATATTTTGGTGGAAGCTTCATGAAAATAAGGCTTTATAAAACCGTAAATATCCTTTCATGCTGTATAAGTTTAAAAAAACATTATTCTCGTACTTTTGCAGGAAAAGTCAAAAAAGTACCTCGTAACATAAACAAAAGAAAGATTCCTTACATACCATGTTTTAAAAGTAAAAAAGTCAAAAATTGGTAAAAATGACTTTAAACATACTTGAAAACACTTTTATAAAATGTGGACATGAACGATTTCAATAACCCTAGTAAATACTTAAGAATAAGTAATCTCTAATAAAAATGAGATTTGAAAAATTATCCCTTACCTTAGGTCCGATATGCTTCATACGTATCCAAACCTCCTATATAATGATTTAAATAATGTCATTGACTTATTACAGAATCATATTCATCGTTATTATATCATATATGGTTCACTTATGACTTTATATTACCCGTTCTATTGTAAATTCATTTTAAAGTAGTGTTTTGGGTAAAATCGTTTCATTTGTCAATCATGTTTTAACTTGTAATTATTCATATGATTACATAGATCAAGATTAATTACATCCAGAATGTAAAACATTATTTGTATATAATATATATTCAGAATATATATATAATGAATCGATAAATGGAAAGAAATACACCGTTCATGGAGACGGTAGGCCGTACGTACGCATGAACGCTGTTTTCGTTTCCTTATTGAATTGAATGGAATTAAGTAAATGAAATAAATATATATATACATAAATCCAGTAGCACTATTATTTCATATATTTCATGATTATTTATTATATATACTTTATAATCATTATTGAATGGTTATCATGGAGAGTGTATCTCATCGCGTCATGGAGACGGTATTCCGTACGTACACACGAGCAATGATATCATTCCCATGATCGTGGAATTGTATTAAAGTGTATGTATAATATTACAGAATCAATATCACTTTACAATAATCATATATATTCATTACTTTCACCATTATACCCATCCATGTAAGGTGGTGGTGGAAAATAAATTACAGCACGGCGTGGAGACGGTATTCCATACGTATGCACGTGCGGTGATTTTGTTTTCCGTAGGATGGATAGATGGTGAAATAGGGTTGTTTAATACTTATAATAAAATATCAGTATATGAGTGATACTTATGTTATTACTTCATAATGAAACAACTAAAGAATAAGAAGTGGAAGAAGAAATAAAGTTGAAAGAATCGGTAACAGACATTATCTCTTCTTTGAAGCGCCTCTTTGAGACCTCCTCTTAGGGCACTAATTTTTCTCTTTTAAGAAGACCAGGACCTCTAGGATGTTTCTAGAAAAGTGGGAAAGAAAAATGAGCAGGTATTGTTCGAGCTTGAAGGCTCAAATTGGTGCGAGGAGGAGAGGAAGGATGTGCCCTTTTCTAAGGGAGGAGAGGGGCACCTTTGGAAATCTTAAAAATATTAATTTATAATAAATCTAAATCCACTTAAAAAACTCCAAAAATGACTCATATTTGAATATTAGATGATATAGGGTTGTAATCTAATGATCCAATAAAATTTAGACATGTTATGAAATTATTTTAAACATTTATCAACTTGATTTATCAGTTTAATTTTATTTGTGGTAATAACATTATAAATTTGAAATTATAACAAATAATTACTTATTTGTTCTGAATTGTACATAATTGGATACTTTATAACATTTTACACGATATAAATTTAAATTTACAATATTTATATATTTTAGTGATTTTTAAACAATTTTATAATATGTTATGTTTATAAAATAACAATAGTGTCAATTTTGACAAAATTCATTTATTTGAATTTAAACAAAATATATCCAAGAGATATGTTCGAACTAAAATATTTAATAGATTCATAAAAGGTCATATGTATCTAGAAAATTAGTTTAGTACATTAAATAGTGCATATAATATTTATTTTATTATTTTTAAAACCATTTATTTGGTTTATCTCTTAATAAAATAATTACTACAACATTTTTTTATAATTATTTCATATACTTATTTGTTGAAAAAAAATAAAACTAAAATCCTATAATGCAGATAAATCTATTACCTTTCACAATACTACTTTTACTCTAATTTATCATCTTAAAATCACAATATGTAAATTGTTATATTTATTAAATTATGAAGGTGACAACTTTGGCATCATTTAAAATAAAATAATATAAGTGTCATAATCACTTTTTTTAAGACTCCAAACGGTTATATATTAGGTCATTGGATGATTATGGTGTAGATATACACTACCAATATATTTTTTTCCGGTTTGTGGGTATTTTAATGGGTATTATTATTTCAATAAAAACTATATTACTGATTTGTCATTTAATAAATAATTTCTGCAACATTAATGTATCACCATTAATGACAATTATTTAATCCATAAAAATTCTAAATAAATTATCATGACGTAGATAATTTTATTAGTTTTCTGGAGACTATTCATGTTCGATGTTTTATTATGTTTATAACTAAATTAAAATTAGTATACTTATATGATTTAAGAGAGTGACATGTTGTCACTTTCTTTGGTTTTAATAATAATTAAATTATTTTCATGGTCAAAAGTCCATAAAATGAATCTAATCCAACAATTAGGTGATATGGGTATAGTTTTATCCATCCAATAGAATTTTTTCATTTGTTAGGGTAATTTTATAATATTATATTTACCCATAATTACCCGATTTACCTTTAACTATTGTAAATAAAATTTACCATAGTTACTATTCATAATTTCCAAAAATAAAAAGTAGCCTATTAACATAATTTAGACCCACTAATTCCAAATATGGAATCCATTTTTTCAAATTCAATATACAGAAGTTGCAGAAATTAAATTAAAATTAATCCCGTTGTCAAATGAAAACGGGTTTTTGTTTAAAACATTGCAAAAGATTGAATTGATTTAACCTACGAATTAAATGTAAAATCAATGATAATGACATAAATTATATTAAATGGTAAAAATATATTATATTTATAATTTAAAACCATTCTATATTATAATTTAATCATATAAATTATGACGATGAAAAAAGTTGTTTTTAATTAAAATATAGTGTGTTTTTTCTATTCATTAAAATATGAAAGTTATCAGAAAAATATCAAAACTTTATCCAATGTAAATTTTTATATCCTGATTCAAAAGAAGAATTTTATTTTGTCAAATTGAACTTATTAACATTTCAACAACTATATTTAATGTGGGTGCGCCATCAAAAGGCGGTCAAACTGCATTTTTGAAAAATACATATTTTACCTGAAAAATTTATTTTGTTCTTATACCATGTTCTAGAAAATGTGTAAGATGAATAATAATGTTATAAAATTAAAAATTTGTTTAATACTATTCATAACGTCTAGTTCATAATAATATTATAATAATATATCATTGTTTAGTAAAACCCGGTATTGCGTACAACACACGCTATCGAGAAAGGTCGTGATTGCGTGTAATGCAAGCCAAGTTGGGGTTGCATGTTGTGCAAGACTCCTTTGTTGTTTCATATAACAGAATCCAAACATTTTTCATTTATACATTGAATATATATATATATATATACACACACACTCAATGTTGTATAGAATGACTACTATCAAACGAACATGAAATTGTGTGTAACACAATCTAAGAATAGTGTTGCGTATACTGAAAGCTAATACAGTGTTGCGTATAGCACAATATAATCTTGTTCTAGCTTACAACACAAGACATCAATGAAATTAAAAGAATATTTTTCATAAAATCTCAGGGTGTTACATATATTGTCAACTATATATGGATAGTTGACGATACACCATAAATACATGGATGATTAAACCTTAATATCTCATCTTATTTATATTGAGAATGAGAATGAAAGTATTGAAATAAATAAGATTGTTAATGGACTATATTAGTGTAAACTGGACGAATGTAATCTAGATAATGATCATGATTTAAAAATATTGGGGTATATTGATTATTTGGAAAAATTAGGCTTCACTTGGATAAGAAAATATCCATTAATCTAATTTTATTATCCTTACCTCCAGGGTTATCTTTAATTGTCCATGCCTTGATAAATAAGATTGATAAGTCACATAAAAATTCTTTTTCAATACTTCACAAAACAGATAAGTACATGTTGAAACCTCTTTCTCCACCCCTTATGGTGAACTTTTTGAAAGAAAGGGCCGATGATCTCATAACTAATATAAAAATAAAACATACATTACAACATCCTCAAATGTGGAAAAGGATTCAAGGGTAGAAGAAAAAAAGGAGGAAATTTTCTTCTTATGTGGAAAACATGAGAATTAGAAGATAAATTATAATTAATGGAAGAATAAAGTTGTTTCATCTACTTTAGGTACATTCATCATGTTTCTATTCAACACTTGTGTATTAATTAGAATATTCTTACAACATACATGTATTTGAATACAAGAAATTAACATGAATATAAAGGTTATAGAGTGAACTCAAAAGTAGCTGAGAAAGGTGGAATCCTACATCTGTCAAGGGGAGATCGCTGCTTTTCATTTCCAAAGTAGATTGATTCGATTATATAATGAGTATTACCAAAAGATTTATCTTAGTGTCCATCTATAAAAAATGATCCATTTTTCCACATTTTTAATAAATGTGGTTATGGTACTTTAATACTAAACTAATGGTTCAATAACTATTGAATCACAGTTATCCTTCACAATAACTGATAAATATAAAATATAATAATCATACACAATGGTGAAAAAATAATTATTTCTTAAATAAAATTGAATTTACTTGACATTATTATACCAATAAAATATTTTAGTCTCAGTTGAGCTAAGACACTGGGTATACATACAATCTTACTATCATGTTTAAACAAATAAACCATTATAAATAATGGTACATCACTATGATTTTTGGGTTAGTTCATCATGGACATGTTAACTACTATAAATAAAAAGGTAACCTCATATAATTATTGATATATATTTATGAAATTAATGAAATTCTCAATGAAGTAAATGAGGAACATTGAAAATATTGAGGAATTTTCAATATGGATTGTTAAAGAGCATCTTTTTGAAGTAGTCTTTGATCATACACGTGTTGGAAAGGTATTCCCAAAATCCAATTTCCATATAAACAACAATTTAATTATTATAGTAAAATTTATATATATGATGAGTATTATATATATTAAAATTTTTATATTTTGTTTTCCAAGACATATTTTACAAATATAATTAAAACAACTAACCATATGCAAAACATATTGTCTAATGAATATCATATAAATTTCAATATGACATTAATCTATTATGAAATTGACATATTTTTTTATTGAAAAACATTTGTTAAAAGTTTGGATTAGTTGTAAATGAATATGAAACACTAAGGTCAATCTTAGTTAATAATCCAATAGAAACTATGTATATTAATTTCTAATAAAGGCTAACTAAATTTCAATAAAGGAAGACTTCATATTTAAATATTGTGGGATAAAACATAAATTCTATGTATTAAGGTTATGGATGCACCTAAATTTGGAATAAGAACACTGGACTCCCCTTAGCTTAGTGGGACGTGTAGTTATAAAGCCACATCATATGTAGGTAGTAAAAAAATAGGTGCCTTATGATCACCATGAAGGGTGATTCATATATTTTTCTTTTAGAATAAATATTAATACAAAAATTGAATTAATGGAAATGTTCTAAGGTTGAAAAATATATATGAATACAAGAAATGGACCCTTTGTATCATGATTTGGTGACACTATATTTTAAATGTTATTGAGACATGATAATGTTGTTGGGTATAAAAGAGAAACTTGATATAGATGGTACAAGATGGTACCAATAAATCACTATTTATTATTGAACGTTTTTGTTTATAACTAAACCTATACACATTTCATCATGACTAAAATAATTTTGAATTTTACTTGCTGAATCATTTTTCCATTATCATCATATTGAGATATTTTCTATTAGGGACACCGCTTTTGGATGAATCCTTATGGAAGATGAATATATCATATGAAAAAAATTATTACCTATGCTATATGTCTATAATGAATAATTGGAAAGGGTCAGTTAAATCAATAAATTCAAAAAAATTATGAAGATTACATAAATTTATTTATGAATAAATCATGAATATTGATCATTGAATAATTACTTAGAATGAATGAGTGACATGTGTCTCTAATATTTTAGTGGGAGAACTTTATGTTTTCAATATATATATACTGATAACATATAGAAATAATGTTTTATGACTAACTAGTCAGTTAAGAAAAAAACTGAAATTTCTCTAATCATGACATAAAGTAACAACCATGTTCATGGAAAATAGTTCTTAAATGTAGATATATGGCTTTTATAAATCTAGTCATAACTCATATATTTAAAAAGTATTAAAAACTTAAAGGTTAAAATAATTCAAGAAATAATTTTTTTGTTCTATAATCCTTCTATTAGAACATGCATGAGAATCGGAAGAGATTATTGAGATAAAAATAATTTCAAAAGCCTAAGTGATAGGTATTTATATCTTAGGACATGATATGTACTAAATTTTTATTTTACTGATGCATAATTCATTATAGTTGAATATCAAATATATCCAATATAACTTCATGTCCTTTCTATTGGATCTATCTAATAGTACATAGATATGATGAATCAGATGAGTTCTTAGTGTCTGGAGATATGGTAATACTAGTGATCACTTTAATTGAACAATTATCTTCATTGAGTTTAATTTTATCTTGTATCACAGAAAAGGATAAGGTAATATGCATTAAAAACTTATTACAACCATTTGTTTCCATATCTAAAATATATGAGTATATAGTGTCTTCTGATGTATAATATGGAGTGGTTTTACAACATCCATTTAAGGTTTTGTTTTATATTAAAATAAATAGATTTATCTTAATTATGATAATATTTTTATATTACTTTAGTCATGATTTAGGGACTCTAACATGGGGGGATGTGGATAAATGATTATATCACTACTAGAGGGATTTTATCAATGTAGTAATGTTTTAGTAAATAAATCCTCCACGCAGCTATGTGGATTTACCAACCAGGGTCACAAAAACTTGATAGTACCATTATCTATAACCTCACTCCATTAAATCATGTTTAACATGTGTGAACAAGAAATTCAATAGTTGTTTACACTGGGTCCAGTGAGAATCTATTGGATATGGTTCCCTTAAACCAAAAACTTTATACTAATATTACATTTATATTCATGTAATTGAATATTAATATATATCACTCATCACATATGTAACATCTTGACCCGACTCACCCTTGAACTGGTGGCCAGACCGGTCACCACATGACCTCAAGCGCATCTCCCTGCATATTAGAGGCTACCAACTTTCAGCAAGGGTGTAAGGATAGTCTGTGGGGAGACTATACCCTATTATCAGAGTAAAAAAAGGACAAGAGTAGTAAATAGCGGAAGCAATCCAAATAAACGATAAATTAGTAGAAGATATAATTTTAAAAATATTGAATAAAACAAAATGACCATAACCAATGTTATACAATGCATGAATTTTATGAAGGTACAACTATGAATGAAATATACAAAAGAAACGTGATTTACATATCTTGTACAATGTACATAAAAGAAAACTAATCCCTATGGTATTTCTCCATGAGCATCCTGATCTCCCGCTCGGTCCACTGCTCATATCTACTAAGTATATGAAAATAACAGAATCCTGCAACCAAATAAAATATACCCAGGTACCCCAGTGCAATGGCGGGTCAAGTAGGGTGTGAGATATTAACCTTATTAGTTCGTAACCACCAGTTTCTACCCAAAATCCATACATTCAATAAATAATTTAAACAGTGTGAAAGCATGCTTAAATATGGTAAGCAATACAATGTAACTAAATACCCATATACCTGCTTCAGCCCTTAGCTGGTGTCTGAACCTGTATCGTAAATTTATCATCCATACACACAAATTGTCACACATTAATTTCCTATTTATTAATAATTCAACTACATTGAATTATCCTAGTTTTAGGACCCGGCCTAAGCCTCACATTCCCCGTGTGAGAAATGACACAGATGTCTCAGAAGACCATCTAAAAAATAAAAGTATGGATTGAATCCAAGAATTTTCTTTGGATTGGAAGACATGTCACAATCATTAAATTAATCATAAATGATAACCTAGGGAGCTCTCAGGGTCAATACTCCTTGGGTCAAACATGCAATTAATTAAATATAAATTTCCTCCTAGGGAGCTCTCATGGTCAATCCCCCTTGTGTCAAAAATCTACATTATGCTCTCATGGTCTTGTGTAAATAAACATGGAAACCCCCACAGTTTTTTCTCTAAGGTTCTCATGGTCCACTGGAAATCAACATGTTATACAACATTCATTAAAGGCTCTAAATGAAATCCAAACTGTTACAGGTATCAACTTTAATCAAAGCACATTATCCGCATTAAAAGCTCTATATGAAATTAGAACTATTACACGGATAAACATTAATCAAATCACAATAATAGGAATCACATATAACCAATTAACCCATCCTAACGAAACAAGGCATGGAACATAACCAGGAAAGACTAAGAGGAAACCCAGTCCAATCGAGCATAAATAGTCATTCTAGGGAAACACACACATGGGGTGTCCCTCAGTCAAGGTACATAACTTTAACCATTAAAAATTCACAATTAAATCAATGAATACTAATTAATTAATTCATAAATTAATTAATTAAATAATATCTCTTAACCAATTAAAAAATTGATTAACCATTCAATATTTAAAATGTAATAATTAATCAATCCATTAATCATTTCAAGTTTCTAATTTGTCTTATGATAAATAACATGTTAAGTAGTTATTCAATATTGATTATTATCGGTATTCAATAATACCAAAATTTCTCAATTCACGTCATGATAATTTATTCTTCAATTAATTACCCCATTACTCATCTGAGCCCATTCAAATGATTTAATTCACCAACTAATATACAATCAATTGTGCAATTAACATTCCGTGGCATGGTGTAAAACAAACAACTATGGGTGTCCATGTCCAAGTGAAATTCAACTATCATTTTCTATGAATACCCATGGGGTGCTTTCTATTTAACCATTTAATTCTCCAGGTATAAAATAAATATATTCACTTGATAGAAAATAAATAACTAGCAGTCCATGATGAAAACCAACACCTGGTCAAGTACTAATTCATCTAACATGGAAAACATCACTAAATAACATCAAGTGTGTCATGAATCAAATTAACATATATTAGAACTAAAAAGAAGACATATGAAATGACCAAACCACAAAAAGCATGATATGATGTTACCACTAACCAACAGTTTATCTTTAATCAACGTTTTAGGAAAACTAAGGAGTTCCATAATCAAAGATACTCACATTCTCAATTTATTTAAAGAAACAAATAGGAATTATTAAATAAGGAGAAAATATTTGGGACCCTACCTTGGGGTTGAACCAGATTAACCTTCAACAATTTTACGTACAATGGAAACCAATACAACTGGTCTGCGATTGCACATACACACTAGTATATATATAAGTATACGCATCATTTGAATCAATATTGGTGAATGGAATTGGCCCAAACTGGCTGGCCTTCGGTGGCTGTTGCTAGAATGTGGACCAACAGGTCCCGAGAAAACTGTTGCACTGCCTTTAAAAAATTTTATTACATCCATGGAATAATCTGATGAAATCACTTGTGAAAGGAGGATGCAAAACAAGGGGTTTGCGCGCTTTGGGGTACTACACGGGGGGTCTTGCGTACTGCTATAAGGGGCACACTGTAGGGAGGAGTTCATTCCATATGGGCCTCGCAGATACTGTAAGGATGTCATTCGACCATGGGAGAAGTACATAAAAAGAGAATGGAGACGTGCCATGGAGAAGGGGCCATGAACTATTCAAGTCGTGCACTACATGAGGGTTCACCCAGGGTCGTGCACGGACAGAGGTCACACTACAAGGGAGGATGAGGTTTGGTCAAGGAAGAAGCTCCCTATGGAGAAGGTTCCACCTAGGAGGAGATCCTGGAGTAGGAGAAAAACACGGTGGAGGCCTGTAGTGGAGGCATGCGTCATGCCTCACAGGGGAGGAAGTATAGGAATTTTTCCCTTTTAATTTTCTAACCTAAAACTTAAATAAACAAAAACCCTAAACCCATTCTTATTATCTCAAATAATAATAATAATAATAATAACCATAACTAATAATAATTATATCATTCATCAAACCATAATAATAATAATCTCATTATTTTTATTATTCAATCTTAGGATAAAACCCAAAACCTCTATTTAATAAAAAAATGTTTCTTCATTAATTTTGAAAATCCTCATTTAACTTAAAATCTCATGACTTCAAATTAGTCAAAAAATTAATTTATCACATTTAAATAAATTTTCATTTCCATGAATTTAATTAATTATAATTATATAAATAATAATAATATGATTATATTATTATTATTAAAACTTTTATTTATTTAAAATAAATAAATAACACGTTTAAGATCTGGTTAATCTCAAGACATGACACACATGGTTTAAATAACTGTGTGCAACACGTGTGTTTGCTAAAGGATACCTTGGGTATCTCTCATCACTGACTTGAATAGTTTGACTGCTCGTGCATATCCCAACATTGATGCTTTAAAGTGGACCACGTGTGGAAATTTATTCTGATGGTAGGTATTAAAACCCGTTTATCCATTAATGACTATTTTTAAAAATTCCCTCATTATTTCATCTAGTTCAGAATACAGGTTCTTACAAACTACCCATCTAAAAAAATTATTGTCCTGAAGAATCCATCGAGAACCACTACAAAAACAACCATCCTACCAAGGTCATTATACCTCATTAGAACTGTCGTATCGTGTTCAAAACACCAAACGCACCATTAACCATTTCAAAAACCCAACAATATAAAAATCAAAGCCACATCTCACTCTATAGCTTAAATACCAAAACAAATCATACATCTGAGTACATTATAGGGACCTCATCAACAAAAACGGTTGAATATTAATCAACCACTAGAAATTGGTTGCACATTATTTCCTCGAAATATATCACGGACCCAAAACCCACACTCACATTTTAACTAAGGATGTGACATTAAAACTATTACATCACCAACCACATGTACACAGAAGTCCTTACCAGACATCCAGTGACATTTCCAAGTCAACCCATTACAAGGATATTTTAAAACAACTGTTACCCAACACGAAGGAAGGCCTATACAAAAGAAACTACACATCACATGTACAACCCCGAAGGAGATCAAAAAAAATCCCAACTATTAAACTTTAGAGTGGCGTATAACCGACACTATCTTGGTGCCTTTAGAACGAGTTCAAGATTGGGGACATGATCGTCGCATTTGGGAGAGTGCACTAAGAGAAAACCAAGGTAACCAATAAGATCAGTCAATCTACTATCAGTCTACTCTATTCCAAAATCTTGACACCACCTACCGACATATCATCAACACAACCTCGATGCCTATATCATCTAAGGCATTTGTTTTGTTTCAATGCTTATTACCAAAAGCCTTTCAAACTAAGAAGTTTATAAAGGGTTTCTCACACATTTAAACTCATAAAAGTCTTGGTTCCAAGCAAGAACAGAAATGTTTACCAAAACCGATTTGACACTACCTACATTAGGATTGTTTGCGTTCTTGCATGAAAAGTTCAGCCACTAACCGGCACACTATTTCAGAAAACCATACAACTGAAAGATGTAATTCAAACCACAATCACAACAACAAAACTTGTCGCATGAAAGCTGTAATTTAAACCAACTAGTGTGTCAGAAAACCCAATTCAAAAAGTCCTCCCATGTAGTGGGATGTAACTAATTCATTAATGCTCTGGTCCTCATACTATAGTGGTGACTCGAAACCGTACTCAACAACACAATAAGATTTTTTCAGATTCATGTTTCCTCACATGGAAAATATCCAAGATGACTCCATAACCAGTCATCCATTTTAAATAGTAATAAAGTGTCAAATGACTAACCAAGCAGCTGACCATGATAAAACCATGTTTATCTTATTGAACCAATCACTCCTCAATGCTCATTAAAAAATTAAAAGTCAAAGTACAATGACCACCTTTTTGAACAAGGATGAATCTTAAAAACTAAAAGTCCAAAAAGGTACAAAGATGCCCAAATTGTAACAACATTAAAATTTCCTTGTAGGAGCAAGGCATTTCAGGCTCTAAGGGTACAACCTACCACATGCTAGACCCTTACAGTGACAACGCGTCGACCCTATCTCTTGGTTAGTCAAAATTGATAAAATACTATGATCAACGTGCCCCTTTTAATTTTTACCATTAAATTTTAATTCATTTAAACCATTTAACATTTGAATGAATTTAAAAAACCCCACAAGTGTTTTTTCACAACAAGCCACCTTTTTTCAATCAACGATCCAAGGTCCAAATAGGTAAGCTATTTCAAACATCCTTTTTAAAATGTAACAATCAATTTTATTCTAACATAAATAGGAAATTTATCATCTAAATTACCTTTAAAAGAAGGAAACCTCCAAGGGTCCCACTTATTCAATCCAGTTTCTTCAAAAAAACCCACAACAGTTCAATTCAATCAAAATTCAAATGTTTTACATTTATAACCATTTTCAAAACACTGCGGTTATACAAGTATTAGTCACATGGGTGGCCACCTACCAATCAATAAGGTGCACATACTCATTACTGCTAGAATTTGGCTCCCATTTAATCAATATAAATTTACTTTATAATTTAATTTAGTAACCTTTTTCACAAGTTAGAATACACGGGTTACCATTTTCCCAATTATAAGGCACCCATACACATTACAACTGATAGTTGGTTCTATAATAATCACAACCAAATAAACATATCCAAATAAACCAATCATTTATTAGCAAGCTAACATGCCACTACAAATAGCTAACATAGAGAAACATGTTGAAACCACTAAAATGTTCCATAACAGAGATGCATAGAACATAATAAAGATTGGAATCATTTCATATTACCATCCAAGAATGTTAATTTTATCATTGAATCATGCTATCCAAAAAGGCATGCTAAATATGTACAAGACATGACATATATTCAAGGCACACAATGTATATTAGATGCATCCTACTATTGAAACTACATGGTCGGGAATATATGCATTGCATTTAAATATCTATGTGCCTAATATGATGCATTTAATGATACTTCATTGCCATATCTGGGCAAGGAAAATTTTAAAAAATTACAAGCCCAACAAATTGTAGAAAATACACTAATCACTCAAGGTGAAATCATATCAACTGTAACCTCAAACAGTTTAAACATCAATTCCCATCCCTGGCCACTTGCACATTTCCCATACATGGGGTGATCAGTTCCATGAATGGATATTAATTCAAGCACCGACACTTTCATAGTCTGCTCTCTACCGACCCAAAATTTAAGGAAAAAAAGCAAACCCCTTATGATACTACTTTCTAATGTCCTGAACTGGCTCACCCATGAACTGGTGAACAGATTGGTCATAACATGACCTCAATTGCGTCTCCCCATATACTATAGGATACTGAATAGCAGTGAGGGTGTAAGGATAGTCAGTGGGGAGACTATACCCTCTTTTTAGAGTAAAAACACTGCCAATAACAATAAATAGCTGATTTAGTCCAAATAAACGATAAAGTAGTGAAAGTCATAAATTTATAAATCATTAATAAAATAATGTCCTATTCCAATGTTATACAATGCATTAATTTTATGATGGTACAAATATGAAATCGATAAAAAACATATCATGATTTACATATAAAGTACACTACAAATAAAAGACAACTAAGCCCTATGAAATTTCTCCTCAAGCATCTTGAGCTCTCGCTCGGTCTTATGTTCCTGTCTCCCAAGTGTATTAAAAAATTTTTTTGCATGATTTACATATCAAGAACAAAACAAATAAAATTCTACAATTCTCTAAGGGGTATCTCCACAAGCATCTTGATCTCTCACTCGGTCTTATGATCCTCTCTCCCAAGTGTATGAAAAAAAACACAATCCTGCAATCAAATAAAACTTACTCAGGTACCCCAGTGCAATGGAAACCCGAGTATGGTGTGAGGTATAAATCACAGTAGACCGGAACTACCGATGTCTACCCCAAATCCAGATATTAAATATATAATTTAAATACTGTGAATGAATTTATAAATAAGGTAAGAAGTACAATGTATCTAAATTCCCACGTAACTTCTTCAGCCCTCAACTAGTGTCTGAACGTGCACCATAAATTTCTCTTCAATACAAAACAAGTGTTACACATTCATTTCATGTTTATTATCGAATAAACTACATTTAATTATACTAGTTTTATGATCCTGCCTAAGCCCAAAATACCTCATGTGAGTAAGCACACAAATGTATCTGAAGACCATCTAAACAATAAAAGTAAGGACCAAATCCAAGCTTCTACTTTGGCTTAGTAGACGCATCAAAATCATTCAATTATTCATAAACGACAACCTGGGGATCTCTCGAGGTCAATCCCCCTTAGAAAACATTCCATTAATTAAATATAAATAACCACTTGGGGAGATCTCATGGTCAATCCCACAGGGGTCAAACATCTACCTCGGGCTCTCATAGTCCTGTGTAGATAAACATGGAATCCCACAGTGTTTTCTTGGTCTAAGGATCTCACGGTCCATTGGAATCCAACATGGCATACAACATTCATTAAAGGATCTACATGAAATCCCAAAACACTAAATGGATCAACATTAATCAAATAAAATTATATGCATTAAAGGATATACATGAATTTCAAACTATTATATGGATCAACATTAACCAAAGCATAATCACATGAATCACATATATCAAACAACCCCATTATAAAAAAATAAGGCATGGAAAAAAAACAAGGAAATCCTAACATGCATTCTAGTCCAAAAATCCATAAACAATCATTTTAGGGAAACACACACATGGGGTGTCCCTCAATCATGGTAAAAAAACCTTAACGAATAGAAATTCCAAATTAAATAAATTCATGCTGATTAATAAATTCAAAAATTAATTAATTAAACATATATCTTAACCAATTCACCAATTGATTACCCATTCACCATTTAACATGTAGTAATTAATCTAATAATTAATCGTTACCAGTTTCCAATTTATCTTCTAATAAATAACAAGTTAAGTAGTTATTCCATATTCATTATTCTCATTATTCCATAGTGCCACCATTTCCAAATTCAAATCATGATAATTAATTACCCCATTACTAACCCTACCTTATTCAAAACATTTAATTCACCAAATGATATATAATGAATTGCGTAATTAACATTCCATGACATGGGGTAATAATGAACACCTAATGGTGTCCAAGTCCAAGTGACATTCAAGTCTCATTTACGAAGAAGACCCATGGGGTGCTTACTGTTTAACTATTTAATTCTCCAGGCATGAACGCAACATATTCACTTGTAACAAAATACATATCTAGCAAAATATATTGAGAAGAAAAACCTGGTAAAGTCCTAGTTCATCTCACATGGACAACATTACTCAATAACATCAAGGGTGTCATGCATCAACCTAACATATATTAGCACTAGAAAGAAGACATATGAAAAGCCCAAGCTACAACATGCATGATATGAAATTACCATTATCCAATAGTTTATCTTTAATCAGCATTTTATAAAAACATAACAATTCCAGTATCATGGAAAATCACATTCTCAATATATTTAAAGAAGAAAATTAGAATTCCTAAATAAGGAGAAAAATATTTCGTACCCTACTTCGGTGTGGAACCGGATTAAACTTTAAAACATTTCCATATGGTGGCAACCAATGCAACTAGTTTGTAGTAGCATGTACACACCATTATATATATGTGTATGTATGTATGTATGTGTGCCCTTTGAATCATCGTCGGTGAATCGAATGGTCTCTAACCACCTCTCCTTCATCGATGATTTCCATAACATTGACCAATGGGTCCCGAGAACACCGTTTCACAACCCATGAGGAATTTGATTAGATCCATGGAACAATCGGATGAAATCACTTGCAGAAGGAGGACCCGGAACAAGGGGGTCACGTGCTTCGGGGTACTACCTCAGGGGTCCTTTGCTCTGCTGTTATGGGAAAGCTACAGATAGGTTGTCATGCCATATGAGTCTCGTGACTTGTTTCGGGAGGTCATGTCGTTGAAGAAAAATCATAAAAAATAGATGGGAGTTTCTCCATGGAGAAGGGGCCATGCGCCATACGGGCCACGCACTACACGAATGTTCACCCGGGGTCGTGTGCAGCTGGAGGTCAGACCGCAGGGGAAGAAGTGGTTCTACTAAGGAAATATCTCATCATGGCGATGGTTCCACCTAGGAGGAGATCTCGGATAAGGAGAACCATATAGAGGAGGCCTGCAGATGAGGCATGCGTCTTGCCTCCTAGGGGAGGAGAAGAGGATTTTTCCATTTTAAATTTCTAACCTAAAACTTTAGTAATGGAAAACCCTAAACCCATTTTTAATAATATTAATAATAATAAAAACAATAATAATTAATTTTAAGTATACCATTCATCAAACCATGATAATAATAATCTCATTATTATTAATATTCAATCTTATGAAAAAACTCAAAACCTCCATTAAAAAAAATCATTCTTTATTAAATTTTAAACTCCTTGTTTAATTTAAAATATCTTCATTTCAAATTAATCCAAAAATTTATTTCTAACCACCAATTAAATTTTCTTTCCCTTCAATTGAATTAAAAAAAATAATATAAATAATAATAATATCTTTATATTATTACTATTATTAAAACATTAATTTATTTAAAATAAATTTATAACACATTTAAGAACTGGGTAGCCACACGGCTTGACCCGCATGGTTTAACTAACCTTGCACAGCCTGTGCGTTTTCTAATAGATACCCAGGGTATCCCACATCGATGACTCACACAATTTTACTGACCATGAATATCTCGACATTAACACTCTAAAGTGGTCGACGTGTGGACATTTATTCTGACACTATATCTTAAACTACATTTATCCAATAATTACTATTTTTTTTAAATCCCTTATAATTTCATCCGGTTCAAAATACAGGTTCTTACAATATATTTATTGTTCTTCTTTATAATATTAATGTTATCATATCCGAGTGTATTAGTTACATTACAAATGAGATAGTATTTACCTTCTATGATTAGAATATTGAAAATGTAGGAGAATATTCTTAAGTCTATTTCAATAATAAGATATCCTTCTATGATGAGAAACATGCTATGTAGACTAATAGGTGTGAGAAATCATCGGAAAAGAAAAATTTATCTAATGAGGTTCTCACACGGTAATATTCAATTTTTTAGATTATGAGAATATAACTACTAGTAAGAATTTGGAATTTTTATTTGTAATCTATCATTTCTATCTACAAGAATGTGTAATGGTCCATAGAATTTATGATTATTATTATTACTTGTCAGGAATTGTATACTTAAATTAACTAACGATAACCATGATTTCATAATTTAACCTGAAGTAGGGTATGTTGTGTGTGTCAAAAATCGAATGTTATTAATTAATAAGTCAAGGAAGGATTTTTACCTTCTATATTTATAGATTTTGATATCTCAACCCTTGATGGAAATTGAAAAATCTCATTGAATTCAACATCCAAGATGTAACAAGGATTTTGTTTCATATATTTAAATAAAGCATATCAGGTCTATATGTTGATGAAATAGATGTGAAACCATATTGATTAGATATTGATTGAATGATATTATATTACATAGTAAGAACTATGAAGTGGATGACCACATTTTGAAATTAAATTCCATCTATTGGGTACCTTGACACATTAATATATATTAATCTTTGACATTATGGAAGTCCAAACAATAACAATGATAAATAATTCTAGAGGTTCAAAAAATATATATTTCCTTTGATCTTAATTAATTTCAATTTGAATTTAATTGATGTAATAAATATTATTCTCATGGTTGTGGAATAATTTTATTAATGTTTTATCATTCAAAAATATTTATTGTATGTTTAATAAATATCTTTTCATTGGTTTGTGGATACAAAATTTATTTATGAATAAAATATTAATTTAATTATTCAATAAATGTCAAGGAGTTTAAGAAAACAAAAAACATTTCCAGTGATAAATATTAATTTTCAAGATGGTAAAATTAAGAATATTCTTGAGAAAGTTGGTGCACACCATAAAATATTAAAACTAATAACAATAATAATAATATATGACATGTGTTTGATTAATATTATAAATTATTTAAGGGTTAATATAAAAATAAATAATTTTTAACCTAAATCTTGACACTATAAATAGATATTTATGTGTATTATGTATAGTTAATATTAAATTGAGAATTGATATTTGAGAATCATTTCACACAACAGACCTCTCACATTATTACTCATCTTATACCTCTCAAGAAAGAGAAGAAAAAAGAGAATCCTTCAAGCCTGAAATAACATGAATTTATTGAGATGAACAACACGTGATGATAGATCCACTAAGGTAGAACTTATAATTTTTTCAGTGTTACTCATAGATCAAACGAGAACATGTGGATCACCACTATATGGATTCTATACAGATATCCTTATAATATAATGAAGGTAATCGTAAAAGGGTTTCAGATGATCAATATTTTTGTCATTGAAATATCTTTATATAAATTATTATTTCTTCATATCCATAATAATTAAATTATAAATTTTACATGAAAAGATAATCTTAGAGTTTATGGATCTCTCATGTTAATATTTGATGGAAAAATACCATTAGTCCTGATATTTATCTCTTTCATAATTGGAGAATAATCAATCTAGTAGAAAAAACATTATGGTTATCCAAAGACTAGATTTTTCGACTACACTCAGAACCTTCAAATACATCCTTAATAAGGTTTTAAAATTTATTTTTCGACACCTACACTAATATCTTCTACATATTCTGTTTTACTAGTATACATTTTTTATTCTATTTAGTAATGTTTTTATTATATTCAAATGAGCTAAATGATACTTAACACACAATGGTTATACCATCAAATCTAAAAGGTATTAATATGGTTTTTCTATATCCATAAAAGGATAACTGTAACTTGTATCTCAAGGTTGAAAAATACATAATGTTGGGGATTGTGTCTCCAATTTGAAAAACATATAGTTTTTTTTATTGTTCCCTTAGGTGAGAAAAGGTAAGGATTTAGTGCATGATTATACTTCCAAATTTTGAAAGTATAAAGAGTGGATTAGGTCATTCTAGAACCATTATAAATCTCTTTATTTCTTGTTATTTATTTCTTGTTATTTATTTCTTTTCTACCCCACTTATACACCCAATGCATTAATTTTTTTGGATCAATTTTTCAAATCTTCTATCCTCCAGCATTCCATGAATATTGTTTTATTTAATACGATATATCATTTTTAAAATTCATCACCTTCATTTATTCTCCATTATACTAACAATATAGTGGATATGTTTAGTGGGATTATATTCTAGGTCCCTTATATCCTAGTAACCCATGATGAGAATGTTGATTCACTACATGAAAAATATCTTTTAGTATAGGTTTTTAAAATCCCCACTAAATTGTTCATTTATTATATTTTAATGGAGGTTTACTAAAAACATCCATTGAATATAAAATGTAATAAAAATTATTTTTTAATAAACATTAGTTGTGGTTCTTAACAAACCCCACTAGCAGCAATGGTTTCTTAAAATCCACCACAAAATTAATTATAATAAATCCTTAATTAAAATTTGAATAACCTTTATTAGTTATTAATTAATTATTAATTATTAATTAATATTTAATATCATTTATCAGATAATATATAAAATTTTAATTAATTATCAATTTTTAAATATTAATTATTAATTGGTCCCTATTATTAGTTAATAATAATTCGAAAATTAAATAAATTAATTGGAAATTATTAATTATCTAAAAATTATTAATTATTAATTGGTAAATATTAATTAGTAATTATTTATATATTTATATATTTAAATATAAATACGTACACAACAATACATGTGTATGTATATGTGTGTCGGAACTAGTGGAGCACAGGGCTTGTAGCCTCTAGACCATTTATTAAAAGGAATCAAAAAAATAAAAAAGGGGGAGATGTGGTTAGACATTATAAATTACCTCATCATGAAAATATATATTACATCACAATGAAAAATATAATTATGGTGACTAAGATTCTTTAAAAACATAGCCTAAAAACATAGGCTTTTATCGTGTTAGGCTGCCCGAATACGATGATCATATGGGTGACATTCTCTTATCCATTTAAGAGTCCTTTATGGGTCTTGAATAACTCTGGATTGAGTGGTGGAGAAATCTTGATTCCACCACTGTTGGGCTATATATTAGTTTCACAAAGGTAAAAAATATTAAATGAGTTAGAAGTAGTAACTCAACCTTCCACCTTGCTATAAATGGGTGGTACCAAATTGGATATTTTTAGAAACAAGGCAATCAAGAAACACTACAGTTTGAGCGGTACCCTTATTTCCTAATATATTAGGTAAAATGGGCGGAGCATTAAGAACCACTATCTTCCCTTAAACTCCATCTACAACCCTCTTCTTTTATCAGAGCCTTTTGTGGTTTTTTATTTTATAATGTAATAAACTTCAAGATTTTTCTTCACTTTGTGGTCAAAAGGGGAAAATTAAATATTCTCCTACATCAATTGCTAACAGTCCTCAATATTTATTTTTAATTCATTATCTTTATCCTCATTATTAGTGTCATCCATTATCTCAATGTTGTATAATAGTTTATCCATGACAAATTTTCCTTCATTGCCTTTTTCTACCCATTCCCCTTCAGTTAAATTACCCAGATGTGAAAGCTATAATTGTTGAGACTGAGGTGTATGAGATGTTCCTACTCATAGGAAGTCTTACCATACTATAACAAAGCTTGATAATACCCCATATGAGTATAAAAAACATCTTTATCAATTTAAATATCATACTTCTTTAAACCTACACAAGGCATCCTAACCTCCATATAAACAAAGTCATTTGGTAGAACAACCAATTCACATTATACCACATCATGATCCTAATGGACCACATATTTAATAATAAGAATTGGTTGTTCAGTTTACCTATGTACATACATATATTTTGTGGCATGATGGGGTACTTCCTAAATATTACACTAAAATATTCAATTCTAATCCATCTATAAACCAAGACCCCCATTATGACCATAAATTTCCAATAAATCCTTTGTAATAGCCACTGGATAGTTATCTAAGTCAGGCCCAAAACCCCTATTCTTCTATTTATAGGTAGAATCATCATGCTTATTCATCTACAAAGGGATTATCTAACATCTCCGTGACACTTCTCCATGATATGAATATTAATCTAGAACCCAAAAAATCATGCAGTCGCTCATAAACTATCTTAAGATAAAATTCATTATCAATTGAAAAAATAATATCTTGTTCAACAATGGTGGATCAGAGGTTCAATTCTATTGGAATCCATAAAATATATCCAAACTTAAATTCATTATTTTATTTATCCATCATTTTAGGAATGCTAATAAAATAGGTGATATCATACAAGATCCCAAAACTACCTAGTATCCAATTAAGACAAAAAAATGAACCCTAAAATGAATCCTTATATAATGAACTATAAACTAGTTTAAATAGGTTGCATATTCCTATATTAAAAGAGTACATGGTTTGAGAGGGACGGAACTATTCACTCATTCTCTAATTTTTACTTCCTAGGATAAGAAGAAATGTCAAAGTACCCTTGACAATTAGGTATTCATTTATAGCCTTTGAATCCCCAAACATCATCATGTTGGTGAAAAAAATCAACAATATTCCCTAGCATTAAATATAATTGTAAAAAACCCTATAAATTATAGAAAAATCAATGATATTGAAATATTCAAAACCTACTTCTTTCTAGGGAATAACATGGGTAGTAGTGTCCCTTTAAATTTGATCTGATATGCCATATTTTAAAGAAACAAAATTATGATGGTCCACAAAATCTATTGATGTGTATCTACTTAATGATGGAGCACCACATTTCAATTCCCTTGGAGTATTCATAGAGGTACCAGTAAGATCTCCCCCACTAGTAGACCAACTTCTAAAATCTCTTGGAAATTCCAATGAAATTAAGAAATCCTAGCCCCCAAAAATTCCATCATAGCCCCATTACAGATCATCACAAAAACTACCATCTCGTTCTATATGTATATATATATTAAAACCATGGATTAAAATTCCTCACCTTATTAACATTCTACAATAAGTTGACTATAATATTTATCTTTAAATGACCATAAATTTTGATCTGGGTTGTCAATTTTTTCAACAACCTATTAAATTAACTCTTATAAAATGAACTCAGAGCATATTGGATTCCAATTTTGTAATAATTAAAAATAAAATTTTTATTGATTTTATAATAAAAAGTGAAAATCATACTTCAAGTTCAAGTGACCGTAACTTTTGATTTGGGAGTCTATTTTGAATATAAAGCCCATCAAATTAAAGACTACGATAAGCTCTATGACATTTGGTATTGTGAATCCCCATGACCCATTCTTTTATAGTAAAAATAGTATCAAAAGGAATATAAAATAAATTTATAAATTAGGGTACTGTAATATTATATCTATTGATTGTATTTCAATTTCGTTTAAAATGGTTTTCTGATATTTTTTGGCTAGTGTGTGGATTTAATCTCTGGCTTTTTATTCATATTGTTTGAATGGTGTTGAAATTGTTACCATCTTGCCTCTTTTGGTAATTTAATTTTTTGATGTTTTTGTTGTTCCAAGGATTTCCTTGACTTAGTTAATTCCAGATATTTCTCTTAGGGGAATTCTGAGGCTTGAATTTGGATGAAATTCAATGTTAAACATTATTTTTCATGGAAATTCCATGCAATGGGAACTACAAGGTAAACAATGTTGCAAAAAAAACGTGTGTATTTATAGACATTTATATGCTTTTATACAGACATATATATATATACATATATCAATATATGTATATTTATTAAATATTGGTATTTATTAAATATGTAAATCTATGTGTCTGCACTAGCACACACGCACAAACAAACATATATTTATTTATTTTTATTTATTGATATGTATATGTATTTATATATATTTATGTATATTTATATATATTTATATATATTTGTATATATTTATAAATATATATAAATATATTTATATTTATTTACATTTATATGTATTTATATTTATATTTATTTTTATATCTATAATGTGCGTATATATATATTTAAAGAGATATTTGTATTTGCAAATATATATATATATATATCTATATGTGTGTATATATATTTATATATAAATATTTCTAATTATATATATATACATATATGTATTTATATATTTTTCCATAAATTTATTAATAACTATATATATTGATAGATATTTATACATATTTTTGTATATTTTTGAATATTTATGTATATTATATAGGTAGATATATATATATATATTAATGTATGTATATTTATAATGTTTTAATATGTATATAATTATATTTAATTATATATACATTCATATATTTTTGTGTATATTAATTTATAATTTTTTATATTTATTGATATTTTTTTGTAATTATGTATATTTATATATATTTATAAATATATGTCTGTGTGTGTGTTTCTGTGTACTGCCCTAGCCTAAATAACATAGTCTATGTCAGAGTTCCACTTGACCTCATGCGTATCTCCCCATATGCACGTTGTTTTTTACTAACAACAAGGGTTTGATTGGTAAAATTGGAAAACTATACCCTCAAAATCAATAAACATATGTCATAACGACAAATAAATATAATAATCACCCAAAATGTGATTGTGGAAGAAGGTAATAACCATGATACTATAGATGACATGTAAGGTAACTCAAAGTCATATGAAGTAAAAACCATACACCATAATGTGGGAGGTCAAAAATAGAGTGTATGAAAAGAAACATGAAAAGTAAAGATTCCACAACTACATTTTAGAGTTAGTACGAGTACCACATCCAAACACCAAGATCCATCACCTTATAATCATGTCAGTAGAATTTTTTCCTTTCTCAGATCCTTAATATAGAGGTCTGTATGCATATTATGATTTCTGTTTAGGGTGTGGGTATGAACCCAGAAGGAAACCACTAATTCATCGTTAATATAAGTGTTGATGCATTAGAAGTGTATTCCATGACAAAAAGTAAATGTGAAATCAAGCATCAACCAATACTGTGTTGAGCTATCATGCACTAACCAAGCCTCCATGAACCCCGACAATACATACCTTTTCTCTATACTAGAAGGGAAATCATAATGGTTGTTGTGAACATGATTGGCGATGAGGCCACCACATATATCCCTAAGTAGCTATAAGGCCAAAAAGTCTCTAGTTGGGAGACAAGGCCATTGAGCCCTATCTATGTCATGAGTTAGGCCACAAGGCCATCATACCCCATATATGTATCTGGTCAATCAAAATGGAAATTCAATCCCAATACATTGATGGGATTTTACTCAAGTCCCTCACACTGATACCCCATGTCTCAGTCCATCATTACTATCATTGCACGTCACACATGCTCCCCCCTCTAAGGGATAAATAAGCCATGATGGCCCACCTGTCATTTGTTACTAGATGAAAACCACCTTTGTACATACATTCACACACAACAAGGCATATCACATATTATATCAACAGAGAATATCAAGCACGAGTCTCAGTAGCCACACACACACACATGGTCACAATCAAATGTTCTCTCATGGGTTGTACATAAACACACATGTAATCAATATCAAACATGGGTATCATTGGCTACACACACAGACATGTTATCAAACTCAAGAATGGATCTCAATTCACACAAGAAAATACCATATTATCATTATAAGAAACATATATAATGTCTCAATATATGAAATATATTTTAACCCCAAGAGTGTTGATTCCAATGTAAATATTCATTAAGATTCGATTTCCATATCATGCACGGATACCAACCGGTTCAAATATGCATTCCATTAATTCCAAAAACCAATACTAATTAATCAAAAAGTGATTTTAGAACAATAATTAGGATATAGTGGTTCAGGATTAGAATAAAGTCAACTTACTCAATAATAACAATATTCAATGGTTGATCTATATCTGATCCAAGGAAGAAAATATGGTATCTCTTGGAAACAACAACTATAGAAGAGAGGCGAGGATCCACCAACCTAGACAAAAAAAATATCCTAAGAAGGAAGGTATCACCAAAGGCTATTTCTCAAAGAAGAAAGACCTTCAAAATCTAAAACATGGTTTCATTCAGATTCATTTTGATCAGAGGAAATAGAAAAAAGGAAAGGGTGAATTGTTTAAGCAAGGTAAAATAATAATTAATAACACATTAAACATATTAAATTAATGATCTTAGGTGTTTCCATTATTAGTCGTAACTACCCCTAAAAATAAAATGGTGGATTAGACATATCAAATTTTGAAATATACATTACCATGACATGCTAATTCCAACCATTTTCATAGTGGATTCGATCAATCTAGTCCTAGAAACCTGACATGATGACCTCCATGGCATGGTTTAAAACCCCTTCCCATTTTAGACTCACCATTCACTCCACTATGCAGTGATGATGCTACTCTATTTATGGTCCATAGGTGGACTCACAATGCCACACACCGGAGACCACACCAAGGAATAGACTTGGTAGTCCTACCCATTTCAAAAAGGTGGTTTCTAGGATTAAAACATCCCACACCACAATTTGTTCATGCCCATGGTGTACATAAAAACACCTAAGGCCCTATTCAAGACACCTAAACCACCCAACTAAGCCATGAAATCAAATTTAAACCATCAAAAGGCTCAAAAACAAAACATAAGGTATATATAATCATAAATTATCTTAACATTTAAATTAAATAGAGATACAAATCGTCCCCTCTAACAACTTATCATCCTCAATAAGTTCTTTTAGAATTTCTGCTCGAACATCTAGGGCCATTGAGCTAAAACACTAGACTCATTCTCCCACAATTCTTCTCAGATTTGACCATTATTCCATATAACTTGAAATATTTACACCATATTCCCTCTTTAGCATATTATTTCTCAGGTTTAATATTTTCATTGGGTGCTTCACAAAAATTTAATCTGGTTCTAACATAACATCCTCATAATCAATAACATTAATTGGGTTGGTCTATTTATTACAAATTTGACTCCCATGGAACCCTTTATGCATAATCGATATCATAGAAAATGATCCAATCACTAATATAATATTTTGATATGTTGATGATCTTAAATTATCCCATAAACTATAGTTCTATCTTCTCTTACCTTCATAAATTATGATTCCCCAATCAAAGGGACAACCACAATGAATCCCAGTCACCCACATTAAACTCCAATAGTAATATTCTATTTTAATAATATGATTTTTCTCTACTCTAAGTGAAAACCAAACACTTAAAAATCAATTTCACCCTCTTGGATGTCTCCAACACCATACATTACCCAATGAAAGCTTACTCACCCACCTCAATCTAACACAATTATGTGTGATGTGATCGACCACAAAGAGACTCAAAATTCTCCATCTGAATTGAATCATATAATTTTTTATTGTAAATGAACACCACTAGGGCCATATGATCATTCCATGATCCACTGAATTATAGGATACATGACCAAATAATATCCTCTATAATCGATGTCATCCTCTATGAATGTCAATCAATATATGAATGGTATGCTATAATGAGTTTTAATTGACTCTCTAAAGACTTATACAAGCCTTTCCAAAATTGCAATGTAAAACATGTCGCTCTGTCTGATTCAATTCTAGAAAAAATCCATGCAGTCGTACACTATCCTTTACATAAACTTTCCCAACTCATATATAGAGTGAGTTTCTTAGATTGACAAGAAATGTGTCACAGTCATATTCCAATCAACTGTCACCCATATGATATATCAACTTCCAAGGGTCCTAGGAAACCCCATAAAAATTTATATCATCACATATTCCAACATACACATAGGAATATGTAGTGTATAAAATAAACCTCCTAGTTGTTAATGCTCATCATTAACCCTTTGAATGGTTAGGTTGTGGGTGATGAATCCCACAATATCTCTCTTCATTCTGAACCACCAAAAGTGTCACTTGATATCCTTATATATCTTTTCAAACCTTGTAGAACTCCCCACTAAGAGGAATGGGATTACCTAATAAAATATTACCTCATGGAAGGTGGAACGACAAATCTCCCATGGGAAAATATCACACTGTCACTAGAAATTAACCATTATGGAACTAGTTCACTTCTAACCAATCACACTCATGCCACTAATAATTCATGGTCTTAATGATATGATGTCTTTACCTGGTCCACACATGTCAATCGTATAACCTAGGGGGAACATGTCATCACCACGTAGTCATCAGATGCATCCACTAGCCATTCAATCAACATGCTCATCAACCAACATTCCTCTTATAAAGGTTTATCTCCAACCTCCAAGATTTTAATACTAAGAGCATCTGAATTGAAATTAACATTCCATAGATCATATTACATCTCAAAATCAAATTCATATAGATACTCCACCCAATGCCTTTTTCTGACATTCATGTCCCACTAATAGAAGATGTATCATAAAATTTTCAGTTCCAAATATATAAAAAATATCCCACTGAAGTGAAAATGGTTCCAATAATTTAGGTTTTGGACCATAGCTTACAACTCAAATCCATGTCTTTGGTAGTTCTTCTAATGGTTTCATATATAATAACACCCTTAAGCGACTACATCATCCCTCTACATCAGCACTACATCAAAAACCAAACATGATTCACAGTTATAAACCACATACCCAATCCAAGGTTCTACTAATGTTAAATTAATAGCAGATGTAAATCTTTTCCCAAGATCTAAGATATTCTCTTCACAAAAATTTTTCTAGTCAAATTTTACCCACCTATTGGTATGATCAAACATAGGTGATGCCAAATGGGAGATAATTTGAATGAACTATCAGTAGTATCCTCCTACCCAAGGAATATACTTATCTAAATCATATTTCTAGGAATTTCCCAAGACATCACATCCTATAAATTCTTTGGGTTATATAAATTCCCACCTTAGAGATCACATTAATAAGAAAACACACATTCTATATCAAGAATTTTAACATATAGAGTTTCAAATTGAATTGATGTGTTTAGAGTGAACTCAACATAATATGTTGGTGTCTAGTATGCATATCATAGGTCTATGAGTATATTAGGATATCATCAAAAAACACCACAATGAAGGAGTTAAGATTTGGATGGAAGGTCTTGTTCATCATATCCATGAACACTATAGATTTATTTATTAACCAAAAAGACATGAAAATATAATCATATAGTCCATATACACCCCTAGAAATTTTATTATGAATATCATCTTACCTGATCAAATGATGGTTATATCTTAGCCATGGGTCAATAATGGAGAGCCACTAGACATACTGCAAATAGATAAAAGAATTCATCGATCCGAAAAAATAGGTAACTATTCATTACTATCATTTTCTTTAGCTTCTTGTAATCTTCACACAACTGAAGACTACCATCTACCTTATTTATGAATAATAGTGGAGAACCACAAGGATATGTGTCCTGTCTTATATAACCCTCTCCCTCTAAATAGTAGAATTTCATGTTAACTTCCATTAAATCTCCTGACACCATACGATATGGATGAAGTTCCCAGTCAGGATCTAAGTATCACTAAGAGGGGGAGGGTGTGAATTTGTGATATCATTTCTTTTTTATGTTTCCTTTATTTCTGAAACAACCTCCTCATCCTATTAAAGAGTTATTTCCCTGCTGAACGAACCCAACCACAAGAACAAAATATTTAAAAGGTTCATTACTCAACATGAGCAGCTATGTCCTTGGTATGGTATGGAAACAATACACTAAAACACAATATAATATAAAACAATCCTTTTATGTGGAATAAAATAAGCAGGATACGCCCCTTCACTCACGTAGTGCATGGGAGATAATCCTCATGTATGTGTGCACCCTCTTAGAAAAAATAAGGTAAATAAATATCTCTATGCATCTTATAAAACCATCAAAAAATATGATTGATAAAAAAATTATTCTATTTTATGTCCAGAAGATGATAGGAACAACAAGGACATTATAATAATAGATAGTCCCATACCCCAATCATATCTTGATTAAGTTGAAAGTACTTATCAGTTAATTTGGGTATTCAAATATTCTTCAGGTAGAGCTCCTTTGTGAAGATCCTAGCTTCGTAGAGAACTCTAGTTCAAAAAGATCTCTAGTTCACAAAGCTTACTAGAACACAGAGCTCTCTATTTCACAGAGTAGAGATTAGTCATTATAAATTTCACTTCTTTTTCAAATCACAATGTCTTTCTCTGAATCTTCTTTCCTTCATGGAGCTTACTGCCACTGCAGATATCGTTTTTCTTCATGAACCATATTCACAATTAGAGAGATCTAAACTTCTCATTAAGCACTATACTTTTCTCAAGGGGGTAGGGGCTATTTATTGGAATTTCCCACTAACTCAAGAAACTTCTATCCACCTCAGTTCCAAGTCAACATTAAATCTTGGAGCTCCGTAATTTCCTCCTAAATTTACTTTCTTTCACGAAGCACCGTCGCTATTTTGTATATTTGAAAAGTTCATTGTAATCGTGAAGTGTTCCATCAAATACTTTTCACCACTAAAATTATCCTTCATCATTTTCACTACGGTGATGATCCTTCTTCCTTTTCATCACCACAATTCTTCTTCTTATATTGTGCCACAAAGCATGCTTGAAATGATCTTCACCTCTACTATTCATGAAGCTCGTCGTAATCACGATGAACACCGTAAAAATTATTCATTTCTTCGCAAAATATACTTAATGAAACCTATCTATGAAAAATTCATGATTTTTCCATATTTTTATGAGGTCTTTGAGGAAATACATTTTCACAATGCTTGGAAAACTCCAAATTGTGGACCCCAAAAATTTGGAAAACACTGGAAAACTACTCCCGTATAAGAACACGCTTCTTGAAGAGAAACCATTATGTTTGGATGTATCATTTCTCCCCTATACATCATAATTCTTTCATCATATGTTCTCCTACCAACTTATGATCTTTTAGAGATACAAACTAGAAAATCATCATTAGATTTACCATGGAATGTACTGTAACTTTCCTATCTTTCCTCTCCCACTTATACAAAGTGAAGTGGCTTCCTTTTTTTTCTCAAAAAACCTTGAGAAAAAAAGAAAATACATCATTTACACAAAAATATTAGCATTATACTTGGTCCCAACAATCTCCCCTTTGGGATTTTTTTTCAACCAAGATTCAAAATTCATTGAAAATTAAAACTTCAAGAAATGGGTCACTTATCAAAATTTTAAGCCTACATGTGCTAACTCATTGTAGGAATCAAGAATTATTGGAAGCAAGACCATTCTGTCCAAGTGTAGTGACTTTGAAACCACGTCGCATCATCTTTCCTCCTCATCCAACATCACTTTTTCTAAATTACTACAATAATAAAATTGGTTTCCAACAACCACTCTACAACCATTTTGCAACCATTCCATCAAACAGGTAGATTAGTTTACAAACATAGATGTTGAATTCCAAGCTTATCCACAACTCTGCCTTTATGATTTCTTCTATAAAGATAAATTGATGAAACAATTCTCCCCACTTGGAAACAATATCAAAATGTAATATGAGAGTGGGGACAGAAAAACATACCTTAACCTTGATGAGAAGAAAGATGGAAAACCATGTTCAACCTAAATTTAGAAATTGGTTCTTTTAATAATGGTTTTGTGAATATACCATCAACTTGTTTTGATGTAGGAATGTACTCTAGCCTCAAATCATTGTTTTCCACCTTCTCTTTTATGAATTGGTACTTTATGTTAATGAGTTTTGAATGAGAATATGGTACCAAATTCATTTTAAGATTGATTAAAATCTAATTATCACAACCCAAGAGCATGGGTAGATTTACATCAACAAGTATATCTTTAAACTAAGTATTCATCCACATGATTTGAGTAGTAGCTTGATTAGAAGAAACATACTCACCTTTAGTTTTGCTATGTGTTACTGAATTCTATTTCTTTGTATTCCAACTAAAACAACTTTTCCCCAGAAAAAACTCCACCCAATCCAGATCTTCGATCATCAATGTTTCTAACCCAATAATCATTTGAATACCCGAATAGATCAATATTTTCTGAGACATCATACCTGATTCCAAAATTCCTTGTGCCTTTGATATATCTGAGAATTATTTCTCTATAAATCTAATGTGATTTTTTAGGAGTTCTTTAAAATATTGAACATAAGGTAACAACATACACAATGTCAGGTCTTGAGGTAGTCAAATATAACAGGCTCCCAACCAGATTTCGAAACTCTTTCTGATCAACTTCCATGACTTCTCCATATTTAAACAACTTGGTACCCACTGACATCGGTGTGGAAACTATTTTAAAATTTTCTATGCTGAACTTCTTCAGAAGTTCCTTAGCATACTTTTCTTGAGAAATAAAAATGTGGTTCCTCTTCTGTAAACATTTTAACCCAAGATAGTATTTAATTTCTCCAAGCATGTACATATAAAATGAATTCTTCATCTCCTAAGAAAATCAGTCACTTGATCATTCATCATTTCAATCAAATATAATGTCATCGACATAAACAATTACGATGAGAGAAAACTCATGACATTCCTTCATGTAAAGATTGATGTCATATGTACCATTATTGAAATTAAACTTTCTCAAGAAACTATCCAATTTAAAATACCATTCCCTCAAAGCCTATTTTAGCCCATACACATCTTCCTTCAACCTACACATATAACTTGAATCCTTCCCAATAATTAATCCACATGGTTGATCAATGTAAACTACCTCGTCAAGATCACCATTCCTGAATGCAGATTTTACATCCATTTGAAGGATTTTGTAACCTAATTTTGAAACAACAGAAAGAAAGATTTTGATTGATTCAAACTTTTCCACCATAGAAAAGGCTTCATAAAAATCAATACCCTAAATCTGTGAATACCCTTTGAAACCCAATCTTGATTTTTTTCTTATCAATTTAGATTCTTCATTCTACTTGTTCCAGAAAACCCACTCTTTACTAATAATGTTTTTGTTGTCTGTCTTGGGTACAAGTTCCCATGTATCTTTATACTCTATCTAATAAATCTCTTCGTTAATAGCCTACACCAATTATGGATGCTCAAGTTCTTCATTTACATCATTCAGTTCCACATTTGAATAGAGAGAAGTGTGTGTAATAGCATTCATTTTTCTTTTTTTTGATCCCTCTGATGCTGATCTCCAATAATGTTCTGAGCCTCCACTTATTTCTTCAGCCTATGATGAGTAGTTTGAATTTCATCCTCATCAAATGAGATTACTGAGTACGATTCCTCTTCTTTAGTAGGATTAACACAGTCTAAAACATTATCATAATTGTTAAAAAATTCTTCTCTATCCTGCCCAGCTTGCACATCAGCAGGTGACTGTTTTTCTTTCTCAATATTCTCAACTACTTTCACATCTGAAAAATCAGTAATTATTTCTTTTTCTTTGTTGAAACATATATATTCTCTTCCTTCTAGAGCATAGCCATAAAAAATTCCATCATATCTTCATTGCTCAAACTTTACATGTTTTCTACCATTCTTCTTTATAATTCATGGAAATCTAAAAACTCTTAAGTGTTTCAGACATGAAATTTTTCCATAGAACATTTTGTATGGAGTCATATCTGAGTTTGGAATATAGAAGTATCAGTTAAGAATATACACAATAGTTCTCATGGATTTACTCCAATAATAACGAGAATGATTATGTCCAAGTAAAATAGTTCTCCCCATTCCCATTATACTTCTATTATTTCTTTCATCATGCCCATTTTGCTATGGTGTGAATGGTGAACTGAACGCCTGTTGAATTCCATGCTTCTCAATATAACTTTAAAACTAATCAATCATATAATCACAACCATTATAGGTGTTCAACTTCTTCCCTGAATAATCAGATTCCTTCTCTTCTGTCCTCCTGAAACAATTATACCTTTTTAGAGAATCTGACTTATGTCTAATGTATATAAAAGATGTAATTCAAGTAAATTCATCAATGAATGTAATGAATTTCTTACCTCAATTTGTATATTTCTTTCTCATTGGTCCATATATATGAGAATGTATGAGCTCCAAGGGTCATTTTGAGCGAATGTCAACTCTCTTGTTTATACAATTTGTAATCATCCATTTCTAACAAATAGTGCAACACTATTCTCTTATTCTTGATAAATCACACATATCTCAGAAATTGTCTCACTTTGATAAATTTCACATATTTCTCTAACACATAATACCTATCCTTTTATTCCATAACTGATTTTCTTCAACCACACCCATGTAACAAGAGTTTTGTACTTCACCAACTTGGAACGAATTTCATCTTATACCATGGCCTCTTGTAACTACATTTCTATCATTTACACTTTTCTTAAAAAATCCATATTTTTGGATGATAACATTGTTTCCCTCATCACAGAGCTATGACACACTTACCATAATGTGTTTAAACCCATCAACGTATTGCGTTTTCTTAGATTTCATTTTTTTCTTTTCCAATGATATCTGATCCAACAACTTTGATCCTTAGAGATTCATCATTTCTAAATTTCATTGTTCTTTCTTTGAAAAATTTCACATTATTTAGTAGCATTAACTCTTCTATAATATGAGATGAATACCCACTATCACAAATATGTGGTCATTTTTTAATATCTTTTAAATTGGTTTCATCAATATGTTCTTTCTATTTTTCCTTTTCTACCACTTTTTTATTTTCTTCTTCCAATTTCCTATCCATTTCAATGAGTTATGGAAAGGAAACAAAGCACTCATTCTTTTCATACCTAGAAAATCTATCTTTCGTAGTATATAAAATCTCCATATTCTGATAATTTTTAAAACATTTTTCTTGTTCTGGTAACACAATCAAACAACCCTTAGAAAGATGTCCAGGACGATCACATCTTTTGCAGAAAGTTTATAGTGGTTGGAACATATTCTCAACTTTCAAACCAACCTTCTCAGATATTTTCTTGAATTTATTTTGATTTTTTTATTTTGAAAATATTGACCCCCCTCGGTCCATGTATTTCAATGTTTGTGGAATAGTAGTAATGTTGTATATTAAACCAACACATATTTTTCATGTGTTTGAAACCACTACAATACCAGCAGTAACTAGAAAATGATTATTTCCCTCTGAAACATCCATAGTGATGGGATTTGTGAACATGTTTCTCAAAAATCATCTTACCAGAACTCTGCTGACCATCAGCCTCCATATTTTCAATTCTAACTTCTTTCTTCAGCTCAGATTTTTGTTCAGACTTACGAGAACCAGATGTAGCAGAAATCATTCTGGACTCAAGATTTTTAGATGTTTCTGATTTTTCAATATTTCTAACTTTGACCACATACATATCCTTTCCAACATTTTTCTCATCAGTACTAGTTCCATATTTCTTCTCAACATTTAAAGATAATTTTTTATCCTTATTTGGTTCATTCTTATCAAAACATTCACCAACTTCTATAACATGGTTTTTGAACCTCGTGTTCCATTCCAATGATTTAGAAAGTTTATATTGGATATGTTCCAACTCATCTTCTTTTGCCCATAACATTACCTCTAGATGATCATTATGATTCTTTTCACTCTCAAGAGATTTTTTCAGATCATCAGTCTCCTTTTCAAATTTTTCTTTATTATCCGGAAAACATTTTTAGTTATTTCAGGAAGAGTTTTCATTTTTAAATTTTAAATTTTCCTTCTCATGCCTTCTGATATTTATCAAACATTCCATAAACTCTTCTTTTAGATACTATTCAAGTTGATTTTCCACTTCTTCAGTCCTACTAATCTCATAATCATCATTATTCATTGTAAAAAAATGTACTATCTCTAGATTTCCCAGCAATAGATTTTTCAGATTTGGTCTCACTAACATCAAATTCTTTTTTTTTTTGACAAAAAAACATCTTCTTTTTGATTTAAATAATTTTATATCCTTAACTATCCTGGAATATTTAAAATTTTACCCTGTTTCTTCAATGACCTTCTAGGTCTTCCATATACTTCGTCACTGTCTTCATATTTCCCTTTTCGAGGGCAATTAGCCTCAATGTGGAAAATAGCTCTACAATCAATACATTTAAAAGAGAGTTTTCCATTTTATTTATCTATAACTTTTTTCACATTTTTATAAAACAAGGATAGTATTTCATCAAAAATTTGACATACCCCATTTTCAAGGACGGATTCACATGTTTATTCTTCAATAAGAATTTTCTTCTACTTATCTTTCTTTGTAGTCCTAAAAGACATTTATCTATTGGATTTTTCTTTGTTCTCCATATTATCCTCCCATATCATTTCATAAGTTATGATTATTCTAAGAAAATCATCTAGAGATAATGTTTCATGATATCTATATTTTGTTGACAAAACATTAGAATCAAATTTTTCAAGAAGAATTCTCAATATCTTTTCAACAACTGTATAACCATCTAACTTTTCTCAAATACATATGATTGTACTGAGAATTTCATTTATCCTGGTAAATATGTCCCCCACTGATTTAGGCTCACTCATCTTTATGTCTTCATACTTCAACCTCCATATTTGATGTTTTTCTTTCTTCACTTCTGTATTTCCTCCATAGATGTTTTTAATATTCCCGAGATTCTTTTGGTTGTAGCAACACCTTTCACTCTCACAAATACACTATCATAAATAGATGAGGGTAATTAATTTTTAGCTCTTCCAGCATTTTCAAGATTATTTATATCTACAAGATTAAGAGGATCCTTCTCTTCAATAGTAGAAAATACATATATTATAGTTTCAAGAACTTTATATCCATGAGACATAAGATAAGGTATCATTCTATATTTTCTAGATATGATAAATCTTCCAATAAAATATCAAAATCCCCTTACTGTTCATGTATTTAATATTCTCCATCAAACAATCTCTTCAATACTTCAGCAAAGAAAAAATGAAAAGAACCTGTCACTCTGATACCAATTGAAGTTCCCAGCTAGGATCGAAATATCATTGAGATGGGGAGGAGGAAAATCAGTGATATTTTTTATTTTTTATGTTTTTATTCTTTTTGAAATAAACATCTTCTCCTGTTAAAGAGTTCTTTCCCTACTGAACACGCACAACCATAGGAACACAATATTTACAAGGTTCCATACTCAACCTGAGCAGCTGCATCCTTGGTATGGTATGGAAATAATCCAATACCATACAATCCACTAGAGAACAATCCTTGGATATGGAATAAAATGAGTAGGATATTCCCTTTCACCCATGTAGTACTTGGGAGATAATCCTCATGTATGTGTGCACCCTCTTAGCATAAATATGGTATAGCAATATCTTTGTGCTTCTTGAAAAATCATTAAAAATTTGATCATTGAAAATAACACTTCATTTTCATATCTAGAAGCTAATTAGATCTACCTATACATTGTAATAATACTTAGTTCTATACCCAGTCATATCATGATCCACTAGAAATCACTTCTATCTTAATTTGGTTTTTCAAATCTTCTGCAGGCAGAGCTCCTTCGTAAAGCTCCTAGCTTCGCCGACCACTCTTGTTCTCAAAGATCTCAAGTTCAAAAAGATCACTGGATCAAAGAGCTCACTATTTCATGAAACACATATTAGTCTTTGTGACGTTCCCTTCTTTCAGAAATCTCAAAGGTTCACCACGAAGCTTCTTTCCTTCGCGGAGCTTACTACCTTCGCTGAGTTCATTTTTGTCCACAAACCTTCCTCACAATTCGAGAGCTCCAAAATTCTCATTATGTATCTATACTTTTCTCGAGGGGTAGGGGCACATTTATAGTTGTTTCCCACTAACTCTATAACCTTCCATCCACCTTATTTCAATTTCCACATCAAATTGTGGATCTATATTATATCCTCCGAAATTCACTCTGTTTCGCGAAGCACCCCGACAATTTTCTGGATTCACGAAGCTCTTCATAATTTCAAAGTGTTCCAAAAAATCCTTTGCACCACCGTAATGAACCTTCTTATTTTTCCCTGCTTTGATTCTCATTCTTCCTTTTCACCATAGGTATTCCTCTTCTTCCTTTGCATAGTAAAGATTACTTGCAAATCTCTTCACCTCTGCCTTTCACGAAGCTCGTCATAATCATGAAGAACACCATCAAAATTCTTTATGTCATCATTAAATCTAATTCATGAAGCCTATCTTCAAAAAATTCATGCCTTTCCCATATTTTGATGAGATCCTCAAGGAAATACACTTTTCATAATGCTATCCCAACACCAAATTTTGGACCCCAAATTTTTGGAATACACTCGAAACTGCACCACCTTAGGCACCTAATTGTAAAATACCAACCATTATGAATGGCTATATATTTTCCCCAAATTTACTTCATGATGCTTGCATCATAATTTCTCCAACCAACTTACGATCTTAGTGAGATACAGTCTAACAAAGCATTGTCATATATATCGTGGAATGTATTGTAACTTTCCTATATTTCCACACCCACTTATACCAACTGAAGTGATTTATTTTTTTTCTCAAACATCCTTGACAACAAAAGAAAATATTTCATTCACCCAAAAACATCATCAACCATCGTGGTCCCAAAAATAGATGAATATATATAGGTTATTTTACTAGAACTATTTTTATCTCAAATTAAATACATATATCATGAGGGAGTCTTGAGAATTAGTCTAAAAAGAAACCCTAATAAATTCCTACTATAAGAGGAAAATGGGAGGTTGATATAGCCTAATCTACTGTAAGAACCATGTATATTACCTATTTTGTATTATCTCTACATGTGATCAGGTCCAGACTAATTCTGGATACTATAATATCCTGTTCATTTTTCAATATGTACTTATCTCCATTAGGGGTAGTAAAGGATACTCATCTAATAAAGTAATCAGTGATTTCTTAATTACAACTCAACCAATAAATGTTGAGAATCACATCAAACCTAGTCATATCAAGAAGCATGATTTCCCAAATATCTCTACATCCAGTAACTACCATGTGAAATTTTGGACATCTCTGGAGATGATCAACATATTCCCTCAAGGATGTGTTAGGAGATAACAACTTAGAAGATAACTTGACCAGAAAGTCAATCCCAACAATAAACTGAGCTGATATAAATTAATATGAAGCTCATATATAAAATAAGTAATAAGATAGAGTATATGTGATCAGGCCTAAGCCTTTAATAGTCAATGGTACATGTCCACTATCATCTAGAGAATATCCTATTTTATAAACTCTGCCTAACCCAACTCCATTGGCCTACCACTGAGGTTTATAACATTATTAGGTTATCAATGTATGTGGGGGTTAGACTCTTCCCCTAGTACCCTTACCAGATCCATGAATTATAGAATGCATCTACCATTCACCCCTTTAAGAACAAGTCTTCAACACCCACAAACAACAACTACTAAAAATTACCCATCTTAAAAAACTAGTGAAACTTGCTCTAAGGTCGTAGAAAAAATCTACAATAATTACCACTCTATCCATAGTTGAAAAAATGGTGATGTCCTCCACCCATATAGGGGGATAAAAAACCCTAATATATTCTAATTTATTTCCAACACCCTATTCCATATCCTTGACATTTCTCTAATTTTTACTGAATGAGGAACCCAATGTAGCATTAGAAGGACTAAGATCTAGCCCACTAATATTGGGAATAATACCAACAACTCTATCATCTACAAAACCTTTCTCAATGTTTAAGGACATACAAAGAACCTCTAGATATTTTTCACCAATAAATATCATGACCTGAAATCACTGCTTGAGTCATAGGTCTATCACAAATTTTTGGGCCTTCTGCACCTCATCCCTATAAAAAAGAAGATAAAAGGGAAGTAACTTTATGAAATACGAATATTAGGTAGACTTAAAAATTATTCCCTACAAATTCTCCACAAACTCCAAAGTAAAATCCATCTTTAACATATTTGAGAACTATTCTAAGAATGGATTCTTTAATTTCACTCGTGTATAACCCTCATGCATTCCTTCATAGTTTATGACACCCCACCACCTCATAGAAGGTAATTTAAGAATAAAAGAATAAATCGTTACCCATTAATCCTATGGGGTCTCCACTAGAATATATATCCCCCCAATGATGTCAATCCATCCCTCAGCATCCTAAGTGACTCTAATTCCCTAGAAGGATTGAGGATGTCAGAGTAGGGATTATCAGATATAGTTAACTATTTTCCTTGAAAAAAAAACAAATTGAACATGAACTATGTATAAAAACTTAGGCTAGAGTATTTCTTCCACTTGAACCAATAAATAAATCATAAGTGTATGATTGTTTTCATAACCATATCCCTTTGGTGGTGGAACATGAGCATCCTCATATGTTGTAGTATTCTAACATTCTTTTATTATCAGTCCCCTCAGACATATTTTTGGAGGAAATATCTATATTTTAAACAAAGATCATAATAATCCTATCTTAACATGTTGATATATAAAAGAAGAATTTTATAGGAACACAAAAGGATATCTACTAAAATTATATCTAAGGAGGCTACCCACAACATCAAGGCATAACACTCCTATTACTATCAAAGGACACAGACTAGTTCTTAATACCTATATGTTAATAATTGTCATATACAAATAACAAAAATTATGATCAAGTTTAAATAATCTAAATGTCAGTATAATATATCAAAGAATAAAAAATCACGTTCCATGAAATTTAAATAAATCAACTATCATGGATAACCAAAAAAATAGTTATATGTAACACGTGACCATATATACTAAGTCATGATGCATGAAAAACCCAAATATTATAATCTATAACAATAGAACTTACTTTGTATCATCATGAAACCATAAAACCATAAGTGTACCAACTATCCCATCACTGGTAGCTTAAATGTACATCATGTAAAAGATGGCCATGCACTTATGTGACTCCCCTACCTATGTTACACATAGCTGAAATTATTTCATCATTTTAAAAACTTATTCAAGAAGAAAATAGAATGAAAAACCTCCTTGGATACCACTTTGTAATTCCCCAACTCCAATCACTCAGTCTATACTAGAGATCCATATTACCTTATATGTGCCTACCCTTACACAAGAGGTTTTCATCTAGCAATGAGGTTCCAAATTATAAAATGTGGAGACTGTACCCTCAACATCAATTTCCATATAAATTAATAATAAATAAGAATAATAATAACCCAAAATGGATAGTGTAAAAAATTAATAACAATTATAGAATATATGAAACGTCAAGTAACTCCGAGTAATATGATGTAAAAACCCAACCCCAATGTATCAGTTTAAAATATAGTGTAAGAAAAAAAATTTGAAAGTGTAAATACATCATGAAATCACTCCAATGTATATCCAGCTCCACATTCAAACAACAAGATCTATCTCCATATCTCCCTATCACTGAGATATAACCCTTTCCTAGATCCCTGATCATGAGGTCTGTATGAGCATCGATCTTCCTATGTAGGCTGTTATTATAAACCAAGTATAAACCCACTAATGCATCTTTAACATAATTTCACATTCATAAGTAGTGTATTCTATGAAAAAAATAACTAAATTTACAATCACGCATCAAAAAATCATGTGTCGAGTAATTTTGTGTTGACCAAGCCTCCATAAACCTTATTTGTACCTTCTCCATCTCCATTTTTGAAGGAAAATCATAATGGATGTAAAGAACTTGGTCATCCATAAGGCTACCAAATATATCCTTGAGAAAAAATAATTCCAACATGTATCAGTATAGGTCATAAGGCCATAATCACCCATCTCAATTAGGGTTTTGGCCATAAGGCCATCATACCCTTTCTGTATATCAGATTGGGCCATAATGATTTCATATCCTGACACTTCAACAAGTCAGGCCTCAGGACCATCACACCCTTGACCTATGTCTTAGTCCATCAATTTCATCATCACAGGTCACACATGCTCCCCCTTGAAGGGATAAACAAGCCATGATAGTCCACCCTTCCTATACTAAAAGTAGATGAACCTCTGAAGGCTGTATATTCACAAAAAACATGGAAGAACACATATTTTCAAAACATATAATATCTTTCATGAGTGTCAATATCTGTAAAAACACATAGATAATGATAATCAATCATGGTTTTGATGGGATACACATGCACACACATGTAGAAAATATCAAAAATGGGTCTCACAACCTACACACACACACATGAGATCAAACTCAATCATTGGTCTCCATGGACACAAGAACATAGGAAGCACATGAGACTCAACCCGGTTGGTGAGGACTCAGAAAGTGCATCCAAGAGACCCGATATCAAATCTAGGTAGAGACCTATTTCTGGAATATTATAGCAGTACTGTAGCAGGAAATGTTTGGTACTGTAGCAGCTGGATCTATTCTTCAATCTGGGCCTCCGGGCCACCGGTTTGGTCATTGGGTCCTGCAAGGCCTTCGGGCCACCCAAGGCCTTCGAGCCAGTTGTCTCTTAAGGCCTTCGGGCCATATTAAAGCCTTAATGCCACCCTAAGTCCTTTGTGACGCATGATTATACCGAAGTACCCGTCAGACTACAAGGGATAGGGCTCTAGATGAGGATTTCAAGGAAGCCTCATTTACTAGAGCATATCTAACCAGAATAAAAGAGTGAGAGGGTATGGCTTTTCCATCGGTATCGGGCCTCCGCAGCTTTGCATATGACAACTAGCCGATCAGTCTTGTGAAGTTGGAGTGATGATATCATCATGACATATGATGGGGAAGAGTAGTTCCATGTTGTCTTGTCTAGGTGATTCCCTCTAGGACCTACGGGTCATGTAATTGTCTCGAAGACTTCATGCCTTATAAGGGTTCCAACTCACCCCTTGAAAGGTGGAATTTCAGAAATATAAAAATTGAAGGCCTTTGGGACATTCCAACCTAGAACATAGAATAATATCATTTCAAACACTATAAAATGGATATATATGTCAATTATATTCCTACGTTAAGCATGTGGATTCCAAAGTCATGATTCACCAAGATAGAATTCCCAAATCATGCTCACAAACTAAATAATTCAAATATGCATGCTCAGAATCCCTAAAACCAATATTGATTCATCCTAAATGAATTATACAGTATGAATAAAGTGATTGTATTACATGATTATATTCAAATAAACTAACGAAATAAAAACCACCATTAATGGTAGACCTATATACAATCAAATGAATAAAACCCGGTCTCTCTTAGAAACAAAGAGTAGAGAAGACATGTGAGGTCCCATAACATATGAACAAAAGTAATTAGGCTGATAAGGAATGGATAAATCTAGGATATTTCTCAAAGTAGTAATAATGTCCAAAGATTCAACCTAGTTTCATCTGGAGGTGTCTAAATTAGAGGAACTAACAATAAGAGAAGGAGAATAATATAATCGTGGAATAAAATTATAATAATGCATTAGTATCCCCTTTTAAGGATCACACTAATTTTATTTAAGATTTACAACTCCACCAAAATATATGTAGTTGAATCAAATGTTACAAATTCTAAAATAGTCATCACTGTGATGTGGTGATGCCCACCATGACTATGATGGCCTCGAACAGACCGATCTCCAGAAACCCGACATAACAACCAATTATGGAAAGGTGTCAAAACCATTCCTTTTTTGGACTCACCATGCTTTATACCATGGTGTTGTGTGTCCACTATGTCCATGGTCTATAGTTTTACTTGTAGCGTTACATGCTTGGGAAGAGGCCCAGACATGGGCGTTGTAACCATACCCATTTCTCTTAGGCGGCCTACATGCTAAAAATGGAAAACACCATGGCATGAACTTTCCTATTGTGAAGCTAAAAACCATAAAAACCTTTTTTGTGCCACCAAAAACCTCCAACTCCTTCGGGATGAAGTTAAACTATGAAAAGTATCAAAAAAACCATTTCGGGTATGCCAAAATTAAATTTACATATCTTTTAAACTCAACAGTGTTACAGTATACATATATGTATATATATTTTTGTATATTTATATGTGTTTGTATATATTTATATATATATTTGAATATTATTATATTTAATGATATATATAGTTGTACTTATATTTATTTATTTTTAATATATATATATATATTTTTATTTATTTTGAATTTATATATATTTATATATATTTATGTATATTAATGTATATTCATATATATATTTATACATATTTTGTATAGTTATGTGTGTTTATAAATATTTTTATATATTTTTATATGTTTTTATGCATTTATATATATATTGTGCTTATATATATATATTGTGTTCATATATATATATTTATATATTTATTCTTATATATAATTATATTTAATTTTATATTTGAAATATTTATATATTTATGAATTTATATATATTATGTGGGGGTATATATATATAAATATATATTTTTATATTAATATTGATTCATATATAAATTTATATATATTTATGGTAATATAACATTATATTTAATTAGATATATGTTTTTATTTGATATATTTATGTAAATTCACATCTTTTTATTGTTAGTTATATTAATTTATATATATTAATATATATCTTGTATGTATATATATATATATATAAGTATATTTATATGCATGTGTATATATATTTATATATTTATATAATTTGTTTTAAAAATATTTATATATGTATTTATATATTTATATACATTTATATAAATTTATTTATATTTATATACATTTAATAAATATTTATATATTTTTCATATATTAATATATACATTTATTTACATTAATTTAGAGGTAAGTATTTATAAATTATGAATAAATACTTGTACTCATATATATGTATTTACATGTTTTTAAATTTTTATATATATATAAGTACATTAAATTATTTTAAGTCAAAATATGAAGATTTTGGTGGAATAGTAATGCCTTTGTAGATAAAAAATTATATTATTTAAAAAAATTAAAACCACCACTAAATAATTGTTTATCCGTATTTTCATTAGAAAAATTAAAAATTTAAAACTTCCACTAGAAAACCACATGGTAATAATTCATTGTAGTTTTTATTAAAAGTGTCTTGAAATGAATTAAAAAACTAAAAAACATGGATATTTTGAAAAACCATCCTGAATCATTTCATGGTGATTAAAATCAAGGATGAATTCCAAAAATAAATTTTCTAAATGGAATTTTGGAATATTTATGAGATTTTTAATTTTTATTTATTTCAAATTGTGGGGGAATTTTTTAAAAATCCTTGTCACTTAGTTTAAATAAGGTTTTTAACTAAAAAGTTCTGAAAGTGGTTTTCTAGGTGACATTTTCCATTTTTTAATAATATTTTAACTTATAAAATGATATGTGTTGTCATACATCTTTTTTAGAGAGTATTGTTTTGGTTTTGGTATTTGTGGGAGAGTATAAAGAATCCCCAATGGAAACCCACTTAGTTTTATACTACCTCTCTACATGTATAACTTTTCTGTGCATATAATTTGTTTTCTTTTATCTTGAGTGTATAAGACGTTGTTTTCTATTCATAAGGTCTTTACCCATGGGCTAAAATTTGAGGTTATGGAGGTGGTGTAATGCTTGATGACCATGTGTAACATGGAGTTAAATTTGTTTTTTAGTTGTTATATTTTGGGTTTCATGTATTGGTAACATTGGTTTTATCGTTGTATTTTTCATGTATGCATTGTATCGTGTAATGACCTTATGTATTTTTATATGAATGGTTGGATATTTATTTTATTATTTATTTCATGTTTGGTTTTGATTATAAAGATAAATCTATTTTTATTTATCATGACATGTCCAACATATGGGTTACATTTCTGGATTTTAGATCAGAATCCATCATTTTTTATTTATTTCTTATAAAGGTTAAACCATTCAAATTGTTTATGTATGGAACCCTTTTAATTTTTTCTATAATATAGAGATAAAAAATGTGTCTAAGGACTATGATGTGCTGGAAAAGTATTAGGATAGAGTATCTGGGTAGGTTTGTTACAAAATGGTATCAACGAATGAGTGTACAATTATTTTAGTGTAAGATGGAGTTTGGAATGTCATAATTTTATATGTAACCCATAAATATACCTAATAAACATATTTATAAATGAATCTCAAGTTACCATGTAATTCTTGGATTGTGTACTGTTAGTCAACCCTTCAATAGGATATTGTTTATTTTATTCCTTCATGGTAATGTTTTTTGATCATTTATGTTCAGGATGAGTGATGTTATTTTTATTTTCATATATCATGATTTGTTTTAATTGACTAAATTTCTCTTACAAATATTTATTTTTCTCAGTATTTTTTTTATCAATTTTTATTTTATTGATTAATACATTTTTTATGTATTTTGGTATGATCATTTTAGTTGTTCTATGATATATATAGAGAATGTTTGTTTGTTTGATTGATCTAAATAATGATTTAATTAGTTGCATGGTTGTAATGATTTATCCTCTAATGGTTGTTTTAAAAAAAAATTAAATCTATACTTTTAGATGAATGTTCCTTTAAATTTATTTAATGGAATGACATTTTTATGATTTAATGGGAAAAGAGAATATTAAATGATGTTTTGAAATTTTATAGTAAGAATATTGAAATTTTTGCATTGTTATGAATGTTTTATGATAGACCTAAGTTTATACAATTTCATTTGAAATGGATTATTCATGTTTTAACCTTTTCAAATGTTATATTTTAACATGGTCTGAATTGGTATTAATTGAAGGTTACTGGAAGAACTGGGTTTAATTAAATAAATTGAAACTTATTTTCATTTTGGTCTCATTTTCATAACATAAAATATGCCATTATAAACTTTTAATTCATTTATTGGTTTTCATTTATATCTCATATTTCTTGGGAAGTTTTTCATTAAGTGTGTTTTGATTAGTTTATGTATTATTTTTGATTTTTGGTTATCTTAGTATGCATTTTAGGAGATATTAGAATGCTATAAAATGATATAGAATATATGTCATTTTATATGTTATTGAAAACCACATAAAATCAGTTATATGGTTAACTATAATGGTAAAAAAATTAGAAAGGGTTTTCCAGTTCATTTTATAGTGTCTAAATTTTGTTTTTAATATAATGTTTTGGAATTATTTTGTTATATGTAATTGTTAGGGGATTCTTTGTATGGTATGTATTTTTTCTTACATACACTCTTATTGGATACAACTATGTTTTCTTAATATAAAAAAGTATTATTAAAGATCATTTTCTAGAAACTATGATTTTATTTTGGTTTCTTTTTAAACAATATTGAATTTAATGTTTATTTTAAATAAATAGTGTCTATATTTTTTTTAAGATTTTAAATTAACCAGGTGTTTTATGTTCAATTTATTTGAAAATTCTTTTTTGAGGTGGTTTCTTCTACAAATGTTTATTATTATTTTATTTAAATGGATTATAGTTTGAATGAATTATAGTTGACTTTTGGCTTTCATTTTGAAAAATGATTGACATGAAATTTAGGAAATATTTGTTTTCGTAAAAATGAATTAAATATATTTAATTGTTTTGAGTTATGGTTTAAAATATATATTTAAAATTATTTATTTCAGGAGAAATTAGGTTTAATTAACATATTTTTATTTAACAATAATGTTTTTTTAAGGAATTTCATTTTTTTTATTTGGAATTTGTTTGGTTTTCAATGTGGATTTCAAGTGAATTGAAATTGTTCTAATTTTTTGAAGACATGTTGAATTATTTTATATTTCTTTTATTAGGAATTGGGTTAATTTTTCTTTTATGTAGTTTAAAACATGCTATAATGGAAATTTTTATATGATTCTTATGGTTGATCTTCTTCAATATTTCTCATAAGTTTTAAAATGAGTGTATGGGTGGAATTTTAATGTATATATAAAATATGATTTTTTTCAAAATATAAAATTCTAAAAAAATATATATCTTTTAGTGTAACATGTTTCAAAAAATATTTGCCTTAATAATGTTGAACATTTATTTTAATATTTTCATAGATTTCATTTTTTATATGTCTTGAAATAAATTTTAATGTCCCTCAAAAATCAGAACTTGATATTTATTCCAAATCTAATGCCAAATTTTGATAGGTTTAAATTAGATTTAATTTTATATAAATCAATTATATTGTCAAAGGATAAGTTGGAATGATATTTCTAGTATTTATAAATAAATTTTTTGGATGTAATTATTGTTTAGGCGGTGTGTGGGATATCTGTTTAAATTTAAAATGTTTCTAGGGCCTTTGAAATATAAAATTTTACTTTCTAGGATCAATTGGGTTATATTAAATGGTAGTTCATTTTAATAGAATAAAACATTTTTTTCAAACTAATAGTCTCTTTTTCTATTTAAATGAAATGTTAATTTTATTCTATGAAATGAAAGTTTAATTGACTTCTCAATATTAGAGCCCAGTTTTTTGAATTTTTATAAACTATTTAATTTAAAATAATATATTGTTTTACTAATTATGGATTGAAATGGATGTGACTTGAGTTTTAATTATTTTAATTCCACTGAAATTGTTTATGTTATAGATCCTTGTTTGGTTGAGTATGTGTTTTCTAAAAGGGTGTTTCTATTATAATTATTTATATATATATATAATTGTACTATTTTATTCTTATTCTAGTTTAGTTTGATTGAAATGGTTTTTGAATGATTTTATTCATTTTTAAGATGTTTAATTTGGTTATTATAGTGTGGGATGTTTTATAAAATAGTTTCACATTGAATGATATGTGTGTGTTGGTTTAGGTTTCATATGAATTAAAATCTAATAAATCATGTTTATACAATGTGTAATATACCTCAATAACTGTCTTCGGAATTTCATTAATTGATTTTTATTGTGACTTTTCTTTTAAATAATGTTAATCAAAATATATTAATAATTGGTCACATATTAGATTAATTTATTTTCTTTCATGAAAACATGAGTAAGTATTCATCATCTTAAATATATTTCAATATTTTTCTTGTATACGTGAATGAGATGAATAATTAATATATCTAAAATGGAGTCAAAGTTGGAAATCATGACCCTATGGCTGTGCACAAAATTGGGGTTTTTACCCAGAGAGGTATAATTTCTATTATATTCATGGGTCTTAGACCGAGCCATTATAGGTTTTAATTTTTTACCCTATTAACCTTGTTTTGAGAGAATAAATACCTTATTTAATCCCTTAATTAGGGTCAAAATCCATTATAAACCTAACAACCAAAAGTGGAATATGTGTATTATTGAATTCATCAAGGAGTTTGAATTTAATTTTGGGCCATTAACTATCTTCTATAAATACAACAGAAGATATACCTCCGTAATTCATTGGTATAATAAAGTATCAGATGACCCCACACTTTGGTTTCAAGGACTTAGAAGACACATTTCATCTAAATCAGAACATTTCAATGAAATAACCTCTCAAAATGGGTACATATAATAAATTGAAAAGATAATGATTGAATGAAAAATAATGAAAAATAACAACATAAATTTTAATGGTTTGAACATGAGTCGTATTATATTGGAGAATTTATTCTTACTTGTTATTGGAATCAAATGATTATTACAATTACATGATACATAAATCAAATGAATTATACCACGAAATATAAAAGAATATATCTGGTGTAATTGGTTTCTATATATTTTGATCTTTGTGATGAGTTATTCCACATGGCCCTTATCATTAAGTCTATCTCTCAATCTTCTTAAATTATCCTACAACATTAAATTCCTCACCTAGTATGCAGTGAACATTCTTAAACTCTCATGAGTAAAACATTATGTTTCCAACCTTTCGAAAACTTTTGTATTCTCTTTTCTAAAATTCATAATATGGAAATTTTATTTATTTAATTTTCATTTTCAACACTACTTCTATCAGAAGTAATAAATGGGAAATTTTTAATCACAAACATTTGGCTACACCTTGCAATCAACATAAATTCAAGTCTCATATACTTTTTACAATCCACTGTAGTATTTTCATCAGAACCATTGGAATTTATTCATCTAGAGTTCCTCCTTCTGATAGATTAAACCCTTCGCTAAAAAATGGATTTCCAAAAAATGAATAAATTTTAACAATATCCCAATTGAGAATCATTTTCAAGGATGTACTACTTAGTCTCCCACATTCTTCCACAAACCACTTCAATTACCCAATCTTTCTTTGTAGATTCATGGTCCCACCACTATAATTCTAGTCATCTGAGCCTGACTTAGGCACAAAATTGCCTTAATACATCCTGAATAATGAACATTGTAAATATATCTTCTAGATTTTGACCCCTTTTAATCATCCCAAGATCAATCATTTCATACTCAAATATCTTCTAGATGAAGTGATACATTTTCTAAATATGCTTCAGCTCAGAATGAAATTTATTATTTTTGGCCATGTGATTTATACTATGTGAGTCACAAGATAGTACCCCATCATCCATGATCCTTTTAAGATCTTCCAATATAACTTTATCAATATTAACTCCTTTTCAAGTATTCTTAGATAATGGTACACCACTTATACTATTTAGAGTGAAACTATCAATATAATATTTGATATGCACATTAAATTTGTGAATTTTTTATTCCACACATAACTAGTGGTATTATTATTAGTGTCTGAACCTCTCCCAAATTTATATTTATAAAATTTCTACAATGAGTAGTATATTATTAAGAAATTTTTCATGATTTTTGATGAATTTATATATTTGATAATCAATATCACTTTCTCTTAATATTCTATTTTGAGATTTGACATGTACCAGTTAACAAAACCAATTTCTTATGTAATGTATGGTTGAGTATCTGCCATGATATACATAATTATTAAAACTACTGATTCATATGAAATATTTAATATGTAATCTACGTCAAGTTAAATCTTTAGAGTTTTATCCTTGCTCGATTTAAAATTTATATCTTGGGGTGTGGTCACTAGTTTCAGTTCACTCATGCCGATGTGCCCTATCACCTTCTATATGTATTATGATTAACTTAGATATAATGTATCATAACATAAGTCATTAAAAATATCAATTCCCAAGTAAAGTTTAGTTAGAATGAGACCCTTAATCTTGAAAAATTAAAAAAAATTTATCATCAGCGTATCAACCCTTTCTCATATCGAGTCAGCAAAAAGAGTCATCAATATAGAGAAGAAAGGTGAGGAAACTCTCAAAATTAAATACCTTCTAGTAATATCAATGATCTACATTACTTCAAAAGAACTTATGCCTCACCATGATGTAATTAAAATTTCAATTCCACTACCTTGGTGCCTAATTCAAATCATAAATTCTCTACTTCAACCTATACATATGTTCATGGTTTTAGTGCTCCACATCTCCAGTCAGCTACTCCATATAGATATTGTCATATGATTACACATATATGAAATATTCCTTCATTTACAACCATTACATGTGAAAACCATCCTTGGAAAAAATATATATTATCATCCTGAGAGTATTATATGTAATTAATAATGAAAAGTTATTAGATAAATATAAACCTATTATTTTTTGAATTCCTTTTAAGACTAGTTTTTTCTTTTACATTTATATAATATGTTCTTCCTCCTTCAGACGATACATCCATTTTTTCATAGAACTTTCTTTGCAGTAGGTCTCTAAATTTGCTCAATTGTTCATGAAACCTTAATGGAATAAATATCACCCCCCATCATTAAATCCTAGTCATTTTAGTATTTCCTAATTCTATCCTTTATTTTCGAAATTTGCCTCTCTATTTTGGATAATAATCATACAGTTGATATCACTCTAATATTTATACACTTAGTTCCTTACTCTAGTATATATTCATAACCCCCTCTAAGGTTCGTGTCTATTCAATACTAAAAATTAAAATAATTCATCTTTTCATCTCATTATTCTGAAATATAGTATAATATCATATATTCCTACAATTTTAAGGTAGTTTTGGCATTTAAAACACCATTAAAACATTATTATAATCTATTATAATATTTATATATTTAGGTGTTCCCATTACTGAAACACTTCCTTAATTCTCAAGAACATTTGTAACATCAAAACATCTATTCAATTATAATTCATCCTTTAATAAAACTTTTCTTTCATTATAAACCTTATCTATGTAACGATACTTCCACAAATTATATTCAATAAAGAAGTCATTTTTACTTTTAACAATATTTTGAAGGTTTTGGTCCCAATGTAAAAAACCAACACTTCATTTCCATATGAAAAACATTAATATATCTGGGACTTATCCTCTAGGTTGTACCTATCCTTAGCCTCAATATGGATATAGGGAAGTTATTTTAGGGCATCGAGATGGGTAAAATCAACCAACATTCCACACCTAAAAACTTTTTGAATCAGTTTCCCCTAAGAAGAAGAAGGACTCTAATTTACTAATTATGCCGCATAATTCACCGCTTCCACCCGAAAAGTATTAGAGAACCCCACATGAATTCTCATACTTCTTTACCATTCAACCAATTTTAGATTCATACTATATGTGACTTTATTATGTTTTAATGTACCTGATGTTGTATTCACTAGATATATGCTCTTCCACTAGAAGAATCTCTAAAACTCACTACATTCATACTCCCCAAACTAATCAAATATCAAGAACTTAAGATTAAAACTACCCTAATTTAACTTCATGAATCTCCATAAAATGAATAGTCTAAACAATTTTGTCCTGTTATTAAGAAATTACACCAACACATCCATGCCTCATCACTAATGAATGTTGCATAGAAAAATGACCCTATGTGATATGAAACCATAGTTATACCCCATGGGCCTATATAAACTAACTCTAACTTTTAGTTCATTGGTACCTTTACATTCATTTGTAGGGATTCATTTTATTCATTATGTATATACAATCATGGAATATTCCATAATACATTTTTCTAATCTTCAGTATATCTTTATACATAAGGGTTTTCATCCATTTGTTAATCAATTGAACTAGATGGTCATGATATAACATTGTACAAGTTACCTCTTTGACATGTATCATACCTCCCTATACTCTTGTGAAGTAAAAAATCCCATCCTTCACTCATTTTTTCAATATTCATGGATCTATGTGATATTTTCCATGCTCCATACATTAATATAGTTCAAAAACCTACATCATATAAATATCTAATGAAAATAATTTTTTTCCATAATCAGAGGTTGTGTAACACACTCATAAAATCTAGAACAATTCATTTCCTTGTTTGGAGGGATATTTCAAACATTCCCACAAGCATGGGATAATGATCAGTTGCAGGATAGACCTCATCATATCTTCTATATGTATAGTTTCTTATACACCTCTTCTCATATTATCAATGAAATAAAGCTATAGAGTCTATAATCGAAGACACAAGTGAGTTGAAGGCACTCAATAGAATACCAATTTTATCTTCCAACATAGTATTCATAAATTAACATCTATAAGTTTAAATTCTAGAATTCACTCTCACGTAATTGTAATCCTTCTCCTTTAGTGATTTCTTTCAAAAATTCCAGCACATAGGAACACATTTCACCAAGATACTCATGATCAAGATTTTTATTCCTTTTCCCATCCTTTGACCTTTATCTATTTTAGGAAATCATATTATTTATGAACTATATGAATTTCAAGGAGATTGTTTAATACCAATCTAAATAAATCCTCATTAAATATTAGGATTATAATGTCCATAAGAACAAGAATAGCCTTTCTAATTGAGTTTCTCATCACTATGAACTTCACATCCAATGATTTGGGGAGGGATGACAGAAATGATAATACCCACTCCAGATTTATAAAGTTCACCTTCACTTACCACAATATACTATGGATTAATTTTGAGTCATTTATGTGATCTATCATTGGTTTTCCTGCTAAAATATTCATGTAGAAAAACTTCCGAAAAAAAAGTCTTATTCATTTTGTTTGGATTTTAATACATGTTAGTGGGAGTCTCCATGTGTTATAAAGTGATATTCAATTTATAAATATTATTATTTATACAATAGGAAAATTAAATATGAATTAACACTGCAGATTTAATTTCTAGCCTCCACCATTCCTTAATTTCATTATCATTTCAATATTGGTACCCCTGAATGTTAGATCAATATTCATATACAGTATATAATCCTCCATTTTTCTTCTCCAAAACATATAATTTGATTCTACAAACTACATCACCCAAAAAAACCCTCATACGAAACCATTGAATTTGGTAAATATTAATTTCCCATTAAATTTTAAAACTTGTAAAAGGTATTAGGAAATTATTACCGAAAACTCTCCTAGATGAAAAAGGGAATAATGATGCTACTAAAATAAGGTCTGAATAAACATCTCCAAGGTATGAATTAATAAATAATATCAAACTAAATATCAAATTCTATATATTAGGAACAAAAAATGATTCAAAAATCATATGTATGATATCCATCCAAACATACTAGGATGAACAAAGTATCAAGTGTTAATACAGTATAATTTCTATTACATTGAAGACACAATACACCCAAGTAACTACATTTTATTGCAAAAAATAGTTTGAAAGAGAAAAAACTCTAATTTAGGAAGAAAATTATTGAAGGAAAAAATAAATCAAAATAACAACTAAAATTAAAGTTGTTTGGATAAGAGTACTACTGAATAGGGGTTACACTATTTTAATTAATTCAAGGAATGGGAATAGGATTAAAATTACCTTATATTGTGTTAAAATGATTAATATTACTAAAATATATTGAAATATATACAATGAGACCTTTATCCACATCTTTTAATCTATAAAGTGAGTAATTATAAATTTCTTTTATCTTCAAGATAATATATTATTTCTATCAAAGGATCCCACCACATTAACTCCTCCACTCGGTACACTACATGAATTCTAAAACTATTATGAGTAAAACCATACATTTTATCCCAAAATAAACTCATTTATTCCTTTTTATAAAATATATAAATAGAAAAATCATATGAAATTCCTTTTGATTTTTAACTTTACATCCACCAGTTAGAGTAATGGGGTAACTTTTTGTAACGTCCCAAAACCGGGTGCCACGCAACGGGTACCCCGAGCCTAGTTCGCCATGTGACCTAAAGCACATTTCTAGTGGCTACCGACTAGCAGTGAGGGCCCAGGTCTGATAGTGGGGAAACTATGCCCTCATTTGTCAAAGTGTAGCGCAGTGGAATTCCAAAATAAACATACAACAAAAAGAGTAAGCAGTAAACATACACAACTGAAATAACTACAGTAGTGGATATAACTAACAGTATATAAGTGATGATGCTACATGGTCAAGTTCTAATAAAATAGCCAGAACATGTTATACATCAATACAGTACATCAGAAAATAGAGTACATCAAAACAAGCAAAACAACTGGCAGCGGCATCGTGAGCCTAGGCTCAGTCCCATGCCCTCCTACTCCTCAGCAATAGTCAAGTACCTATATAGGGACTCTTGCCCATATCTACACCTGTAGAAACGTAATCTGTTTGGGTAGAATAGCGTGACGCAAAATAGGTGTGAGAAATATATCTCAGTAGGCACCCACCAAAGGCCCATGCCCAACTGCGTGTAAGCATTCATCAACAGTGTGCAGTAGTAAAATGAAATAAAATAAGCAGTACTCACAAGTAACTAACTTAAAAATTAAATTGTCATTTTATTATTAATTTAATTCATTTTTCTTAGTAACATTCTTGTGCTCAACAGCACCAAGCCCTCAGGCCAACCGGAAGCTTACCCTCAGTCTAAAATAGTAATCCACGCCCTCAGGCTTGCCCTCAGTCCATACAGAATCCAACCTGTTGGTATTTACCTCATGCGTAACAGAAATTATCGCCCTCAAGCATACGAAGTGTCGCCCTCAGGCACAGAATTCATGCCCTCAGGCACGAAAGGTTTCCTTCAGGCGGAATAACAACAGCCCTCAGGCTATAACAGTCACCCCTCAGGCTAATCACAACAACGCCCTCAGTCCAAATACAACAACGCCCTCAGGCTAAACAGGTAACCAGGCCATTCCCAACAGGTAAACAAGTAGTAACAAGAAATTCTCTCAAGGAAATTCTACAATTACTACTTTAAAGGCATACCCTCGGGTATCCTGGCCAAACGGCTAAACAGTGAAACACACCCCGGGGGAGGTTTCAGATCCAAGCAACGATCCCAACAAGCATTTTAATATCATATTTTAGTCACCTATGAAATTCTAGGCATTAAACATAGCAACGACCTTAGCCACATGATACCCCATCATGGGATTGTGGCACAAAAATGCACAAAACACACAACAGTTGGAAAACTAAACACAAAGCCACCTACCTTATACACCAATGAATGCTATACTCGAATGCCGACTCTAGAAACGCCCAAGAACGGCGTAGATCTGACAAAGAACAAAACCCATCGATAGGTAAATAACTTACGTTAGGAGTAGAATTTGTATGAACGGTACCAGGAGATGAGAGGGCTTACCCGTGCGGTTCCAATGAAATCGTCTGAAGCCGAATCGGATTCCAGACGAACGCCCGGTGGATTTTCAAAGATCCTGCCTCCTCCTTAGGCTCCAAAACGGCTCAAGTGCCTCCTCTGCCAAATGAGGAGGCTACTACCTGTTTTATGCCGAAAAAACAAAGTACACGGTGTGTACTTCCAAGTACACGGCCTGTACTCCCTTCATTTAACTGTTCATTTGGCGGCACTGCCACACTGTTCATCCATCGACATGAGTACACAGAATGTACTCTCGAGTACACGACGTGTACTGTCGCCTAGATGGCGGCGATGCCACCACCTTGTTGTTTAAACATGTCGACTGACTACACGGCATGTAAGGTACCACTACATGGCATGTAGTCGGTTCCTACACCCTTCGTTGCCGGCATGGCTACACGCCCCGTGTACTCATCCCAACACGGCCAATAGTACACGGTGTCTGGATAAAGTACACGGTGTGTAGTTCCAAAATTCAGGATTTTTCCCCATTTTCCATATTTTCTCAAAAACACTTAAGGAAAAGGAAAAGAAGAAGCCTGTACCTCTAAAATAAGAACTGGCTTCTTACAAACTTCTCCCCTTATAGCAATTCTTCCCTGAATTTCCCTTTTAAGGGTGGTGAAGAGTAATCTTAGAACAACTCTGGCCACTGAGCACGTACGTCGGCCTCCCGCTCCCAGGTCTCATCCTACACTCGTTCATGTTGCCATAGCACCCGTATGAGAGGAACTGATCGGCCTCAGAGAACCTTTGTGCTCCTGTCAACGATACAGATCAGATGCTCTTTAAAGGATGCATCATGCTGAAGCTCAACCTCCTATGGCTGAAAGGTGTGAGATGGGTCTGAATGGTAGAGACACAACTGAGAAATGAGGAAGACGTCGTGCATGTCTCGGTACCACTACGGTAACTGCAACTGATAGGCAACCAGCCCGACTCTCTCCAGAATCTCAAATGGTCCCACATACCTTGGTGAAAGCTTACCCTGTCTCCTGATCCATTTGTGTCCCAGCCTCGGCGAAACACGCAAGAAAACCAGATCCCCGACCACGAACTCCAAAGGTCGTTTGTGGTGATCAACATAAGACTTCTGACGAGACTGCGCAGTAGCCATCCTCTTCCGAATCAACTAGACCTGTTCAGATGTCTCCTGCATGAGCTGTGGCCCCAGTAAAGCTGCCTCACCTACCTCTAACCAGCACAAAGGTGATCGGCATGTCCTACCATATAATTCCTAGTATGGTTCCATCTAAATAGTTGCATGAAAAATATTGTTATAGGAAAACTCGACTAAGGGTATATAATTCTCCCACAAGCACCCAAAGTCTAGGACGCATGCGCGCAACATGTCCTCTATCACCTGTATCATCCGCTCTGACTGGACATCTATCTGAGGGTGTTATGCTGTGCTCAGAAGCACCTGTGCACCCAGCGCCCTCTGAAAACTCTTCCAGAAACGAGACGTAAAGCAGGCGTCCCTATCTGAAACGATAGAACGAGGGACCCCATGCAGACGTATGATCTCTCGGATATACAGCCATCTGATCTCATCCACACCAAAGGTCTCCTTGATTGGAAATAAGTGAGCTACCTTTTTGAGTCTATCCAAAACAACCCACACGGCGTCATTGCATCGAGGTGACCTCGACAATCCCGTCACGAAATATATCACGATATCATCCCATTTCCACTCTGGAATGGGCAACTGTTGTAACAGCCCAGCTGGTCTCTGATGCTCTGCCTTCACCTGCTAACAGGTGGAACACCTCGTAACAAAACCATCAACCTCTCTCTTCATACCCATCCACCAGTACTAACGTCTCAAGTCACGGTACATCTTGGTATACCCCGGATGAACTGCCCAAGCTGAAGCATTAAACTACCGCATCAGATCCTCGCGTATATACCCTGGAACCCATACACTTCCATGGAAACACAAAACCTCATAAACGCCTATTGTCCAACCGGGAGGAGGGTCCTCACTTTCCACCGACTCCTGTAGAACTAGGCCTTCTGAAACCGATAGCTGCCTCATCCTCACTCTGTCCAAGAGGGTAGAAGTCACAGCTAACAAGGAATGATAAGTCTTCCCGTGACTATCATGCACCTCCAGATGCATCTCAGAGAACAAAGCTATAAGCTTCCACTCACCACTAGCCTCCTGCGCTGCCTGTATCTGAGTCTTCCTGCTCAGTGCATCCGCTACTGCATTACCTTCACCAGGTGTATAGGCATGCTCAAAATCGAATCACTGTAGGTACTCGACCCACCTTCTCTGTCTCAGATTCAGGTCACACTGAGTAAAGATATACTTGATGCTTTTGTGGTTGGTGAAAACCACAAAATGCTCTCCCAAAAGATAATGTCTCCAACAGTGCAACGTGTGAACAACTGCAGCCAACTCGAGATCATACGTCGGGTAATTCATCTCATGCAGCCTCAACTGCCGAGACCTGTACGCCACAACTCAGTCGCCATGCATCAAAATGGCTCACAGACCAATCCCTGATGCATCACAGTAAACTGTATAGCTCTTACCCTGCTCTGGGAGTATCAGGATCGGTGCTGATGTCAGCCTTCCCTTCAGGTCCTGAAAAGCTGTCTCACAAGTTTCTGACCAAACGAACTTCACAGCCTTCTTAGTCAGACCTGTAAACGGTGATGCTAAGCGGGGGAAGTCTTGTATAAAGCGTCTGTAGTAACCATCCACCCCTAAGAAACTTTTTATCTCAAACACGTTCTTGGGCTGCTCCCAGGAAACTACCGCTCTCACCTTCTCTAGGTCTACTACAACTCCTGCTTCTAAGATGATATGACCTAGGAAGTGAATCTGGTCCATCCAAAAGTGTCACTTCGAGAGCTTAGCATATTGGCGATGCTCTCTTAGTGTACTCAATAAGATCTCAAGATGGGTGGCATGGTCATGTTGAGTGTGAGAGTACACCATGATGTCTTCCAAATAATACCACAAATGAATCAAGATATGGATGGAACACACGATTCATCATAGCCATGAAAACTGTTGGCACGTTTGTGAGTCCGAACGGCATAACCGTGTACTCATATAGACCATACCTACTCCTCAATGCTTTGAGAGGTATATCAGATGGTCTCACGCGTAGCTGATGATATCCTAATCTCAAGTCAATCTTCAAGAACACTCGTGCTCCACGAAGCTGATCAAACTGATCATTTATCTTCGACAAGGGATATCGGTTCTTAACCGTCATCTTGTTCAGCTTTTGATAATCCACACAATGTCTGAGGGTACCATCAACCTTCTTTTCAAAAAGGACCGGAGAACCCCAAGGAGAAGTACTGGGTCGGATAAAACCCTTTGCCAGTAACTCCTCTAACTGCCTCTTGAGCTCCTGCAACTCAGGCATGGCCATCATATAAGGAGGACTGGACACCGGTGCTGCTCCCAACACAAGCTTGATAGAGAAATCCACCTCACGCACCGAAGGTAGACCTGAAAAGTCATCCGGGAAGACATCCCAGAAACGATCGACAACTAGAGGGAAATCTGTCTGACAAGTCCCCTGGTCATCCAGATATAATCTCGCAATCTGGGCTGTGGCTCCACCTCGCCCATGATGCTCTGGTCTAGCTTGACTCGCCTGAAAATCCCACTCTCCCTTGTATAGAAACTCCCCGCCCTCTGGTGACGGGAAATGCACACTACGATGATAGCATACTACAAATGCTCGAAAGGGAAACGACCAGTCCATCCCGAGAATGACGTCATAGATCGTCATCTCCACGACATAGAGGTCCCAAAGGAAGTGACACCCACCAATCTCAAGCGGGAACTCCTTGCACTGACACACACCAACCGTCCTAGTCCCCAACGGAGTGTCTAGCGTCAAGATATCAGAAGAAGTAGAAACACCGAGCCCAAGGATCTCCACAACGGGTACAGATACAAAACTATGAGTAGTACCCGTATCAAAACATACTGAAGACAAGACAGAAGCTACTAGAATATTACCTATGACTGTAGAAGGTCCGGGATCCTACTCATGCTGGGTCTGTTGCAGTGCATTTCCCTACCCAGTGTCGTGGCCCTGCGACACAGCCTGGCTACCCTGAGCTGTCCCGCCCTGCTACCTCTGCGATCCTGGTGTCTGGCTACCACGGCCACGACCACCATATCTGCCTGCACGCCCTGACGTATTCTAGTTCCCTGACTGGTAAGAAGCCACTGGTCCTGCTCCCACACACAGAGTCTGCATAGAACCCCTCTCACTATCCACTGGTAGAAACGCCGTGCAAAAGCACTGCAGTTGACCCATCTTGCCGCAAGCTCGACACTCAACTGGGTCTTGTGGACACTTCGGCCTATTGTGCCCCTCTCTTCCACAATAGTAGCACCTGATCGGGCCACCTGAAGAAGCTTCATGGCTGGTAATGCCACCCTGAGAGAAGTCTATTTGTCTCTTCCTCTTGCCAGAAGAAATAATACCAATCACTGTTGCTGAACCGCCCTGGCCCACATCACTCTATTCCCGTAGGTTCCTCTTTGTAATCAACTCCTGGTTCATAATCGCGTGTACAGTAGGAAACATGAAAACATTTACCAGCGCTCGAATGTCATACCGAAGACCATCCTCAAAACGCCTGGCTCTCAACGTCTCATCACCCACCAGCACGGGTGAAAAACGCTGAAGCTCCATAAAACGAGCAGAGTAGTCCATCACCAATATAGCGCCCTACTGCATATTCATGAAATCTCGAGCTCTATCTTCCCTCAGCGTCTCGGGAAAGAAAAAGTCATAAAAGACTGCCTACAAATCTTCCCATGCCATGTCCCTGTGATGCTCTGACTAGGAGGTAATATCCCACCACCTCTTGGCGGAATCACACAGCATGTAAGTCGTGAGCTTGACCCTCTGCCCTGGAGGCATCTCCAGATGCTCGAAAATAGTCTACATTGATTCTATCCAAGACTCTACAGCCTTTTGTCTGCCATCCCCTGAAAACGTAGGCGGATTCTGCTGCTTAAAGATACGTGTCAGCTCGGCCATAGATGTGGCAGCCTGCGGTGCTCCCTGAAAGCTCTGCATGAACCGAAATAAGCCTTCACAGAACTGCACCTCCACGCCTGTGACAGGTATAACAGCTGGTGCCGCATCTGGCTCTGCTAGTGGATCAACTTGTATCCCATGGCCCACCATCTCCAGAGTATAATCGTCGCCGCTCTCCTGGCGAACAACTCGCAGTCGTCTAGGCGGCATGAATCTACAAGGTCAAAAGAACGCCTTAGATTCAAGATTATTATGACTGAAACGAAGGAACCACAAAGGAACAAGAGGAAGAAGGAGTTTCAAAAATTCCAAAACAAGACTACACGGCAAGTACACTGACTACACAGCATGTACTTGACTTCCATTTCCCTTTCCCGGGTCCTTCTGCACGGCTAGGACACACGTCTTCCGTTCAAAAAAACTACACGGCGTGTATAATATCTACACGGCATGTATGGTGTTACTTTCCAACTACTCGTGTCGTCTATGACACGGCCGACTACTCAGCTTAACACTCCATGGTGTGTTACACCCGTACACGGCGTGTACATCACCCCGTTTCCCAGCCACACGGCTAACTCCACATAGTCTGTCCTTGGACAAGCCTACACGGCGTGTCCCAACGGTACACGGCGTGCTCCGGGAGAGGTGACACCGGCCCATGTTGTTAGTTACAAAGCCAAGTCCCCAGGTCACACTACACGGCGTGTCTATAACTGGCACGACATGTTCTGTAAAGGAGTTCACTAACCCGTGTTGTTAGTTACATGGCCGGACTCCGGGTCACACTACATGACATGCATAAAAACTACACGACGTGTTTTACTCAAGCCCTTCCCTACCCCGTGTCGCCTCCCACATGGTTTGTGACACGGGAAGAGACTACATGGCGTGTACTTGGGGTACACGGCGTGTACTCAAAAAGTTCATTTTTCTTCCCACACAGAAGAACACACATGGCGTGTATGAGGTCCTACACGGCGTGTATTCTGGGCTTTCCAGATAGTATGCCTCAGAAACTTCCCTGGAACCCAGAAAATACTGAAAAAACAACACCTAAGTGTCAAATTCCAACCCGTGGGGACCCATACTACCTACGAATCAAAGTTTGACATCTTATACGTGTTATAACCAACAATCAATCAATGAACCACCAAATTCCGGTCAATGGGGGCCCATACTCCCCAAAAACCAATGTTTGGTGTCCATTCTATAAACATGCTCAAACAAAAATATCATATCACAAGGCATGTATTTATCAAGTAGCTATCACAACAGCATGCTTTACTAGCACAACAACTATCACAACAACATGCAAATTCTAATGCACCTACATGGCATGGAAACTATGCATGGAATTTGATATCTAGAATGTGCCTATATGATGCATGAGACTTCATACCCTCATCTCATCAGGTGGCAACTAAATAGAACCCACATATAAAGTATAAACAACACAATCTAAGTGCATCACCCAACGGTGAAAACATATCAACCGTAAAATTGCAAGATCAAAAGAATGAAAAGTATGAGGTAGACTAGATTTTCCCAGTAGACGGGTTAGCTATGCCCGGGCACATCTTATTACCAACTACCGTTCCGTCCTATCCTTGACTATGACTCCAAATAGTAAGTCAAGGAAAATAAACCGCCTCTGATACCACTTTGTAACGTCCCAAACCCGGGTGCCACGCAACGGGTGCCCCAAGCCCGGTTCTCCACGTGAGCTCAAGCACATTTCCCTAAATGCCAGAGGCTGCCGACTAGCAGTGAGGGCTCGGGTCTAATAGTGGGGAAACTGTGCCCTCATTTGTCAAAGTGTAGCGCAGCGGAATACCAAAATAAACATACAACAAACAACGGAAGCAGTAAACATACACAACTGAAATAACTACAGCAGTGGATATAACTAACAGTATAAAAGTGATGATGCTACATGTTCAAGTTCTAAGAAAACATCTGGAACATGTTATACATCAATACAGTACAATAGAAAACAGAGTACAACAAAACAAGCAAAACAACTGGCAGCGGCATCGCGAGGCTAGGCTCGGTCCCATGCCCTGCTACTCCTCAGCAACAGTCAAGTACCTGTATAGGGACTCTTTCCACTATCTACATCTGCAGCAACATAATCTGTTTGGGATGAAAATCATGACCAAAACAGGGTGTGAGAAATATATCTCAGTAGGCACCCACCAAAGGCCCGGGCCCAACTGCGTGTAAGCATGCAACAATAGTGTGCAGTAGTAAAATGAAATAAAGTAAGCAGTACTGACAAGTAACTAACTTAACAAATAAATTTACATTTTATTATTTATTTAATTCATTTATCTTAGTAACATTCTTGTTCTCAATAGAACCAAGCCCTCAGTCCAACCAGAAGCTTGCTCTCAGGCTAAAATAGTAAACCACGCCCTCAGGCTTGCCCTCAGGCCATACAGAATCCAACCCGCAGGTATTGCCCTCCGGCGTAACAGAAATTCTCGCCCTGAGGTATATGAAGTGTCACCCTCAGGCACAGAAGTCAAGCCCTCAGGGACGAAAGGTTTCCCTCATGCGGAATAACGACAGCCCTCAGGCTAAAATAGTCACCCCCTCAGGATAATCACAACAACGCCCTCATGCCAAATACAACAACCCCCTCAGGCTAAACAGGTAACTGAGCCATGCCCAACAGGTAAAAAATAAGTAACAAGCAATTAATCTCAAGGAAATTCTACAATTACTACTTTAAAGGAATACCCTCGGGTATCCTGGCCAAACAGATAAACAGTGAAACACACCCCGAGGGTGGTTCCGGATCCAATCAACGATCCCAACAAGAATTTTGATATCATAGTTTAATCACCTATGCAATTCTAGGCATTAAACATAGAAATGGCCTCAGCCACACGATACCCCGACATGGGTTCGTGGCACAAAAAAGCACAAAACACACAGCAGTTGGAAAACTAAACACAAAGCCGCCTACCTTATACGCCAACGAACGCTATACTCGAACGCCGACTCCAGAAACGCCCAAGAATGGCGTATATCTGACAAAGAACAAAACCCATTCAAACCTAAATAACTTACGTTAGGAGAAGAATTGGTGAGAACGGTACCAGGAGAGGAGAGGGCTTACCCGTGTGGTTCCAACGAAATCTTCCGAAGCCGAATCAGATTCCAGATGAACGCCCGGTGGATCATCAAAGATCTGGCCTCCTCCTTTGCCTCCAAAAGGGCTCAAGTGCCTCCTCTGCCAAATGAGGAGGCTACTACCTGTTTGAAGCCGAAAAAACAAATTACACGACATGTACTTCTAAGTACACGACATGTACTCCCTTAATTTAACTGTTCATTTGGAGGCACCGCCACACTGTTCATCTGTCGACATGAGTATATGACATGTACTCTCGAGTACACGGCGTGTACTGTCGCCCAGCTAGCAGCGATGCCACTTCCTTACTATTTAAACGTGCTGACTGACTACACGGCATGTAAGGTACCACTACACGGCGTGTAGTCAGTTCCTACAACCTTCATCATCGGCATGGATACACGCCTCGTGTACTCATCCCAACACGACCAAATGTACACGGCGTGTGGATAAAGTACATGGTGTGTAGTTCCAAAATTATGGATTTTTCCCCATTTTCCATATTTTCTCAAAAACAATTAAGGAAGTGGAAAAGAAGAAGCATGTACCTCTAAAATAAGAACCGGGTTCTTACACTTTTGATCACCATTATCTGACTATACCTTCCGATCAATGCGACTTCCCGTCTTTAAAATTTCATTGATACCATTCCACCATTTACAACCAAACCATTAAAATACAGCCATCTGGAGAACCTCATTCCATTACATTAACTCTTTGAATTGAAAATTTTTTCACAAACATATATATAGCCAAAAAATATCCTAATTGAGAATAATTTTCTATGATACACTACTAAGTACACCATCATCTTCACTAGACATATTTTGTAGAGACCCAAATCTTGACGTACATGGACATTACATTACATTTTCAGAATACTTAAATACATGATAAAAACAGACACCAAAGGACCATAATAGTTTATTGTCTTTGGAAACTCGAAATATAATCTTCTAATCTTGGTGAAAGATCTTCAACATCTCCCATAAATATCTTCCCCTTTTATTTTCTTACCTAAAACCATTATTTAAATCCTGGGGAAAAGAAAACATAAAAAAGGGTGAGCTTAAATTCCCACTAAGGGTCAACATAGAGAACATAAAACAATCCATAATCATTTTAATGCATAAACATGAACATAAAATCTAAACATCAAAATCATGAGCAATGACATGAATCTTGGAATTACGTAAGGCATATATCATAAGGTAACATCAATCTTGATAAAATACCATGGGAGTAAAACATGTAATTGTGGAAACCATTAATCACATGTTATGATTTCCATAGCATCCAAGGCATTGCTGCCAATACCATCTTAGTGGACAAAGTCCCTTTCTGAATCGTGTTCACTCCTCGTTTTAGTCATGTAACACCAAACTAGATTAACTTACCATTACATCCATGTCTATTTCATGAGATATAAATATTTACCCAATGAATTAGAGGGAGATATAGGTCCCACCAATCATATAATGAAATAATTCTTACTTGTTCCAAAAAATAAACATAAATCATTCATCATAACTCAAAGAATAAAATGGGTTTCATAAACATAATCCTATCATAACATAATCCATCCAAAAAAATGGATATCATTTCATCATAGAAAAAGTGAAACCATGTAAATCATAGAGAAATTATACTTGAAACATACACATTTGAAATAATTCCATCTTATATGGAAATGGTTTTGATAAAACACTTGAAATGAATTCTTGAGGAAAATATCCTTTATTCTTCAAAATCATTTTCTTTTTGAAAAATGCCATTAAATTTTAAAAGAAAAGGATTTTGTTGAAAATAGTCATTAAATCTTGTAGAGTAAGCTTCATAAAAATGAGGCGTTATGAAACCGTAAAAATCTGTTCACACCATATAAGTTAAAAATAACATTCTTCTCGTACTTTTGTCGGAAAAGTAAAAAATTTCCCCGTGTGGTAAACAAAAGGAAGATTCCATTAATAACATGTGATAAATTTCAAAAATGGGTAAAAAGGACATTAAAAATAAATTAAAACATTTTTAGAAAACATGGTCATGGATGATAACAATAACCCTAGTAAATACTTAAGAATAACAATCTCAGATAAGAAAGAGATTGGAATAGTAATCCCTTACCTTAGGTCTGAATGCTTTGTACATATCTAAAACACCTGTATAATGATTTAAATAATTTCATTGACTTATTAAAGGATCATATTAATTGTTATTATATCATATATGGTTCACTTATGACATTATATTACCCATTCTTTTGTAAATTCCATGTTAAAGCAGCGTTTTGGGTAAAAACGCTTTATTTATCGTAGGTGTTTGGACTTGTTTTTATTGATATTATTATTTATTATATCTTTATTTAATTACTTCCAGAATGTAAATCATGATTTATATATCATATATATATTCAGTACATATATATATATATAATAGATAGATAAATGAAATGAAATACACTGTTCCTGGAGACAGTAGGTCGTACGTACGCATGAATGATGTTTTTCGTTTCTTTATTGAATTGAATGGAATTAAGTAGATGAAATAAATATATATATACATAAATATAGTAGAATTATTATTTAATATATTTCATTATTACTTATTATATATACTTTATAATCATTCTTGAATTGTTAACATGGAAAATGAATCTCATCATGTCGTGGAGACGGTAATCCGTACGTACGCACGAGTGATGATATCGTTCCCATATTTGTTGAATGGAATTGGAGGGGATGATATAATATATTTGAATCAGTATGATATTATAATAATCATGTATAGTTATTATTTACACCATTATACCCATCCAAGTAAGGTGGTGGTGGAAAAACAGATAACAACACGGCGTGGAGACGGTATTCCATACGTACGCATGCACGGTGATTTCGTTTTCCGTAGGATGGATAGAAGGTGAAATAGGGTTGTTTCATATTTATAATAATATATATTTATATTAGAGATACTAATTTTATTACTTTATAATTAAAGAACTAAATAAGAATAAGATGAAGAAGAATGAAAACTTGAATGAATCGGTAGAAGAGATTACCTCTTCTTCGACGCACCTCCTTTAAACTTCTTATTAGGGCACAAGAATTGGACTTTTGGGAAGACCAGAACCTCTATGATATAACCAGAGAGGTTGAGAAGTGGAATTGGCAGGTTTTGGCCGAACTTCAAAGCTCAAAAGGGTGTGAGGTGATGAGGGAACGGGTGCCCTTTTTATAAGGGAGGAGAGGGGAACCTTAAGAAAACAGAAAATATTATTTTATAATAAAGTCATATTCAGCTTTAATAGCTTAGAATTGATTTATTTAGAAGCTAAGGTGGGGAAGGGTCTAAATCCTCTTACCCAATATATTTTAGACATGTTTAGGTTACTATTTTATCCTTATCATTTAGATTTAACTCTAACATAAATAATTTAACTTTTACAGTGTTTTTTTGTTTTCTTAGACTATATGGTTAATAAACTTACTATAACAAGCCAAAAGAACTCCAAGTGGTTAATTATTAATATATATATAATTATTGAATATATTTGTCTGATCCTTAGATTTTTAAGAATAAAATAACAATTAATAGTATAATATTTATTTTAAAAACTATTTTATGTCAATTTTGAAACTATTTGGTACTTGATTTTTTTTAAAACATAACATCATGATTAGTTCAAAAAAATTTAATTAAATCAATACTAACATTTAATATTAACCTATAAAATTATTGGAATTCATAAAAAGTCTAAAATAACATTTATTTAGGGATTTATAACATCAATTATGTTTATATTTCATTAATAAGGAAATTACTGCATCATTATAGTGTCATAAATAAATTAAATTATTTAATGTATAAAAATAATAAATAAAATACCATTATGTAGGAAATATTTTTATATTTCTAATTAATATTTATAGTCTAATTTATCTTATGTATAACCCTATATTAAAAAAAATTAGTTATTAAACATTGATTTTAACTATTTTAATTCTTCTTTAAATAAAACAATAATAAATGTCCAAATCTAATCCATGTGGACCTAAAGGGTAATATTTTATTCCTAAGGTAGTTTTTGGTCTAATTAAACATATCCAATAGAATTATGACATGCGTTAGGGTAATAATAATATCATTTTTACCCTTAATTACCCTATTTACTTTTAAGCGTGGTAAATAAAATTAAAAAGTTACTATTCACCAAAAAATTATTTTTATCTTATTGAACCACATTTTACTCCTTCATATTAACCATTCTCTTGGATTTTTGAAATTTCACTCACAGAAGTGGTAAAATTATGTTTTATGTAAAATTTCAAATTCTCCTAGGAGGTAGGCAAAAGACGGTGAAAAGTTCAATAAAATTTTAATATATCTAAAATTATTATAAAATGGCTCAAATGAATTACATTGAACTTATATAGGTATTATGTATCAGTTTGGACCTAAAATAAATTTAAATAAAATAAATAATTATTTATATAAAAAGTCGGGTTTTAAATCGTAACCCAGTGTCTTCACTATTCATCAAAAATTGAAAGTTTTCATAAAAATACCAAAACGTCACCCTTGGATAATTTCGATATTACCAATACAAAATAGAGTCCATTTCAAAAGATAAAATTTATAAAATTTCAAATATTGGGTATTACTATTCATAACGGCTAGTTTATATAATATTTTAATAGCATATCGTTGTTTAGTGAAACTCGGTATTGCGTACCCACTCGCTATCATGGAAGGTTGAGATTGTGTGTAATGCAATCCAAGTCAGGGATTCATGTATTACAAGATCCTTTGGTGTAGCGTTCAACACAAGACATCAATGAAATTAAAAAAGAATATTTTTCATAAAATCTTAGGGTGTTACATTCTACCTCCCACCCCCTTAAAATGAATTTAGCCCTCGAAATTCATCGGTGTTATAAATGGTTTACTACTCGAAAGTTTCTTTAATAGAAACCCACATCGTAAAAAGGATACCAAAACTTATCTTTAAAAACTAAAGTATGAAATGTAACGGTTACCAAAATTAACTAATCACTGGGTTTCCACATAGGAGAACATAGGTGAAAATATGGATATGAAATAGAAATCTAACCATCTTGTTTTGATTGTGAGTGGTAGAGAACATGGCTATGAAAAAGCCAAAAATCAAAAATCCATAAACATTTGATGATCTAATGTACCATCTGATTCATCGGATATATGGGCACTAGGACAACAGTTTTGGTTTTCAATATCATTTCCCTAAAGTTGAAGAAATTGAATTAGAAGAAATACTTACTTTATTTCAGTATATTCTCACCGTTGTTCGTGCCTTTAAAAAATTCCACTTCATCTCTTAAAGAAATGAAGTTGAATTTTTCATTCGTGAGGTGTTAGAAGATCATGTGATAGAATGATGGGTCATTCCATATGTCCCAAACAAAAGGTTAGAAAAAGATATCAAATATACATAAGTCCATCTATGGTGAGGTTAATAGTATATGATTCTAAAAATGGACTTATACTTCATTTATCATACTACTTAATATAATAAAACTAGTTCCTACTAACCAGGGACATCCTATAGGCCAGTGGTAGGCGATAAAGGCCTGTCGCACTTCATTTGTGGGTTCGATTCCCAAAACATTGTCTGACGCGACGGGTTGTCACCCATCCTACAAGTTGTCACTTTTTCTAAAACAACATTATAATAACATTCCTACAATAAAATAGTAAAAAATACTATCTTATGTCTAACATAATTCATTCCAATCTTTAGGCTTATAAAAAATACTTCGGTCCAAGCACATTGTATAAAGAAAACAATTACTGGAAAGGTCACATAACAAGCATGTGAATACCATATTGTTGATCGCATTCCAATAATGTGAATACCTTAATCATGTATTCTCTTTAACCATAGTTAAAACATGAATTATTTTACAAGGTAACACTTTCCATATAAAAAAATCCCAAAAATTATATATACTCAAACCATAATATCATGTTTTCCTTATATTATTCATGAGCTCATTAATACTATCAAACATTTCATTATCTCTTTATACCTTCTTTATGAACATATCATCTACTTTCCAAAATATTTGAATCACTTTTCATGGTTACATGTACCATATAATTATCAAAAACCACAATAAACCATTACATAGATATTCCAATGTTCCACAATACTATAAATGTGATTCCACAACATTATTTTGGAATCCCTTTACATAAACACATAATCATTCCACCACATCATTTTCATATTCAAAATTGCTAATAGTGATCACATGTGACTTCCCTTTGTAATTTTCCTTAAGAGGATTCTCACGTTTATCATCATTAACCCTTGGATTAGGGCATTGATTAGCATAATTCCCCATTTCCTTACACATGAAGCATTGAAGTGTCGGTGGGGTGTCTCTACAGTCTTTTCTTTATTCACGTCATTAGCAACCCTTTTTCCATTACTTCAACACTCAGCTACTTGATGACCTTCGTTTCCACACTTAAAACAATTTCTAGTCCCTTTAAGACAATCTCCACCATGCTTCTTTCCACACATTTAGCATAAAGAAACATTCATCTTCTTTTCACTGTTATTCTGAGATTTCCCCTTGAAATAAATCATTCATTTCCTGTCAAAACCATGAGAAGGATATGTAACACCAACTTCTAGTTCTACCTTGATTGCACAATGAACAATTTCTTCATAGCTAATGAAGTCTATTAAATCTAATGCCCTTGGAAAACATGGTTTTATGCCACTGAAGAATCAATAAACATTACTTTCAGGTGGGATGATAATGCCAGATGCATACCTTGAAAGTCTTGTAAAATTCACTTCGTATATAACAACAGATTCATCATCCGTCTGCTTATGCTCCAGGAACTCCTTTTCCATCTTTGTTTGAATAATACGAGGGAAGTACTTACTGAAAAACAAGTTCTTGAACTTTTCCCATTCCATGTATTCAATTTAATCTTTGGGGCTTGTATTCTTAATTAGAGTCCACCACTGGTCTTCTTCACCTTCTAAATGGTAAACAGCTAAAATGAATTTTTCATGTTCTGAATAGCAAAGTATGGAAAATATCTTTTCAATGGTACTGATCCATTTTTCTGCAATAAGTGGATCAGAAGACCCATTGAAAGGAGGTAGACGTTGCCTCATGAAGGACTCAATAGAATATTGTTCCCTTCACTGCTAATTTGGAAATACAAAATGATTCATAGCTTGCGTAAGTATAGCAATAAGATTTTTCACTCCATATCCCATCACATTTGGCTATTCAGGAGGACAATCATTTCATTGTCCATTACATTGATCAACGCGGTTCCTTCAGGTTCCATCCATTATCTAAAGCCCAAAAATAATACTATGAGAGGAAAAAAAACTTTCTAGTGAAAAAAACATAATAAAGGGGGAGTACCTTAAATATATAACGTCCTAGGGTTAATTATATGATTTTTACCATAATTCTAGGACTATAACCTATACTTATACTTAACCTTAGCGACATCCCTAGACATACCTTAGAAATATCTCTAGGGATCTCACTGATGTTTTCGCATCCTAGTTTCCAATGGTTAACTAAATCGTTCCCCTGACACCAAATTGAGAGACCCAAAGCATGACATACATGGAAATTTCATTACATTTCCAGAATACTTAAATATATGACAAAAACAGGCACCAAAGTATCGTAATAGTTTATTGTCTTTGGAAACATGGAATATAAACTTCTAATCATGGTGAAAGATCTTCAACATCTCCCATAAAGATCTTCCACTTTTATTTTCTTACCTAAAACCTTTCTTTAAATCCTGGGAAAAGAAAACATAAAAAAAAGGTAAGCTCAAGTTCCCAGTAAGGGTAAACATAGAGAACATAAAACAATCCGTAATCATTTGAACGCAGAAACATGAACATAATATCTAAACATCAAAATCATGAGCAAAGACATGAATCTTGGACGTACGTAAGGCATATATCATAAGGGAACATCAATCATGACAAAATATAATGAGAATAAAACATGTAATTGTGGAAACCATTAAGCACATGTTATGATTTCCATAGTAACCAAGTCATTTCTGCCAAGACCATCTTATTGGACAAAGTCCCTTTCTGAATCGAGTTCACTCCTCGTTTCAGTCCTGTAACACAGAGCTGGATTAACTTACCATTCCATCCATGTCTATCTCATGAGATATAAATCGTTACCCAATTCATTGGAGGGAGATATAGTTCCCACCCATCTCATAATGAAATCATTTTTACTTGTTCCACAAAATAAACATAAATCATTCATCATAACCCAATGTTTAAAATCTATCTCATAAACATCATCCCATCATAACATAATCCATACAATAAAATAGATATCATTTCATCATAGAAAAAGTTCAACCATGTAAATCATAGAAAAATTATACTTGAAACATACACAGATGAAATAATTCCATCTTATATGGAAAATGGTTTTGAAAAAACACTTGAAATGACTTCTTGAGGAAAATATCTTTTCTTTTTCAAAATAATTTTCTTTTCACAAAATGCCATGCAATTTTAAAATAAAGGAATTTTTTTGAAAATAGTCATTAAATATTGTAATGTAAGATTCATGAAAATGAGGTTTAATGAAACCGTAAAAATCCTTTCATGCCGTATAAGTTAAAAATAACATTCTTCTCGTACTTTTGTCGGAAAAGTAAAAAAGTTCCCCATGTGGTAAAAAAAGTAAGATTCCTTTCATAACATGTCGTAAATTTCAAAAACCAGTAAAATGGACTTTAAAAATACATGAATTTTTTTTATAAAACATGGGAATGTATGATAACAATAACCTCAGTAAATACTTACGAATAACAATCTCGGATAAGAACGAGATTGGAATAGTAATCCCTTAACATAGGTTCTATATGCTTCATACGTATCTGAACATCCTGTATAATGATTTAAATAATTTTTTTGGATTATTAAATAATAATATTCATTGTTATGATACCATATATGGTTCACTTATGACTTTATATTACCCTTTTGTTTGTAAATTCTTGGTTAAAGCAGTGTTTTGGGTTAAATCGTTTTATTTATCGTACGTGTTTGGACTTGTTGTTCTTGATATTATTATTACTTATATCTTGATTTAATTACTTCCAAAATGTAAATCGTGATTTTTATATCATATATATATTCATTACATATATATTTATATAATATAGATAAATGAATTGAAAAACAACGTCCATGGAGATGATAGGCCGTACGTACACATGAACGCTATTTTTAGTTTCCTTATTGAATTGAATGGAAATAATTACATGACATACATATATATATACATAAATCCAGTACCACTATTATGTAAAATATTTCATGATTACTTATTATATATACTTTATAATCATTCTTTAATTTTTAACACGAAAAATGAATCTCATCGCGTCGTGGAGATGGTAATCCGTACGTACACACGTGCGATGATATCGTTCCCATATTTATTGAATGGAATTAGAGGGTGTGATATAATATCATAGAATTAGTATGATTTTATAATAATCATATATATTTATTCATTACACCATTATACCCATCCAAGTAAGGTGGTGGTGGAAAAACAGATTACACCACGGCGTGGAGACGATATTCTGTACGTACGCACGCGCGGTGATTTATTTTTCCATAGGATGGATAGAAAGTGAAATAGGGTTGTTTTATATTTATAATAACATATCATTATATTATAGATACTTATTTTATTACTTTATAATGAAACAACTAAATAAGAAGAAGTTGAAGAAGAAAGAAAACTTGAAAGAATTGGTAGAAGAGATTACCTCTTCTTCGATGCACCTCCTTTAAACATCTTCTTTGGGCACTAGAGATGGTATTTTGAGAAAAACAGAACATATATGATATAAATAGAGAGGTTTAGAACAGTAATTGGCAGGTGTTCGCTGAACTTCAAGGATCAAATGGGTGTGAAGAGAAGAGGGAAGGGGTTCCCTTTTTATAAGGGAGGAGAGGGGAACCTTAGGAAAACTTAAAATATTATTTTATAATAAAGTCATATTCCGTTTCCAATAGCTAAAAATTGATTTATTTCGAAGATAAGGTGGGTATGGGTCTAAATCCTCTCATCACATAGATTTTAGACAAGTTTAGGTTAATATTTTATCCTTATAAATTAGATTTAACTCTGAGTTAAATAATTTAACTTTTACCATGTTTTTTTGTTTTCTCACACTATATGGTTAATAAACTTACTATAATAATCCAAAAGAACCCCAAGTGGTTTATTATTAATATATATATTTTTATATATGTCATTTTTCTGAACGTTAGATTTTTAGGAATGAAATAACAATTAATAATATAATATTTTTAAAAAAAAATATTTAATGTCAATTTTGACACATTTGGTACTTGATTTTTTTTTGAAAAACATAACAACATGATTAGTTCTGAAAAAGTTAATTAACTCAATAATAACATGTCATATTAACCTATAAAATTAGTTTATTTCATTAAAAGTCTAAAATTACATTTATTTACGGATTTATAACATGAATTATGTTAAAATTTGATTAATAAGGTAATTACTGCATTATCATTGTGTCATAAATAAATTAAACTATTTAATGTCTAAAGATCATAAATAAAATACCATTATGTAGGATATCTTTTAATATTTCTAATGAATATTTATAGTCGGATTTATATTATGTATAACTCTATATTAAAAATGTTTTAGTTATTAAACTTTTTATTTTAACTATTTTAATTCTCCTTTAATTAAAATAATAAAAAATGTCCTAATCTAATCCATGTGGACCTAAAGGGAAATATTTTATTCCTAAGATTGTTTTTGGTCTAATTAAACTTATCCAATAGAATTAGGACTTGTGTTAGGGTAATAATAATATCATTTTTACCCATAATTACCCTATTTACTTTTAACTGTCGTAAATAAAAGTAAAAGTTTACTATTCACCAAAAATTATTTTTATCTTATTGAACCAAATTTTACTACTTGATATTAACCATGACTCTAGGATTTTTTAATTTCCACTCACAGAAGTGGTAAAATTATATTTTATGTAAATTTTCAAATTTTCCTAGGAAATGAGTAAAAGACGGTGAAAAGTTCCATAAAATTTTAATATATCTAAAATTATAATAAAATGGCTCAAATGTATTACGTTGAACTTATATAGGTATTATGTATCAATTTTGACGTAAAATAAATATAAATAAAATAAATAATTATTTAAATAAAAATTCGGTTTTTAAATCGTGACATAGTGTTTTCACTATTCATCAAAAATTGAATGTTTTCAGAAAAATACCAAGAATTCACCTTAGGCTAATTTTGATATTCCAAATCCAAAAATAGAGTCCATTTTGAAAGATAAAATTTATAAAATTTCAAAAACTCGGTATTACTATTCATAATGGCTAGTTTATATAATATTTTAATAACATATCGTTGTTTAGTGAAACTCGGTATTGCGTAGAACACACGCTATCGTGGAAGGTCGCAATTTCAAGTAATGCAAGCCAAGTCAGGGATGTGTGTAGTGGAAGCTTCTTTTGGTGTAGCGTACAACACAAGACATCAATGAAATTAAAAAGAATATTTTTCATAAAATCTCGGGGTGTTACATATTTTATTCCTCAAAATTCCTTTATAGTTGTATGGTTCCACCACCATGATTTCAGTCAGCCTAGACTAACTAAGTCACACCATTACCTTAACATGTATTTAAAAATAACCTTTATAAGTATATCATCCTAATTATATTTCCCATTATTCTTTCAAATATCTCTCAATATATTCTCCAAAAACTTATATATGAAGTTATAATTTAGTTGAATATGCATTTTACTAGAATGAAACATCAGATTTTTGGATAATTGAAATAGACTATATGATCAAAAAAATAATATCCCATTATCTTGATACCTTCAAATATCTTCCAACTGAACCTTAATCAAGATAAAATATGTCCCAGATTTCATTAGAGAAAGAAAATCTGCATCCATTAACGAGAGTGGAACTTCTAATTGAATATTTGATATGTAGATCATAGTCATCCCTCTAAAATAGAACACATATCTAGTGGTTCTCTTCGGAGAGTATGAATATTTCCCATTGTTCGAGTTAGTAAACCCTTGTAACGAGCCATCCATTCTAAATAAATTTTAAATTCTTCTCTAAATCATTATGTTTTGGAGTATACACATCACAAAATCCAAATATTCTATTTTAGTATTTGACATCCACTTATTGAAAAAACCCACTTCTTGCACAATGTGTAGTAGACTAAAAACCATAAAATAAATATCGCATGAAAATATCTATGCATAGGGAATTTTTTTAATGTATTATAAGTAAACTTTAGTTTATAGTTCATTATCCTTTTTTAATTTGAAATATCTATCAAGGTATGTGTTCATCCGTTTCACCCTACTCATACAGAAGCACTATAATATATTGGATGGAATACATGTTTCTATGATGATAATTATATTATTTCAATTATTCATTAAGAAAACTATTGTATATAATTTTCTCCCATTTCTCAATCCATTATATGATTATAATAAGTTCATACACATTTTACTATGTAGGGAAATGATTTCAGGGGATTGGTCTTGAGAGAGAGATAACCCATTAAAATATAATATTACATGTTAACATCAAGTGTTAGCTTCATGTAATCATCTATGATATCCCTAGGAAATGATCTAAAATAATATTACCATAACAACATTGGGTATTTTTTGACCGGTCTCATGATGTTATTTGTATACATAAACCACTATAAAAATTTCTTATGTCATACTCATTTTTTTTATATTATTTTCCCTAAATCTTTGATTAAAAGAGAAAAAAGATTAAATCATTTTGAATAGGTATGTTAAGATGATTAAAATATATCAATGATAAATTTATGAAATCAAATCACCCCCATCATGATTCATTTTAGTGATAGTACCTGGAAAAAAATTTCAGGTTACATTCCTCCATTACAAAGATGGGTTTAAGATACTCCACTAAGGGAATTCTTATGTTAGTGTACAATCATCTATATAATGGATAGAGTTAAGAATTACCCCATGTTATGGGCCATGGTCCTATACCCATTAGGTTTAGTGATCTCTTCATTGATATACATATCCATCGGCAAGTTGTAGTCACCCTAAATAATTCTAGAGGTGGTATAAAAGTTTTGAAACTAGGTAGTTAGGGTACTTATGATGTTTAATGTTTTTTAATGTCATTTTATTTTTATTTTCCTTTGAGATATGTATTTCTACTAGGAATTCAAATTGGGTCACATTCATGATATTTTTTGTATCAATAATTAATGAAAATATGGTATTATTATATATTTCCTTTAATTTGGTTTTGTGAAGATTTGACATGCTATCCCCCTTTTGTTATTAGGGTTTCCTACCAGGTATTTTTACACTAACCTGTGCACGATCCTTTGTTCTCACAGATGTTGTTCCTATTCGATGATGCATTATTTGGAGGCAACATTATGGGACCTAGAGTTTGTGCTTAGTGGTTCTTGGTGATGATGATCATTTTTTTAGATCATTCCCAGATTCATTATAGTAAAGTTGTGTTTTCCCCCTTTTCCATAGGTTTTTCATGCTCTGATGTATTTTTCCCATGTATTTATATTTCATTTAGTGCTTTTTTATATAGAATTTCTATTTATATTGGATGTATCAATCATGTGAATTGTTCTATATATTAATGGTTATACTTATTTTTTCCATTATTATTGTTTATAGTATTTATTTATTGGATATACATGCTTTATAGTAGGTTATTATTGGGAAATTCCATCCCATGTGTGACATTACATCTTGATGTTAGTTACCAACCCCGGACATACTAAAGGTGGGTTTTGGGTAACGTGCTCATCCAAAAAAATAGTCTATGTATGGTACCAATGGTTCAAGTCATGTTAGAGAGCTATCAATTGAGTTCTGTCATATGGATAGGGTTTTTAGTTAGGATTCTTGTGTGTTTTTATTTAGTAAAATCCATAGAAAGGTTTCATGGTTTATTGAGTTCAAATATTAGATCATGAAAAATAATATCAAGTTAGGAAATCAATGTATCCATTCAACAAGACCTATTATATATGTTACATAACTCAGAAATATATGGAATCATTTTATGTGTATAACGTGGTGGTACAAAAAATATATAGTGTGTTATTTTTAATTTTTATCCAAAGCCCTTCTTGAGCCGGATCAGCCAGATATGCTTTAATAACTACAGGTTCATATTGTCAAATTCATGATACCAACCCATAGAAAACCAATTGGGATTCTGATTTAAGTTCATGATGAGATCATGTCAGTGCTTCATCAACTTATCAATACTCATTTGAGAGATAATTATTTTATTAAATGATATGATTGATAGACTTGCCCACATCATGAGTAGAGCATGGATCCTCCACCTATTTCATAGAGAGTAAACCTTTTTATAGTGTCTCATATGGTAATATCGATTTTGAAATATGATACTACCTATATTTTAAGAGAACTAAATGATTGTTAGCGTAAAAGTCCACATAATTTTCAAGAAATCATGATTCTTAGTTGGTAGAGAATTAGATGGATTCATTGATTTACCCACAACTAGATAGAAATTCTTTAATTGATCATTCTTCTTAGTGGGATTATCCACTGGTGGATATTTACTACTAATAATCATGATGAGGATACTCTAATATTGTTATATTTTAAGAATTTTTTCAGGTATTAATACTAACTGGTGACCCTGGTGATGGTATCTGTAAAAAAGATACTATGTCTTTAGCAGTGTAGTATAAGCATAGTTGAGTATTTGTTGAGGTTCACAGATCTCAAGAGGAATTCCTTGGATATGATGTGTTTTTATGAGATATATAGATTAATCAAGGAGTCTAGTGAGATATTCAAGATTTTGTTGTGCCTTTATGAATACATACCTATGCTAATGTTTTAGAGAGAACCCTTTTGATTGAAAGTTTCCTACTAGAGATACAGCTAATGACTAGGGATGATTCTGATCTCTCTAAGGAATAGTCTTAGAAAAGTCATTTATAGTTATTTAAATCTTATAAATAGAGTAATATACATTATCAATACCAACCGAGTGGTTCAAAAAATGTGGGGTCCCATAGGGGGTCCAACTAGCAGGGAGATATGAGTTTCTATTCATTTAGAAGTATATTTCATATATATATATACCGTCTGACTAGGTAAAAGGTTGCAATTATTTAACATGGTATTGTGTATAGGCATCTATTTTAATGGTACCATCATGATAATGGGCCACCCTATGGTGGATTGGGTGGCTATCCATGATTCCGTTTCAATAGAGGAGTTATAGACATTATATAACGAGATACTGGTGGATGACACATTGATCCAATTCCACCACCAATACTGCTAGGTGGTCACACTAGGTGAAATATGTTAGGGGTGAAGCCACAAAATATATATAGTTTACTTAATTTTATGATTAAGTGGTTCCATATATGGTTCATGGTATGATATGTGTTTCTCTACTCTAGTACTCAGACTTATTTTCACTGATGTGATACATTATTTTCTCAATGCATTGTTCATATGGCTATTAGGAATTAAAATTGATCCCATAGAACTAAATTTTATATAAATACACATATCTATGTGGATATGTTTAATAATGTATTTTAATATGGTTTTTAGTTAAAATAATGGAACTGTGTGATTTTTAAAATTTGTGGTTCTTGGTAGGGGTATCTTTTCACATGATAATTCATTATTGAATTAGATGGTATCATGAAATAATTTTATTGTTTTTTATATGTTATAAAAGGTTTAATATATTATTAATATTATAGGGAAGGCTAATATTTGGATGAACATATGGTTTTTAAACTACTCGTGGAACCATGTACCTGGTGTGAGTCATTGGGTACTTGAGGAGAATGCCATATGGTAAGGGTGGCTTGGAGGTTTCATTTTGCACTTGGTGGGCCATAGTAGGAACTTGGTTTCCTAGAACAAAATTTTTAAAAAAACTATGTGGGTTTTTGATTTTTCTCATCAATCCAATTGTCCTCACTCTTAGATCCATTGAACGTGATGTCTTCCCAGTCACCAAGAGCTCCTCCCATTTGTCCATTGATACTTCTTCTTCCCCTCCACTTTCCACATGATTCAAGTGCGATTTAAGGAGATATTTTTATAGTTCATGGTATATCCTTCCCACTCACCTCACTGTCTCTCCCCCCACTATATCTGTCTATTTATTTTCCTATTTTTTATTCGAAAATAATTAGATATTTCAAATTCTTATTTCACCAAGGAATTGTGAAATCACTTCATTTATGAAAAACAATATTTTAATACACCTTAATTTATGATTGATTAAGTAAAGGTACACTCAATATAATCTCATAAGATCAATAAGCCTACTGTCATTGGGAAATTAGGTACATACCCTAATAAATTGATACATGAGTATAATGGTAATATTTAAAAACACTATTACATGCCCTTAAAATTTCACTGCTCTTCTAAAACTACAATTGATATCCTAGGGACTCAAAAAAGAATGGGGTGAGCTATAAATCAGAATAAGGGAATAATATAATAATATCATATGTTAGTGTAGTAAGAGTGTGTCAATAATAATAAAAATGTAACATAATATGGGGGAGAATCATAAACTTGGACATCAAACCATGATATAAGATGATATCATAAAAGAAACATAGGAATGTGGAAACAACATAAATCTTGACATCATAAACATAAGGAAAGCCAAAATATTGAGACAACATAACATAATGTGCTTAGGATAACCTGTCATGAACTATACAAGGTATCTTATGAGATAAAAACATTACCTAATGCATTGTAGGGCTATATAATTCTGGCCCCACCCATCACATTAATTTCATTTAAATTCATTTATGTACCACATAGACTACTCAACATATGAACATATTTAAAAAAATTAGTCCCATGATTAAGGAGTGTGGGATTAATACATGGAATCACCTGATCAATGAAGTATAGGCGAGTCTAGTTTAATACCCTTATGTTGAAATGTGGATGGGTATTCACCACATAAATGCTTTCTATGGAAAATCACAGGATAATTTCAATAGAATAACAGGGGTACATATAGATTAATGGAAGGTTTTAGTGAGATTCAAATAGGTCTCTAATAACATTTCCAACATAATGATAGTAAGAGTGATGTGTAAAAACATTTCCCAATACAAACAATTGGAAATCAAAATCCATAACGAAAAGTAGGTGTTTAAATAAATAGAAGAAGGAGATGATCTATTACATGTAGAGGGCACTAATAAAAGATTAGGAGGAGATTATTTGGAGACCAATAACACATTAGGAGCGATTTAGAGAGGAAAATGTTGATTAAATAGATGATGAAATTATTTTCAGTGAGGAGGACTGAGAAGTATGTTGTATTTTTATAACCAAAGAGAGAGGGATTCATTATTAATTTCTAAATTTATGTTATAGAATCTATATGATAAAATAATAAAACAACAATACTTACCAGGTTTTTACTTTAGTTTATACCTAATTAAATTTTATTCACTATTTTATAAGTATTTAACCCAAAATCATTTGAATGAAACCCTTGGTGATGTGGAAGTGAGTCATGTTCATAATGAATTAATTTTAAAAATTAAAAATAATAATAGTGGATTTAGAGGATTCATTAAAGGTTTATAAAATTTAACAAAAAACATAAAATAAATTATTTTATAGGGGAACATAATTTATTTCACTGACACAATTTTTATTATTTATTATGATGTCATAATATACATCGTATATTTATAGCAAATTAAATCTTTACCAAAAAAATCTATTGTCTGAGAAAATAATGAAAAATACACAATTGGATGATTTCAATGTGATGATTTAAAAAATAATATTTAATTTTCAAATTATTTATCTAAATATATTTATTTATAATTTCAAATACAAAATCCCCATATATTTAAAAATATTGGCTTTTACAATGATAATATTTTTTGACCCTTATAAAAATTACACCTGACTTCATAAATTATATTATCATTTTTATTTAAATAAATATTATTTAATAAAAATATTTTTTTAAAATAAAATTTATTTCAAAAATTACTAAATTCATTAGAATTAGTATCTAGATTGAAAAAATATATTCCCCAAAAATACAATTTGGGATTTATCATATCAAAAATAATTTTTTATCAAACTCATTATTGTAACATTAAAAATAAAAAATATATTTATATAATTATTTTGTTATTAAAAATAAAAATTATATAAATTCATACTGGTAGGGTCTGGATACATAAACCCTTATTAAACAAGTGTATTACGTAAGTTATAAGTGTTCCATGATGACACATTCTGAGGTTGGTTCGACAGATATGTTTTGGGTCACGATCTCAATAATCTTGAACATATCTCATAAAAAGTTTCAATCATGAATTAGTTATTTTATCCCATCCTGGGCTTGGTAAAGGCAAAATAACGGTGACTCCATCTCCCTAGGAATCTATGATAAATGAGATTCATTGGGTATGATCCTACTATTCGAGGCTATTGCTTCTTTCATTTCTGTCAATTGGGTTATATAATTACCCTTAATATATAATAATCATAACAATTACTATACAATGAATCTATTAATAATAGTTATGTTTCGTAATATTATTTTAAATATGATTGGATATAACATATAATAGATGAAAATTACCAAATTAGTTCATGATTTTTCTATAAATTCATTACTTAATATTTCATTCATTTGTTTAAAAAGGTAATTTCATTTACAAAACAGTGGTTCATTACGTCATGGCCTAGTCCTTTCGCAATTCATAGATAAATGAATATCATATAATTTGTTTCCTTTTGTTTATCATTTTTTTGATATGAATCCATTGAGGTGTGACTTATTTTAGGTATTTAATGAATTTGGATAGAAATTAGAGGAATTTTAGATGATTTTAATTGTGTATTTTAATGGTGATTATATTAGATGAATTTTATGTTTTATCATCCTCGGTTTTTATTTGGATTTTAATATTTTCTCATTATAAAGTTTTTTTTAAATAAGATAATTTGTTTATGAAATCATTGTTAATGGCAAATATGATATGTTGGTAGCTATTTCGATATTATTTTTGTTATTATTGGATTTGATAATGCTCGTTTATAGTTCAGATATGTGGTTTAAACACTTTGGTTCTATTTTTAAGCATCGCTTGTAACATGATCAACACTTGAATATCATAAAATAAATATACTAAAGTATAAATTTGTTTTTTAAAAAATTAATTGGTGGTATTTCAAAAATATTTTGATATTATAAATCAATCATTTTAAAGGTATTTTCAAATAAATTATGTTTTATCCTTAATTTCTTCATTTCTTCATTATGAGACTTTATAAGTGGTTTTGTGTTTAATTAATTATTTACAGTATTTGAATACTGCCATATAAATTTTACTAAATTGAGAATGAATACAAATATATAGTGCTTATGTGTAAATATTTTCTAATATACCCATGGCCAACTAGTTTCCACAATTGATCTAGAATTTGATTTTATTTACGAAGTACATAAAATCTGTTCCATTGACATAGTAATAACTATTCATTAATTTAACTCAAGATCATGAATTACATTAAATTAGATATATCCAACAATATTTTTTTCACAATTTATGTATATTTCATATATTACATGGATTTTATAATGAATAAATGTTAATTAGTAGGTTCATGTTGGGTAAATCATGCTGGATTATATAATAGAAAGGTGTTTAATACACTCTTTTAATATGGATTGATTAATTCAAAAAACATTATGGATTGATATGTTTTGGATTAAATAATACCTCCTTGAACATTTAATAGATTCTATAATGTAAGAAAACCACTTTACACTAAAACTAAAATGATTTGTAAATCAATAATCCACAATTAACATTTGGTTAAGAGATTATATCAATAATGAGGTGATTAATGGGTTAATCAAGTGGGAAGAAATTATTTAATTTTTAAAATTATTTTTATTTCAAATATTTAAAAACTATATATTTATATAACTACCAAAACAATATATGAAGGGTTGGGTATAGAGTTGATTTTATAAAAACATTCATTTTTTAATCATTTTAATTTATAAACATTCCTTTGGGAAAAAATTTATGACAAGACCTAACCCATTAGGAAACCACCTGAGTTGAGCCTAAGCTGAGTGTTTAACCATAACCCCATATTAAAAAATCAAGGGGATAATTACTAGGATAAATAATGAATAATACTAATATGAACTTTTTAGAGCTACTATACAACCTGATGCCCAGCCCCACCTGTGGAATGGATCAAAGGGTATTCTTGATCCCCTCTAGTTTTAAACTAGTGCCTGAGCATTGAATAACTCCATTGGGAATTATTTTCCCATAAGAAAAAAAATCAATATCCATAACCAAAATACTTTCAACTTAAACATAAAAGTCATTACCAACATCCCTAGAAAAGCTATTCAGAAGATCTATGTATAAGTCACATGTTACATTTAAAATCATAACCAAATAACAAAATGAACAGAAAAAAAAGAACTAAAAAATAAGTAATTCCTTTTCTTGAAATGAAGATCATACTTTACCATTAAACCACTATAACCTATCCAAAAAGTGAAAAGAACCTAGCTTGGTAATCCACCCCCTCTAAACAAGTCATTATCTATACCTAAACCAAATAAGACAAGGTAAACTTATACCTCTTAGGTGTATATTGGGTGTGAGATCACTTTCTCATTAGGATCCCACCATTTTTTCCCTACATATACATTATTATGAAATTAAGAGTGTTGATTTTAAAGTATACTAAATAATTTGGTTTAAAATCATCCTTTAGCTTTACAATGAAATTAAAATATGCAAGAGTAAAAAATGATGTAAAAATAAGTATATGCACTATGGGAAACCACTAAGTATCTAGATTAGTGGGGTTATAGGTATATCATATATAGATGATTAAGAATATCTATTCCTTTTTGATGACATTTTGGAAGAGTTGAACCCAAGGTCCATTGGGAGTAATTCATGTCACATCATTTTGGAAACAGTACATCATAAACCTATTACTGAGACTTGGCCGATATCTCACTGAAACCATGGAATTTATTTTATTATATTCTCTTCCTGACCATGATTATTTGTTTGAGGTTTAGGTTGAGTCCTATTTTTAAATTTCATGTTTTTTTAAGGTTTTGGGGGATTTTTTTTGGTGAAAATGTATATTCATAGGCCTGACAACAAGTGGATCATGGTTGGATCATGGTTAGATTGAATTGTGTTCCCTCACCCAAGAAACAGTGCAGGAAATGTTGATTTTGGATAGTGGTGAATACACGATAGCATACAATTTGGTAAACCATGTGAGGTAAATGTGAATCATGTCCCTTTTGGATAGTGGGTTGAAAATGGTTGGTGTACGATTTGGAAAACCCTTCAAGTTTCCTAGGTCATTAGAAGTGTGAAAATATCATTTCTTCCCTTATAATGTTATAACCCTAGTTCATGTTTCTACTCCCTTGATTGACCTTAGTGATCCATTGGAGCTCCCATGCTTCCCTCCATTGGCCCCCCATTTCCCATCGATGAAAATTGAAGGGTCTAAGGTGATTTTCATGGTTTTTGGTCAATTTCCTCCTCTAATATCGGCACTCTCTTTATTCCTTGTTTTTTGTTTGTTGAAACTTATATTGGACAAACCTTGTGGGATAGGGTTGATGTGTGAGTTGTTTATCTTGGATGTTAAGTTGTTTGGATTGTATCTCGGGATTGGTTCTTCCTCACTCCAAAGTTTCATTGCAGTCATAGGTCATTGAGGTAGGTTTTTCTTTCCATTTATTTTATGTCACATTCTGTTAATGCTTGAGAATTCATTTAATGACATCAAAATATTATAATCATGATTTTTATGTCATAGTATTAATTAATTTTGTGATTTTATAATTTAAACATGATGTAAAATAATTTTAAAGGACATTTTTAATTGTTACTATAATTAAATGAATGTAATGTTCTTGATGAAATGCCTATTGTTCTCTAAAAATGAAATTGAGAACTTTTGGTTTTATTTAGCCTCGATAGTATTTTGGAATCATGGTTGAAATGATTAATTTGGAATGATGTGTGGTTTTGAGGACTCTTCATGCAATGATGATTTTTGTATAATGTTCTTAAATTGTTTGTCCCAATTTGTAAAATCATATTACTGATCTTATCATTGTGTGAATTGTTGTGTAGTTTGAAGGAAAATGGTGTTTTATCGAAAACAATTTGGGATGATTTATTGGAAACATGATCTGTTTCATTATATGTTAGTACATACATGGGTTCATAGGGTTCATGGATGGAAATTCAAATGATGATGTATTTTAAAAAGTTATTTTTTCATTGATCCTCAATTTTTCAAAAGGTTTATCTTTTCTTCCCTCTTCCATTTTTCCTAAATTAGTTCCTTGATTTTCAAATTGTGATATTTTATATAAAGTGACATAAAAATGTGACTAAAAATGTGTTTTCAAAACATGGAATGTTTGGAATATTGAAATATGTTTTGGTGAATAATTGTCATAAATGACCGTTTGGAATTTTGTGACATGGATTGGAAACCATGTGGCACCTGAAACTATCATCATTTGGCACTTTGAAATATGGTTGAATTCAAAAGGCTTATTTGGAAACTTGTGTATGTTGGGAATTTTCATATTGCTTTTGAAATGGCGTGGGAATTGGTTTTTGGAATGTGGGGCTTAGTTTTCATTTGAGTTATTTTTTGAGTTTTTTTAAAACTCATATGATGTGAAATCCCATTTGGTAATTTATGTATCCTGGGAAGATTTGGTTATAAAGTGATGTGATGTAAAGGCCCGATTATCACCTCATGATGTTTAGGAATTTTTTTTGGAACTCATACAATGTATGGGCCCGGTGGGGCATGTTGACATATTTTGGAAAATGGATTGAAAACATGGGTAGCAAGAAGACCTGATTGGTACTTCTAAAATTATTTGGAAAGTGATTTAGATTAAAGAAAAATGGAAGATTCCATGTGAGATTTAATTATTAAACAAACATTTTTGTGGAAGAAAGGGATTTTCATGTGTGTTCATCGTTTTGGATTATGTTTTGAAACCTCTAGACCTTGGGATAGTATCCACTCTAGTTTCTCATTCATGGGAACTTTGTTGGTATCAAGTCCAATAGTCCTTTGTATGAATTCCCATATAGTGGCTGGTGTATGAGAATGAAGTGGGTTATGGTTATTATAACATGTTTTTCTGACTATTATTATCATCACGCGATTCAGGGGAATCATCTAGAGGCTTGTGTGATGGTTTTTTTATCGACCCCAATTAGATAGGTTTTATATATTGGATTTGATGAGGCTAGGTGGAATATGCCACTCGATTGACTAGTTTAGAATAGATAGTTGGTTATTGACAATGGAGTTGTACCATACGCTGGTAGGTAAGTCCAAACTAATTATGTCTAGTTATTGTCTCTAGATATGTTTAGAAAGTTCATGTGATTACTATATACATATTATTTTTATTTCTGTTGTATGTTAGATATTGGATTTACTAGTTGTGCCTCCTATTTCGGTTTCCTTTACATTCTACACATCCCTGTTTTTATTATCTAGTTATGGTTTTTATTTGGGTTATGGTTTTGAAATGGGTTTTAGAATGTCAAAATATTTTTGAAAATCAAAGCTGTGGTTGTTTAAAAAAAAGGAAATTTGTGAAAAGATATGTTTACTTATTGGAAATGATTTAGAATCCTATTTTTCTAAATGTATTTAAAACTACTTTTTGTGTAATAATTAATGAAAATAACTTCATGGAATATTTTTTGATTACCTGCTAATCTATTTAAGATCACACCCTATGAGTTCCACTCAACATCAGTAGACCTGAGCTATTTTTTGGGTTCAGTGTTTTGGTTCATTTGTACCATTAGAGTAGGTTATTATTGTGGTTAGTGGTGACCAAGAGGTTATGTGGAGATTATGTCTACATAGATCAGTCTCATTTTTTTAATTATATTCATGTTTAGTAGTTGATGTATCTAGATTAGTTTTTTATTTATTTATATTATGTTTTTTTGGTTAGTTAGTGTGATCAGATTATTAATTTGATCATTTTTTTTCGGAAAAATCATTCCCATTATGGCTACATTGATGCTCATAACTAGTTTCTAGCCCATGTGGATCGTGAATTCCCTTCGTACTGGTTCAGTTTTTGGGTTGGATGGAATCCTAGGTACGTTCATGAAAAAATGGTATTAGAGGAGGACCTTGTTATTTGGGGTGTTAGGAATATTAAATTTTATGAAATTTTGGATTCACGAGTTGTGTATGGGATGTACATCATAAAACCTTTGTTTTTCTGATTATTATGTTTCCTAGGGTAGTCTCATATTTGAGAATTTGTTTTGGTTTGTGTGGATGACGAATGAGAAAATAGGTGATACAATGTTATGTTGTGATCTTACATGGAGTAGTGACCCATTTGGAGTCTAATAAAATTGTCTAAGGTCCTCTTAGTTGTCAATGATTACTTTTGGAATGGACCACTAACCATGACACATGTTTAGGAATTTCCACTAGTTCCTCATTTTTGTGGTTTGGTGTGAGTTTTTTTATTATTTCAATTGGTGTTAGTGGGATTTTAAAATGAAAACTGTTTTTGGAGAAAAAATGATTTATTTCGGAAATTTTTAAAATGTAAAGAATGGGTTTTAAAATAGAAAGTTATTGGGATTAAAAATTTGTGTGAATTGTTGGGTTTGGTGTTTAAATGGTAAGTCTATCCCATGGTATTCTTTATAACTATTCATACATGTGTGGGTATATATAGAAAGAGCATGTTTCCTTATGTGCATGGATGATATAAAGGAAGATTATATGGAAACATATGTTATGATTCATAGGATTCCATGGGTGGGTATTTGAGATCAACAGTTTTTATCAGTTTGTTTTAAATGATTTTTTGATGGTAAAATGGTTTCAAGAATTGGTTTTTCTTTAAAATGCGGGATCTTGTTTTATGAAAAATGAATTTCGTTATTTTTATTGTGGCCTTGGAAGAAGGATGTTTTGGAATTGGGATGAAATAGGATTTCGGATCGAACGTGTAGTTTTCAGATTACGAGCCTATTATTTTGTCTTAGGATGTTCCTTTCAAAGGTGTTTTGGGTTGATGTTGATTTTGGTCTTATGTAAGTTGTTTTTTTCAAAATATTCCACCCAAAAAGGTCCCCAAGGTTTCTAATGACCATATTCTAGCATTTTAATTTTCCCAAACTCCTTGTGGAGTTGCAGGGTCGAGTTTATCTCAGTTTTTTTGATCATTCATGTCTATCAAGGTTTCATAGAGGTAGTGGAATGGATTGAGGTGATTCAAAACTTCTTCAGGTCATTGGAAACTCCTGAAGTTATGATAGTGTGTGTCGTCATGGGATTGTTTGAGCATCCAGTATTGGATCATTTTAAGTTAATTGATCCATCATGGATATATTTTGGGATGATGTGGGTGGTGTTCAAGACGACTTTTATTAGAAGTTTTTTACCTATGGATGTGAATAAAAAGAAATTTTAAGAGCTGATGAGTATTCAGCAAGCCCAGTAGACAATGAAGGCCTATGTTGAGCACTTCAAGGAGATGGTTTCCTTTTCTCCATAGGTAGCATTAACAGATCTGTTGAAGGATCCTCATTTTATAAGGGATCTTCCTCCTATGATCAATAAGAGAGCCCTATCCTACAAGGAAATACATTTCAAGAAGATGGTGGATGACATGTTCTTAGCTCAGTTGGTTTTCTAAGAGTATGCAGGTGGAAATCTGTTATTTCTTGCTCCTCATGAAGGTTCAACATATAGTGATAGATGTGGGATTGAGGAACCTATTTCTAAAAATCCTCTTTAATTGGTTTTAGATTCTCATTCATCAGATCATTCAACTATATATTTTTAGTGTGGTTGGTTTGGGCATTCAAATATATCTTTTCACAATCCTCCAATGTCATGTCATCATTAGGGAAATTTTTTTCATATAGAGAAGTTTTGCAAGAATCATTTCCCAAATAATAAGTCTTAATCGGAGAATGTCATCTCTTGACTATGAGTCAATGGATACTTCATATATCAAAGCTTTTGTTGTATACCTTGGAGTGAATCTTTCACATAGTCAAGATATCACGAGGGTGCATAAACATTGGCCAAATTCATGTCTCTAGTATTGGAGTGGTGACAATTTGAGTTTCCAAATTTGGTTTCTCTTTTTTTTGAGTTCTTCATAAGAAACTCAATGGTAATTTTTTTGTAGTCTTATTTTTTCCTTATATGTGGATATTTATATTTTTATCCCATAATTAATTGGTTTTAGTTTCTTTTTTGTTCTTGTTTGGAGACATATGTTCTTATGGGAATCGATGGTAGTATCTTGCACTTAGATTCGTTGCTTGGTTCAGGTTCTATCCATTGTTTTCCCCATATGATGAGGGTTAGGTCTATATGAGGAATTTACAGTTCTAGTAGAGGTGATGTTTATCTTGTGCATAGATGCTTGGGTTAGAATGTATTGGGAGTTCCTATGTAGGTCTCGGTAAATACCCGTAAAATTCAATGGAATTTTTTTTCTAAATTTTCTTTGGGATTTTACAAGAACGTAGTTTCTAACGGCGCCTGATTCCGAGGCCCGGTGCGCCCGGAATTAATTTCTGAAGTTAGGCTCGAGTACATTTAGTGAACGAACGAGCGGGTTTTTCTAACTTTTGAAGCGGTGCTCGGAATCAAATTATAAGGGCACCGATGGAATCGCAGTGCCGGTAATTGCTTAAAAACACCTTTTCCAGAGTTGCATTTGCTCAGGTGTGTTTTTTTAAATTTTAAGGTTAAGTAAATAAATAAAATGAAATGGTGCGACCAATTTATTTTATTTAAGTTGCTCAACCTATGTTAATTGGATGATGTGGGACCTACAATATCCTACCCACTTGGTAGGATATTTTGTGAGGTGAGACCCACACGAGCCACCATTTCTTTCCTTCTTATGTAATGCACCCGGACCCCCTTTTAATGAAGTCAAACCGTGCATTTATTTTGGTTAAGAAACGCCTCATTAATGTGGTTGTTTAAGTGTTGCAATTAAATTCACTTAATTGTTTCTTTCATTTTTGAATTTTAAAATGCAAGGCTTGTGGAATAAAAATAAGACAAATCTTATTTTTATTAGGGGTGGTGTTGAGAGGCTAGGAGATTTCACTCGGGCTCTTGAAGATCTTCTCTTCCTCGCGAAGAATGTGAAGAACGCGAAGAACATGAAGAATGCCGGATCCTTTGAAATCAGTGACGCTTCTTCCACGACGCTTCTTCCGTGACGCTTCTTCCGCGATACTTCTTCTGCGACGCTTCTTCTATGACGCTTCTTCCGCGACGCTCCTTCCCCGACGCCTTCTTCCGCGACGTGCTTTTCCGCGATGAATCCTCGCTCAACGATTTCGATGAGGTAGGGGGATTAATTTTGAGAATGGTCTTATTCCCTTGGTTGTTACTTCTAAAACAAAGAACCCAGATCAACTCATCATTAAGTTGATTCCTCGAATGTTTTTTTTGTGCTTTGAAAATTTTGGTATGATTCTTTTTATTTAAGAGGTTGTAGGGGTTTAATTATTATTTCGTTTGTTCCTGATTACTTCATCATTGGTTTATAGTCTATTTGGGGATGCCTGTTATCACAATAACGGGAGGAGGTCGGACCGCACAAACATGGACGATTCTCCTCCCCTTTTTGGTTATTTGATATAGTTGCGGCCCGAACAAGCAACACGGTGCCGAAGCACCGTGCGGAAATTATTAAGGAAAGGGGAAGAGACACGGCGCTGTCGCGCCGTGCCGTTGAAGAGGAACCAAAGACATGGTGCCGTCGCGCCGTGCCAGAGAACCAAAAAAGCACCGCGACCAGAGCGGGGCCGCGCGGAGGGGCGCGGTGCCGTCGTGCCGCGCCGGATGGACAAAGGTCGCGACCGGTTTTGGTCCATGGCGGAGCATAGGAACCGGCGGCCGGTTCCGGGCCGCCGGCGTCGGAGCAGGGGGAACAGCCCCTATTGGTCCCGTTGCGGAAACAGCTAGCCGGCCAGACAGAGGAGGAGCCGGGGGTTCGAAACCCCTGGTTGGCCATCATGAGTGGCCCCATAATGGGGCCGCGGTTACAAAACAGGGGGCAGGCGCCCCCCCCCCCCCCCCATCCGCTTGGCCAAACGGCCGTGCCGCTTGGTTGCCGCCAGCGCACCGGGCCGCGCCGCGCCCAAGCCGGCCCGAGCCGCACCAGACGGGTCCGGCCGCTCCCAAATGGGCCGGACCCAGACCCGGGACGGTTCGACCCGGTTCGGGCAGACCCAGAGGGTATCGGGCTGGGTCGGACCGGACCCGAACCGCCTATTACCGAACCACCATCGGACTTCTGCCCATATCTTGGGCTGCAGACATCTGATCGACGTACTGTCACCTGTGATGAGATCCTTGGATTAATATGGTCGTTTCGGTATATTACACTCAAGGTTTCGGAGAAATTGGGGATCAGACGGGTTGGTTCGGATACGAAACCAACCGAGCCCTTGGAGCGGAAATGCTTATATCTTGAGATCCGGATGTATGATTGAAGTGTCATCGACTTTGTTGGATTCCTCTTAAGGAGACGGAACTTTTGGCATACTTTTCCTGAGTTTTGGTTATTGTTGGATAGTGGCCGGGTTGGATTTTAACCGAAATCCAACCGGGCCCCTAGAACGGAAAAGCTAATAACTTTTAGACCGAACGTCCATTTGACGAACCGTCAGCGGCGTTGGTGATCACGTTGAGAAACGGTCTCTATGAGTATACCCTATGAGAGTTCGGGGTACGGTTGAGATACGGTTGGGTTGGTTCATACATGAAACCAACCGGGCCCCTGGGACGAAAAGGCTAATAACTAACAGATCGGGCGTCCGATTGACGCGCCGTCTGTTGCGTTGAGACCCCTATGATGAGGCGGTCCATTGAAATACTTCTTAGTGGAACTGTGAGATACTTTTATTATCGAAATGTAGCTCGTGGATCGTACCCTCCCTGAGACGAGCGTGCAGAGTACGGAGACTGTGTAGCTGACTGAGACCTGACGACTGCTTGACCGACTCGACTTGGAGTGAGTCGACTAGCCCAGTGGAAGGAGAACTACTTTTTTTTGGGTGCATACCCATGGAGGACGGAGCACTACCTGTGTGACAGTTCAGACCCGTAGTACTCATCTGGAGAGTACCTCTGCAGGCTATTAGGGGGTGTGAAATACTGTGTTTGGGTGGCATACCTTGGCGGGAAGCACTACTGTGTTTGGGTGGCTGACCTGAGGTACTTGACAGGAGAAGTACCTCAGGAGTCTTAGGATAGTGAGTAGTACCTCAGATTCATGATAGGACCACTGTACACTCCATAGATGGGGCTCTTCAGCAGTTATAGTTTTGATAATGGAAATCCTGGTTTGAGCTGAGTCTATAATCTTTGTGTATACCTCATGTTTGAGATGTGTCACTTGATAACTTAGGTATGTGTATGGGAATATACCAGGGAAGTGGTTATCCGTTGATTTCATAATATTTGGGTTTCCTCATGATTGATATGGGTTTTTTTTGATAACTTAGGTATATGTATGGGAATATATCTAAGTAGAGGTTATCTGTTGAGATCATCTTTGTGGTTATCTTTTTTTTTGTTTTAGTGAGACCTTGAGGGTCTGGGGGTCCCTACTGAGTATCGTATACTCACCCCTACACAGGCTATTCCCGCACCACATTGTGTTGGTTGAGGACGACAGGCAGTTCTGACGGAGGCCGAGTGTTCGAGGACCGGACGGTACCTGGAGGTTAACCACACGACGAGTCAGTATCCGGAGGTGGACTTCATGACGAGACGACAGACGGAGGAGGTTGACGAGCGAGGGAGTTGTGGAGGCTATCTGTACCTATCCTTTAGGTAGGATCCATGGTGGAAAATCCAGGTGTTGCACCATCTGTACCTACCCTTCAGGTATGATCCGAGGAGGACAACCTAGGAGACGCTTCCGTTCTTCCAGATGTCTATCTTTTCCATTGTACTTCCTCTCAGTTGTAGTTGTACTTTTCAGTTGGGTTTGTATTCTGTCCCTTTTACCTTCATCACTTTCTTTTGTACATAGTGTTTTTCTTCCACTTGTACTCTTTGGTGTTTGTTTACTTTTATAAAGGCAATGACTTCCCAGTTATCAGGATTTACGCCTTTGGTGCAAGTCTCCAGCCCCAGTCCTATGGAAGGTGGGCTTAGGGTAGTCACGGCACAGGCCCCGAGGGCGGGTCGTGATAGTCTCCTTGAGGTGGTGTTGCTTGGATTTCCTGTGTTTGGGGGATCCGAAGTTGTTTCATGGTGTCATTAATGTTCTTATGGTGGGGATAACCCTCTCATGTTCTCCCGTTGTTCCTATTACAGTGGTTTCCTTTAGAAATGGTCAGTTTTGACATGTGAAGAGAAATGTCACCCCAATATTTAGAGTTCTGTTTGGATTTAATCGATTTTCGGATCGAGTTTTGTTTATCATCCGACTGGGTGACATTATGAGGTCATAAAGTGTTTTTGGTGGGAAGAATTATCATACCCCACCATTATTTTTTATTTTATTTTATTCTCTTCTTGAAATTGGATCATTTAGTTAATGTTTGGGTAGAGCCTGAATTTGAATTTTTCAATTTTGGAAGCTTTCCAAAGATTTTTTGATGAAAAATAGATATTTTTGGGATTGACAGCTGGTGGTGCATAGTTGACGCATGGTTAGAGTAAATTGTGCACACCCGCCCAAAAATTTGTGTGAAAAATGTTGATTTTGGACATTAGATATTGCATGGTCATTTCATGTCTTGGTGAACTATTTTAAGTAACCACGAGGCATATCCATTTTGTATAGTGAGGGTTTCATGGTTTGGAAAACCATGTGACCAAACAGTGAGAGTTACCTAGGTCATTAAAAGAGTGAAATTACCTCTTTTCTCTCTGATGTTATAAACCTAATTCATGTTTCTCATCCCTTTCTCGACCGAGGAACACCATGGGATCTCCCATGATTCCACCTTTTGTCTCTCCTTTTACCATGGATCCATTTTGTAGGTTATATAGTGAGAAATTCATGGGTTTTTCAGGATCTACTCATATTCTCTCTTCCCTACCTTGGATTCTTGGTATTGCATCGATGGAACCTCTCTTGGTAAAACCCTACGATTTAGGGTATATGCGTGTTTATTACATTCATTTTAGGGTTTTTGAATTCTCTATCCAGATTGGTTCTTCCTTTGCCTAAAATTCCATTGCGTTCACACAATGTTGAGGTAGGTGTTTCTGTCCATTTTCTTTCAAGTAAATTATATTAAGGATTGAAATTTCCTTCAATTGCTTCGAAATATTGTATTCTTGCTTGTGATATGATAGTATTAATTTATTTGGCTATTTTATAAATGAAACATTATCTGAAATGGTTTTCAAAGGGTTTCTTTAATTATGCCTATATATAAATGCATGCAAGACGTTTGATGAATTTCCTCTTAGTTTCTAAAAATAAAATTAAGATCTTTTGGTATTATTTTGACTCAGTTATATTTTTTGTATATTCGATTAAATGACTAATTGTGCATGAAGTGTGGTTTGGAAGCCTCTTCATGGCATGAATATTTGTGGTAAAATGTTTTTTGGAATGGTTCTACTTGTTTTTAAAAGTTTATTGGTGATATTTTCATTGTGTGACATGTAGGTTTGGTTTGAAGGTAATTGTTGTTTTCTTGAAAATGTTTTTTGGATTACTTCATGGATAATTGAATTGTTTTGTTGGATATTGGCTGATCCATGGGTTTACAGGGTGCACACATGTATATGAATTCAATTCATGATGGAATTTAAATAATGATGTTTTCTGTGAGCCTTTGTTTTTCAAAGTGTTTCTCCTTTCATCCATATTCCCTTTTTTCCTAAAATGGTTACTTGATTTACAAATGGTGATGTGATTCTTCATGTGACTTAAAAATGCAACTTTAAATTTTTTCTTTCAAAATTGTCCCATTTGGTATTTTGAGACATGTTTTTCTAAATAATTAGCATAAATTCCCATTTGTATTTGTAAGTTATGGATTGGAAACTAAGTGGTGTTTGAAACTACGACCATTTGGAACATTGAAATATGGTGGATTTTTAAAGGCCCATTTGGATACTTGTGTATGTTGTTAATTTTTAAATTGGTTTTGAAATGGTTTTGGAATTTGAATTTGTTTTTGGAATGTGTTTCCCATTTATAACATGAGATATTTTTGGGGTTTTTTAAAACTCATATGATGAGAAAGACCATTTGTTACTTTGTGTTTCATGTGAAAAGTTGGATTTCATGTGATGTGATGTGATGGACTAATTGGAATGTTGTTATGTTTTTAAAATTTGTTTTGGAACTCATGTGATGTATCGGCCTACTGGGGCACGTTGGAATGTTTTAGAAAATGGATTGAAAATATGGGTAGCTTGAAGGCATGATTGGTACATTTAAAATTATTTGAAGTTGGATTTGATTATGGAAATAGAGGATTCCAAGTGAGCTTTAATTGTTTAATGAATTTTTTTGTGAAAAAAATGGATTTTCTTGTTTTTTCATGGTGTTGACTTATGATATGAAACAACTACACCTTGGGATGAGATGCCCTCTAGTGGGTAACGCATGGGAAAATTATTGGTATTGAGTCTACTAGACCATCGGATTCATTACCCTCTAGTGTATCATACAAGAGAATGGTGGGGGTATGGTTTATATACCATGTTTTTCTGAGTATTATTATTATTATGGCATTCATGGGTGTCATCTAGAGCGTCGAGTGATAGTTTCTTTTCAACCACAATATGATAGGTTTTTTCCTATGTATTTTATGAGGTTTGGTGGGGAGAGCCTTTTTATTAGCTTGTGTAGATAATCCAATTGGTTATTGACTATGGATTTGCACCATACACTGGGAGGTGAGTTTGAACTGATTATTTCTAGGGATTTTCTATAGGTTTGTTTATGATGTTCCCATGATTAATATGTTCATGTTTTTTTTTGTTTTTCTTCATGTTGGATATTTTCTTTACAAGTCGTTCATTCATATTTGGTTCCCTTTACATTCCATACATCAACTTTTTAGTTATCTAGTTTGGATTTGTATTTGCATTCTGGTTTCGAAATGTGTTGTGTAAAGTTAAACTATTTTCTAAAGGGAATCCATTTAGTGTTTTCAAAGGAAATTTTTAGAATGCTTTGTTTACTTATCGGATATGATTTAAAAGCATTTTTTTTAAATGTATTTCAAATGAGTGTTTGTGTACTATTTAGATAATGGAAATGCATGTTCTTTATAGTGATTACCTACCTACATATTTAATCCCACACCCTACTTGGTCTAATTGGAATTGGTATTCCAAAGATATTTTTCAGTATTGGGTTTTGGGTTCGGTTTTTACCTTTGGATCAAGTTAGTCTTATTGTTGGGGGTGACTAAGAGGTCATGTTGAGATCATGTCTGTGTAGTTCGGTCATAGTTTTTTGTTTAGTTTCATTCTGGTTTAGTAATTGTTGTATCTGGAGTAGTTTTGTATTTATTTATATTCAATTATCATTAGTTATGTTTCATGCTCATATTGTTTATTCGATCATAGTTTTTTTGGGAGAAATCATTCCCATTATGACTACTTTGATGTCTGTCACTAGTTCACAACCTGTGGGGATCATGAATGCCCTTCATTCTATGACTCAAGCTGGTTCAGGTGTCAGGTTGGATGGAATCCCAAAATTATTTTTCATAGCTGAGACTATGCCATCTCAATTATCTACTCACCCAAGCTTTTCCTCCATGATACCCATGGCTCCTAGGTGATTTATTCCATTTTCAAAAAATTACAATCACCATTTATCCCATGCTAAGAAAACCATTTCGAAGCATTTAAAAGGGGATACATCATTTCACAATCCTTACACACAGCAATAACCACTGAATTACCTACATAATAAAATTTAGAAAATTACTATAAAGCTAGAACATAATATTAAACTCATCAAATAATTTAACAACATGGAAAATCATACAAGTCTATTTGAAATCACCACCACCACCTAGTTGAAAAAAACCGAGAAAAGTGGAGATCCTGTAAAATAAAGGACACACAACCAATATCAATATCCATGTTAAAAAAATCCAGATTTAACCCACTCAATGACAATAAAATATCAATATATATGACAATATAATAAATAAAAAAATATAGATTAATTGAAGGGAATACAAGACACTTACTTGGATATTTCTTAAAGATCCCAGATCAAAACCACCCACTATTGAATCCAGGAGGGATGTGGAGAAGAGGGTTAGTGCGTAGTAACCTTGTTTTTTCCTTATACGAATTTGGAATATTTTAAGAAATATTTTGGGATCCTTTAACAGAAATAGAATGATATTCCTAGACCCAATGATACCGGAATTCTTATTATAAAAATATTAAATATATGAATGTAATGTGGATTTTTTTTCATAATTTTTTTAATATTTTCGGGGTTGTGCCTTAGATTGTAAAATTGAGACCATGGTTGATTTCAGAATGTCGGTTTTGCCCTAGGTGTGACCTATGGTTGGATTGTTCTAAAAATTTTGTTGAGTAAGTAGTTGGTGGATGAATTAAGAAAATTAATTAATTAAATAAACCTAAAATAAACATTCCTCAATAAATATTTAGTTATAAATATTTTATAGGGTTAGAAACATAACCCTTAATATATATGAAATGAGGAGAGTTTTTTCATTGGTAGATCAACATGAGATAAAAAATTGTGGTAATATTGAGGTTGGTCGAGAGGCAGCGAATGCAAGAAGTCTTATCCATCATTGTTGAACATTTTCTTCACCAATAATAAATTCATAATTGAGGTAAAACTCATAATTTTAATATATATTCAATATTATTAAAATATTGAGTATGGATATTTATTTGTCTATTTTTAACATCATTATCATTTCATCACTTGAGCCCCTTTCAATATTTTGATTGTTTAAATTAAATTATGATTTCTAAGCCTTACCATCATCCATAATATTTTTGTTATGAGATTGTTATCCAGGAGCACATGGATAGTGAAATATTGACTTAGTTCTTGTGCATTTAATGCCACCATTTTCATCTCTCTTCATTCTTGTCCCATGGGATTATGGTTTGACATTCATGGGATTGGGTTCGAGCCTGATCAAACCCCAAATTCATGGTAGATTGTCGAAAAACAAATGATATTATTATTTTTTATGGATTGGGAGAGGTTGTGGGATGTAGGTGAGGGCCCTATGGATTTTGGATCTGGAGTCGTGATGGAAGGTGAGGGGATACGTGGTGGGCAGTGCTATGACCATCACACGGGTGGCCAGATTCCATTTTATAGCCACCAGAGGCATGTAAATTGATGACGGGGGACATTAACATTAATTTTTGTAGATTTTTATTGGTAAATGGGTGGGAATTTTAAAGTAGTGGCTATATTTGGTGAACATCATGTAGAACTTCAGTTTCTATGGAAAACTCAACTACATGACATGTAGTCTAATAGAACAGGCCACGTAGGCCACTAGAAGCCACACTAGAGTTTTAGGAAAGATAAATATCACACATCGTGGGCCTAGTACAACACACAAAGTGACCCTCCCGATGTATCGAAGACATATTACATCTATAACACACCTAAGAACCCATGGAGGAGATATGTTGTGTACTATGAGAGTACACGAGCATCAGCAGACACTCGAGTATGGCCTGGTACACAATCAAGAACATAGGTATAGACAGAACATCACAAGAACGACCAGAAGAACACTAGTAGGCCTTGGATGGATGAGATAAGTCGATTAGACCTAATACATCCCATTTAGGGTGACATGGTTTCTAATTCATGTTCATAGGAGAACACAACAAGGAAGATAGGTGGTCCACACACCTTCTGGGACCCATACATTCTATTTAGTACCCTATAAAACATATCCATCTAATATCCCCCCATTCACACTAGGATTCTGTCCCAAGAGTATCCTACACTAATATGTTTTCCACATAGAACGCAATGGTATCCATTTTAGTATCTTTTAATATATGATTTATAGTTTTATGACTATGTTGATTCATTTGGAGATGATTGATGATGGAAATGATGAGGAAGGATCATCAATGAGAGAGGTCGATGTTCAAAACCCCCATGTCATACACTGGTGTGAGTCCCCCATACACTTTATACTAGTCTATTGGAACCCCCTAATGCGCTAGAGCATGGGTCCTCCATAAATTGAGTGTCATTCCTCTAATGTACTAGGGTGTGGGACTTCTATTGAAATCCATTAAGTTAAACCCACTAACATGCTAGGGAATGAATCCTCCATACCTTGACTGGGACCACATTATTCACAAAGTCATAGATCCTCTATCGGTATATACTGAGTGGTATAAACATGTCTCATCATATTTTGGATCTTACAACTATCTACTGAGTGGAATACCCATATTGTACTTGGTCATGGTTTCACTATTGTAGATTGTTGCACCTCAGGCTATAGAGTAGTAGAGATTTGTTGGTCCTCCTCCTTACTTATTCAGAATGAAATGTGGGATTTTGATCATTTATGATATACCATTTTATTTATAGTAAAACTCATCATGTTGGGCTAGGATGTGAGATGAAGATCCCCTTTCTCTCTTGTCTGGGATTCATTATGAGTATATATATAATGTTGGGATTCACTTCCCTCTTTCTTTAATTTTAGTTGACTAATCATATCATTTATTAAATATCTTCCTATTGAATTATTAGGGTGTACTACTAGGTATATATACACAGACACGTGAATGTTCTTTCCCTATATGTTTCATGTCATGTGAAGAAAACAAATAGTTTAGTGGTGACATCGATAAAACATGGTGATAGTTGGGTGCACTGAACATATTCAATGGTCAAGCATGGTGATCAAGAAATGGGATCTTTTATCTTTCATTTATTACAGTTTATTTTAGGTTGGGACTTCACTTATGGCTGGGCATGCATTTTTCAATTTTTTTTACTTTGGAATTATTCTATCATACTCATATGTATTCCCTATAAAATGCTTCATGCATGGATTACTCTAGATGTTAAAATATTTTATTATTCATCTATACTATTTTATGGATATTGTTAGGTGTATACATAAAACCACATTAGGATAAGGTCTACTATTTTATATTGTGAAATCTTGTTGTTTTTCCTTCCCCTGAAAAATTGGAGGAAGTATTGAGGTTGTTGTTGCTCGACCTTCCACCATCCAAGCAGGCCCCAATGGCTTGTGTCATTATAGATTGGTATCAATGTATTTCATTCCTTGGTATGTTGTGTGTATTCTTCCAATTATAAAAATTGTTGGGACTTAGTTAAATAGTGTTGATGTTTATCAAGTGTGGATTTTAGGCTAGTGAACCCAGTGTCGGTGTGGCGACCAACATTACCATTTACCAGGACTCTGACTACCTACTTTTCGACTCGACATACTGAGACACTGGTTACAATTTTCAATGGTACATGAATCATATATGATATATTCCTTTGAATATCTAATAACCCGATATATATATATAATCATCTAACCATGTAATTTTTTGATCACTTCCATGATTCCTTCGCAAATACCTTGATCTAAGTTATTGATTCAAGATCATAAAGCCAATTTGATGAGCAATGATGCCTCAGTTCATTCACCATATTGTGAGGATCTTCCCCTAGGAGGGAAGATAGTGGAACCCCATCCTATGGAGTACTTGTTAGTACCATCAGTGTATGATGATGATGTTAACAAGATTATTTCACTATGTGAGTTCCAGAACCAATGTTCTCTGAGGTCCTACAGTGGGATAGGTACATAAGAACTGGAGGATTGTCTTGAGTTGGTGATTTGATTCTTCAGGCTCATGTGGACCCTATATAATTATATGGTTTCACTCTAAGCCAGTCATTTCTATAGAGAAATTGGTTTCTGGTGTAGTCTATTCATGTAGATTTATGGTGAGATGAGTATCTCAAGGACATACTTCCTAACACTATTTCTTGAGGAGCATTACTCCACATGTGTGCACTAAATTCAGATTTAGGAGATTCTAAAGCTATAACAGGGTAGTGTGATAATTTAGGATTATGTTATGAGGTCCTGTAACCTTTTTGATACTTCCCAAACATGGTGTGGGATGGTAACTTCTGTGTGAGGAATTTCGAGTAAGGTATCCATAGATACATCCATTCTAATGTAGTTCCATTTTTCATTCCAAACTACTTGAAGTGCTAGGGTTCGAAATGGAGAAAGAGATATTTTTAGCAGGATGTCAGGTAGATAGATAGGGAAGAGTGTTTCATGGGGTTGATTAATCTAAAATAGGTATCAGGTGGTAGTTTGTAGGATTTTAGCATAGGATACCTCCCCATGGTTGGTCTCAATCCCATGGACTTGAATTGCAGGGTTCACACAGAGGACCAAGTAATCCCAGATAGGGGTACTGTTATAATTTTTATGGGTGATGTTACATGGAATTTTATTTTATAACCTAATGTTCTGAGTAGGGTGGGAAGGAAGAAGATGGACTGCCACGGTAGTGGTAGTGTTTTAATCAAGGTTATCCTAGGAGTGGCAGGGGTGGCCCCCAAGGAGGCCATTCTTGAAGAGGAGCTGGTGGATCTCTAAGATAAGGATCCTTTTTTGTAGGGAAATGTTATATGAAATCTTTACCACCACCAGCGGGTGGCCTATACTAGTCTTACAGATCTGGAATTCAGGTTTGCGGGTAATTGTAGGCCATGGATGCTCTTAACCCAATATCTCATGTTATGATATGAGGTAAATTTTTTGTTTATTCTAAAATTTCTCCAATACATAAATGAAATATTTAACGGTAATTCCATATTTTATTTAACCCTTATGTGTGAGATAGATCTATATTTTGAGACCTTAGCACAACAGTTTATACTAATTTTTTTGACTTCATTAATTATTTGATATCTCTTGTATGTTTGCAATGTGAGCTATCACTTTGTGGAGAGGGGTTTATGTGGCACTAAATGGCCTACATGATGAATCCTTATTATTCAATATTTTTTATAGACAAGTTATCCATGTTTTGGTCCTAAATTTACTGTTATCATAGATGGGTTAGGTGCCTTCAGACATATGGGTTGACATTCTCCTTTGATTGTGAGAGTGATCTCATGGAAGAGTTAGTGGGCCTTATGAAAAGGAGGATGCCAAACATAACCCATTAGTTGATGAGTTTAGCTCCTGGAAGAGTGGGATCTTTCGACATATAGATTCCTTCGAGATTAGAGGACTTATGGACATCTTCCCTACGTATTTTATGGGACTAACTTTAACGTGGGAGGTGGGGTTCTACATTCAATTTCATCATAGGATCATACTGATATCTTATATGGAATATCAGAAAGACGCTTCCATGATCTAGTATCTAGGGGTACAGTTTGAGGAGCTTCAAGAGAAGGGTTTTATCATAACCAGTGTGTCTTCCTAGGAATCTCTAGTTATGTTTATGAAAAATTTGGATGGGATATTGTATAATTGTGTTGATTATAATCACCTAAAACATGTAATGATAATGACAAAGTACCCCTTGATAAGGATTGGTTATAATGACCCATACTTTACATACATTGTTAATACTTCAAAATTGAAGCACACTTATTACAACATATGACAAAACCACAAAGGACGGTATAGGTATCGTGTCTTTAGAAACTGGGAATCATAAACAACTGGTTCATAAATCTTCTACAGTGTCTCCCATTTATTCCATCATATCTAGGGTCCCTTTTAGCATATTCTACTTAATATCCATCTTCCTAACCTGGGGAAAAGAAAACATAAAAGGGTGAGCTCAAATGCTCAGCAAGGGAAAATAAAGGAAATAAAAATCATATCATATCTTTTTGAAAATCAAAACCTGCAAAAGAGATCATAATATCTTAACACGGAATAAATCATAGAAGTGAAAATGAGATCCCCAAAATCATAACATAAAACTTGAAACTTTGTGGCATGCACACATAATCATGGAAAATCATTTCTTGTTAGTCATGACTCATTTCCAAGACTATCTTAGTGGACAAAGTCCCTTTCTGAACCGAGTTCACTCCTCGTTTCAGTCCTGTATCACTGAACCGAAATAACCTTCCGTTCCAGCCATGTCTATCTCATGAGATATAAAATCATTACCCAATGCATTGGAGGGAGATATAGGTCCCACCCATCTTATAATGAATCCTTTCTTATGTGTGCCACATAATCATAAAACATACAACATCACAAAACACATGTAACAAAAATGGGATTCTTGAAACATCATGACATCATAAATCAATTCATATAAGATAATGGAATTCATAAAAATAATTCCATCACAACATGATCAAATCAATGTAATAATAGGGATAAAAACATAACCCCTTATTATCTTAGATGGAAAATAATTTTGATAAAACAGTTGAACTTTATTCTTGAGGAAAATATCCTTTCTACTTCAAAAACATTTTTCCTTTCTTAACATGTCATACAACTTTAAACTAAAAGAAGTTGATTAAAAATAAACTTGAAAACTTGTAAAGGAAGCTTCTTGGAAATAATGTTTTAAAAATCCATTCATGCCGTATAAGTTAAAAAAAACATTCTTCGTACCTTTGTCGAAAAAGTCAAAAAGTACCTCGTACGAAAAAAAAACGACAAAAGATTCCGTTCATATTCTTTACTAAAAACTCACCGAAGGGTAAAATTGGATTTAAACTATTGTAAGTGGATGGAAACAATATTACATATTGAGGGAACATGGATGCGGATGATAAAATACACCCCAGTAAATACTTACGAATAAACAATCTCGGATAAAAATGAGATTGTGGTATTTCCCCTTACCTTAGGTCCGATTAGCTTTTTACGTGTCCGAAGCTCCTGTATAATGGTTTAAATAATGTTATTGACTTATTCCAGAATCATACATATTTATATGATATCATATATGGTCATATTATTAGCTTCTTGTTAGTAATATTTCATTGTTACTTGTTACTCGGGTCTTTATAACTTTTTGTTCTTATGCGTGTTTTGTCGAATAAATTCTTATTCTTATCTTTAGGTTATAGATAATTAAATTCCAGAATGGTATTAGTGTAGTATATACCATATTCATTTATTCAATTCATTTATATAATCATTATGAAATGAAGATCATGTAGAACGAGTCGCATCACATCGTGGAGACGGTATTCCGTACGTACGCACGAGTGATGATATCGTTCCTATGATCGTGGAATTGTATTGGAGTATATATATATTATTTCAGTATCAATATTACTTCATAATAATCATATGTAGTTACTCATTACACCATTATACCCATCCTTGTAAGGTGATGGTGGAAAATAGATTACACCACGGCGTGGAGACGGTATTCCGTACGTACGCACGCGTGGTGATTTCATTTTTCCGTAGGATGGATAGAAGGTGAATTAGGGTTGTTTCATATTTATAATAACATATCAGTATGTAAGTAATACTGATGTTATTACTTTATCATGAAACAACTAAAGAAGAAGAAGTTGAAGAAGAAAGAAATTGAAAAGATCGGTAATGGATATTACCTCTTCTTTGGAACGCTTCTTTGAATCCTCCACTTAAGGAACTAAGATTGGTCTTTGGAGAAGACCAGGACCTCTAGGATTATTCTAGGGAAGTGGAGAGGAGAAAATGGCAGGGGTTGGCCGAGCTTGAGTGCTCAATTTGGTGTGAGGAGGAGGGGGAGGAGGTTCCCTTTTATAAGGGAGGAGAGGGGCACCTTAGGAATATCTCAAAATATTATTTTATATTAAAGTCAAAATCGGTTTATAATGCTTCCAAAGGGTCTTATTTCGAAGATAAAGTGGGTATGGGTCGAAATCCTATCAACCAATAGGATTTAGACAAGTTTAGGGTATTATTTTAACCTTATCAATTAGATTTAACTCTAAGTTAATTATTTTAACTTTTACCGTGTCGTTTTGTTTTCCTTCACTATATGGTTAATACACTTACTATAACATGCCAAACGAACCCCAAATTGTTTATTATTAATATATATATCCTTATCTAAGTCATTTGGCCGAACCTTAGATTTTTAGGAATAAAATAACAATTAATAATATAATATTTTATTTAAAAACTATTTTGTGTCAATTTTGACACTATTTGATATATGATTTGTTTGAAAGTCATAACAGAATTATATGTTCGAACCAAGTTGATTAAATCAACACTAATATATCATAGTAACCTAGAAAATTAGTGGAATTCATAAAAAGTCTCAAATTACATTTATTTCGGTGTTTATAACATCAATTATGTCAATATTTCATTAATAAGATAATTACTGCATCATCATTATGTCATAAATAAATTAAATTATTTAATGTCTAAAAATTACAAATAAAATATAATCATGTAGGAAATCTTTTTAGCTTTCTAATGAATATTTACAATTGAATTTATCTTATGTATAACCCCATATTAAAAATGATTTACTTATTAAACTTTGATTTTAACTATTTTAACCCTTCTTTAAATAAATTAATAATAAATGTCCTAATCTAATCCAAGTGGGCCTAAATGGTCAAATTTTATTCCTAAGTTTGTTTTTGGTCGAATTACACTTGTCCAATAGAATTAGGACATGTGTTAGGGTAATATTAATATCATATTTACCTTTAGTTACCCTATTTACTATTAACCGCGGTAAAAATCGTAAAAAGTTACTATTCACCAAAAAATTATTTTCATATCATTGAACCACATTTTAGTCCTCGATATTAACTGTGTCTCTCGGATTTTCGAAATTCCATTCACAGAAGCGGTAAAATTAAGTTTTATGCAAAATTCAGTTTTTAACCTACCACTTAGTGGTTTCACTATTCATCAAAAATTGAAAGTTCTCAGAAAAATACCAAAATTTCACCCTAGGCTAATTTCGATATTCTGAGTCCAAAAATGAAGTCCATTTTGAAAAATAAAATTTATAAAATTTCAAAAAGTGGTTATTACTATTCATAACGGCTAGTTTTAATAGCATATTGTTGTTTAGTGAAACTCGGTATTGCGTACGACGCAAGCTATCGAGGAAGGTCGCGATTGCGTGTAAAGCAAGTCAAGCAAGTGTTGTGTAGAAAAAGATTCCTTTGATAATTTATATAACATAAAAGTATCGGGTGTTACATTCTACCCCCATTAAAAAGAATTTCGCCCTTGAAATTCGTCACTTTGTAACAAACAGATGAGGATACTTCTCCCTCATCATATCCTCAAGCTCCCATGTAGCTTCTTCAAGTTGGTGGTTCCTCCATAAAACTTTCACCAAGCGAGTGGTCTTGTTTCGTCGGACTTTTTCGCTACGATCCAGAATCTCTATCGGCTGTTCTTCATAAGAAAGATCTTGCTCCAGCGGTACAACTTCTGAGCTGAGTACATGTGAAGGATCTGGTATGTACTTTCTCAGGAGAGATACATGGAACACATCGTGAACTTGAGAGAGATTCGGTGGAAGCACCAATCGGTAAGCTACCTTCCCAACACGATCCAGTATTTTGAAAGGACCGATATATCTAGGGCTCAACTTCCCCTTCTTTCCAAATCTCATAACCCTCTTCCAGGGAGATATTCGTAAGAACACTTTATCACCCACTTCAAACTCTAGGTCTTTTCTTCGGTTGTCGACATAGCTTTTCTATCGACTCTGAGCTGCTCTTATGTGTTGTTGAAAAGATCTGACCTTTTCTGCCATTTCATCAACGAGATCAGGTCCTAATAGCTTTCTTTCCCCAACTTCATCCCAGCAAGTTGGAGTCCTGCATTTCTTTCCATAGAGAGCTTCATAAGGAGCCATCTGAATACTAGAGTGAAAGCTATTATTATAAGAAAATTCTACCAAAGGTAGGTGTTGATCCCAACCTCCTTTGAAATCCATAGAGGAAGCTCTCAACATATCTTCTAGGGTTTGATTTGTTCTCTCAGATTGACCGTCTGTCTGGGGATGATAAGCAGTGTTGAAACTCAACTCTGTATCCAGAGTATGCTGAAGACTTCGCCAGAACTTCGAGGTAAATCTCGGATCCCGATCAGATATAATAGAAAGTGGTACTCCTTGTAATCTTACCACTTCCTTTACATATATCCTGGCAAGCTGATCTAGAGAGAAATCCTCTCTAATAGGAATGAAGTGTGCAGACTTTGTAAGACGATCAACTATGACCCAAATAGCATTATTGCCTTTAGATGTTTTAGGAAGTCCTGTGACAAAGTCCATAGTGATGTTTTCCCATTTCCATTCGGGTATGGGTAATGGTTGTAACATCCCCTTAGACTTCTGTCTCTCAGCTTTAACTTGTTGACAAACCAAGCATCGAGAGACAAATTCAGCAACATCTCTTTTCATGCCATCCCACCAGAAGTACTCTTTCAGGTCCCTATACATCTTCGTGCTTCCAGGATGAATAGAGAATGAAGAACTATGAGCCTCATCCAGCAGCTCCTTCTTTATTTCGGGGATGGGAGGAACACAAACCCGATTCCTGAACTTTATTATCCCATCACAATCAAGGTTGAATTCAGGAACATTTCTCACCTTCTTTTGTAACTCGACATCTTCTTTCTGTGACTCTTTAATCTTCACATGTATAGATGGTTGAACATTCATTTGATAAAGATAAGATTTTTCCCCTTCCATTATAATTCCAAGATCCATCCTTTGTAAATCCATAAATATTGGATCTTTTGTGATCATCATAATGGATAAACTAGCATGGTCTTGTCGACTTAATGCATCTGCCACCTTGTTTGCTTTCCCAGGGTGGTAATGGATTGAGCAGTCATAATCCTTAATCAGCTCCAACCATCTTCTTTGACGAATATTCAACTCCTTTTGTGTGAAAATATAATTTAAACTTTTATGATCAGTATAAATATCACACCTTTCACCATAAAGGTAATGCCTCCAAATCTTTAATGCAAAGATTACCGCAGCCAACTCAAATCATGTGTTGGGTAATTTTGCTCATGGATTTTCAACTGTCGTGAGGCATAAGCTATCACCATATCATTTTTCATAAGAACACACCCCAATCCCTTCTTGGATGCATCACTGTAGATCACAAACCTTTCTCCACTACAAGGCAGTGTGAGCACAGGTGCACTGGATAACCTTCATTTCAACTCCTTGAAATTCTCTTCACATTCCTCTGTCCAGACAAACTTAACTCCATTCCGAGTCAACTTGGTGAGTGGATTAGATAATCATGAAAAATCTTTTACAAAACATCGATAATATCCAGCCAAACCAAGAAAACTTCGGATCTCAGTTACTGTGGTTGGTCTCGACCATCTTTCGATAACCTCTGTTTTTGCTGGATCCACAGATATCCCCTCTTTTGAGATTATATGACCCAAAAATGCAACTTTTTGAAGCCAAAATTCACACTTGGTAAATTTGGCATAAAGCTTCTCCTTTCTCAGGGTATTCAATATAAATCTCAAGTGATCTTCATGCTCTTCCTTGCTCTTTGAATAGACAAGAATATCGTCTATAAAGACTACCACAAATTGATCAAGATAGTCTCTAAAGACTCTATTCATTAGATCCATGAAGATAGCAGGGGAATTAGTAAGACCAAATGGCATCACTATAAATTCATAGTGTCCATACCTTGTACGGAAAGCCGTCTTTGGTATATCCTCCCTTTTGACCCGTAATTGATGATACCCTGAACGAAGATCAATCTTGGAAAAGTATTGAGCTCCGCGTAGTTGGTCAAATAAGTCATCAATGCGTGGGATAGGATATTTGTTCTTGATAGTGATCTTGTTAAGTTCTCGATAATCAATGCAGAGTCTCATTGATCCATCTTTCTTCTTAACAAATAGAACAGGTGCTCCCCAAGGTGACGCACTAGGGCGTATGAATCCTTTATCAAGATTCTCTTGGAGTTGCTTCTTCAATTCCTGCAACTCAATTGGGGCCATTCTATAAGGTGTCTTTGAAATAGGCAAAGCACCCGGTACGAGTTCTATTGAAAACTCAACTTCACGATTTGGTGGAAGACCCGGCAATTCCTCCGGAAAGACATCATCAAACTCCCGTACAATGGGCATATTCTTAATCGTGAGTTTCTCACCAACCATTTGAGATAAATAACCTTCATTTAGTGGAATCAATACCCATAAGATGGAAGAAATTTCCACTGGAAGGTTATGTTCATCCTTGCATTGATAGACGATCGTAGATTGATCTGGAATATAAAATGTGACTTCCCTTCTTTGGCAATTGATATGAGCTCCATGTAGAGAAAGTCAATCCATGCCAAGAATCACATCAAATTCCACTAAAGGAAGGATCACAAGATTTGTAGGAAGCACTTTCCCACAAACTTCGATCGGAGAAGAATTATAAACTTTTGATGCGATTGATGTGCCATTAGGTGTTGTCACGGCTAACTCAACATCTAATTGTTGAGGTAATACGGTGATACCCTTAGAAAAGTCTTCAGAAATAAAAGAGTGGGTGGATCCAGAATCAAATAAAACATTTGCTACTTTAGAGTGGATGGTAAGTGTACCTTTCACCACATCGTTATCGTACTCCACATCGCTGATAGAAATTGCATGTGACTTTCCTTTGTCTTTAGCCTTAAGATTTTGTTGACGTCGACCATCATCATCAACCCTTGGATTTGGGCATTGATTGGCATAATGCCCCATCTCCTTGCACTTGAAACATTGAAGTGTAGTAGGTTCATTCTGTGTATCCCTTCCTTTGTTTGCATCATTAGACATCTTCTTCCCATTATCACGACATTCAAATGCCCGATGACCTTCCTTTCCACATTTAAAACATTTACTTGTCCCTTTAAGACAACTCCCTCCATGTTTCTTTCCACACTTTGAGCATAATGGAAAGTTCATCTTCTTTTCAGTGTGCTCTTTAGAGTTTCCTTTGAATTCCATCTTCCTCTTCTTATCAAACCCATGTGACTGATGGGTTACTCCAATCTCCATCTCGACTTTGAGAGCACATCGAACAATTTCCTCGTAGCTATTGAAGTCCCTTATGGCTAACGCCCTTCGAAGACTTGGTTTTAAGCCACTAAAGAATCGATCGATCTTACTCTCAGGTTGGATAATAATACCAGAAGCGTACCTTGCAAGTCTTGTAAACTTTGCTTCATAGGTACTAACAGATTCATCATCCCTTTGCTTCAGTTCAAGAAACTCTTTCTCCATCTTTGTTCGGAGAATACGAGGGAAGTACTTATTGAAAAATAAGTTCTTGAACTCGTCCCATTCCATAGACTTAATTTCATCCCTTTGCCTCGTATTCTTAACAAGATTCCACCATTGATCAGCATCTCCTTCCAAACGGTACACTGCTAGGATGACTTTATCATGTTCAGAACATTGAAAAACTGAAAATATCTTTTCAGTAGTACTAATCCATTGTTCAGCAACTAATGGATCAGTAGACCCGCTGAAAGAAGGTGGACGCTGCCTCATGAAGGATTCAACAGAATGTTGCTCCCTCCTTTGCTCGTTTGGAAATCCTGCATGATTCATAGCTTGAGAAAGTTGTGTGAGCATGGCTACAAGATTTTGCATTCCAGCTCCCATATCGTTTGGTTGCCCAGGGGGACAATCATTGCATTGCCCATCGCATTCCGCATTAACACGGTTCCTTCAGGTTCCAGCCATTGACTAAAACCAAGAAGAATTGTGTGAGCAACACTAATTATAATAGGAAACCACATAATTCAAGAATAAAAATTTCATGCTTATGGTCTTATCCTAGGTTATTCATGGCCATTTCTAAGATTGTGTTCTATGCTTAGACTTATTCTTAGGGTTCTTACTAAGGCTTTCACATCCTAGTTTCCAAAGGTTGATTATACCTTTCCTCTGATACCAACTATAATGACCCATACTTTACATACATTGTTAATACTTCAAAATTGAAGCACACTTATTAAAACATATGACAAAACCACAAAGGACCATATAGGTATAGTGTCTTTAGAAACTGGGAAACATAAACAACTTGTTCATAAATCTTCTAAAGTGTCTCTCATTTATTTAATCATATCTAGGGTCCCTTTTAGCATATTCTACTTAATATCCATCTTCCTGACTCGGGGAAAAGAAAACATAAAAGGGTGAGCTCAAATTCTCAGCAAGGGCAAATAAAGGAAATAAAAATCATATCATATCTTTTTGAAAATCAAAACCTGCAAAAGAGATCATAATATCTTAACATGGAATAAATCATAGAAGTGAAAATGAGATCCCCCAAATCATAACATAAAACTTGAAACTTTGTGGCATGCACACATAATCATGGAAAATCATTTCTTGTTAGTCATGACTCATTGCCAAGACTATCTTAGTGGACAAAGTCCCTTTCTGAACCGAGTTCACTCCTCGTTTCAGTCCTGTATCACTGAACCGAAATAACCTTCCGTTCCAGCCATGTCTATCTCATGAGATATAAAATCTTTACCCAATGCATTGGAGGGAGATATAGGTCCCACCCATCTTATAATGAATCCTTTCTTATGTGTGCCACATAATCATAAAACATACATCATCGCATAACACATGTAACAAAAATGGGATTCTTGAAACATCATGACATCATAAATCAATTCATATAAGATAATGGAATTCATAAAAATAATTCCATCACAACATGATCAAATCAATGTAATAATAAGGATAAAAACAGAACCCTTTATTATCTTAGATGGAAAATAATTTTGATAAAACACTTGAACTTTATTCTTGAGGAAAATATCCTTTCTACTTCAAAAACATTTTTCCTTTCTTAACATGTCATACAACTTTAAACTAAAAGAATTTGATTAAAAATAAACTTGAAAACTTGTAAAGGAAGCTTCTTGGAAATAATGTTTTAAAAATCCATTCATGCCGTATAATTTAAAAAAAACATTCTTCGTACCTTTGTCGGAAAAGTCAAAAAGTACCTCGTACGAAAAAAAAACGACAAAAGATTCCGTTCATATTCTTTACTAAAAACTCACTGAAGGGTAAAATTGGATTTAAACTATTGTAAGTGGATGGAAACAATATTACATATTGAGGGAACATGGATTTGGATGATAAAATACACCCCAGTAAATACTTACGAATAAACAATCTCGGATAAAAATGAGATTGTGGTATTTTCCCTTACCTTAGGTCCGATTAGCTTTGTACGTGTCTGAAGCTCCTGTATAATGGTTTAAATAATGTTATTGACTTATTCCAGAATCATACATATTTATATGATATCATATATGGTCATATTATTAGCTTCTTATTAGTAATATTTCATTGTTACTTGTTACTCGGGTCTTTATAACTTTTTGTTCTTATGCGTGTTTTGTCGAATAAATTCTTATTCTTATCTTTAGGTTATAGATAATTCATTTCCAGAATGGTATTAGTGTAGTATATACCATATTCATTTATTGAATTCATTTAAATAATCATTATGAAATGAAGATCATGTTGAACGAGTCACATCACATCGTGGAGACGGTATTCCGTACGTACGCATGAGTGATGATATCGTTCCTACGATCGTGGAATTGTATTGGAGTATATATATATTATTTCAGTATCAATATTACTTCATAATAATCATATGTAGTTACTCATTACACCATTATACCCATCCTTGTAAGGTGATGGTGGAAAATAGATTACACCACGGCATGGAGACGGTATTCCGTACGTACGCACGCGTGGTGATTTCATTTTTCCGCAGGATGGATAGAAGGTGAATTAGGGTGGTTTCATATTTATAATAACATATCAGTATGTAAGTAATACTGATGTTATTACTTTATCATGAAAAAAATAAAGAAGAAGAAGTTGAAGAAGAAAGAAATTGAAAAGATCGGTAATGGATATTACCTCTTCTTTGGAACGCTTCTTTGAATCCTCCACTTAAGGAACTAAGATTGGTCTTTGGAGAAGACCCGGACCTCTAGGATTATTCTAGGGAAGTGGAGAGGAGAAAATGGCAGGGGTTGGCCGAGCTTGAGTGCTCAATTTGGTGTGAGGAGGAGGGGGAGGAGGTGCCCTTTTATAAAGGAGGAGAGGGGCACCTTAGGAATATCTCAAAATATTATTTTATATTAAAGTCAAAATCGGTTTATAATGGTTCCAAAGGGTCTTATTTCGAAGATAATGTGGGGATGGGTCGAAATCCTATCAACCAATAGGATTTAGACAAGTTTAGGGTATTATTTTAACCTTATCAATTAGATTTAACTCTAAGTTAATTATTTTAACTTTTACCGTGTCTTTTTGTTTTCCTTCACTATATGGTTAATACACTTACTATAACATGCCAAACGAACCCCAAATTGTTTATTATTAATATATATATCTTTATCTAAGTCATTTGGCCGAACCTTAGATTTTTAAGAATAAAATAACAATTAATAATATAATATTTTATTTAAAAACTATTTTGCGTCAATTTTGACACTATTTGATATATGATTTTTTTGAAAGTCATAACAGAATTATATGTTCGATACAAGTTGATTAAATCAACACTAATATATCATAGTAACCTAGAAAATTAGTGGAATTCATAAAAAGTCTCAAATTACATTTATTTTGGTGTTTATAACATCAATTATGTCAATATTTCATTAATAAGATAATTACTGCATCATTATTATGTCATAAATAAATTAAATTATTTAATGTCTAAAAATTACAAATAAAATATCATCATGTAGGATATCTTTTTAGCTTTCTAATTAATATTTACAATTGAATTTATCTTATTTATAACCCCATATTAAAAATTATTTACTTATTAAACTTTGATTTTAACTATTTTAACCCTTCTTTAAATAAATTAATAATAAATGTCCTAATCTAATCCAAGTGGGCCTAAATGGTCATATTTTATTCCTAAGTTTGTTTTTGGTCGAATTACACTTGTCCAATAGAATTAGGACATGTGTTAGGGTAATATTAATATCATATTTACCCTTAGTTACCCTATTTACTATTAACCGCGGTAAAAATCGTAAAAAGTTACTATTCACCAAAAAATTATTTTCATCTCATTGAACCACATTTTAGTCCTTGATATTAACCGTGTCTCTCAGATTTTCGAAATTCCATTCACAGAAGCGGTAAAATTAAGTTTTATGCAAAATTCAGTTTTTAACCTACCACTTAGTGGTTTCACTATTCATCAAAAATTGAAAGTTTTCAGAAAAATACCAAAATTTCACCCTAGGCTAATTTCGATATTCTGAGTCCAAAAATGAAGTCCATTTTGAAAAATAAAATTTATAAAAATTCAAAAAGTGGTTATTACTATTCATAACGGCTAGTTTTAATAGCATATTGTTGTTTAGTGAAACTCGGTATTGCGTACGACGCAAGCTATCGAGGAAGGTCGCGATTGCGTGTAAAGCAAGTCAAGAAAGTGTTGTGTAGAAAAAGATTCCTTTGATAATTTATATAACATAAAAGTCTCGGGTGTTACATTGGTGACCTGTTTGATCAGTTTCAAGGTGCAATTTGGTTCTCGAAGATTGATCTCGGGTCCAACTACAACCTAGTGAGGGTTCGTGATGTTGATATTCCAAAGATGAAATTTTGATAAATCTCCAGACACGATGAGTTCTTATTGATTCCTTTCGATGTAATAATTTCCCCCACTGTGTTTACAAAATTGATGAAATGAGTCTTTTATCCATACATGGGTTATTTTTTTAATTTTCGTCATTGTTAAAAACATCATTTACTTTTTCCATAGGATGAGCATGAAAAACATCTGAGGATGGTCATATAGTTACTCTAAGAGAACCATATTTATAGTAATCTCTCAAAATTTCATTTTTGGATCTATAAGGTTCTATTTTTGGAGAATTTTATTTCTAATAAATGATCACCAATGGATCTGGATAATATTAATGTATTTATTTCCGAGGAGACACACAATATAATTTTTAAGGTGTTGATTTTTCTTAACTCAGTGGAGTTCTATATAAGGTTCCTTGAAGACTTTATCAGGATTGAAGTCCCTTTTACTTTCCTCATATATAAAGGGTATTAGTTTACCTAGATAGTGAAGTGTTAGAAAGACATTGAGGAGTTGAGTATGAGGATAACCATTCCTCCAATTTTGAGACTACTAGAGGAGGACATAGAGTATGTAGTGTATTATGATTACTCTAGATCTAGTCTTGGATACATGTTGATGTAGTGGCATGCAGTAATCTATTATGGGTTGGGGTAGTTGAGTCCCCAGGATAAAATTACATGACTCGTGAATTGAAGTTAGGAGTTGTGGTCTTCCTTCTAAATATCTTTTTGAACTACATTTTTAGATAGTGAAAATTTTTTACATAGTAAGTCAGATTTTGAGTTATATCTTCACTCATAGAGATATGAACATGAGATGTAGGCACATGTTAGAGTATTTATATGACAATGACTTTGACATAGTCTATACTTTTGGTAAGGGAAACGTGGTGGTAGATTCTCTTACCAGGAAGTCATGTTCTTGTTAGGTGGAGGTGGTTTTTGAACAATTGGATTCTTTTCTGCAAGACCTAGTTGAGGATATGGATACAAGATATCTTCTGTCAATAGTGTAAGCTCCTCTACATATCTAGAATTTGATGGAGGCTCATATGGGTGACATAGTTTTTATGGTTTTTTTTTATAATATATCATTTAGAGATTCCCTTGATGCATTTTCTAAAGGAGGGTAAAACGTCATTATTTTCTAGGGATGAATGGTGGTTCTAGTCATGATGTGAGAGGAGGAACTAAGGGAGTTTTAAAAATACCATTTGTATTTATATCCTATATTGGAAAATATGTATAAGATCTTTTAATAGAATTTTTGGTGGGCGAGCATGAGGATAAGAGTAATGGAGTTCAACTCTTAGTGTATCACATATCATTAGGTGAAGGTTGATAACCAAGATCTAGCAGGTTTTACATAGCCTCTTGAGACTAGAAATAGAAATGGTATGGCATATCAATGGATTTTCTGATTGGACTTCAGTAGAAAGTGAGTGACCACAACACTATCTGGGTGAGTTCTTTCTAACTCACAATGTTAGAACACTACCTTTCCATTAGATAGAAGTGCTCCATGGGGAGTATGGGGAATCTGTATGTATATAAGGTCATCCAATTCTATGGGTTACCCCTTATGATTTTCATAAACCATGATGCATGGTTTATGTAATAGTTGTAGAGTGGCATGTAGGTGGAATTCAAGACCTAGTTGTGGATATGTATGGTGTTTCACGATCAGATAGATGGGAAGACCAATCACACTATCCTTACATTGCAGGATATGATGAGAAATTGTGTTTTGGTCTTTTTACCAATTAAGGAGGATCAGTTTACATTAGAAGAGTTCAATTATAATAATATCTATAACTCTATGATTGACATGGAACCACTGAAGGCCTCATACATGAGGCCCTACAAGTCACCATTATATCACACATAGATTGATAAGTTATCCCTTATTATACCAAATATAATTTCTGTGATGATGGATAAAGATTTGATGATCAATGACCATATGATGATAGATTTGATACAGTATAAATCTTATATAGATCAATTTTGTAGGCCCTTGGAGTTTGAGCAGAGAGACCATGTTTTCCTAAGAGTCTCCCCACGATGAGTATTGTGGAGTTTTGGATATAGAGGCAAGTTATACTTATGGTTCCTTGGTCGATTTGATATCTTATAGAGGGTTTGTGAGGTTTCTTTCTAGCTAGCATTACATCCATAGTTGGAGTGGGTGCATGATATCTTCTATTTTTCAAAATTAAAGAGGTACTTGAATGTTTCAATGCACATCATTGAATGGGGTGAGATTGACATTGATGATATATCCACCTTCACAGAGTACCCATTGGTGATCAAGGATGGAACTAGCTTTGTAGTGTTCTTGGTGTTGATCAGTGATCATAAGGAGAAGATGATGCTAAGATGGACCATTTCCTTGGTTCATGTTCTACGTTAGTATGGTTTCATGTTAGAGATATCTTTGGATCATGAGAACCATATATGGAATTAATATCCTCACCTTTTTGTTTAGATTTTTATTTTTTTGGATGAAAATCATTAAATGGTATAATAATGTAATGCACCTAGTTATTCCTTATAAGTTTTTGAAATATAATAAGAATGTTTTTAAAATATAGCTACTGAGACAACATGTAATTATAAGGCCCAGGGAGATTGAAATTGAAATTATAATAAAAATTAAATATATTAATGTCACACACATTTTATTTTGTGTATTTTTTTAAAAAATCCTTAGAAAAACCTCAAATCGGGTATCGGAGACAATAGTTGATTCCATAATTCAGGATTTACCCTCGGTGCAACCTATAGTTGGTCATAATTGGAAATTCTCTTGAAATAGTCATTGTTAGATATGTTAATCTAATTAACTAATTAACTAATTTAACAATCCAAAACATACCCTTCCTCTATAAATATGTAATTATAATTATTTTATAGGGTATGTTGCATAAACATTTCTAGATATGATAGGAGGATATCGTTATTCATTGGTGTATGACCATCAGATAGCGAACGATGATCAGATCGAGGTGGATCAAGATGCTATGAATGAATCAGTTATTCTCCATCACAATAGAATAAATTATTCACCCATTATTGATCCACAATAGAGGATGAAATTTTCAATTGCGTATTTATCCATTTTGATTAAAATATTGGTATCAGATATTTATTTATCTACTTTTTTGTGTTATCTATTCATTTAATGAGAAAATTTTAATAAATTGATTATTTAAATTAAATTATGATTTATAAGCCTTAAAATCACCCAAAATATCCCTGTTATTTTATTTTGGGACATGAACATTTGTCCATCAATGGATTGAATTTAGTCCTATGCATTTACCCTCACTGTTCATTTCATTCTTCACCATTACCCTATGGGGTTGTGGTTCGATATTTCTGGGGTGGGTTCTAGTATGATCAAACCACCATATTCATGATGAATTAGAAAACATTGAATGGGATGATGATTTTTGGATGGATCATGATAGGTTACAGGATGTGGGTGAGGCCTTCATTAAACTGGGATGTAGTGTTGCAATGCCTGGTAACAGAAGAAATGTCATGTGGCCATATGAGCATCCTACTGGTGGCTAGATTCCAATTTATGGCCACCAAAGGGTGAGAAATTTATGGGTGAAAACGTTACCATTTATTTTAGTAGATTTTGAGTGGTCAATAGGTAGGAATTGAAGAGGATAACTAATATATAGAGAACCTAATGGAGAAATTGAGTTAATACGGAAAACTGAGCTGCACAACATGTAGTCTGAGAACACAGTCTGTGTAGCCCCCTGGATATGACTCTAGGGTTCCAGGGAAGATAAGGATCACATGAAGTGTGGCCGGACCCAAAATCCATGTGCCCATCCATGGGTTTCCAATTTATGTGCTATATTGAACATGCCCAGGACCCCATTTGGGGGGTCACACCGTGTATTCTAGGAGTACACAAGTACAAGTCAGTACTCCGTCATGATGTGGTACATAGCTTGGAACACTTTCATAGTATTAAGAAAATGGGAATGACTAGAATAATATGGGTAGTCCCCAAGTGGAAGTGAAACATCGTGTAAATTACCATGGTTTCCAAGTTGTGTATGGAGGATCTCACAACTATGTAGTGAGGATGAAACAAATGTTGTTTCAGCCCCATAAACGCAATGTAGTTACCTCTAGAACGTAATCCTCTCATGTATCCCTCATTTGGAAATAGATTTTAGCCAATGAGTATCCAATCATGCATAGTTTTTCCTTAATAAAATGGTGGTATCCCTCATTGTAGATTTTGAGATACAACAGGGAATATTTCATGCATGAAAATTATTTAAGAAATTCTTAACAATATACGTGATCAGGTAGGATCATCAGTGTGAGAGTTCAGGGTTGATAACCCCTATTGTTATATGGTGTGGGTCCACCATACTCCTTACATTGGTTGAGTGGATCTCCTTGATGCACTAGGCCTCTACTAAAAACTATTGAGTGATGCCCTCCTAATGCACTAGGGCATGGGTCCTCCATACATTGAGTGGAACCATGTAGAAACACTAATAAATGAGTCCCTTTTTGACATCTAATGAGTGGAATTACCCTTTCATATGAGGGCATGGGTCCTCCACCAATCTAATAAGTGGAATACCCTAATCATACTAGATAAAAAATCCTCAATTATAGATTGCGACCCTTGGGAGGTGGAGTAGTGTTGATGTTCTGATCCACCTCATGAATTATTTGGATAGACACGTAATATATTAAGAAATGATGATAGACTATTGGAGATACATGAATTCTCATTATTCTAGGATGGTATTTGAGATGAATATCCCATTTCCCTGTCAATTGGGTTTCATTATGAGCATATTTATATCATTAATTTTTCCCATTTTCATTTGGGTGAGCTGACTGCATATATGATATATTCTATTTGTCCCTTTGATATTTTGTAAGATGGACAGTTTTGTGGTGACATCAGTGGGGTGTAGTGATAGTCGGATACATAAAATGCACATGACAGTCTAGATTGAAGATCATGATCTTTTCTCTCTCATATTTCATTTATTTCATTTTTTGTGTCAGGAAAAAATTACTTATTGGGTATGTATTTTTTCCTTCTTTTACTTTTTTGTATACTTTCATAATTAGATGTACTCCCTAGAGGTAATTTCATGTATAGATTACTCTAGATGTTGCTATGTTTTATTATTCCTATACACTATTTAATAGAGATGATTGGTTTCATTCATATTGATACATTAATAAATGGACTCCAATTTAATATTAATCATTATGGGCACGTGTCATTGTCCCTTGGCCTATAATTGGTGGGTTTGGGGTTTGGGCAGCACAACCTTCCATCGACCTGGTAGGTCCTGACGATTTTGTTCTTTACAAGGCATGACTAATGATGTGTGGGTAATGAATGAGGATAAATACTGGTGAATGTGTTTAAAAATATTGAGTGGTAGAATGGAAAATTTAGAATTTTTTAACATCTAGGAAGTCCACATGGTTGGTCCCCAAGGTATTTTAGACATCGTTCCTACCACACGATAACCTCCACCCCAAACGGTGGAGGATTCAGGGATTTTTGGATATTTCCTCAATTCCATGCACCAAACCATGAATGCTCCCAAATGCATTTTTCGTGGTACACAGTTTGGCGGGGGGTTAGTGTACGATTTGTACTAACAATCTACATATCATCTTCCACCCATTATCCCTCAAAAAATTATCATTTTTCTTTAAAACACATATAAATTATCTGGAGTAAAAATAAGACAAAAAATTATGAAAAATACCCGAAAACAACACCATTATTGTGACAATTCTCCCAACCATGGTTCTTTCTGAGCTCGAAAAGTCATTCAATAATCTGATCATAGAATATTTGAGGAAAATTATCCTTGATCCAATAATATTTTCACATATATCATTTTCACCATTCATGTAATTCCATAGGACCTAAACTAATAGTTTTAATTTCCCCTAATGTATTTTCTCTTTGGAATCCAAAATTCAAACTAGCTTCTTGGTCACTGATAGATTAGTTTCCAACTAAATATCTTCCTATCATAGTACATAGGATAGATATGGATAATTATTTTTTAACTGTGATTCATGGAAACATCATGGATGGATTTTAATTTATAATGAAACTCCAAGTGATACACAACCTTACTGACATTATCGATGATCCCAATGGGCCTAACATACCCTATTGTGGGCTTCCCTTACTACTAAGATGGTGATGACCTAAGCGACATGTCACCTTCAGAAATACTAATTCACCCACTAATAACAACAAATATCATAATCAATTTTTTGAAAATACTTCTAGTAAAATTGAACTATCATAAAATATTTACTCATCATCCCAATTTTTCTAGTCATCTCATGAACAATGTTCAGTCCCATTGAGTTAGCCTCACCTACTTCCATACAACCTAGATGATACCGACATGGAAAACCTTATTCAATTCAAAAGGGACTACCAAATTGAGGATCAATAACTATGATTGTATATAAATTTCACTAACCCATGATAGTCATACCCTGATTTACCAAATACTGATTGGGAGTCATGCAATATATCTTCCAAAATTTGGTTTGCAGGTTCTATTTATCCATTATTTTGAGGATGGTATGTCATTTTAATCGGATCTTTCAACCATATTTCATTATAAAAGCCTTCATAGAATTTAGAGGTAAAATCAGATTCTCTATCCAAAGTGATAGAATTTGGAACACCACGTATCTTGATGATTTCCTAGAAATAAAACCTCCTAATATAATCTGCTTCAGTTAAGCCCATGATCAGAATAAATTGCATAGATTTTGTTAGAAGATCAATAACCACCCAAATCACATTCGTTCTCTAGGGTTTATAGGGTAACCTGAAAATGAAATCCTTGGCTAAATTATTCCACATCCACGTAGAAATAGGAATATGTAGGAGAAATAATGAGGATATATGGTTCTCATCTTTAACGTACTAACCTGTATTACATAGGGAAATAAATACAGCTATCTCTCAACTCATCCCTAGCCACCATAATTAGAAAATAACATCATATTTTTTTTAGTTGAACAAGGATTGATGACCCACTAATACTGATTGCAGTCCTACATCACAACCTTTTCTAAAGATAAAAATACAACATAATGAACCTTAAAGTAGAGAAATACCTTGGATGACAAAGACCATTCATTCGGAACCTCTTGACCATTTATAACATGATTATAGAACCATTACTACCAATCTTATGGTTGTTTTTATTGAATCAATTCTGTAAGGAATGAGTCAGGTGTGTACTATCAAAAAACATGGATCCTCTTTGTTCCTTGGCCTCTAGGTGAGTCTGAGTGAAAATACTCATCAAAATCCACTCATCACAGGACACTTGTAGATCCTTGGTTGGAATCTTCCTACTCAAGGAATCAACAACCGTGTTTCATTTTCCCGGGGTATAGACTATATCAAATACGAACCCTTAAAGTTACTCATTCCATTGTCACCGCCTTAGGTTACAATCCTCTAGGGAGAATTTATAGCCAAAGATTTTGTGACTCATCTACCCCATATCTTCTCCCCAAATTGATATTTATTCTATGATTTAAGGGAATGAATCATTGTTGTGGGATCAAGTTCAAGGGTTGGGTAACTATTTTCATTTATTAAATTTTTTATGAGCCATAAGTCTTGAAATGTTCACCCTAAATAATCATTCAACCAAAACAAATATTTTACGTGTCATAATAGAAAACATATTCTAGCCTAGACTGAGGTGAAATCAATATTGGGATATTGGTAAACTTTTACTTAATATCATAAAAGGTCTCTTGGATTTCTAAACTCTATGAGAACTTCACCCCTTTTGGATAAATTCTCTCCTTAGAGAACCAATCTAAGAGAAATCCCCAATAAACCACCTATAATAACTTATCAGTCCCAAAAAACACATAATCTCAAAGTCATTCCTCAAATCTTACCATGACTTCAAAACCTTGATATTCTTCAGATCAAATGATAACCCATGAATTGAGAATACATTGATAAGAAACTTAACATCCCAAATCAAAAAACTACACTTCAATAATTTAGAATAAATACTGTGGTCTTGCAGCGTTCTTAGAACAATCATTAAACTTTAATACCCCAAAATTTCATCCAAATACACTATGATAAAGGAGACAAGGTATATGTGGATAAACTAGTTCATAAGACCCATATAAACCATGGAATCATTTTTCAATATGGATGGCATTACTGAATACTAAAAATGGCCATACATTTTATAGAAAGAAATATTTGTATTGTCTGCATCCCTCACCCTGACCAGGTGATACCCAGAATAGAGTTTGATCATAAAAAATACCTAGACTCTTAGATCTAGTAAAAGAAACCATCAATATGAGGAATGTGGTATTTTTTATTAATTATGACCTGATTTAGCTTCTGATAGTTGATACACAACTATAGATATCCATCGAACATTTTAGGAAAAATCATTGGTGTGGATCAATTAGAGATGCTTGATAGAATGAACCCTTTGGATTTCAAACATTCCAAAGGTATCTTTAATTACATCAAATTGGTGGGGTCATATGATATATGGGAAGGGATGCCAACAATTTCTACAATTCTAATTCAATAGTAAACTCCACATCCCATTCCTAAGATAGTCTTGATATATCCTATAGAAATACCTTAGTGGATTCATTAACCATGAGAGGAAACCCACTCTCCAACCCTTATCCATCAACCTCCATAAAAAAGGATGAAATATAATAATTAATACATACTATATATAGAAGTATAGGTAAAGATCCTCTTGATTGAAAATCTATTTCTCCCAAAAAAACCGGTTCTCCCATCATGGGCTATGAATGTATCCCACCAAAGACAAAATTCAATGTGGTCCATGAGTGACGTCATCCAATCCATTGATATTACCACATAAAAGAGGTTCATTTACATGAAAATGAAATCCCATATTAAATAAAAGTTTTACAAAAAGAAAACATAATATGGTCATTTGAAACCCTGATCCTTCTTATTACTGAGAGGAGTAACAATGTCCATGGAATACAAAATATTCTGGGTTGGGAGTTTTAATAATCTATTAGGATGGTAGAAATTAATTATTTAGAAGCACCTTTATCGAAAAATAACTATTACGAAAATCTAAACAAGAATGGCACATCAAACTATTATAAGACATATATTTAACACTACTATTTTCTGATCTATAACATGAAGGTTCGTTCCCTCTATCTATTCTTGTAGTCAACTATTGACCAATTTCTTCACCCTAAGCTGACTATGCATATAAGAAGATCTATCCTTACCAGCACATTATCCAGAATAAGACCCCATATCCTTAGATATGTTATATTGGGTTGTTGATCCCTTGGGTGATATGAATCTTATACCACTCTTAGAAGGATGAGAATACTTACCAAACGTTTGTATATGTCACATGTATCCACAAAGATACCATGTATCATGACAGATCGCGCAAGTGGATCTCAGATGTCCATATTCGTAACATTGATGGCACTTGAATGATCTAGAACCTGCATCTTCTGAAAAGGTGGTCATGGTAGATATATAGAGCTACTACAACCATTTTTCCCTTGGTCTTTTCGATTCCACTTATTTTCAAACATGAAACACCCACTCGATCCATGTATTTGAAATATCCCATAAAGCCAAAAAAACTATCCTAGTTTATCTATTCTATAATAAAATTGTCAACCTCCATAACATAGGTCTTCATATTGAACACGAAAACTTGAAATAAAATTTATATCCACATACCAATTTCTAATTGCTAAGATTTTTTATTTTCATTGGAGATTTCCGTGGGAGGAAAGAGGACTTGATCTATGAAATAATTATCATAAACCAGCACTAAATTATCTCTCTTAAGGGGGTCCAAAAAATCATGGTACTTGGTGAGAGAAAAATACTTAGTGAAAAACTACTCATTTAAGGTGGACTGCCTATCCTTCCATCCCATATTCTCATGCTACCCAACTAGGACTACTATCTCCCACAACATGTGATTAGTGTATATAGAAAAAATAATTCATGCTAAACCTGAATAGAATTAGGAGTCCCTAGTAACCCAAAGGTCCTCTCAATATTTTTCGACCATTATTTCACTTCCTATTGATCTGTGCTTCCCCAAAATTGATGTGGATTATGCTTAAGAATCTCACAATAGTAGTCCTTTTTTGGACCTAGTTCGGTAACTTTTTCTTGACCAGGACTATATTTTTCTCTGTGATCTAGTTCTTGTATATCCTAAACCACTAATAAAAATTCTCTCTTTTGAAATCTTGACATAGAAATTTATTTGGAATTCTACCATTTCTATATATGAGGTCTCTAATGAGGCATGATTCTAAATTAATAAAAGAAAAAAAAGGAGAAAAAATAAATACATCAACCCACATAGAATTCAAATAAATAATAATAATCACCCACATAAATCATAATAAAATCATAACATATCGAAAAAAAATTAACCACTCCAACTTACCTAGGTTCCCATGCCTAGTCTGCAGCTTTTTTCATTGCACTTTAAGGAGGATTCAAACAAATTTTCAATATCCCTAGGTGACCCAAGGACTATCACGAGGTGAATTAGCTAGAAAAACCACTCATAGTGAGAACCTCAGGCCCTGATACTCAAAGATCCTACCTATTTTCACCATCAAAAATAAAAAGACCAAAAAAGTGTGGATAACTTCCTCTAATACTACTTTATCATGAATTGGTCAAGGCTATTATGTAGTGGGCCCAGTCATGAGTTTGGTCTGATGGAAGCCCATACCAGTTCATGAAAAGTGCATACATGGGAGGCCTTTTCATATATGTACTATAATAGATACATCAAAATACATCCATAAGCCTCACATCCATGCTAGATATACATATTTAATGAAAATAAAAAATCCATGAAATGAACACTAAAAATTAAAAATGAATACAAAACAAAATTCATAAGAAAATAAAAAAATAAAATTTTCAACACCCTGGAACTTTTACTAGGCTTAAGAGACTAGGAAATAATATTACCGCGTCATGCTAACTCCAACCTGATAACTACCAGAAATAAATACCTCTAGGATCTGATAAAGTTCATCTATATTAACTCTCACCCATAGAAATAACCACCAAACTGTGCACCATCAACACACAAAAAAACATTTTTCAGGAAGAATCTTATTCAAGGGTGACTATAAAAATAACTAGTGGGATGCGTCAAATGTAAAAGGGTTATATGATATAATTCATCTAAAAACCAGGGCCAAATTGTAATGTCACCCAACTCAAGTGAAAGGGGAAACACAAGAAAGGGAAGTTTTTATAGATTCACTTCTCGATAAACCACTAACCAGTTTACCATAGTGGAAAAAAGATACCATGATGATCTACAAAATCTATGGAATGAGGACCCCATAAATAACATCATTTCATAAGGAAAATAGTCCACCACCCTTCTCATCCGTAACACAAAACATCAAACCACACTCAGCCTTTGTGAGGGGACTATAACCAAAATTCCCACCTCATACCAAGGGAATATAATATATATGATATAATACCAGAGGGTTTCGCACAAAAAAAATTTACAGTATATAAAAGAAAATCATCGCTCACCTATCATTTAGGGAAAATAGATGGACTCACCAATATATCATTGTTCCTATAACATTTCGTCATGCCATAGAAATATGATTTGAAAACTCTTATCTTAGAGTCATGTTCCCATATAAAAATCAAAGTGTAGGACCCAACACTCATCATATGTTATGAATATTCCATGAGGGACATATCATCCCCACTAATGGGTGACCATCACTATGTTCCATGAGGGGAGTACTCTTCCATATTCAATTAGTGTAAAAACAAGGCTCCTCAACCATACCATAATCAAATGGATTCTTGAGTACTAGATATTATATAAGGGGGAGGTCAACTAACAACATGTTGTATCCCACTCACATAGGTCAACTCCTCAAGAGCATCATTTCAAAGGGGAACCTGGATCCCCCTATGCACCTAAAAACCCCTAGAATCAAAACTAATCCATGTTTCTTGATTACTAAATCTATCAACCCACCATTATATAGTTGTAATGGGGGACTCACACCTCACCAATGTTCATAAACTAGAATATAGAGTTAAGGGACCCAAAAGGGGCCTCACACGTCACTAAAGAGAAATAAAGATCAATGTGAGTACCATATACCTTCATGGAGTATCTACACCCTAATATTTATATCTTTAAGTGAGGGGGACTAACTCCATTTACATAAGGGGTGGGCCATGATAGAGAAAAAAATTTAAATTATTTTAATTTTAATTTCAATGTTTTCATTCCCACCACTTTGTTATTCTATGGGAAATTTTAACATTTTATGGTTTTTGAACTATTTTGAGCTTAATTGCAGAAATGGTATATTTTGGAATTTAATTGTTTTTATTTATTGTTTTTATTTCAGAAATAATAATGTATTAACTAATAAAAATTGAAAAATTATTCTTTTTTAGGTTTCTATGATGGCTTTTCTTCATTTCATCCGTCATGGACCAAAGCTCAATCCATCATTTGAAGACTCAAAATAAGCTCATTATTCCATCCTCGAAAATTGTGCATAGATCTAGATACTTTTTATGGTGGGATAATATCTCATAATGGAATGGTTCAAATGAGATGAAATTAAACATGGGGAAATTTAACATCCTAGTGAATAACTTTTATAAAGGTTTTAATGCCTTAATATTTCATTTTAAATGATATAAATACATTGGAACTCAGTGAATTAGAATAAAATAGTCAGTTTGGGAAAAATAAATACCATGAGTAAATAGGATATATCAATATCCAAACCTGTTAAATGCTGCTAAATTGTTTTTTGAAAGATATAGGAGATTTATAATAAAAAATTTAAATAATAAAACTTTTTGAAATTTATCCATAAAATATATCTCCCATACATAAACATGAAGAGTACTATTTTTGATCCATAATTTTCACCTCTTATGCCTTTAAAAATGAGTTTCATCTTCATTCCAAAGTGTTGGAAACAAATGGGTAGTATTTTTTTCCCATTTTATGTAATTTAGAAATGTATTTTATTTTTTAAATTATTTAATCACATCTCATGTTTTAATTTAGGTGTTCTCCTTTTTATCTTATTTTTCTCTCCATTGTTTTCTTTCCATGTTTTCATCTTTACTATGAACTCTTATGCTTATTATCATATGTAGCTATCCTTAGGAAGTTTCTAGTGGAGTAATACAGTGATGAACCGAAGTAGAAGAAAATTAATTCTTAATGATTCTTATTTTCATACATTTAGTCCAAAATGGATTTTATTGGGAAATTCTCATTTGTGTCTCCATTTTCCACCTGAGATTTAGATTTTGTTTCTGCATTATTCTCCCTCAATCAGGGAGGTGGACGTGCGATCACTATTATTTTTTAGAGAAATTTATATTCAAACCCATATGAATAAGAGTATTTTCACATATATTACACATTGTTATCATTAAGTAAATTAGGAACCTATATTAATAAAATTGAGCTCTAATCTGGGCGATTCTCTCGACAAAATCTCTTTTCTTTCTTACATCATTCTATCTATATCTATTCTGTTTTAATTTCATTTTAATGTTTAATTTCATTATTAAATTATGAAAACTTATTTATTTTAGTTTTATTTCATAAATAAAGAAAATATTAAAAATCTGAATTATAATTGGTGATTGATTGACCACAATAGGCTCCTAAAGAGAATGGCCTATATCAGGAACTATTCTTTAATTAGGTTAAAATATTTTTAGATTTCATACGAAAATTTATCATCATATCACAATATAAAAATAATTTGATGCTCAAGGGAATACCCAATATTGAGTCCATATCACTCACACCACTTATTCATCGCAACCATGGGCCTAATTAAAGTACCATCAAAAATTATATGTAATCTTCTCACTCTATCTCTCACTATAAATCATGGGGAGAAACATGGGAGGGCTTGTAACCACTATCATCAATGTAAAAAATCTATATTAAATAACGTAAAATTGGATAGATTTCTTAATTTCCCATAATTATATTCAAATATCATGGATGAACATAAACCCAGGGGTTTATGGGAAGAAGGGAATATCCTCAAGTTCCATTTTTTCCTGTAAGTCCCTTTGGGATTCCCTCGGGTAACATGAGAAGCAGCATGGAATTTTCCAAACCCTTAAATTCCTGATTTTCCTATCCTATAATATAGAATATATAACTTTAAATGTGTTAATTATAGATAATACCAATCTTGTAATACATATTGGGGACTTATTCTCTAATATTTATATACTACTAGGGGGATTACCATCCCTTTACTTACTCTAAATAATCATTTTGATATAATCATAATCAAGGAGATAAGACCATCAATTATCACTAAAAAATTTCACTAATTCAATGTACTAAAAAATATAACTCTATTATTGTGATATATGTGAAAAAATAATATGAATGGACTATTCTCTTAACTAAATATGACTCTTTATATTGAAAAATGAGAAAAACCACAATGAGTGGAAAGTATATGGCTTAAACTAAGGTGTACACAACATATAATCCCAGAGCATCCATATGTGCATTTACTAACTTGATATCATCATGTAATCCCAATGTACAAGGTTTTCACTAGGGTATACATGGAAGGTATAACCTATGAAATAATAGAGAACGTATCACTTCTCATCTCATCATTTGTAATTCGATTATATGGCATGCCTCAAAGAGTACATGACATCTGCTTCACCATGGGACCCTGAGTCATGTAGTCCTAAATCAACATAATAAGTACACTTAGACACATGGTGTGTCAGACCCAAGTTATTCCCAAGTTATGTACATCAACTAAAGTTGTTTCATGTGGACCTGCATAGCTTGTACATTCTATATGCCATGTATTCCACTAAGTGGTGTCAAGCTATACCACAACATGAGTCTTATACTCAATGTTCCTAGACAGTATGTCCATAAAACCTATATGTCATGTGGACTCTATCTCCTACCCAAGTCACATTGAAGAAATACTTCACATGTGTCCAGGAACAAAAAAACATGTGGTTGAGATATCTAGTCACAAACACCTTGTCAACTGAGAAGATCCACATGTTCCATAAAATAATACTCATTCATTATCCATTATTCATAAAGATGTAAAAAAATTCCAAAACTAAAATAAAAAATGATAGAAAATTAAAACTAGAAAAAAAACAACGATCCCAACCAAATTGAAAATATTCGGACCTTTGGGGTTATGTTCTACACTCCATTATCACCACCTCTCAATTTGGCTCTGGTTAACCTCCTCAAACAAGGCATCAATCATCACCCCTTCTCCCTTGGATATCCATGTAATTATTAAGAGTTTAAGTAACAACCCAAAGTTAACAAATGATATTTTTTACAAAAATATTTGTGTATTATATAATATTATATTGTATTATTCACATTCATTACATAGAGAAACCAATATGAACATTTATTCATTAATGAATTGTTTTTACATTTTTTAAAAATTAAACCCATTAAATTTCCAAATATTATAGGGGTACAAAAAGATAATATATATAAACTATAATGAGAAAATTTGGATTACCCCGATTAGCTAGAATCATCCCTCCCATATACAACACTATAGAAAGGAAAAAAAATATTAGTAAACCAATCAACATTATAGAAAATGAAAATATAGATCCATGAGAGGTATTTAATGTAAAAATGAATTTAGGAATGAATTAGTATTTTTTGGAGGTATTGTGACTATTTAAATAGTAATGTGACCATTAGAATAGAAACATGAATGTTGGGAATGGTAACCTTACCATTGAGAATAATAACCTGATTTTTGGAAAATGAATTTCACTTTAAAATAATATAAATATAATATAAATAATTTTTATCATGAATGAATTATGTATATAAATATATTATAATTCCATAAAATAAATATCATGATTAAAAAAACAATGAAAATATAAACACATTTTTAATAAATTCTATATTAAGGTATTTCATTTAAACAATAATTTTTACATTAAAAATTATAATAACATATTTTATAAAATTATTATAATAAAATTAATTTTATCTTTGAAATCATAACATAGATTTTTTCAAATTGTAATCTTTTTGAAATTTTCTAAAATACTTCAATTTTTTGGTGAATAGAAAAATCATAGTTTTTTCTGTAACTTGTGTATCTAAAATTACATAATGCACGATTTAATAGTGAAATAATAATTTATTGAACCTCATTGTTGACAATAATGTATTTAATTTAATAATTTATTCATTAAGGTGTAATAAACATGATTTCTAAATAGAAAATTAATTTCAAACTTTTAAAATTAAAAGCACTACATGAAAATATCATTTTTTCATTTCCCCACTTTCCTTTTGTTTAATGTAATTAATTTTAATTACAAGGTGATTAAATATAGAAAAATAATTTTATTTAATTAAAATATGGTTTATAATGTCAAAAATATCACTATTACTTTGTTTTCATTATATATAGTATTCTATTTAATATTTTATCTCAAAAATACCCATATCCCAAAGTATAAATTAACCCTCTTCCGCCACTTGGAAAACCAATCCTCCCACACTTTAAAAATCCAATGTTCAAACCAAATACATTCAGTAAATCCTCTTATAATACTATGTATATTCTTGATTAATATAACTCCAATCATCAAGGGAGTCCAGTGTCGTATAAGGGAAGTAAAACCGAGAAGAGGTTATATTTTCATAAACTCTTCTTTTGATTTTCCACTTTACTTCCTCAATTTATCAAACCATCTAATTAAAAAATATTCTATGATTAATTGTAAAATTATTTTAAACTAATATTATTGATGTTAAAATACTTTAAAATAGATATTTATTATGTATTTAAATTTTATATCTATCTTTCTCCTCCTTTGGGAAACATTATAGGCAACGATCTGTTAACTGCCAATAAAGAAATTTCAAAATAATATTTTATCGCCACCCATATGCATGGTTATCCTATCTTATTTATAATAAAAATGTTCATAAATATATATATTACATTCATATCTAATTTATTTTACTAATTTATAAATTACATTGAAAAATAGTAAAATCAATGAAATTTGGGAAATTTTTAAGGAAAACATGATATCAAAATATCTTCCTTTTAACCAAGGATGTTTAGAAATAAAATAAGATGAAATCAACTAATATATAATTATAATAATGAAAATAATTACCTTATTTATCAATGTTTTGATAAAACTATGATTATTAATAAGGATAAGGAAAAGTGGTGAAATAATGCAGTATTTAAGGATAGAGGATTATCGAACCCAACTCCTTTTCTTTTTATTATCCAAATTTCTCTTCATTTTTAGAATGGATATTCCCTTAATATTCTGTAAATATGATTTTCTAATTTTCCAATTTTATTTTTAGGGATATACATTTTTATTCCTTTACAAAATTATTTTTTATCCAAATACAATTATTTTTTAAAAAATTAATCTTTTTTTCCAAAACACATCTTTGAATCATCTTTAGTGGTTTCTTATTTACCTAAAAATGATGATTTTTATGACAAATATGTTTTTTCCAAATTCATTTTGTAACCAAAAATTTTCTTCCAGAAACTATGATTTATGAAATCCTCATGAAACCCATTCCTTTACAAGGGTTACTTTTTGAATATGGTTGTTATAGGTTCTATGTGGAATGCATGATTATGAGAATTTATTATGTGATTCATAGGCCTAGAATTATATATCAATACAATTAATTTATTTATGTATTTATCTCCTGAGATTATATACACTATGCATGAACATGATGCTATATTTATTCACAATGATGATGTTATGATTTGTACACATATGTTTTGTGTGAACATGATTCTAGTTTTTTTAACAACTATGTGTGGTATTTGACCATTATAACATGATGTTAAATTTTTATGAATATGACACATTCCATTCCTTTATAAAATGTTTCTCTCCCTATTATTGTGATGATCCTATTATTTTGATATGATGATGATGATTATGATCACCACTATTATATAGATTCATTTCCTTTATTCCTCCCCTTACTAGGATTTTAGATAACACCTTTCATTGATGTATATCCTATGGTGATTATATGTACGAGGTAGAATTTTTTCATTATAAGGATAATGAAGAAGTATTTAAATAAATGATTATGTTTTTATTTATAGGTGATATGTGATCCTAATTTTCCCTGGACACTAATCCTTTGGTTTCAATATTTGTAATACTATTATTATTTTTATCTAAAAATATATATAATATATTTATAAAAAATGTAGGGTCATTATAGATTTTATCAGAGTGATGGTTTTGTTAATTTTTCAATTTTTATTGAAAAATGTTAGACAAAAGTGTAACTATAAGTCTATTTATAGGAACAACATCCAAGAATAATCATTTTAGATAAACTCAAAACATTGGGATAATATAAGAAATTAATTTAGAGTTAATTTTTCAAAAGAATAAATTATTTATTTATTCATTTTTACAAACATTTTGTTCACATATTTTATCTTTTAGAAAAGTGTTGGAGCCCTGAGAATACATGCTAAAAACCCATATGAGAGATAATGCAACAATTTTTTGAATGACATCCCCAATTCCATGGGATGTGGAGTTGCAAATATCATAGTGATGTTTACCCAGTTGTCTAAGGATATGAATAATATCTTGAACTAAGTGAAACATCCCCCTTCACTCAATAAAGGTAAACAGACTATTATGTCATTCATTAATAAATAAAGACCAACATTCTTTAGATATCCTGATCCACTTGTCATGGAATAATGGGTTAACTCAACAAAGAAGATGTTTTCTATGATCCACTCTTTTGAGAATGAGAAGTTGACTCTTTCCATCTATCATTTATATGGGCATTGAAATTAATAGTGGGTCTTTAAAAATAACACCAAGACTAGGGACAAAATAGAAGTGATGTATTGGGAAGACATTAAAAAATATTTATTAACAATTTTTTCCCTTGAACTATTCAAACAAATATGCAGATATACTTCTTAGAGATGAACAAAAAGGATGGTGAATATGTCATGATTTATGAGGAAAAAATCACTAGTATTTCAAGATATAACATAGGATCTACTATCAATAATGATAGAAAAATAAATAAGTTCTTTTTGTGTATTAAAACCACACATTTGAAAGGCTATAGCTATCCTATATTTTTGGTAGTTATGAATAAATGGTACGATGTGTTCTCAAAGAAGCGAAAGAGTTTTGAGATTGTTCTTTTGGATAAGGGTATAAACATAGAAGAATAGAGTTTCAAGATTTTGGGTCAAATGATAAAGGAGGAATGAGGATCCATACAACCACATGTAAAAAATGTAGGATGAATCATCGTGACAACTTGCTCAAAGGTACAGTGAAATGAATCAAGTGTGGGAGAGAAGGCCACTAAGCTCAACAATATTGAAGATATGTGAATAATCAAACCAACATGAAGGAAGAAATGAAGGATCCTCTTAATTCCCCACCCATGGTTCAATGATTCAACTTTAGGGACAAATTGAACTATGAAATCTAGTCCACTAAATGATGGGTTATTGGGGGTAATCATTATCATAAACTACCAAAGTCAAAGGAAAAAGTGAAAAATTATACTATCACTACTAGTGAAATGGATCCTGAAAATGAAGTTGTACAAGGTACACCTCACATTCAATAAATAATTTAAATGGTTTTATTTTATTATATTTCTACACATTCCTTTATATCTTGACTGTTTTATATAATTATTGAATCAAATCCCTGATTCCTTGAAGTAGAGATATATATAAAAACACATGGTGGTGCAATTATTCTAACCCAATTGTTAAAATCTTCTCATATTATCATATGTGATAATTATCTTTATGTGAATCTCATAATAATTATGTTAGTGGAATTAAATGTTTTAATGGGAATGTATTGACACTCATTATATTGTTCAGAAATCAACTATCAGTAAAAGGAAATATCATTTCATATTTTTAACAATACCATGCTCCTCAAAAAAAATCAAGGAAGATCATTAATCTCTTTTGAAAAATATCTCGATGGTTATGGTGATGATACCTTGTGAAGAATCATACCTATCCTAAAAGGTTGGGTTGATGTAAAGCATCATCCTTGAGGAAATTCCAATTCATAGGGACTAAACTTATGTATTTCCTGAACAGTTATATAGAAATCCCTTAGATCCTGAGGTAGAGTTATTTATGAAACTTGTAACTAGAACCAAACCTATTTCTATATTCACCTTTATGATAGAACCTATTTAATTAGAGGAGTTTAAGAGTCATCTACCATATGATTCAAAAAAAGTGTTTTAAAACCCCATTGCATCACCTTGGGGTTCAGTGGTACTATTTATAAATATATTGGATGAAAAAATGTAGTTGTGTATCAGTTACCTGGAGATTAAAAAAACAACAAAAGAACAAGTATCTTGTACCAAGGATTAATGAATTGTTTGATCAACTACGAGGAGATCAATACTTCTCAAAGGAGGATCTTCATTCTGGATATCATCTATTAAAGGTGAAGAAGATATTTATTTATAAGTCAGACTTCCTTATAATTTATGAATAGTTCAATTTTATATTTATTTCCTTTCGACATACTAGTAATCAGGAAATATTTATTAATTTGATGAATAGAGTATTTATAAACTACCTTGACAAATATTTGTCAATTTTTATCATTGATGTTATCATCTACTCCATTATAAAGGAGGAACATGAATACAATATAAGGATTATGCTACTGACATTAAGGAATGAGAAAATGTATGCTAAATTCAGAAAGTGTGAATTTTGGATGTATAAAGTCACGTTATTGGGGAATTTTATCCGACATGGGGGAATTTACATGGACCCTTCCAATACGAAGATAATTCTGAAAGGGCCTAGACCCACTATAATCATATAAATCTATAGATTTCTTTGATATCTTGGGTACCTATGATGATTTCTAAAAAAAAATTCCTGATTGTCTAGCCTACTAACTATGTTAACATAGAAATGGGTAATATATGTATGAACAAGAGAATATAATGAAATATTAAAGGATCTTATGTAGAGGATAATCACTATTCATATACTCAAAATACCAATAAGTGAATAAGGTTTTGGGATATACCATGTTGCTTCAATAAATGTCTTGGGTTGTTTACTAATGGTGAATGATGATGTGATAGCCTATGCCTCATGACAACTACAGTTCCATGGTAAAAACTACATTATTCATGATCTAGGGTAAGAATATATGATCTTCACCATGAATATTTTGCAGAACTACCTTTATAGTGATATGTGTGAAATATATACCACTCATAAAAGTCTAAAGTATTTATTCCCATAGACAAAGCTCAACACTCATCAAAAAATAAGGATAGAACTAATGAAGGACTGTGATTTCTCTATTCACTACCATATGTGAACGAAAAATAGGGTATTTGATTCCATTAGTATAAAAGAACCTAAAAATCAATCAATGATGCAGATTTAGAAAGACCCTATCATTATGGATATGAAAATAATGGATATAGAAATCATAGTGGTTGGGAATACATCCTAACATGACCCATTTATTTCCCAACCATTTATCTATGAGAAGATCTGGGAGGCACAATGGGATTATCTAGAGCTTAAAAATAAGGTGATAGTTCTAAAGGAAGTGAAGCTACATGATTTCTACATCAATATGGATGGTTTAATTTGATTTGGAACTAGAAATTTTAACACCCCAGAATGATAAAAGGTTAAATTAATACATTATATGACTCATGTCAACAAGGTGCATCTATATTTTCATGAGTCAACCTGATTATAACTCTACAATTAGATGTTCTTGGCCTAGAGTATGATAAGGATGGGTGAACTTCTGGAATCTTTCTTAGGTTTTGTGTGAGTGATGACAAAGCACACTATAAACAACATGTGTTGGCATGTGGGGATTTTCATTAGTCAAATGACCCATTCAGGAATGGCACTAGGCCCTAGAGTGGGAAAACGTGTCTGTGGGAAAACTGGTGGTACCTGGAGGGCTGGGTCCTAATATCCGTGTTAAAGAAGAGGTGTTTGTGCTGTCAGTAGGACCATGTTTTTACATTTGGTATCAGAGGTGGTACCCAGCCTTAAATTTGGTATACTGTCTAGGATGAGATGTAGGGCCCACAATGAGGCCTTTGTTCTCTAAAGGGAGGTGAATGTAACACTCCATAATGATAAAATGATTATGTAACTAAATTATATGACTCATTTCAACAAGGTGAACCTTTATTTAAGGTATCCTACCTTATTAGAACTCTACAATTATGTGTGCCTAGACTACAGCAATGATCAGGATGGGAGACCTTTTGGGAAGATTCCCATGGTGTGTGTGAGTGAGGACAAAGCACACTAAAAAATAAATGTGTCAGACTATGGGGAATTCAATTATTCAGATGACTGGTTCGGGCATGTGGGTGGGCCCTAGGGTGGAGACCACGTGACTATAGAGCAACTTATGGTACCTCGCAGGCTAGGACTAGACGACAATGTTAAAGGTAAGGTGTTTGTGTTGTCACTGGGACACATTTGTTACAGATATTGTGTGACTACATGACCTAAGATTAAGAAATAGATATTGGATAATGCAAATACCTTATCTTTCTCTATACATACTACAATTACCAAGATTTAATGTAATATTTGAGAACAATTATAGTGGGAATTCATAATGAATGTGATTTCTGAGTATATCTCAATATGCTTGGTATGTTATCAAGTTAAATCAGAGAGGCCCAGGTCCAAGGGAATTATGAAACCATTTAATGTACCCATGTGTAAATGGGGGAACATCACCATATACTTTTTCATTAGTCTCTTAAAGAATACAAAAGAAAAAAAGATGATTTGAGTAGTGGTGGATTGACTCACATAGAATGCTCACTTTCTTAATATTTGGGATGATTTCTCCCTTAAACAACATTACATGATATATGTAATGGAATTTTTGAAGCAACACTGGGTTCCACCTTCAATCATCTCTAATCGTGATATGACATTCACATCTAAATTAGGGAAAATTATTCAACATGATTTGAATATTGAATTGAATTTTAGAAAGTCCTATCACCAAAAAACTGACAACCAGTCTAAAAGAACTATTCATACACTCAATTACAAGATTAGATCCTTCTCAATGTAATTTAAAGGTGGATGGGATGAAAATATTCTTTTAGTTGAGTTCATATTCAAAAATAGCATCCAATCACGTATTCAAATTGATCAATATAAAGATTTGTTAGGGAAGTGATGTAGAAATACAACTTGTTGAGGATAAATTAGTGAACAAACGCTACTAGGATATAATATTTCATAAGAGATGACAGAGAAGGATCAATCCATCCAAAAAAATATAATATATTATTAGAGTCAGAAGAAGATCTATGTTGACAATCGTCAAAGGGACTTAGAGTATGAATTTAGATACAATGACTTTCTTTCAAATATCACCTAGGAAGAAAGTCATGTAGTATGGAATGAAAGAGGTTCTTATCCCAAGGTATATTGGCCCCTTTGAGATCCTTAATCACACTGGATAAATTTTCTATCGGCTGGAACATCCACCAAATATAGATCATGTTCATGATGGGTTCAATTTATCTATCATGTGGAAGTACATACAAGACTCCTCACATTTATAGAATCCATAGGTGGTACAATGGGAGAATAACCTCTCGTGTGAGGAGAAGTCAATGAGGATCTTGGCTTGAAAGGAATAATTATACACAACATGACAATTCACCTGGAAAAAATGTTATAGAGGAACCACGTGTATGAATAGGGGCCATGGGAACTAATGGAAACCATGAAATAGAAGTACCCTCACCTATTCTCAACTGAGAATATGTATTAAAATTTTTAGGATGAAATTTATGGAGGAGTAAAATGTAACCACCCAAATATTATAAATGATATTTCATTCTTGAAATAAATTTTTATTGTATAATATTATATTATATTATATAGTGTTATACACATAAACCACATAGAGAAATAAAAAAGACACATTTTCATTAATGAAAATCATTACATTAGTATGTAGTTAAACCTAGTAAAATTCGAAATATTTCAATGGGAAAAGTTATAAAATAGAAAAACCACAATTGAAAAAATTGGATCACCCCAACTGGTTAGAATCATCCCTCCCATGAAAAAAACTACGGAAAACAAAAAAATTATTGGAAATCAAATTGATATCATAGAAAATGGAAATATATAACAATGAGAGTAATTGAGAGGAATAATTAATTATTGAATAAATAAGTATTTAAAGGAGGTAATGTGACCATTAGAATAGTAATTTGATCATTATAAAAGTAACATGGATTTTGGAAATAGTCCACTAAATGTTGGAATAGTATTTTGACCTAAAATAAATAAAAAATATAAATTATATTTATCAGGAAAAATTTAAGTAAATATAAACATTATAATTCCATATAATAAATATAAAGATGAAAAAATCAATGTAAATATAATCATGTCTTTAATAAGTTTTATTTTAAGTTATTTCTTAAAAATCATAGTTTATCCTTAAAAATTAAAATAACCTACATTAGATAATTAATCAGATAAACTTAATTTAATTTTTTAAATTATTATTTAAAAATTATCCTTGGGTGATTGTTTGATTATTTGTTGAAATACATCAATTTTAGGTGAATAGTAAAAATATAATTTTTTTCCATATCTAGTCTATCTTGAATCACATCATTCATGATGTAATTATGAATTAATAATTACTATAAATTTATGATTCACTACGACAAATTTAATTTTATTAATGAGTCATTAAAATACAATAAAAACCTACAAACCTAAATGGTACTTTCCAAAGTCTAAAATCTATAGTATTATACTAAAATAATATTTTATCATTTTCCACCCATCATTTTGATTAAAATAATGAATTCAAATTATATTGTTATTCAAAGTCTTAAAATCATGTTAGTTAATTCAAATATGTTTATTAAATCAAAAATGTAACTATTACCAGGTTTACCTTATATATAGTATATTATTCAATATGTTAAATCAAAAATACCCCTCTCATAAAATATAAATATCCCATCTTCCACCCCTTGGAAAAAATATCCTTCCACAATTTAAAAATCCAAATATATACCCAAAATATATATATTATGACTAATAGAATCTATAGGTATGTTATGGAATATTCCAACTCTAATCATTAAGGTTGTCTACTTCCATATAAGGGAAGCGATGCCAAGAAGAAGGTATGTTTTCATCATCACATTATTGTGTTTTCCTCTTCTCCTCCTTTTATTTATCTCTTCCAAACTGAATTATTCTAACATTAAGCAGAAAATATGTTACAATTTAATTAATTATGATAATCAATTGTGAAAATTATTTTGTTAACATATTTATATTTTATATCTCTCTTTATCCTCCATCGGACAACGTTCCTGATAACGATCAGTTAACCATCAACTAGGTAGTTTCCAACACATTTTATATCACCATCTTTATGTATTTTAATAATAAATTATTTATAATATTTAAAAATATAAATATATGTATATTAATATTCTGTAATTAATTCTACTAATGTATAAATAACATTGAAAAAAATCGTCAAATCTAAGAAAAATAAGAAAATTTTTAAGGAAAAGATAATATGAAAATATCTTCCCTTTAACTAGAGAAATTAAGAAATATAATAAAATTATTATTATTTATAAATATTTGTAAAAATTTCAATAATTAACTCCTAGATAAATGTTTTAATAAAACTATGTTTATAATTCAGGAGGATGAAAAATGGGGAAATAATGGGGGATTAAAGGTAAGCGGATTCTAGAACCCAAATCATTTTCTTTTAGTAATCCATATTTTTTATAATTCTCTATATGTATATTCCCATAATATTCCTTAAATATAATTTACCTATTATTCCCTTTTATAATGGTCATATAAATGTTTTATTCCTTTCCAAAATTAATTTTCACCAAATAAAATGATTTTTTTGAAAAAACGTTTCTTTTAATAACACATATTTGACTCATCATTTGTTTTTTCTTCTTTAGACAAGAATTATTATTTTAATTATAATTATGTTTTCTAAAATTCCTATGGTATCCCTAATGTTTATTCATGAAAAAATGATTTATGAAATCCTTATGAAACTCATTCCTTTCAATGTGTTTTTTCTTTACTACAATTGTTATATGTTATATATGTTATAAATGATTTTGTGAATTTAAGATGTTAAGGGTGGGTACATAATTATATATCCCTAAAATTCATTATGTAATATGATTAATCTCTTAATATTATGTGCACTATGTGTGAACATGATGCTATATTTGTATACAATGATGAAGTTACAATTTATGCAGATATGTTATGCATGAACATGATGATATTTTTGTTCAAAACTATGTGTGGTATTTGACTACTATGACATGATATTTAATTTTTATTCATATTCCACATTTCGTGAAAATCTAAAATGTTTCCCTCATGACTATGAAGATTATCCAATGCTTATGATATGATGATTGTTATTATTATCACCCTTGTTATATTAATTCATGTCTCTTATTCCTCCTCTTACTGGGATTTTAGATCAAAAATTTCATTGATTTATATCCTCGAGTTATTATATTTAATAAGTAGATGATGATATTTATTAATGATAAATAATAAGGATTAAAATAAATGATTATGTTTTGTTATGTACAAGTGATGTATGAGCATAATATTTCCAAGCAACTAAACCTTTTGATCCTGGATTTGTTTAACTATTATGTTCATTATCATATAAAAGATGTAATAGAATTGAAGGAAAAATTAGAATCATTATAGTGTGGGATATATCATCCTCCAATGTGCGAATGGGAGAAGAGTTATTGGGTGAAAGATAAAAATAAAAATAAAAATAATGGCCCAACAAAGGCTTAGCCTAGGACCTGAAACTCATCTAGAGTTGATATATTTTTTAGGAAAAAAATGATCATTCCAAACTCAAACATAGATTCTATATTTCCATAAATATATCATCTTAAGAGATATTGAAAATCCCACGTGTTAAAATAAATAATATATATTAAATAAATAATAAATATCATGAAAAATTACCCAACTCAATCACTCCCCAAATTTCATCCCAATGTTAAATGTCTTATCCTTATAATAGTAGAACCAACATAAAATATTTTTGAGGGTATTTGTTAAGTGAAATAGAATATTTACCTTTTTTGGAGAAGGAATATTGGTTTCAAAAGTATTTATGTCCTCATCATGAGAAAACTCAGATCAATACATCCCCCCATAAATATTTGATTCCATTAAGATGAAAATAATGGGAATACCTTATCGATAAGCCCATAATCCGTCCTTATGTGGGATGATGAAAAACCCTCACATGAGATCCTCCATATCTTGAAGGTCTATAAATATAGGGAACTAGAACAAAACTCACTTTGGAATGTATCCCCTTTCAATTACTCATATCTTGTATTGTGAATCTGAGAGTCTCATTCCTCTACTAATTCAAAATATCCTAAAACCATCATAGGGGAAGCACTTGAGAAAACAAAAACTCTTTTTCCAAAAATTTCATCAAGGATTTTCACCCAAATCCTTATTATCTAAACACATGATACTCATAAATCTTTCCAATAAGAAAAACCAATATCCTTTTGTATCAATCGGATGTGTTTCATTAAATAAGACATTTTCTATATGGATTAAAAATATATACCTTTTAATGGGAGACCAATAAGGCTATCATATAGTGATAGTATAATCATATAAAACTGTTCCTCTCGATTACTCAACAAGAACACAATACCAAACCATAAGATCCTACCCCTACTTCTCATAAATGGATAAAAATCATGCAACTAGATGTTATTTAGGTTAGGGGAAACAATTAACCTTAATTCAATCATTATCTACTTTCAAAAATGAGTAGGAAAAACTTTCCTAATCAACATACAATGGATAATTTTTCACCCATAACAGATTTTCAATTCCATAAATTCCAAACCATGGGTTGATATCTTCCTGATACTCATTCATTTTCAAAAAAAATCTCATGGAATGATTTACCACATCAAACATCTCGATATTCCACTAGGAATCCCAAAATAAAGATATCACTACGTCACCAAAGATTCTACATATACAATATGACAAAATTATGATAAGTTAGATTACCATGATTGCAAAAATTTATCTATATAAACTATATCTACCTTATCAATTAGCTAGCCACAATTCTAAGAAAATTATAGAGAGCTATGAACATGTAACAATCCTCTAACAAACTAATATTTGGATCATAGATCAACATATACTTCATCTCATAAATATTCTCAGAATCAAGAATCAAAAGATCCAAAATATTATAACATACTCACCCTCACTTCAAGATAATATTTCACTATATAAATCCCCCAAGAATCAATCTTGTATTGGATAAAATATTCGATAGGTAATTTTAGACTCCAACCATTCTTAAAATGAACACATAATGGTTTTTAAAACTCCATAATTCATTCCAGGAAAGAATAACTGAATCCTTGCGATGTAAAATTACATTAGGCATGATGAATCCTTTTATATAATGATCCCCTAAAATCATTAATCTCCCCAAAAAAACTATGACACTTAATTAACTTGAAAGGAATTAGTGGAATCCCATGATATAAATCGATGAAAATGTACAAGTATCAATGATATGAAAACCTAAATCAAATAATGGGGAAATGAACATCCCCTAATATATAATTTATTTACTAATATTTTGAAACAAATTTGTTTCATGGATCCAATAATGTAATCCAATGAAAGAACATGTTGTAACTTCTTGAAAATTGGAATTTCTCATTATGTGGGTCTTAGTTCCCAATGTATGTGGATCATGACCCATCTACTTTATCAAAAAAAAATCCAAAAAGGATATAAATCCATTCCAACATGAAATATGAGTGATTATATATTATTAATAATATTATCACTAAATCTTACACTATGGAGGTAGGTCATTTTAAAAACCTCTCTGGAAAAGACTACTCGCACCGATTCTAGATACGAGGGTAGATGGTCACATCAAGTAAGTTATATAGTGGTTAAATGATGGTCTAAAAATACACTAAGATAACATATTCTCATTAAAATTGTGTAATAATGAGGATATAACATGCATTGGTTCTAACTAATATAATATTTTAAGTAAAAAATTGCATAGGATGAATCTTGATCCAGATCAAGTATTGCCCGATCAATCCCTCCATAACTCTCACTCAACCTATTACCTATCTGATAACTCTATCAAACAATTAAGTAACACATGGAGGTGTTGGAGGGAGTATATCAATAAACTATCCACTACATTCCAATGAAAATCCTAACAATTATTACCATCTATTTTTATCTCATTGAAAATGAAATAAAATATCTATATAAAATATTCCTCACATGAATGAGTGGGGAACATCCAATAAATACCATACATCCATGTTTACCAATACTAAAATCCAACTCATTATATGAAACATCCTCTGAATAATATAACCTAGTTGGCTACACAAACCACAATCAATAGATCATCTTGAATATTCAGTCTAGTCTAAGAGATCTGAAGCAGACACCACACGAAAACTAAACTCCCATGAATCACATGACTATGATAATGTAACCATATCTCAATGATGTAGTAAAACATACCCCAAACAAATTTCAGAGAAAAAAAAACAGGGTTAAAATAATTTTAACCTATATTTAATTGAACATTGACCTCTACAAATCGAGTATATTCACCCTGACAATTAGTTTAGTTCTAACTCCTCTATAGTATGGGTGACCTATGCATCATTTTGATCGAGGGAGTACTAGTACCATGATCATATAATTAACCCTTTCAACTTTGAATGGTCATATATTCTCCTATATCTATAGGGGAGAACCAAACACCACAATAAATATATGGGACTAACAACTTGATGTGAAATGTACATTTGCTAGGGGAGTATCTACCACTCCTATAGAGGTCTCGAGCCCCAAATTTTTTATAGTGTAATAACTCACAAGGATAATAATAATATCCCATGTCATATAAAAAACCAAATGCTAAAAACATAGGATCCTCTCATTCTCTCATGGGGGAATACCAACTACACTATAGTATGGAGATCCACACCTCATTACAATCAAGGGATTACTAACCTCATGCCCAAATAGAGAAATCAGACACCAACAAATGGTAGTTCACACCCCTATATCTATGGGAGATTACAGAAATCAAATATCACATTTGGGTGACCCATAACCTAGTATCAACATATCCTTAGAAAATTTACCAACCACAAATATAGAGTACCCACACTCCAAGTACTATGGGAGTCTCCAAACCCAATGTATACTATATAGTGTATATGGGGTACCCTCATCCTAGCATCTACACCATCAAGGGGGTAACTGAACCCACTCAAAGTAATTCCCATTAATAGATATGATATTTTAAATATTTTTTATTATGTATTTAAATTATATAATCCACACTATTATGTCAATATAAGTAATGTTGCATCATTTTTGGAATTTTTATGGCTTTTGAGATAAACATAGAAATTGACCTAATTCTGGAATTTTAACATTTTTTTCAACATTGGTATTTATAAAAAACTTTTGAAAAACTAATCGAATTATTTATATTCATTTTTTTAAACCCATTACTCATAGGATGAATTTAACCCATTTGGGCCACGTACTAAATTTTACTACATGAGGACTAAATGAATCTATCACGATGGGAAATAATTTTTTTCTCATAGAATTGAAATTCCTTTAATAAATGAAACATAACTCATCTTAAATGTGTTGAAATTATGTGATTACAATGAGGAAGAAATATGTTTTTTATTTTCATATCTTTAATAAATATGATGTTAAAATTCGCCAATTAAGGTTTTCTTGAATTCACTAAATTAGGGATAGTTGAATAGTCTGTTAATCATAATTTTTTTTCAATAATTTTGGTATAAATTTTTTACCACAATTAAAATTGACATAAAATTAAGACGGTGAATAGTTAAAATGCTTAAAAAATAATTCAATAATGAAACCCAATAACATTAGTCTAAAAAATATAAATAAATTGAGAAAAAACTTGGGTGATAGAAAAAGAACATCGTGTTTTACACACCCTTCTTCTAATAAATCTATGTATCCACTTAAATTTCAGTGTATTCCTAGAGAGGTAGGCTATGGATGTAAAAGAGGAACATGTTATATGATATAAGAGTTCAAATGTTTTATCATATTCAGGAAGGTATAAGCTCTATGTGGTGGTGGTAGTGGACATATGAGGATTTATTCTTTTTGAGTTTGGTACTTCAATGTAATTTAATTATATTTTTTTGGAATGTATTTTAATTACTGAAGGAGGTATTTTTTCCCTCTAAAATTTACATTCTTCAATTTTTTCTGGACTATTTACCAACTTATGATTGAAAAATAATGTTCCTTTTGTTTGAATTTCTTTAGGCAAGGTCTCCCCCTTGAAAACAATACATTTAATTAGATTAAATTTCATAGAGGTCTTTGGGTAATCAAATCACATTCATAAGGTAATAAACATCCATATTTATGGTTTTTATATGGTTTTTATGAAATCATGGTGTTCAATTCGTGTTCTTTTAGTTATCATTTAGAAATTAAATTTGATAATTCAAATAAATAGGGATAAAGAGAATACACAATGATGAATGATTCTCTATTTTTTCTATCTCAATTGTAGTGGTTCATCTCTATTTTATTTCATTTTATCCTATATCGTAATTGTAAATTCAGTTTTTAACTTTTTTTGTTTTATTAATATTTTTTGAAACAAAAAATTATGAATTTAAATTATAAATTTACTAAAAACAAACAATATAGTAAAATTTTGACAACATAGACTGAAACCTCCTCCTGAAAAAATCCAATGGCCACCAATATTCTATATTTTCAAAAGGAAATTTTCTGATTTTGGTGGATTTAATGAACCCTCATAATCAATTATTTTCCATTTATAGGGATGTTTCCTAATATTTTTTCTCATTATTTTTTTTAATTTATTGGATTTTAGCCACTAATTCAGCATCTTTAAATAAACCAGAGATATTTATTTTTAATGGGTATGCTACTATAATTTTCCTGATTACCAAAAACTTTAGGAGTCTAGTGAAGAAGAAATATAAAATCTAAATTCAAAAAAATCAAAATCCAATAAAATTAATTCGTTATTCATGAAAATACTTTCATGATCAATAAAATCATTTGGTGTTTCAAATAATGATTCAATTATTCAAGAACAAATTAAAATTATTTCCACTTATTTTAAATAATTGGTAAAATTAAAATCTCAAAAATAATATTAAGAAATAGAGAATATAGTCCCACTATCTTTTTATATTTATGAAACTTTTTAGGAGTATTTAAAAGTAATTTATTACTACCTTTTTAAAATTTGAAGAATAAAATTATCACTAATTTAGTAATTAAAATTTCTTTAAGAAATCAAAAGTATTTGGGTAATTATTGTGGTGAAATTGATGGAAATGAAATTCCATATGAAAACCCACATTTTTAAATTTAAAATTCAAAACCATTATATTAAACAATGGTTAAGGAGGAAGATAAACTCATGCCAATTTTTTTTATATGAAAATTTGGAGGTAGTTGAGCTACTTCCTACTTTCTAGGTAATTGTTGTCCACTCAAAAACAATGCTGGATCTTGAGAAAACAAAGGGTTATAACTTAAATTCTTGTCCAATTTTACAAAATTATTTTGATAATAAATTTTAAATTATTTCTCTAATTAATGTTTTTTTCTTAATTATTTTGAGTTGACTAGTTTCTTATCGGAAGATAATGTGAAGACTGAAATTGAAAAAAGAATGGTTTTCCTTATTGAGAATTACATTGGTACACATGGGGATAGTGGTATTGAGATAATGTTAGAAGAATTTATTTTTCATTATAAAATTTATGATCAACCACATCCATGAATAAAATTTCAAATACTAGTGGAGGTTGTTTGTGAGAACAATGTATTATGAAATTGACCTTATATTTTATTCCATTTTCCACTAATTCGATGGAATATGAAATTAATGGAATGGAAACAAAGGAAATTTATCACGGGGAGATTATATAAGTAGTGTGAGGTAAATAATACTATAGAAATTTAGTTTGGTCATTCATAAGAATGAATCCACACCCACCATTGGACTGGGGATGCCATATTGGATCTTCCTGACTAGGGGTAGTGAAATCCATAAACATAATTAGGGGGGGTCAAAACAATTCCCCTTTACCTTATATTTATCTTTATTTTATATATTTTATTTCAATTTAATTTTTTATTTTGTTTATATTTTCATGTAGGCTTTTACATTGATTTCTTAAGAGGATAGCTCACGACAGCTACAGATCAACAAAAACCACATCGTGTCATTACTTCACCATTTTTTCATGTATCCACCTTTTATTTTTCACTTATCAATATAAATTACTTTTAACAATGTGTAAATTGTAGAAAATAAGTTTTAGGGAGTAATATATATTTTTTATTAGGATTATGTGGGTTTTGTTTTGAAATTTTTGTTTTCAGTTTATAATTCAAATATTTTGTGGTTTTGTAAAATTTTGTGTTAAAAATACTAGTGAGATTCAATGAATTTAACTTGGTGAATTAAAAAAATAATGAAAGTAAATAACATGATTCAGGGAATTGATCATAGATTATTAGGGAAATGAGTTGTCTTATGGATTCAAATTGAGTACATTCATGAAAAGGCCATTGAATTATGAATTCAATGGAATGATTGTTTTCCAATATTGAAAATAACATGTCCATAAAGAGTCTAAAACATTTTTTCATCTTATTATCAATAACCCCACTTCTTGAGTGAATCAAATAATTATTATTTTAACTAAAACTATCCACAGTTCTTTTAAAACCTGTGATATTTAAAGAACCTATGTACAAAACGATTGAGGAATTTTTTTTTTATATAAATCAATTTTCCAAAAAATTGATATATTTTATTCATACTTATTTATCATTTGATATTTTTGATCCCATTGTAGCTATAAACTACATGTTTATTTATCCTCATTACAATATATTTTCCTCATATAGCCTAATATTATAATATATTACATTAATTTGGAAAATATTAAGTTAAGGTGTGGGGTGGTTTCTTTGTTACTTGATACATTGTGTTGGGATGTGTTTGGGTGGATAAAAATAAAAGGATGGAGACAATTTTTTTAATATTTAATGATATGAATTTCTGGATATTTCAATGAAAATGAAACTATTCATTTTAGAAGCATCAAAAGAAAAAAAAAGTTATAACATTCTAGATATTTTAAGTAAAAGTAATTTTTGTTTTCTGGATCTCCTAAGTAAAACAAAAAAGAGAGGTTTACCAATGTGGATCTTTTAAATAAAAAAATTATTCCTTTCTAGAGATTTTAGGAAGTTTAAAATTTTAAGATGCATTTTATGTACCATTTCTGCTGAATTAGAGATGTTGTGGGATATCCCTGAATTAAATTTTTACGTTTTTTTGGAACTAATTTTATGAAAAAAAGAGAGAGGAGAATAAATAGATTAATAATAAACTAGAATCATGCAATAATTCTTTAACAAAGAGCCACACCATCTCTTTCTACCTCATAATTTTATACATTCAAAAACAATAAACATTAAACCCTTAAAACACCCCTTTATTATTCTCTATGATTGAAAAAAATAATTCAATTTGGTAGAGAATTATAAACATTTCATGATTATTGGGACCCTTTCATTTATTTTTATGAGGAAATCTTTGTTCAAAAACAAAATGATGTTTTGAGAAAGAAAATATGTGAGTTAGGAATCCTTGTGCATAGATTAATGAAATAAATGGGAATGTAATGAATAAAAATAATAAATAAATATCAATATAATCAGTTAAATAAGAAATATATGTTGGGTTCCTTGATTTTAATCCTTTTTAATTTCATTAACATGTCTTTTTTATTTTTATTGATAATGTATTTTTGAGTGATCAATTGTCCACGAGTCCAAGTGTTAAGAATTAGGGATTTGATATATATTATTTATTAATTTTTTTTTATTATTTCAATGATATAATCCCAACTAATATTTCATTGTAAGTGAAAATTCATAGTTTCGGAATTTTGTTGTATTTCTTGGTAAATTATGAAAATTCCCTAATTCGGTAATTTAATTTTTTTCCACATCATTCTTTTTTAATAATTTTTTAAATACCAAATCAATTGTGATTTTTTTTCTAGTAACCAAATACTCATGGGGTGAATTTCATCTAATTGGACTATGTTCTTAATTGACCTACATGAGGAACAAATTAATCGATAATGTTTAAAAATATTTTTATATATGTATTTGAAATACCATAAATGAGACATAAATAAGCCCATAGGTTTTCAAATGTTATTATTATAGTTTTATATGATATACGATTTGAATACTCATCTCTTTATTAAATATGAAGCTAAAATTTTTCCATTATTTAGTTTTTAATTCACTATATTAGAGGAAAGTGGATAGTTAATTTGTCTAAATATTGTTTTTATAGTAATATGGGTATAAATAATTTAAAACATGTCCAATAGATTTCAAATTTTGAGGGTGAGGATTCAGATGCATGTGAAAAAATTTCAATAAGGCACCCAAATGATATTATTCCTCCAAATATAAATTAATTGAGAAAAATTTTGGTGGAGGGAAACATACCATCGAATCTAACAATCCTTTTTCCCTATAAATCTAATCTAAACTTCAATTTAAAAGGATGGATTAATGGGGAGGCCATGGTTATGTAATAGGATAATACTAGAGGATTGTAGAGTTCAAATTTTTTATTGTAGAAATTAAGGGATATACTCCAAGTGGTTATGGTAGTTGAGATCTGGGGATTCTTCATTTTGACATTGGTAGTTTAGTGTATTTTTATTAAATTTTTCTTGAAACTATTTTCATGATTTAAGGAGGTATATTTACTCTCTTGAATTACATTATTCTATTTTTTTAGGACTATTTATCAACTTATTAATGTAAAATAAGTTTTTTATTATTTAAATTTGTTTGGTAGAGGTCACCCCATTGAGCACAAGAAGTTCAATTAGTTTCAGTTACTCGAAGGTATTTGGGAAACAAAATATCTTTTATAAGTGGATAAACATCCATATTTGAGGTTTCAATATAGTTACTAGTAAATATAGTAGTTAACATAGAGGTTTTTCAGTTATCATTATGAAATATAATTTGATTACTCAATTATATAAGGATGATGGGAGTATCCATGGATCAAATATTGTCCATTATTATCATCTCAAATATAGTGTCTCTTATATTTAGGTAGTCTATCCTATATCTATATTCTATCTTAAGTTTTTCACTTGTTTTTATTTTTCATAACATTATTTGAATTCAATAATCCCCACTTCTAATTTGAAGTAATTTTTTTAAACTGATAGTTTGACAACATACTCTACAACCTCCTTGAGAGACAACCCCAAGGTTTCCACTTTTCTAAATTTTAAAAGGGTAATTTATTAACTATAGTAACATGACTAAACCCTCAGCATAGTCTATGAATAATAGTATTTCTATCCCATCACTATGATTGTGCTGAGAAAATTCACCATCCATCAACCATTCTGAATATTGTGAGTGAACCACCCAAGATCTCAGACAAAAATAATTAGTCCCATTTATCTCATCATCTATACATGTTCTGTTATAAACCTCTAGTAAAATCATTATCATGATGAAATCGACATTATAATCACATAATGATATATCTAGAAGAATGATTTTACATAATCAATTCAAAAATGGATATATTCCTATACGATTCATAGGACAACATGAATATAACATGAAAAAATGCCACGATCACTTATGTAAGTTGAAATATTATTAGATTACATGCTTAGGAAATTATTATACACCACACCAAATATGGGTTCCATGATATGAAAAATAAACCCACAAACCTTAAGCATTTTTACCCCAAATTTCGTGAAATGAAACTCATGAGACTCCTATCTCTAAATTCCATCCCTGGAACCAACCTAGTTCTGAGACAAATCTAACATGATCTAGACCACTATAACTCTACGTAAGAAAGTGGTAATATGACTGTTCAACCCTAACCCCACCTCTAATGGGATATGGGTTGGATAAGAAATAATAATACATACATGAGAGGCCTTATCCTATACATTTTTCAATTGATATATTATAATAAAATTATAATCAAAACATATATATAAGTTATTCATATCATTCTAAAATAAAAAATGTTTACAATACACACTAAACATCACAAAAGAATGAAATTAAATCTCTAACACCAAGAATCCAAAACAAACATCATTATTATAGGAAATTAGGTAACCAAATCATTCCTACTCTTTCCCAACCACTACTATCAATGAATCCCACCATGCCCTAATATTCTCAAGATCCACTACCACCTTGACGATAGCATTTTCCACCAACTTATGTGCCATTTTCATAGACAAACCATGGTGGGGTATGAATATAATGTAAGAGTGTGTATAAAAATATCCAATATAAGACCCAAAAAATGAAAGGGAACCATTTTTTAAGATATCTCAAAATAAATGGAGAAATTATATAACCACTCAACACTATACAATAAAACATTTTGAGACCTGACACCATATATACTAGATTCAATTACTAAAATCATATCATTTTCATAAGATACACATAAATCTCATCCCAAATGACCAAACAACATAGTAGTTTTATTTAACTAAATAAATACACAATTTTTTTTATTAAAAATGATTTCAAAAATTACAACATAATTAGTTTTTTTAATAACATTATTCCATTTTAGAATACCCTTAAATATATTTCTCAGTACCCTTTACGTAATCCTATGGAAAGGGAAGAATATAAAGGTAATATAAAATCCTCAGTACGGATGAAGTTTAGTTGAAGTAATAATTAATCAATGAGAATAATTAAATGGAAGGTAATAATTGAAAACACATGACATTTAATCAATAAACTGATTAAGAAGTGCATAAAATGTATGGAATGGTAAATAACTAAGCACACATGTTATTTGAAATAAATGAATAAGGAATAATTAATATGGAAAGGTAAATAACTAAACAAACATTCCATGTAATCAATAAAATACGAATTAAAGTACATCCACAGATAATGTCCACAAAATAATATCATGGATAATAATAATAATAATAAAATTCTCAATAAATGAAAATCTTAATTATTGGACGTCATGTATCCCAAGAGCATGATACCATTACTGGTATGATCTATCCTCAATAAATTATAATACATTTTGTGTAAAAACTCATTATATTAGGCTATCCAACTAATTTATTCTCATGATACTACCGATGCATAGAGAGGGATTAGTTAACAGTCTAAAACACATATAGTTCACTTCCAAATAATTCCTCATATATCGAACTATAAATTTAATTCCTAAACAATGTGCCTTATCAAATTTCTGTTTTGGATAAAGGATATAGATTTATCAATATACCCCCAAGTAATCAAATAACTATCAAATTAAACACTATATGTAAAAATGGTATACAGTTTTGGAAATAATCATATCCTCGATAAATAATATTAATATTTTGGGAAAATTTAATGTCTAATTAAAAATAAATTTAATATTTCAAATGGAATAAAAAATACCAATCAAGGAAGTTAATGTAAATATTATCCTCTACTAAATAGATCATAAACCATAAAAATAAACAACAAGTATAGTATCAATTTAACCTATCACAAGTGGATGAAAATAATGGGTTTCTTTCATTGATGAGTAAATATACTATAAATATATATTTTAAACACTTTCATGAAGAAAATAACCTTTTCATTTTGAAAACAAATTAAAATAATTTTCTCTGAAAATAAAATTTAGAAAGTTTTTATTTAAAAAGTAACATTTTATACTTGAAAAATAATCTTCAAATAAATTAAGGTGGGTAAATCCTTACATGTTGTACCCGGTAAAAATAACATTCCTTATGAACAGTAAAATGGTTACAAAAGTGACTTAATCAAAATAAGAAAAAATATTACTTTGATAAAAAAGATAAAAAGGGTAATAATTTATCTAATAAATCATTTTTAAATGTTCAAAAACATTTTTAAAAAAGTTTTTTTAAACTAGATTTTTAGAGAAATAGGATCTCTAACCAAAGAGATAAGTGAAGTCGGGTTTTATAAAAAACATTTTCTAAAAAATTTTGATTATGAAAGTTTGGAAAATTGTACTGAAACTTAAAAATTCATGAATAACTAGTGGATAATAAATTTTAGGGTTTTATTAAAAATTAATCAAACAATTTCATTTAACATAAATTTAGGTGTAAATAGTCCTGAATAATATTTGATTTCTAAGTGAACTCTTAAAATGACCATAACGTTAAAGTGATAATCAATCTATCAAAATATTATGTGTATCAAAATTAAATCAAAATATAATAAGTTTAAATAAATAAATATGTAGTTAAATTAATTATACACATAATCCTATAATATTACTATTAATGAGTCATTAATATAACCCAATGAAAAATGGATTGAGTTCTGAAATTTATTTACCACTTTGTAATTTTATAATTAAATACCCTAAGTTGAAATAATTAAAATTGAAACTAATAATACCATGAATAATTAAGTAGTAAGGATATTTAAAGTTAAATTGGAAATATTCACACCATATATAATAAATCACGTGTACATTGATAAATTATTCCACAAAGAATTGAAATTGAGACAATGTTTCGTAGTATATGGTAAATTTAGAATTATAATCCCCATGAAAGAAATAACATCAAATGAAACTATAAATAACATGAAGATAGATTTATTAAAAATATAAAATTCAATATAGTTATTATGTACACCACAAGAAAATTCGTGAAAATGATGTACGCGTTAGAGAAGAAAAAATTGACGAAAGAATCGCTTACATTGCATTTCTTTTTGGGTGAATTTCATTTAACCTCCTATATAATTTTTTTGAACATTAAAATAATTTATAAAATAACAATAATAATTTTTATAATATCATATATTGAATTATTATAATATATTATTACATTTTTGATAACAATATTTCCTTATTTTAACCATTTCAGATGTCAATTACCTAGTATTTTAGTATGTTTTGAATTGTTTTTTCTTGTTCTTATTAAATCAATCATGATTTAATCATATCCATAATATGGAAAATTAAGTTAATATCATATAAATTAAGTATATATTAATTTATAATATTTCATAATATTTGGATATTGAAATTGAAATGCACTGTACATGGAGATGGTACGTCGTACATACGCTTGAACGTTACTTCCATTTCTTTGTCATATTCAATAGAATGAAAAGTAAATAATACTTAAGAATATGGGAATTATTATTAAAGTAACCTATTTATGTCATATATTTCATATTGTTTTAATGAAAGAATCCCTTAATAAATTCTATTTATTGCATGAATGAATCACATCACTTTGAGAAGGCGGTTGTCTATATGTCCGAAAATAATGTTCTTGTATTCCCACAACTATAGTGAATATTGTTATGTGTTATATAAAAATTAAATATGTAATAATAATTTATAAATATTGAGTATATCATATATAAACTATAAATCCATCATTATTATAACCTTAAATGGTTGTAAATGGAAGAACGAACAACATTGATCCGTGTGGTGGTAGTCTTTCGTACACACGATGGATGATTGTGTATCCCATTTGATTGTTATGTATGAAAGTTTAGGTATACAAATAATCATGGAAACATCTAATTGTATTAAATATACTGAGTTTTTAAACAATAATTATATAAAAACAATGTAATGTGTGGATAAGGAAGTGAAATAAAATGAGATCATTGAATATAGTTTCCTCTTAATCGGGTTACTCATATTAGTTTATGGAAAAAGACTTCTCTGAATTTATTTGTTCCAAATCTTATGGTTCTAGTATAATGGGAGGTAATTTGGGAGAATAATTAGGTATATTTTGTTTGAGATAAAGTTCATGAAATATGTGATTAAATGGTAGGGGTGAACACCGTTTTATAGTAGAGGAGGAGTGGCATTATTGTAAATTTTTGAAAAGAGAATTCCACCCATGTTTTTTTCATCTCATTTGGAACCAATAATCAAAAAACTATATAAAAGGGAGGATAATGTAACACCCCAGGTAAATAAAAAATATGAAATTTTCATATTTATCCATATTTTTGAATAAAATATTAATATTAATTAAAAGGGAAAGCTATGTTCGATGGTGTACCCAATACGCGACAACGAGTTCCTTTGAAATCTTATGTTGCACTCTAATAATAAAATAATATTATTTTAAATTGTAGTTAACACTTAGCCATTTTAATGGAGGGAATGAACAGAACTAACTAAAAAATGATTATATATTTTTGTCAAATATTTTTACTTTTTACAATAAATGTTAGAACATTAAAAATGCAAATGAATCCAATTTTAAGCGTAAACATTCTAATATTCTTTAAAATGTCGATTAACCAACTTTTGATTATGAACCTCTTTTAAATCCACTTTTTTGGAAATTTTATGTGTTATATTTTACAATATAAAATTCTTCATTAGGATCGAGACATCAAAATTTACTTTGTGTAAATTTTTGGTATTTTTCCGATAAAGTTCATTTTTAATGAATAGTGAAAAATGTAGTATTTTAATTCAAAACCTATTTTTAATCTAATTTATTTATATGATTAGATTATATTTTGAATTGGTTTAAAAGTGATATTATAATATATTTTTACCATTTAATCCAATAGCGGTCATTGGAATTAATTTCTCTTTGAAATTGGACTTAAACTAGTGTCAATCATTTAATATATATTATTTCTTAAAAACACGCTATTTGTTTTGACAGCGGGGATTAATTATTAAATTAATTAATGCAACTTATATGATTTTAATTTTTTAAAATATATATCATTTTTGAGTTCAGAATATCAAATATTGCTTTGGGTGAATATTTGGTATTTTTCTAAAAAACATCAATTTTTGATGAATAGTGAAACCACTAAGTGGTAGTTTAAAAACTGATTTTTCGTTTAAATGAAACATTACCACTTCTTTGATTTGATTTTCAAAAATCTGACATAAATGTTTTTCATTAGGATGTAAAATTTGGATCAATGGGATTAAAATAATTTTTTGGTGAATAGTAATTTTTAAGTTTTTAATCGCGATTAGAGGTAATTAGTGTAAATTAAGGTAAAAATAATGTTTTAATAATATTAAATGACCTAGACACATGTCCTACCCATATTGTATATGTCATGTCCGACCAATAAAATCAATGGGTCAACTTGGGGACCCCATGGAACCACTTTGGTAGGAAAATGACATAAATAACTTTTTATTTAAAGTTAAAATAAAATGTCACAAGCATGAGTTTTTTTACTAAAACAATTTTTAAATGGGTTATAAAAGTCATATTTTTTACTATAAATATTCATTAGAAAGTTAAAAGTATTTATTACATCATGATATTTTATTTATAATTTTTATACATTAAATAAATTAAATTATTTATGACATCATGATGATTCAGTGATTACCTCATTAATAAAGGATTTAAATAAAATGAAAAGATAATGATAAAACTATAACATAAAATTTTAAAAGACCTATTGGATGAGTATATTTCGAACCCTTACCACATTATCCTAGAAATACATCAATGTGGGACCTTTAAAATCCGAAACACATTTTAAAATAAAGTAACATTTTGTAACTTTCCAAGAGTGCCCCTCCTCTCCACTTATAAAAGGCCCCCACCTCTACCACCTTACCCACAACTCTCAATCCTTTGGATCGGCCACCCCTACTCATTTTGTCTCTCCACATCCCTCTCTTATTCACAGAATCCTCACTTTGGGCAGAAGTCTTCCCAAGGAAGCCTTTGAGCTCAAATCAAAGAGAGATACTTGATTTTAAGGTAATGTCTTCACTTGTGTTCTTTTGTATTATTTTGCTTCTCCAACCCCCGAAACTCTTTTTATTCATTTATTTTGTAACAACTCCGGTATCTTCAATATACTAGGATGGTTTTATAATATGTATTAGAGCTAAAACTACACACACCTACATCTAATGGTTAAAGAACATATTGTTTCTGTGGATGGTGAATTTCTGCCTCATGAAACGATGATTGTTCAATATTCTTTTAACACCCTCAAAGGTGGCCATTAAGATGTCCTTATATTTATATATGATATATAATATGTTTATGTTTTACTTAAGCTATTGTATTTTTCATTTATGTCGTACCTTTATGGTTTCCATTATGGTTAAACGCGATATCTTCATTTTAGGAAGTGCGGACTACCGCCCCCTCAAAGTGATTTGATTCGTTAATACCATATGTGGTACGTATAAAGGATAGATTTAATGATATTATATATGATACCATAATGGAATTATAATACTATTATGTATCATTATGTATTAATTCCATTAAATAACAAATAGAAATGGAAGTAGCGTACATGCGTACGTACGACATACCGTCTCCATGAATGGTGCATTTCATTTCTTACCTCTAAATGTTATGTAACATTATAAATTCATGTATATAATGGATATATATGATATATATGATATCTAAATAATGAATATAAATCTTGATATAATATATATTTTACCACATGAACAACTTGTAATTATAAAGAGTTTATTCTTTGACTGAAGTAGCAATGATCTACAAAACAACCATTATTAACTTAAATAATTACATAGTGTTCATAGCATGGTAGTAAGTGATATAAAAGAAATAATGAACTCGAAAAAGGTTATTAATAAAGTGTAAATTAACTCAATTTTATTATTCAGGAGGTTAAAGAATGATCGAGTCATGTCGGACCCGAGGTAAGGGATCCTACCTCTCTCTTTCTTTTTAAGTACACTCTTTTATGTCATTCCATTTAAGTTCATCTTTCTTATGATTGGGATGTTCATTTATATTACTATTATAGTACTTTTTATTTTCATTTTATGAGAGACACTATTTTCTCTCATTTATCCATTTTGGAAGTTTTAATTGGCGCTGTTAAGCTACCCAAATTTCGTAAGGGGTTTTTATCTCACTTTGTGTTTTCGTGAGATTCATGCTACATTTTCCAATATTTCCTTTTGAGTGGTGTATGTACTGTCCATTATTCTACTCTTTGTGTAACATACATTAGTTTATGAGTATTTACATCAATTTTGTGTAGTCTTTCTTTCATGGGGTGTACGTTTCGAATGTTACCCAAATCGGTAAGGGAACCTTTCACCCTCCATTTTTTAAAAGACATCTTTTGTTAAGTCTTTTAATTTTCATCTTATTATGTGGGGATATGTTCTTATATATCTTTATTGCCATAAATTTTATGTTCAAGAGATGATATACCCTTTATCTCTCTAATCAACTCTTTTTCTAAAATTTTATGTGACATCATTAGGCTGTCAAGGGAACTTCTTAACCCAATTTCAATTTCTTTGGGTTCAACATGTAGTTATTGAATATGTAATACATTGAATATGTTTGAATGAACTTTTATTATTTTACACTTAATATCCACTTATATTGGGTTTATTTATATTTTTCTCACATAATTATGAGATTGATTTATCCTTAATTTAAGGATACCATCTTTATAATGGATTTCATCTCAATTTTCATTTCCATTGAGACTTCATTTTTGTTATGCAACAATTACCTCTTATATGGTGTATATACTTTCCTTTGGAATATTATATCATGAATCCATTTATTCTCATGATATTATAAAGTTTTTATTAAATATTATTCCCCAATTATTGTATTCAAGCGTCTCTCATTTTGTTAAAACCCCTTTTAACTAAAATATAGTTTTAAATGTTTTAATGTTTTAATCTTATAAATATATCTCATTAATATCCATGTTTTAAAAATGTTTTTAAGGGTTTATTTATATGGATATTAATGGTTTAAAATGTTAAAAGATTCAATGTGGTATGGGACACTTTGATTTAAAAACCTCTTTATTAAATGTTTTAAATTGGTTTGAAAATGGTTTTTAGAATGGATTCATTATTTCAATATCTTAAATTGTTATATTGTTATTCCAATGTGGGAATGTTATCTTTACATTATGCTTAAGTTATGTGGTATTATTATTTTATGGTTCTTGGGCATTGTTATGTAGACGGGTGGTTCCGTGATAAACTGAGGGCGGGTGAGCCCGATATAGCTCTCCAATGCATTGGGTAACGTGATGGAGTTAAACGTTAAGGTTTCTTCGATGAGATTTAGGGAATATACTGTGATGGGTATTCCAAATGTAACCAAGAGGGTTACTCCATATGTAAGAATGTTATGAATGCCTCAAGATACCTTTATGTCTTATGATTTCTATGATTTATTCATCATTTTATGAGGTATGTTAAAGTTCTTATGTTTAATGGGAAAAGTATGATTTCATTCTTATGTATATATGTACTGATGTTTCCTTTACATACTTTTTATAACCCTTACTGAGCTTTTTATGCTCATCCCAAGTTTTTTAAATGTTTTCACAGGTCAAGGGATTGGTACATTATATGATGATAGTGTCAAGGATGTGTCAAGAAAGAATCCATGTTTTATTTTAAATATGTTTCCGTTGATGGGAAAATGAATACTATCTTTTATGTAACCACTTTGTTTAAATGTGGAATGTAATGTGAGTTTTATTATCTAATTCTCTAAAACTCTAATCCTGAAAAGATCCTCAATGTGTAATCTTATAATAACTCATGATTATGTCAGGTTTAAGGCTGGGGCCTTATAGTTGGTATCAAAGGTCCGTTTAGATAACTTTAGAGGTTAGAGTGTTGTTTAAGAAAAAGTGACAACTTGTGTATAACCACAATGGTTATTATATTAGATGGAGTCATCGTTTTTTTTAATGTTAGAATGTTTTTGAGATAACTTGGATAAGTATATCTTGGTGTTTATCTTCCTATTTTTTATTTGATGATTTTACTGATATACTCACACTGACCTTTTTGGTTTTAGTAAATGGATGGATCTAGCAGGCACCAAAGTAACAATGGATTTGAAGAAAACTGTGACGGTTTTATGAAAGAACAACTGAATGATATGGAAGCTGCAATGAGAACTCTTTTGTTTATCCTCAACCAACTATCTGGATTCATGATTGACCACCTGAACCTTAGTGATTTTTATAAGGCATCATATATGCAGGAAACAAATCCCTAAGGAAGTTTAGGTAATAATCATAAATGTAAGTATGTTCAAAAACCTATGTTTCAAATATGTGAAAATAAACACATAGGAAAATGTTTCAAAGGGACGGATAGATTCTATAGATGTGGAAATGAAGGTCATAAATCAAGAACCTTCCATGAAAAAAGGAAGTATCTAGTTGACTCTAGGAAAGGGAATTAAGTTCTTTCTGAAGGATAAATTGAATGTTTTAAATGTTGTGTGCATGGTCATTATGCAAACACATATCCTACGATGATGTTTTGGGAATGGGGTAACCAAGATCGTAAAAATATTCATTTACCAATACCTAATTCCATTTCGATTGAGGATGAAGAAACTGACAATGAAGAATGAAAGGTATGGATTATTTCTTAACATATGTTTTCCTATTATTGGATTATTAGGATATGATTCATGATTTTTTTATAGGAAATAAGTATTTTAGAATAAGTTGAAACGGAATGGATAATGGATCATGAAGAATGTTTAATGAGTAAGAAGTCATCATATAAGGGATTCATGAGTTATGGTAGATTTTAGGATGGTGAAATTCTTAGATGTATTAAGTCCCTTTTGATGATGGGGTTACATTAGAAGACTTTTTATATTAACCCTGATGTTTGATATACGAAAATTTTATTCAAGGAATAATTATCCTTTATTTTTTGGATATAGTTATAAAGAACCATTTGGGTTTATATGATCCTTGAATTTGAGGCAATTACTGGTTAATACATTTTGGGTTAAAAAATGGATGTTATTAGATAACATTTGTGGTTAAAATATGTTATGGTTATTTTTGATGAATTTATCTATTTTTGAGGAATTTTAAAAAATTATATAGTTTTTGAAAAGGGACAACATGCAGACCGTGTGACAACCCGTCGCGTCGGACGAAGCTACGGGAATCGAGCCCACAACCAATTTGCAACTGGTATTTATCTCCTACCACTGGACTACGTGAAGTCCCTATTTATTTTGAATGATTCTTTTTAGATAGATGATTTTATGAATTAAGAGTAAGTTGATTTTTGGTTATCAGTGGAAATGATTAGCCTATCATGGGCGATATGTGATTAGGTTAATTACTTTTCAGTATGAGACTGTAAGAGTAACTCATGTAATTTTGGAGAAAAATGTTAAAATTTATCTTAGGAGACTATGTGATTAAATCCTTCAGAGAATTGGGTTTCAATATTAGTTTGGTTTACTTTGTAGAATTTTATGGATAGATGTTTATTGAATGGTCTTTTTTGAACTTTGGGTTTTAGTTTTGGTTACGGTCTAAAGACATTGGAAGTATATAGTTCTCTTTTGTGAATTAGGTGATTCTCTAGAAGTTGATTATAGCTCTCTTAATGTGAACAAGTCATCCTAAATACTCTTCTTTTGGAGAAAATATGAGTTCTTGTATGAAATCTAGTAAAGGTTTAAAGTCAACATGATAATTAAGTATGATTCCTAATGTTTTAGTTAAACTCATAAATAAATTCCTCAATGAAAAGTAACTTAAAAAAAATGTTTTCTGTTAATTTTTCCTAATGGGGAATCAAATACCGTTTAACCCATCACAAGTTTGTGATTTTCTTGTTGTTAACTATCTCCTAGACATGTTTACCATCACTCTCCATCAGAACATGACCAATTGTTTTCTCCTCCATATCCATATTTTCATACTTGGAATCCTAGTATGGGTTATCTCTGGTGACATTTTTACTTCTCTCCCATTCTTTTAAAGTGATAGTTTTACTGACTCTTATTACGGTGTGGGATTTTCAATGAAGCTTCCAAGCCCAATTATAAAATTGCGAGGACGCAATTCCCAAAAGGGGGGAAGGATGTAACACCCCAGGTAAATAAAGAATATTAAATTTTCATATTTATCCATATTTTTGAATAAAATATTAATATTACTTTAAAGGTAACTCTATGATCGATGGTGTACCCAATACGCGACAACGAGTTCCTTTGAAATATTACGTTGCTCTCTAATAATAATATAATATTATTTTAAATTGTAGTTAACGCCTAGTCGTTGTAATGGCGGGAATGAACAGAACTAACTACAAAATGATTATATATGTTTGTCAAATATTTTTACTTTTTACAATAAATGTTAGAGGATTAAAAATTTGAATGAATCCAATTTTAAACGTAAACAAACTAATATTCTTTAAAAGGTCGATTAACTGCCTTTTGATGGAGAAACTCTTTTAAATCCAATTTTTGACAATTTTATGTGTTATATTTGAAAAAATAAATTTCTTCTTTAGGTTCGAGACATCAAAATTTACTTTGTGTAAATTTTTGGTATTTTTCAGATAAAGTTCATTTTTTAATGAATAGTGAAAAATGTTGTATTTTAATTCAAAACCACTTTTTAATCTAATTTATTTATATGAATAGATTATATTTTTAATTGGTTTTAAAGTAAAATTAGAATATATTTTTACCATTTAATCCAATAGTGGTCATTGGAATTAATTTCTCTTTGAAATTGGACATAAACTAGTGCCAATCTTTTAATATATATTATTTCATAAAAACACGCTATTTGTTTTGACAGCGGGAATTAATTATTAAATTAATTAATGCAACTTATATGATTTTAATATTGTAAAATAGACATCATTATTGAATTCGGAAAATCAAATATAGCTTAGGGTGAATTTTTGGTATTTTTCTGAAAAACTTCAATTTTGATGAATAGTGAAACCACTAAGTGGTAGTTTAAAAACTGATTTTTGGTTTAAATGAAACTTTACAACATCTGTGATTTTATTTTCAAAAATAAGAGATTCATGGTTGTCATTAGATTGTAAAATGTGGTTCAATGGGATTAAAATAATTTTTTGGTGAATAGTAACTTTTAAGTTTTTAATTGCGATTAGAGGTAATTAGTGTAAATTAAGGTAAAAATAATGTTTTAATAATATGAAATGACCTAGACACATGTCCTACCCTTCTTTTATGTGTCATGGCCGACCAAGAAAATCAATTGGTCAACTTGGGGACCCCATGGATCCACTTTGGTAGCAAAATGACATAAATAACTTTTTATTTAAAGTTAAAATAAAATGTTACAAGCATGAGTTGTTTTACTAAAACAATTTTTAAATGGGGTTATTCATGTCATAGTTTTGAATATAAATATTCATTGGAATTCTAAAAATCTTTCCTACATCATGATATTTTTTTTATAATTTTTAGACATTAAATAAATTAAATTATTTTTGACATCATGATGATGCAGCGATTACCTCATTAATAATGGATTTAAATAAAATGAAAATGTAATGCTAAAACTATATATTAAAATTTTCAAAGACCTATTGGATGAGTATATTTCGAACCATTATCACATTATCCTCTAAATACATCAATGTGGGACCTTTAAAATCTGAAACTCATTTTAATATAAAGTAACATTTTGTAAATTTCCAAAAGTGCCCCTCCTCTCCTCTTATAAAAGGCCCCCACCTATACCACATTACCCAACCCTATCAAGCCTTTGGCTAAGCCAAACCCTACTCATTTTGTCTCTCCACATCCCTCTCTTACTCCTAGAAGCCTCACTTTGGGCAGAAGTCTTCCCAAGGAATCCTTTGAGCTCAAATCAACGAGAGATACCTGATTTTAAGGTAATGTCTTCACTTGTGTTCTTTTGTTTTATTTTGCTTCTCCAACCCCCTAAAAACTTTTTATTAATTTTTTTTGTAACAACTAAAGTATCTTCAATATACTATTATGTTTTTATAAGAAGTATTATAGCTACACTTACAAACACCTACATCTAATGGTTAAAGAACATACTCTTTTTGTGGATGGTGAATTTCTGCCTCACGAAACGATGATTGTTCAATATTCTTTTAACACCCTCAAAGGTGGACATTAATATGTAACTATATTTATATATGATATATAATATGTATATGTTTTACTTAAGCTTCTGTATTTTTCATTTATGGCATACCTTTATTGTTTCCCTTATGGCTAAACACGATATCTTCATTTTAGGATGTGCGGACTACCGCCCCCTCAAAGTGATTTGATTCGTTAATACCATATGTGGTACATATAAAGGATAGATTTAATGATATTATATATTATAACATACTTTAATTATAATACTATTATGTATCATTATGTTTTAATTCCATTAAATAATAAATAGAAATGGAAGTATTATTCATGCGTACGTATGGCTTACCGTCTCCATGAACGGTGCATTTCATTTCTTACCTATAAATGTTATGTAACATTATAAATTAATGTATATAATGGATATATATGATATATATGATATCTAAATAATGAATATAATTCTGGATATAATATATATTTTACCACATGAACAACTTGTAATTATAAAGAGTTTATTTTTTGACTCAAGTAGGAATGATCTACAAAACGACCATTATTAACTTAAATAATTACATTGTGTTCATAGCATGGTTGTAAGTGACATAAAAGTAATAATTAACTCAAAAAAGTTTATTAAGAAAGTATAAATTTACTCAAGTTTATTATTTAGGAGGTTAAAGAATGATCGAGTCAAGTCGGACCCGGGGTAAGGGATCCTACCTCTCTCTTTCTTTTTAAGGACACTCTTTTATGTTATTCATTTTAAGCTCTTATTTCTTACGATGGGATGTTATTTTATATTAATCTTACTGTAATTTTTATTTTCATTTTATGAGAGACCCTATTTTCTCTCATCAATCCATTTTGGAAGTTTTAATTGGCGCCGTTAGGCTGCCGAAATTTCCTAAGGGGCTTTTTATCTCACTTTGTGTTATCGTGAGATTCATTCTACATTTGCCAATATTTCCTTTTGAGTGGTGTATATACTGTCCATTATTATACTCTTTGTGTAACATACTATTTTTTATGAGTATTTACATCAATGTTGTATAGTCCTTCTTTCATGGGGTGTATGTTACAAAAGTTACCCAAATCGGTAAGGGAACCTTTCACCCTCCTCTTTTTAAAAGACTTCTTTCGTTATGTCTTTTAATTTTCATATTATTATGTTGGGATATGTTTTTATATATCCTTATTTCCATAAATTTCATGTCCAAGAGATGAGATACCCTTTATCTCTCTCATCAACTCTTTTTCTAAAATTTGATGTGATGTCGTTAGGCTGTCAAGGGAACTTCTTAACCCAATTTCGATTTCTTTGGGTTCAACATGTAGTTATTGAATATGTCATCCTTTGAACATGTGTGAATGACCTTTGATTATTTTACACTTAATATCCACTTATATTGGGAGTATTTACATTTTTCGCACATAATTATGAGATTGATTTATCCTTAATTTAAGGATAACATCTTTATAATGGATTTCATCTCAATTTACATTTCCATTGAGACTTCATTGTTGTTATGCACCAATTCACTCTTATATGGTGTATATACCATCCTTTGGAATATTATATCATTAATCCCTTTATTCTCATGATATTATAAAGTTTTGATTAAATATTATTCCTCAATTATTGTATTCAAGTGTCTCTCATTTTTTTAAAAATCCTTTGAACTAAAATATCGTTTTAAATGTTTTAATGATTTAATCTTATAAATAATTCTCACTAATATCCATGTTTTAAAAATGGTTTTAAGGGTTTATTTATATTGATATTAATGGTTTAAAATGTTAAAACCTTCAATGTGGTATGAAACACTTTGATTTAAAAATCTCTTTATTAAATGTTTTAAATGGTTTTGAAAATGGTTTTTAGAATGGATTCATTATTTCAATATCTTAAATTGTTATATTGTTATTGAAATGTGGGAATTTTATCTTTCTTTTATTCTTAAGTTATGTGCTATGATTATGTTACGGTTCTGGGGCATTGTTATGTAGACGGGTGGTTCCGTGATAAACTAAGGGCGGGTGAGCCCGATATAGCTCTTCAATGAATTTGGTAACGCGAAGGAGTTAAACGTTAAGGTTTCTCTGAAGAGATTTAGGGAATATATTGTGATGGGTATTCCAAACGTAACCAAGAGGGTTACTCCATACGTATGAATGTTATGAATGCCTCAAGTTACCATTATGTCTTATGATTTCTATGATTTATTCATGATTTTATGAGGTATGTTAAAGTGATTATGTTTAATGGGTAATGTATGATTTCGTTCTTATGTATATAGGTACTCATGTTTCCTTTCCATACTTTTTATAACACTTACTATGCATTTTATGCTCATCCCATGTTTTTGAAATTTTTTCACAGGTCAAGGGATTGGTACATGATATGATGATAGTGTCAAGGAAGTGTCAAGAAAGAATCCATTTTTTATTTTAAATACGTTTCCGTTGATGGGAAAATGAATATTATCTTTTATGTAACCACTTTGTTTAAATGTTGAATGTAATGCATGTTTTATGATCTAATTATGTAAAACTCTATACCTGAAAAGATCCTCAATGTGTAATCTTGTAATAACTCAAGATTAAGTAAGGTTTAAGGCTTGGGCCTTATAGTTAATTTATAATTTATTCCATAAAATGGATTTTAGAGAAGTTTCTAGGTAAATATGTTCCTTATGAATAAGGTTTAGTTCCCTATAAAGCTAATTATTATCTTAATAGATTTAATTAAATTTAATTACATTCACTAATATTTTTGGTTGAAAAAAAATTATATTATTATAAATAATGAATTATGATTATTGAAAATATGGAATCCATTTTTACAAATTAAAATAACATATGTTTCATAAATTAATTTAAAATTAATCCCACAAATGGGATGACAATGTGGGTTTTTAATAGAAAAATTGTTCAAAAGCTTGCTATGTTTTTTATATATAATTTCAATGTGAAAATGGTTAAAATGTAATACATTTTAATATTATATGTACAATTTATCTAAATAAACTTTAAAACCAATAAAAAATATAATCTAACCTTACAAATAAATTAGATGAAAAAGATGTTTTGAAATAAAATTAAATATTTTTCACTATTCTTCAAGAAATGAAACCTCATAGAAAAATAAAAAAACCTCCCTAAGATAATTTTTGTGTTAATATTATAAAAATTAACATTATTTTTAAATATAAAAATTTTAAATGTGCAAAAAATTATTTAAAATAGGATATCTATTAAAAGGGGGTAAAACTATATTTAGAAAAATATAGTTTTTATGTTTAAAATTGGGTTTCATATTATATTTTGCATATAAAATATAATTTGTGAATATGAAAAAAACATTATTTAATATTATATATATATATAAAATAAATTAATATCATTAAATAATTGTAATTAATTTAATTTATTATGAGAAAATTCCTTTGTTTGCATAAAAACATTTCCTTTATATTCAATTGGTTTATATTTTCATTTCTAATTAATTGGTTGAGAATTAATTTATATTATATTTTTTTAAAGTATATATTTTCATATGTTATTTAACAAAATTCATAACTGATAATTTCACGTCTATGTTATATCTTATTATATTAAAAAATATTTTAATAAAATATTTTTGATTGGTAAAACACAGTCTTTCATGTAACATAGCCTATCGAAGAATATTGTTTTTTTTATTTGAAAAAATGTAACTCAATATCATATGAATTGAAATATATAGAATATATTAAATTTATTTAAAATATTAAATATACCCTAAATTATCAAAAGGTTATATTCATTTATACCTTTGGTGTTGTGTGTCATACACGGTATCGAATAAAAGTTACTCTTTTAGAATTTTCATTGTGTTACATTATACCCACATTAATTAAATTACGTACTTTCAATTAAAAAAAATATTGGTATTCAATTATTTTATATTTTTTATTTTATTTATTGAAATCCCAACATCAAAAAAGTGTTTCTAAAATATTCTCTTAATAAAAAAGAATGAGAAGTACAAAGTTCACATGGAATGTCATATAACTAGGTTTTTACACGGTAGAACATCAGTGGAAAGTGAAAATTTTTATTTTGATGAAAAGAATAAATATTTATAGGGAGTTATGGAGGCCATAATTCAAAAGAAAAAATTTATTTATAAATTGAACATTTAGGGCCTCAGTGATGATCTAAAAGAAAACCGATTCAAAAAATTAAAGGTATTAGGAAAAAATTTTATTTATAGATAATTTTATTAATGGTGGGTAATTTTTTTACTACCTACGAATATAAGAAATATTCATAATTAATATAATTATATAAACAGAATTTCAATGTTTTCATGTGAATCGATCAATTTCAAATTTATCTCTTTACACCAAGAAATGAATACCCGTGAATAATTATTATTTTGTTCTTGACGTAATAAGATTCATTTTCAATTGATTGTAAGATAAATGAAAGGGTGAAAAGTCTTTATTCCTTTCTCTAAATATATTCCAAAAAATATGGTTAATACATTGATCTCAAAAACTAAATATATCACAATTAGTTAATCATTAATATTTATTCATCAAATTGTTTAGCTAACATAAATGACACAATTACCAGGAAAAGTCATAGGAAAGTGGGAGGTATGAAATTCATATCTCCCTTCTATCATGAGTTCATTCCCCACCTCCAAGCCATATTTTATGGGTTGTAACCCAACATATTGGTTATCTATTTTCTAAATTACATTAATATTAATTCAAAAATAAATATGATGGACATCCTTGAAATTAAATAATTAAATATATTTTTAACTTGGGTTTTCAATACAAACTAAATACATAAATACTTCATCCATTTATTTCCACATAGTTCCATACATGGTCTAGTTTTTATCCTTTTCAAGAGGGAATTGATTTGGTTAATTCCCAAGTTCCCCACAGTTAAGGAAATGAACTATAAATGGATTCTTAGTATAATATATATTTCTTTCCATCGTACCCTTTATTTCTCCTCGGTAATTATTTTATTTATATCATTATTTCCGACTCATAAATAATTTCCTCATTCCATCAAGACCCTTTAATGGGCGTCTCCTTCCATATTTTTTTCATGATGGAAATACAGTCTTATTTTTTCTATGGTCTCCACCACTCGAGATTTTAGAAACCACCATTATTATCTTCTTTGGTGAGTTTCATATTTGTTTAAGGTGTTTGTTTTTTATGATATTTCTAGAAAACCGATTAGGCATACAAACTATATATTTCACTCTTATCAACACCTCATATTTTATCTCATTGTCACCACCTTATCCTTCATGTTCAACATTCACATGACTCCTTAAGGTTCCAACAATTAACTAAAACAATAAAGCATATAGTGAGTAATAATAGTCATATAGAGAAAAGAGTATGATAATTTATAGAATATATAAATCATGACAAATTATTTTGAATAAAAAAACAACTTACTTTTAAACTAGATAATTCATTTTCATTATCTATTGTAATTATATATAATGATTTGTAAATAAAATGTGAATTATCCAAATAATATTCCCCAGAAGTGTCAGACTACTTTCTCAATATGGCCCTTTTTCATTTACCATGTTATACTGAAGTTGGTCCTATCATTCATTTCTAGAGTTTTTACCCATAAGTATATAATTTCCAAAACAATATCCACTTGTAATATCTAAAAAGAAATGTAATGCTAGGAAAACCACCAAATATCAATCTAACTAAAAATTTAGGATGTTATATTATACATATAATCAAATTCTACCATAGGTTTAAGTTTTATAATCTATGATTTCCTAAATAGAGTTCCCAAGGATTCTACTAAACCTTCTATAATACCATCTATAGTGATAGTGCCCCAGAAATCCTACAGTCAGTGCCTAGTACCAATTCATTGGAAAAAGATAAATTTGAATCACATCCCAATGGACCAAAAAGTTTGGTATTTTTTTTAAATTGTATACAAACATGAGTATTTTATTAATAATTAGTACAAATATTACAAAATAATTTTTTTTGTTAATAAATTTATTCCATCTAATTTATCTTTGTATATTTGTCATAATACACTTCATGGAATCATAGTTACAGTGAAAAAATAATGGTGAAATAAAATGATCAATAAGGGTAAATTAAAGTAAAAGAAATAATGAATCAGTGAGAATAATCAAAATGTTAAGGTAATAATTGAATAAACATTAAATAAAATCAATAAATTGAGTAATAGGTGAAAAAATGTATGGAAAAGGTAAAAATTTGAACAAACATGCCATTTTAAATAATTGGATAATGCATAATTAATATAGAAAGGTAAATAAATTAATACACATGTAATTTAATCAATAAGAAAATAATGAATGTTAATTTATATATTATGTAAAAGAAATAATCTAATGTATAATAATAATAAATGTATACTCAATAATGTAAATCCATAATTATTGGATTTCTTTTTTCCAAGGAACATGATACATTTTCCATCAAGATCTATCCTCAAGATTGTTTAAAACATACTAGGTAAGAACCCATTAACATAGTATAGATAATTTATTTGGTCTCATGAGACTACTGATGCATTTATAGGCATGCATTAACTGGTCTCCAACCCATATAGTGCATGTCCAAAGCATTCCTTATATATTAAATAATTAATTTAATTTATAAACAATGTTCCTGAGAAAATATCGGTATTTAATAATAGATATAGATTTATCTCTATTTACCTAAGTAATAAAATAACAAAGTAAAAATCATATGTAAAAATGGTGTACAGTTTGGCTAATAATCATTTCCATGATAAATTATATGGATATTTAGGGTAAATTTATTTTCTAATGATCATAGTAAATTTAATATTTCAATAGAACTAAAAAATGAATGACGGAAGTGAATTCAAATACTATCCTTGGCCAAATCAATCATAAATCATATAGAGAAAGAATAATTATGTTATTAATAAAATATATCCCGATTGGATTAAAATAAATGGTTGTTCTCATTAAGGAATGAAAATACTCTAAAGATAAATTTTAAAAACATTATTTTGGAAAATATCCTTTTCATTTTGAAAAATATTTTAAAAATAATTTTCATTGGAAATATATTTTAAAAACATTTTATTTAAATTTTATCATTTTAAACATGAATAGGAAGATTCATTGTTTTTATTGTTGGTAAATTTGTACATTCCAAATAAGATAAAAATGAGATTCCTTTTGTATAGTAAAAAGGTTGAAAATGAGCCTAGATTAGAATGTGAAAAAATATTTATTAAAAAAATATTTAAAAAAGGGTAAAAATATATCTAATTAATAATTAGTAAATTTATGAAAAATGTAATTTTTTTATAAATTAGGGTTTTTAGAAGAAAATTGGTTCTCCGACTAAAGAGAGAAATGAAGTTGTGTTTTCTTAAAAACATTTTCTAGAGACATTTGTGTACTAAACAGTGGAAAAAGGTAATATTAGTTGAAAAATATCATAAATGTCCATAAGAAAATAAAATTAAAGGTTTTATTTGAAAAATAAACTAATAAATTACTTCAATGAAAATTCAAGTGTAAACAATCCTAAATAAGATGAGATTGCGAAGTAAACACTTGAAAAGACCATAACTTTTATGTGAGAATAAATCAATGAATAGATTTTGTGAGTCGACTATAAATACAAATATACATTTTTAAATAAATTAATATATAGTCAAATTAATTATACACATAATCATATAATATTAACGATAATGAGGAAGTAATATAACCTAGTGAAAAAGGAATTGAGTAATGAAATTTCTTTACCACTTGGTAATATTGTGTTCAAATACCCATAGATGGAATAGTTAAAATAAAACTCAAAGTAACATTGATAATTAATTATTCATGACATTACATGTCATAGTGTAATTATGTACACGATATGTAAGAAATTATTCACACAATGATAATTTATTCCTCAAAGAATGGAATTGAGACTAAATCCCTTTCTACTTCGTAAATTTTGAATTATAATACCCATTAAAGAAAAAATTCAAATTAAACACTAAATACCAATAATATTAATGTATAAATTATATAAAATACAGTAGGGGAAATATATATGCCAAATAAAATAAAAATTTATGATAATGGTGTATGCCTCACGGATGAAAAATTGAGACAAGAATCTCTTACCATGAATTTCCTTTCGGTATAATGTCAATTTAACCTCCATTATAATGGTTTTAAGAATGTAAATAACTTATAAATAAACTATAATAATATTTATAATATCATATATTAACTTAATATAAAATCTTATTACCCGTTTGGTAATAATATTTCAATATATTTACTATTTTGGTGGTTAATAGCCTAGTTTTTCGAGTATGTTTTGACATGTTTTTTTCTTCCAACAATGTTCATGCTTTCATAATATCTAGAATGTAAAACATGATATAATTATCATATTAATTCATTATATATGTATTCATAGTAATCCTTATCATTTTTAAATAGGAAATTAAATGCACCATTCATGGCGACACTAGGTCGTACAAATTCTTGAACACTACTTTAATTTCCATGTCAAATTAAAAAGAATTAAAAGTAATTAATATGTATATATATTTTTTTATTTTAATTATAGTATAATATTATTTTAATATATGTCACATATTTTTCTTAAAACCATCCTTTAAAACATTCCAGGTATAGCGTGGATGAATCATATCGCTTTGAGAAAGCGGTAGTCCACACATCCATAAACGATGTTATCGTATTCTCAGACATGGAGTGCATAAATTTATGTGTAATATATATATTATAGAAGTATAATTAAAATAAAAAATACTATATTTATCATATATAAACTATAAAACCCTAATTATTACAACCTTGAAATGTGGTAAATGAATGGAATCATGGCATCGGTTCGTTAGGCAGTAATCTATCATACAAAAAAATGATTATATATCCCTTTTGAAGAATGTGTGTGAAAGTGTAAGTAAAACTATTATAATAAAAACATATGAGAATATTTAATTAAATACGTTTATTATGTAATCATGATATAAAAATAATTTAATGGGTGGAGATGTAAATGAAACAAAAGTGATCGTTGAAGAGAGTTGCCTCTTATTTAGGTAACTCTGTTTGGTTTATACCAATGGACTTCCATAGATTTATTTTGCCCATGGTAAATATTCTAGGATGATGTTAGATATTTTGAGAGAATATTTGGATAGAATTTCAGTTATCCAATGGTCTTTAGATGTTTGAATAAATTAGGGGGTTCCTTTTTATAGTTGATGAGGAGTGACATTATCGTAAATTTTATAAGTGTGAATTCCACCCAAATTTTTACCCTATAAAGTGAAACCAATAATGAGAGTAATTATTAGAAATGGTTCTAAGGTAGAAATATTGTAATAAAATGTCTTTTGTACTAGTTTATAGGTCATTTTATGATAAGTTTATGGTTTATTTTCTTCTTATGCTATTTTTTCTCTTAATGGCGTGAAATTATTTTATTTACATCCACTAATAATTTTGGAATGAAAATTATTTGAAATTATTATAAACTATAAATTTTTATTATTACAAATAATTAATCAAATTTTATAAATTCCAATCACATAAGTTGTATAAATTAATTTTAAAAAAATATCACAGAAATGAAGATAATATTGGTTTTAAAGTCAAAATGTTCAAATGTTTGATATGTTTTTATAATTAATTACATAGTGAGCCTGATTTAAATGACATAAATTGGAATAATATATATATAATTTTATCAAGATAAAATTTAAAACCAAAAAATAATATAATATATCCTTATAAATAAATTAGATGAAAAAGCAGTTTTGAATTAAAATTTAGTATTTTTCACTATTTGTCAAAAAATTAGACCTCATAGAAAAATAAAATAAAAATTATCCCAATGATAATTTTGATGTTCCTATTTTAAAAATTATGTTTATTAAGACATATATAATTTATAAATTTTACATAAATTCTATTTAATATAGGTTCTTCGATTAAAAAAACTTTATAAAAATATCGGTTTTTAAGTGTAAAATTATGTTTGTTCTCATCTTGTTCCTATCAAATCTATTGAATGAATATAAAAAATATTGGATTGGAAATATAATATATATTTCATTAATATCATTCAAAAATAGTAATTAATTTAATTTTTTGTGATAAAATTATTTTTTGAGGATAAAAATATTTCCTATATATTTAGTTGGATTATATTTCCATGTCTAATTAATTTGTATCCAAGGAATTATCTCATTTTTTATGAACCATATTTTTTAATAATTTATTTTATATTATTCATAACTATATAATTTATATTATATGTTATATCTTAATACATTAAGATTTATTTTAATAATATATCTTTGTTTGGCAAAACTCAGTCTTACGTGTAATGAAAACTATCAAAGAATCTTGTTATTGTGTGTGATGAAATCTAACTAAGTGTCACATGAATTAAAATATATATATTATGTTGAATTTATTTAAAATATTAAATATACCATAATTTCTGTAGTGGTTATATTCCTTTCTACATTTGGTGTTATGTGTCACGCTATCGAACAAAAGTTACTCTTTTAAAAAATTTGGGGTGTTACATGAAACACAAGATAGTGATGAAACTATGGATTGGCCTCCAAATAAACCAAAAAAGGATAATAGGGGTAATTAATGATACCCCATTGCTCTAAATTATCCATATAATTATTAACCTATAAATAAATCCATTCCATTGGGGAAATTCTCCACCTCCCTACTCATTTTTGACTTGGAAGCTCATATCACATTTGTTCCACATTAAGGGACTACAAAATAAATATATAGCTAGTACCAAGGTAATTTAATCAAATAGATATAATAACATGTGAAGGATCAAAATTTAAAAGCTAAACCTTATGCACCCAAATCACCACCCTCCTGACTTGTAGGTTGGATATCCAGATTCATTGGCATATCGATGTCCTTGGTATGACACATCAGTCATTACAAAGTGTTCGAGTAGGTGGCCTAGAACCAAAAACATTGAAAATTTGATTAATTTCATATTGAAAATATTTTATATTAATCAATATATTATCACATTATAAATTTTCTTCTCTAAAACATTTTATTTGATAATGGTCTTAGAGTATCCAGTGCATTGAATAAAAATAACAGTTCTTCGTTGTGATGAGAAACTATAATTGATATAATGATATTATTAAATATATTTTATATGTATGAAATCAATATATATATAATGACTTATATTATATAGAATATCAGGTTTAGGGGGCTCATAATACATTGCGACTTATTATTATGAACATTTCACTTGGTTATATCCCAGAGAAGAGGTTATTAGAATATACCTACCAATAGAAATTCCACTTATTGTATATGTCATTGGATATTCCTATATGTGGTTGTGTATATTATTACTTATAATTAAGATTATTATTAGTTTATATCATAATTTATTTACTTTATTTATTAATGAAATCCATGATGACATATGATCATTGTGAAGTAAGATTCTTCGGGTTCCTCATCAATGATATAACCTTAATAAATTAGTAAATAATGGGGTTTTCAATTTTAATTTAATGGAATTAAAAAATATTAGTCCATTTTATTGGAAAGTAAATTCCTTTTTAAGTTAATGTAAATGGTGTATTATCAATCATTTCATTTTTATTAATTCAAAGAAATATATTAAAGCATATAGGTTGATGAAACAGGGGTGCACCCAACTTGATGAGATATTGGGACAAAGAGATTTTATCACTTAGTATGAATTTATAGGAGGTTTTTATCTTTTAAATATTATTATCTTTTTATATGGTTTCCTTGACATATATCTATATTCCTATATTTGGATTTAGGGTAGTGAGTCTAATACGACTAAGAAAGAGGCCCTATTTAATTTATTATTATTTATTTATTGCTGATAAATTTACAGATTTGTTTGTTAGTTCTTAATATCTATTTTATTTATTATTTAATAAAAAGTTGAGATATTATGATCATTCACACTCATATAAAAAATAAAAATCCATGAATAGATGAATAATTCTTGATGTTTTCATCCAAAGGTGCAAAATATTATGGCCAAAAAAACATAATTACACTGTATGTAACTAAATATTGAACAATATTTACCCATGTTCATTGAATGAAGATAAGTTGAATGAATAATGGAATATTATTTTGGAGAATAATATACAGTGTCCTTAAACACCTCTTATTGACTAGGTTAGATGGAACAATGCTTGATGAATTATCTGTCGTGTAGTTGGAAAACACACTGTGTAACTCACACAGTTATGTCTAGAAAGAATCATGGAGGTTATGCAGTCAAATAATGTAGAATGTATTAATCACACATAATGTATTGACAAAAATTCATGAAAAATGATCCATATGGGATTACACAAAGTGTAGATGGAATACACAACATGTAACTCATTAATTCTTGTGAGGATTTTATATCGAGTCCTCATCCATGTTTTGTTAGAAACCACAGAATGAATTATATGGAATTAAGTAGGTGATGCATACCTTGTAACTCATACCAATTCACATGGAGTATAAAAAAATCTAGGATATACCCTCTAAATTAATTACATGGAATGAATATTAATTATATCAATAAAAAATCTAGATAGTCATTTTTTGGCATAACAATCGTGTGTCATAGTGATTTAGATTATTAAATGCTAAATTAATTTCTATATTATTTTGGAAATACACATCATGTATGGTGGATGTATAATCCATGTAATTCAAGGGAATTTAAATCGGTTCAAACAACATATATTAATGGTGTGTTGTGAATTCATAAATTCAATGTTGATTACACAAAATGACTCATAGAACTACATGCCATGTAATATATGGACATGTTGTGTATTCTGCGTGTTATGTAAGTAAATAGTAAAATACTAAGACCATATAGAGCATAGTCACATTCCATGCGAGTGGAAGTACATAGAATATTAAAGTGAACATATTGGGTTCCTTAACCATATGTCATGTTAAATTCTATATGAAATTTAAGAATGATGGGAACCGTACGCACCATGTCCCTTGTCATTAAAAATCATGAATGTATTATTTTTAAATTGATTTTTTTTTCATTACACAAAATTGGTATATCAAAGACTATTTGGATGGATAATTAATATAAAAGAAAGAATTAATAATTAGGAAAATTAATTTATTGATTAAAATTTTTATCTTAATGAAGAATGAAAGGAAATGAAGGTTAGATATTGTTAAATATGCATTTGTTGCATCTGTATATGATTTTGAGATTTACCAACATATGTATTTGATGGATTTATTCTAATTTAATTATTATTTCATGATTTTTGTTATAGTAATTATAAAATTAAAATATTGATATTTGAATCATCCTCTTTTATTCATTATGCATGGGATTTCGTTTCCATAATTTCATTTATGTAACCCCATACCATGGTTCCCCACACCTACATGTTAGTAAACAAATATAAAGGAATGAGCTCCTAGGTTGTACGAGTAGATTCAAGATAGTGTTGAGATAAAACCAACCAAGGAGATATATATGTGAACAATAATAATGATGAAATTATAATGAAATCCAGTTCAAGGATTTATTTCTCTAGGGTAAAGGGTTACCTTAACATCAACTTGATATACTGACCAATAATGAATCTCATGATCATGCCGCCTATTTTTTTCAATATATAGATTTTTTAGTTATTTGTTTATCATATTCATTTTTATTTTCAGTCACATAAATTAAATGTCTTAACACGTATACAAGATGGAATAAAATAAATGGATTATGTATATATTATTTTATCAATACATGGTTAATTAACTATATATAATAAACATAATATTAAATATCATTTAAAAATATAAAATAAATAATATTACACAATAAAAAAATCCCTCAACAAAATATTAAGTTAAAAAATGCCTTTCATTAATTTATTTAGGATTTAACCATATATCAATGTGATTTATGGACCTCATTAGTACACATTTATTTATTTGGAAGTTCTAATTAATGTATTGGTTTGAATCAACTATGTTTTCACAATAATTGGTGTAACTCGAAGAAACATGTCAAGAAAATACGACTTTACGATTTTATGATAGGGGAGTCTACTTAATTGATCAATGAAGTGTAAGTTAATTCATTTAAAAAGAACACCAACCTAAATATTTTTGTGTGATTTTACCAATCCCTCATATTGGTTATGAGAAAGGATATAGGAATCCTTTAAACAAGAATATACATGTGATATGATAATATGAATATAATAAAGAGGGATATTGGGATTCAATAAAATAATCAGTGACTTATAAAATAAAATTTAAAAGATTATATTTTGGTAATCATGATAAATTACTAAAAATAAACCTTTATATTGTTATAGAAAATATAAATTCTTGAAACCAAAACATTATCACTATAAATTATATAGGAGAAAGATAATATCCTAAAAAGAATTAATTTCCAAGAGTGGTATAGGAACTTTATCTTTCTACTATACTGAGAGAGAAAATATTATATGTTGGAGTACCATGTTCCTAATAAGACTTCTAAGGATGTGAGTGAGAGAGATCCCACTTCTTACTTGAGACAGTTCATTGATTCACTAAATTTTATGTTTTTATTATTATTATTTATGTTGACTGAGATCCAAAATCATTATAAAACAAATATGTTTACATGATGATGTCACACCATTATGTCCACTATGAGAAGAATTCTAGACATGAGTGGTATTATATCTCAAAATGACTCTTTATGTGAAATATTAGAGAATGTGTTAAAAATGGGGATCAAGTAGTCAAGTTGATTGGATATATTTAGAATTTGGATATCTAGGTTATCAAGCTAATAGATGAGTTGTGAACTGACCCCATGTGGGCCTCAATACCTCAAATAATCTCAAGTTTTGTTTGGGAACTACAATGTAAAAAATATTGATAAGTATTTCTTGGACCTTCTTACCTTAATTATCTAGATTAATAATGACCCGATGCATGGAAAACCTACAATCCTTATAGTGATAAAGTAAAATTAAAAGTCAAAGGTCCCTCAAACTCTTTCCATGTATAACGATTAAGTGCACTTTCCTAGAAAGAAGATTAATATCTAAATGAAATTAAAGGAATAAGATGTTTATAATTTCTATGTAGTGTGAATGGCCACTATAAGACAAATCAGACAATAGGGAAGAAGAATGGGGATGTGCCAGGTGTTTTTGTTATCAAATATAACCTTTCAATATCTACTAGTTGGGTATTCGATACAACATGTTTTGATAATATTTATTTATCAGATTACAACAACCAAGTAGATTCAAGAAGGTTTCTAAATGCGAAGTGGATCTTGAAGATACCAACAAAGATATACTTTCTTCCTTCGATATAGGTTATTACCACTTTATTTTTTCTATGGGGTTGACAATAAACTAGAAGTACTATTATTATATTTCTCTTTTTACTAAAAAAAATTAAATATGTGTATAGTTTAGACATGTATTGATTCTTTTTCTCAAGTTTTGATGTAAAATATACTACTTTTATAAATATAAAATTGGTTCTCGCATGATTCACATTTATAATTTTAATTATATAATAGAATAAGAAAACCAGGTGTTCAGAATTAATTAATTAATTTGGTTCACATGAATGATATCATACACAATTTTGGAATGACTGCCTTGGTTATGTAAAGGAGAATCACTTGAAAATGCTATATCAAGATATGAATTTTTATCCATTAGAACTAAAACCACTTGAAATATTCCAATATTATTTATAAATAAAGATTAGTAAATAGATATTTGGTTGAAAGGGAGAAATAACTATATAGCTTCTTGAATTTTATCATATTGATTTGTGTAGAATGTTCATTGTTTAATGCAAAGGTTGATAATAATACTCTATAACTTTTACCGATGTCCTTAGTTGATATAGATATGTCTAATTAATGAGGCAGAAGTCTAAATAATTTTATAAATTTTTAGAATTCAATAATTAATTATATAATCATCTAAAACATAATACAAGGGATATATGATCAAATTGAGGTGAATAATATGGAAACCAATTATTAAATTATTATCATAGGTAATTTTGGATTTTCTCTCAAATCACTCCTCCTAATACACTACATTGGAATGGTTTCCATTGAAGGAGGAACCACACATTGTTGGACATGGTGAATTCAACGATGAGTCTTGAAAATATTCCATTAAAATTTAAGAGATATATATTATAGACTAAAACATTTATATTAAACTAGGTTCCAACAAAAGTGACAAATGGTATCCAATATGGGTTATGGTATGGGAGGAAATTCATATTTTCTAACTAACATGTGTTGGGATATGACACATTTTTTAAAGAAATTTTTGGGAAACAAACATACATCCTAGGACATAAATTTTATCTATATAGGATATCCCAAGGAAAAAAGAAAATATTATATATTCAACCACTCAAACAAATGGGTAATAGAGGCAAGAAATTCCATGTTACGTGAGAGGGAGAACATATATAATATGGATAGTAGGAGAAATAATTAATTTTTGACATTTATGTTGAATATATTCAATAGTTGGATTGGAAACACATTCCCAAAGGCCTCGTGGAAGAGGTTGTTTTAGAGAAACAAGTACCATGTAGAAGAACTGGAGAGGTCATAGAACTATAGAGATATGATTTTTTAGTCACTGAGGATGGTATCTCACTAATAATTTATATTGATGATATTATCTCCTATTTGGAGGAAATGAGAATCATAGAGATTCAAGTCGAAAAAATATGAATTTTGATATGGATTCCATGTATCAAAACCATGTCTTGGTTTAGGTATATCCTCTGGTAGATATAATCCATGTTTGGTGTAAATGGGCATTCTAGAGAAAACAATACATGGAATATAATGTTAGTAAATATAAATTTATACTTTTGGATAATGGTTTTAAGCAGTATCTTGGTATATACTATTTGAAAATATGTTTACCTATTTTCATTCTAAAATACATCAAAATTGTATTTTCCATAGTATCTTACCATGATTATGATATTTGGAATTTTTATTTCACAACCAATTCCCATTATGGAAATATTATTGAAGATGTCTATGTGGTACAACTAGGGTGTTTTGAATCCAATAGATGTTAATAAGGTGTGAATCATTCATATATCTACATATGGGGTGAATCAAGATTCAAAATCTGGAAACATTTTCTTAAATATAGTAATAAGGGAAAAATTTTCACAAAGAATGAATATGGGTCCTGTGTCTAGAAGTGGTTTTTTAGGAGTGAAATTATTTTCTTATAATTATATATTGATGAAATATTAATAATTCAAAATGATATACCATTATTAGTGTAATTCAATACATGGTTAAACACATGTTTATATATTAAGGACTTAGGAAAAACTCCTACATTTTTGGGATCATGATAATTCCTGATAGATCTGAGAGGATTATTAGACTATGTTAGGGTACATATATTCACAACATACTTAAAATATTTATTATTGAAGAATACAAGGGGGGATTTTTCCCAATGTCCCAAAACATAAATATCTCCAAGAAAATAAGTCAGAATCCATAAGATGATAGATATAAGATATATAATATTCAATATGAATTACCTATAGGATCAGTCATTTATTCCATGCTATGTAATGGGCCAGATGTTTCCTATTCATTGAGCATGATAGGAAAATAACAAGAATATATTGGAGATCATTATTGAATGGTAGTCAGCATAATCTTATATTATTTTAAGCACACTAATGATATATTCCTGGGTTATGGAGTACTTGAGGATCTAGTCATTAGGGGATATAGATATGTTAGTTTATAGATAGATTAGGATGATCTAAAATTACAGTCAATATAATTACTTTGTCTTAACTATGGTCTAATGAGATGGAAGGGAATAAAGAATCTATTAGTTGTTGAATCTATAGAAAAATAGAGTATGTTTTAGCTAATGGTGCAGATAAGTAATTAGTGTGGATATTAAAATTTCTCAAAAATATTGATTTAGTTCCATTAAGTAATGATGTTATCACATTTTATTTTGATAATCCTATAGCGGTGGAACTCACTAAGGAGATAAGGTCACATTAATGGATAAAACATATACTTCAAAAGTATCACCTCTTGAGGGATTCTTCTCAAATGGGTGAGTTTATATTAGACATTATTTCTATGGAGGAGAACAAGGTAAACGTATTGAATAAATCCTTCACTAAGTAGAATCGTGAATATAATATGAGGAATAAAAGGTTAAAATATGTTATTACCTGACTCTAGTTCAAGTAGAACTCATTTGAAGTTGTTTACCTATACTTAATCACTTTTTAATTTTGATTACCCTTATGTTTAGACTCTTGAATATTAATAAATATATTATCACTTTTTATTTTTATTTTATTTAAAATTTATTGTGATAATTTTCATAGGGTATATATTATATTGAATGGTTCTAGTAGTTCTCCAATATGATGAGAACATTAAAGTGTTATAAATATATTCTTAAATATGTGCTCAATATTCAAATGGAATTTATTTGACGAGACATGGATGAGGTATGATATCTTGTTCATGAGGCTCATAGAACATTGATATATCTTCTCATGAAGTTCAAACCTCATAATACTCAAGAGAGGACTCTTTATGAATATATTTAACACTATGAACTCCACATGTTGTATGTGTGATTATAAATTCCTATATATGGACATGTTTATTTGTCTATAGACTTGAAATTATTATCATTGTATATCATGAGTCCCATAATTTGATGTATTGATAAAATCAGTGAAGAAATATGACCACAATAAGGTACGTTATGGTGGGTGTGTCATGAATGATATGAAATTAATTAAAAAATTTAGTAAACTTTTTTCCATAATGATTTAATAAAAGTAGATATATCATTCCCATTTATTGGAAGGGAATAATATGATCAATTCCACGACCATACAAGTTGTATTGATGACCTCATTTAATGAATTTCAATGAAATATATTCAATAATATAGGTTGATGAAACATGGGTGAAACCTAATTAATGATATAATGTGACAAATTGTTTGTATTACAAAGTGAAAATTCATAAGATATTTTTTTCATTCAATATTAATTCCATTATATATGGGTTTAATGAAATTTTTCTAGTTGCTGGTCATGGAATTTGGGTTTGTTACACTAATGACACAGAGAATGTGGCCTACAAGGTCACACACTAAGTGTATCTAGATCCATAGATAAATTCAATATAAATTTATTATTAAAATAAATTTTATTCTCATGTTTTGGGGAATAATAATTATTTAGTTTACCTTTATAACATAAATTTTATTAAACTAATCATACAATGGTATTTATTTATTTAAATTTTTATTTTATCATTCAATGTTTGATTAATTCTAAGGATTGATGATCCATGATGATTATATGGAAGAAATGATATTTAAGATTGTGAGTTTCTCTAACATCAAGGTATTATTATTATTATTATTAAAAGTGGGAATTTATTATAAATAAGAGAATTTTTGAGAGCCTTTGTGCCATTATATATTCTATGTTATAAATAATTAAAGCTAATTAAATAATTTCAATAATATATTGGTTTTTTGTGCACAATATATCTCTATAGAGAATTATATCAATGCCTAAAATGAAATTTCACTAGAAAACACTCAAGAATGAGAAGAATTGATCCTTCTCCTTCCCCTCAGGTCCGCATGATAACTAGATAGATTACATTAATTATAGAAATAATTATAGTATCAATCGATGGGAATAAAGAAAGGAAATTAGTTTCCATGGAAAAAATAATTTATTCATTTATGAAATTACATGGTTTATAGAGCATGGTTGAATACTTATAGTGGGATTCTACACTCAAATCCTTCATAAAAAATAATGGAAAAATAAAATAGTACATAATTGGGAAATAATATCAATGAAGACTGAATTGTAAGAAAATATAATTTTTTTATTATGATAAATTATAAGTGATATATGAAATATATTATAAATAAAATTTATGGGTTGTTATTTGTATAATTATAAGGATAAATCCAAGGAAAAGATGAAAAACCATTGTTGGGAACATGAAGGTCTACTTCAATTGAACCCTATAACCTTCAAAAATTTGATATGGATATTTCTAAATCAGAGTTTATCACCCGTAGACTGATCAAAGTGGGGGTACTCACCTATCTAAAAGTGATACATCTCGACTGAGGAACATAGTTTTCATTTTTCACCTACTGATAGACCAAACAATACACCTTGAACTCTTCCATTTAACTGTTTATTCCAAGACACCAAATCCATCTCCTCATGAAACAATGCCGTTTAGAAACACTAGAATTCACTCCTAATGGTGATATGTGAAACTAATGAGGGATAAATCATGGATATACCATAGAGTAAATAATCTATATAGAAATAACATATGGTTCTAACAATCCCTTTGGTGTATCACTATGTTCAACAAGGGCTTACATCACCTCTACCTCTATGTCTCCCCACTGAGACTCCTCCACCTACTACATCAAGGAATATATCAGTATTATATAATCAATACAACTTCTACCACTACCTTCCCACACATAAATATGAATCATTGTGTAATTTTTTATTCCTTTACAACATCCTAAGACTCTAAAACCAGATCAACTTGGGAATTATATATCAGTGCATAAAAAACTAAGTTCCCTTTTCATTAGTGTAAGATATTTAAAACAAATGTAGGAGAAAATTATTCCACATATACTGGCCTAAATTAAGATCCCATTGAGTGAAAACATATTTAGTGCTCTTTTGTACTATGAAAACCATGAAGCACACATCAATGTGGAAATTCTACCATAGATTCAGAAAAATTACAACCACCACTAACTTCAGATCAGGGGTGACATTGTTACACTCAAAGGGGAATAAAATCCTATACCCATATGAGATCATAACTATCTCCTACATCAAGATGACCCCTATAATAGAAAATATGCATCGCAAAACTCCTTGAACATTATACTCTCATCAGAAAACTAATTAATTGTGGTACTAATCGAACTCTCTTTTAAGTAACTGAATATTTTCAAACACAAATAAATCCAAGCAAAATCATGTACTTAATGATCCAAGGAGTCATTTTGTATTCAATCAAGGATAAATATAATAGAATCCTTCAATAATATCTAGTGAGAGCATGGAAATTATGAACCTCTACCGCATTTTTGGTAGATTCCCAAGAAATAATTACATAAACCATCATTGGGTCTAAAATTACATCCTGATGAGACACCAAATTACTATTTACATACACTTATCATTTCTATTACATGAATTTTGATAGTCTCTATAGAGTTAATTATTTCATAGAAATTATAATAAAACACTGAGATGATCTACATGCTCGTCCTATGTCATTGAGTAGATTAATATATCAGCAATGGACATGAATATGAACTGGACCCAGAACTAACAGAAAACATAGTTAATGGGCCCTATGAACCCTTATAGTGTGTTCATTCCACTGAATGCCATGACCACAAACTCAAATTGCTCTTACCTTTACTTGAAGGTAGTATTCAGAATATCTTTATACTTCAACCACATCTAAGGATATCTAGATAGAAAATTGATCTTCAAAAACCAACAACCTCCCATTATTTGGTGGAATAGATTATATATTATTTAAGGGGTGTACTGATTCTTAACCACCACCTTATTCAAAATCCAGTAATCTATACACAACCTAATACTAAAATATTCCATCATAGTGAATAAAATTGGATCACCTCAAGTGGATACACTCTATTGGATGAACCTCTCTACATCAAGTCATCAACCTACAGCCTCAAATATCATATCTCTATAGACACTATTAGACAAGAAGACATAAAAATTAGAGGTGTTTCAAGATAAATATTTATGTGAAGACAATTTCATAACCCCATTTTGGTTGACATCAAGAAACTCATCCAAAAAACTAGGAACATACTTTAAATGAGATTCCACTAACATATATCCTAACATGGAAAACATAGCCTCCACTTTCCTACCACCTGTTCGAAAAATCCACTCATTAAAAACACTACTCATTGGCCTTCCAAATCACTAAATAAAACCCTCCTCTATAAATAATTGTTGTTATCATGAATGGAAGATAAAAAATCCATACCATAAAAAATATCATATGGTTATATCTATAGTAAAATAAATACCCCATTGATTGGGTCTACACTATCACAAGTCTATACCACCACCACGCATCAATCAGTGCAATATGAACACCAACTAGTGTGGATAACACCAGAGGAATTTGATGTCTCTCCATATTTTTTCCCAAATCATAAAACTATGTAATAGAAATATAATAGTGTGAGTCTCTTGAGTCAAACAAGATGGAAACTAGGGTATATGATAAACAAATTTTACCCTAGATGAATTTTTTCCATACGGGCATTGAAACCACCATATTATGCATCTAAAATCATCTATCTTCTATTACACTATACTAACGGCCTCTATGATCAAGATATATCCTAGGTACCTAAGTAAAGGGACCATAATGAGGTTTTAGACAACAAAATCCATATACCCCCAGTTGAATAAACCCCTGATTCCCCGAATACTAATACATTCTATAAGGAAAATAACACTAATTATAAAAAATATAATTATCACCCATATTGTACTAACCTTCCTAATCTATCAGGAACTGTTACTTGAGGTTTCTATAACCTTTACATAAATATATTGAAAATGGAAACCCTTTGGAATATTTTAAAGATACATTAGCCCCAGAATAAAATGGGAACATTTTCTATGGTCAGGCCCATTCCTGTTGAGCCCCCAGCTATCTAGAAATCCATGGTCTACTCCCTGAAACCCTTCTCTTAAATATTCCCTTATATCTACTAACATAGGTCTCATATCCCAAAGAGTGAAACTACTCAATAACCTATACCTTCTTCTACACATCCAAATACATTTGGAATAATAAATGGGGAGAATAAAAAATTGATTGTTGGGTGTTGTTTCTCCTCAATATTCCATGATCTAGACACCTCATCTAGAAATATATGAGTAAATATGAGGGAGGTCATCGAACATAAAATTTTGTTTTTTCACAATTATATTCCCCATATAAATGGAAATAATTTCCTTCCACCTTTCCTCCTTCACCATCGATGACAAGAATTCTAATTGGGGCTCTTCTTAAAATATCAACCACGAAAAATATTCCCCCTTTCTTTCCCAAAGATACATCATCCACCACTGATGAATAGATTCCAATATCATACTAACTTGTAAAGACAACCAAAACTCAACTAGATCATTATTTATATAGAAACAAATGTTATGATCTTCCATCTAGTGCTATTTCTCCAAACTAGAGTTGCTCCCTTAATAATTTCCTAACTCCTTGTTGAAAGGAACCCATGTCCCTCCTCCTTGAATCATCATGGATTGTCAAATCGATCCTTTGGTGATAAAATTGATCTTCCTACTAAACCTATACTACTCTATATTCACATAGGATATGACAAGAATATACTTTAGGGAATGCAATGAGAAACCCTAATCCTAGTAGCATGGAATTTTATCAATGTTTATTTAAAATTTTAATTTTAATTAAACATAATAACATAATAAAAACGTGAATAAAATCAATTATGATGCATTTATCTCTCATATTTATCTACCCTATAAATAGGAACACCTCAATTGGTTATTGAATAATCTCAGCATCAATGCATTAGACCATAAGGGGAATTAAAATCATTTTTTCTAGCTAGTTTCCATAAACTACTCAACTTACCAATATCAGATGGCCTTGTTTCCCTATCAACCCATCCAATACCAATAGTTTCTAATTCAACAATAAATCATTTATATCAACCAAAACTATTGATACACCCCTTTTATCAACCGCTCCATCCAAAATTACCCCTTTTAGGCCTGCAATGACATAAGATAGATAATGACCCCCTGTGTCCCACCGTCAATAGGTACCTGGTTGGAGACTAGTATCAAGGTTGTAGAAATAACACATATGGAATGCATTAACCTTATAATAGTATAAGATCAATAAATGGGATAATCCAATGAAAATGAGATCCATTATATAATATAATATTAAACACAAAACCATCCCCCAATGCAAGAATAATATAATAAATACAAAAAAGTATCCCATTAAATACCAATGAAAAGTAGTATTGTTGAAACTCAACAACTACATCAATATCCTAGATATTAATATTAATCATAGTTTTGAAAATCCTCCTGGAGACCAAAAAAATAGTTTTTATATACTCAGGGTGAGAATAAAATGTTTACTCTGTAGGATAATACTGTAACATCCCAGTTAAATAACAAAATAAAGCATTTTCATATTTACTAATATTTATGATTTAATTATTAATTTTATTTTAAAAGGGATTCTATGTTCGATTGCATTCCAGATACGTAACAATAGGATTCATTTTAATCTTACGTTGCACACAATGTTGAGTTATATTGAAAAATAATAATCTAATATTATTTTTAATGGTAGCTAACACCTTGTTGAGGTATTATAGGTAATAAATAGAACTAACTAAAATATGAATATAAATGTTTTTTAATTTTTTTACATTTATCAAATAAATTTTTTAGTCTTATAAAAAGAAATATTATGATTTTAAGAATAAATACTCTAATATTCATTAAAAAATTGATTTACTTACTTTGGATGGTGAAACCTAATTAAATATAGATTTGGTAACTTTTATAAGTTTTATTTTACAAAATAAAATTCTTCTTTAGAATTGGGACATCAAAATTTACTTTGGGTAAATTTTTGATATTTTTCCAATAATATTCATTTTTTAATGAATAGTGAAAATACTGTACTTCAATTCAAAAATTCCATTTAATCTAATTTATTTATAAGGATAGGTTAACTTTTTTAATTTTTTTGAATTTTAATTATATTATTATTTTTATTTTAATCCAAATTTGTTCATTTTAAGTAAATTAAATTTGAAATTAGTCAGAAATAAGTGACAATATTTTGATAGTTATTATTTCATAAAAACACAGTTTTTTTTACAGTGGGAATAAACTTGAAATTAATTTATCCCACTTCTGTGTTCTGAATTTTAGAAAAATTGATTCCATATTTTTAATAGGTATGCCCAAATTGTGTAAATATGTATCTTTTTTTATACGTTATGAATATTTACTTCAGAAAAAAATTATTTACCATGGTTAAAGTGTAAATATGGTAAATAAGGGTAAAAAAATATTATTATAATAATCTGAACATACACTAAAATGTGTCCTAATCCTATTTGAGGATACATTGAAGACCATTGATATCCTTGGGTTGATTTTGGAACCCCATGGAGCCACTTAGGAGTGATAATGACACATTATATTACTTAATTTAATGTAAGGACAAAAATTACTTAAACAGATATCGTTTAGTAAATTAATTATTTCATGGCGTTATATAAGTTATCTCTTCCAGTATTAATATTTATTTTATATTTAAAACGATTTCCAATATCATGATTTTTTTATAATTTTTAGACATCAAATAAATAAAATTATTTAGGACACGATAATGATGCAGTGTTTACCTTAGTAATAAATGATTTAAATAAATAAGATTATAAAGAGTAAAAAAATCCAAAACATATCCAATTATTTTTGGATGATTTTATTTACAACATCAGTCATCTAATATTCTACTTTAATGAGTTTTGGACCTTTAAAAACCGATAATCATTATATAATAAAATAATATTTTTAAGCTTTCCTAAAGAGCCCCTCCCCCCTTTATAAAAATCCTCCACTTCTATACCATTACTCACCCTTCTCAAATCCCTTGAATCGTCGCAAATCTACCCAATTAAGCTCCATACATCCCTCGCCTCCTCCAAGAAGCATTCCTATAGTTATAAGGAAATTCCAATAATCCTTTTTGTTCAAACCAATGGGAGATACTCGATTTAAAGGTAACGTTTTATCTTATGTTCTTTTGTTTTATTTTCCTTGTCCAACCCCATAACACATTTTATTACATTATTTTGTAGCAACACCAGTATCCTAAATATAATATTTTTATTTTGTGATATTTATTCTAACTACACTTACACGCACCTCCATCTAATGCGTAGAGAACATCTTGTTTCTGTTGACGACAAACTAACATCTCGCGAAACGATGATTGTTAAATATTCTCCTACCACCTCTTATGTTGGCCGTTAAGATGTGATTGTATTTATATGTGATATATATTATATTTATATTTTTTCAAAGCTTATGTATTTTTCATTTATATAATACCTTTATGGGTTCTATAGTGGGTAAATACGATAATTTCATTTGAGGAAGTGCGGACAACCGCCCCCTCAAAGTGATATGACTCGTTCATGCCAAACGTGGAATGTAAAATGGTTAGAGTTAATAAAATAATATATTATATTATAATATAATTATAATATACCTATTTATCATTATCTTCTCATTACATTAAATACCCAATAGAAATTAATGTAGCGTTCATGCATACATACGACTTACTGTCTCCATGAACAGTTCATTTTATTTATTATCTCCAAATGTTTGTACTATTATAAATAAATATATAATAGATATATATGATATATATGATATCTAAATCATTAATATAATTATGGATATAATATAAATTTGACAACATGTACAATTTATATTTATAAAAAGTTTATTTTTAACTCATGTTATGAACATCAAAAAAATGTCTGATATGAACTCATATAATTAACTAATTATTATTGAAAGGAAAAAATTGATATAAAAGGAATAATAAACTTGAAAAAGTTTCTTAATAATGTATAAATTAACTTTAGTTTATTATTAATGATATCAAATAATGACTGAGTCAAGTCGGACATGAGGTAAGGGACTTCGTCTCAATCTCCTTTAATTGAGGCATATTTTCTTTTATACACGACTTTATTTTATATAGTGTATAAAAACATTTGAGTTCTCAATTTATTTCAAAAGGAATATTTTTCAATGAGGCGTTTTATGAAATGACAAAAAGAATTTTTCTTTTTAACATAAGCGGTGACAATGACCTTTTAGGCCTCCATGAGCGTTATTTTATATTTGGCTTCCGTAACTAACTGTAATGTTTTTAATAGGAAAATAAATACCATATAATATTTTACGTATTTTGGTTTTGAAAATGATTTTGATAATTTATTTTTTATTTCAATATATTAAAATAATATATTGTGATTGAAATGTGGAAAAGTTATCTTTCCTTTATGTTTGTTTTATGTGTTATGAATATCTTATGGTTTTTGGGCATTGATTACGTTTAAAGCTTGTTCTGTGAAAGCCTTGGGATGGTGAGCCTGATCTAGCTCTCCAATGCATTGGGTAACGCGACGGAGGTAAACCTGAATGTTTCTCCTAAGAGTTTTAGGGAATATAATGTGATGAGTATTTCAAATGAAACTCCCTACATAGTTGTGATAACAACAACGTAAGTATGATATGGATGCCACAAGTTACCTTTATAATTTATGATTTCCATGTGTTATTAATAAATATTATGATTTAATGAGGTATGGTCTTATTCTTGGTATGTATTTATGGGATAATTATATCTTTCTTTACCTTATAACCCTTACTAAGATTTTTATGATCATCCCAAGTTTTTATAAATGTTTCTCACTTGGTATAAAGATGAATAGTGTCATGGATGGGATAAAAGAAAAGTCATACTATCTAAAACACGGTACTGGACATGACTCATATTTTAAAGAGTTTTTATTTTAAGAAAAAATGGAATCTGAGAAGAAGTGTCTACTTTGTAAATTTTTTGAGTTATAATATTTAAGGACTAATTTTCTAAAAATCTAAACCTAAAAATATCCTCAACATGAATTATTCATTTAATTCAAAATTATGTAATGTTTTACAAATGGGTTCTTATAGTTGGTATTAAATGTCAGTTTAGAAAACTTTAGGAGAAAGGATATTGTTAAATTAGTATCCATAAATTATTTTTAGTTTATGTTGTGATTTAAATGATATAGAATTTATAGATTACCATGTTTCTTTTCCAAAAATATTTCTATTTTCATAATGGTTTTCCATAGAGGAAACCAAGTAGCTATGATTGGACAAAATCAGGAGGAAGGAAACCTTCCAAATCAGTAACTTGAGATGGTCAGAATCAGAACTGAATAGTTTTTTGCAGTGATGGAACAATTGAATCAGGCAATAAATGGTGGTGGTATCTACAATGTCCCACCCTCAAAACATTACATAATATTGAATTAAATGAATAATTCATATTGAGGATCTTTTTAGGTTTATAGTTTTAGAGAATTAAGACATAACTATTACATCTCAAAGATTACAAGGTAGAAACATCTACCCAGTTTCCATTTTTTAAAAAAAATATAAACTCTTGAACAAAAGAGTCATGTATAGTTACATGTTTTAGACATCATGAAATTTCCATGATCAAATCCTTGACCGTATTACACTTTATGTCATCCGGAAAACATTTCAAAAACATGGGATGAGCACAAAAAGCTCAGTAAGGGATATAAAAATATTGAAAGGAAAAATTATTCCATGTATAAATAAGAATGAAGATGTAGAGGTTTAACCCAATGAATTGAAATTGGGTTAAGAAGTTCTATTGAGAAAATTTGACAGCCTAACGACGTCACATAGAATTATAGAAAAAGAGTTGATGAGAGAGATAAAGCGTCTCTCATCACTTGGACATAAACTTTACAGAAATAAGGATATATAAGAAAATATCCAAACATAAAAAGATGTAAATTAAAAGTCAAAACAAAAATAAGTATTTTAAAAATTTGAGGGTAAAAGGTTCCATTACCGACTTGGATAACTTTCAAAACGTACACCCCATGAAGGAAGGACTATACAACATTGATGTAAATAACCATAAACAAAATTATATTACACAAATAGTTAAATAATTGTTAGTGAATACACCAATCAAAGGGAATGGTGGAAAATGTTTCATAAATCTCTCGGGGATAAAGGTTAGATGAAAAATCCCTTACAAAAACTCAGCAGCCTAACGACACCACTTAAAACGTCCAAAAATGGATTTATGTGATCAAATAGGGTCTCCCATAATATGCTAATAAAAATTACAGTATGAGGAAAATAAAATAACATCCCCAAACATAATAAATATTAGCTTAAAAGAAATGACATAAAATAGAGTACTTAAAAAGGAAGAGAGAGGTAGGATCCCTTACCTTAAGTCCGACTTGTCTTGTTCGTTTCTTTATATTCCTGAATAATAAACTAGAGTTAATTTATAATTTATTAAGAACCTTTTTCAAGTTCATTATTCCTTTTATATAACTTATTACCATTTTGTGAACATTTTGTAATTATTTAAGTTAATAACGGTCGTTTTGTCGGTCATTCGTACTTGAGTCAAAAATAAACTTCTTATAATTACAAGTTGTTCATGTGGTAAAATATAAATTATATATAGAATTATATTAATGATGTAGATATAATATATATCATATATATCCAGTATATACTTAAATTTATAATATTACATAACATTTAAAGGTAAGAAATGAAATGCACCGTTTATGGAGACGGTAAGCCGTACGTACGCATGGACGCTACTTTCATTTCTATTTCCTATTTAATGGAATAAAAACTAATTGAGAGATATATATATATTATATTAAAGTATAATATATATGTTATATAGGTTACATAAGTTCATTAATTTCATTTTTTAAACATTCCATGTATTGCATGAGCGAGTCACATCACTTGATGGGGCAATAGTCCACATTTCCTCAAATAAAATTATCGCATTTGCACAACATGCAAAGCATAAAGGTATTTTTTAAATGTAAAATATAGAGGAATAGATAGTAAATAAATATAATATATATCATGAATAAATATAGTTCCATCATAATGGACACCAGGAGAGGTGGTAGGAGAAGATAGAACAATCAGCATTTCGTGAGGCAGTAATTCACCATCCACAGAAACAGTATGTTCTTTAACCATTAGACGGATGTGTGCGTAAGTTTAGATCACAAAATTATTTTAAAAATATCATAGTATATTGAATATACTGGTTTTGTTACAAAATAAACTAATAAAACAGTTTAGGGGGGTAGTAGAAGCAAAATAAAACAAAATAACATTAGAGAATACATTACCTTTAAATCGGGTAACTCTTCTTGGTTTGAACCAAAAGGGTTTCATGAAGAGCATTATTCCTAAGGTATGGCTTATAGGATTAAGATATGGATGTGTAGAGATACAATTAGAAGATTTTGGTCGATCCAAAGGCTTGAGAGGTGTGGGTAAGGTGGTAGAGGTGGGGGCCTTTTATAAGAGGTAGGAGAGGCACTCTTGGAATGTAAAGAAATGATACTTTATTATATAATGAGTTTCAGATATTAAAGGTCCCACAACTATATATTTTGAGGATAAGGTGATAAGGCTTATAAATACACTCATACAATAGGTCTTTGACAAGTTTATGTCTTAGATTTTACATCATCTTTTCATTTTATTTAAAACGTTCATTAATGAGGTCATCACTACATCATCATGGTGTCATAAATATATTTATTTATTTGATGTCTAAAAATAAAAAAAAACTCATGATGTAGGAAATATTTTTATCTTTATAATTAATATTTATAGAAAAAAATATGACTTGTATAACCTCATGTAATTTTTTTTAGTAAAACAACACATGTTTGTGACACTTTTATTTTAACTTTAAATAAAAAGTTATTAGTGTCATTTTCCTTCCCAAGTGTCCCCATGGGGTCCCCAAGTTGACCCATGGATTTTCCTGGTCGTATATGAATTATCACATAAGTGTTGGACAAGTGTAAAGTTAATTTCATATTATTATATCATTATATTTACCTTAAATTACACTAATTACCTTTAACCGCGATTAATAAAAATTAAAAGTTACTATTCACCAAAAAATTATTTTAATCCCATTGAATCACATTTTACATCTTAATTACAACCATGTATGTTGGAGTTTTGAAATAAAAATCACAGAGGTGGTAAATTTTCATTTAAATGAAAAATCAGTTTTTTAACTACCACTTAGTGGCTTCACTATTCATCAAAAATTGAAGTTTTTCAGAAAAATACCAAAAATTCACCCTAAGCTATATTTGATATTCCGAATTAAAATATGATGTATATTTTAAAAAATTAAAAAAAAATATATGTTTCATTAATTAATTTAATAATTAATTCATGTTGTCAAATCAAATAGCGTGTTTTTATGAAATAATATCTATCAAAAGATTGACACTTGTTGAAGTCCAATTTCAAATTGAAATTAATTACAATGACCACCATTGGATTAAATTGTAAAAATATATTCTAATTTAACTTTAAAACCAATTAAAAATATAATATATTCATATAAATAAATTATATTAAAAGGAGATTTTGAATTTAAATACAACATATTTCACTTATTCATTTAAAAAAACATTATCGGAAAAATAACAAAAACATACTCAAAGTAAATTTTGATGTCCCGATTTTAAAGAAGGATTTTATTTGGTCCAATAGAATGTATAAGAGTGACCAATACTATTTTCAAAGAGGTTTCTCCATCAAAATGTGATTAATTGACCTTTTAGTGAATATTAGAGTATCTATGCCTAAAATTGAATTCTATACTTATTTTAAGCCGTTATCTTTTATTGGATAAATTTAAAAAAAAATTAATAAACATATATAATCATATTTTAGTTATTTATATTCATTCCCGCCAATAAAAAGGCTATGTGTTAATTACCATTTAAAATAATATTATTATATTATTAGGGTGCAACGTAAGATTTCAAATAAACTCGTTGTTGCGTATCGGGTACGCTATCGAACATAGAAACCATTTTGAAGTAAAAATTAATATTTAATTCACAAATATTAATAAATATTAAAATGTCTTATTATTTATTTACCTGTGATGTAAAATCCTCCCCCCCCCCTTTTGGGAATTGTGTCCTCACAATTTTTAAAATTGGACATTGAAACTTCCTTGAAAGCCTCACATCGTAAAAGAAGTTAATAAAACTGTCACTTTAATATAAATAAAGAGAAGTACAAAGGTCACTCAAGTTAACCCATACTGGGATTCCGTGTAAGAAAAAATGGATATGGAAGAGAAAACAAAGGGTCATGATCTGATAGAGAGTGATAGAAAACATGTTTAGTGGAAAGTTAACCACCAGAGAATCACAATCTTCTGATGGGTTAAACGGTATTTGATTCCCCGGTAGGAAAAGTTAACAAACATCATTTTTGTTTTAAGTTACATTTCATTATAGAATTTATTTATAAGCTTAAATAAAACATAAGGAAACATACTCACATGTCTTGTAGAATTCTATCTCCAACTATATTTCTTACACAAACTCATATTTTCTCCAAAAGACGAGTATTTAGGATGACTTATTCATATTAAGAAAACTATAATCATCTTCTAGAGAATCACCTAACCCACAAAAGATGAAATATATATTTCCCATGTATTTAAACCTTATCTAAAACCAAAAAAATTAGTACAAGATCAGATAATACACAAAAAGGATAATCCTTTATAAAAAGAAATTATATTCATAATCTCCAAAATTTGTCCAAAAATACCAAAAGTTCATCAAAGACCATTCAATAAATAGCTATCCATAAAATTCTTCAACGTAATCAAAACTAAGATTGATACCCAAATCTATGAAGGATTTGATCACATAGTCTTCCATGATATATCTTATCATTTATCTCCAAATAACATCAGTTGCTCTTAAAGTCTCATATTCAAATGCTATTTTCCTAATCCCATATTCTCCAAGATTGGTTAATAATTTTCATAAATAAACAAAATCGTCATATGTCCACAATAAAGGCATAGATTCTTAAAAAATAAAATTCCAATGTTTCCCCTCAATTGAAATGCCAAATTATTCTATTTTCTATAGGCATATATTTTTTCCATGAAAGAGAGAACATCTTCCACAATAACCATTATTACTTAGTCACCAAATCATTTTCCGATGCTAAGGATATCCTTTTAATAAAACATAAGTTCCCAAAATCAACATATTCTTGATCCATAAAATCATTTAACTAAAAATAATAATTCATACTAACCAGGGACATCACTTAGGCTAGTTATAGTCCATGCAACCTAGTCTCCATTCAGTTATGGGTTCAATTCATGTGGCCTTTCCAGATGCGATGGGTTGTCACCCATCTTACGGGTTGTCCTTTTTATAAATCTAAAAAATAACCCTAACATGTTTTAACCTAAATGGTTTCCTTACACCTCTCATTTTCAAAAAAATTCATTATGATCTCAACATCTTCATTCTTGAAGTATTATTTCACCATCAAAAGATAAAATAAAACGATCCCCAAAATGAAGAACATCATACCTTGATCATGGTGTCCATTTGGTATCATCGTCATCTTGTTCACGTAGGTAGAAGCACCATGCATTACAACAATGACTTTGAGATCCTTAAAATTCATTTTTCATCCATCCAAATACACCTTGTACAACATGGGTCATATGGGTGTTCACAGAAAAACAGTATTGGAAAATAATCATTTATAACATATAATTTCAAAACATCTGATAAGACATGATTTCTATAAAATAGTATGACCGAATTTGAGTTGAAACTTTCAATTAACGGTCCATTTAAAATTCCATAGTTATGAAATGAGAGAATATATTTTAAAAGAAAATATAAATAGGTTGAACAAGGGTCTCCTTCTTCAGAAGCTTCGTTAAAATCATAATATGCTTCAAAATATCTTGATATGGTAAAATATTTGAAAATTCCTTGATAATATTTACCTTTCTTGAAAATATGAGAATATTGCCAAAATCGGATTTCTCTAAATACAACCCATGATCCACGATGATAACGAGGTATAGTGGAGGTGTTTGATATCTCAAACAGCTTATTGCAAGTGAGTTGTATGCTAGAAAAAGTTTCACAATCATCTGAACATGACTTTACAAAAATTATTGCAAGCAAGTCATTAGTAAGAGATAAGAATGTCATTAGAGATCCTCCTCCTTCCATTTCCTTGATCTGAAAAAAGTTATAAAACAAGGATTTAACTAAGATAATAAACACAGGGACTAATCATGCGTTTAAAGAAAAATCCTAATCCCTTAAGTTGATTAAACCGAACTTTGATACCAACTATAAAGACCCATCCTTAAAACATTACATAATCTTGAATTAAATTAAAAATTCACATTGTAGATATTTTCAGGTTTAGAGTTTTAGAGAATTAGGACATAACTATTACATCTCAATGATTACAAGGTAGACACATCTACTCGGTTTCTATTTTTGTGACAAAATATAAACTCTTGAACAAATGATTCATGTCTAGTTCCATGTTTTAGACAACATGACATTTCCTTGATCCCATACTTGACTGTATACCACTTTAATCGTGTGGAAAACATTTCAAAAGCATGGGATGAGAAGAAAAGCTCATTAAGGGATATAAAAATATGGAAAGGAAACATTAGTCCACGTATACATAAGAATCATTGAAAACACACATTACTCATAAAACATAAGCACTTTAACATACCTCATGAAATCATAAGATTTATGAATAAATCATAGAAATCATAAGAAATAAAGGTAACTTGAGGCATTAATAACATTATTAAGTAGGGAGTAACCCTAATGGTTACGTTTGGAATACCCATCATAGTATATTCCCTAAATATCTTCGTAGAAACCATTGCATTTAACTCCTTCTCATTACCCAATGCATTGGAGAGCTATATCGAGCTCACATTCCCTTAGTTTATCACGGAACCACCCATCTTCATAAACAATTAAAAAGAACTATAACATAATCGTATCACATAAAACATGCATAAAGGAAACATAACATTTCCACATTTCAATCCCAAGATATCAAAAACACATTGAAATAATCAAAACATTATCAAAACCATTTTCAATACCAATATAAAATAAAAGTAAAACATGGTATATATATTTCATTTAAAGATAATTAATGGCTTGTAGAGGAAGCCGAAACTCAAATAATGTCCACGGCGGCGGAGAAGTCGTTGTTTCCGCATACGTAAGAAAAAACATTCCCTTTTTTCATTTATTAAAACGCTTTGTATAAAAATATTCCTTTTGAATAAAATTAAATGTCAAAGGGGTTTATACACCATATAATAGAATGTTGTGTATGAAAAAAATATGCCTCAATGAAAGGAGATTGAGATGAAGTCCGATACAAAGACGGTATCATTAGATTAAGGATTAATCTATTACATAAATATGTGTGACAAACATAAATAAACCCAATATAAGTGGATATTAAGTGTAAAAAATCCTAGTTTATCCACACATATTCATGGAATGACATAATGAAAAAGTAGAGGTTTAACCCAAAGAATCGAAATTGGGTTAAGAAGTTCCCTTTGAAAAATTTGATAGCCTAACGAAATCACATATAATTTTAGAAAAAAATTTGATGAGAGGGATAAAGGGTATTTCATCACATGGACATAAAATTTATAGCAATAACGATATTAAAGAACATATCCCAGCATAAGAAGATGTATATTAAAAGACAAAACTAAAATAAGTATTTTAAAAATTGGAGGGTGGAAGGTTCTCTTACCGACTTGGGTAACTTTCGAAACGTACACCCCATGAAAGAAGGACTATACAACATTGATGTAAATACCCATAAACAAAATTATATTACACAATGAGTAGAATAATGGGAAGTACATACACCACTCAAAGTAAATGGTGGAAAATGTAGCATAAATCTTACAGGAATAAAAGTGATATGAAAAATCCCTTACGAAAACTCGGCGACCTAAATATGCCACTTAAAACTTCCAAAAATGGATTTATGGGATCAATTAGGGTCTCTAATAATATTAAAATAAAAAGTAAAGTATTAGGAATATAAAATAACATCCCAAAACATAATAAATATTAGCATAAAATAAATGACATAAAAGAGAGTACTTAAAAAGAAAGAGAGAGGTTGGATCCCTTACCTCAAGTTCGACATGTCTTGTATGTTTCGTAATATTCTTGAATAATAAACTATAGTTAATTTATACATGCTTAAAACCCTTTTTCAAGTTCATTATTCCTTTTATATCACTTATTACCATGTTATGAACAATATGTAATTATTTAAGTTAATAACAGTCGTTTTGACGATCATTGGTACTTGAGTCAAAAATAAACTTCTTATAATTACAAGTTGTTCATGTGATGAAATATCCATTATATCCAGAATTATATTCATTATATAGATATCATATATATAATAAATATCCGGTATATACTTACATTTATAATATTTCATAACATTTAGAGGTAAGAAATGAAATGCGTCGTTCATGGAGACGGTAAGCCGTACGTACGCATGAACGCTGCTTTCATTTCTATTTCGTATTCAATGGAATTAAAACTAAATGAAATATATATATATATATATATATATATATAATTCCATTATAATATATATGTTATATAGGTCACATAAGTTCATGAATTTCATTCTTTATACATTCCATGTATTGCATGAATGAGTCACATCACTTGAGGGGGCGGTAGTCAAACGTCCTCAAATGAAATTATCGCATTTTCCCAACATGCAATGAATAATGGTATTTTTTAAATATAAAATACATAAGTATAGAGAGTAATTAAATATAATATATATCATAAATAAATATAGTTCCATCATAATGGCAACCATGAGATGTGGTGGGAGAAGATAGCACAATCAGCGTTTTGTGTGGCAGTAATTCGCCATCCCCAGAAACAGTATGTTCTTTAACCATTATATGGAGTTGTGTGTAAGTGTAGCTCGAATACTTCTCATAAAAACAACCTAGTATATTGAAGATACTGGTTTTGTTACAATATAAAGGAATAAAAATAGTTTATGGGGTTTTAGAAGAAAAATAAAACATAAGAACATTAGAGAAGACATTACCTTTAAATCAGGTAACTCCTCTTGGGTTGCGGGAATCCTCTGCTTGCAACGGTTTCATGTTCCCTCGTGATTAGGATTTAATGGTTTGTGTTTGTTTCTCTAAATGTGTGATTTGTTTCTCTGGATCTGTATATGGTTTTTTTTAGGTCGGGTTTGGAAATGTTTCCTGATGGTCGCTGGTTATCGGCTATGGTTATATTGACAGCGCTCCTGGTTGGATTTATGGGTGTAAGACCGGTTCGTTCAACGGAATACTCTTTGGAACACTCTGCAACCTTATTTATGCACGTCGGTGTATTCCGCAGCGGTTAGCTCTTGACCACGGGTGAGGTGATGTTTTCAGACGTTGGTGAAGCTCATCTTCATTCGGGTTGATGCAGTTTCCCTGCTGTTCTCTGGTGGGCGTGATGAAGAGGGTGGTATGGCCGGTGGATGTCTATCACCGGTGATGCTCACAGGTGATGCTCACCGGCAAGGATGTCTGTTGAATGGTGGTTGGTCCGGCGTGCCCTGCTGGCGATATGATTGGTGGCGCGTTCCGAGGCGTCTGTGCGGTGACTGACGCTTGATGATGGCTCGTGGCTCGAGGCGGGACACATGGCTCGTGGATCGAGGAGACTGCGCAGGATGGTTCCTGTTTGGGTTTGAATTTTGAATTTTAATTTTTCTAAGTCGTCTGGTATTTTGTGCGGTTTTGGGTTTTCCTCAAACCGGGTTGGGGTACCGGTTCCCTCTAACCGGCTTTTGAAAATGAAAAAAATAGATTGGAAGGCCTCTTGGTTTGAACCAAAAGGGTTTCTTCAGGAGCTTTATGCCTAAGGTAAGGCTTCTAGGATGAGGATAGGGATGTGGAGAGAACAATTGAGCAGATTGTGGTCGAGAAATTGGCTTTAGAGGTGTGGTTAAGGTGGTAGAGGTGAGGGTCTTTTATAAGAGGGAGGAGGGGCACTCTTGGAAAGTCAAGAATTGTTACTTTATTATATAATGAGTTTCGGATTTTAAAGGTCCCATAATTATATATTTAGAGGATATGGTGATAAGGGATCTATATCCACCCATCCAATAGGTCTTTGACAAGTTTAAGTTCTATATTTTACATTATCTTTTCATTTTATTTGAATCTTTCATTAATGAGGTCATCACTGCATCATCATGGTGTCATAAATAAGATTATTTATTTAATGTCTAAAAATTATGAAAAAAATATCATGATGTAGTAAATCTTTTTATATTTCTAATTAATATTTATAGCCAAAAATATGACTTGTATAACCATATGTAAAAATTGTTTTAGTAAAACAACACATTTTTTAAACATTTTTATTTTAACTTTAAATAAAAAGTTATTAATGTCATTTTCTTAACCAAATGTCTCCATGGGGTCCCCAAGTTGACCCATGGATTTTAGTGGTCAGATATGACTTCTCCAATAAGTGTAGGAAAATTTTAATGGTAATTTCATATTATTATATCATTATATTTACCTTAAATTACACTAATAACCTTTAATCACGATTAATAAAACTTAAAAGTTACTATTCACTAAAAAATTATTTTAATACCATTGAACCAAATTTTACATCCTAATGACAACCATGTATGTTGGATTTTTGAAATTCAAATCAAAGAGGTGGTAAAATTTCATTTTAATGGAAAATCACTTTTTTTAACTACCACCTAGTGGTTTCACTCTTCATCAAAAATTGATGTTTTTCAGAAAAATAAAAAAAATTCACCCCTAAGATATATTTGATATTCCGAATTCAAATATGATGTCTATTTTAGAAAATTAAAAACATATAAGTTGCATTAATTAAATTAATAATTAATTCCGGTTGTCAAAACAAATAGCGTGTTTTTAAGAAACAATATCTTTCAAAATATTGACACTTGTTTAAGTCCAATTTCATGGTGAAATTAATTACAATTACCACCATTGGATTAAATTGTAAAAAAATATTCTAATTTAACTTTAAAACCAATTCAATAGATAATCTAATCACATAAATAAATTAGATTAAAAATGGATTTTGAATTTAAATACAACATTTTTCACTTATTCATTTAAAAAAACGTTATGGGAAAAATAAAAAAACATACACAAAGTCAATTTTGTTGTCCTGATTCTAAAGAAGTATTTTAATTGGTGAAATAGAATTTATATTAGTGACCAAAACTATTTTAAAGAGGGTTATCCATGAAAAGGTGATAAATCGACCTTTAAGTGCATATTAGAGTATCTATGACTAAAATTGAATTCCTTACTTATTTTAAGCCGTTATCTTTTATCAGATAAATGTAAAAACATTTAACAAAAATATATAATCATTTTTTAGTTATTTCAATTCATTTGTTCCAATAAAATGGCTACGTATTAACTACCATTTAAAATAATATTATTGTATTATTAGGGTGCAACGTAAGATTTCAAAAAAAAACTCATTGTTGCGTATCGGGTACGCTATTGAACATAGAAACCATTATGAAGTAAAAATTAACATTTAATTCACAAATATTAATAAATTTGAAAATGCCTTCTTCTTTATTTACCTGGGATATTACAGTATCCATGCATGAGATCAGCTAAAACAATAAAAGAGAAACATGTCAATAGTCGAGCATTTCATGTGGAAACATCCCCCATCATTCAGAGGATCATCTGACCCTCTGCTAGATGAATGGTGGATTAAATCACAGGAGAAGATGTTTGATGTCATGGGTTGTTCAGAACATCAAATGGTCAGTCTCGCTATTACTGTTTTGAAGGCTATGTTGATCAATGGTGGTCGATGGTGAAAATTATCAGGGATAGGGAGGAGATTGATGCTCTAGATTGGTATTAATTCAAAGGTATGTTTCTTGAGAAGTATTTTCCTAAGGTGGTTTGTCTTATTATGGAAAATATATTCCTGGAATTGATGTAGGAGGATGACTCAGTGGATTCTTATGAAGAAAAATTCACTCGATTGGCAAGGTATTCTCCAATTTTCATATGAGATCTTTATAGTAAAATCAACCGTTTTTACTTAGGATTAAACCCAATGTATCAAATGGATTTAGCTTCATGTGATTTAAAAAGTTATGAAAAACATGTTGAATGTGTGGAGAAGGTGGAAATGGAGTTTTTCAATGATCATCTGTTCTTTGAAAAACAACAGAATAATAGGTCAAGGTGGCAGAAGAAATTATCAAAAACACAATTTATGGTTTGCTGAAAAATAAATTTACATATATTTTAAACTCAACGGTGTTACAATATACATATTTTTATATATATATTTTTTATATTTATATGTGTTTGTATATATTTATATTAGATTTTTATATTATTATATTTAATGACATATATACCTGTATTTATATATATTTATTTATAATTAAAATGTATATGTTTATATTTATTTTTAATTTATAGATATTTATATGTATTTTTGTATATTAATATATATTCATATATACATTTACATATATTTGTGTATATTTATATGATTTTATAGATTTTTATATATATTTGTATATATTTATATGTATTTGTATATATAATGTGGGTATATATATATATATGTATATATATGTTGATATATATATATATATATATGTTTACATATTTATGCTCATATATAATTATATTTAATTTTATATTTGAATTTATATAAATATTTACATATTTATATACATTATGTGGGAGTATATATAAATATATGTATATTAATGTTGATTTATGTATACATTTATATATATTTATGTTAATATACAACTATATTTAATTATATATAATTTATTATTTTATATATTTATGTAAAATTACATTTTTTTAGACAATTATAATAATTTATAGTTATTTATATATATCATGTATGTATATATATATATTTATATGTGTGTGTATATATATTTATATTATTATATAATTTGTTTTAATTATATTTATATATGTTTTCATGTATTTATATAAATTTATATAAATTTATTTATATATATATACATTTAATAAATATTTATATATTTTTCATAAATTTTTATATTTGTATATTTATATATAACTATATTTATATTAATTTAGAGGTAATTACCTCTAAATTATGAATAAATACGTGTACCCATATATATGTATTTACATGTATTAAGATTTTTATATATATAAGAACATTAATGTATTTTTAGTCAATAAAAGATGATTTTGGTGGATTAGTATTTACTTTGTAGATAAAGGTTGGTATTATTTTAAAAAATTAAAACCTCCACCACATAATTTTTTATCCATCTTTTCATTAATAATTTAAAAATAGAAAACCTCCAGTAGAAAACCACCATGGAATGATTCGTGGAAGATTTTAAAAGCATCATGAAATGGCCTAAAACACTAAAATACATGGAGATTTTGAAAAACAATTCTGAATAATTTCATGATGATTTAAATCAAGGATAAATGCCCAAACTACATATTCTAAATGGAATTTTTTCATATTGATGATATTTTTTTTTCAAATGGTGGGGGAATTTTTTGGAAATCCTTGTCACTTAGTATCAAAAGAATTTTTAACTTTAATGTTATGAAAGTTTTTTTCGAGGTAGCATTTTCCATTATTTTATTAATAATTGACCTAATAATATGATATATGTTCCCATACTTCACATTTAAAGACTAGTATTTTGGATTGGGTATTTTTTAGAGAGTACAAAGAATCCCTAGTTGTATCCCACTTAGTTTTATACTCACTCTCTACATGTACACCTTTTGTGTGCATATAATTTGTTTTTTTATCTTGAGTGTATAAAAAGATGTTTCCTTTTTTACATTGGATTGAACCATGGGCTCAAATCTGAGGCTATAGAGGAGTGGAATGCGGGATAACCATGTGTCCCATAGAGTTAAATATTTTTTTTAATTTGATATATTTTGGGTTTAATATATAGGTAACATTGGTTTTATCTATGTATTTTTAATGTATTCATAGTATCACGTTGTGAACTTATGTATTTTTAGTTGCATGGTTGGATATTTATTTTATAATCTATGTCATGTTTGGTTTTGATTATAATGATAAATCTATTTTTTATTTATCATGACAAGTCCAACATATGGGAATACTTTTTTTATTTTTATCGGGATCCATCGTTTATTATGTATTTCTTGTAATTGTTAAACTATTAAAATTGTTTACATGTGACCCCTTTAGAAGTTTTTCTAGCATATACTGATAAACAATATGTCTGATTTCTATGATTTGATTGAAGAATATTAGGTGAGAGTATCTGGTTAGGTTAGAAAAAAAGGTATCAACAAATGAGTGTGAAATTATATCAATGGAATATAGATGTAGGACTGTCATAATTTGATATGTAACCAATAAATAGGCCTAATAAACCTATTAATAAATTAATCACAAGTTACCAGGGATGTCCAGAATTGTGTAGTGTTAGTCATCCCTTCAATAGGTTATCTTTCATTTTATTCCTTCATGATATGGTTTCTTGGGCATTTATGTTTAGTATGAGTGATGTTATTTTAATTTTCTTGTATCATAATTGTTTTTAATTAATTAAATTTCTCTTAATTTTTTTTTTGTTTTCAATAATTTTTATCAATTTTGATTTAATTGATTAATAAATTTCTTGATATATTTTGGTATGGTTATTTTAGTTGTTCTATGATACATATAGATAATGTTTGTTTGTTTTACTGATCTATAGAATGATTTAATTAGTTTCATGGTTGTAATTAATTATCCTTTAATGGTTGTTCTGAAAAAATTTAAATCTATACATTAAGATGAAAGTTACTTTAAAAAATTTAAAGGAATGATATTTTCAAGATTTAATGGGAAAGGATAATTTTAAAAGATATTTTGAAATTTTATCGTATGAATAATGAAATTTTTTTTATTGTTATGAATGTTTTATGAAATACCTAAGGTTATATAATTTTATTTGAAATTGATGATTCATGTTTTAACATTTTCAAATGTTATATTTTTTATGGTCTAAATTGGTATTAATTGAAGGTTATTAGAATAAAAGGGTCTAAATTGAATAAATTGAAATAAATTTTCTTTTTGTATCATTTTCATAACATAAAATAAGTCATTATATTCTTTTTATTCAATAATTTATTTTCATTTATATCTAATATTAATTGGGATGTTTTTCTTTAAGTTTTTTTGATTAGTTTATGTATTATTTTTTGAAGTGGGATTATCTTAGTATGAATTTTTTTGGGATATTATGATTGTATAAAATGATATGGAATATATTTTCGTTTTAGATGTTATTAAAACCCATAAAAATCAGTTATACGGTTAAATATATTTTTATCCAAATAAATAAGTTTCTTTATTTTCATTTTATAGTTTCGGTGTTTTGTTTTTTATGTAAATTTTTGAGTTATTCAATTATACATAATTAGTTTGGGATTTCTAGTATGATGTGTTTTCTTTATTAAAGTCACTCTGATTTGATACTAGTCTATATTTTTTTTTATTTCTAAAAAATACTTTTTAAAGATCACTTTCTAGAAAATATAATTTTATTTTAGTTTCTTTGTAAAAACCAATGAATATAATGTTTATTTTAAATTAGGAGTGTCTATATTTTTTTAGATTTCAATGTAACCATGTTTTTTATGTCTAGTTTATTCAGAAAATCCTTTTTTGATTGGGTTTTTTTTTTAAACTATTTGCTATTTTTTATTTAAATGGATTATAGTTTGAAGGAAAAATGGTTGAATTTAGGGTTTTTTTTATAAATGATTGAAAAGAAATTTGGGAAATATTGTTTTTCTTAAAAAGGATAAAAATTTAATTAAATCTTCTTATTTATGGTTTAAATAATATATTAAAAATTATTTAATTCATGGGAAATTAATTTTAATTAACATATTTTTATTCAATAAGCATGATTTTTAAAATAATTTTATTTTTTATCAAGAATGTGTTTGGTTTTAAATGTTGATTTCATGTAAAATGAAGTTTTTTAAAATTTTTGTAGACATGTTGTGAGATTTTATATTTTTTATTAGTAAATTTATCAATTTATCAATTATGTAGTTTAAAACATGCTATACTGGAATTTTTATATAAATCTTATGATTCTTCTTCATAAATATTTCTCATAAGTTTTACGATGAGTGTTTGGATAGAATTTTACTGTATATGTAAAATATTATGTTTCTAAAAATATAAAATTATTAAAAGATATATCTTTTAGGGTGACAAGTACTTAAAAATATTGGCATAAGTTATATTAAACATGTATTTTAAAAAATTTTATTAATTTCGATTTTTATATGTCTTGAAATAAATTTTAATGTTCCTCTAAAACTTGAACAAAATATTTTTTCATAATCTAAACCCTAATTTTGATAGGATTACATTAGTTTTTATATGTATATATATCAATTATTTTATCAGATGAAAGTTGGAATGATATTTTTATTATTTATAAATAAATATTTTGGATGTAATTATTGTTTTGGAGGTTTGTGGGATATTTGTTTTTTAAATTAAAATGTTCTTATGGCCGTTTAAAAATAAAATATTACATTCTAGTTTCAATTAGGTTATATTAAAAGGTAGTTTAATTTAATTGAAGAGAACATGTTTTTATAATGAATAATATCTTTTTCTTTTTAAATAAAATTTTAATGTTATACTACGAATTAAAATTTTAATTCATTTATCAAGATAAAAATCCTATTTTTTATTTCTTTTAAAGGGTTTATATTAAAATTAAACATGCTTTTATTATTTATGGATAGAAATGGATGTGACTTGAGTTTTAATTAATTTAATTACTTTGAACTTGTTTAAGTTATATATCCTTCTTTGGTATAGCGTGTTTTCAAAAAGGGTGTTTTTATGATGATTAATTTTATTTTTAAAAATATAATTTAAGTTTCTGGTTTTTATTCTTGCTTAGTTATATTGAAATGGTTTCCAGAAAGATTTTATAAATTTTAATGATTTTTGATTTTGGTGATTATGGTGTTAGATTTTTTATAAACTTGTTACATATTAAATGATGTGTGGATGTTGGATTAAGTTTCATACTAATTAAAAATTGATAAATAATGTTTAAAAAATGTGTAATATGCCTAAAAAACTATATTGGGAATTGAATTAATTGATTTTTATAGAGACTTAGATTTTCAATTATGTCCATCAAAATATTTTAATAATTTGTCACATAGTATATTAATTTCTTTTGTGTTATGACGACATCAGTAAGTATTCATCATCTTAAATTAATTAATTTTTTTGTCACACATGCGAATCAGTTAAATAAATATTATATACTAAATGGACTCATAAATGGAAATTATGACACCATGGTGTGCACTGTATGGGGGTTTTTACTCATAGAGGTATAATTTTTATTATATTCATGGGTCTTATACCAAGCCATTATAGGTTTTATATTTTTACCCAGTTAACCTTGTTTTGAAAGCCTAAATTCATTATTTAATCACTTAATTAGGGTTAAGATCCCTTATAATCCTAAAAAAATATTGGAATTGGGAAATTATTGAATTCATCAAATAGGTGGAATTTCATTTTGGGCCCACAACTATCTTCTATAAATCCGATGGAAGATATACATGAGGACTTCATGGGAAGAATAAAGTATCTAATTAGCCTAGAATATGGATTATAGAACATAGAAGACATATTTCACCTAAATAACCATACTGCAATAAAAAAACAACATGAAATTAGTACATACAATAATTTAAAATGATAATGATTTAATGAAAAAAAACAACATAAATTTTCCTGGTTTGAAAATGAATTATATTATATTGGGGAATCTTTTGTTACATTATACATGGAATCAAAATATTTTTTCAATTACATGATACATAAATAAAAACAATTATCCCACAAAAATATAGTAGAATCCATCCTGTGTAGATGGTTTACATATATTTTTATCTTTAAGATGAGTTATTCCAAATGGATGTTATCTTCATAACTATATCTCATTTTGGTCAAAGGCTCCTACCAACTTAACTCCATCACCCAGTATACAGTGAACATTCATAAACTCTCATGAGAAAAACATTATATTTTCTCCCTAAATAAGCATATGTATTCTATTTGAAAAACTTCATAAGAGGGAAAAATTATGTAATTCCTTTTCATTTTCCACAAAGATTCTATCATAAGGATTAAAGGGGTAATTTCTGATCACAAACATTTGTCTACACATTTTATGCAAAATAAATTCTTGTCTTCAAGAATTTTTAGAATCCACTCATGTATTTTCATTAGAACCATTGCATATTATTCATCTAGTGTTCATCCTTCTCATAGATTATACCCCTGGCAGAAAAATGGATATAATTAAATTGAATAAATTTTTACAATCTCCCCCTTGAGAATAATTTTCAATGATTCATTGCTAAGTCTCCCATATTTTTCCACAAACTTATTCCATTACTTAGACATTCATTGTAAATTTCTGGTTCCACCACTATGATTCTAGTCATATGAGCCTAAATTAGGTACATAATTGCCTCAAAACAACCCAAATAATGAACATTATATATATATATTCTAGATTTTGATCCCTTTTAATAATCCCAAGATCAATCACATCATCCTCAAATATCATCTAGATGAAGTGATAATATTTCTAAATATGATTCATCTTATAATGGAATTTTTTATTTTTGGACAAGTGATTTATTCTCTGTGAATAAAAAAATGATACCCCATCACGCATCCTGCTTTTGAGATCTTATAATAGCCTCATATAAAGATGAACTCTTTTATAGTATTTTTTAGAGAAATTTTCTCCACTTATACTATTTATAGTGGAACTATCAATTTAATCTTTGATATCAACCTAAAATTCATCCCTTTAAAATTCAACACATAACATGGGGTGTTCTTATGAGTGTCTGAATCTCTTCAAAATTCAGATTCAAAAACCCCTTCAATGAATCATATATTCATAAGAAATGTCTCATCATTTTGGAAGGATTTATTTACTAGATATTGAATATCACACTCTCCCAATATTCTCTTTTGAGATTAGACATGTACCAATTAATAACATCTATTTCTCGTGTAATGTGTGGCTGAGTATCTACCATTATATATATCAAGTGGAAACATATTTATGCTTATGAATTCTTTACTATTTACTCTACCTTAAATTACATCTTTGGATTTTTATCCTTTCTTGATTTAAAAATTCTATCGTGGGGTGTGGTCACTAGTTTCACTTCACTCATGATGATATTCTATGTCACTTTTTATATGTAGTCTGATTAACTTAGTTACAATGTATCGTAACATAATTCATTAAAAATATAAATCCCTAAGACAATTTTAAGGATAATGAGACCCTTAATCTTGCAACTTTAGAAAAATTCAATCTTTATCATATAAATCATTCCCTGACTAGTTCAACAATAAACAATTCCTAAACATAGAGAAGTAAAATGATGAAAATATCATCATCAATTACCTTCCAGTAATATCAATGATCTACATCACTTCATAAGAACAATTGCCTTACTATGATGTATTTAAAATTCGAATTCCACAACCTTGGTGCCTAATTCAATTTGTAATGTCTCTACTTAAACCTATACATATGTTCATGGTTTTATTACTCCACAAGACCAGTTGCCTACTCCATATAGATATTGTCATATAATTCCACATATTTGAATGATTAATTCATTTAAAACCATTCCATGTGAAAACCCTCTATGGAAAACTTATGTATTATCATCTGGAGAGTATTCTAATTAATTAATGTTGAAAATATATTATATTAATATAAACATCTTATTTCATGAATTCCCTTTACAACTATATTTTCTTGTAAATTTTTATAATATTTTCTCCCTCCTTCAGCTGATACACCCATTTTTTCTCATAACTTTCTTTCTAGAAGGTCACTATATTAGCTCAATTGTTCTTGACACATTAATGAAATCATTATTTTCCCCCTTGGATTACTACGAGTTATTTTAGTATTTCATATTTCTAAACTCTTTTGGGATCTTTGTCTCTCTATTTTCTATAAAAATTATGTAGTGGATATCCCTCTAATATATCTACACATAGTGCATAACTCTGGCATATATTACCAACTCCCTCTATGGCTCATCTCCCATAGAAACTAAAAATTCCAATAATTAATCTTCTAGACCTCATTATTCTAAAACTTTTTCACAATATTCTATAGTAATAAAAATTTAAGGTACTTTTGGCCTTGAAAACACCATTAAAACGTTATTATCATCCATTATAATATCTATATATTTGTGTTTCCCATTAGTGAAACACTTCCTTAATTCTCAAGAACATTTGTACCTTCCAATTATCTATTCAATTAAACTTTATCCTTTAATAAAACTTTTCCCTCATTATAAACCTTAGAAAAGTTATGATACTTCCATTAATTATCTTCATTAACAAAGACATTTTGACTTTTAAAAAACTTTTGATGGTTTTGGTCCCAATGTAAAAAACCAAACACTTACTTTTCATATCACACAATGTAATATTTCTGGTGCGTATCCTCTAGATTGTAACTATTCTTATAATCAATATAAATATAGTAATGTTATTTTAGTACTTTGAGAAGGGTAAAATCAACCAACATTCCACACCAAAAATCCTTTGGAATCTCTTTCCCTAATGAAGAATGGGGACTCTAATTGATTAAGTATGCCGCAATATTCACTGCTTCCACCTAAAAAATATTGGGGAACCCCACGTGAATTATCATACTTATTTCCCTTTCAACCAATGTCTAATTCATACTATATGTGACTATATTATGTTTTAATGTAACTGATGTCATCTTCTCAAGCTATAGGATCTTCCACTAGCAGAATCTATAGAACTCACTGCTTTCCTACTCCCAACAATTATCAAATCTCAAGAACTGAAGCTTTAAACATGCCTCATTTAACATCATAAACCTCCATAAAATGAGTATTATAAAAACTTTTGTATTGTGATTTATAAAGAACACCCAAAAATCCATGCCACATTTCCGATGAATGTTGCATAGAAAAATGACCCAATGTGTGATAAAAATAAGGTTATCCCTCACGGTCCTATATACACTAACTCTATCTTTAGGTTTGTTGGTAAATTAGATTTCATTTGTTGGGATGAATATTTCGTCATTCGGTATATAAAATCATGGTATTTTCCATACTCCATTCTTATGATCTTCATTATATCATTATCCATGAATATTTTCATCCATTTATTACTCAAATGAACTAGATAATCATGATATAACAATACATAAGTTACTTAATCGTCATGTATCATACCTCACAATACTCTTATGAAGTAAAAAATCACATCATTTAATACTTTTTCAACAATCATGGAGCTGTGAGATAATTTTTTCTCCTCCACACATTAATATAGTTCGAAAACCTCCATCATCTAACTATCTAATAGAAATTAAGTTTTTCCATAATCTAACGATGTGTAACACACTCATAAAATCTAGAACCTTTCCTTTCATTGTCAGGATGGATATTTCACACATTCCCACAATCATGAACCCATGATTAGATGTAAGATGAACTTTTTCATATCTTCTATAAGTATTATTTCTTATACCACTCCGCTCATATGCTCAATGAAATAAAGTTATAGAGTCTATATTCCAAGATTCAAGTTATTTAGAGCCACTAAATAGTAGACCACTTTTATCTTTTGATATATAATTATTAAATTAAATCCAAGAAGTATATCTTCTATAATTCACTCTCTTATTATTTAAATCCTTATTCATGTAGCCTTTATTTCCAAAATGACCACACATAAGAACACCTTCCACCAATATACTCATGCTCTGGATTCTTATTCCTTTTCCCTTCCTTTGACCATTCTTGGTTACGAGACATACTCTTCTTTATGAATTTATGAATTTCTATAAGAATAATAAATATCATTACAACAAAAATTATAATTAAATATTAGGTTTTTAATGTCCGTAAACACAATAATATCCTTTTTAATTGAGTTTATCACCACGGTGAACATCACGTACCAAGATTTGGGGAGGGATGACCGAAATGACAACACCCACTCCATATATCCAAAGTTCACATTCACATACCCAAATATACAATTGAATATGATTAATTCATTTATGTGACCTATCATTGGTTTTCCTGATAATATCTTCATGTCGAACATCCTCAAAAAAATAAAACCTTAATCATTTTGGTTGGCTTCATATACTTGTTAGTGTGGGTCTTCATAGGTTCTAATGTGGTCCTCAATGTATATATATTATTATCCACATAATAGGAAAATGAAATATTAATTAACACTAGTGATTTATTTTATATCCTCCCCCATTCCTAATTTTTTTTATTATTTCTATGATGGTACCGATCAATGGTAGATTAATGTCCTTATACAGTAGTTAATCCTCCATTTTTATTCTCCAAAATATAAAATTATATTCTTAAAACTTCTTCAACCTAATTATAACATCATCCAACACCATTGATTTTGGTAAAAAGTAAACTCCCCTTAAATTTTAAACAATGTAATAGGTTTTTGAAACTACTTATCGAAAACTCTCCTATATGAAAAAATGGAGAATGATGCAACTACAATGAGATCTTTTTATACTTATCCAAGGTATTAATGTCTAAATAATATCAAAAAAATATATAATACCATATATTGGGATAAAAACATTCTTCTAAAAATCCTATGTATGAAATCCATCCAGACGTACGAGGATGAAAAAATTACCAGGTGAGAATACAATATGATTTAAATAACTTTGATGGAACAATGCACCCAAGTAACTACATTTTATTGAAAAGAATAGTATGAAAGAGAATAAAAATAATATCGGATGAAAATTAATCAAGGAAAAAATAAAAAAAAAGAATAAAAAAATAAAGTTGTTGTGGTATGAGTACAACTCAATAAGGGTAACCCTATTTTTATTAATTCAAGAAATTGAATGATAATTAAAATTATCAGATACAGTGAAAAAATGATTAGTCATGCTAAAATATATTGAACCCCATCCAATGAGACTTGTATCCTTGTATTTTAATCTATATAGTGAGTAATTATACATTTCTCGTATCTTCAAGATGATACATTTTTTCTATCAAATGATATCACCACCTCAACTATTTCACTATATACACTACATGAATTCTTAAACTCTTATGAGTAAAACATTACCTTTTATCCCTAAAGAAACTTATTTATTAATTTTTCTAAACAAATAAATAAAAACAACTTATGAAATTACATATCATTTTTAACTTTTCTTTAACCAGTTAGAGTTAATGGATAATAATTGATCACCATCATCCAACTATACCTTCTAATTAATATAACTTTCCATCCTCCAGACATCACAATTTCCACTCCACCATTTCCATCCAAACCATTAAAAGATAGTAAAATGGAGTTCCTCATTCCATTATATTAACTCATTGGGTTTGAAATGGTTTTAAAAAACATAAACAAAGCCAAAGAAATATACTAAGTGAGGATAATTTTCCATGATACATGACTTATTCCTCCATCAGCTTCCTCAAACATATTTTATTCCTCAAACTTCCTTTATAGTTGTATGGTTATCCCAACATGATTTTAGTCATCATAGACTAACTGAGTCACACAATTACCTTAACACAACTATATACATAACATTTTTTAGTATAATTACACAATTATATTCCCCATTATAATCTCATATATCTCTCATTGTACTCTTTGACATCTTCTATATGTAGTGATAATTTAGTCGAATGTGAATTTTACTTGAATAAAACATTAAATTTTTTCCTAATTGAAATACACTCTTTGATCCACACAATAATATACCCTTAGATTGATTCCTTTAAATATCTTTGAACCACCCCTTTATGTAGATAAAATCATTCCCATATTTCATTAGAGAAACATACTCTGCATCCATTACTGAGAGTGGAACATCCAGAAACATTGATATCTATATCATATCCATCCCTCTAAAATTGAAAATAGATCCATTGTTTCTATTCCAAGAGTATAAATATTTCACAATGTCCGAGTTAGTAAACCATTTTAATAATCTACAAATTAAGAGAAATTATTCTATAACCCATTAAGTTATGGAGTATCCACACCACGAAATCCAAATATTCAGTTTTATTATTTGACATGTACATATTGAAAACACCCTCTTCTTGCATAATGTGTAGTCGATTAAAAATCATAAAATAATTTAGGATTCCAACTATCTATTCATTGGAAATTTTTTTAATGTATTATATGTAATATTTTTTTTCTATTTCATTATCATTTCTTAATTTGAAATGTATTTAAAGGGATGTGGTAATCGATTTCACCATACTCATACAGAAGCACCTTAGTATCTTTGGTGACATACATGTTTCTCAGATGATAATTCTATTATATCAATTAAACTAAAAAAACTATTTTACATAATTTTTTTCCTTTTATAAATCCATTATAAGATTATAATAAGATCATACATCATGTACTATATATGGAAATGTTGTAAAGGGATTGGTCTTGAGAGAGAGATATCCCATTAAAATATATTATTATATGTACACATCTAGTGTCATATTCTTATAATAATTTATGAAATCCATAAGAAAGAATCTAAATTATAATCACCGTACCGACATTTGGGTGTTTTAGGACTGGGCTTGAGAAGTAATTTTTAGACCAAAACCACAAAAAAATATCATATCATACTCATTTATTTTATTTTATTTTCCATAAATGTTTAATTAAAAGAGGAAAATGATTAAATCATTTTGAATAAGGATATTTAAAATATTATAATATGTTGAAGAGAAATTCAAGATCTCAATTCACCCCAATATTGATTCATTGAAGTGATAGTACCATCACAAAAAATTTAGGTCACAATCCTACAATTCAAACATGGGTTTTTGATACTCCACTATTGACATGCCTATGTTAGTGTACAATCCTCTATATAATAGAAAGTTTTTAGGAAGTCCCCCATGTGATGGGGAATGATACTTTACCCATTAGGTTTAGTTCCCTCTTCATTGATATACATATCCATCGATATGTTATGATCACCAATTATAATTAAAGAGGTTGAATAAAAAAATTTGATGCTATGTAGTTAGGGTTGTTATGTTGTATTATGTTTTTAATGTTTTTTTAGTTTTATTTTCCTTTGTGGTATGAATTTCTACTAGGCTATCAAATTGGGTCTCATTCATGATATTTTTTTGTCTCAATCCTTAATGAAAATATGGTATTCTTCTTATATTATCCTTGAATTTTTGTTTCGATACGATTTGACTTATTATCCTACCTTGTGTTTTTGGGTGTCCTAATAGGTATTTTTATCAGCAGATGTGCATGTTCCTTCATTCTCTCAAATGTTGTGCCTATTATGATTATGCATAGTTTTGAGGTGAATTTCAGGGACATGGAGTTGGTGATTAGTGGTTCTTGGCGATGATGGTCATTTTTTGAGATCATTCCTAGATTCTTTATGGTAAAGTTGGGTTTCCCCATTTTCTATAGGGTTTTCATGATCTATCATATTTTTCCCGCGTGTTCATTATTACTTTAGAGTTTTTGTATATTCAATTTATATTTATAGTGAATGTATCATGCTTTTTAATTATTATATATATTAATTGGTATACTAATGTTATCTATTATGTCTTTTAACACTATTTTTTAATGGATATGTATGGTTTATAGAAGGCTATTCTCGGGAAATTTCATCCCATGTGTGATATTACTTCTTGATGATAGTAACCAACCACAGACCTACTGGAGGTGGGCTTGGGGTAACACAATCATCCAAAATAATATTCCAAGTAGGTTACCAATGGTTTAGGTTATGTAAAAGAGGTATCAATGCAGTTCAATTAAATTGATAGGGTTTCGAGATAGGATTTTGTGTGTTTTTCATTGGTAAACATAGGATAAAGGTGTCTGGGTGTATTAAGTTATGATATTATCTCAATAAAAATAAAATCATGGTAGAAATTTTTTGTATCCATTAACTAAGACCTATATAATATGTTACTTAACTCAGAAATCTAAGGCATCATTTTATAGTTACAACAGGTTGGTACAAATAATATATAATGTGTCATTTGTGATTTCTATCCAAATTCCTTCTTGAGTCATCTCAACGAGATATGATTTAATAAATATAGGTTCATATTGTCAAAAACATGATGCCAACCCACATACAGCCAATTGTGATTCAGAATCTTGTTAATGATGAGATCATGTTAGTGCTTCATCAACTTGTCAATAATCATTGGAGGGATAATTATTTTAGTAAAAGACATTATTGATAGACATAACCACAACAAGAGTAATGAGTGGATCCTCCACCTATTTCATAGAGAGTAATACCTTCTAAAATGGTTCACATGGTAAGATCCATTTATAAATATGAGAATACCTACAGTTTAAGAGAACTATAAGAGTTTTAGCATCAAATTCCACCTAGGATTCATGAAATCGTGATTCTTAGGTGGTAGAGGATTAGATGGTGTTTGTGATTTGTACACATCCATATAGAAAATATTGATTTGATCATTATTCATTATGGGATTATCCATTGGTGGACTTTCACTACTATGAATCATGTTGAGGATACTATAATATTGTTAGTGTTTAATAATTGTTCCAAATATTAGTACTAACTAGTTACACCGATGATAGTATCTGTAAAGAATCTACTAGATCTTCAATAGTGTAATATTAGAATCATTGAGGGCATTTCATGGTTCACAGATGTAGCGAGGTACTCCATGGAAATTTTTGGTTTTTATGAGATATATAGATTATTCAAGGAGTCTACTGAGATATTCACGATTGGGTTGTACTTATATGCATACATACCAATGCGGATGTTTTAGAGAGAACCCTTTTGATTGACTATTCCGTACCAGAGATAAAACTAAAGACAATGGAAGGTTCCAGGCTCCCTAAGTAAAATTATTCAGCAAAAAAATCAATTATAGTTATTTAAATATCATCAATATAAGAATTTACATTATCAATTCCAACCTATTGGTTCAGAAAAAGTGGGGTCCCATAGGGGGTCCAACCAATAAAGAGTTAAGAGTTTCTATTCATTTAAAGGTATAATCCTTATATATATAGACTTCCTGACTAGGTAAAAAGTTGGTATTATTTAACATGGTATTATCGAATGGCCACCATGGTAATGGTACCATCAAGATCAGGGTCCTCCCCATGATAGATTTAGTGGCTCTCCAATATTTTTTTCAATAGAGGAGTTGTTGGAATTATATAAAGATATTGTGGTGGATAACACTTTGATCCAATTCCACCACCAATACCACTAGGTGGTCCCCACCATGTGAAATATATTGGTGGTGAATCCACAGAAAAAATATATTGTACATAATTCTATGATTAGGAGGTTCCATATGTGGAACATGGTATGATATGTTTTTCTTTACGTTGGTAATCATACTTATTTTCACCGATGTGATCCATTATTTTCTCAAAGCATTGTTCATATGGATGTTAGGAATTACAATTCATACCCTAGAACAAATTTTTTTATAAATACCCTTATCTATGTGGATATATTTAAAATGGAATTTATATATTATTTTTAGGTAAAATAATGGAACTCTGTAATTTTTTAAATTTGTTGTTCTCGATAGGGGGTATATTTTTATTTGGTAATTAATTCATGATGTTGGAGGTTTGAGGAAATAATTTTATTGTTTTTATATGTTTTCTGATGTTTCATAGATGATTCAGATTATAGTAAATTCTGAGACTTGGTGGAAGCTATAGTTTTCAAACTATAGCTAGCACCATGTACCCACTATGAGTCATTATGTACTCGATGAGAAATTCAATGGTTTGGGTGGATTGGAAGTTCCATTTGATACATGGTGGCCCATAGTAGGTACTTGGTTTCCTAGAACATATTTTAAAAAAATTGTTTCATTTTTTATTTTTTCATAAATACTTTTATCCTAGCATTTAGATCCTTTGAATACATTGTCTTCCGAGTATCCGAGAGCACCTCCCATTCCCCATTTGAGCCTTCTTCTTCTCCTCCACATTCAATACTATTAATGGGTGATTTATATAGAAATTTTTTACACTACATGGTATAACCTTCCTCACTCACCTCATTCAGTCTCTCTATACCTATCTCTACCCACTATCTCTATATATTTCTTTGTAACTATTTGATTCTAACTTAATTAGATATTTTAAATTTTCATTTCACCAAGGCATTGTGAAATCACATCATGTATGACAAACCATATTTTAATACACCTTAATTAATGATTTATTACATAAAGGTACACATAATAAAATCTCATAAGATCATGTGGCTGAAAATACTTGGGAAATTATGTATATACCACAATAACATAAAACATGGGTATAACTGTAATATTTTAAAACACTAAAACATTCCCATTAAAATTTCAGCGCTCTTCTAAAAATGCATTGGATAATATAAGGACTCAAATAACAATGGGGTGAGATATAAATTCAAATAAGGGGAAAATAAAATAATATCATATGTTAATTAATTAAGAGTGGGTCTATAGGTATATCAATGTAAAAAAATAGGGTGGAGAATCATAAAGTTGGATATGAAACCATGATATAATATGATATCGTAAAAGTAACATAGGAATGTGGAAACAACATAAAGCATGACATGAAAAACATAATTAAAGGAAAAAAATTTGAACACACAAAAAATAATGTGCTTAGGATTACCTATCATGAACTATACATGGAATATTGTGAGATAAAAACATTACCCAATGCGTTGTAGGGATATATAATTTTGGTGTCACCCATCACATTAATATCATGTACATGCATTTATGTACCACATAGACCATAAAACACAAGAAAATATTTAATAAATATTAGTCCCAGGATTAAAGAGTGTGGGTTTAATAAATGGAATTACCTGATCAATGAAGTATAGGTTAGTGTAGTTGAATACCCTTTTGAGGAAATGGGGATGTATATTCCCTACACAAACGTTTGGAATGGAAAATTAGAGGATAATTTAAATAGAAAAATAGGGGCACATAAATATTAATGGAAGTGTTTAGTGATAGTCAATCATGTATCTAATTAATTTTAAATCATAATTATAGTAATAGGGATGTGTAAATACATATCCTAATATAAATAATTTGAATCCAAAATCCATAATTTAAAGAAGTTGTTTAAGTAAAAAAGAAGAAGAATATGATCTCTTACCTTGAGAGGGAACTTGTAAATGATTAGAAGAAGATTATGAACAGACCAAGAACACATTAAGAGGGATTTAAAGAGGAAAAGGTTTACTAAATTTATGTTAATATTATTTTTAGTGAGGAGTAACGATGGGTAGGGTGGGTTTTTAAACAAACTAGAGAGATAATATTTATTAATTTATAAATTTAAGTTTCAGAATATATAGGATAAAATAATAAAAAACACAATCATTACCATGGATTTTAACATATTTTCTACCAAATAGATGTTTTTTTCAATATTTTATATGTACTGTACCTAAAATCATTTTAATAAAATCCATGACGATGTGGAATAGAGTCATTCTCAAAAGGAATTAATTTAAAACATTAAAAAATAATACTGGATTTATATTATTCATTAAGGGTTTATAAAATTAATCCAAAACCTAAAAATAAATTATTTTAGAGGGGGAAAATAATTTTTTTTCATTGAAACTAATTTCTATTATTTATTATGTTTTCATAATATACAACGTATAATTATATAGAATTAAATTTTTACCCAAAAAATCAAATGTCTGAGAAAATTATGAAAAATTCACCATTAGATGATTTCAATGTGATAATTTAAAAAATAAATTTTTTTTATCAAACAAGTTCTCTAAATATAATTATTTACACATTTAAATAAAAAATTTCCATTTATTGAAAAATATTTGTTTTTATAATGATAATCTTTTCTGATCCATATAAAAATTACATTTGACACCATAAATTATATTATAATTTATAATTAAATAAATATTATTCTATAATAATATTTTATTAAAATAACATATATTTTTTAAATGAAAAAATTTATTAGAATGAGTGTCTTGATTGAAACTATATATTACCCAAAAATAATTTTTTTGGTTCATCGTATCCAAATTAAATTTTTATCAAACTCGTTATTTATTCACTAAAAAGGAAACATTAAAAAAGGATAAATAGAATTATTATTTTATTAAAAAAAATTGTAAAAATTCATATTGTTATGTTCATGATACAAAAAAAACATATTACACTTTTGTATTACATTTGTTTAAGGTTTTCCATGGGGACAAATTATTACAGTGATTCGGGAAATATGTTTTGGTTCACAATCTCAAAAAGAATGAAATTATCCTATAAAAAATTTCAATCAATATTTAGATTTTTAATCTTATATTAGGCTTCTTCATGGGAAAATAACAGGGATTGCATCTCCTTAGGAATCGTTGATAAATTGGATTCATATGGTATGATAATACTAATCAAGGCCATTTTTTCTTCCATTTCTATAAAATGGTTTTTATAATTACCCTTTTATATATACTAATCATAAAGGTAACTGTACAATGGACCTATTATCAATAGTAATGTTTCATAATATTCTTTTAAATGTCATAGGATAGATCTTATAACAGACCAAAATAACCAAATTAGTTCATTATTTTTTGATAAATTCATTAATTAATAAATTATTCATTCGTTTTAAAAGGAAATTTCATTTACAAAACATTGGGTCATTACATCATGGCTTAGGCCTTTCTTAATTCTTAGTTAATGGAATATGCTATAGTTTTTTTCGTTTAATTTATCATTTTTATATGAATCCCTTCAAGTGTGAGTTATATTTGGGATTTAATGAATTTGGATATAAATTGGTGGATGTTTAGATAATTATAATTGGTTATTTTAATGGTGATGATGTTAGATGAATTTTATGTCTTATCTTCATAGGTTTTTATTTTTATTTAAATATTTCATCATTATATTAATTTTTTAATTGGAATTATTTGATTGTAAAATCATTGCTAATGGTTAATAAGATATGTTAGTCGATACTTGGATATGCTTTTGGTTATAAATATAATTGATAATACTCGTTGATAGTTATGGTATGTGGTCTAAACACTTTGGTTCAATTTTCATGCTAAGCTTGTAACTTGATTAACACTTGTATTTCCTCAACTAAAGATATTAAAGTATAAAATTTATTTTTGAAAATATTAATTAGTGGTATTTCATTAGTATTTTAATATTTTAAATGAATAACTTCAAAATAATTTTCAAATATATTATTTTTTATTATTAATTTATTAATTTAGCACTTATAAAACTTTATATGTGGTTTTCTGTTTAATTAATTAGTTATAGTAATTTTATACTAACATATAAATTTTTTTAAATTGAGTTTGAATAAGAATATATAGTTATTATTTATAATAATTTTCTCATATACCCATTTCAAACTTATTTCCACAAGAGATATTGAATTTGATTTATCAATGAAGTGCATAAAATATGTACCATTTCCATATTAATATCTATTCATTAATTTAAAGCATGATCATTTATTCCATAATATTATATATATCCAAAAATATTTTGTTCACATTTGTGTTAATATCATATGTTACATGGATTTTACAATATATAAAAGATAATTAATAGGTTCATGTTGGGTAAATGGTTCTTGATTTTATAATAGAAAGGTGTTAAATACACTCCATTAATATTGATTGATTCATATAACAAAACATTATGGATTGATAGGTTTTGGATTAAAACATACTCCCTTAAAACCTTATTAGATAATATAATGAAATATAACCACATTCCAAAAAAACCAAAATGAACTTTTAATCAATAATTTATAATTAACATTTTGTCAAGTGATTATATCAATAGTGAGGTGATGATTAGGTTGATCTAGTTGGAAAAAAATATTTAATTTGTAAATTTATTTGGAGTCAAATATATAAAACCTACATATTTATATAATAATTAAATAAATTATAAAGGTTGGTTATAGAGTTGATTTTGGAGAAACACTTTCATTTAAAAAAAATTAATTTCTGAACATTTCCTTTGGGTAAAAATTTATGACATCACCTAACCCACCTGAAACTAACCCGAGATGAGGGTAAGCTGACTATTTCACTATAACCCCATATCCAAAAATCGAGGGTATGTTTACTAGTATAAATAATGAATACTAATAATATTAAATGGTTAGATTTACCATACAATCTGATTCTCGACCCACCCTGTGGAATGACATAAAGGGTATTCTAGATCCCCTCTGGTTGTAATGTAGTGTATGAGCATTAAATAACTCCTTTTGGAATTATTTTACAATAATAACACAATTCAATATCCATAACCAGAAGACTTGTAACATATACATAAACATCATAGCCAACATCTATAACAAATCTATGAAAAAGAGCAATGTACAAGTCACAAGTTAAATTTAAATTCACAACCAAATTCCAAAATGGAAAAAAAGGAAGGAACTAAAAAATAATAAATTTCTCATCCTAACATGAGGTCTATACTTTACCATTCCACTAATACCACTAATCTCCAATGTGGAAAGAACCTATCTAGGGAACTCACCCCCTCAAAATGAGTCATTTTCTCTACCTAAATCAGAAAAGACAAAGTAAACATATACCTATCAGGTATATAATGGTTGTGAGATCACACTATGATTATAATCCCACTAGTTGTTCCACAAATATCAACTATAAGAAAATTAAGAGTGTTAATTTTATTATATAGTAAATAATTTGGTATAAAATAATCATTTATCTTTACAAAGAAATTAAAATATGCTAGAGTAAAACAATGTGGTAAAAATAAGTACAAGAACCATGGGAAACAACTAAGAATCTAGGTCAGTGGGGTTATACGTACATCATATATAGGTGATCAAGAATTTATGTCCCTATGCAATACATGTTGGAGGGGGTGAACCCAAGGTACAATGGGATTACTTTATGTCACGTCATTTTGGTAGCACTGCCTTATAAACCTATCAGTCACAGTTGACTGATGTCACACAAAAACCATAGAATTTATTTTATTTTATTCTCCTCTTAACCTGGGATCATTTGGTTGAGGTTTGAGATGAGTCTTAATTTTAAATTTTGAGTTTTTAAATCTTTTATGTATATTTTTGGTGAATATAGAGATTTGTAACCTTGACAACAGGTGTAGTATTATTGGATCATAGTTAGTGTAAAATGTGTGGCCTCTCCCAAGAAACGATGTGAACAATATTTATTTTGGATAGTGGTTAATGAACAGTTAGCACACAATTTGGTGAACTTAGTGTTGTAACAGTGCAACATGTCGCTTTTTGATACAGGGAGAAGATGGTTGTCACACGATTTGGCAAACCTTGTAGCCAAACTGTGCATGTTTTCTAGGTCATTAGAAGTGTGGAATAATACTTTTCCCCTCTAAATTCTTAACCCTAATTCAGGTTTCTACTCCCTTGGTCGACCTTAGTTCACTATGGGAGAACTCAAGCTTCCCTTCTTTGTCCCTCCATTTCCCATTAATTCAATTTGAAGGATCTAAGGTGAGTTCTTCAAGTTTTTTTTGTCTATTTCCTCCTCTTTTCTCTTCCCTCTCTTGGTTCCTTGGTTTTCCATTGGTGAAACCTCTCTTGTTAGACCCCTATGGGTTAGGGTTGATGTGTGTATTTTTTTTCATGTTTGTTAAGGTTTGCGGATTGTCTCTTAGGACCAGTTCTTCCTTCTCCAAATGTTTCATTTATTTCAGAGGTTATTGAGGTAGGTGATTCTTTCCATTTCCTTTATGGAACCTTATATTGATGATTTATCTTTCCTTTAATGATTTTAAAATATTTTAATCATCATTTTTATGTGATAGTATGAATTCCTTAAGCGATTTTATAATGTAAACCTGGTGTTAAATGGGTTTTAATGGTTTTCATTAACTATTCCTATATTTAAATGCATGTAAGGTGCTTGGTGAAATTCCTATTGATCTCTAAAACTGAAATTAAGAAATTTTGGTTTTATTTGGGCTCAGATTTATTTTGAATTCTTGACTGAAATGATTAATTATGCATGATATTTATTTTTGATTCATCTTCATGACATGATGATTTGTGGTAAAATTTACTTAGAAAACTTCTCCCAATTTTTCAAATCATTTTATTGACTTTATCATTATGTGAATTGTTGTCTTAGATTAAATGGAAATATTTTTTTATTGAAAATTATTTTAGGATGATTTCTTTGAAACATGAATTGTTTAATTAGATGTTGGATCATCCATGGGTGTATAGGGTGTACACGTGGATGTAAATTCAAATGATGAAGGATTTTGAATAGTGATTTTTCCTTGAACACCGGTTTTTCAAAACGTTTCGCCATTCATTCCTCTTCAATTTTTACTAAAATAGCGCCTTTATTTTCAAATGGTGATCTTTTAATTCAAGTTACATTAATATGTGGATTCAGATGTGTTTTAAAAAACATGTCCCATTTGTAATTTTGAAACATGTTTTGGTGAATAATTCATATAAAGTGCATTTTGGCATTATGTGATATCGCATGGAAACTAAGTAGTGCTTGAAACTATGGTCATTTGGAACATTGAAATATAGTTGATTTTAAAAGTCCTATTTGAAAACTTGTGTATGTTCTGCAGTTTCATCTTGGTTTTGATATGGTGTATGAATTGAAATTGGTTTTTGGAATGTGTTACTCAGTTGGAATTTGAAATCCTTTTGGAGTTCTGTTTTAAAACTCTTATGACGTGAAATCCCATTTGGTACATTATTTTTTCTGTGTAATGTTTGTTTTAATGTTATGTGATTTGAAGGCCTGATTGGATCCTTGTTATGTTTAAGAAATTGGTTTTATAACTAATGGGATTTATGGGCCCAGTTCGGCATGTAGGAATGTTTTGGAAAACGGATTGAAAACATGGGTATCATGAAGGCCTAATTAGTACTTCTAAAATGATTCAGTAAGTGGTTTAGATTATGGAAAATGGTAGTTTCCATGTGTGATTTAATTTATTAATGAACATTTTTATGAAATAAATGTATTTTCATGTGTTTTCATGGTGTTTTCTTATGTTCGGAAACCACAAGACCTTGTGATGGGACCCCCTCTAGTGGATCGTGCATTGGAACGTTGTTGGAATCAAGTCTAATTGGTATTGGAATAGATTCCCCTCCAGTGGACAGTTTATAATAATGATGTTGGTTATGGTAATTATACCATGTTTTTAAAATTTTTATTATTATCATGGGATTTAGGGGAATCATCTTGAGTGTCGAGTGATGGTTTCTTATAGACCCTAGTTAGATATGTATTACACACTAGATTTGATGAGGTTGGGTGGAATGTGCCCCTAGATTGACTATTTTAGAGCGGACCATTGTTTATTGGATATGGATTTTCACCATAAACTGACAGGTGATTCTGAACTATTTTTTTAAGGATTGTCTCTAGAGATATTTAAGAAGTGAATGTGATTACTATCTATGTATTTTTTTTATTTATATTTTATATTGGATATTTGATTTACTAGTTGTTCATACTTGTTTGTTTTCCATTACTTTCTTCAGAGACCCTTTTTGGTCCCCTTGTTTGGATTTGTATTTGGGTTTTGGTTTTGAAATTGGTTGTGGAAAGTGAAACAGTTTTTGAAATGGAAAGCTGTCGGAGTTTTATTAAAAAGGAAATTTGGGGAAAGATCTGTTTAGTTGATTTAAATAATTTAAAAATCAATTTTTCTAAATTTATTTAAAAACAGTTCTTATGTTTTAATTCCGGAAAACAAATTCATTTAATCATTTTTGATTATATACTGATCTGTTTAAGATCACACCCTACTTGTTCCACTCATCGCCGGCAGACGCGAGCTATTTTATAGGTTTTGGTTTATGGTTTTTTTTACCATTGGAGTAGGATGGAATTGTTTTTGGTGGTGACCAAGAGGTCAATTAGAGATCATTTCAACATATCTCAGACTTATTTTTGTTTTTAGTTCTATTATTCTATAGTATTTGTTGTATCTAGATTAGTTTTGTATTTATTTATATTCAGTTTTTTTGTTACGATGTGTGCTCAGATTATTTATTTGATCATTTTTTGTTGGAAAAAAACATTCTGATTGTGATTACATTGATTCCCAACACTAGTTTCTATCCCAAGGGTATCGCTTATGCCCTTCATACTAGTTTAGTTGTCAATTTGGATAGAATCCCAGCTAGGTTCGGGAGAAAATTGTATCAGAGAAGGCCCTTATTATTTGGGGTGTCAGGTAGATTGAATATTAAGGCATTCAAGATTTTTTATTTGTGTATGTGAAGCACATCATGAAGCCTTTATCGTTATGATTCTCAAGTTTCCAAGGGTAGTATGATATTCAAGTATTTTATTTGGTTTGTGTGGATAAGGAATGACAATCGAGGATATCCATTGTTATTTTGTGATCTCACAGAATAGTGACCCATGTGCAGTCTGATTACATTGTCTAAGGTCCTCATAGTGGTCAATGATTACTTGGTTCATGACAAACTAATCATGTTGTCGGGCTAGGCATGGCCTCTAGTTCCTCACTACAGTGGTTTTGTGTGTGTTTTTTGTTTCAGTTGGTGTTAGTGGTATTTTAATATAAAAATTGTTTTTGAAGTGTAAATTATTTAATTTAAGTAGATTTATATTGAAAATAATGTATTTTATAATAGAAAGTTCTTTTGATTGAAAATTGAGATTAATTATTGGGTTTCGTGATGAAATGGTAGGTGTGACCCTTGGTATTCCTTATGAACATTTGTATATGTGTGGGTATATGTGGAAAGTGAATGTTGGCATATTTTCATGGATTATATAATAAAAGATGTTATCGATAGATAAGTGATTGTTCATAGGATTACATGGGTGGGTATTTGAGATCAAAGCTCTGTCTTATTTTTTGATATATTTTTATATGTAAAATGGTTTTAGGAATTGGTTTTTCATAAAAATGTGGCTTCTTCTTTTAATAGAAATATATTTCATTTTTTGGATAGTGGCCTTGGAAAAAGGTTGTATTGGAATTTGGATGAAATAGGATTTTTAAAGAGATGATTTTTTTATGAACTTGTAGTGTTAGGATTACGAACCTCTTATTTTGGTGTAAGATGTTCTTTTCAATTGTGTTTTGGGTGGATGTTTATTTTGGTCTTATTCCCATTTTGTTGTTTAGAATATGCCACCAAGAGACGTCCCCAAGGTTTCTAATGATCTTCTTCTAATTTTGGATTTTCCTAGACTATTAGTGGAGTGGTAGGGTCGAGTTTCTCTTAGTTTTTGTCAATCTTTCATGTTGATTGAGGTATGTTAGAGGAAATGTAATAGGTTGAGGAGATTAATAATGTCCTTGGATCATTGGAAAATCCTCATGCTATGAGAGTGTGTGCCATCATGGGTTTGTTTGAGCATCCATCTTTGGATCATTTAAGGTAATTTCCCCATCATTGATGAATGTTGGGATGAAGTGGGAGGTGTTCAAGAGAACATTGAAATGATGGTTTGTACCTAAAGTGGTGAAGACCATGAAATTGGAAGATCTCATGAATATTCATCAATTACAAAAAATAATTAAGGCCTATGTTAACCACATAATGGTTATAGTTTCCTTTTCCTCGGAGTTAGCATCTTAGGATCTATTGAAGGATCCTCATTTTATTTGGGATCTTCTTCCTATGATCAAAGAGAGAGCACTATCCCCCAAGGATATACATTTCTAGAAGTTGGTGGATGACACATTCTTATCTTATTTGGTTTTTGAAGAATAGGAAGTTGTTAATTTTTTTTTTCTTCTCATAAGGGTTCAACATATAGTTACAGGTGTGTGATAGAGGAACCAATTTCTGAAAAGCATCCTTCATTGATTCAAGATTCTCATTCATCAGCTAATTCACTCGTATGTTTTTAGTGTTGTTGTTTTTGAAATTTGAGTCTATCTTTTCATAATCCTCTGAAGTCCTATCTTGATTAGGGACATTTTGGTCATATGGAGATGTTTTTTGAGAAGTGTTTCCCAAATAATAATTCCTAATCGAAGAATGGAAGCTCTTGACTATGATGCAGTGGATGATTCAGATATCAGAGCTCTAGCTATATACCCTAGAGTGAAGAGTGAACATGGTCATGAAATCACGGGGGTGCATAAACCATGTCCCAATTCTTCTCTCTAGTGTTGGATTGGTGAGAATTTGAGTTTCCTAATGTGGTTTCTTTATTGTTTTGAGTTCTTCATAAGTGACTAAATGGTTAGGTTTTCTTGTAGTCTTGTTGTTTTCCTTAGATATGGATATTGAAATGGTGTTCCCTTAATTAATTAGATTTAGTTTTTCTATTGCTTTTTATGGAGATATATGTGCTTATAGGAATTGATGGTTGTAGCTTGTTCTTGGATTCTATGCTTTTTTTGGGTTCCTTCCAAGGGTTTCCCCATATGTTTATGGTTAGGTTTATGTGTAGAATTTCTAGTTCCCGTAGCGGTGATGTTTAGAATGTGCAAAGATGTTTGTGTTAGTATGTATTAGGAGTTCCCATTAAAGACTCATCGTGGTGGTGTTGCTGGGAGTTCCTATATTGGGGGGATCCGATGTTATTCCATGGTGTTAGTTTGGTTCTTAGGGTGGGGAGAACCCTCTCTTGTTCTCTCATTGTTTCTATTACGACGGTTTCCCCTAAAAATGGTCTATTGTGACATGTGAATTGAAAGATCACCCCAATATTCATTTTTTGGATTTAATTGGTTTTGGGATTGAGTTTTATTTATCATCAGACTGGGTTCATTTTTAGGGATAAAAAGTGTTTTTGTTGGGGAGAATTGTCACACCAAGTCCATTGATTTTATTTTATTTTATTCTATTACTAACATTCAGTGATTTGGTTGAAGTTTGGGTTTGGTCCTTGTTTGAATTTTTTATTTTATGATGATTTTTAGAGATTTTTTTATGACAAATAGAGATTTTTTGGGATTGACAGTAGGTGGAGAATAGTTGGAGCATGGTTAGAGGAAACTATGCACCCTCTCACACAAAAATGTGTGGAAAATGCTGATTTTGGACATTTGTGACTGCATGTTTAGTGCATAGTTTGGTGAAACATGAGAGGAAACCATGAGGCATGTCCCCTTTAGATAGTTGGGGGAGCATAGTTTGAAAAATAGTGTTACAAAACTGTGAAAGTTTCCCAGGTCATTAAAATTGTGAAATTACCTATTTTCACTTCGATGTTTTAACACTAATTCGGGTTTCTCCTCTCTTGATTGACCAAGGAAGACCATGGGATCTCCCAATATTCCTTCGTTTGTCTATTCAATTCCAATGGATCCATTTTGAAGGGTTTAAGGTGAGTAATGCATGGGTTTCGGTCGATTTTTTTGTCTTCTCTATTACCTCCATTGTATTCGTAGTTTTTCTTTTTGTGGAACATATCTTTGAAAAACCCTATGATATAGGGTTCATGTGTCTATTTTTTAAAGATTTTAGGGTTTTTGGATTGTCTCTTCAGAGTGGTTCATCCTTTTCCTAAAAATTCCATTGCATTCACATGTCGTGAGGTAGGTGTTTTTGTCCATTTCCTTTCTAGAACATTTCGTTAATGCTTGATCTTTCCTTTAATTCCTTCAAAATGTTATATTAATTCTTGGGATGTGATAATATGAATTCATTTAGTGATTTTATAAATGAAACATGATGTGAAATGGTTTTCAAATGTATTCTTTAATTATGCCTATATTTAATTGAATCCAAGATGATTGATGAAATGCCACGTATTTTATAAAAATTTAATTGAGAATTTTTTGTTTTATTTGAGATCATTTTTCTTTTGGTATATTGGATGAAATGATTAATTGAGCATGATGTGTAGTTTGGATTCCAAATTATGTCATGGATATTTTTGGAAAAATGTTTCTAGAAATGCACTACTCGTTTTTAAAATATTATTGGTGATCTTTTCATTGTGTTGCTTCTTGTATTGGTTTATAGGTAATTGGTTTCTTATTTAGAACTTTATTGGATGATTTCATAGATAATTGAAGTGTTTAATTGGATGTTGGAACATCCATTGGTTCACAGGGTGTACACATGTAAGGAAATTCAATTCATGATGGCATTAAGAAATTAATGTTTTTTTGCGAGCCTATATTTTTTAAAATATTTCCCCTTTCATCACATTTTAATTTTTTCCTAAAATGGTTCCTTGATTTCAAAATGGTGGTTTTTTCTTCATGTGATTTATAAATGTGACTTGAAATGTTTTCTTTGAAACATGGACCATTTGGAATTTTGAGACATGTTTTGGTGAATAATCTACATAAAGGTCTATTTGGAATTACAAGATATGTATTTGAAACTAAGTGGTGTTTTAAACTAAGGAAATTTGAATGATTAAAATATAGTTTATTTCTAAAGGCCCATTTGGAAACATGGGTACGTTGTTCATTTTCAAATTGGTTTGAAATGGTGTTAGAATTGGAATTGGTTCTTGGAATGTGTTTCCCGGTTCGAATTTGATATATTTTTGGAGTTTTGTTTTAAAACTCATATGATGTGAAATAAAATTTGTAACTTTCTGTTTCTTGGGAAAATTTGGTTTCAATGTGATGCGATGTGAAGGAACAATTGTAATTTTGAGATGTTTTTTAAATTTGTTTTGGAACTCATGTGATGTATGGGCCTGCAGGGGCATATATGAATGTTTTATAAAATGAATTGAATATGTGGGTAGCTTGAAGGACTGATTGGTAATTTTAAAATGTTTTGTAAAGTGGTTTTGATTATGGAAAATAGAGGATTCCATTTGATCATTAATTTTTCAACAAATGTTTTTGTGAAAAATGGATTTTCACGTGTCTTCATGGTGTTGAATTATGTTTAGAAACAACTAAAATATGGGTTGGGATCCCCTATAGTGGCTCATTCTAGAGAACATTGTTGGTATCAAGTCCATTAGACCATGCGATGCATTCCCATCAAGTAGATCATGCATTAGAATGTTGGGGGTATGGGTTTTTACCATGTTTTTATGAGTATTATTATTATCATTTTATTCATAGACTTCATCTAGCTCATCGAGTGATGGTTTCTTTTTGACCGTGATGTGATATGTTTTTCCCCCTAAATATGATGAGGCTAGGTCGGATGTGCCATTGGATTTTCTAGTTTAGAGAAGCCAATGTTTTATGGACTATGGATCTGCACCATTCACATGAAGGTGATTTCGAACTGAGTATATCTAGGGATTTTCTCTATAGATGTTTATGGAGTTCACATGATAAATGTGTACATTTTATTTTTATTTTTTCATCGTGTTGGATATTTTCATTTCAGGATGTTCCTACTTGTTTTGTATCCTTTACATTCTGCACAACTTCTTTTCGGATATCTGGATTGGATTTATATTTGGGTTCTTGTTTTGGAATGGGTTGTGTGAAGATAAACCATTTTGATAAGAAAATATTTGGTTTCTATTTTAAAAATAAGATTTGTGGAAAGATTTTTTTACTTATTGGATATTATTTAACTGACTTTTTTTAAATTTATTTCAAACTTGTGTTTGTGGAATATTTTGATAATGGAAATCCATGGACTCTATAGTGATTACCTACTGTGTTGTTTTAGCTCAAACCGTACTTGTTCTAATCTGTATTGGATGACCCAAGATATTTGTTTAGGTTCAGGTTTCTGGTTAAGTTTAACCTTTGGATCAAGTTAGTCTTGTGGTAGGTGTTGAACAAGAGGTCATGTGTAGATCATGTCAGTGGGGTTCGATCTTATTTTTTTATTAAGTTATGTTTTGGTTTAGTAGATTTTTTATCTGGATCAGTTTTTTATATATTTATATTCAATTATCATTAGTTATGTTGCATGCTCAAATTATTTATTTGATCCTAGTTTTTTTAGTGAAAAATATATCATAATGATATTAGTTTAATTTCTGGAGCTAGTTTCCTGCACATGGAGATCGGGAATGCCCTTCAGTCCATGCCTCAAACTAGGTCAGTTGTTGAGTTGGATGGAATCCCGGATTTGTTCGTGATAGTTGAGGCCATTCCATCTAACTTATCTAGTAGTCCAAGATTTCCATCCTAGATACCCAGGGCTCCAAGGTGATTTATTCCATTTTCAAAAAATTACAATCACCATTCATCCCAATAAAATCATACCATTTCTATGATTTTCAATGGGGACACATGATTTCAGAAGCCTTACACACACCATTACCCTTGGAATCACCCATTTTTATACATAATAAAATTTATAAAATAAGTATAAAGCTAGTAAATAACATTTAAATCATAAAATAATTTGACAACATGGAACCACATACTTGCCTATTTGAAATCACTATCACCCGGTTGAGAAAAAAAACAAACTGAGAAAAGTAGAGATCCTACAGAAGAAAAAACAGACAAAAAATATCAAGATCCAAGTTAAAAAATCATATTTAAGCCACAATATTTCAACACAGTCATCATATATGTGAGAGAATAATAAATAAGAAATAGAGACCATGAAATGAAAATAAGAGACACTTACTTAGATATATCTTGAAAATCCCAGATCAACACCACCCACTCTTGAATCCAAGTGGGAGGTGGAGAAAAGGGGTGGTGTGTAGTAATATTTTTTTTACCTTTATGAATTTTTAATATATTAAGAAATAATTTTGGATCCTTCAATTGAAATATAATGTGATTCCAATACTCAATATATTAAAAAAATATTAAATATATGAATGTAATGTTGATTTCATTTTTCATAATTTTATTAACATCTATTGATTGGTTCCTTGGATTGAAAAATTGAGACCATAGTTGATTTTAGAATGTGGTTTTTACCCTAGGTGAGACCTATGGTTGGTTATTTCCAAATATTTGGTTGAGTAAGTATTCGACAAATGAAAAAAGTGATTTAATTAATTTAATAAACCCTACATAACTCTACATATATAAAAATTTAGTTATGAGTAATTTATAGTGTTATAAATATATCCCTTTCTATATATGAAAGGATGAGAGATTTATTCATTGGGAGATCAATATTGGATAAATATTGGTGGTCAGATTAAGGTTGTCCAAGAGGAAAATAAAAAATAAAGCCTTTTCCATCATTGCAAAACATGTTTTTCACCAATAATTAGTCCATTATTGAGGTAACACTCATAATGTTTTTGTCTATTTTGAGTATTATTAAAATATTGAGTATGGATATTTATTTATTTATTTTTACATTCATTATTTGTTCTCTACTTATGTGAAATTCAATATTTTGATCATTTAAATTAAATTTTGATTGCCAAGCCATACCATCACCCCTAACATAAATTTTATGAAATTGTTAGCCATGAGCACATGGGCAATGAAGGATTTACTTCGTTCTTGTACATTTAACCCTCACAATTTTTATCTCTATTCATTCTTGGACCATGGGGTTTTGGTTTGAAATTTTTGCGGCAGGTTCGATCATGATCAAACCCCAAAATTCAAGTCTGATTAGCAAACAACAAATGAGTTGATTATTTTTGGATGGATTGTGAGAGGTTTTGGGATATAGGTGAGGCCTCTATGGATTTTTGATCAAGAGAAGTGATGGAAGGTTAATAGAGACATATTATGCAGTTCTGTGAGAATCATGCAGGTGGCCAGATTCTAATTTATAGCCACAATAGCAATGGAAATTGATGACCATTGATATTTACATAATTATATGTGTATTTTGAGTGGTTAATGTTAGGAAATTTCAAAGGAGAGTCCATATCTAGTGAACAGAATACAAAACATGAGTTTTTATGGAAAAGTAAAGTACATGACATATAGTCCAAGATCACAAACCATGTATCCCCCTTTGATGCAACACTAGGGTTTCAGGAAAGAAAAATATCACTCATCTTGTGCTTGGTCCTACAAACTATGTGACTCTCCCTAGGTGGAAAAGTTTGTATTCCCAGTAGAAAAAACCTGAGAACTCATGTGGGTGACATGTTGTGTAATCTAAGAGTACACAAGCATGGCCCATCACCCAGGAATGGCTAGGTAAACAACCATAAATACAAGTATGGACTAAAGATCACGGGAACAACCAAGAGAACACTAAAAGGTATTGTGTGGATGAAAAAATCCAGGTAGACCTCATACATTCCATGTATAGTGACAGGGATTATAATTCATGTTCATAAGAGAAAACGACTATGAATTGAGGGGGTTCATATACAGTATGGTCCCCATACCTAATATTTAGTTTCCTACATAACTTATTCCTCTCATATCCCGCTCGTTTAGACTAGCATTTTGGTCCAAGAGTATCCTATCCTGAGCTATTTTTAACATAGAATGCGATGGTATCCTATTTAGTATCATTTGAAATATTATATAAAATATTATGACTATGATGATCCTTTAGTATATGATTTATTATGGAAATGATCTAGAAGGATCATCAATGAGAGAGGCCAATGTTCACACCCCCATTTCATACTAAGGTGTGAGTCCGCCATACCCCATACACTTTTTGAGTGGAACCCCAAAATGTGCTAGATCGTGGGTCCACTAAACATTGAGTGGTACTCCCTTGATGCACTAGGGGGTGGGTCCTCTATTGAAATCCATTGAGTGAAACCCCCTGTCACACTAGGGCATGATTCCTTCATACTTTGAGTAGAACCCCCTCATTCACTAGGTCATGGGTCATCTATCATCATATACTGAGTGTTTTCAACAAGTCTCATTAGGTTTTGGGTCTTATACCTATCAAATGAGTTGAATCCCCCTATCGTACTAGGGAATGGTTCCACTATTGTAGATTGTCGCCCCTCGGACTATAGAGTAGTGGAGAGTTATAGGTCCTCCTCATGACTTATTCTGAAAGACATGTGAGATTTTGATCGTTGATAGTAGACAATTGGATCTATATTAAAACTGATCATCCATGGCTAGGATGTGATATGCATATTCCCTTTCTCTCTTGTTTGGGTCTCTTTGTGAATATATATATATATTGATGGGTGTCACTTTCCTCTTTCTATAATTTGTGCTGAATACTTCTATCATTAATTATATTTATCCCAATTCAATTTTTAGCATGTCTTACTAGGTATATATATACAAACCCCGGAATGTTATTTTCCCATATGTTTCAGGTATTATGAAGACAACAAATAGTTTAGTAGTGAAATCGATAAATCATGTTGATAGTTGGGTGGATATACCATGTACGGTGGAAATTCTTGGATATCAAGAGTTTGGATCTCTAAACTTCCATTTATTCTAGTTTAGGTTAGGTTGGGACGTCACTTCTGGTTGGGCATGTATTTTTCAACTTTTTCTAATTTGGTATTATTCTATCATACTCATATGTATTCCCTAGAGGATATTTCATGCATGGATTTCTGTAGATGATACTATATTTTATTATTCATCTACACTATTTTATGTATATTTTATTCGGTGCATGCATAATAATACATTATGAAAAGATCTACCATTTTATATTATGAATTCTTGGTTCCTGTTTCTATCCCCATGTCTATTGGAGTTAGTATTGGTGTTATGGAGGCATGACCTTCCACCATCCATGTAGGCCTTGGTGGTTTCTGTCAATATAGAGTGGTATCAAAGTATTTCATTCCTTGGTATAGTTTTTTGATTCATCCCATTATAAGGATGGTTTAAACTTATAGAAATACTGTTGAAGTGTTCCAAGTGTGGATTTTAGTCTAGAAAACCCAGTGTTAGCGTGGCGATCGACAAACCCATTCACCAGGACTCTGATTACATTCTTTTCGAATCGACATACCGATACACTTGTTTCAAGGTTCAATGCTACATGAATCATATATGATCGAGTAGTTTGACTATATTTACTGAGTAATAACCCAATATATATGTATGATTATATTACCATGTAATTTTTATGACCACTTTCATGATTCCTTTAGAAATACATTGATCTATGTTATTGATTCCGGATCAGGAAGGCAATCTGATTAGTGATAAGGCCTTAGTTCATGGTCCATCTTGTGCGGAGAATTATCTAGGAGGCAAGATTATAGAACCCCATAATATTGAGTAATTGTAACTACCATCATATTAGGATGAGGATGTGTACAATATTATTGAACTATGCGAGTTTCATAACAAATGTTCACTGAGGTTATTTATTGAGTTAGGTACATAAGAAGTGGATGACTGGATTGATTTGGTGATTTGATTTTTCAGGATCAGGCAGACCCTGAATGATCAGATGGTTTCACTATAATATAGTCCTTATAATGGATAAGTTTTGTTATTGTGGATTCTAGTCATTTAGATTCATTGTGAGATGATTGTCTCAGGGACCGACTTTTTATAGTAGTTCTGTGACGAGTATTACTCCTCATGTGCGTGCTCAATTCAGATACATGAGATTGTAAAGCTAAAATGGGATGGTTTGATAGTTCATGATTATGTTGTGAGGTTCACTGACCACAGTCATACATCATCAACACGGTGTGGAATGGTAAATTTTGGGTGAGGAATTTCAATTATGGTCTCTATAGATACATCCATTCTAGAGTAGTTCCCTTATTTGTTCCAACCTATGTTGGAGTGATAGAGTTGAAAATGGTGTATGATAGATTTATCATAGTGGAATATTATTTATCTAGATAGGTTGGATGGTTTTATGGGATTTATCCATCTATAATAGCTACTGGGTTCCAGTTTGTAGGATTTTTTCATAGGATACCTCACCATGGTTGGTCTCAATCACATAGACATGAAGTGTCGATTCACACAGTGGACGAGGTCATCCTGAAGAGGGGATTTTTTTTTCTTGTGATGGGTGAGGTTACATGGAATGTTCTCTTACTACCTAATGTGTTGAGGAGGGTAGACAAGAAGTAGATGGATTGTCATGGTAGAGGTAGTGTTGTAATTAGGGTTATCCTAGGTGTGTCATGGGTGGACCCTAGAGGGGATATTCTAGAAGAGCCAAGAGTGGATCTCTAAGAGAAGGAGACATTTTTAGAGTGAGATGTTATAATATACTTCTACTACCACCATTGGGTTCCCAATTATATAGGGTCAGGTAGCTAGCGTTTAGGTTTTCATGTATCTATAGGCCGTGAAGGCTTTTGACCCAGCAACTCATGAGATGGTATGGGGTAATTTTTTTGATTAGTCTAAAAATTCTATAATACTTAAAGAAATTAGTATGATTGACTACATCTTTTTTAACCCTTTTGTGAGAGATAGATTTCCCCTTTGAGAATATATCACAATAGTTTTTTCTAAAGGTAATGACCATAGTGATTCATTGATATCACTTATATGTCGGCAGTTCGAGGTAGCTATTGGTGGAGAAATTTTCCTATAGCACTAAATGGTATTTAGGATGAAACCTCATAATAATATATTTTTTATGAACTAGTTTTCCATGATTTGGTTCTATATTGACTATCATCACATATCGGTTAGGTGACTTCAAATAGAAGGGGTGATATTCTCCTTTGTTTTGGAGATAGATCTCATAGAAGAGAGAGTGGGCCCTGTAAATATGAGGTTGTCGAACAACACCCATTAGTTGATTATATATCTCTTGGAATAATGTGATATTAATGAATCTAGATTCGTTCAGGAGTATTGGACTTGTGGACATCTTCCTTGAGTATTTTCAGGGTCTACCTCCAATGTGGGAGCTGGACTTCTATATTCACTTTCACCCTTGGATCGTACTAATATATTATACATAATATAGGATGTATGCTACCATGATCTAAGATCTGGGGGTTCGGTTAGAGAAGTATCAAGTGAAGGGTTTCATTATACCTAGTGTGTCTTCCTATGCATCTTTCATTATGTATATGAAAATGGTGGATGGGAGCTTATTGCATTTTATTGATTATCTTTACCTAAAACAAGTAATGATAATGAAAAAGTACCCCTTAATATGGATTTATGAGATCTTTTACCAATTTCATGGTGTGATTTGGTTCTCGAAGATTGATCATAGGTCCAACTACCACCTTTTGAGGGTTTGTGATGCTAATATTCAAAAGATGTCATTTTGATATAACTACAGAAACTACGAGTTCTTATTGATTAATTCTGGTGTGAAAAATTTCCCCACTTTGTTTATGGAATTTATGAACTGTGTCTTCTATCCAGACATGGACTATTAATTATTTTCTTAATTATAGAAAAATTTATTTAATTTGTTTTGGAGGATTAACATGAAAAAAATCTGAGGATAGTCCTAGGATTACTCCAAGAGAACTATTTTTATGTTAAGCTCTCAATGTTTCATTTCTGGATATATGTGGTTCACTTTTGGGGAATTTTATTTCCAAGAAATGATTACCAATGGATCTGGATAATATTAATTCATTTCTTTCTTAGGAGAGACCCACGATAATGTTTTAGGTGTAGATTTTTCTTGACTCAATGGGGTACTATTTGAAGTTCTTGGAAGACTTCAATAGAATTGAATCCCCTTTGAATACCCTGATGTAGAAAGGGTATCAGTTTACCTATATAGAGAATTGTCAGAAGTAATTTGAGGAGTTGAGTATGAGGATAACCAATTATCCTATTTTGAGACTACGAGTGGAGGACATGGAGTATGTAGTGTATTATGATTACTCTAGATATGGTCTTGGATACATGTTGATGTAGAGGCAGGTAGTGATCTCTTATGGGCTAGGTTAGTTGAGTATCCATGAGAAACCCTACATGACTCGTGAATTGAAGTTAAGAGTGGTATTATACATTCTAATGATGTGGATGCACTATATTTTTGGATAGTGATTTTTTGTTTACTTAGACAGTCAGAGTTTTAGTTATATCTTCACTCATAGAGATATGAACATGAGAAGGAGGCACTGATAAGAGTATTTATAGCAATATGACTTTGATATATTCTATACATTTGGGAAGGGAAACATGGTGTTAGAGTCCACTAGTAGGATGTCTCGTTCTTGTTGGGTTGAGGTGGTACCTGAACTATTGGATTATTTACAGTTATACCTAGTATAAGACAAAAATAAAATATATATTCTCTCTACGGTGTTAACTCCTCTACTTTTTTAGCTTTTGATGGAGGCTCATATTGGTGACATCGACTATGAGGTTTTTGTGATCATATATCTTTACGATATTCAACTGATGGAGTTTCTAAACGAGGGTAAAACATCATCATTTTCTAAGGATGGATGGTGGTTCTAGTCATGATGTGAGAGGAGGTACTTATGTAGTTTCACACTTACCATTTGGATTTATATCCTATAGTGGAAAATAGGTGTAGGTTCTATTAATGAAATTATTTTCGGGCTAGCATGAGGAGAAGCATAGCCGAGTTACCTCTTAGTGTTCCACATATCATTAGATGAAGGATGGGCACCAAGTTATAGTAGGTTTGACATAGCCTCTTGATACCATAAATAGAAAGGCATGGCATTTCCATTTACTTTTTATTGGACTTATGAAAAAATTGAATGACCCCAATGCTATCTAAGAGATTTTTGTCTAACTCACAAAGTCAGCACATTGTCTTTCCATCAGATAGAATAGATCCAGGAAGATTATGGGGCAGTTGTATGTATAGGAGATCATCCAATTCCATGGGTTACTATTGATGATTGGCTTCAACCATGATGTATAATTTATGTCATTGTTGTAAAGTGGCCTGTAGGAGGCATTTGATACCTAGTTGTGGATAAGTATGGTGTTCACCCCCATATGGAATGGTAGACCCATCACACTATCATGGTGTTGGATGATATGACAAGATATTGTGTTTTGGAAATTTTACAGATCAATGAGGATCACTTTCCATTATAATAGTTCACTTATAATAATATCCATCACTCTATGATCAAAATGGAACCATTGAATTCCATTTATTGGAGGCCATGCATGTCATCCTTATATCAGATATAGTTTGACATGGAATCCCTTGTTAGTCCAGAGATAGTATGTGTGATAAAGGATAAAGTTCTGGTGATCAATTAACATATGATGATAGCATAGATACAGAATAAATAATATGTAGATAAATGTTGTAGGCCATTGGAGTTTGATCATGGAATCCATGTTTTCCTAAGAGTCTCCCCACGATGAGGATTGTGGAGGTAGGGATTTGGAGGAAAGTTATACCTAAGGTTACTTGGTCCATTTGAGATCATATAGAGGGTTTGGTGAGGTTTCATACAGGCTATAATTAATACCACAACTGTATTGGGTGAATGATATCTTCCACGTGTCACAATTAATGTTATATGTGAATGATCCAATAATCTTCATTGACTGGGGTGAGCTAGACCTCAAGAAAAAATCCACCTTCATAGAGTACCCAGTGGTGATCAAGGATGTAACCAGCTTCATAGATTACCTGATGGTGATCCTTGATCATAAATATAAGATCATGTTATTATGGAATATTTCCTTGTTTCATGTGCTATGTCATCATGGGTGAATACATGACATATCCTGGGATCCAGAGAACCATATATCGAAATTATATCAACACTTTTTTATTTTTCTTGAGGTTTTTGTGGATGAGAATCGTTGAATTCTGTGATAATGTAACAAACCTTTTTTTTCATGTCTGTTTTTAAAATATAAGAAGAATGTTTTTCAAATCTAGGTGCTGGGATGACATGTAGTAGTGAGGTTAAGTTATCTTATAATTGAAATTGAAAAAAAATTAAATATATTAATGTCACACACATGTATTTTTTCCTAAATGTTTTAATAACTCATTAGGAAAAACTTAGATCAGATATTGGAGACCATGGTTGATTCCATAATACAGGGTTTAATCTCGGTGTAACCTAATTTTGGTTGGAATTGGACATTATCTTGAAACAGTAATTAGAGGCTACGTTAAAAAAATTAATTAATTTATTTAATAAGAATAACCGAACCCTTCCTATATAAATATGTTATTATAATTACTTTCTTGGGTAAGTCGCATAAATCTTTCCAAATATGAGATGAATAGGTGATCTTTCTTCATTGCTGTATGATCATCAGATGATGAAAGACCAGAAAATAATGAATGATATGCGGATTTTTTGATGGATCTAGATATGTTATTTTATGAGGATGAGGCCTTCATGAAATTGGGATGTTATGTGAAAATGGAAGTAGCGGGGGACATGTCATGTGGCACTAAGAGCATCATATGAGTGTCTAGATCCCTATTTATGGCCCCTAAAGGTTGATAAATCGATGGGAGTCATCATTTCAATTGATTTTAGTTGATTTTGAGTGGTCAATGGGTACAAATTGTGGAGGAGAGGTCCTATATAGAGAACCACATGGAGAAATTGAGTATCTAGGGAAAACTCAACTCCACAACATGTTTTCCGAGAAAACAGATAGTGTATCACCCCTTGATATGAATCTAGTGTTTTTTGGAAGATAAGGATGATACATTGTGTGGTCGGGCCGAAATTCCATGTGACCATCAACGGGTTTCCAATATGTGTTCCATTTGGAAAATGATAGAGATCCCATGTGGGAGGACACATCGTGTATTCTGGGAGTACATATATAACAACCCTTCTCTTTATTACAAACATAAACAAGATTTATTACATAAAATTTCACTTAATAAAAATATAAGAATCCAGAGTTATAGTGTCTTGGTAAATTAGAAACATTACACAACAACTTAGAACATAAAACACACAAAATTTATTGAAAAATTCGTACATGACCACAATATTCCTTCGTACATAGCATTGCATGAGATAACCTGAGGACATGCATAAGAAAAGGGTGAGCTATAAAGCCCCGTAATGGAGTCAACATTGAATAACATGAGTAATATAGTAAATTTTAGGAAATAGGCATATCAATTGAGTATATGGGAAACATGAACATAAAGGCATGATATAACATGATTATCATAACATGGAAATGTGGCAACAACATTTAACATGATATTAGCATGATCCAACGCTCTTTGAACATATAGCAAGAGTAAACCCTCATTGAAAATTAATTATCATGATTAAACCATCATTTCACTTGATTTATCATGATACTAATCTTTACCCATTGCATTGGAGTGCTATCAGGGTGCACCCTTCTTAATCATTTCATTTTATGCATAAGTGTGCCACAAAGATCATACACCATGGATTCATTAAGCACCATGATATATTACACACAAAAGGAGTGTGTAATTAATACATAAAACTCTTTAATAAAAAATCAATCTTTCATAATGTTGAATACCCATTATAGATAAATGGACATGGTATTCACTACATAATGAATTATTCTTGGAGAATCGCAGTGCAATTTTGGCAGCATAATAGCGTGACCCAAGAATTAATAAAAAAGATTGATGAGAGAGAAATGGTTATATCATAATATGTACATGAAATTGAATGTAAGGGGGTCATATAGATACATGTCCCAATATATGTAATGGAGTTTAGATGAAAAATATAAAATAATTTCTTGAATGTAAATGAGAAAAGAGAAATTCCTTACTGAATCTCGGCATGGTAAAAGGTGTGCATAGGATACTTTAAAGAGAGATAAAGAGGTCTATAATCATTAAAACATAATTATTTCTATATTATGGAGGTGATAAATCAAACCACAATATTTTCAATTGAAAATAAAATGGTATAACAACATAATAAAATTGATACATAATGAGGAAGGAAGAAATCCCTTATTTGGGATTATGATCCCAAAGGCTTGGAAGAGGCTTGAGAGTGGATTATAGGGATATTGGGCGGATTTAGGAGGATTTTAGAGAATGGAGGGAAGGGTTTGGTCGAGCCTTTAGGGTTTTGAGTGAAGAATAAGTGGGATTTTGGGTGGTTTTATATAGAAAAAGAAAGGGAATTCTTTATTATTTAGGTTTTGGACACTGCACATTAAACTAATAAAAACCATACCATGTATTTTTCACATTTTTATGGAAAATTAATGTGGAAAACAATATTTTATAAGTCAGATGGCCTAAAATATTAAAATATTATGCTTGATTATGTGGAGGTGAGTCACACTCTCAAGGAAATAATTTTAAAAATTTAAAATATTTTATAATTCTTGGAGGGTCCACTAAGGCATCATAAAATTAATCAAACATATCTAAAATCAAATTATGTATTTTGTAAAACAAATATTGTCTGAACATTCCTTTTATTGTATTTTATTACATCAATATTGGGTCATTATGATGTCATAAAACACATTATATATTTAAACGGTATTTAATTTTAACCCAAAAAATCAACTGTGTTAGAAAATTATGAAAAAATAACCACTGGATAATTTCAACATCCTGATTCCAAAAATAATTTAAATTTTATCTAAATAGTTATCTAAATATGTGAATTATTAATTCAAAAGAAAAAAACGACATTTATCAAAAATTCACAGGATTTGAAAAAAAATGCTTTCAAACCTAAAAAATGATTAAAATTTTATTCTTAAAATTATATGATTATTATAATAAAAAATAATCTAGTAATAAAATTTTATTAAAATATTAATTAAGTTTGAAAAATACATTAATTCATTAACATATATTTATTAAATGAATTTAAATATTAACTATAAATACTTTTTGGGCTTAAATACCATTTAGAAAGTAACAATTGTAAATTGAATATATATTCATAATAAAAAAATGTACAAAATCTTACTTCTAAGGTATTTTTACCTAACCCCTTATCACAATAATATAAAGCATAAGGGTATGTTGTGAATTGGTGGAAGACTCATCGTGTTACTCAGATAACATCACGTTGGTGGTAATCTCAATTAACATCCACTTCTCTCGTAGGCGGTTCCATTCAAGTTTAATGTGTTGAAGCTCAGTTTGGACTTGGTCAAGAGAAAATCCTAGTGATTCAACCTCGTTTACAAGATTTTAAAAATGGGCATTATATAGAGAAATTCTACTTGATGAGGCCATCACATCCTTTTTCTGAGTATGATGGATTTGTTAAAGCCCTATATTTATACTAATCACGTGATCACTATTCAACAGCTATATTAGAAATGGTAACAATTCATAATGGTATTTTAAAGTCCAAAAACATAAATCCAAGGAAGTTCATATGTTTTTTGTAACCATTTTACATAATAATACATTTAATTTGATCAAGAGGAATTTTCCTTAATAAAAGTTTGGGATGTAACAATCTTACCCCCTTATGAAATTTCACCATCAAAAATTCTTTTCCCAACAATTAAATTGATGTGTGTAACTATGCTTCATCACTTCCTCTGATTCCCATGCTACCTCTTCAAACATGTGGTTTTTCTACAACACCTTGACGAGTAGCGTTATCTTATTTTGTAGAACTCTTTCCCTATGATTTAAGATCTTCACTAGCTTATCTTTATATGAGAGGTCATTCTGTAATTGTACCACCTCTGGATTGAGTACATTTGATGGGTCCTCTATGTTCTTCCACCAGAGTGACACATGGAATACATCAAGTACTTGAGATAGGTTTTGTGGGAGTCTAGTCATCATGCCACTACTCCAATGCGTTTATTGATCTCAAAAGGTTTGATGTACCTTAGACGATGATTTCCCCTCTTCCCAAATCTCATAACTCTCTTACACAATGATATGTGTAGGAATACCTTGTCTCCGACATCAAACACTAGGTCTCGTCAACGATAATAATCATTGCCCTTTTGTTGACTCTGAGAAGCTTTAATGTGGTGATGGATGGTCTTAACATTCTTCACCATTTCATCAACCATTTTTGGACCTAGAATTTTTTGATCCCCCACATCATCCCAACATGCCAGTGTTCTCCACCTCTTCTCATAAAGGGATTCATAAGGATCTATTTGGATGCTTTAATGGAAACTGTTGTTGTAAGAGAACTCTACCCAAGGAAGATGTTTTTTACATCCTCATTTGAATTCCATTGAGCATGCTCTCAATATATCCTCAATTGTTATGATAATCCGCTTATATTGTGCATCAGTTTATGGAAGATAAGTTGTACTGAAGTTCAGCTCATTATTTAGAGTGTGTTTGAAACTCTTCTAGAACATAGAGGAGAATCTTGGATCTTGATTGGATACAATAGATAGTAGTACTCCATGAATCCTTACCACTTATCTGATATAAATCCATTCATGTTGATCTAATGAAAAATCCTCTTGAATTGTAATGAAATGTGTATTCTTTTTAAGATGATCCACAACAAACCAGATAGCATTTTTTTCATTGGGGTGAATTTGGAAGTTTGGTGACAGAGTCTAGGGTGATGTTCTCTTATTTCCATATTGGTATGTGTAATTTTTTCACCATACCCTTAGACTTATTCCTCTCACGCTTCATATTATGACATACCAGACACATTGATGTATACTTAGCAATCTTCTTCTTCATGTTATCCCGCCAATAATGATCTCAGAGATCTTGATACATCTATTTGTTTCCTAGGTGAATGGAGAAATTCATACAATGTGAATCATCCAAAAGTTCATTCTTAAACTCTGGATTTTATAGAACATATAGTATTGAAAAAAATATCAAAATTACTTCTTCATTAACATTGAACATCTAGGATTTCTCATTTCTAATAGTTTCCACTTTCTTCACAATTCCCAGATCATCATTTTGAGCATATTTTAACCTTTCCAAAAGAGACAGTTGAAAAATAATTTGTGAAAGGATTGATGTTTTTCCCTTCTTTTTAATTCTCATGTACATCTTCCTCAAATCTAAGAAGATTATATCCTTTTACATTCTCATAAATGATAGAATCACTGGGTCCTTTTTACTTAGAGAATATGCCTCCTTGTTCTCTTTCTAAGGGTGGTAATGGATTGAACAATCATAGTCTTTGAGAAGCTGTAACCATATTATTTGGAGCATGTTCAACTCTTTTTATGCCAATATATACTTCAGGATTTTGTGATTTTTTTATATTCAATAGTTCCCCCCAAAGAGGTAATATCACCAAAATTTTAAATCGAATATTATGAAGAAAACTACAGGTCATGCATTGGATAGTTTTTCTCATGAACGTTCAATTTCCATTAATCATATGTATTAACTTTGTCATTTTTCCTCAACACACATCCTAGGTCCTTCTTCAAAGATTCACTAAATACCAAAAAATGTTCTGCACTTGTGGGTAGTGTGAGCATGGGTGCAGTGATAAGCCTCTTTTTCAACACCTCGAATCTATCAAAGAATTTTTCACGCTAATAAAAATTTTATTCCTTATGAGTTATATTGGTAATTGGGTTTGAAAATCATGAGAAATTTATCACAAATTGTTGATAATATCTCTCTAAACCAAGGAATCTACATATATCTATCATAGATGTGTCCCTTGGCCATCTCTCAATTGCAGATATCTTAGAGGGAACCCTAGATATCCCATTGCATGTGAGGATATGACCTAGGAATGACACTCCCTTGAACTATAATTCGTAGTTTTTCTAATTTTCATAGAGCTTCTCCTTTATCAAGTTCCTAGTACAATTCTTGGATTCTCCTCATGCTACTCCTGGGTTTTGGAGTATATTTTAATATTGTTAATAAATACTACCAAATTGTTTTTGAGGTAATCTCTGAAGACTCTATTCATCAAATCCATGAATATTTCTGGAGCATTAATGAGTCCAAAATGAATTAATATGAATTTATAGTGCTCAAATATTGTATGAATAGTAGTCTTAGGGATATCCTCCTTCACCCTTAATTGGAAATATCCTGACCACAGGTCAACCTTGGAGAAGTTTTGTGCATAACATAGTTGATCGAACAAGTCATCAATTCATGGAAGAGGTTACTTGTTCTTTATCGTGATTTTGTTGAGCACGTGATAATCAATGAAATGGAGAATTGAACCATCCATCTTATTGACAAAGAGGAATGATGCACTCCATGGTGAAGCACGTGGGCATACAATCCCTTTATCTAGATTCTCAAGTAGTTTTTTTTCAGCTACTCAATATCCACAAAAACCATTCTATACAGAGCCTTGGATATTGGCAATGCCTCAGGTATAAAATCAATTGGTAATTCAAAATTATGTTATAGGAGTAAGACCAGGAAATTCCTCAGGGAGAATTTCATCACAATAGGAATTTCTTCAAGTATGGTTGATTCCTTAGACTCAATCATATTATAAATATAAGAATGCTCATAGGGCAGTAATATCAATGCTTGAGATGATGGTGTTAAAAATGATTAATCCTCCTTTTTTCATTTGTACCAAATCATGGGTTTATTCTCCATAGAGTGATTTCCCTCCCATGGAAATTTAGGTCAGCTCTATATAGGGAAATCCAATCCATGCAAAAAAATTGCATCAAATTCCACCAAAGAGAGTATGACGAGGTCCACTGAGAAGTTCAATCGTCAAATTGTGAAAGGTGAAGAGTTATATTCATGTGTTTCAATGATTTACCCACTTTTTGTTCTCCCTAATATCTATACTTCCATGATTTTATGTAGTTTTGGGATTTTTCTACTAAAATTTTGGGACATAAAACAATGTGTATAACCAGAATAAAAAGTAAATTCTCTATTATTGAATTAATTATTAGCATACCTATCACCACATAATTTTGGGGGATCACTTCGGTAGTAGTGATGGTGAAAGCTCGCCCATTCTTCCATTGAGGTTGTTGGTTTCCTACCAAAACCCATGACATAGAGAACTAGTTTTAAAAGATCCATGTTTCTTTGTAATTGAAGCAATGAACAATGAATTAAGGGTCGAATGGTGAAATAATATCATCTATCGCAACAGTGGGTTTTTCTTGTAGGTAGTTAATAGCTAAGATCCCTTCTCTTCCACATCTAATGTATTTCCTCGTCCCCTTCAGGAAATTTATAGGGTGCTTATTTCTACACCATTGGTATGTGGCATGATGAAATTTCATAGGAGTATTGGATTTTTCAATCGGACCACCATAATTAATTTCCACATTACTCTTCTTATCTCCATGATACCCTAGATATTCACTGATATCCATTTCGACATTGAGGGCACATTGGACAATTTCATCATAGCCATCGATGTCACAGATTACTAGGGATTTCTATAGTCTAGGTTTTAGCCCACCAAAGAAGTAGTCAACATTACATTAGGGGGTAATGACAAATTCGATGGCATATCATTCAAGACTTGGGAAGTTTTCCTCATACGATCTGATTGATTCCTCATATTTTTTTTAGTAGGGAAAGGATATTCCTTTCTATCTAAATTTGGTGGGTGTGAGTAAAATATTTATTGAAAAAAAATTGTGGAAATCCTTCCAATCCAACAACTCTATCTCCTCCTTAGGCTTCATATTTTTTGGTTAATGTCCGTCATTAATCAGCTTCAACGTCCATATGATAAGCAGTAAGAATTACCATCTATGGTTCAAAACATTGAAGGATGAAGAAGATATTCTCAATGGAGTTGATCCATTTCTCGACAATTGAGGGATTAGATGATCCATTAAAATTATTATTCCTTTGTATAATGAAGCTCTTGATTGCATCTTGTTATTTCTTAGCGGGGGTCGAATATTCCTTGTAACCCATGATTCTATTAAAAAAATAAGTTTATCGAGATATTATCATGAAATTTTTTTCAATTCTTTCTCCCATTGGATTTGGAATCTCATTAGAACAATCATCACATAGATTTCTCATTTTTTTTCTTACACCATGTCCTCTTATTATCAACCATTGGATGGAATAAAAAGAACATTAGGGGTATCAAATAATGGATAATCTAAAGAAAAAAGGTACAACTTATAAATTACACATATTTCCTTAACTTATGTATTTATAGGCATCAATATATGCTATCCATGATCTAGTTCTCAACATATATTCTTAAGGGAATTTTTTTATTCCAATAATAACGGTTCATACTATGATTGTGAATTTACAAATGAATATCCCCTAGGACTGTCATGACCAGGAGTGAAGCAATGCCCATTTTCATGTACTCGTTCCCGTTCGAGTCTATGTCAAAGTTGTGTCTTTCTGTTTTAACCATAGATACATTTGTGCCAGAGCTGCCTTAACCTACTCCTATCCAGACACAGATATATTTTCATGATAAATAACATTATCAATACTCACCAAAATTTTGGGATGTTTTTATTAAACATAGTCTAATACTTAATGCATTCACTAGGGATTTCTAATCCTAATCCCAAAAATAACTAAACTTATCCTCTAATACCAACTATAACAACCTTGCTCCTTATTAAACACATAAACATGATTTATTACCTAATATTTTTATTAAGAAAACTATGAGGATTTATAGGTCTAGTGTATTGAAAAATTTGTAACATTACAAAAAAAATTAGAACATAAAACACAACATCATTATTTAAAACTTCTTTTACCTGACCAGAACATTCCTTCGTACTAAGCATTGAATGGGATAACCTGGGGACATGCTTAAGATAAGGGTGATCTATAAAGACCATCAAGGGAGTAAAAAAGTAATAACATGAATAATATAGTACATTTTAGGAAATAGTAATATCAATGAAGCAAAAGAAAAATATTCACAAAAAAGGCATGATATAAAATGATTATCATAATATGGAAATGTTGAAACAACATTTAACATCATATTAGCATGAGCCAAGGAACATTGCACATGGAGCATGGTTAAAATCTCATTGAACTTGAATTATCATTTGTAAACCCTAATTGGACTTGACATATCATGATACTAATCTCTACCCAATGTAAAGGAGTGCTATTAGGGCACACCGTAATTAATAATTTCATTTCATGCATAAGTGTGACACAAAGATCATACAAAATCGATTCATTAAACATAATCATTTATTCAATGATAAAGTAATATGGAATTAGTACATGAAACTATTTAATAAATAAGTAAATTTGTATAAAGGTGAATACCCATGATAGAGAAATGGTTATGGTATTCACTACACAATGACTTTGGATTGGAGAATAGTTGTGCAATTTCGGCATCATAACAGTGTGACGTTAGAATTTATAAAAAAAGACAATGAGAGATAAATGTTTTTCTATATATATTTAAATTAAATGGAAAGTAAGTTTATCAAATATATACATTTATCAAAATATTTAATGGAAATTATATTCATAATTTAAAAAAATTTATTTAATGTAAATGAGAAAATAGAAATTCCTTACGGAATTTTGGCGTGGTAACAGGTGTGTGTGGGGGGAATTAATTAGAGGTAAAAAGATATATCATCATTAAATCATATGTAGGGATGTATTGGGTAGGTGTTAAATAATACCCCAATATTTTTGATAAAAAATAATAGGGTATACCAACATTATGAAATTGAGACAAAAATGAAAAACAAAGAAATCCTGTACATGGATGTGTGATTCCAAAGGCCTGGGAGAGGCTTGAGTTAGGATTACTAGGAGATTGGGGAACCTTGGGAGGATTATAGAGAGGGTAGGTCTGGGGTTGGTCGAGATCCAATGGTTTTGAGTGAATATGAAGTGGGAGATTGGGTGAGATTATACAGAAAAAGAGAGGGAATTCTTTATTATTTAGGTTTTGGACACTACACATTAAACTAATCGAAAACCCCAAACCAGACAATGGTTTTTCCCATGGTTTCTTCTAAATTGGAGTGGAAATAATTATTTTATAAGTCTGATGGATGAACGTATTAAAATATTAGGCTTGCTTATGTGGATGTGGATCACACTCTCAAGGATATCATTTTAAAAAGTTATCATATTTTATAAGTCTTGGAGGGTCCACTAAGGTAGTGTAAACTTAATCAAGTAAATATAAAATTAAATTATTTTATAGTTAAAAATTATATTGGATGATCATAACTTTTATACTATTTTATTACATCGTTATTGGGTCATTATGATGTCATAAACACATTATATATTTAAATGGTATTTAATTTTTACCCAAAAATACAACTTTGTCAGAAAATTATGAAAATTCAACATTGGATAATTATGACATCCTGATTCCAAAAATAAATTTTATTTTTTTCTTAATATCTTTCTAAATATGTTAAATTAAAATTTTAAAATAAAAATTGACATTTATAAAAAATTCATGGGTTTTTATAAAAACAGCTGTCAAACCTTAAAACAAATTACATCTATATTCATAAAAATTATACGAAATTTTTTCTAAAATTTAATTTAGTAATAATATGTTATTAAAATAGCATATATATCAAAATATCCATTAATTCATCAAAATATATTTCTTAATTGAATTTAAATATTAATTAAAATAATATTTCTACTTTACAAACCATTTACAAAGTAACAATAATAAAATGAATGTATATTCTATATAAAAACAATGCACATAATCATAGTTCAAGGGTATTGTTAAAGGATTCCTAATAACACCTGCATAAGACTTAAGGGTAAGGTTTTCGATAGTTATGGAATCTTGGTGCATCTTGTATAACATCGCTCGGGTGGTAATCTATATTAAATTCCACTTCTCCCATTGGTGGTTTCGTTCAAGCTTAATGTTTTCAAGCTCAGCTTGGGCTTGATAAAGACCACATCCCAGTGATGATACCTCCTTTATGAGATCTGACAAATGGACTTTTTATGGAGTAACTCTACTAGTTGACTATATCACTTCCTTTTTCTGAGTAAATTGGATTTGTTAAAGCCCTATATTTATACTAATCATGTGATCACAGTTCAATGAGAATATTTGCAACAGTAAAAATTATTAACATTATTTTAAATTCTAAAAAAATAAAACAAAGGATGTTCATTTGTTTTATATAACCATTTTATATAATAAGAAAATTAATTAGATCAGGTTGAATTTTCATTAATAAAGTTTTTGGTCATTACCACATAAGTACATTCCGTTACACGGGAATGATGTGGTACATAGTTTGGAACACCTTTATGGTGTGAGAACATGGGAGTGACCAGGAGAACATTGATAGGCTCCAATTGGTAGAGATACATTGTGTAAATTGACATCGTTTCCAATTTGTGTTTATAGGATCTCACTGCTAGGTAGTGTGGTGGAACCACATGTTGTTTGGGCGCTATAAATTCAATGTAGTTCCATCTAAAACTTATTCCTCTCATATCTCCCTCATTTGGACTTAGATTTTATCCTATGAGTATCCTATCCTGAGTTGTTTTCCATTAATAACATCATGGTAGCCTTTGTAGTATATTTTTAGATACAGCATGGAATATTTCGTGCATGAAAATTATTTAAGAAATTCATGACAATATAAGTGATCGGGTAGGATGGCCAGTGTGAGTGTTCAGGGTTGGTAACCCCCTATCGTTCAAATGTGTGGTTCCCCATACTCCTTACATTGGATTAGTGTAACCCCATGATGCCCTAGGACTCTACTGAAAACTACTGAGTGACACCCCCAGAAGCATTGGGGCATGGTGTCTCCATTCTTTCTGTGGAACAACACAGATACAGTAGGCAATGGGTCCCTTATCGACATCAACTAAGTGGAATTCCCCTTTCACATCAGGGCATTGGTCATATACCTATCTACATAGTGGAATACACCAATAATACTTGTGAACATTTCCTCAATTATAGATTGTAACACTTTGGATATGGAGTAGTGTCGAGTTTCTGGTCCACCTCATATATTCTTTGGATAGATAAGGGAGATATTAGGATTATAGGATAGAACATTGGAGATACAGGAAGACTAATTATACTAGAATATGATTTGAGATGGAGATCCCATTTCTCTCTCAATTGGGTTTTTATGAGCATATTTATATGCTTAATTTCTTTCCATCTTTCTCTGGGTTGAGATGACTAGATATATCATATATTATTTTTATCCCTGTAAAATATTTGTACAATCCTCCTAAGTATGTATATACTCAACCACACATAGGATTTTCCCTCATGATTCTTGTATTATGTAGAATATGGTAAGATCAGTGGTGGAATCAGTGGGGTGTAGTGATAGTTGGACGCATTGAATGCACACAATGTTCAGGATTAGAGATCAGGATCCTAGTTCTCTCCTTTCCACTTATTCCTTTTTTGTAGGTAAGTACTTATTTTCGTATTGGGCATGTATTTTTCATCTTTTTTACTGTGGTTGTATACATTCATACTCATATGTACTCCATATATGTTATTTCACATATGGATTTATCAGTATCCTATTGTATTTTATTATTCTTATACACTATTGAATGGAGTTGGTTAGTTGCATTCATATTGGTACATTTGGAAAAGGACTCCCATTTAATATTTTAACATATCAGCACTTGTCATTGGCTCTTGACCTATTAGATGTGGGTTTGGGGTTTTGGCGGCACAACCTTCCATAAGCCTGGTAGGCCTTGATGGTTTGGTTCATTACAAGGCACATGTAAGGTGTTGTGGTCATGAATAAGGATAAATGTATGTTAATGTGTCTAAAAATATAGAGGGATGGAATAGAAAATTCATAATTTTTTAACAAATGAGAACGCCACATGGTTTGTCCACATGGTCTTCCAAACCGTGTTCCAAACATTTGAGGACCTCTACCCGAAGGGGTGGAGGATTCATGTATTGCTGGATCTTGGTTCACATCCATGAACAAAACCATGAATGTTACCAAATGAATTTTTCTAAGATATATATTTTAGAGGGGGGTCATTTCATGGTTTCAAATAACCATATTCCAAAAATTTCCCACCCATTATCCCTAAAAATATTATCATTTTTCATGAAAAAACTTATAAAATCTATATAATAAAAAGAAGACCAAAAATAAAGGAAAAATACATGAAAAAAACAATTACTGTGACAATTCTCCCAACCATAATACATTCAGACTTTAAAAATTCATTCTATAGTCTGATGGGGAACATGTGAGGAAAATACTTCACGATCCAATACTTTTTTTAACATATATCATTTTCATCATTACTCTGATTATATATGACCTAAACTAATGGTATGGATTTCCCATAATGTATTTTTACTTTGGAATCCATAATTATAAATGGAATCTTTGTCATTGATAGATCAATTTCTAACTAAATCTCTTCATATATTAGCACATAGGATAGATTTGGATTATACATGTTTAATTGTGAGGCATGGAATACATCATGAATGGATTTCAATTGATAATGAAACTCCAAGTGATAAAAAACCGTATCAATCCTATCAATGATATCAAAGGGCCTAACATACCCTGTTGTGAGCTTCTTATACTAATAATATGGTGATGACCTAATCAAGGATTCACCTTTAGTAACCCCCAATCACCCACTAATAAATCCAAAGATAATAATAAATGATTGCGATAAGACTTATTGAATCATTGATCTATCATCAAATTCAGTCCGTGTATCTAGATTTTTCTAGTCATCACTTGAACAATGCTCAATCCCAATGAGTATTTCTCACCCACTTCCATCCAGCATTGACGAGACCGACATGATTGACCATATATAACTTCAAAATGTCCATCCTCATTAAGGTTTAGTAACTATTATTGTATATAAATTTCACTAACCCAAGATGGTCGTACCATGATTAACCAAAGAATGAAAGGAAATCATGAAACATATCTTCCAAAATTTGGTTTGAAGGTCATGTCTATCAATTAGTTATAGGACTGTATGTCATGCTAAGCCTATGTTTTGACCCCATGTCATTTTAAAGAACTTCACAGAATTGAGATGTAAAATGGGATTCTCAATCCAAAATTATAGAAGATGTTACCCCAAGTATCCTGATGATTTCATGGGCATATAACCTACCTATATATTCTGTTTTGGTCAAGCCCTAGACCAGGATAAAGTGGGTAGATTTGATTAGAAAATAAATAACCACCCAAATCATGTTCCTTCCCAGGGATTATAAGGTAACCTAATAATGAAATTCTTGGCTACCTAATTCCACTTCCACATAGGAATAGGAAGATGTAGGAGAAATACTGATGATATTTGGTTCTCATATTTAACTTACTGACATGTATAGCATAGGGATATAAATTCACCTATCTCACAACTCATCCCTAGCCACCATAACCTGAAACGCACATCATAAAACAAATTGGTGGAATAAGGATGGATGATCCACTGAGACAGATTGTAGTCATACATCATAATATCTTCCAAAGATAAAAATACAAAATAATAAACCTTAAAGAAAATAAATACCTCGGATGATAAAGGCCATTCACTGGGTACCTCCCAACCATTTATAAAATGATTATATAACCTGTACAACTAATCTTTGGGTTGTTCTTACAGATTAAATTATATAATGTAATGTGTCAACTTCATACTATCCATAAACCTAGATCCACTTTTTTCCTTGGACTCTAGATGCATCTGAGTGAAAATCCCCATCAAACTCCACTGATCACTGGACTCCTGTAGATCCTAGGTTTGAATCATCCTACTCAAGGCATCAGCAACCCTGTTTATTTTACCCATACTATAGACTATATCAAAGTCTTAACCCTAAAGGTACTCATTCCATTATCATTGCCTTAGGTTTAAATCCTTTTAAGAGAAGATATAGCTAAATATTTTGTGATTCAAGTAGACCGTAACTTCTCCCCAAATAGAAAGTGATTCCAAGATTTAACGGAATGAATCATTATCATGAGATCAAGTTCAATGGTTGGTTGAATATAATTTTTTTTATGTTTCTATGATCCATATGTCATGACATGGTGACCCTGAATAATCATGCAACAAAAACCCATATTTTACAAGTCACAATAGAAAACAAAAACCTGTCTAGACATATGTAAAATCAATATGGGGATAGTGGTAAACATTCAATTAATATCATCAAAGGACTCTTGGAATTATGAACTCAATGAGAACTATACTTCTTTTTGGATAAATATTATCCTTTTTGAAGTAATCTAAGATAATTCCCTGATGAACCACCTATAATAACCAATAAATCCAAGAAATGTCCTAATCTCAAATACATTCTTCGACTCTTACCTTGACATCCCAACCTTGATATTATTCAGATCAAATGATGCCCCATTATTTGATATTACATGGATAAGAACCATAAAATCCCATATCCAAACACTATACTTCAATAATTTAGAATAAATATGCTGGTCTTGCAGTGTTCCCATAAAAATCATCAAACTCGAATACACCAAAATACCATCGAAATACACTATGATAAAAGTGATACAGTATATATGGAAAACCCTTTTCATAAGTACCATAAAACCCATGGGGTCATTTTCTAATCTTAATGTCATTACCAAATACAAAAAATGGCTATACATGCTCCATATTGAAATCTTTGGAATGACTACATCCCTCACCCTGACTAGGTGATACCCATATTGGAGGTTAATTATAGAAAATACATAGAATATTTTATCTGATCAAAGAGACCATAAATATGAGGAAATGGGTATTTTTTATTAATCATGACATGATTTATCTTTTTATATTTGACACACAACTATAGATATATTTCATCCTTTTTGAAAAAAACAATAGAGTGGCTCAATGAGATACAATCGATAGAATGAAACTTTTGGATTCCAAATATTCCCAAGGTATATTTAACTCCCTCAACTTGGTGGGTGTACCATGATATATAGGAAGATATATAAACTATGTCCCCATTTATAAATCAGTAGTGAACTCCACATCCCATTCATAAGATAGTCTAGATAAATTTTATATAAATACCATAGGGTATTTTTTAACCATGAGAGGAAACCCACTCTCCAACCATTCCTCATAACCCTCCCTCAAAAGGGATGAAATATAATAATTAATCCTTAGTAGATATATAAATAGTGGTCAATATCATCATTAATCCATATCCCATTCTCCCTAAAAAATTGGGTTCTCCCATTAGGGGATATGAAAGTCACCCACCAAATATAACAGTCAATGTGGGCCTAGAATGATGTCATCTAGTCCATTACTAGTATCACATAAATGAGTTTAATATCCAAGGAAAGAAAAACCCATATTTTATCAAATTTGGACAAATAGAAAACATAATATGGGCATTAGAAACCCTTATCCTTTCTCTTACTGAGAGGAGTAACTACCTCCATGGAATACGAAATATTTTAGGTACAGAGTTTCAATAATCCAGAAGGATGGTAGGAATTAATTATTTAGAAGAACCTGTATCGAAAAAAACACTTTTTGGTAATTTCAACAAGAATGATGCCTCAAAGTATAATAGTCTATAAAATTGAATCTTCTAGTGCCTGATCCATAACATGAATATGATTCTCCTCTATCTGTGCCTGTGGTCAACTATTGACCCACAACATGACCATAAGATGACAATGCATATAAGAAGATCTAAACTTACCACCACATTCACCTGAATAAGACCCCATATCCCTGGATATGTTTGATTGTGTTGTTGATACATTGGGTTCTGTGGATCCTATACCACTATTAGAAGGAAGATAAACCATACCATACCTTTTTAAATATCCTAGGTATCCATAGAGATACCATGTATTGGGATGGATCACGCATGTTGATCTCACATCTACATATTACAAAAATCAATGGAACTTGATTGATCCCTCACCTACATCTACTGAAAAACATTGTCAGGGTGGATATGTAGAGCTACTACCAACATTTTTTCCTTGGTCTTTGCGATTCCTCTTATTATCAAAAATGAAACTCTCACTCGAGCCTGGTATTTGAAGTATCCCAAACAAGCCTGAATAACTATCCTAGTCAATTTATACCATAATAAAATGGTCAACCACATAAACATAGGTCTTTATATTGAAAAAGAAAACATGGAACCAAATTTTTGGCCACATACCCAATTTCAACCACTAGGATTTCATCTTTTCATTGGAGATTTCCTTGGGAGGAAATTGGACTAGCTATGTGAAGTAATTAGCATAAAACAAAACTAAATTATCCCCCTTAAGGTGGTCCAAAAAATCTTGGTACATTTTTGATAGAAAAATAATTAGTGAAAATGTAATCATATATGGTAGAATTCATGTACTACCATCCCATCTTCTCATGCTACCCTACTAGGACTACTAACTCCCACAACATGATATTTGTGCATAGAGAAAAAATGATTTATGCTTAACCCTAATAGAATCAGGAGTCCCAAGCAACCCCAATACCCTATCAATATTTTCCTACTAGTATTTCGAATCCTAGGGATCTGTAATTCACCAAAATGAATGGGGATTATTCTTAAGAATCTCCCAAGACTATTCGTTTTCTTGACCTGGTTTAGTTTATTTTTATTGAGAAGGACTTGAGTTTTTTGCCTAATCTAGATCTTGGATATCCAAAACCGCTACCTCAAATAATATCTCTTCAAAAAATGACGGTGAAATCTACATGTCCTCCTACCATGGATATATAAAATTTATCAAATTATGCATGATTCTACATGAAACAAAGCAACAGAAAAGAGAAAAAATAAATACATCAACCCACAGAGAAGTCAAATAAATAATAATAAACACCCATGAAAATCATAATAAAATCAAAACATATCAGTAAATAATTTAAAGGACTCAAACTTACCAAGATTCTCATGCCCAGTCTGTATCATAGGAATTGCACTATAATGTTCAGTTAAACAAATCCTCAACATCCTAGGGTGACCCAAAGCCTATCATGAGGTGTATTGTCCATACATACCACTTGTAGTGAGAACCTAATTACCTGATAGTCATAGATCATTCTTATTTGGACCATCCCAAATACAAATTCCCATGATATGTGGAAAACCTCATTTGATACCACTTTATCATAAATTTTAATGGGATACCATGCCATGGGCCCAATTAGGTGTCAGGTCTGATGGATGCCAGAACTAGTTCATGAAAAATGAATACATGGGAGGACTTTTACTATATGTACTATAATAGATACATCAAAATATGTCCATAATCATCACATCTATTCTGGATATACATACATAATAGAAATAAAATATCCATGAAATGCATACTAAACATTCCAAATGAATATAATAAAAATTTCATAAATAAAACAAAAAATAAAAGGTTGAACACCATGGAACATTAACTAGGCTTCAGATACTAGGAAATAAGATTAAAACATCATGATAACTCCCACATGATAACTACCTGAAATAAATCTCTCTAGACTCTACTAAAATTTGTCTATATTAACTCACACCCGTAGAAATCACCACCAACCTATGCACTATCTACACAAAAAAACATTTGTGGGGAAGAATCTTATGTAAGGGTGATTATAAAAATACCTAGGGAGATTACTCAAATGTAAAATGGGTAGATGATATAATTCATCTCAAAAGAAATGGCCAAATTGTATATCTGCACAACTCATGTGAAAGGGGAAACACAAGAAAGGGAAGAGGTTATGGATTCACCTCCCAAATAAACCCCCAACAAATGTAACATAGGGGTAAATAAGGATACGATAATTTTCTATTAAAACCATGGAATGTGGACCCCATAAATAAATGCATTACTCAGGGAAAATTGTCCACCTCTGTACTCATATAAATAATAAAAATTCAATCCACATTCAGTCATTGTGAGGGGAGTGTAACCAAAATCCACACCTTATACCAAGGGAATATAATATAGATGATCTCATACCATAGTGTGTCTTAACAAACCAAAATTTACTCTATATGATCAATCATCATCATTCACTTATCATTCTTAGAAAATAGATGGACTCACCGATATATCATTGTTCTTAGAAAAATGCCTCGTTCTATAGAAATATGATATTAAAATTATAATCTCAGAGTCAAGTTCCCATATAAAAATCAAAGTATTGGACCCAAAACTCATTATAAGGTATTAAAATTGGATAAAGGATTTATCAACCCCCCTAATGGGGGACCCTAACACTGTTCCATGAGGGGAGTTACCTTCCCTATTCAATTAGTGTATAAACAAGGCCTCTCAACCAGAGCATAATCAAAGGGATTTCTGAGTACTAGATAATATCTAGGGGGGTCAACTAAAAACATGGTGTATCCAACTCACATATCTCAACTCTTATGGATAATGATTTCGATGGTGAATCTGGACCACCCTATGAACCTCAAAACCTCCCAAAATATAAACTAATCCATGCTACTTGATTACTGCATCCATCACCCCACCATTCTATAGTCATAATTTGAGAATCACACCTCATAAAATTTCATAAACTAAGAGATAGAGTTACCAAACCCAAAGGGTACCTCACACCGCACTAAAGATAAATTTTGATCAATGTGAGTACCATAAACACTATATGGAGTATCTACACCCATGTATTTGTATCCTTAAGTGGGGGGGGGGGAGACTAACTCCATTTACATAAGGGATAAACCATGAAATAGAAAATATTTTCAATTATTTTAATTTTAATTTCAATGTTTTACTCCCACCGATGTGTTATTTTATTGTTAATTATCACATTTTATGGGTTTTGAATTATTTTGAGTTTAATTGCAAAAAATTGCATATTTTGGATTTTAATTGTTTTAATTTATTTTTTTTCAGAAAAAATATTTTATAAAATTATTAAAATTGAGAAATTATTTTTTTAGGTTTCTATGATCTTTTTTCTTAATTTCAACCTTCATGGACCAAAGCTCAATCCATCATTTGAAGACTCAAAATTAGCTTACAGGTCCTGCCTCAAAAACTATGCATTGATCATGATATATATTATAGTGGGGTCATTTCTCATAGAGGAATGATTCAAATGAACATAAATTCAACATGGAGAAATATAAAATCCCAATGAAAAAATCTTATAAACGTTTCAATGCCTTAATACTTTATTTTAATGGACATAAATTCATTGGAACTTGGTGCATTGGAATATAAATAGTCTGCATGGGAAAAATAAATATGTCGGGTTAAGTGGATATATCTCTCTCCAAACATGTTAAATGTTGAAATTTTTTGGGTAGATAGATGATATATATAATCACAAATTTAAATAACAAAAAATTTATCAATTCATACATTAAATATGTCTCCCATGCATAATATTTTAGAGTAACATTTTGGATCCAAAAAATTCACATTGTTTTCCTTAAAAAACGAGTCTCTTATTCATTCCAAAGTGTGGAAGAATTAGGGTAATATTTTTTGGAAAATTCATGTATTTTATTCTGCTATATTATTTTTTTAATTATTTAATTACATGTAATGTTTTAATTTTATTGTTCTCCTTACTATATTATTCTTTCTCATTTTTATTTTCCTCCTCTATTTTTTTCATCACTATAAACTCATATGTTCATGATCATGAGTAAATGACCTGAGGTAGTTTCTAGAGGAGTAATATGGTGATGAACCCAAGTATTTAAAAATTCATGCTTAATGTTTCTTATTTTCTTATAGTTAGTCCCATGTGGCTCTTTTTGGGAATGTCTCCTTTGTGTCTCCACTTTCCACCTAAGTTTTATCTTTTGTTTCTGCCATATTCTTCCTCGATCGAGGAGGTGGATGTGAGGTCTCTTGATGATCATTGAGAGAAACTTATATTGACAATCATATGAATAGAAAAATATTCATATATATGATTGTGTATGTTCATTAAGTAAATATCATACCAATATTAATAAAATGGAGGTTTAATCTGGGTGATTCCCTTATGAATATCTCTTTTTATTCTAGCATCATTCTATCGGCATTTATACTTTTTTCATTTAATTGTCATGTTTAATTTTCTTATTACATTATCAGAACTCATTTATATTAGTTTTATTTCAGATATTAAGAAAATATAAAAAAAATTGAATTAAAATTAGTGATTGATTGACCACAATAGGCTCCTCAAGAGAATGAATTATGTCAGGCCATGTGACTTAGTTAGTTTAAAATATTTGGAGAGTTCACATGACAATGCTTCATCAACTCACAACCTAAGAATAATGTGAAGCTCAAGGAAATACCCAATCATAATTCCATATCACTAACACCTCATATTCAACAAAAAAATGGACAACTGCAAGGACTATAAAAATTTATATACAATATTCTCACTTTATCACTCACTATAACTCATGGGGTGAAAATGGGAGTGAGAGAATCCACTATCATAAATATAAAAAGTCTGGATTAAAAGTCAAATTGGACGAAAAAAATTTAATATGGATTCAAATATCATGGATGAAATTCAACCCAGGGGTTTATGGGAAGACGGGAATATCCTCAAGTTCTTTTTTTCTTATAAGTCCCTTTGGGATTCCCTAGCGTAACATGATAACCACTGAGGAATATCCCAAACTCAAGAATTCAGGAGTTTCTTATCCTGTATTAACGAATCTATAACTTCCAATAAAATTATAGAGAATAAAAATATTTGAATCCATGTTAGTGTCTCATTATCTAATATATATATATATATACTACTAGGGGGATTATTATCCTTATACATACTCAAGATCATCTTTTGGATCTATTCATCATCATTATCAATGAATTAATATCTTAAATTAACACTAAAAAATTTCAGTAATTCAAAATAATATAAAAGTCAACCCTACAATCATGATATATGTGAAAAAATACAATGAATGGACTATTCACATATGAAAATATGACTCTTGATCATGAAAAATGTTAAAACTCCCCTTGAGTGGAATGTTTATGTCATGCACCATGGTGTACACAACATATAATTGTAGAGCATCCATATGTGCATTTACTAACTTGATCTCATCAAGTAATCCGAATGTCCAAGTTTTTCACTGGGGTATACATGGAATGTATACCCAAGGAATCTTATAGAGAATATTCCTCTTCTCATCTCGTCATGTAAACTTCAAGTACATGGCATGACTCAAGGAGTACATGTCATTTGGTTCCACATGGGACCCTAAGTCATGTAGTCCAAAAAAATTAATAATGACACTTGGCCACATTTTGTGTCAAACTCGAGCTATACCCCAGTTATGAACTTAAACTCATTTGTTTCATATACCCTAGGAATCAAATAAAGAATGTACCCTTTCTCATCTCTTAATGTAAACATCAAATACTTGGCATGAATCAAGGGGTAAATGACATCTGGTTCCACATGGGACCCGGAGTCTTGTAGTCCTAAACAACAAAATAAGTACACTTGTCCACATGGTGTGTTAGACCTGAGTTATTCCCATGTAATGTAATTATACTCATGTTGTTTCATATGGACCGACATTGCTTGTATATTATACATGCCATGCACTTCACTAATGGGTGTCAAGCTCTATACAGAGCCACACCACGAGTTTCATACTCGATGTTCCTATAAAGTATGTTCCTAAAAACTATATGTCATGTGTAATCTGTCTCTTACCCTAGTCATGTGGAATAACTACATCAAATGTTCTCATGAACAAAAAAACATGTGGCTGTGATATCTAGGCACAAACACCTTGTGAACCGACCTAATCCACATGTTCTATTAAATTCAAATAATACACTAGTAATTATTCATAAGGATGGGAAAAAAATTCCAAAACCAAAATTAGAAATTACAAAAAAATATAAATAGAATAAATTGAAACAATGATCCCAACCACATAAGGTATCGTCAAACCATTGGGGTTCTATTAAATTCTCCATTATCACCACCTTCTGAATTGGCTATGGTTAACCTCTTAAGAAGAGGCATCAAACATCACCCAATTCTCCCTTGGATATCCATGAAATTAAATAGAGTGGATGTAATGACCCAAAGATAATAAATGATATCATTTACTGAAATAATTGTGTATTATATAATATTATATAGTATTATTCACATACAATACATAGAGAAACCCACAAGACCCATTTCTCATTAATGAAATTTTTTATAATTTTTAGAAAACCCATTAAAATTCCAAATATTATAGGGGAATAAATAGAATATAGAAAAAGTATAATGGGAAAATTTGGATAAACCTAATCGGCTAAATTATCCCCCTCATGAACAACACTATAAAAAAGAAAAAAACTATTATTCAACCAATCAACATTATAGAAATTGGAAAGGCAGATCCATGAGAGGTATTGAGGTGAACAATGAATGTAGTAATGAATTAGTATATATTAGAGGTAATCTGACTATTGAAATATTAATACGACTGTTAAAATAGTAACATGACCATTGGGAATAGTAAACTGACTGTTGGGAATAAAAATCTAATTGTTAGACTATGAATATGAATTTAAAATAATAAAACTATAATATAAATAAATTTTTTTATCATGAATGTTTTATGTAAATATAAATAATATAATTTCATAAAATAAATATCATGATTACAAAATCAATAAAAATATAAGAACAATTTTAATAAATTGTTTGTTAAGGTATTTCATAAAAATATTAATTTTAACGATATAAATTATAATCAAATATTTCATAAAAGTTTTCTGATAAAATCAATTGTATCATTGATATCATAACATTGGAATTGTTCAATAGTATTGTTTTGGTAACTTTTTGAAATACATCAATTTTCAGGTGAGTAGTGAAAATACAATTTTTTCTCTAACTAGTGTATCTTAAATTACAACATTCATGATTTAATAGTGAAAAAATCATTTATCTATATTTATTTTGGACTAAAGAGTATTAAAATTTATAAAGTATTCATTAAAATGTAATAAACATGATTTAAATATGTAAAAATTAATTTTCAAAGTCATAAATCAAAAGAATTACTTTAAAATATTATTTTTTAAATTTTACACCATTCCTTTTGTTTATAGTAATTATTTTGAATTATAAGGTGATTTAACATATTAATATAATTTCATAAAATTATAATATTATTTATAATTTATAAATATCAGTACTACTAGGTTTTCCATTGATATAGTATTCTATTCAATATTTTATCTAAAAAATACCCCTATCCCCATGAAAAAATAACTCATCTCCCTCCGCATGGAAAACTAATCCTACCACAAATTAAAAATACAAAGTTAAAACCAAATACATTATATTAATACACTTATAATCCATAGGTGTGTTATTGAGTAATCTAACTCCAATCATCAAGGGAGTCTAGTGTCATACAAGGGATGTAAAATAGAGAAGGGGGTATATTTTCATCAACTCTTCTTTTCATTTTCCCCTTCTATTCATCGATTTCTCATTCCATTTATAGAAAAACATTCTAATATTAATTGTAAAATTATGTTAAAATAATATTAATGTTGTTAACATACTTTAAAGATGATATTTTTTATGTTTTTATATTTTATTCCTCCCTTTCTCCTCTTTTGGGAACTGTTATCGATAACGATCAGTTAACCTACAATAAAGAAATTTCAAAATTATTTTATATATCCACCCATATGTATGGCTATACTAATTTTTTTACAGTATATAAGTTCTTAAATATATATATTTCATTCCTTAATAATTCATTCTACTAATGTATAAATTACATTGAACAAAATAGAAAAATTAAAGAAAAATGGGAAATTTTTACGGAAAACAAGATATTAGAATATCATCTATTTAACCTACAAAATTTAGAAATAAAATAAAATGAAATAAATTGTTAAATATTTTTAAAAATAAAAATAATTCCCTTATTGATCAAGGTTTTTATAAAACTAAATTTATTATTAAGGATAAGGAAAACTGATGAAATAATGAAGTATTTAAGGTAAGAGGATTATCAAACCAAAGTCATTTTCATTGTGTTATCCATCTTTCTCATAATTTTTAGTATGGATACTCCCTTAATTTTTTTTAAATATTATTTCACAATTCATCTATTTTATTTTCAGGGATAAACATGTTTTATTATTTTCCAAAATGAATTTTAACCAAATACTATTATTTTTTAATTTTCTTTCCAAAACACATCTTTAACTAATATTTAGTTATTTATTCATTACATAATAATAATATTTTTTATTCCAAATATGTTTTTTATAATTAATTTTGGAACCGGAATGTTTATTCATAAAACTATACTTTCTAAAATCCTTATGAAACCCACTCCTTTACATGGTTTATTTTATCAATATAATTGTTTTCTGTTATATGTGGCATGTATTATTATTGGCATTTATGATGTGATTCATAGTCCTGAAATTATATATATATCAAATGCATTTGGAAATTGATTTATCTCATGAGATTAGGTACACTATTCCTGAACATGATGCTATCTTTATTCACAATATTGATGTTATGATTTATGCACATATGTTATAAGTGAACATGATTCTAGATTTTTCACAACAATGTGTGGTATTTGACCACCATGACAAGATATTTCATTTTAATGAACATTCCACATTCCATGCCTTTATAAAATGTTTCCCTCCTTATTATGATGATGATCTGATTATTGTGATATGATGATGATGATTATGCTCATACATGTTATATTGATTCATGTCCCTCATTCTCCCTCTTACTAGGATTTTAGATAACCCCTTTCATTGATGTATATTGTCAAGTGATTATATGTACTATGTAGAATGTGAAATTCATAAGGATAAATAAGAAGGATTTAAATAAATTATTATTTTTATTATGTATAGGTGATTTGTGGTCCTAATTTTACCAAGATACTAAACATTTGGTTTCTAGATTTGTAACACTGTTATTTTTTTCATCTTAAAATATATATATTAGTTTTGTAAGAAAAGTATAGTCATTAATGTTGGCATCAGAGTGATGGAATAGTAGTTTTTTCAATTTGGATTATATAATGTTAGGAAAAACCTTAAGTATAAGTTTATTTATTGGGAGAATATACAAGAATAATCATTTCAAAAAAATCTAATCATAGGGATCATATAAGATATGAATTTAAATTTAAATTTCCAAAATAATAAATTATTTATTTATGCATTTTTTTCATTCATTTTTTCAGATACTTTCTATTTTAGAAAATGGTGCGAACAATGAGATACCATGAATGTAACCCATATATGGGATAAGGCATCAATTTCTTGAATTAAACCCCCAATTCCATGGGATGTGGAGTTCAAATCATCATGATGATGCTGACCTAGTTGTCTTAGGATATGAATAATAACTTTAACCATGTGGAACATCCACCATCACTGAAGAATGAGAAACTGACTATCGAGCCTTTTATGAAGAAATGAAAACCAACTTTATTTGGAAATTATGATCCACTTTTCATAGAACATTGGGCTAAATCAATAGAGATGATGTTTTTTATGCTCCAATATTATTAGAAAGAGAATTCGACTCTGTACATCTAACATTTATATGGGGAAGTCGATCAATGGCGGGTCCTGATTAAGAACTCCATGGTGAGGGATGAAATATAAGTGAAATAGTGGGATTAAAATAAAAAATATTTGTTAACATGTATTTCCGTTGAACTCTTTAAACAAATGCAGACAGATAATTCATAGAGATTATGAAAAATTAAGGTAAATCAGTAATGATATAAGACCACAATTTCACAACACATTCAGGATAACCTTAGTATCTATTATAAATAATGATATATAAAATAAATATATTATTTTGTGGATTAAAACCAAACAATTGAAAGGCTCTAGCTATATATGAATTTCGGATTTTTTAATAAGTGGTTCAATGTGCTCCCAAATTAGATACTGTGTCTGGAGATTGTTCTATTGGATAAGTGGATAAAAATAAAAGAATTGTGTTTCATGATTGTGGGTCAAATGATAAAGGAGTAATAATGATCCATCCAACCACATGTCAAAAATTTAGGGAGAAACATCACGAGAATTTCCTCAAAGATATGGTGAAATGATTCAAGTATGTGATAGAAGGAAATCAGGCTCATTAATATTTTAGAGACATGAAGATGAAAACCAACAAGATGGAAAAAATGAAGGAACCTCCTATTGCGCCACCCACGGTTCAATGATTCATCTTTAGGGAGTAAGGGAACTATGTAATCTAGTGCACTAAATGATTGGTCTTTGAGTGTAATCAGCATCATCAACCACAAAATCCTATAGATAAAGTGAAACCTTACACTATCAATACTACTGAAATGGATCATGAAAACAAATTCATACATGGTACACTTCCTATTAAATAAATAATTTAAAAAGTTTTATTTGATTATGGTTCTACACATTCCATTATATCATTAATGTTTTCTATAATTATTGAATCAATTCCTCGATACATTTACCTACATATATCTATAAAAACATATGGTGGTAAAACAATTCCAACATAATTATTAAACTTCTCTCCTATTAGTATATGAAGGAATATTCGTCCAGTAAATCTCATAATACTTCACATTGTGGAATTTGATGTTATAACGGTAATGGATTATAACTAATCATATTGGACACAAATCAACTATAGGTAAAAGGATATAACTTTTCATATTCTGAACCATCATATGATCCTCAAAACATTCAAGGAATACAATGAATATCTTTTGAAAAATCGCTCGATAATATGAGTGGTGTTACCTTGTGAAGAAGTCTACCTATCCCAAATGGTTTGGTCAAAAGAAAACGCCATCCTTGAGGAAATTCCCATTACTAGGGAATAAACTAATGTAAGTTCTGAATGATAACCCATAATTCCCTTAGATCATGAGGTAGAGTTCTCTATATAACTTATAATTGTAACCAATCTCATCACTAAATTCCACATTAGGATGACACCTTCTGAACTAGACGTGTTTAAGAATATTCTTCAATATCATTTAAAAAAAGGTTTTGTACACCCCATTAAATCACATTGGGGTTTGTTACTACTATTTATAAATAAAAAGAATGGATCAGTGAAGTTGTGTATCGATTACTATGAGATTAATAAAATCACTACAAAGAATAAGTATCTACTACAAAGGATTAATGAATTGTTTGATCTACTATAGGGAGAAAAATACTTCTCAAAGGCAGATCTAAATTAAGGATATCATCAAATGAAGTTGAAGAAGGAAGATATTTATAACTTAGATGTCCTTACATGATTTGAGCACTACAATTTTATATTGATTCCCTTCAGACATAGTAGTACTCTTGAACTATTAATTAATTTGATGAATAGAGTATTCATAAACTACATTTAAATTGATTTGGTATTTGTTATCAATGATGTTATAGTCTACTCCATTGAAAAGGGAGAAACTTAAGTGTATATAAGGATTGTTCTAGTGACATTAAGGATTGAGAAAAATATATGCCATGTTTAGAATGTTTGACTTTTGGATGTAACAAGTCACACTCTTGGGGAACATTATCCCATGTTGGGGAATCTATGTAGACCCTTAAAATACAATGATAATTTTCGAATTTCCTAGACTCACTAGTATCATAATAATATACATTTTTCTTGGCTATATAGGGTACCTATTAGGTTTTTGGAAAATTTTCTCATGATTTACTAGCCTTCTAACTAAGTTAACATAAAAATGGGTAATGTGTGTATGGATAGAAAAATTTCATGAAATATTTAAGGATATTAAGTAGAGGATAATCATTTCACATATACCCAAAATACTAATAATTGGATAAGTTTTCCATTAATACAGTGATGCTTTAAAGAAATACTTGGGTTGTTTACTCATACAGAATGAAAATGTGATAGACTCATCCTCATGACAATTAAAGATCCATGAAAAAAACTATGTAACGCATGATCTAGAGTTAATAGCTTTGATCTTCACCATTAATATTTGGACGAACTACCTCTATGGTGATAAGAGTGAAATATATAACATTCATAATAGTCTAATGTTTTTATTCACATAGGTGAAGATCAACATTCATCAAACCATATGTTTAGAGCTAATGAAGGACTAATATTTCTCTATTCACTACCATATGAGATAGGAAAACAAGGTAGTTTATACAATTAATATAAAATAACCTCCAAATCTATCCATGGTGAGGATTTATAAAGACCCTATCTTCATGGATATAAAAATAATAGATATAAAAAGAACAACGATAAGAAGAACATCCAACAATGACTAACTGATTTCCCAACCACCTATCTAAGAGAATATCAAGGAGGAATAATGGGATTATTTTGAGCATCAAAATATGGTGAAAGTTGTAAAGGAAGTGAAGATACATGAGTTATACATTGATGTGGATGGAGTAATTTGATTTTGGAACAATGCATTGTATGACTACATCACCTAAGATAACGAAATAGCTATTGGATAATGCACATAGATTATCTTTCTCCATCCGTAATGAAATTTCCAAGATATACACTGATCTTTGAGTAAAATTATAGTGGGACAACATAAATAAGTATATTACGGATTATATCTCAATATTCTTAGTATGTGATCATGTTAAGTTAGTGACGCCTAACTTCAAGGGGATGATGCAACCATTTCATGTACCCATGTGTAAATGGGAGAGAATCACTATATACATTGTCATTGGTCACCCAAATAATACAAAGGAAATAAATTTTATATGGGTAGTGGTGGATTGACTCAACAAGATTCTTCACCTGATCACTATTTGGGATGATTTCTCCATTGAACAATCTGCCATGATATATGTAATGGAATTGTTGAAGCTGCAGTGGGTTTCACTTTCAATCTTCTCTGATTGTTATAAAAGGTTCACATCTAAATTTGGGATATTTATTCAACATGATTTGAATATTCAATTAAATTTAAGATATTCCTATCACCACCAAATTGATGGAAATTCTAAAAGAACAATTCATACACTCAATTATATTAGTAGATCTTTATCAATGAAATTTAAAGGTGGATGGGATCAAAATAATCTATTAGTTGAGTTCTAATAATACAATATCTTCCCATCAAGTATTCAAATAGCTCAATATAAATATTTTCATGGTATTTGATGTTGAAATACAACTTATTGAGTGAATTTAGTGAACAAAATCTACTTGGACCTAATATTTCAAAACATATGATAGAGATGGATTAATCCATCCATAATAATATATAATATTATTTGATTTAGAAGCATAACTATGTTGAAAACCGTAAAAGGAACATAGAGTAGGATGATGGATAAATCATTTTCCTTAAAATATTACCATGAAAGAAATTCATGTGGTTTGGAAACAAATAGTATCTTATCCCAAGGTACATTGGCCCCTTTGATATCAATGATCTCAGAGCATCAATTGTCTATCATCTTTCACATCCACCAAATATATCTCATGTTCATGATGTTTGCATTGCATCTCTACATAGGAAGTATATAACTAACCCCTCACATGTAGAAAATCCATTGTAGGAATAACTGGAGAATGACATCCAATGTGAGGTGAAGTCATTGATGATCTTGGAATGCAAGACAAAATTCTTCACAAAAAGAAAAACTCACATTTTCAAATTGTTTTAGAGGAACTAAAAGTATAAATAGGGGGAATGAAAACCAAAGGAACCCTTGAAATACCATTACCCTCGCATGTTTTCAACTAATAATATGAGTAGTATTTTTGCCGATAAAATTTATGAAGGGGGGAAATGTAACAACCCAAATATTATAAATGATATTTCATTCTTGGAATAAATGTGTATTGTATTATATTATATTATAATATATAATATTATACAAATAAAACATAATGAGAAACCAAAAATATACTTTTTCATTAATGGAAATCATCACATTAGTTTGTAGTTAAACCTAGTAAAATTCCAAATATTACAAGGGAAAAAATATAAAATATAAAAACTGCAACTGGAAAAATTTGGATCACCCCAATTGGTTAGAATCATCCCTCATAGAAAACACACTATATAAGACAAACAAAATATTAATAAATAAAACAATATCATAGAAAATGGAAATATAGAAACTTGGGAGTAATTGAGGTGAATAAATAATTAAGGAATAAGTATTTATAGGAGGTAATGTGACCATTGGAATAGTAATTTGACCGTTAGAATATAACCTGGTTACTGGGAATAGTAACTGGACCATTGGGAATAATAAAATGCTTGCTGGAACAGAATTTTCACCCCATAATAATAAAATTTAATATAAATAATATTTATCATGAATACTTTAAGTCAATATATGTAATATAATTCTACAAAATATATATCATGATTAAAAACTCAAATGAAATATAATCGTGTTTTAAAATAATTGTATTTTAAGATATTTTGGAAAAAACAAAATTTTTTACAATAAAAATTAAAATAAAATATTTTATAAAATTAATTAAATAAAATGAACATATTTTTTTAAATTATTATTATAAAATTATCAATGGGTTGTTTTTGATGATTTTATGAAATACTTCAATTTTCAGGTGAATGGTAAAAGATAAATTTTTTCATAACTAATGTATCTTGAATTAAATTATTCATGATGTAATAATGAAATAATAATTACTAGATATTTAGGATTCACTAAAAAAATTAATTTGTTAAATAAGTCATTAAAAAGGATAAAAATGACCTCCAAACCTTATGTGTGCTTTCCAAAGTCTAAAATCCAATGTAATATACTAAAATGATATTTTATCAATTTATCACCAGTACTTTTGATTAAACTAATTAATTCAAATTATATTGTGAATAAATGTCTTAAAATCATGTTATTTATTTTCAATATGGTATAGAAAATCTAAAATATATCTATTACAATTTTTAACTTAGATAATGTATTTTATTCAATATTTTAACTAAAAAATACCCCTCTCCTAAAATATAAATAACTCCTCTACCTCCTCTTGGAAAAAATCATTTCAAAATCTGAAAAATAATAATATATACCCAAATTATATCTATTAAGCCTCCTATAACCTATAGGGATGTTATGCAATATTCCAACTCTAATTGTCGAGGTAGTCTAGTGCCGTATAAGGGATGCGATGCCGAGAACAGTGTATGTTTTCATTAAATCTTCATTTTGTTTTCCCTTTCTCTTCCTTACTTTTTCTATCTCTTCCAAAAATAATTATTCTAATATTAAACATAAAATATTTCAAAATTATATTAATTATATCTATATATGCTAAAAAATATATTTTTTATGTATTTATAATTTGTATCCCTCTTCTCCTCTATTGGAAAACGTTCATGATAACGAACAGTTAACTATCAACAAGGATATTTCCATCTTATATTATATCACCACCCTTATTTATTGTTATACTAAATTATTTATAATATATATAAATAAAAATATATATATTTAAATCTTCTATAAATAAATATACTAATGTTTTAAATTGCATTGTACAAAATAGTCAAATCTATAAAAAATGGAAACTTTTTATGGAAAACATGATTTCAAAATATCTTCCATTTAACCAAAAAAATTATTAAATATAATAAAATGACTATAATTTATAAATGTTGGTAAAAATTACAACAATTATATTCTTGATCAAATTTTTAATAAACCTATGTTTATTATTCAGGATGAGGAAAATGGTGAAATAAAAACGGATTTAAGGTAAGGGGATTCTCGAACCCAACACCTTTTCTCTGAGTTATCCATATTTCTAGTCATTTTCTATGTGGATATTCCCATAATATTACTTAAATATCATTTTACTATTTTTCCTTTTATTTTAGAGATTCCAAAATTATTTTTCCACCAAATAAAATAATTTTTTTAAAACATTTCTTTCAATAACACTTAATTGACTCATCTTTATTTATATATTCTTTGGTCAAGAAGTAAGATCTTTATGAAAAATATGTTTCCAATGACTTATCTGGTAACCCTAATGATTTTTCATGAAACTATGATTTCTAAAATCCTTATGAAACTCAATCATTTCCATGTGTTAATTCATTACTACAATTATTATATGTTATATGTTGTATACATGATTATGAGAATTTATGAGGTGAAAGGTTGGACGATAATTATATAACCCTCCAATTCACTATGTAATGTGATGTATATCATGATATTATGTGCACTGTGTGTGAACATGATGCTATATTTTTTCACAATGTTGTTGTTATGATTTATACACATATATTATGCATGAACATGATACTATATTTGTTCACAAATATGTGTTGTATTTGAATTCCATGACATGATATTTCATTTTTATTCATATTCCAAATTTCATTAAATTATAAAATGTTTCCCTCATGGTTATGATTATTATCCTATACTTACGATATAATGATTATTATTATTCTCAACCATGTTATATTGATTCATGTGCTTTATTCATCCACTTACTGTGCTTTTATCTCACAATTTTCATTGTTATATGTCCCCATTTTATTAAATTTACTAACAAGAGGGTGATATTTTGTAATGATAAATAATAAGTATTAAAATAAATGTTTATGTTTTATTATGTACAATGGAAGTGTTAGGATAATTTTCACATGAAACTAATCGTTCGGAACCTATATTTGTTAAACTATTACTTTTTTTCATAAAGAAGATATAATAGTAATGAATAGAAAATTAGTTTCATTGTTGTTGGGGAGATATCATCCCCCAATGTGTGAATGGGGGAAGAGTTGCATGGTGTATGATAAAACAAAAATAAATAAATAAAAATAATGGTCCAACAAAGGCTCAACCTAGGACATGAAACTCAACTAGAGTTAATATATTTTTAGGAAAAAATGAGCATTCCAAACTCAATTGGGGATTCTATATTTCCATATAGACCTATATTTAAGAGATATTTACAATAACACCTGTCAAAACCAATAATATCTATTCAATAAATAATAAATATTGTGCAAATTTATCCTACTCATATACTCTCCAAATTTCTTCCCAAGGTTATATGTATTATCCATATAATAATAGAACCATCATAAAATTTTTTTTAGTGAACTTCTCAGGTGAAATTAAATATTTACATTTTTACGGTAAAATAATATAGGGTTCAATGTTAGTTTAGTCATTAAAATGATAAAACTCAAATCACTACACCTCCCATAAATATTTTTTTCATTTGAGATGAAAATAGTGGGAATACCTTATAGAGAAGCCCACAAGCAATCATCATGTGGTATGATGAAAACACCTCCAATTAGATCCTCTATATCTTGATTGTCTAAAAATATACATAACTAGAACAAAAATCACCTTCGAATGTATCACCTTTCATTTACTCATATTTGGAATTGTTCATATGACAGTCTCATTCCTCTATGAATTAAAAATTGCATAAAACCGTCACAGGGGAAGCACTTGAAAAAACCACAACTCTTTTTCCAAAAATATCAACAAGTATTTTCACCCCAATGCTTTTTATATAAACACAAGACACTCATCATACATATATATAAGAAAAACTAGTAACCATTGGTATCAATCGGATTTGGTTCATTAAATAAGAAATTTCCTATGAGGCATAAAAATCTCCACCTTATAAAGGGAGTCCTAGAAGGCTATCATACAGAGATCTTTTATCATATTAGACTCTTCATATTGATTCTACAACAAGAACACCATACCAAACCATAAGATCATACCCTTTCTCCTCATAAATGGATAAAAATTATTCAACTAGGCACTATCTAGGTTTAGGGAAATAAATAACCATAATCCTATCATTACCAATATTCCAATATAAGTAGAAAACAATTTCCAAATAAACATACCAATTAAAATTATATTCCTAGAATATATTTCCAAATCTATGTATTCTGAACCTTAGGTTGATATATTCATAAAACTCAAATGTTTGCAACCCCAATCTCAAAGAATGATCTGCCTCATTGAACATCTCAATATTCCACTAGGAATCCCCCAATAAAGATATCACTATGTCAAAAATGTTTCTACATAGAAAATATAGCTTACTTTCGATCGGTTAGAAAATAATTATAGCCAAACCTTCACTATATATCTCTTCCCAAGATTATCATTTAGATACCCACAATTATAGCGACATTATAGAGAACTATGCACATAGAACCATCCTCTAACAAACACATATTTAGAGAATAGATCCATATATATATCATCTCAAAAGTAACCCCAGAATCAATAATCAAATGATCCATAAGATATTATGATACTCAACCACGATGATGGAGAATATTTCACTAAATAAATCCTCTAAGAATCAATCTTGGACTGGATAAATGATTTAATAGGTAATTTGAGACTCCAATCATTCTTATAATGAACACCTAACGGTTTTTGGAACTCTAGAATTCATTATAGGTAGGAAAAACTAAATCCCTACAATGTAAATGTACATTGGTATTGATGAATCATTTTGAATAATGTTCCCCTCAAGACACTCATCTCCCCATGCACAACTATGAAATTTAATGAACTTGAAAGGAATCAGTGAAATCCCAAAATATAAATCATTGAAAAGGTATAAGTCTCAATGATATGCAACTATAAAACATATCCAAGGGAAAAGACCATCCCCAAATTTATAATTTCAATACTAATATTTTTATATAAAGGTGGCGCATTGATCCAATCTTGTAATCAAATGAAAGAACTTGTTGAAACTTCTTGAGGATGATAATTTGTCATTATACATGTATTAATTCCCAATGTATGTTGACCATGCCCCATCAACATGATCAAAAAAACAAAAAGGATATACATACAACCAAACATGAAATATGAGTGATTATATTTAATTAATTATATCATCACTAAATCTAACACTACCAAGGTAGGATCTTAGGAAAACCTCTCTGACAAATTCTTCCCACACAGATGCCATAAAAGAGGATAGATGGTAACCTCTAGTATGTTATCTAGTTGTAAAATGTTGGTCTAAAAATCAAAATGGATATCACATTATCATTAAAATGATAAAATAATGAGCAAATAACATGAATATGTTCTGAATAATATAATATTTTAAAGAAAAAATGTCATAGGATGAATCTAGATCCACATCGAGTATTGCCGGATTAATCCCTCCATAACTCTCACTCATCCGATGACCTAGCCCCTAACACTCTCAGACAATTGATTACCACACAGGGGAAGTGGGGGTGTGGATCAATAAATAATATTTCTCATACTAGGACAAATATCTAACAATGATTATCACCTTTTAAGGACCATCGATCATGAAACCAAATATCCATATAAAATATTCTTCGCATGACTGAGTGGGGAACATCCAATCAACACCTTACATATAAGTTTACCAAAACATAAATCAAACTCATAATATACATTATATTATGAATAATATAACCCAACAGGCTACACAAACCACAATCAATTGATCATCTTGTAGATTCACTCTAGTCTAAGAGATCTCAAGCCGACACCACATGACAAGTAAACTCCCATGAATAATAGGATGATGGTTAAGGAACCATATCTAACCAATGAAGGAATACATACCCCAAACCATGGTGAGAGTAGAAAAAAATGAGGATAAAATAATTTAAACCTATATTCAATTAAACATTTTCTTCTATAGATGGAGGACATTCACTCTAACTCTTAGGGTAGAACTAACTCCTCTGTATTATCGGTGACCTCTGACTCATTGGGATCAAGGGAGTACTAGTACAATGCTCATATAATGAACCCATGCATCTATAAATGGTAATATATTCACATATATATATATATAGAGGAGAAAAAAATCCATAATAATTATAGGTCCCTCACAACATGATGAGAAATGTAAATCTTCCATGGGTGTAACTACTCCCATAGAGGTCCCGAGTTCAAATTTTTTGAGAGAGTAATTACTCCCAAGGTTAATAATCACATCCCATGTCATATAAAAAACCAAACACTATATATAGAGGAACATTTCCTTGTCTATTGTCAGAAGTCCAACTCCAATTTTTTATAGGGACCCACACCTCATTATAATCAGGGTATTACAGACCCCATGCCCAAATAGAGAAATCACACACCAAAAATGATGTCTACACCTCAATATATATGGGGGAGTATCAAAATAAAATATCTCATTTCGGTGACCCATAAACTAGTATCAACATATCTTAATCGAATTTTCCAACCCCAAATATAGAGGACCCACACTTCAAATCCTATGGTAGTTTCCAAACCCAATGTACACCTTATAGTGTATATGGGGTACCCTTAACCTAGCATCTACACCATCAAGGTGGGTAACTGAACCCACATTAACCAATTCCCATTAAAATAGATTATATTTTCAATATTTTTTACTATTTATTTAAATTATATAATCCCTAATAATATGTCAATATATGTCAAATTGCATCGTTTTTTGAATTTTGATGTGCCTTGAGCTAAATTTTTAAAGTGGCCTAATTTTGTAATTTTAACATCTTTTTTTAACATTGGTATTTATACATAACTTTTTAAAAACAGATCCAATTATTTATAATTATTTTTTATTCGAACTCGTTACTCATATCATTTATTTAAATAAATTAGACCAAGTACTAAATTGACCAACATGAGGCCCAAATAAGTCTATCAAGTTGGAAAATAATTTTTCTCAGAGACATGATATTCTTTCATAAAATGAGACATAACTCAGCCTAAATATGTCCAAGTGAGGTTATTCCAATGAAGAAGAATTATTATTTTTATTTTCATATCATTATTAAATATGAATTTATAATTCTCTCATTAAGGGGCTTTTTGAATTCACTAAATTAGAGAAAGTTAAACAGTTTTTTCATCCAGATTTTTTTCAATAATTGGTGTATTAACATTTTAACGCCACTAAAATGGATATAAAATTTTGAGGGTGGATATTTATAATATTTAAAAAATATATAAATAAGGAAAACAGATAAAATTGGGAAAAAAATATGAATAAATAAGGAAAACAAGTTTGCAGATAGAAATAGAACATCACTTTTTCCACACTCTTTTTCCTATAAATATATGTATCCACTTCAATTTTAAAGGTTGATTGTAGAGGGAGGCCATGGATGTGAAGGAGGATCAACTTTTATTATATAGGAGTTCAAATGTTTTAACATATCCATTATGGTAAATACTATATTTGGAGGTGGTAGTGGAGATATGAGGACTATTTCATTTTGAGTTTGGTACTTCAATGTACTCTAATTATATTTTTACAGAAACTATTTTCATTATGGAAAGATGTATTTTTTACCTATTAAATATACATTCATCTATTTTTTTTCTATACACATTTCCATCTTATGAAAGAATAATAATTTTTCTTTTGTTTTAATTTCATTAGGTGAGTTCCCCCCATTGAGCACAACATGTTCAATTAGTATAAATTGCATAGAGGTCTTTGGGTGATCAAATCAATTTCATAAGGGGATAAACACCCATTATTGAGATTTTAATATGGTTTATATGAAATATTGGTGTTCTATTCGAGGTATTTGAGTGATAATTGTAAAATTAAACGAGATAATTCCATTAAATAAGGATAAAGGGAGTATACATGGATAAAATATTAATTATTTTTTCTATCTAAATTACAGTGGTTCATATCTTTTTTTGTATTCTATCTCATATCATACCTATAATTTTTTTTGTAACTTAGTTTTAGTTTTATTTATATTTTTTGAAACAAAAAATCCCCACTTTTAATTATAAATTTAATAAAAAACAATAATAGAGAGAGATTTTGACAACTTATGATAAAACCTCCTCAATATAAAATCTTGTGGTCACTACTATGATATTTTTTAAAAGGGGATATTATTGATTGTGGTATCATGAATGAACCCTCAATATCAATTTTTTACCATTTATAGTGTGATTTCCTAATATTTTTTCTAATTTAATTTTATAATTTCTAGTATTTCAAACACTAATTCAGAGTATTTAAAATCAAATAAAATGTATTTTTAATGTGTTTTATACTATGATTTTTCTTATTACAAAAAATTATAGGAGTCTAGTGATGAATAATTTTATAATCTAAATTCCAAAAAATAACAATAAAATAATATTAATTCATGATTAAAGAAACTAATTTCATGATCCACATAAATCATTTGGTGTTTCAAAAAATGATTCCATCATTAAAGAAAAAAAATTAAATTACTTCCACTTATATAAAAGAATTCATAAAATTAAAATCTAAAAAAGAATATCCAGAAATAGACAATATAGTCCCACTCACTTTTTATATTTATGAAACTTTTTTGGGAGTGTTAAAAAATGAATTATAATTACCTTTTTAGAGTTTGAATAATGAAATTATCCATGATTTAATAATTATCATTTCTTTAGGAAATCAGAAGTTTTTTGAAAACTATTTTAATGAAATTTATGGAAATGAAATTCTATATGAAGCCCCAAATTATTAAATTGAAAATTAAAAACCACTACATGAAACATTGGTAAAGAAGGAAGATAATCTAAAAACATTCATTTTTTAAGAAAATTTTGTGGTAGTTGAGCTACTTATTTCTTTCTATGTAACTCTTTTCCAAACACAAAAAATGATATATCTTGGGAAAACATAGGAGATATCTTAATTGTTTTCACTTTTACCAAATTATTTTGATAATAAATTTTTAATTGTTGCTCATAATTAATATTTTATTCAAAATTATATTTAGAGGAAAAGTTTCTTATTGGTAGATGAAATGAAGATTAAAAATTGAACAAAGAATTGTGCGGCTGGTTGAGGATTACATCGGTACACATGATGATGGTGGTATTGAGATAATTTTATAAGAAGTTATTTTTCATGATAAAATTGATGATCAACCACATCATAGAATAAAATCTAAAAATCTAGTGGAGGTCATTTCTGAGGATAATTTTTCAGGAAGTTGACTTTATATTTTATTCCCTTTTCCACTAATTCAATGTAATAGAAAATTCATTGAATGGAACCAAATGAAATTTATAAAGGGTAGATTCCATAAGTTATGAGAGATAGATAATAATGTGTAAATTTCATTTTGTCCATTCATAAGAAAGAATCCACACATATCGTTAGACTGGGAATGACTTATTGGAACAATCTAGGTAGGGTTATTGAAATCTAGAAACACATATTGGGGGGTTCAAACCAAGGAACCTTTCTATTCTATTTATCCTTATTTTATTTATTTATTTTCATTATAATTTTTATTATTTTGTTTTATTTTCATGAAATCTTCTATGTTGGGGTTTTTATAAGGACAACTCAAAGTAGATACTACTCGACTTAAACTAAGTTGGGTATTTCCTTCCCAATTGTATTTATGAATCATCTTCTTCATTTTAACTTCCCAATCTAAACTAATTTTTCCTATTGGTAAATTGTACAAAATATTTTTTGGGGAGTAATATAAATGGTAGATTATGATTTTTTGGCTTTTATTTTCATATGTTTTTTAGTTTTTCTTTCTAATCATCTGTGTTTTTATAAAACATTATTTTAAAAATACTAGCAATTTTCAATGTATATTCCTTGGTGAATTAAAACATACATAAAAATAAATAACTTGATTCATGGATTTGAACTTATGTTATTACTAAAATGTGTTGTGTTACATATTCAAATTGATTAAATTCATGAAAAAACAATTGAAATATAAATTCTATGGCATTAACATTGTACAATATTTAAAATAATTGTCTATGAAGAGTCAAAACAATTTTTTTCATCTTTTTATAAATAATCCCACTTCTTGAGTTACCCAAATAATTTTTATTTTAACGACAACTATCCATGTTTCATGTAAAACATGTGATATATAAATAACTTGTCTCTAAAATTATTGATGAAATATGTGTTTTATTTAAACCCATTTTCCCAATAAAATGATCCATTATATTTATCCTACCATTACATTTGGTATTTTTGATCCCATAGTTTCCATAAACTACCTATTTAGATAGCCTCATTACTATTTATTATCATTATACAACTTACTATTAAAGTATATTTTATGATTTTAGAATGTATTAAGTATGGGGGGATTTATTTTTGACTTTCTACAATGTGTTGGGATTTGTTTGGGTGGATAAAAAAGGATGGGGAGAAAATTATTGATATTTATATTTATGAATTCTTGGATATTTTAATGAATAGAAAGCTATAAATTTTAGAAGATTCCAAGGAAAGAAAATTAAAAACATTCTTGATCATTCATGGAAAAGGAAGATGTTCATTTTTTGATATAACAAGGAAAAAAATAAATTTTTACCATTATAGATCATTAAAAAAATATTTGTGCCCTTGAGGAGTATTTAGGAAATATAAAATTTTAGGAATAATTTTTTGTAAAATTTCTACTGAATTAGATCCATGGCATCTCTTTCTACATAAATGTTTATTTTTTTTCAAAAACCATTAAACCCTTATAACATCCCTTTATTATTCCATTTGATTGAAAAAATTAACAAAATTTGGTTGAAAATTATTATTTTGTCAACATTATTATGACCCTTTAATTTATTTGGATGAGTAAATCTATATTCAAAAACAAAATGATGTCTTGAGAGGGAAGATATATTAGATAGGAATACTTGTGCATGGAAAAATGAAATAAATGGATATGTAATGAATGAATATAATTAATAAATTTAAATTTAATCAGTTTAATTTTCATGATATGTTGGGTTCCTTGATTTTTATCCTATTAATTTCATTAACATGAGTTTTTAATTTGTATTGATAAAGTATTTTTGAGTGCTTACATGTCCAAGAGTCTAAGTGTTAAGAATGAGGAAAATCATATAGATGATATTTTCAATAATTTTTTTGTTTATTTCAGTTATATAGTCCCTACCAAGAAGTTATTATTTGTGAAATTTCAGCTCTTTTAGAATATTGATGTGTTTTTCTCTAAATTATTAAAATTCCCTAATTCTATAATTTTAATTGTTTTTCAATCTATTTTTTGACTAATAAATATTTAAAAACTAATAAAATTGTAAAAATCAATTTATTATAGGAATTGTTTCCTCGTGGGATGAATTTCATCCAATTAGACTATATTCTTAACTGACCTACATGAGGACCAAACAAATCGATCATGTTGAAAATTAATTTTTATATATAGAATTAAAATACCATAAATGAGACATAACTAAGACAACAGTTTTTGAAATGATATTATTCTAGTTGTAGAAAAAATAGGATTTTAATAATCATCTCCATATTAAATATTATGTTCCAATTTTCTAATTATTTAGGTTTTTTATTCTACAAATTAGAGGAAAGTTGGTTGTTAATTCTTCTAGATATTTTATGTCATTAATTTTGGAATAACATTTTCAACACACATCCAATGGATTTAAAAATTTTAGGGTGAGGATTAATATAATTGTGAACAAGATTCAAAAAGAAACCCAAATATTATTCTTCCTCCAAGTATAAAGAAATTCAGATAAAATTTGGTGGATGAAAACATAACATCAAATTTGACACACCTTTCTCCATATAAATATAATCTTAACTTATATTTAAATGGATATATTGAGGGGGAGTCCATTGTTGTGAAATTTGATAATACTATAGGAATGAAGAGTTTAAATGGTTTAATCTAGAAAATAAGGGTTAAACTCTACGTGGTTATAGAAGTGGAGATCGGGGTATTCTTCATTTTGAGATTTTTACTTTAGTGTATTCTTATTAAATTATTCTTGAAACTATTTTCATGATTGTAAGTTGTATATTTTATAACTTTAATTAACTTTATTCTATTTTTTTGGACAATTTATCAATTTATTACTGAAAAATAATTATCTTATTGTTTAAATTTATTTGGTAGATCTCTCCCCACTCAGGACAACAAGTTAAATTATTTTTTGTTACTCGAGGGTATTTGAGAAATAATATCATATTCATATGTTGATAAAAAACCATATTTGAGGTTTCAATATAGTTACTAGGAAATATAGTAGTAAAATTGGAGGTATTTGAGTGATTATTATTGATTATAAATTGATTACTCAATTATATAAGGGTGAACGGAGTATCCATGGAGAAAAGATTTTCCATTGTTGTCATCTCAATTCCAATGTCTCATATCTTTTTTAATATATAATATCTCTATATTCTATCATTAGTTTGTAACTTGTTTTTTTTTCTTGGAATTTTTTTGAATCCAACATTACCCTATTATAATTCTAAAGAAATTAATAATGTGACAGTCTCACAACATAGTTTGAAACCTACTTGAGAGAAACACCACAAATTCCACTGTGATAGATTTTAAAAGGGGAGTTTATTGACTATGGTGGAATGAATAAACCCTCATAATAGCCCATGAATAACAATATTTCTATCCCATCACAATGATTATGCTGAAAAAAATTCACCATGCATCAACCATTTATAATATTAGGAGATAACCACCAAGGATCTCACACTATTGTGATTAGTCCCATATCTTTCAACATTCATAGATGTTCTATTGCAAACCACTAGTAAAATCATTATCATGGGGGAATAAAAATTGTCATTACATAGTGACATATATCGAATCATGGTTTTACATAATCAAGACAAAACTGGGTGTATTTCTATATGATTCTTATGTTTACTTGAATATAACATGAAAAAAATTCCATGAGAACTAATGGTAGTTGAAATATTATTAGATTCCTTGCATAATAATTCATTATACACGACACCTAATTTGGGTTCCTTTATATGAAAACGAAACCTACACAGCTTAAACATTGTTACCGAAAATCTCATGAATTGAATCTCACGATACTCCTACCTCCAAATTCAATCCCTTGGACAAACCAAGCTCTACTACCAATATAACATGACCCAACCCACTGGAACTCTACCTAGGCTAGTGGTAAGATGAGTGTTCCACCCCAAACCCTCCTTTAATTGGATGTGGTTTGGTTACTGGAAGAATGAAATCATAATACATACATGAGTGGCCTTATCCTATACATATTTCAATTGATACATCACCATGAAATTATATTCAAAAAATATATGTAAGATATTCACATATTTCTTAAATAAAATATGTTTAAAATACACACTAAATATCACAAAGGAATGAAGTAAAATACCTAACACCCAGAAACCAAAACTAATATCAATTTATTGAGAATGGAGTTCGCCACATCATGATTACTATTACCCAAGAACTACAATAAATGATTCCCACCATGCTCTACTAAGCTCGAGCTCTACTAGCACCATGATAATAAAATTTCCACCGACATATATGTCATTTTCATACGCCAAACATGATTGGGTATGAAGACCATATGGGAGTGTGTATAAAAATATCGAATATAAGACCCCCAAAACAAAAGGGAACTATTTTGTATGTTTTCTCAATGTAAATAGAGAAATAATATAACCACCCAACTCTGTCAAATGAGAAATTTTGTAACCCAACTCCATAAATAATAGGGTTTGTGCCTATAACCATTACCTTGTAATAAGATACACATAAATAACATCCCAAAGGACCAAAAAACTATGTAGAATTATTTAAATAAATATATACACAAGTCATGTATTACAAATGAATACAAAAATTACAACATAATAATTTTTTTATGATAACATTATTCCATCTATCATATAACAACATATCTTTCATATTATACTTTAGGGAATCCTAGGGAAAGGAATGAAAATAAAATTAAGCTCAAATCCCCAGTAAGGATGATGTGTAGTGAAAGTAATAAGGAATCAATGAGAATAATCAATATAGAAAGGTAATAATTGAAAAAACATTCCATATATTAAAAAAAATAGAGTAAGAAATGTATAAAATGATTGGTAAGGTAAATAACTGAACACACATGCCATTTGAAATAACTGGATAATGAATAATTGATATGAAACGGTAAATATCTAAACACACATTCAATGTAATAAATAAACTAAAAATTAAAGTGCATCTATAGATAATTTCAATGAAATAATCTCATTGATAATAATAAGAATTAAATTCTCAATAATGGAAAATATTAATTATTGGATGTCAGGTTTCCCAATTACATAATACCTCTACTCGTAATATCTATCCTCAAGAAATTTCATAACATTCTTTGTAAAAACTCATTATCTTAGTATATCCTACTAATTTCATCTCATGAGACTATCGATGCATCGATGGGCTTTCATTAACCAGTCCCGAACCTGTATATTGCATGTACAATGAATTCCTTATATATGAAATAATTGATTTAATTCATAAACAATGCGCATTATGAAATATTTATTTTAAATAAAGGATGTCGATTTATCAATATTTCCTCAAGTAATAAAATATATATTAAATTAAACACCATATTTAAATATGGTATAATGTTTAGGAAATAATAATATCCATGAAAAATGATATGAATATTTTGAGAAATTTGAAAGTATAACTAAAAAAATTAATATTTCAAGGGGAATAAACAAAACAGTGAAGTGAATTTAACTATTATCCCCATCTAAATCATTAATAAACCATAAAAAGGAACAATAAGTGTGGTATCAATACTACATATCATAATTCTATTAAAATAAAGGGTTTTTTCATTGAAGAATGTAAATACTATAAAACATATATTTTAAAAACATTCTTGAGGAAAATATCCTTTTCATTTTGAAAAAAAATTTAAAAAATTTTCTTTGAAAATTAAATTTAGAAACAATTTCATAAAACATTAACCTTTTAAACTTTAAAAATATCATTAATGTAATAATTGTGGGTAAATCCATACATATCATACAATGTAAAAATAACATTCCTTTTAAATGGTAAAAAAGTTAGAAAAGTTCCTTAATAAGAATGAGAAAAAACATTCCATTAAAAAATTAAAAGAAAAAAGGGATTGAAAAAGGGATTGAGTTCTGATATAAGTATATATAGACAAAATAATTATACACATAATCATAGCATATTACCGATAATGAGGAAGTAATATAACCCAATGAAAAAGGGATAGAGTTCTGAAATTTATTTACCACATGGTAATTTTATGTTCCAATCCCCTTAGATGAAATAGTTAAAATTAAAACTAAAAATACCATGAATAATGAAATACTAATGATATTATATTTGAAATAGAAAATATTCACACTATATATAAAAAATTAGGTTCATAGTGATAAAATATTCGATAATGATTGGAAATTTAGACGAAGTCCCTTACTACTTGGTAAATTTAGAATTATAATCACTATTAAAGAAATAACCTCATATGAAACTAGAAATTATATAATTATTAATTTATTTATAATATAAAATGAAATATTGGTAGTATACACACCACACAAAAAATCATGTGGTGAAAATTATGTATGCGTCATGAAAAAATAAGTGAGGAAAGAATCCCTTACATAGCATTTTCTTTTGGGAGAATGCCCTTTAACCTCTTATATAATTGTTTTGAACATTAAAATAACTTATAACGGAATAATAATCATATTTATAATATCAAATTTGAATTATTGTAATATATTTTTACCCGTCTGTTAACAATCTTTCATTTTTTTCACTATTTTAGGTGTTAATTTCCTTGTTTTTTTAGTATGTTTTGACTTGTTTTTTCTTGTTATTATTATTTTGATCCAGAATTCATCATATATAGAAAATTAGAAATTATTTATTTATTATATAAAATAAGTATATTTATATTAATAATTATCAATAATATTTTTATATTGGAATTGAAATGAACTATTTGTAGAGATGGTAGGTTGTACGTACGCATGAACTCTACTTCCATTTCCTTTTCACATTCAAAAGAATGATAGTTAAAAATAATATTTAATAATATGTGAATTATAATTCTAGTATAATATTCATGGAGTATAGGTAATATATTTGTTTTTAATGTATTATTTAATACATTCCTTGTATATAGTTAATGAATCACATCTTTTTGAGGAGGAGGTAGTCAACACGTCCAAAAACAATGCTAACGTATTCCCACAACTAAATTTCATATAGGTATATGTTATATAAACATTAAATAAGAAATAAGAAATTATAAATACTAAATATATCATATATAAATTATTAATACATCATTATTCCAACTTTTAAAGGTGGTAAATGTTAGAACTAACGACATCGATCCGTGAGAAGGTAGTTTGCGGTACACTTGAATGATGCTTGCATATCTGATTTGATGGATGTGTGTGAAAGTGTAGGTAGAAAAATAAAAATATAATGATATATGTATATTAAATATAATTAGGTTATTATATAATAATTATATAAAAATAATTTAACTTGTGGAGAAGTAAATGAAACAAAAAGTGATCACTAAAGAGAGTTTCCTCTTATTCAAGTAACTATTTTTGGTCTATACCAAAAGGCTTCCTTGGATTTATTTCTTCCCAATGTGATCATTATAGGTTGAGGGGAGGAAATTGTGGAGATTATTTAGGTATATTATTAGATAGATAATGTGATTTAATGATGGGATTAAATAGAAGGGGTATAGACCTTTTTATAGTGGAGGAGGAGTGGCATTCTTGTAAATTTTTGAAAACAGAATTCTACCCATGTTTTTCGCATTTCAAGAAGAACCAATAATAAAAAAAATTAAATAAAAAGGATTATAATTCAAAAATATTTCCATACAATGGATTTTTGAGAATGTCTAGGTCATTTTGGCCCTTATGTTTAAGTTTTAATTCCCTGTTGAGTTATTTTTATCACAATCACTATAATTAAAATTAATTACAATCACTAATAGTTTGGGAAAAAAACTAATTTACGTTATTTTATATAATAAATAACAATTATTAAAAATATGGAATCCATTTTTCAAAATTAAAATCACATATGTGGCATAAATTAATTTAAATTTAATCCCAGAATTGGGATGACAATGTGGGTTTTTAAAGAAAAAAATGTTCAAAAGCATGCAACGTTTTTATATATAATTTTAAAGTGAAACTAATTAAAATGAACTAAATTGTATTTTTATATATAAAATTTATCCAAATGAACTTTAAAACCAATAAAAAATATAAATTATCCTTACAAATAAATTAGATGAAAAATAGTTTTGAATTAGAATTTAGTATTTTTCACTATTCATCAAAAAATGAAACTCGCCAAAAAATATCTAAAATCCACCCTTTGATAATTTTGGTGTTCATTTTATAAAAATAATGTTTATTAATACATATAAAATATATAAATTTTCAAAAAAAATTAAAATAGGTTCTCCACTAAAAGAATGAAAAACTATCTTTTAGAATATATAGTTTTTAATGTCTAAAATTGGTTTTGTTCTTATATTATGTCTATGAAATATATTAGATGAATATAAAAATATTTTATTTAATATATATTATATATATTTAATTAATATAATTCACTAATAATAATAATTAATTTAATTCATTATTAGAAAAGACCTTTGTGAGCTGAAAAACTTTTCCTTTATATTCAATAGGTTTATATTTTCATTATTTATCAATTGGTAGAGAATTAATTTATCTTAAATTTTTATATACAATATATTTTCCTATGTTATTTAATAACATTCATGACTTCTAATTTAACATCTATGTAAAATATTATTATATTAAATAATATTTTAATAATATATTGTTGATTGGTAATACTTTGTCTTGCATGTAACAAAAACTATCAAAGAGTCTCGTTATTGTATGTGATTCAAGCTAACTCAATATCATGTGCATATAAAGATATATAATATATTAAATTTATTTAAAATATTAAATATACCATAAATTATCAAATTTTTATAGTCATTTGTACCTTTTGTGTTGCATGTCATACATGCAATCAAATAAAAATTACACATTCAGAATTTTTGGGGTGCTATATTATCTCTACTTTAATTAAATTACATAATTTCAATTAAAACAAGATATTGGTAGTCAAATTTCTTATATTTGGAATTTAATTTGTTGAAATACCCATATCAAAAAAGTGTTTATAAAATATTTTCTTAATAAAATAGAATGAGAAGTACCAAGGTCACATGGAATATCATTTAAATAGGTTTCTACATAAGAGAACATTAGTAGAAAGTGAAAATTTGGATTTTTAGGAATTGTATATATATTTTTAGGGACTGATTGAGGAAAAAAATAAAAAAAATTAAATGATAAATGGAATGTCGAGGGACTCAAATATGTAAATATGTTATTATTTAAAAGTTAATAGTTTAAAAAAATTTAATGTATTTGGGAAAAAAATATTCTGGATAATTTTTTGTAATGTTGGGTAATTCTTCTACAGCCTAAGAATATAAGAAATATTAATAATTAATATATTTATATAAACAAAATCTCATTATTTTCTTATGCTTCTCTCAATTTCAAATTTATCCATTTAAACTAAGAAATGGGTACCCATGAATTATTATTATTTTGTGCTTGAATCACTCAAATTCACTTTCAATAGATTTTAAGATATAGGAAAGGGTGAAAATCCTTTATGTATTCCTCTAAATATATTACAAACAAAATATTATTAATAACTTAACCTCTAATCATACAATTAATACAATTATTTTATCATTAATATTTAATCATAAAATTGTTTGCCTAAAAGAAATGAGACAATAACCAACAAATCACATAGAAATGTGGTAGGTATAAAACCCATTTCGCCCTTCGATGATGGGTTCAAGCCCTACCTATATTCCATATTTTTTAAGTTTTCACCTGTTATGTAGGTTATCATTTTTCTAAACTATATTAATATTACTTCCAAAACAAATATGATAGATATCCTATAAATTTTATAATTAAATAGATTTTTAACTAAGGTTTTAAATACAATATCAATACATAAATACTTAATCTATTTATTTCCACATAGGTCCATACATGGTCTAGATTGTTTCCTTTATAGGAGGGAATTGACTCAGTTATTTCATAGGTTCCCACATTTTAGGGAATGAACTATAAATGGATACTTAAGATAAGAAGTATAACCTTCTATCGTACCCTTCATTTCTCCTCGAAAAATATTTTAATTATATCCTCCTTTCCCACACATAATTAATTTCTTCATTCCATTAAGAACATTTCATGTGTGTCTCCTTCCACATCTTTTTCATGATGGAAATAAAATCATATTTCCTCTATGGTCTCCACCATTCGAACTCTTATAAATGACCATTATTCTCTTCATTGGTGTGTTCATGAGTTAGTTAAGGTATATGATGTTAATCATATTTATTGGAAACTGATTAAGAATAAAAATGATACATTTCACATCTATAAACAACTCACTTGGTTCCTCATTTTCACCACCTTATCCTTCATTTTAGACATTAACTTGACTACATCAGGTTCCATCAATTGACTAAAACCAGAAAAAATTGAGTGAGTACTAATAGTCATATTGATAAAAGAGTATGATCATTTATATGATATATAAACCATGAAATATTATTTCCAATCTAAAACACCTTATATTTTCCCTAGATAATTCATTGTCATTATCTATTTAAATTATTATAATGGTTTGTAAAGAAAATGTTAATTATCTAAAGCATATCCCATATGAATGTCTGACCAGGTGCTTAGGAAGTCCCTTTTCCATGTACCAAGTTATACTCATGTGGGTCCCAACATGCCTTTTTAGAGTTTTTACGCATAGGTATATCTTTTCCATAACCACATCCACCTTTAGAATGCATAAAGAGATGTGATGCTAGGAAAATGAAAAAATATATATCTAACTGAAACATTCAGATATCATATTTTACTTATACACAAATTCTATCATTGGTTTGTGTTCCCTAATTTATGCTTTCCAAAATATAGTTCCCAAGGATTCTACTCAACCTTATATAATACAAACTCTAGTGACCTTTCCCCAGAAATCCCAGAGTCAGTACCTATTACCAATACATTAGCATAAGATTCATGTGAATCACATCCCAAAGGACAAAATAGTTATTATTATTATTAAATTAGATAAATACATGAGTATTTTATTACAAATGAATAAAAAAAATTACAACATAATTCTTTAATAGTAAAATTATTCCATCTATTGTATCCTTGAATATTTTTTTAATATATTTTAGAGAATCCTAGGGAAAGGAAACAATAAAATGCTGATCTCAAATGATAATTAAAGATAAATTAAAGTAGAAGAAATAATGAATCATTTAAAATAATCAATATGGGAAGGTAATAACTGAACAAACTTTCAATCTAATCAGCAAACTGAGTAATAAGTGATTTAAAAGTATAGAAATGGTAAATAAATGAACACATATGCCATTTTAAATAATTGGATATGGAATAATTAATAAATAAAGGTAAATAACTCAACACACAAGTAATTTAATCAATAATTTTAGAATCAATGTGCATTTATAGATCATTTAAATGAAATAATATAATGGATAATAATAATAAATTAATTCTCAATAAAGGAAAATCATAATTATTGGACGTTTTTTCCCAGGCACACAATTCATTTTCCATCACTATCTATCCTCATGATAGTTTAAGACATACTAGGTAATAACCTATTAGCATAGGCTAGACAACTGATTTGGTCTCATGAGACAACTGATGCATTTATTGGCCTGAATTAACTGTTTCCCAAACCATAAAGTGCATGTATAAATAATTCCTCATATATTGAATAGTTAATTTAATTCAAAAACAGTTTTCATTATAAAATATCAGTATTTAATAAGTGATACAAATTTATCAATATATCCCCAAGTATGAAAACAACATTCAAAGTAAAAATCATATGTAAAAATGGAATACGGTTTAGGAAATAATTATATCAATGATAAATGATATCTATGTTTTGGGAAAATTTAATGTCTAATGATCATAGTAAATTCATTATTTCAAGAGGACTAAAAATGAATGATGGAAGTGAATTTCAATATTATCCCTGGACATGTCAATCATAAACCATACAGAGAAAGAATAACGACGGTATCAATACAATATTTCCAAAGTGTATTAAAATAATGGGTTTTGGTCGTTGATGAATGGAAATACTGTAATTATATCTTTTAATAACATTCTTGAGTAAAATAACCTTTTAATTTTGAATTATTTTTGAAAAAAAAATTCATTGAATATAAAATTAAAAAACCTTTTCTGTAAAATTTATCCTTTTAAAAATGAAGTAGAAAATTCAAGGTAATAGTGGTGGGTAAATATATTCCTGCCATATAACGTAAAAGTAAGATTCATTTTTCATGATAAAATATTAAAAAGTGCCTTAATCAGAAAGAGGCAGAAGATTTATTAAAAAAATATTGAACGAAAAAAGGGTAATAATATATCCAATAAATAATTTGTAACTGGTTAAAAAGATTTTTGAAAACATTTTTATTAAAAAGGGTTTTTATAATGAAATTGGTTATCTGACTAAAGAGATAAATGATGTTGGGTATTCTTAAAACATTTTCAAAAATATTTTCACTAATAAAAGTGATAAAATGGTAACAATACATGAAAAATATAACAAATAGACATAAGAAAATAAAACAATGGTTTTTAAAAAAATAAACATATAATTTTCTTCACTGAAAATTCATGTGTAAATAATCATGAATAAGATGAGATTGAAAAGTAAACTCTTAAAAAGACCCTAACTTTTAAGTGAGAATAAATAAATGATTAGATTATCTATATCAACTATAAATACACATATAAAAATTCTAAATACATAAATATATAGTCAAAGTCATTATACACATAATCATATAATATTATCGATAATGAGGATGTAATATAACCCAGTAAAAAGGAATAGAGTTGTGAAATTTCTTTACCACTTAGTAATATTAGGTTCACATACCCATATATGAAATAATTATAAATAAAACTCCAAATAATATGAAATATAAATTATTTATGATATTACTTTTCAAAGTCGAATTATGTTCACCATATATAAGAAATTAATCACACAATGATAAATTATGCCTCAATGTAGAGAAAATGAGACTAAATCCCTTATTACTTGTTAAATTTGGAATTATACTCCCCATGAATAAAATAACATCATATTAAACTATAAATTCCACGAATATAATTGTATTCATTATAAAAAATATTATATGGTCATTATATACACAACACGAAATGAAAAAGTTATGAAAATAGTGTATGGATCATGGAAGAAAAAGTGAGAAAAGAATCTCTTACCATGCATTTTCTATTGGTCGAATGTCCATTAACCTCCATTTTAATGGTTTTTATAATGTAAATAACATAAATAAAAAATTATTCTTATTTATAATATCATATATTAACTTATTATAATATATTATTACCCATTTGTTATCAATATTTCCTTATTTTGGCTATTTTGGTTGTTTATTGCCTAGTTTTTTGAGTTTTTTTTTACTTGTTTTTTTCTTATTACATCGATCATGATTTAATAATCTCGTGATTTTAAAAATGATATATTTATAATATTAATTAATTATATATTTATTCATAAAAATATATAATTTTTTAAAATAGTAAATGAAATGCACTGTTCATGGGGATAGTAGGTAATACGTATGCCTGAACACTACTTCAATTTCCTTTTCATAATAAAAATAATTAGATGTAAATGATATATATATATATATATATATGTGTGTATATTTTTATTGAAATTAAATTATCATATTAATTTAATAGGTTTCAAATAGGATATTTAAAAACTATCCTTTAATACATCTCATTTATATTATGAATGAATCATATCATTTTGAAGAGGAGGTATTCCACACATCCAAAAACCATGTTATTGTATTCCCACAAATGGAGTGCATAATTTTATGTGTTAAATAAAAATTATAAAAGAATAATTAAATTATAAATACTATTTATATAAAATATAAACTATAAAACCATCATTATTCTAACCATTGAAGTTGGTAAATCGAATAATGAAAGACATCGGTTAGTCACGTAGTAGTCTACCATACACACAAACGATGATTACGTATCGCATTTGGTGGTTGTGTTTGAAATTGTAGGTAAAACAATTATAATACCAACATATAATTATATTGAAGATAATAAGGTTATTATATAATCATTATATAAAAATAATTTTGTGGGTGGAGAAGTAAATGAAACAAAAGTGATCGTTGAGGAGAGTGGACACTTATTCGGGTAAATCATATCCGTTTATACCAAATGAAATCATTGGAATTATTAATTACAAATTTGAGAATTATAGGATGATGATAGATATTTTGAGAGATTATTTGGATCAATATTCGGTGAGACAAAGGTCTTTAGATGGTTGAATAAATGGGAGGGGTGAGTGCCTTTTTATAGTGGAGGAGGAGTGACATTCTTGTAAATTTTTTAAAAGTGAATTACACCCACCAATTTATCCTATAATGTTGATCCAAAAATTAGAATAATTCATAAAAATGTTCTTTAAGGTAGAAATATTTTCAGAAAATGTATTTTGGACATATTTCTAGGCCATTCTTCACTTTAGTTTAAGGTTTAGTTTCTTGTTAAGATAATTTTTAACATAATTGTTGTAATTATTTTTAATTACATTAAATAATAATTTAGTAAGAATATTTTTTTAACTTGTTAGAAATTATTAATTAATAGGATTCAAAATAATTAATCTATTTTCCAAATTCCAATAACATAAGTGGTAAAAATTAATTAAAAATTAATCCCACAGACAGGATGACAATGCATGTTTTTAAAGTAAAAATGTTCAAAATATTGATAAGTTTTTATATCTATTTTAAAATTTAAATTGATTTAAATTATATAAATTGGATTAATATATGTAATATTAATCTAATTAAACTTTAAAAAATTCAAAAATATTATTTATCGTTAAACATAAATTAGATGAAAATGCAGTTTTGAATTAAAATATATTATTTTTAATTATTCATCAAAAAATAATACCTCATAGAAAAATAAAAATCATATAACCCTATTCAATTTTTTATGTTCCTATTTCAAAATTTGATTTTATAATGACATAAAATTTATAAAAGTTCCAAAAATTGGATTTAAAATTGGTTCTAAGATAAAATTATCATTAGAAAAATATATGTTTTTATATGTAAAATAATATTTGTTCTTATCTTGGGCCTATAAAATATATTTCGTGAAAATAAAAAAATATTTACAAAACATATAATATATACTTCATTAATATAATACACTAATATTAATTAATTAAATTTATTATGATAAAATTATTTTTTGATCATAAAAAAATTCCCATTATATTCAGTTGGTTTATATATTCATTTCCAATTAATTGGTATCCAATGAATTTATCTGATATTTTTAAAAAAAAAATATTTTAATAATTTATTTAATAATATTTATAAATTCTAATTTATCTTCAATGTTATATCTTATTATAGTATGTTATATTTTAATAATATATTTTTGTTCGGAAAAACTCGGTCTTACATGTAATGAAAATGATCAAAGAATCTTGTTATTGTGTGCGATGTAATATAAATCAGTATCACATGATTTTCAATATATAGAATATATTTATTTTATTTAAAATATTTAATATACCGTAATTTCTTGAGAGGTTATATTTCATTCTATTTTTTTCATGTCACGTTATCAAATAAAAGTTACAATTTTAAAATGTTTGGGGTGTTACATGAAACACAAGAAAGTGATGAAACTATGGCTTCACCTCTAAATCAACCCCCCAAAAATATCTAGTAGTGGTAATTAAAGATACCCCATTGGTCTATATGATCTATTGAATAATGACCCTATAAATAAATCTATTCCATAGAGGAAATCCTCCACCTCCCTACTCATCTATGACTTGTAGTGTTATACCACATTTGATCCACATTAAGGGAAAAACCAATTACCTCATACAAAGTGAATTTAATAAAAAAATGTCCCATACTATGGGGAGGCTCACCATACCATAAGTTACACCTTATACACCATCATAACCACCCCCTTTAGATGTAGGTTGGAAATCTAGATTCATTGGCATATTGATGTCCTTTGAACGACACCTCATTCCTTATAATGAGTTGGACTTGGTGGCCTAGAACTAACATATTTGAACATTTGATAACCTTTATACTGAAATTATTTAATATTAATAAATATATTATCACATTATAATTTTTCTTCCATAAAAAACATATTTGATAATGGCCATAGAGTATCTATTACATTAAATGGAAAAAACAGTTCCTAGTTGTGATGAGAAAATAGAATTGATATAATGATATTATTAAATATATATTATATAGATTAGATAAATATATGTAGAAGGAAATATATGATTTAGGATATCAGGTTTAGGGGTATCATAATAAATAAAGACTTCTTCTCATGAACCTTTCACTTGCTAATCTCCCAAAGAGGTGGTTATGAGAATATATCTTCCAATAGGTATTCAACATAATTTATGTGTGATTTGATTTTCCTATATGTGTTTGTGTATAATATTAATTATAATTAATATTATTATTATTTTATATCATGAGTGATGTACTTTATTTGTTAATGAAATCCATGATGACGTATGATCATAGTGAATTCGGATACTTTGTGTGCCACATGAATGTTATAACCTTAATGGATATGTAAATAATGGTTTTTTAAATTTTATGTTAATGGAAGTATAAATATAAGTCCATTTTATTGGACTGTAACTTCCTAATTAAGTAATTTGAAATACTATTTTATCAATTAGTTCATTTTTATAAATTCAATTAAATACAATAAAGAATATAGGTTGATGAAATAGGGGTGTGCCCTACATGATGAGATATCGAGAAAAATAGATTTTATTACATAGAAATAATTTATAGGAGGTTGTTACAATTTCAATATTATTATCTATTTATATGTGTTCCTTGATATATTTCTAGGTGTCTACCTTTTGATTTACGGCAGCGAGTTTAATACCACTAAGAAAGTGGCCTAGAGGCTCACATACTAAATATATCAATATCCTCAGTTAAATTATATATGAATTTAATATAAGAATAAATATTTTTCCCATGTTATAAGGAATAATAATTATTCATTTTTTATTTATCACATTAATATCTATTGAAATATTATACAATGATATTTTTTATTTAAATAAGTAGTTATTTATCAAGATTTGATGAATTTTGTTTATTGAAGGGCTGAGATAAAGGTCTCAAGGAAATGATATTTAATTTTGTGATTTGATTTTACATCACCAAATTATTATTATAGTAGTTATTATTAATTAATGTGGGATTTTTTTAGAATTATGAGATTTGTTAAGGGATGTTTTATAATAAATTATTCTCTAAACTGACTATTTAAACCTAATTATATCATTTGTAGAATATATATATTTTCACAAAATTTACCTATAAGGAAATATCTCAATACCTAAATAACACATTCTAAAGAATACAATAAATAACTGAGAGAATATGTCCTCCTCCACAATATCAACTCCCAAAGGGAATGGTTTCAATTACTTCAAGTATACAGGGAATTTTGCTAACAATCAATGAGAACAATGAATGGTTATTAGCCTTTCATGCTTGCTTTAAATGACCCATATGCAACATTCCAAGGATCAAAAATCATGTTCGGATATTTCTAAAATGATTCCATTATTTGTCCTCTATCATAATGATCATACATTCAAATAGGATTTGATTGGTCAACAACATCAAGAAAGAAATAAATCAATGAAAAAGTAATTCTAATTATATAAATTCAATATTATTTATATGTGAAAGGTATTATTTTAATTATTATAGGGTTTCGATTCATACATTTATAAGGATAAATATGATAAAACTAATGGAAAAAATTGGGCATGGACCTGACCACTTTCGTTGGTCCGTAAAACATTAATGTTCTCTAAAAGCCAAGTTAAATATTAATTTGTGATTATTTATTAATTTGTGATCAATTTTAGATTTTTATTTAGTTTTTAATTTCTATATTATTTTTTATTTAATACAAATGATGAGATATTATGGTAATTCACTCTCATAATAAAAAGAAAAATACAAGAATATATGAATAATTATCAAAGTTTGCATCCAAAGGTGAAAAATATTATGGCCCAAAAACCTAGTTACACTATATGTAACTGAAAAGTTCACAATATATACCAATTATCATTGAATCATGATGAATTAGAAGAATAATGGAATATAATGTGGGATAATAGTATGTAGTGTCCTTTAACACCCCATATTGACTGGTCTGGATGGAACACGGCTTGATGGATTATGTGTCGTGTAGTTGGAAAACACACTGTGTAACTCGTATAGTTATGTCTATCAAGAATCATGAAGGTCATGTGGCCAAATTATGAATAATGTATTAATTACACATCATTTATTGACTAAAATTCCTGAAAATGATCCAGACGAGATTACACAAAGTGTAGATGGAATATACATCATGTAACTCATTAATGTTTGTGCAAATTATATATCGAGTCCCCAACCATGTTTTGTAATACACCAGAGAATAAAATATATTGAATTTAGTAGGTGATGCATTCCTCGTAACTCATACAAATTCACATGGAATATAAACTAATCTATGATATACCATCTATATTAATTACATAGAAGAAATATTAATTAAATCATTAAAACAAATATTCATAGTATTTTTTTGCAGGGAAACCGTGTTATAGGATTATTTATATTATTAATTGCATAATATATTTCTATATTATTTTAGAAAAACACATCATGTATCGTGGATGTAAGATCCATGTAATTCAAGGGAATTAAAAGATGTGCACACAACAGTTGTTAATGGTGAGTCATGAAGTCCTAAATTCTATGTTAATTACTCAGATTTACTCATAGAACTATATGACAAGTAATATCATGAAATGTCATGTATTATACATGTGATGTAATTAAATAGTTCAATACTAAGACCATAGTGAGCATAGTCACATTCTATGCATGTGAAAGTACATAGCATGTAAAAGGGAACATATTGTGTTTCCATACGTTGATGTCATGTTATATTCTAGATGAAATTTATGAATGGCGGGAAGGGTGTGAACCAAACCCCTTTTCATTAGAAATAATGTATATATAAATTTTAAATTGAATTAATTATTTTGATTTATAGAAAATTGTTATCTTCAAGACTGTTTGGATGATTAATTAAGATAAAAGAATGAATTAATAAATAAGATAACTAATTTACTAATTCAAAATTTTATCTTAATGAATAAAGAAAAAAATTAATGTTATATAGTGTTTAATATGTATTTTTTTTATGTGTAGATGATTATTGGATTTACCAAAATATTGATGTGTTGGATTTATTTTGATTTAATTATTATTTCATGATTTATATTATAGGAATTATTGAATTTAAATATTGATCTCTAAATCATCCCCTTATATTCATTATCCATGGGATTGTATTTTTTTAATTTATTTAATGCAACCCAATTCCATGGTTCCCCACACCTACATGTGGGTAAAAAAATTTAGTGAAATGATATCTCAGGTGATATGAGTTGATTAAAGATAGAGTTGAGATAAAACCAACCAAAGAGATATATAGGTTAATAGAACAAATATTGAAAATTTAACCAAGCCAGGTCCAATGAGTTATTTCCATAGGGTCAAGGATTATTTTACCATCAACATGATTAACTAAAAAAAATTAAATATCATGATCATGTGAAATATGTATTTTATTTCTATATAGAGATTTGTTAATTATTTATTTATCATATTCATTTTTATTTTTATTCATATAAAGTAAATTTCTTAACACATATACAAGATAGAATAATATAAATGTACTATATACACAATATTTTATAAATAAAAATTTAATTAATTATATAGAATCAACATAATATTAAAAATAATTTAAAAAGATAAAATTAAGAATATTACACATTAAAAAAATCCATCAAGGAAATATAATAATAAAAAGGCCATTCATTAATTTATTTAGGATTAAACCATATATCAAAGTGTTGTTCTGGCCCTCAGCAGGACACTTCCATTTATTAGGAAGTCCTAATTAAATTATTATTTTTGAATCAAATATGCTTTCATCAAGAGTAGTTACCCTCGTAATAATTGGTGTAACATGGAGGCATGGGTTTTGAAAATATTAGTTTGGACTTTTAGGATTGGGGAGTTTACTTAATAGATCAAGAAGTGTAAGTTAATACAATTAAAAAGACCACCAACCTAAATATCATGGTGTTATTTGACCAAGCTCTCATCTATGTTTTGAGAAAAGATATATGAATCCTAGATACAAGAATATCCATGTGATATGATATTATGAATCTAAAAGAAGGGATATTGGGATTCAATAGATAATCAGTGACTAATTAAAAAAAAATTATAATATTATATTTTGTAAATCAAGATAAATTAATAAAAATAATCTTTTATATAATTATGGAAAATACAACTTCATAATACTAAAACAATATCACTATAATCTATAATTAATAAATAAAACATCATAACAATAATTATGTTCCATGGGTGGTATGACAAAATTGGAATTGTACTATAATAATAGAGGAAGTATTATATGTGGACTCCCATAATCTTAATAAGACTTCTAATGATGTGAGTGATAGTGATCGCACGTCCAACTTGAGATAGTTATTTGATGAACTAAATTTTAAGTTTTTTATATTATAATCTATGTCAACTGAGATCCAAAATATTTATAAAAAAAGTATGCTTACATGATGTTGTCTCACCATTATGTCCATTTTGAGGAGGAGGCTAGACAGAAGTGGTATGAGATCTCAAAATCACTCTTTATGTGGATGATTATAGAATTTGTGACAAATGGGGCTCAATTAGTAAAGTTGATTATCTATATTGATAATTTGGACATCTAGGGTTTCAACATACCAGATTATTTGTGCACCAACCCCATACTGACCTCACTGCCTCATAAAATATCAAGGTTTATTGTGAATTACAATGTAAAAAATATTTAGTACTCTTTCTTGGATCTTCATACTTTAATTATCCACCCAATTAATGACATGATGCATGGAAAACCTATAATCCTTTTGGTGATAAAGTGAATGTAAAAGTCAAAAGTCCCTAAGACTCATTCCAAGTTTAAGGATTAAGTGCACCTTCCTACAAAGAAGTGTAATATCTGAAGGAAATAAATTGATTAATATGTTTACTATTTTCAAGTGGTAATAAAGGCCAAAAGAATAAAAATAACACATTAGTGAAGAATAATGGGGATGTGACCAGTGTTTTTGTTATCAAATATAACCTTTCCAAATATATTGGTTGGGTATTAGATACAACATTTTGTGATAACATTTTTTACCAAATTACTCGATCCAAGTATATTTAACGTGGTTTCTAAAGGTTAAGTGGATCATTAGGATACCAAAAGATAAATACTATCTATCTTTGATATAGGATATTAGTACCATATTGTTTCTAAAAGGTTCATTATAAACTTGAAGGACTGTTATTATATGCCTATTTTTACAAAATAGCATTATATATGTGTATAGGTTAGACATGGATGGATTTTTTATCATGTTTGAAAATTAAATATTCTAAATTTATAAATATTTTTTTTTTGGTATAATGAACCTTAATAATTTTCTTCATATAATTGAATAGGAAAACCAATTCTTAGAAATCAATAATGAATTTGGTACACATGACTGATATCATACCTAGTTTAGGAATGACTAACATGGTTATGTAAATGAGAACAACTTGAAAATTATCTATCAAGATAAGTATTTTTATCTATTTGAACTAAAACCACTTGGAAGATGTGAATATTATTTACATGGAAAGATGAGTACAACTCTATTTGGCATAAAGAGAGAAATAACTGTAGAGATTATTGAATTTTATCATATATATTTGCGTATAATTTTACTATTTTAATCAATAGGTTGATAGTTATACTCTATAACTTTTACTATTGTCTTGAGTTGATAATGATATGTCTAATTAATTATCCATAAGTATAACCATTATTAGACTGTTATGAAATTCAAGAAAGAATTAGAGAATCATCTAAAAAATAAGATATGGAATCTTTGATCAAATTGAGATGGGGAATATCATAGCCAATTATTCATTGATTATCTTAGGGAATTTGGGATTCCCTCTCTAATAACTCCTCCTTATACACTACATTGGAATGGTGTTATTGAAAGGAGGATCCACAAATTTTTTGACATGGTGAGGTTAATGATGAGTCATTAAAATATTCCATTAAAATTTAGGGTATATATATTATAAACTACAACATGTATATTTGACTAGGTTAAAAAAAATGAAAAATGGTATCCCATATGAGTTATGGTATGGGAGGAAATTTTTATCGTCTAACTAACATGTGTGGGGATGTGAAACATTTGTTAAGGTAATTTTTGGAAAAAAACATACAACCTAAGGCATAATGTTTATCTTTATAAAATATCCCAATGAAATAAAAGGATATCATCTATTAGACCACTCATAAAAATGGGTAATAGAGTCTAGACATTCCATGTTCCATGAGAGAGATCACATATATAAAATTGATAGTGGGAGAAAGATATAAATTGATTAATTTTGTTCCTAATATATTCAAGAGTTGGAATGGGAAAAAATTACAAAAGGCCTTGTCTAATAGGTTGTTCTATAGAAACATATGCAATGTAGAAGAACCATAGAGGCTAGAGAACTAGGGAGATATGATTTTATAGTCAGTAAGGATGGTAACTCATTATTATTCTATATTGATGATCCTATATAATATTAGGTGGAAATTTGAAAGCTAGATATTCTAGATGAAATGAATATTAATTTTTTTGTGGATTCCATGTTGAAAAACCATTTCTAGGTTATGGAATATCCACTAGTAGATATATTACATGTTGGGTGTAAATGGGTATTTAAGAGAAAACTATATATGGAAAATAAAGATAGTAACTATAAGTAATGGCTTGTGGAAATTTTTTTATGATGTATCAAGGTAAATACTATTATGAAACCATTCCACATTTTTCCATGAAAAAATATATAAAAATTCAATTTTCCATAGTATCTTACCATGATTATAAAATTTGGAAAATGTATTTCACAACAAATTTCCTTAAATGAAATATTATGGAAGATTTCTATATGGATCAATAAGGGTGGTTTTGAATCCGAGAGATGTTAATAAGGTATGAAACCTTCATAGATCCATTTATGGGTTGAATCATCACTCCAAATCCGAAGACATTTTCTTAAATAATGTTATATGGTATTTTGTTTTCATAAATAATGATTAAGTTCCCTAGGTCTACAAGTGGTTTAGTGGGAGTGAAATTATTTTCCTTGAATTATATGTTGATGAAATTTTAATAATTCAAAATGAGATACCATTCATAAAGTAATTCAATTCATGGTTAAACACATTATTATCTATGAAGGACTCAGGAAAAAAATTCTACAAATTTGGTATCATGATCAAACATGATATATCTGAGAGTATTCTTAGACTAATTCATGGTACATACATTCACATGATACTTAAGAGATTTATTATGGTACAATTAAATAGAGGATTTCTTTCTAGTGACCCAAAACCTCAGTCTCTCCATGAAAATAAATCCCCATCCATAAGATGAGAGATAAAAGATATATAAAATTCCATATGCTTTACCTATAGGATTAGTCATTTATTTCATGCTATGTATTGGGCTTGATGTTTCCTATTACTTAAGCATGATTAGAAAATAAAAATAAGATCTACTTGATAATTATTGATTGGTATCCCATACGGTCTTATAGTATTTTTGGCACACTAAAGACATATTATTAGGTTATGGAGTGGATGAGGATATATTCATTAGAGGATATTGAGAGGTTATTTTCTAGATATATTAGTACGATCTGAAAATACAATCAATATATGTATTTTTTTCTTAACTATGGTACTGTGAGATGGAAGGGCTCAAGGAATCCAGTAGTTTCAAAATCAATAGAAAAAAGTGAGTATATTTTAGATCAAGATGCAGCTAAATAAATAATGTGGATATGAAATTTTTTCCGCATTCTTGACGTAGTTCCAATAAGTAATAATGTTATCAAATTTTATTTTTATAATCACATAGTGGTGTCCCTCACCAAGGATATAAGGTCACATTAATGGATAAAACATATACATCAAAATTATCACATCTTGAGGAATTTTTCTCAAATGGGTGAGTTCATATTAAATAGTGTTTCTATGGGGGAGAACAAGGTAAAACTATTAAATATATCCTTCACAAAATATAATCATGAATATAATATGAGGGATAGTAGGAAAAAATATTTTATCAGTTGATTCTAGTTCAAGTGTAACTTTGTTGATGTTGGTTCCTTATACCTAACCACTTAGTAACTTTTATTACCTTTTTGTTTAGACACTTGAATATTAATAAATATATTACCACATTATGATTTTTATTATACCTAAAATTTAATGTGATAATGTTCTTAGAGTATATATTTCATTGAAAGGTTCTATTAGTTCTCTAATACGATGAGAACATTGAAGTGTTAGAAATGTATTCTTAAATTTATGATCGATATTCAGATGAAATATATTTTCTGAGACATGGATGAGGTATGATATCATGTTTAGGAGGCACATAAGACATTGGGACTTATTCTCATGAAATTGAAACCTCATAATAATCAAAAGATAAGAATTTATGAATATATTTAACAGTATAACTTCCTTATGTTGTAAGTTTGAATATAAATTCTTACATATGGACGTGTTTATTTGTCCTTACCCTTGATATTTTTATCATTGTATATCATGAGTCCCATAGATTGATGTACTGATGAAACAATGATGAAATATAATCACAATAAGGTAAGTTATTGTGTGTGTTTCATGAAATGTATGAAATTAATTAATAAATTAAGTAATGTTTTTTCCCTTATGATTTAAGGGAAGTAGATATATCACACCCTTTTATTCAAATGGAGCTATTTGATCAAGTCTAGGGACATAGTTATTTTATTGATGAGGTGATTTGGAGAATGTAAAATAACTATTTTCAATCATATAGGATCATGAAATAGTGGTGAAACCTACTCCATGAGAAAATAAGACAAAGGGATTTTATTATATAGTGATAATTCACAAGATAATGCTTTGATTCCGAATTAATTACATTATCTATGGATATAATGAGATTTTTCAAGATGATGATCTTGGAATTTAGGTCAGTTAGACTAATGAAACTAAAAACGTGGGCTTGAATGTCACAAACTATGTGTACCTATAACTATAGATCAATTATATATAAATTTATTATTAGAATAAATTTTATTCTCATGTTTTTCAGAATAATAATTTTGTATTTTGTGTTAATTACATAAATATTTATTTAAATAATAATACAGTGATATTTTATTATCTAAATAAAAATTTCTTAAGAAATGTTTGATTAATTCTAAATATTGATGATCCAAGATAAATGTATGGAAAAAATAATATTCATGTTTTTGAGTTTTTCTCACATCAAGGTATTATTATTATTATTTGTCAACGTGGATTTTTATTAAAAATAATAGAATGGTTAAGTTCCTTTAAGAAATAGCATATTTTATTTTCTAAGAATTAAACCTAATTATATCATTTCAATAATATATTGTTTTTTTGCATAATATATCTCTCTAGTTAATTCTCCCAATACCTAGAATGAAATTTCTTTAGAAATCTCTAAATAATGAGGAGAATTCATCGTCCTCATCCCTCTCAGGTCATAAATATAACTACATAGATTACAAAAATTATAGAACAAATTCTTGTAGCAAAGTATTGGAATAAGACAAGGTAATCGGTTTCCATGTTTGAAATCAATGATTGACTTATGATATTCTATGGTTCATGGAGAATTATTGAATTCTTTTAGATGGATTCTACACTAAAACCCTTCATCACACTGATGGATAAATCAAATAATAATTAATTTGGAAATAACATCAATGAATATTTAATTATATGAAACTATATATTTTTTATATAAATTAATTACAAGTGATATAAAAAAGAACTTATAAATAAAATATATGGGATGTTATTTTTATAATTATGAGTATTAATCTATGGAAGAAATGAAAAAAAACATTGTTGGGAACATGGATGACTACTTCCATTAAACAATATAATCTAAAATAATATGATATAGATATTTGAAAATTAGATTTTAGCCCCCAAAGACTGATCAAAGTGGGGGTTCTCACCTCTCTAAAAGTAATGCATGTTGACCAAGGGAGTTACCAACCGAACAGATGGGTGATTCACACCCCACTCCATCAAGGAGTTCTTTGACCATTCCTATAAGATATACAACATTCCTCTAAAACTTTTCTAATACCAAAGGGTGTAACATGACCCAAATATTCTCAAATGGGGTGATTAAAAAATATAACGATACATGTTAACCTCATACCTCAGTTTTTCTAGACTAGCATGTTAATGGGGAACCTGAAACACAACATACACCTCAAATCCACAAGAATCTAAACTTATACATGCTTATCAATTATCATATCCATCATTCAACCATTCAATAATTGTAATAGGGTACCCACACATTTTTATATTTCATAAACAACAAATGGAGTTATAAAAATCTAATAGAACATCATGATGTTATAAATAGAAATATCAATCAATGTGAGTACTGTCAGTATCCACATAAATGGATAGCCCATGCCATGAAGAGAGATCTAAGATAAAAATTAGATTTATGTCTCAAGACCTACTATCTATATCATCAAGGGTGTATATCTTCATTATATAAGGTAAAACCATCATCTAGTGAATGATGAGATGCTCGAGGGAGTACCTTATCCCGATTACCTACCACTCATGTGTCACAGTTATAATAATCATGTTTTTGATGATAGGGCTACTAGAAATTCTCTATAATTTTAATACACTATCTCCTATAGAAAATCATTGGGTATTTCATGGGATAAAGGGTATCCACCATCTGTAAAGAAAACCTTCCATGTAGACAAATGCATAATGGGAGTGAACAATAAACTTGTAAGGACCCATACCTTCTTTCTAGGTATGTTCTTCCTATTCTGGCCGTTTTTGAGAGAAAGAGGAGTTTCTGGAAATTTTTGAATTACACGTCGTGTACTTTATATGTACACGTCGTGTACTTCATTGTTGTAGGAGACCATGTGGGGTGACATGGAGGCCGCCTAAAACGGAGTATGGAAACATTAAGTACACACCGTGTATATCATTTTTTTCATTAAACAGACAAGGGTCACGTCCGATGGACAAACCCATCTTCTTTTAGTTTCTGTTCGTCCGAGGGAACCCGTATAGCCGCGGATCTTTGATGAACCCCCGAGCCTCTGTTCATACTCTGAATCAATCTCTGTCGGTTGTGTTGGAATCACATCAGTGAGTTCTCTCTTCTTCCAGAGAATCATTTTCCAATTCCACTTATTTTTTATGTTATCATGGGATGAATGTTTTAGTCTTTTTTTAGATATTCGGCGTACAATGGAGATTCAAGCCTTGTGGTTCAAGTATATTGATCTCCTAACCCAAAGGTAGGTGGTTTGTGCCTTTTCGTTGAAATTCATTGAATATTTTGTGCAAATTCCACCATTACCCTTAAACGGGGTATTGCATGTTTATCATTTTATCCCTATTGTTTGCCTGCTTTTCTTATATGCTAGATTAGAGGATATTGATTGTCAATAGGGTGAATTGTTGTTCTTTGGATCTATTTACCATTCATGCTTGTCTTTTTTGACCTTTGGGTCTTGTTTTCCTGTTAGGCTTCTGTTTACATTCAATGCCTAGTATTGTAGGATGATATGAATATAGTTTTGAAGTGTTGATATCCCATATAATTATATCCAAGTTGTTATTGAGGTTTACTTTGGCCGTTATGAACTCTATTTTTATTTGACTTACACAGGGCCATGAGAACCTAGTGTAGTAGACCACAGGGAGAATGGACGTAAGGGATTCTCCATAGAGTCATTATACTTTTATGATGCGATACAACTAGGGGAATTAACGTTGACTACTTCCTCAAAGTGTTTTTATTTCATCGACATGGGACACAAGGGGAATGAGACATTGAGTGCTTCCCCAGAGCGCCATTAGTACAATACGAGAATATAGGGGGAATTGATGGTGAGTGCTTCGCTGGAGAGTCTATACTTTAGCTGAACCAGATGGGTGAGACTGTGTGTGCTTCCCAATGGGTTTCTAGTACTTGTTGGTTGAACCATAGGGGCTAGGCTGTGATAACTACCTAGAGGGTTACCTATTGTTTCTACTTTATTGAGTATATGATTACTTGTATGTGAATTAAATGCTTGAACTATGCATTGTTTACTATTGAGTACTTTCATGTTTACTGATTTATGTACTTCTACCTACAATATACTCACTGACTGTTAGGCACTGGTCTTATGGTGGTTGCCTACAAGGATTTAGTCTCACACCTAATTTAGGACATGGTTTTGGGCCCAAAGAAATTACATTACTATAGGTATATACAAGGTTAAGTGCCCTTAGACCTCAGGAACTAGATTACATTAGAGCTGGAGAGCATGGGACCAAGCTGAGGCTCGTGATGATGAAGAGTTTCTCATTTATTTTCCTTTTGTACTTCGGTTTAGTACTGTATTCAACATTGTGACTTGTACGGATACTTTCCTAGACATATATGTATCATTCATCATTTATATATATTTATGCTCTAGTGGTTTCTTTATCAGTCTTCCACTGTTTACTATTTTTGGATATTTACTGCTTCCGCTATTGTGTGTTGTTTACTTCCACTGTGTAGTCTGCCAATGAAGTCATTGTTTCCACACTATCACAGCCAAGGCCCTCTCTACTAGACTGCAGCCTCTGGAATTCGGTGAAATGCGATTGAGGCCATGTGACCAACTCGGTATGGGGAACCTCTGGGTGGCTTCCAGAACCGGGATATAACCAAGTGGTATCAGAGGTATTCTTTTCACTTGATTTACTGTTTGGAGCATATAGTTGGGGATTGGATGGAATTGGTACTTGGTAGTATGTTCTACCTAGGAGTAGCTATACTTTGTATAGGGAATATCCATATTACCTCATTTATTGCAATTTTACTGCTTTGTAATTTTATATTTGACATGATTTGATTTTTGGGTGATTCTCGTGTTTTGTGTTGCTACCGTTGTTGATATTGCGGTTCTACATCTGTTGCAACCTGATGAGATGAGCGTATGCCATCTCATGCATCATACAAGAACTTGATAAAAATCACATGCCATGAATTATTTCCATTCTATATAGGATGAATTAGCAATTAAATTATGTTGTGATAGATGTTGTGTAGAATATGCATGTTGTTGTGATACTTGCCTTGATAGAAATACCATCTTTTTTATAAGGTATTTTTGTGTCGTTCATTGTTTGGATGAATTACATAAAATGGTTCTTGATATTTTATGGGACCTCATAGACCAGAATTTAGTGGATCATTGCACTGTTCTCATTTTTATAACTTTTATCGGAAGCCAAACGTTGATTTGTGGGGAGTATGGCGCCACACAGATCAGAATATGGAATTTCCAATGTTCATTTCAGTGTTTTCCTGGGTTCCAAAGTAGTTTGTATGTTTTGTTGTTTGGGAAAACCCATAATAAATTCCGTGTATTTTTATGTACATGCTATGTGTTCTTCTGTTCGGAAAGAAACAATTTTTCTTATGTAAACAATGTGTACACTATTTACACCCTGTGTAGTCTCTGACCGTGTTATAGGCTATGTGGGCAGAGACCTAGGATGGGAAAAATCTAGAGTTAACATGCCATGTATCTTCCCTACACAACATTTTGGGTCGAACCCATGACACCCATGTCAGTAACAACACAGGTTGGCTGAGTTGTGTCTAATACACACCGTGTGCCGTCTAAACACACCATGTAGTCTGACGCAAGTACCCCGTCGTGTCATGAAAAAACATGGGTCGATGTTATCCCTTCAATTACACATCTTGTCAATCCGAAACACACCGTGTAGTGTCAAGCGGTGTTACTAACAACACAGGATAGGTGAATCTTGTCATGTACACTCTGTGTCTACCTATAAGACACCATGTAGTTTTGTCTTGGGAGAGTCGTGTGGCTTAACCTGTTAGAAGGACCTGGGAAAGGGAAGAGGATTCAAGTACAAATCGTGTGTTAAGACAACACACCTTGCATTTTTGGGTGTTACACAACTAGTTTAAGAAGGAGTACACGCCCAGGTGAATGACTTTAGGGAACATCCCATGTATGAAATTTACACGCCGTGTAGCCGTGCTTTGTAAAACATGAGTGCAATATTCCTCGTGTTACCTTCTTACACACCTTGTCTTCAGTCCATGATATCTTGATCTAAGGTGTGTGCTTGAACTTGCAGATTCATGCCATAGAGACTTCCTCTGGTTGTCCACCAGTTGCAGGGTAGTGATCTGACACCAGGTATAGCTGATCAGGGACTTCTTGCAGATTCTTCTGTTATGCCAGCCTTGTCACCAGCAGGGATACCGGTTACAGGCGCCGATGAGCAGTTTAGGGAAGGATTTCTTAGGATGATGCAGACCTTCCGGGGAGCACCACCTCTTTCCTTGACTATGGCAGTCTTGACGTTGGTTCTCCAACAGTAGCAGCATCCCACCTTTTCAGGGGAAGGAGGGCCACAGGCTGCATAGTCATGGATAGAATCCATGTTTATGATCTTCAAGAATCTCGAGGTACCACTAGAGATAAGGGTGAAGCTCGCAACCTACATGCTCTGAGACTCCACCATGACATGGTGGGATGCCATCTCTCAGGCGGGACGCCACTAGAATATGGCATGGGAGGAGTATCAGCGTGTCTTTTATGACTACTTCTATCCGGAGACCCTGAGGGCCGACCGAGCCTGGTAGTTCATGAGTCTGGAGCAGGGTACCCATGTGGTTATGGAGTATTCCACTTGTTTCTCTGAGCATCAGCATTTCAGACCCCTACTGGGTGGAGACGTGTTGTTCTTGGAAATAAAGTTTGAGGATGGTCTCAGACAAAATATCTGATAAAAGGTGAATAACTCCAGGATGAATTCCATCACTTCCATCATCAACCATGCACTGATTGTGGAGTGCAATCTGATAGATTCTGGAGCTGAGAGCTAGGGCAGTTCCTCTTCTAGAGTTAGTCCTCTGCCAGCTAACAGTAGGATGCACCGTTGGGAGTCGACACCCAGTGATTTGAGGCAGCGACACACATCTTCAGGTAACCAGGTGGTATGATACCAGAGTTGAAGGTATGGGAATACAAGACCGCAGTGCCAGAGAGACCCAGTGGATTGCTGATCATGTGGCATATTGGGTCACCTACAGATCTTCTGTCAGATATTTTCACCAGCAGCTAGTGACATGTGTTCTTCTATGACTCCTCGTTCGGGAGAAGCACCACTAGTTTCTCACCAGTCAGAGAACTGGAGTTCTTCTGGACATTCAGGCTGAGGTGTAGGTCGTGGCCATGGTGGTCAGACACAGGTCTTTCTGTGATGGAAAACTGGATCAGTTTATAGTAGTCAGGCAGGGTCACAAGGCCGTGAAGCTGTATAGACTTTTTCAGTGGAGCAGAACCATTAGGAGTAGGATCGCGGCCCCTCTACAGTTCGATGTACGATCTTAGTAGCCTCAGTTTTATCTTCTTCTCTTTTCGATACTGGTTCTATGAAAAAATTTATATCTATCGCTATTGTGGAGATCCTTGGGCTCTTTATTTTTCCTTCTTCCAATTTTTTGACACTAGACACTCCGTTGGGGAAAAGAACATCTAGTGTACGTCAGTGCATGGTGTTCCCTCTATAGGTTTCTAGGTGTCACTTTCTATGGGACCTTTATGTCCTAGAGATGATAGGATATGATTTCGTTGTCAGGATAGACATGTTATTTCCCTTCCATGTAGTTTTCGACTGTTATCAGAGAAGTTTTAGTTTCATATCACCTTAGGGTGGATCTTTTCATCAAAAGGTCGAGTGGGATGTCCAGGCATGCAGAGAAAGTCCAGATCGTCATGGGTTGGGAGTAGTTACATCACAAATTTCTAGTCATTATCAGGATTACCATGGGACTTCACAGTTATAATTTCCTCCATTAGTGGATTGTTTCAGGGATGTATTTCTAGAGGACTTTTCAGGTTTTCCTTTGGAGTGTGACGTGAAATTTTCTATTGATATTGTTCTAGGAGCGGCACCAGTGTCCATTACTCCTTTTAGGATTACTACACCTGAGTTACAGGAGCTTAAGGAGCAGTTGGAGGAGTTGTAGGCAAAGGGATTCAACCGACCCAGTAAATCTCCTTGGGGTTCGCCTATCATGTTTGCAATGAAGGCAGACTGAACCCTTAGGGTTTTCATGGATTATCGAAAGCTGAACCAGTTGGCGGTCAAGAACCGATATCCCTTGCCCAGGGATGATGATCTCTATAATCATCTTTTAGGATCCCGGGTATTCTAGAAGATTCACTTGAGGTCTAATTATCATCATTTGCATGTTAGACCATCAGATATACCTCTTACATCCTTCAGAAGCAGGTATGGTCTATACGAGTACTTAGTTATGTCGTTTGGTCTCAGGAACACACCTGCAGTTTTCATGGAACTGTTGAACCATGTGTTTCATCCATACTTGGATTAATTTGTGGTGGTCTTCGTGGGTGATATATTGGTGTACTCTCACACTCGACACGACCATGATACCCATCTTGATATCATTTTGAGTACACTGAGGGAGGAGCAATTATATGCTAAGCTATCGAAGTGCCACTTTTGGATGGACCAGATTCACTTCATGGGTAACGTTATTTCAGAGACATGTGTATCAGTAGACCCAGAGAAAGTGAGAGATATAGTTTCCTGGGAGAAGCCGAAGAACATCTTTGACATGCGGAGTTTTCTAGGGCTGGATGGATACTACATACATTTTATACATGACCGTTCACGCTTAGAAGCACCATTGAAATGTCTGAACAATAAGGGTACGACGTTATAATGGTCAGATTCTTGTGAGTAAACCGTTAAATAGCTGAAAGGGAGGTCGACATCACCAATGATACTAGTCTTTCCAGATCAGGGAAAGATCTATACTTTTTATTATGTTGCTTCAGGTATCGGGTTGGGAGATGTGCATATGCAGGGCGATGGAGTCATTGTGTACGAGTCTTGGTAGTTGAGGCCCCATGAGAGGAACTACCTGATGCACAATATTGAGTTGGTATCTGATTTCATTCCCTATGCTATTGGAGACATTACCTTCTGGGAGATAATTTTGTGGCTTTCACTAACCACAAGAGTCTCAAGTACATCTTCACTCAACATGATCTGAATTTAAGATAGAGTTGGTGGGTTAAGTACCTAAAGTTCTTTGAAATTGATCTTGCCTATACGCCTGGGAAGGGCAATGAAGTGGCTGATGCGTTGAGAAGGAGAACTCAGATACAGGTAGTTGGGGAGGCTAGCAGTGAGTGGAAGCTTATGTCTCTATTCTATGGCATGCATTTGGAGGTGCACGATATACAAGGGAAGACTTTTCTATCTTTTGTAGTTGTTACCTCCACCCTCAACGATGGGGTGCGAATGAGGTAGCTATCAGATTCTAAAGGCCTAGTCTTATGGTGAATCATGTCAGGAGAAGACCCTATTACTGGATGGAAAATAGGAGGGGATGAGATATTGTGTTTCCAGGTGTGCGTATTGTTACCTCCAGATATATGTGGGAAGCTGATGCGGGATTTTCATTCCTTTGTTTGGGTAGTTCATCCTAGTGTCACAAGATGTATTGTGATATACAAAATAAGAATTGTTGGCTAGGTATGAAGAGGTACATTTCCAATTTCGTCATGACGTGTTCTACCTGTTAGTAGGTGAAGGCGGAGCATCAGTGTCTAGTAGGTCTTTTATAGCAGTTACCCATTCATTAGTGGATGCGGAACAACGTCACGATGGACATTGTTATAGGGTTTATGAGATCTCCTAGAGGGAATGATGTTATATGTGTTGACATTGGCAAACTCATGAAGGTTTCCCACTTCTTTCCAATCACCCTTATGTTGGCTGGAGGCCGGAGAGGTAGCTTTGCTTGGACCTCGTATTCTTCAGGAGTCCACAGAGGAGATAGAGTTGATTAGGAAAGGGATGGCTACTGCACAGTATCGTCCGAAGTCTTATGCTTATCAACAGAGATGACCTATGGAGTTCAAGGTCGAGGATCCAGTTTTCCAACATGTCAAACCGAGGTTGGGACACAAGAGGATTAGGATTTATGTTAAGATTTGGCCAAGGTACGTCGGTCCGTTTGAGGTGTTGGAGAGAGTTGGTCTGGTTGCCTATCAGTTGCAGTTACCTCAGAGGTATCGAGTTATCAATGATGTTTTTCACGTGTCTTAGTGTCAACGTTACTTCTCAGACTCATCTCATGTCATCACACCTAAGGAGGTTGAGTTTGAAGTGGATGTTTAGTTTGAAGATCATTCTATCCAGATAGCTGATCGCAGTACAATGGTTCTTCGCGGCCAATCTATTACCTTGGTACGAGTGTTATTGAAGCACGGATGGGTGCGGGACGAGACTTGGGAGAGGGAGGCCAATGTACGAGCATAGTGGAAGGAGCTGTTTTGGGTTTCATCTTCTACACCATGCTAGGGAAATTCGTGGATGAATTTCATTAAAGGGGGAAGTTTATAAGAACCAGGACCTTCTTTTATGGTATGTTTTCCCATTTCTGGTCATTTTTTAGAAAAATAGGAGTTTCTGGAAATTTTTAAAGTACACGCCGTGTACTTTATGAGTAGACGCCTTTTACTTCATTGCCGCAGGAGGTCATGTTGTGGTCGTGTCCTGTCCACACACACGGTCGTGTGGGGTTACATGGAGGCCACCTAAAGTGGTGTATGAAAACATAAAATTCACGCTGTGTACTCGAAAAGAACACCATGTGTATTTTGTTTTTTTCATTAAATGCATCGGGGTCACGTCCGACAGATAGAAACATCTATTTTTAGGTTCCATTCATCCGAGGGAACCCGTATGGTAGCATATTTTTGATGAACCCATGTGCCTTTGTCCATCCTGTGAATCTAACTCTTTCAGTTGCGTTGGAATCGCATCGGTGATTTCTCACTTCTTCCAGAGCATCATTTTCCAACTCCTCCAATTCTCAATGTTATCGTGGGATTAATGTTTTAGATGTTTTCTTAGATCTAAAAAATTCTAAGGAGATTAATGAATTTCAGTTCAATTATATTTATCTTCTAATCCCTATGTTGGTATTTTGTGCCATTCCATTGAAATTCATGGAATATTTTGTGCAAATTCAACCAATAACCTTGAACGGGGTATTTCGTGTTTACCGTTTTAGCCCAATTGTTATCCTGGTTTGATTATATGCTAGAGTAGAGGATATTTATGGTAAATAGGGTGAATTTTTGTGATTTGGATGTATTTCCCTTGCATGTTTTCATTTTTTGACCTTTGGGTCTTGTTTTCCTATTAGGATTCTGTTTACATTCCATGCCTAGTATTGTAGGATGGTATGATTGTAGTTCTAAAGTGCTGATATGCCATAAAATAATAGCCTAGAAGTTCTTGAGGTTTACTTTGGCTGTTAAACACACTAAACTTATTTTAATAACATAGGGTCGTGAGAACCTAGTGTAATGGACCATAGGGAGAATGGATATAAGGGATTTTACAGAGAGTATTTCTAATTTTACGATGTGAGACCACATGTGTAATTGACGTAGAGTGCTTTCTCAGAGTGTCTGTAGTTCCTCGACACAGTCCACATGGGGAATGAGACGTTGAGTGCTTCCCCAAAGCGACTTTATTATGATACGAGACTATAGGGGGAATTGATGGTGAGTGCTTCCCCAGAGTGTTTATACTTTAGCTTAACTAGAGGGGTGAGACTATGTGTGCTTCTCAGACGGTTTCTAGTACATTTTGGTTGAACCATAGTGGCTAGGCTGTGAGAACTACCCCGAGGGTTACTTGTTGTTTCTACTTTTATGAGTACTATATTACTTATTTTTGAATTAAATTCTTGAACCGTGCATTGTTTATTGTTGAGTACTTTCCTGTTTACTACTTTCTATACTTTTACCTGCCATATATTCAATGACTTTTAGGCATAGATCATGTGGTGGTTCCCTACTAGGATTTAGACTCACACCCTTTTTGGGCCATGCTTTTGTGACAAAATAGATTATATTTTTTCAGGTATAGAAAAGGGAAAGCGCCCTTTAACTTTAGGTACATGATTACATTAGAGCTGGAGAGCATAGGACCAAGCCGAGGCTTGCAATGCTGAAGAGTTGGCCAACTGTTTTCCATTACTACTTTGGTTTAGTATAGTATTCAGCATTGTGACTTCTTTGGTTGCTTTCATATACATATATTCATCATGCATCATTTATATATATTTATGCTTCAGCTGTTTCAATATCATTCTTCTATTGTTTACTTTTGTTGGATATTTAATACTTTTTCTATTGTGTTGTTTACTTCCACTGTGTACACTTCCAATCAGGGAAAAGTTTCCACACAATCAAACCCAAGGCCCTCACTGCTAGTCAGCTGCCTCTTCCACTTGGGGAAATACTCTTGAGTCCATGTGTCCAACCGGGTACGTGATTACTCTTGGTGGATTTCAGAACCAGGACATTACAAATCTCTTCATCCACTTATATAGAAAAATCATGCGCAAACTCTATCCATGGTGTGCACTGGATGAAAGAAATCTCAGGGAGTTATAATTATACCTATATGTCCCTTCGGGAATCCCTATTATAATGAGGTAACCATTGAGGGGTTTCCTAAAATCCTAAGTTCATGACTCTCCCATCCTATAATATATAATCAACGACTACAAATGAAATTACTAGAAAATATAAAACTCTAAATACATGAGAAAACTCAATGATTTGGTATCCTAAAGATTCTAGGGGGGTTTATCATCCCCAAATATTCTCAAAATAATCATTTTTATCAACTCATCATCATCAAGGATCTATGATCTAAAATTAGCCCCAGATTAATCTCATTAATGACCAATGATAGAAAATAGGGCCCCACTATTCCAGTCTATTTCGAAATACATTCATAATACACTATTAACATGTCAAATGTTTACCTATTGGAAATATAAATTTACAGAACCCCATTAAGGTGGTATTATATAACATGCAGTACGGTACACGTGATGTGTATTCCCAGAGCTTCCTTCTGGGCATGTGCTAATTCCATCAATTCTTGTTATCCCAAACTACATGGTGTGAACTATGGAAAACATGGTGGGTATATCCTATGAGATCCACCATGCATGTAACACTTCTTTTCACATCATGTAAAATCAGATTACATTTCATGACTTAAAGAGTATATAACATGTGGTTCCACATGGGACCCCTTGTCATGTAGTCCTAAATTAAATGCCATGTACTCTCAACCAATCTATGTGTGGTACCTAAGGTATTTTAATGTTGTGTTCTCCATCCCATTTCATGTCTTCTAGGAAGACATGAAATATAAATTCAACATTATATGTACTTCGAATGGGGTGTCCACTTTTATACTAAGCAACACCCTGAGTTGTGTACTGGATATAACTACTCAACATGATCATCAATCCTACACACAAATTTGAATGTGTATTCCACTATAGTCGAACTGAAGAACTTCATGGTGTGTGTTAATGAACTCCACAACATGTGATTAATGCTTCCAAGTGCATACACCCGAATAATCTACCAGATCACACAATTTTTTTGAAACCACTCTTCTATCGATAATTATTCATCATTCCAGAATACAAAATTCCAAATCCAAAATTTGAAATTAGGGGAAATAAAAACAACCCAAATTAAAAATAATTATTCATACCGCATAGTGAATCATTGAAGCTCCATGCTTCAGTTCCTCATTCCATTGTTTTTTCCTTTTATCTCACTCTGATTAGCCTATATGGTTGAGGATTCACATGCCTCTAACTTTTTAATTTGTGATACTTAACATCAATGATATGAAGGGACGTCAACTCCCCTAATATGTGAATGGATGAAAATTTTTGGGGGATAAAAATATAATTAATAAAAATAATGGCCCAATAAAGGATCATCCCTAAACCCCAAACCCAGTCATATTTTATACCACAATTAGGTAAAATTCCTCATTATGGAATAAAAAACAATGTCATAATTTCCATATGGAGCTTTATTTAGGAAATATCAACATTATGAATAAATAATATCTTATTAATAAATAATAAATATCTAAAAATCACATTGATTTGAAACTCACCAAATTTCAGCCCAAGGGAAATAATCCCCTATTAGGAATATTGGAAGCATACAACAATATTTATGAAGTCATTTTTTATTGTTAAATAACCGTTTTACCCTTATTGAAATGCAATGCTTTGTGACATAAAAATGATTTTTTTCCATCACATTAGTAAACATGAATCATGATACTTTCATCATTTAAAATGATTTATCAAAACTTTATTATATATTTTTAACACACAACCAAAAGTAATTATTTAACTAATCTTTAAATAAATGATTATGTGAGAAATTAAATTTTATACTCTCTTTTTTATAATAAATTTCAATTATAAATTGTTATTGCAACGTATTGACTGTCAAATTGATAATTTAACCCACAAATACAATAGGTTAATTTTTTTAATTCAATAAATGATTAAGAATAAAATTGATATGCATGTTCCACCACTATATATGTAATGTAATTTGGGTCGATACATGTGGCAACTTACCTTTTTAATACATAACTTTTCATTACATTTTACAAACAGGGGATCTTTAAAGTCTAGTGTCTTGGAAATTAGGAACATAATACATGAAAACAACAATAAAAATTCTTCTAATACATCTATAAGGCTTCATAATAGGTTCATCATAAGCATAATTACTGCATATTATAACTTGGAGACATACATAAAAGGAAAGGGTGAGCAGAAGGCCCACTAAGGAAATCAAGGGAATCAGTTTACTTGTGATATCAAAAAGAACATGATAAAAAAACAAAGACATTAGAATTGGAAGTATAGGTATATCATAATGAAATGAACATGATACATAACTTGCATATGTGGCTACAAAATTTCATTTATACGTTCATGAACATATCACCAAGGTTCAACCCCGAGGTGTCATAAAAATTACCAAGGTTATTCATCCAAGAATAGTGAAACCTGTCATCTCTAGAGATAAAATCATTACCCAATGCATTGAAGTGATATCAGGGCACACCCTTAATATGTCATTATATTAACGTGGTAAATAAAGATAATAATCAAACATTTCAAAAAATAACCCATAGATAATAAATGGAATGGGTTTCATTTCAAAATCATGATGTTTTAAAAAGTACGCAAAAATAATATCATTATGTCATTTATAACCCTTTGAAATAGAGTGAGGGTTATAAGTTTGTCAATTATAGAATAAAATATATAACTATTTTGTATTTATAAACACCCATAAAAATGAAATAGGTATGGGTATTCAAATAAATAAAACAAGCTATTTTCTCAAGAGAAAGAGAGGGAAATGTTATGATGAAATTTCTACAGCATAAGGACTATATAACATGGTTTTAGAAAAAAATAAAAATATAGGGGAAATGGGTCTCAAATACATAAATGAATAATTTTACTATAGGGGATCATAATAAAATATAAATAATATAATTTTTTGGAAATTTTGATGACATACCACAAGAAAAGGAAACATGAATGTAGAGAGAAAATGCGATTTCTTTTACCAAAAATCGGCAGACTAACAGCATCACATAAAATTTCAGAAAAAAACAATTGATGAGGGATGAAAGAGTATATAATAATTTGGAAATGAAATTTACAGTAGTAAAGATATATAATAAAAATCCACTAGTTAATAAAATGGAACTATAATACATAAAATAAATGAAATAATGACTTAAAAGAGGAGGGTGAAAGGATCCCTTTCCTTGAAGAGTAACATATAAAGGATGATGTTTGGTACCTTGGGACGAATAAGGGAACCTTGGGAGGATTCTAGTGAAAGTAGGGAGGAGTTTGGATGAACTTAAAGGGCTTTTAGTGAAGAGTAAGTGGGAGATTGGGTGGGTTTATATAGTAAAGGAGATGGAATTGTTTAATATTTAGGTTTGGGACATCTCACTTTAAATTAAACAAAACCACAAACCAGAAAATGGTTTTTTCCTATGGTTTATACCAAAGGGGAGTGGAAAATAATATTTTATATGGTAAAGGGCCGAAATTATTAAAATAATAGGGTGTCTTATGTGGAGGTGAGTCACACTATCAAGGAAAACAATTTAAAAAGACAAAATGTTATATAAGTCTTGGAGGGTCCACTAAAGCATTGTAAAATAAATAAAAAAACCCAAAATAACATTATTTTAATGTTAAAACATATATTGTCCGACCATAGTGTTTATTGTATTTTATTACATCACAATTGGATCATTATGAAGTCAAAAAACTTTTTATATATTTAAACAGTATTTAATTTTTACCCCAAAAAATAATTGTCTTAGAAAATTATGAAAAATTCACCGTTGGATAATTTCAACATCCCAATTACATAAATATTATTCATTTTATCTAAATAACTTTTTAAATATATTAATTTTATCTTTTAAAATAAAAACTGACATTTATCGAAAATTCATGGATTTTGACAAAAATGGCTTCAAAACCATAATTAAAATTAAAATTACATTCATAAAAATATATGATCATTTATATTTAATAAAAATTAATTTAATAATAATAATAATAATATATCATGAAAATATTATTTAATTCAAAAATCCATAAATTCATCAAAATATATTTCCTAGTTGAATATTTAACTAAAAATAAAATTTTTGCTCTAAAAATTATTTACAAGTAACAATAATAAAATTAAAGTACATTATTTATTACATAAAAAAATAGTGTACATAATAATAGTACTAGGGTATTATTACATAACCCCTTAAAACACCCACATAAGACCTTAGGGTAAGGTGCACGATGGTGAGCAACTCTTGGGGTGGTTTGGATAACATCGCTTGAGTGGTAATATATATCAACTTCCCCTTATACCATAAGCGGTTCTTCTCGAGCTTAACATATTCAAGATCCGATTGGGCTTGGTCAACAGAGAATCCCAATGATGAAACATCTTTTCTGATCTCTGATAAATGGGCTTCATATGGGGCATGTCTACTGGTTGAGGCCATTGCTTCCTTTGTCTGAGTCAAAAGGATTTGTTAAATCCCTATATTTATACTAATCATGTGATCACTATTCAACATCTATATTATCAATGGTCGCAAATATTAATGGTATTTTAAAATCCAAAAACATAAAACAAAATAAGTGCATATGTTTTATAACCATTTCACATATTTAATTAGATCAAGAGAGATTTTTTTTAACAAATGTTTAGGCGATTACAATCTTCCCCATCTTAAGGAATTTTTTCCACGAAATATTAACAGATAAAATTCGAAGATAAAAGGTGTGGGTAATTCTACCTCATATACTCTTCTAGTTCCCATGTGGATTTTATGCATTTTTGTTCCCTCCGCAACACCTTAACTAGGTTGGTAATCTTGTTTAGTAGAACCGTGTCTCTGCGATCCAGGATCTCCACCGGATGCTCCACATAAGAGAGGTCATGTTCCAGTTGTACCACCACTAGGTTTAGTATAGGTTAAGGGTCAGGTATGTACTTCCTCAAGAGGGATACGTGGAAAACATCATGAACATGAGCTATATTTGGAGGAAGTGCAAGACGATAGGCCACTGATCCCACACGATCAAGGATTTAATAGGGGCCAATGTACCAAGGGATAAGCTTCCCTTTCTTCCCAAACCTCATGACTCTCTTCTAAGGTGAAATCCTAAGAAAGAATTTTTCACCAACATCAAACTCCAAGTCCCTTCTATGGTTATAAGAATATCACTTTTGCCGACTCTGAGCAACCTTAATGTGTTACTAGATGGCGTGGAATTCTTCTGTCATCTCTTGTACAAGATCAGGACCAAGATGATTTTTCCCACCAATATCATCCCAACAAGTAGGAGTTCTAAATATCTTCCCATATAGAGAATCATAGGGTTCCATTTGAATTCTCAATTGGAAGCTGTTGTTATAAGAGAAATCAACTAAAAGGGGATGTTGATCCCATCCACCTTTAAATTACATTGAGCATGTTCTCATCATGTCCCCGAGTGTTTGAATAGTCTTTTCAGATTGGCCATCAGTTTGGGGTGATAGGACATACTAAAATTTAATTTAGTTCTTAGATAATGTTGAAGAATTCTCCATAATTTTGATGTGAACCTTGGATCACGATCAAATATGATAGAAAGTGGAAATCCATGCCGCCTTACCACTTCATGTAAATTTTGGCAAGTTGATCGAGAGAGAAGTCTTCCCGAATGGAGATGTAATGGTAAGTCTTGGTTATATGGTCCACAATAACCCATACCGCATTGTTCCCATTGAAAGTTCATAGGAGACCAGTGACAATGTTCATAGTGATATTGACTCACTTCCAGGTGAGTATGGATAGTGGATGCAATACCCCTTTAGGAATATGTCACTCTGACTTCAATTTCTGGAATACCAGGCACCATGAAGTGTATTTAGAAATTTCCCTTTTCATATTATCCCACCAATAATAATCACAAAGTTCCATATAAATTTGTGTGCTCTAAGGATGTATTGAGAATGTAGATATATGATCTTCATCCATGAGCTCCTTCTTTATTTCCGTAATAGATGGAACACATAGTCATGTACGAAATTTCAGTACACCTTCTTGATCAATATTGAACTCCAGAAACATCCCATTCTTTACAGCCTCAATCTTATTCTGTATCAAAGGGTCTTCTTTGTGAAATTTCGTGATCTTCTCTAGCAATTAAGGGTTAGAGATCATTTGGGTTAGGGTTGATGATATCCATTCCATTTTAATTCTCATGTCCAACATTACTAGGTCACTGATCAAAGTATATGTTTTAATCCTCATCATGGAAACAACAATAGGGTCTTTCCGTCTTAGAGCATAGTGCCACTATATCTTTTGAGAAAAAATGACCACAGGTAGATCTAGATCATGCATAGGATAGTTCTTTTTATTAGTCTTCAACTTTCGAGATTCATAATCAATGGCTTTGTCATTTTTCATGAGGATGCACCCAAGCCCTTTGAGAGATGCATAGCTAAAAATAATGAATCCTTCTACACTTGAGGGAAGATTTTACATGAGTGTAGTAACCAATATCTTCTTCAGCTCTTGGATACATTCCTCACACTCCATTGTCCAGATGAACATAGACCCTTTTTGAGTTAACTTGGTTAATGGATTAGAAAGTCGTGATTTTTTTTCACAACATTCATATAATATCCTAAAAAACCAAGGATGTTATGAATCTCTATTTTTTTTTGTAGACTAAGGCCACTCCTTTACAACTTTTTTCTTTGTAGGGTCAACTGTGATACCATCATTGGTAACAATGTGCCCCAAGAAAGCAACTTGTTGTAACCATAAATTGCATTTGAAGAACTCTCCAAAAATCCTCTCCTCCCATAGAGTGTGAAAAATAACCCTTATATGATCTACATACTCTTCGTGACATTAGGAATATATCATAATATCATCCATAAAAACTACCACAAAGTTATAAAGGTAGTCCTTAATGACTCTATTCATCAAATACATAAAAATTTAGGTGTATTAGTCAGTTTGAAGGGCATAACAACAAAATCATAATTCTCATATCTTGATCAGAAGGCATTTTTTGGAATATATTCTTTCTTCGCCCTCAATTGATGATAAGAAGAACGATGATCAATCTTAGAGAAAAATTGAGCCCCATGAAGATTTTAAAATAAGTCACTAATTATTGGAAGATGTTATTTTTTCTTTACAATAATCCTGTTCAGTTCTCTATTATCAATGCATAGCCACATCAATCCATCCTTCTTCTTCACAAAAAGAACTGGTGCTCCGCAAGGAGACACACTCGGTCAGATAAACCCGTTCTACAAAAGACCTTTGAGTTGTTTCTTTAATTCCTCCAACTCCACATATTTCATCAAATACATGGTCTTTGATATCAGATGAGATATATGTAAGAGCTCAATGGAGAACTCTACCTCTCTTTATGGGGGAGGTCTGGGTAACTCCTCTGGAAATCCAACAACAAATTCCGGGATGATGGAGACATTTTATATCCTTTAACTCTCATCTCCATCTTCTTCATCACTGATCAAATCCATAATGAAATATATAGGGGGTTATTCTAGACAATAATCAGGTTGATATATCTCTCCTTAGAAGATAACTGTAGGTTTTCCATTCAAGACTACTGAGATTTCCTTACTTCTGCATTTGATCATGTAATTATACTTTGAGAGCCAATTCGTCCCCAGTATAATGTCAAATTCCATCATGGTAATGACTACTATATATGCGATAAGATAGTGCTCACCAAAGTAAATACTATAGTTTCTAAAGATAGAAAATGCTTGGATAATCCCAACTAAAGTCTTAACTGATAAATCTACTTTTAGGAAATCGGGGGATGATTCTAAATTCTTTGAAAACTTGAGGAAATAAAGGAATACATAGAACTAGAATAAAACAAAGTTCTTGATATCTTTGAGAGAAAAACAAGAGTACCTACTACCACATCATTCATAGATTCAACTTCAACTATTGTGATTGAAAAAGCATGATCATTCTCCCTTGGACTTTGCTGACACTGATTGTGGTTCCCCTCCACTTCCCTCGGATTTGGAATGTGATTGGAAAATTTCCCATGTTGTCCACACATAAAGGACTGGACATCAGGTAGGGCATGCACCATCTTCCCCTTGTCATATGTGTTTGGAAGTTTAGGTTTCATCTCACTACAACAATTCATTGCAATATGGCTATCTCTTCCACACATGTAGCATTTCCCACTCCCGAGAAAGTAGTTTCCCGAATTCTTTTTCCCACATTTATTACATGTGGGATGTTGCACGTTCCCTCCTCCTATTATTTTATCAAATGTCCTACCTAAGCTGGGCTCCACCGATCTATTCTTGTCATTTGATTTATGAGACCACCACATCTCAAAAATCTCACACTCGACATTCATCGCACTCTGCACAATATTCTGATAGAAATCATAGTCTATGTTGGTTAAATTCTTCTGTAGATGAGGTCTCAGTCTGTCAATGAATCTATCAACATTTCCATTTTGAATCGATGATAAATCTAGTGGTTTAACATGAATGCCTTGTAAAGTTCATCTCGTAGCATCCCACAGATTCATTCTCCTTGTACTTCAGCTTCAGAAACTCCTTCTTCATTCTTGTTCTCATCGATCGAGGGAAATACATGTTGAAGAATATCCATCTGAACTCTTCCCACTCTATAGCTTCAACATCCACTCTTGGACTTGTGTTTTTAATCAGTTCCCACCAGTGATCAACTTCTCCGTCTATGCGATAGACAGCCAAGGTAACCATCTCTTGTTCAGAACAATATAGCACATAAGAGATCTTCTCAATAGTGAAAATCCACTATTCAGTAATAAATGGGTCAGTCAATCCACTAAAGGTTGGTGACTATTGATGCATAAAGTATACAACAGAATTTTTTTCTCTTTGTGATGAGATATTTATCTCTTATTTGTTCAAGTTATTTCCCAAAACATGAGTCAATTGGTTCATCATTCGCATGAATGTTTCCATTCCAGCTTCCATCGGAGGGCGGTCAGTGCATGGCCCATTGCGGTCACCATTTTCATGGTTCCTGTTATTGCCCGACATTTTCTAAAAGAATAAATTCTTACTGAGAAAATTATTTCATTTACAAATATTCTAACCATAAAGGATTTTATTTCTTAAAACATCATACTTAAACTATTACAATTCTATATAATTCCTTCATAATGATTCAATAAAAAGCTTGCGATTAACCAAAAATATCTGGCGGGAGTGTCGTTACCAAGAGTGTAGTAAGGCCCATTGTCATGCACCTGTTCTTTTTCGAGTCTATCTCAAAGAGGTGTTTTCGGGTTTTATCACTATGTGCATCTGTGCCGAGCCACCTCTACCTAATTGTATACCAACATGGATATATTTGTTTGATAAAACACTTAATCATTCCTCACCAAAATACCAGGATGTTTTCTTATATTTAAAATTTCCTATAGGGTTATTCCTAAGGTTTTCATAGACTAATTTATATATATAACTAAATTATTATTTGATACCAACTATGGAATCCCTCCATTTTAATATATAATTTTCATTACATTTTACAAATAGAGGATCTATAAAGTCTAGTGTCTTAGAAATCCCGAACGTAATACATGAAAACAACATAAAAAATAATCTAATCCACTTTTGAGTCTTCATCATAGGATCATACTAAATATAATTACTGAATATTATAACTCGGAGACATACATCAAAGGAAAGTTTTAGGAGAAGGCCTAGTAAGGAAATCATGGGAATCAGTTTACTTATGATATCAATAAGAACTTGATAAAAAATATAAGGAAATGAGAAATGGATGTATATGCATATCATAATGAAAAGAAAATGAAACAAAAAATTCATATGTGGCTACAAAATTTCATTTAGACATTCATGAACATATCACCAAGGTTCTACCACGAGGTGTCATAAAAATTACCAAGGTTCTTCACTAGGTGTATCATGAAAACTGTCATCTCTAGAGATAAATTAATTACCCAATGCATTCAAGCACTATGAGGGTGCACCATTAATATGAATTTACATTCATCTGATCCACGTATATTATAATCAAACATTTTATAAATAACCCATATAGAATAAAATAAATGGGTTTCATTTCAAAATCATGACGTTTTAAAATGTACATAATAAAAAGATCATTATGTAATTTATAACCCATGGAAAGGGGGTGAGGGTTATAAGTATGTCATTTATAGAGTCAAATTTTTTTATGTATTTATGAACACCCATAGAAAAAAAATAGGTAAGGTTATTCACGTAAATAAAACAAGATAATTTTCTGAGATAAAGAGAGATAAATTTAGTTAATAAAATTCTGTAGCATAACGACTATATAACATGGTTATAGAAAATAATAAAAAGAGAGTGGAAATGGTAATACCATACATAAATGACTAATATTAAAGTATATGGACATAATTAAATTTAAGTAATATTGTGGTGTGGTAATTTGGATGACATACCACAAGAAAATGAAACTTCAAAGGAAAGAGAAAATGCAATTTCTTTTACGAAAATTTAGCATCCTAACAGCATCACATAAAATTTCAGAAAAAAAATGATGAGATAATAAAGGGTATATCATCAATTTGAAATGTAATTTACAGTAGTATAGATATAGAAGAACAAGCCCTCACATAATAAAATGAAACTATAAGGCATAACATCAAGGAAGTCATGACTTAAAAGAGGAGGGTGGAATAATCTCTTACCTTGAAGAATAACTTTGAAATCATGAAGGTAGGGACCTTGGGAGGCTTGGGGGAACCTTGGGGGGATTATAGAGAAAGTTGGGAAGATTTTGGATAAAGATAGTTGTAATTTAGTATAGATTAATTGGGATCTTGTGTGGGTTTTTATCAGAAAGTATATGGAATTGTTTATTATTTAGGTTTGGGAAAACTAACATTAAATTAAAAAAACCAAAAACCAGCCCATGGTTTTTTCCCATGGTTTTGGAAAAATATGAGTGGAAAACAATATTTTATAAGTAAAATGGAATAAATTATTAAAATAATAGGTCTTCTGATGTGTAGGTGAGTCACGTTCTCAAAGAAAAAAATTTAAAAAGAGAAAATGTAATATAAGTCATGGAGGGTCCACTAAACCTCTATAAAATATATAAAACAAAACCAAAATCACATTATATTAAATGTAAAAAGTATATTGGCTGGACATATAGTTAATTTCATTTTATTACATCACTATTGGATCATTCTGATGTCATAAAACACATTATATATTTAAACGGTATTTAATTTTTACCCAAAAAATTGGTTGTCTCAGAAAATTATGAAAAATTCACCATTGGATAATTTCAACATCCCGAACCCAGAAATAATATTCATTTAATCTAAATAATTATTTAAATATTCTAATTTTTACTTTTAAAATAAAAAGATACATCTATAAAAAATTCAAGGATTTGGACAAAAATGGTTTCTAAACATTAATAAATAGTACAATTACATTCATAAAATTATATGATAATTTATATTTAATAAAAATTAATTTAATAATAATAATAATAAAATTTTATTAAAATGTTAATTAATTCAAAAGTACATTAATTCATCAAAATATATTTCTTAGTTGAGTATTTAACTAAAAATACTATTTGTGCTCAAAAAGTTATTTACAACGTAACAATAATAAAATGAATATACATTTATTATTATATATCAAAATAAAGTACATAATCATAGTACTAGGTCCTTGTTACATAAACCCTTAAAACAACCACATAAGACCTTAGGGTAATGTGTGTGATGGTGAAAAACTCTTGGTGTGGCTTAGATTACATCAATCGAGTAGTGATCTCTATCAACTTCCACTTCTCCAAAAGTCGGTTCTGCTCAAGCTTAACGTAATCAAGCTCAGCTTAGGATTGGTCAAGAGTGAATCCCATAGATGCAACCTCCTTTCCGAGATCTGATAAATGGGCTTCATACGGGGAATGTCTACTGGATGAGGCCATTGCTTCCTTTGTCTAACACAAAAGGATTTGTTAAATCCCAATATTTATACTAGTCATGTGATCATTGTTCAACAGATATATTAGCAACAGTCACAAATCATAATTATATTTTAAAATCAGAAAACCTAAAACAAATGAAGGTCATATGTTTTATAACCATTTCACATATTTAATTTGTTCAATAGACATTTTCATTAACAAATGTTTGGGCCATTACAAGTCATATTATTTGGGAGATTGTTATATGTTTCCTTTTGTTGGTTCACTTTTTAATTAATATACCATGGATATATACCTTTATTTTCATTGAATTAGTTTTTGGTTTTAGATTGGAATACCTCACTTTCATCCTTGTCATATTTCTTCCAGAGATTATCTAAAAGAGAATAATGATATTCAAAAAAAAAAATAGGTTACAACATTATAGAATTATTTTTATAATGAAATAATATAGTCCAATGATTTTTATAATAATCTTGTCAACACTTTGATATATTTAGCATGATGATGTTAATGATTAATTATTTATACATGATCATGGATACTGCTTTATTATATTTATAATGATGAGGATGGGGATGTCATAGTTTCATAAAAGGTACTTTGTTACACTAATTGTTGACATACAAGAAGATGGTGTTTGGGATGGGGTCATAGATCCTTGACTCATTATAACCCTTTCACCTTTTCCTTTAGGATTATTTATAAGATTAACCTGACACGTTATTCACAATTACATTTCCCTCGATAATTCTATTAAATCCAAAATAATTTATGCTAAGTTTACTTGAAAGGGATAGAATATTACCCTACCAGATTCATCTAAGATCATGAATATAGATTTAATGTAGGTTTATAATGGTAGGAATCATCCCAGTATAAGTAGTTATCTATTGCGACATTTGCTAACATATGGTTTTATTTACTGGTGATTTTTTTCATAATTATAAGTGACTAAAAAACAAATTATTATATAAATATATAAATGTGTAGATATTTTTATACACACACATGTTCATTCAATTTATGAGTTGAGACATTATTGATGGTGTCGTATAAAGTTATTACGCTCCCACCCTATATGGGAACCTCAATAAACAGGGATTCAAATTTATTAAATCTAAGATATGATATGTACATTGATATCTATAAAATTTTCATGACTTTATTGTTCTTTGTTATCATGGGAGTTGGATGGGTTATTAGTTTTTTTTATTTTGAATTCCATGTAGTCCTAAATATATTTTTTAAGGACATACTTTTCCCCTAATTCAGTTGAATCTATACGATTGTATTGTATCTAGCCCTAGTTTTTTTCTACATCAATATTAGACATTGATTATTGGATACATATAAAAAATGATTGATATTTTTTCTGGTGTCATTGTCATGTATTGTCATGTTTATTTTTTTATGTTGTGAACTTTTGACTTATATATGATTCATGATAAACTTTTGGGATGGTTTTCTTATAATTTAATCTATAAATTAAAGTCAAAAAATCATTACCCGATGTTATATCATGACCCACAGGGTTAGTCATAAGCCAATGGGGATTAGGGAGTGATTTTAGGGAAGTAACATCTATATTAGGGAACTATTTGGGTATCTCAATTCATGTTAATTACAAGTAGTTTCATTGTGGTGGTATGGTTAATTTAGGATTTTATATTTTTAGGAAGTAAATATTTTAGTAGGATATAGGATGTTTATTGTGTGTATGTCTACCTAGTATTGCTATAATTGAAACATAATTTACTGGGGATATCCATGAGTTTGGTCTATGCAACATTAGTAGAGTGAGTTATTAACTTGGGTATCCTAGAATTTGATTCGGGAAATTTTGGAACGGATATAGATCTCAATTTGGAGCTATTGTCAGTTTCTTCTTATGTATTATATGGTCTTGTGTTTCATTAGGGAATGCTAACTTTATTTTTGTTATTATTTTATTATGTGAATATTCTATATTAATTAAATAAAACTTCATAAAGTAATCAATGCCTTCTAGAATACATTCATTAGTGTTATATAAATAATTAAAGGAAACAATATTTATAACTAGGTTAAAATTAATGATCTACTCTATATTAAATATTTTAGAGAAATATTTTTTATAAGGTTTGAATCCTTGAGCTTTCGTCTTTCCATCTATTTAGTATTCCTACAAAACTATATTTTTTGTTTCATCAAAAAAATACTTTTATGTTGTTTTGTAGGATCCCAATATAACACCCTAACTTTTAAGAGACATTTTCATTCCTTAAAATATATGCCAATATCTCTCAAATATAATTATATTAATTAATAAAAATTAAAATTGAGTATAATAGAATTTTTACAATATATCATTCAATCTTACAATACATTATTAAATAATTAAATAACTTTACAATAATTGTATATGAATATAACTATAATATTATATGGATTTTTTACATACCAAGGATGATTACATACACTAAAAGTGCATAAAATATTAAAGGGAAATAATTAAAAAATAATAAAACCTTTTATAACTAGAAGATCCTCTATATCATCATCTCCATTGAGAATACCCATTAGTAGGACTAAACTAACAGTGAAAATGAAAAATGTCTAAGGATAAATCATGTTATGAAATCTAAAAGGAAAATTAATTGAATGAAAAGTATGATTTAAGAGTTAATAATGGAGTTAATTTATATGGAGTAAATGTGGTGATATAAAAATTAAAAATTAAAATATTGAAACAACATGTTACCTATTTTTATGTTCTTCTTTTCAGTTTTTCCATTTCATTTGGGTTTTTATGCGTTTTTTTGGAGTTTTTTATAAAAATTATAGTTTTCTTTAGGGAGATATATCATTGTATAAGGGATATAGTTTAAAGAGAACTAGCTATGGAATTGGGGAGGCTATTTCAGCATAGGATTTTGAGAAAAATATTTGGTTGGTTTAACAATTTTTACACCCTTATGAAATTGGAAGTTGTCTATGCCATTGATCCCTAAGGTGGAGTTCAGGGTACCTCTACCATTTTTCGGGTTGGTACAATGTGCTTTATGGGTTGTTTCGTGGTTATAATTAGGTCAATTGGATCTTGGTGGGTACTCTGGTGTGTTTTCTTTGAGTGTATTGGACTGGGAGTTGTGGTTGCATGGTCTCATGTGGTTTTACTATGGTAATGTGTATTTTTACACATCTAATTCATATACATGTGGAGTTGCGACATGCCATATATTTTTACAATCTTAAATTTCCTGATCTATTTTAAATCTCAATGTACCTTCCCTATAATATCATTTATTTTATGTATTTTAAGGATCTCTAGAAATGATTTGGACTCTATTAACACCTTCTCCTGGTGGATCTAAGCAGTAGTTATTGTGTTCAATCTCCTTTCGTTAATTGAATCTCCTCTCATTTTGTTTCTCCTTGTCTCCTCTTCTTTCCTCTTCATATATTGATATATAATCATTTTATTGATGGATTTAAAATCCATTTTTATGGATCTTGATTCTATGTTTTCTTTATATAATTTGTATTATTTATTCATTGTAAGATCCCATTGTGGGTTTTGTGTTTATTTTATCATGTGATTAAAAGTAGGTGGTTCATTTTTTATTTTCATATAATTAAAACCCTAATTTAAGAGATTTATTTTAAATTAGTTTTTAAATGATTAATAACCCTAGATATGAGATTATTAATTTGTTATATTGAATACGCCATAGAAATTTTGACCCCCCCCCCCAATTTAAATGGAATTGAAATTCTTGGTTGGATTTGAAATAAATTGATATCTTGATTTAGAAATTGTCTTTATAAAATTATTTGATATTGATCCATGAAATATATGGACTAAATTGAAAAATTATTTTAAAATGATGGAATTTTGTAAAACCCGTTGTTTATTTTTAAATGAGAATGGAATGGAGAAAAAAAATAATCGGAATTTTTGTTTTGAATTGATTTTAAAATGATTTATTTTCCCATGGTTGATTTATTCATTGATTGACATACATGTGAGCCTTGGTATTTAGTGGGTAATTAGGACAACCATTCTAGGATCTTAACCACTAGAAATGGATTGATGATTAAAACATTTATATACATTTATTGTAGTATTATTTTCACATTGGGGATTTGAGTCCTGATGGCTTCAACTGAAGGACATGTTCCCACATTTAACTAAGATCGTTGATTGAGTAATGTGAGGATCCCATTTACATAAATTAACATACCTAATGGATTAAACATGGTTCCATGATATGTTTTGGTTTTATGATCACATTTCATTGTTTATAATATATTTTTTATAACAACTTGTATATCAAATTTTATATATATAAACTTTATTTAATTTTATTTTGATATATTTTCCATCTTTTTTAGTGGAGATAATGTTTTGTTTAAAATTTATAAATTTAATGACCTAACTTTTTTTATTTAAATAGAAATAACAAATTTTTTAATTGTTATAGAAGTGATTATGGGACAATTGGTGAGACCCTACTAGGATTTGTAGATCATACCCTACCTTTTACTTTAGGTGTTTTGAGATTATCTTATATTAAGTCCAAGAAAAGGGAAATCACCCTTTGAGGTGGTGGATATTCTTGATCCTTGGGACCAAAAATAATGGTGGTGACTAGTGGAGATATAATCCACCAATTACATGTGGAATCCCCTTATGATGTAATTTTTTGGTTTTGTGTTACCTATTTGATTATGGTAAATTATCCTAGATGATTATTAAGTAAAATAAAATGTATTGTTTTTATATTTTTGTTGATTTGTGAAAAAAATACATCCCATGTGATTATTCTTTGATTCTAGGTGCTAGTATCCAAGCCGTGGGGATTGAAAATTCCCTTCAAGCTATGTTAGGACAGGCTCATGTATCATTGTATTAGGGTATCTGGGTTGGTTCATGAAAATGTGGTATCATAGGAGTAGGTTTGTTCAACATTAATTGGATTCATTATATAGTTTGAGTTTTCTTAATATATACTAGGTCGTATTGATGGTTGATAAGATCTAGTTACCAATGATTATCCAACCATATTTCATTGTAACTAGCCTTAACCCACCATCGGTGTTTAGAAAAGGTTTATTTTTGGAGTAATTTAATACGACTTTAGTATTTTCTCTATATTTGATATGGGTATCTTGAAAAATCCCAATACTGAACTCTATCTGATGAATTTTTTTTCTAGTGACTCTTAATTGATTCTATGATCTGTGTATCCTTGGAGATATTTTTAGTGTTGAATTTTGATGTCATGTAACATAATGCCTATGGGAAATAATTTGAATAGGTCACATGGGGAATCTATTTTTGAACCATAACAATGTGATACTTATTTGGACTAGAATATTGTTTAGATTGTGGGGCATGTTTACCAATCTATGGGAATTGTACCTTCACCCATTCCCATTCAAGATCTGGTAGTGGAACCTCAAAGGGATGAATCTCAAAATCACGCTCAAGAATTAATTCACTCGAAACCACTAGTGTTCAAAGGATATAATGAGTCTCTAGAGAATAAGGAATGACTGTAAAAAGATAGATCTAATTTTAGAGTTATTAGAAATACCCTATTTGATCAATGTGAAATGATTTACCTTTAAGCTTGAGATACCTGAAAGGAGATGGTTGGATTTGATGACGTCGATGAATAAAAAAGAAGGATTGGAGTCGAAATTATTTTGATTTTTTATCGCAAATCAATTTTATTCATAGTTGATAATATTATAGAAATCAATAGTTTTTCTCATCATCCAATAGGGTGACAGGACCATGAAACAATATGTGAACCATTTTACTGAGATTATTTATTTTTCTCATGAGGTGGTGATAACTAGAAACTAAAAAACAAACTATTTTTGGTTGGTGTTGATTTTTAATTATAATAACTGTTCATCATGTTGAATCTCACATATTATATTTAAACTCTAGATGGGGAATTTATGTATGTGTTTTACATAGATGGTAATTCACGATTAACAATAGTTTTGTTTTCTGATTGTGGTAGTTCTGTGAGTTCCATTAAAGGAAAGATAAAAAATGATTAGTCTAATGGTGTTTCTAGGAAAAAGATGTTTCTTTTAGACCTCCTATAGTTCCTAGTAGAGGCCCTTTGACTTTGTTCCTATGAGTTAAGGTTGGGAATTCTAATTGGGTTTTTAATGTGGCACCTGGGATCTATAGATTATGTGTCTTTTCTGGCCACCTCTAGAACTTATGCTACATTTTCTAATCTCCACACATTTACATGGGATTATAAACACCATAAAATTACTACAGTGAATTCAAAAAATTCAATAAAAAAATGTTTCTATCCACAATCATCTATAATGATGGTTCTTCACATTGTGGAAGAGTATTTAGTGGAAGAAAATGTGGGTCCTATTGTTGTGAGAGGTATTGTTACAACATTTTCATATTTGGTGACTACATTATTTGATATTGGTGCATCTCACTCATTTTTATGGATACATATTATAAATACACTAAATTTACCTATATAACTCTTGTCACATGTGATAGAAATTACTATTACCCTCATAATGAAGAGGGACTAAGGTATCCATTTCCCTTATTATGTATTATCTTATTTGAATATTATGTTTACCTATAATATTTTGGTTCTTGAAATGAAAACTATTGATATCACTTTTTTTATGGATTGGACATTTTACTGTAATTTTTATATACACATCTATATATAATGGGTATTCGATGAAACACCTGATGGGGTCTTCCATGTTTTTTGGGAGAATGGGACCCAAGGATGAGTATATCCAAACCTCATTTTCCAAAGTTCCATTGGGTAATATTGGTTTTTTCTTTTATACATTGAGTGTGAATTTTTTTTATGATCTCCCTCCATTTTTAGCATGTTTAATGTTGATCGATGGGTATTTCTATAATAGTTTCATTTTTAGTGACTAAATTATTTGATACTGGTGAATCTCCCTCATTTTTATTGATACATATTATAAATCCAATAATGTTTCCTATAGATATCTTTTCTTATGTGATAGAAATTATTATGCCCCTCATAATGACGAGGGAGTAAGGTCACCATTTACCTTAATTTGTATTATCTTAATTAAAGGATGAGATTACTTGTAATTTTTTGGTTCTAAAAATGAAAACCATTGTTGTCCCTTTTGTGATGTATTAGATATCTTAACATAATTTATATATTTACATCAATCTACAATGGGTATTCTTTGTAGCACCTGATGGGGTGTTCTATGTTTTTTGGGAGAATGGGACCTAAGGATGAGTAGATTAAAACCTCATTTTTCAAAGTTCATCTCATTAATATTGGTCATTTATTTTTTTACAATGAGTTATAATCTTTTTGTGATGATCTCCCACTATTTTTCAGTGATTTTACTATTGAGTGAGAGGTATTATTACAATAGTTTCATATTTGGGGACTATATTATTCGATATTGTTTCATCTAAATCATTTTTATTGATACATATTATAAATTCACTAATGTTTACTATAGAGATAATGACTTATCTGATAGAAATTACTATTCCTCTCACAATGGAGAGGTAGTAAGGTCTCCATTTACCTTATAATTTATTCAATTAATTGAATATTGTGCTTACCAAGAATTTTTTGGTTCTCAAAATGAATACAATTGATGTCACTTTTTTTATGGATTAACAATTTTACTATAATTTATATATTCACATCTATCTACAATTGGTCATCTGTACAACAACTGATGGGGTTTTCCATGTATTTTTTGGAGAATGGGACCCAAGGATGAGTAGAGCCAGACCTCATTTTCCATAGTTCCACTGGGTAATATTGGTTTTTTTCTTTTTTACATTGAGTGGGAATTTTTTGTGATGATATCCCTCCCTTTTTCCATGATTTTACTGATTTTTTCCGTTTTATTTTTTTGGATTGACACTGGTAGTAGAGGTCAATTTTTCTAGTGTTTTATTACTAGTACTCATCCAATGTCTATTCATTCTTACTATATTGCACCATACGAGTTAAATGAATTGAAAATTAAATCATATGATCTTTTTGAAAAAGGATTCATTTCCTATGTGTGTCACCATAGGGAAAACCCATTCTCTTTCAAAATAAATCTAAGGATCACATCACCTATGTGTTGATTACATAAAAATCAATTGATTTATGGAAACATATAGTATTTTCTTTCATGAATTAATGATCTATTTGACTTGTTCAAAGGGTCTATGTTTTTATATAAGACTAATATTTGGTATTTTTATAACCAATTGATAATTAAAGAATATGACATTAAGAAGACCACAATTTATAGAACATATGGCCATTATGAGTACCTTTTTATTCCATTTGTTCTAACTATTTATTCATCCTCCTTTATAGATCAGATACACAGTATTTTCCACAAGTACCTTGAATCATTCATGGTATCACTTATGGCTGAATTGTTTTTAATATTAGTACGTGGAATAACATAAATTTAGTTTTAGAGTACTTATATAAATTTTCAGATGTCATTTAATTAACATGAACATTTAGAAATATAATTTTTGGATTCATAATGTAAATTTTATGGGAAATGGGGTCTTGGAAAATTGTATTTTAGTTGTTCCTAAGAACATAAAAGTTGTTATGACACGGGAGAAACCATATAATGTTTTCAATATTTAATGATTCATAGTATTGGCGGGGTATTTCCATTGTTTTGTTAAATATTTCTCAAAGTTGGATTCCTTAATGACCACTCTCACATGGAAAGGAGTGATATTTTTTTAGGATGTGAAATGTAATAGTTCTTTTGATGAGATGAAATGTATTTTGACCTGTATGATATTATTGACTCTTCAAGAGGCTTGGTAGGTCGATGTAGTCATTTTAAGCATTTATTTTAGGTTTGGGAAATGTCATTATACATGGTGATCATGTGGTAGTCTATGGTTCCAGAAAACATAGGACACATAAGAAGAATTGTCTTTCCCATGATCTCAAACTCATAGCGAGGATGTATACTCTCAAGAGTTGGTAACATTAACTTTTTGGAGAAATATTTTCCATTTATTCAGAAAAATATATTGAGTTATATATTATTTCAAAAAAAAAGTTGATCCTTCAAAAGTGGCATTGGGTGGTGTACCAAAAATCTATTCATATTTTCATTTATAATAACCCTATTATGGATAATTTCATTGTTAATGCTTTGAGTATGATACTTTTAACCAAGGACATGGAAGAATTTTCAAAAGAGTGTAATTTAATGGGTCACATTGTTTAGTTGCATTTTGGATTTTGAGGGGATATATCTAAGTATATTATGATGAATGTTTTATTGACCTATACTCTAATCAAGATGATTCTTCAGGAGAAACATCTTGATAATTAATTATGTAAAATTAGGAACTCTCTTTATATTGGGGAGAACATTGGTGAGTGGTAATTCTATTTTGAGGGTATCATATGTTTTCATGACACTAATGTTATAACTTTGGATATTAGAAAATCCATGATGGGGGTTTTCCATAATTCTCAGTGGGATGTAAACCATGGCACTATGAAGAAGTTCAATGATATTTGGTAATGATTCTGGTGGCTAGGTATGATGCGAGATGTCACTGATTTTGTTTCTCACTGTCATACATATCAGCTGGTCATTTCTGAGCACCGTGACCTTTAGGTTTTCTTATCCACTACTAATTCCGAGGTGGATGGGGGGTGTTCTTTCTATTTATTGTTTGGTTGGGATTCATTATACCACTCAAGGGAAGAATGTGATATGGGTTTTGATCGATAGACAACCTAAACTGACTAATTTTCTACCCATTTGAGATAAATCCAAAGTAAAGGATTTTGGGAGTATTTGTGAAAACCCTACTAGAATTTTGGAATTTTTTTATGGGTTATTTTCGATGGGAGCCCGTCGCAAAAACACTTTGGTAACAGCGTCCCGTCACAAATAGCCTATTGTAGAAAACGGCATCGCAGCTACTATTTTTTGTGACGAGCCCATTGCAAAAAATACTACTTGTGACGGGAAGTGGGCCCATCGCAAATATATGTCTGATTAAATACATCATATATACAAGAACCTTTCACGACGTGCCCGTCACAAAAAGTATTTGCGATGGGACGTCGACCCGTCACAAATAGCTTATATGTTATAAACCGGTTGCGATGAGCCTGTCGTAAAAAAGTTATTACGATGATAAAGCAACTCGTCACAAAAACTTTTAGAAAATATATATATAATCTATTTGGGACAGACCCCCTATCTCAAAAGTCCCCTTCACAAATACGTAATAATATTAAAAAATAATATAATTATGATTAATGAAAAAATAATATTAATATTATTAAATTAATAAAAAATTGAAAAATATTAATATTCTCAATATTTTCAAATACTTAATAAAAAAATAAAAAAATTATGATTGATAAAATAATAATATTAATATTATTAGAATAAAAAAATATTAAGATTCTCAATATTCAGAAAAAAATAAAAAAATCATAAAATATTATTATTATTATTATTAGTAAAATAAACAAACATTAAAAAATATAATACTAATAATAAATCATAAAATAATATAATATTAAAAATGTTAAAAAAAATTATGCAATATTCACACCAATATAAAAGTAAAAAACTATAAATAGTTCATATTACAACAAATTTTCAATTCAAATGTTTTTAACAAAACAAAAAAATTACTGGGGGGATAGTCTTCTCAAGGAGCTGGAGGAGATGGTGGAGGAAACTCCATCCCTAATATACAAGTCAGATGGCGCATTAACTCCATCAGCTCATGCTTTTGTTGCTATCAATGACACTTTTCCTCTTTGTGATGTTGCTGTTGATGCCATTGACACATGTCCTCCTCATGCTCATGTGGTTTCTTCCAACGACGCATGTCCTCCTCATGCTACTATTGTTGTTGACACATCTCTTCCTACTGCTTCTGAAAACACTCAATAAGATCAGTTTGAGATCACAACTACTCCTGATGCTGTGAGCGAGAAGAGGATGCCTCTCCACAATCTCCTCTCGAGCTGGACACTGACATCGCAGCAGTACCATAATAAGTCCCATTAGTACAATGAGAGATGATAACAACTACTAAGACTTTCTCAAAGGCATATTTTGTTGCATGCATCCAAGTCGCCTCATCGAAATGGTGTGCACTAGTCTGATCCGCCATGTTGGCCTAACTCTCATCCAGTGTCTAAGAGGAAACGGCCTCATATGACTCCTTCATATTTAATTTGAAATTAAAATAGTGAAAATATTATATTTAGTTAATTTTCAAATAAAACAAATTAATACTAACCACAATCTGACACTAGTGATCTCCTCTAACAACTCTAGGGGCTAGATCACTACACATCCTCTGATAAATATCATATATCATAATATCGGGATTCTCTAAGGCCTATATGAATATAAAATAAACTATTTATATGTAATTTTATATAAAATATTTAAAAAAGATTCTTACCAAATGCTCTCTAGGCATATAGAAGGTATAACTACTAGCTCGTTGTGTCACCTCTTGTCTCCCTCGGTTCTACCAGCCCAATGAAGATCTCCTCCGAAATACACCACTCAACCAGTGTGAACATAATCCATCCCAAACATGAGATTAAATGTACTCTGGTCAGTGGGCTCTACATGACTCATCAAATAGAGTCTCTCCTACTTTTTTAATGGATGTACTTCTCAAATTGTGATAAAACTAACAGAAACGCTCATTCATAGACACCTCCCATGACTTGTGGATAATGCCACACATTCTATCATAGATGGGATACAATAAACTCTACAAATAATTTATAATATCAAGTTATTAATGAAATAACTTTCAAAATAAATAATATTTATTTACATATCAGCCAATGATTGTACATTCTAAGCCACACATCAATGGAAATATGTTCCCCTGTGGTCCATGGATGTGAAAAATAATTGCTCAAGATTGCACTCCCCTTTCCAATAGCTACATGTGGAAAACTATAAAAAAATAAAAAATAAAAAAATAGTATATTAATAAATTAATGATATCTTTCTAAAATGAACAGGTTATCATACCTCTGTGTGTATGGATCAGAACCAGAATGTGGATGTTTCTCAGGAAAGGGTCAGGAATCATAAGTCATGAAAGACCACGCCCCCTCTACATACCCCCTTAACCGCCAGTAGCCTGAGGGCCAGATGATCCAAAATCCTCCTCATCCAAAGGTATCTCAGCCTCCTCCGAATCATGAAATAGATCACTGTCCATCTAAAAGACAAAATGATTGTTATTAGTAAATAGTTGAAAATAACTTTTATATATAGATATATATTATTTATGATTACGACCATCATTTAATTTTTTCAATGTTCACCTTTATCATTATCTTCATATCTAATGATTTCAATGTCTTCATATTCATCATTGACGTCATAAATATCCATATGAGTTGCAGTGTCATCATCTCTTTCCATTTCAAATTCATTTGTAACATTATTAACATCATCAACATCATCGAACCTTAGTTGTTGGGGTTTATCATCAAAATTCATGCCTCTTTGTAAAATGGATGGATTTGGATTATTCTCTTGAAAAAATTCAATTCCTTGTACTTCATCAGAACCACATTCAGTTTGAGTAAACTGATTTTCCTGAGATTTGATTTTTATTATGCTTTACAAATCACTAGGGTCTCTTAAAGTAGCACTGTACTTTGCATAATATATTTGATGCTTTTATTGAACCTGTAAAAATTGTTCATTTACTGCAAGAAAAATTTTATATTTAATATAGATGATTCCATTAATCAGATGAACACACAAGCCTCTATTAGTGTCTAACCAGTGACATTTAAAGATTATTATGTAATTTTTCCCTAGAAAAAATTGTTCAATAATTTCATCTAGCATTCCATAAAAATCAACTTTTGTTTCACCATGATGTGATCCTCTCAAGAAAACTCCACTGTTCATTTTTTTAATTCCCCATATGCACGTGTATGAAATCAAAAACCATTTTCGACATATGAATTGTAAGATTAACCATTTTGGATGGATATTTACTCAATATAAACAGTCACTTATCAATATTATCAGCATATTGAGACACCTAATTTTTTTTAATAAAATTAAAAATATAATAAATAATAAATTTAATTCACATGATAAACCACCACTAATTTATGTTACTAGTTCTGAAACCATTGAGAAAAATTTTTCTATCAGCATTCTTCAAGAGCAGCTGCTGTAATTTGTGGGAGTTTTTTCTTCTTATGATTATTATATAATCTAAAAATAAAATAACTTTACTTTATGTAACATAAATTATAGAATATGTGATAGAAGCACTCACAATACAAATGATGTCGTTTATTCACAGTTGAGCAGAACATATGTATGAGCTCTGTGATGTGCATCATCTTAAAGCCAGTGTACATGAACTCCATCGATCCCAAGATCTGGATGATTAGAAACAGAAAATTGATTGTCCATTTCATGATCATAATTCCCCTCATTCCATCCCATGTGGTTTCATTTTTAGTGATATTCATATTCAATATAATGAGACCATAAAAATCAATTATCCCTTGCAAATAAGCTTAAAAATTGAGCCTTCAACTTATGCTTTGTTACGTATTTTTTTTTTCAATTTCTGCCTGAATCTATCGAATCGGTACATCCATCAAAACTGTATCATATATCCACATTTAGTTTCATGTGTAAAATGTAATATCATATGTTCTATTGAGTCAAAGAATGCCGAAGAGCGGATTTTTTCTAGTTTATATATAATGACAACAACAACTTCATCCAGTTTACTTAGTGCTTCATTTATTAGCCAATAAAAACACATATTTTTATTAAATTTTAAGGGTATTAAATGTTCATTTTTGATCTTATGGGCCTGAGTTAGTGGATTTTAATTTTGAACATCCATTCTCATCATTTGTGCACTTCATGCCTAATATGCACCAATTTAAGCCCAATGTTTCATATGATTTTAATGAATTTAAATATCCATATTTTAATTTTATGTTTTTGGAAATGGATATTCACTTAATTATGAACATTTTTTATTCAGGGATCAATGGATTATTCATAAAGGATGATGGATATATTTGGTGATTAAAGGAAACAATTCTGAAGAAGGCATATGGGTTATCATCCCACTGATCGGACTGTGGGGCCTACAATACAGTCCAAATGGAGCCCAAAATTCATGGGAGACTAGAAGAAATATAGAGGAACAAACAATTATTCTGGTTCCCGAACTAAGTCGTCCTAAATTATAGTTATTAAGGCGGCCCAAGTTGAAGATTCAATTATGGGCCAGATTATGCATCCCAGAAGAACATCCCACTATTTATATCATATCTCGCGAAAGGTTTACTATTTGGGGCTGAAATGTTACATGATGTTAGGGTACATCCGGAGCTTCATTTAACTCTACTATGTCCCACTCTACATAGGCCTTATAGAAGGTCCTTTAGGCGATTCTTTCCAGAGGATTTGAGATGGCTGCAACTTCGGTGCAAGAAGTGGAAAAGTCTCTCAACATTAATGTTCCACCCACCTTTCCCCCAACACAATTAATTAAAGGCACATGGGATGTTGCGGGATCGGCCAAGACTTCATTTTTTCCTATTTAAGGCAGTAGTGGTGGAGGATTTAGGGATCATGGATTCTTTGTTTCATTGTAATGTTTTGATGTCCATTTGATGCTATAATTGTTATTCATTCTCATGTAAGTTATTTGAATCACATTAGTTCTTAATAAAAGTTCTTCATTTCCTATTTTTATTTTCTTCTTCTTATCACATTGATACCATTTCTTTACGTTTTGAATTTATTCACACCATCAATTGTGAATTTATTCACACAACGGTTGAGTGATCGTTTCATTGTTTTATTTTTCTTCTCCAATTCTGCTTCTTTAAGTCGACTTCCCGCTTCCATTTATTTAATAGCATAAATGGAGGGAAAACCCTTTATGGGTTGGTCCTAGTGAGTTCCATGGGGAATATTGGATGTTATTTTATGATCTAAGATTCTGTAATCATTTCATTAATTTAATATTTCCATTTGATGATTAATTTCTTCTTCATCTTTGTCAACTTAACAATGACACATTTCGAGTGCTAGTACGATCCAATTCCTTGGAGTGATCATTAAATTGATCCACTAAGTGAATTAGTTATTATCATTGGAATTGTGTAGGGATTAAATTGTTGAATGATTTTGAGGAATTATATCATTTCGTGGATACATCTTGAATTAGTGAAATGAATGTTATAAGAAAATAAATGCATCCAATCTAACCCTAGTAACAAATTAGGATCAACCCATCTCCATTAATTATTTTAGACTAAGTAATTGTATGTTTTAATTTATTTTATTTAGATTAAATCACTAGTATTTAAAATCAAATCAATCCAAATAATTGGCCACTCCATAGCCAAATCCTTCCAAAATCAAAGTGTCTCTCGGTTTCTTCTTCGGTCCCTGTGGATTCGACCCCTACCTGAACTACAACGACCGCATACCTGTAGGGTAAATTTGGGCGCAACCAAATTTTGGCACCATTTCCAGGGACCAAAGTAAGTTATCTTAGACACTATCATCCTTTTCTCACCCCACATTCTCTATTCTCACCCCATCTCTCTTATCTTTACCCCTTTCTATTTGTGTGTGTCCTGAGAATCTAGAATCCAAATTTCTGTCTTCTCCAATGGAGTATCTTCAAAATCACCATGTCAGAAACTCATACAGGAATCCAATGGAAATTCAATATTGGGAAACCTCTAAATTTGAAAATTTCTTTAATAAACCCTTGAATGATTACCCCGCACCCGATGAGACGTACAATCAATTGGATAATGAATGTTTAAATGATCAGTTTCCTTCCCTCTCAAGGATGATTGAAGAGTCTGATATTAGTAAAGTCCATAATGTTCAACATCCAATCCTATCTATTCCTCAATCATTTCTTGAAAAATTGTGTAATCAAATGGATATAATGAGTTCTGAGGTATCATCATTGATATTAGAACTACAACACATTAATACATTTGAGGAACTCTTCTCTACACCAATTGTACCTTCTAAAACCTTATGTGGAGTGTCTAGTTTCCCACAATCCTCTCATAAATTAATTGAAGAACCGACCAATGGATTTGGGGTAGGGGAAGTGAATCACGAAATTGTTGAAGGGACTTTAAATGAGGAGGAAATTGATTTCCTGGATTCAAATAAGAAGAATTTGACATCATGGATTGATTCTCCTAAGTGTAACTATATTGATGATTTTTCAAAAACAAAAATCACTGAACCACTGAGAGAAATCAAAAACAATGAGTCCATGCCCATTCCTAACACTATACATTCCAATTTTTTGGTTGAATCTTCTCTTCAAAATGAAATTTTTTTTGGAAAATGATACTGAGTTGGATTCAAATTCTCAACATGTGTCTAAATGTCCTATCCAAAACAAGATCAAAATCATTTTCCTTACTTCCCCACTTGAGTACCCTATCATTTCTGTTAATCAATAGCTTGGGGGTTTCATTCATTTATCTCATGAAACCCAAAAAGGGGGGTTGATATTTGATTTATTAATAAATACTATAGAAGAAAAAGATCAACCATTTCTGATATTCCTTGGATATTTCCATTCATTTTAGAAAATAGGAATGTTCATGAATTAAATTACAAATCTTCTTACCAACCACAAGGGATACACATTCTCAATCATGTTGAAGTAGAGAAAGATGAGGTCATTAAAATTTTTAAAGTTGGAATTGGCTATGTTAGGGGGTTCATGTCGAGCTAGCGACTTTAAACAAAAGCACTGCACGGGAGGCAACCCGTGGTCTTCATGTTTCTAATATTTGTGAATCATCTTTTTTTTTGTTCTTATTCATTTTGTTATTTAAAAAAATTAGATTGTTGACCTGTTCTTCTTTTATGAGTAATGATGGGTATTAAAGGGGAGCACCGTATTCATCTGTGTCACGCGGTGTGATCCCTGAGTAATACCTTACCCAGAAATTTAAAAGAAGACAATGTATCATCAGTTTATTTTATTTTATTTTATATTTTTTTGGTATTTTAAAAAAACTAGATTGTTGACCTGTTCTTATTTTATGAGTAAGGATGGGTATGAAAGGGGAACACCGTATTCATCCGTGTCACGCGGTGTGATCCCTGAGTAATACCTTACCTAGAAATTTAAGAGAAGAAAATGTATCATCAGTTTATGTTATTTATAACTTTTTTTAGGTTAAAAAAAATACAAAAAAATACAAATATTAAAAAAAATTAAAGGCATGTCATAGGTCATTGGGAAAAGCTGGTCACAACCGTACAAGCCATTGGGAGAAAAAATAGAACTAAAGGGAGACATGGGAATGCATTTTCAACATCAACCACCGGGTGACTTCATTCCATAATTTTCATTTTCAATGTCTTCGTTGAACTTCTATCATGCCCCTTCTATGTTTCAATTCTTTAAACACTGGGGATAGTGTATTCCAAGTTGGGGGGAGATGAAAACGTGTGGATGGAAAAATGTCATTAACCTTGAACATGATAACACACATTCCAAACTATGAAATTGGATATCAAATAATTTTGCATGCCTTGATTCTGATTTTAATGCAATTTAATGTGCATAGATATTGGAAAGTGAAGATTTGCGATGTGATTTTTCACTATTATATTTTCAGCCATTTAATAAAAAAACACAATGCAGGTCCTCTAGATTGTGGTGTCTTAGTTTGAGTTCTTGGGGACCCATAATAAATAGCATAGGATTGGCGACCATTTTAATTTTAACATGAGTATTCAAAAAAAACAATTGCACGTAGAGCAATGAATTAACCTAATGTGTGGCTTTCGGCACTTGGGGATCATGACTCCATAGTTGTCTGGCCCATATTTGGGCATTTTATCTCTATTTGTGGTAATTTTAATTTGTTTTTGATTGAGTTAACTCGAGATGAGGCCCGAGTATGTGAGATTCACTTGGTGCCCTAAGGTCTTTGAGCCTGGGAGTCATTGGCAATGTCTTGCTACATGGGTTGACTCGATTGAGTTCAATTTCCATTACCATGAAAAAATTGCAACAACAAAAAAACCAAAAAAAAATGAAAATAAAAAAATGATTACTCATCTTATTATTAAAATTTTATTTCTCCTAGAGCTTCCATCTTTTCTCCCTCGAATGGAAATGAACCCCCCATGTCTATTGTGACGCACAACACTTCATCATGCTTAAGTGAATTTGGATGAGATATGGAAATGAATTTGAACAAAGGAATGGGCAAGGGCTTGAGATATTCTTATGGAAACATCTTGTTTTAAATGATTTTTATGGGTTTCATAATTGTTTGGTATGTGATCTTTGGGTGAGAAATGTGTATTAAAATGTTTCTAGAAAAGGTCATTTGAATTTCATTTTTGTGAGATATATTTTGCTCGGGACTAGCAAAACTCAAGTTGGGGGTGTGATTAGCCAATAAAAACACATATTTTGATTACATTATAAGGGTATTAAATGTTTATTTTTGATCTTATGGGCCTGAGTTAGTGGATTTTAATTTTGAACATCCATTCTCATCACTTGTGCACTTCATGTCTAATATGCACCAATTTAGGCCCAATGATTCATATGATTTTAAAGAATTTAAATATACATATTTTAATTTTATGTTTTTGTAAATGGATCTTCACTTAATTATAAACATTTTTTACTCAGGGATAAATGGATTATTCATAATGGATGATGGAGATATTTGGCGATTAAAGGAAACAATTCTGAAGAAGGCAGATTGGTTATCATCCCACTGATCGGACTGTGGGGCCCACAATACAGGACCAATGAAGCCCAAAATTCATGTAAGACTAGAAGACATATATAGGAACAAATAATTATTCTGTTTCCAGTGCTAATTCGTCCTAAATTGTAGTGATTAAGGCGGCCCAAGTTGAAGATTCAATTCTGGGCCAGATTCTGCATCCCAGAAAAACAGCCCACTATTTTTATCATATCTAGCGAAAGGTTTATTATTTGGGGCTGAAATTTCACAGGATGTTAGGGGACATCAGGAGCTTAATTAAAGTCTTCTATGTCCAATTCTAATTCGGCATTTATAGAAGGTCCATTAGGCGAGTCGTTTCGGTAGATGCTAGATGGCTGCAAGTTCGGGGCAAGAAGTGGAAAAGTCTCTCAACATTAATGTTCCACCCACCTTTCCCCAACACAATTAATTAAAGGCACAAGGGATGTTGGGGGATCGTCCATGAATTCATTTTTTCCTATTTAACGAAGTAGTGGTGGAGGATTGAGGGATCTTGTATGCTTTGTTTCATTGTAATGTTTTGTTGTCCATTTAATGTTGTAATCATTCTTCATTCTCATGTATGTTATTTGAATCACATTTGTTCTTAATAAAATTTCTTCATTTCCACTTTTTATTTTCTTATTATAATCACTTTGATACTGTTTCTTTAAGGTTTTAATTTATTCACACCATCACTTGTGAATTTATTCACACAACGGTGGAGTGATCATTTCATTGTTTTATTTTTCTTCTCCAATTCTGCTTCTTTAAGTCGACTTCCCGCTTCCATTTATTTAATAGCATAAATGGAGGGCTAACCCCTTATGGGTTGGTCCTAGGGAGTTGCATGGGGAGGATTGGATTTTATTTTATGATCTAAAATTCTGTAATCATTTCATTAATAAAATATTTACATTTGATGATTAATTTCTTCTTCATCTTCGCCAACTTTAACAATGACAGATTCGAGTGCTAGTACGATCCAATTCATTGGAGTGATCATTAAATTGATCCTCTAAGTGCATTAGTGATTAGCCTTGGAATTTTGTAGGGATTAAATTGGTTAATGATGTTGAGGAATTATATCATTTCGTGGATACATCTTTAATTAGTGAAATGAATGTTATAAGAAAATAAATGCATCCAATCTAACCCTAGTAACAACTTCGGATCAACCCATCACCATTAATTGTTTTAGACTAATTAATTGTTTGCTTTAATTTATTTTCTTTAGATTAAATCAGTAGTTATTAAAATCAAATCAATCCAAATAGTTGGCCAATCCATAGCCAAATCCTTCCAAAATCAAAGTGTCTCTCGGTTTTTTCTTCGGTCCCTTTGGATTTGACCCCTACCTGTACTACAACGCCCGCATACCTGTAGGGTAAATTTGGGCGCAACCATTCATAGTCTGTTTTCACTGCAAAAATGTGTTGATTAAAATTTGATATATTTATTATCGAATCCCAAATCATATAATTAAATAAACCACTGAATCCAATTGGCATAAGTCTTTCCATTATAACATGACAATCATGAATTTTTAATCTGGAAATATGACCATTATTAACACATCTATGAAAATTAAAAGCCTAGAAATCTGGAAGTCTCAAATCATCAATCCAATTAAAATATAATATGTTACTCTCTTTGGATGGTGTATTTGCTGCTTTTGGCTTCACTATCCTCTGTGATCTGGCATTTTGAAACAGCTCAAGTTTCGGTCATATTCAAATTTGGGAAATATATAATCGTGTATTTACATTATATTTCTAATACATGGTTTAACCAAAACAGTATTTAATAAATTATAAATACAATTCATCTCAATATTCATTACATCCAATATGTGGTGGAACAAATAATCAGACAAATATGGAATATCCCAAAAAATGCTCAGTTTTATCCAATTATGCTCTTTTCCAGAGCCATGAATTTTCTGTTGGTTTACTGTAGTCCCAAATGTGATGGGAGGTAATGAAAATATAATAGATTTCAAATCTGTACCTAAGATCATTTTTGGAGGTTCATCCCTTTCAACTGTGTCTTTTCTAAAATGGGATTGGTTTCTCCAAAAATGATGATTGGTTGGATGAAACCTTCGATGTAAGTCAAAATAACATGTGTTTTTTCATTGATGAGCATAAAGTATTTTTTGTCTTTCATACAGTATGGAAATGATTTCGGACCATGTGTAATACCGCCAAATTACATGCCATATGCCGGGAATACAATAATCATCCACATAAATTGAAATTTTAATATGAAATTTCATTTTGCAGCAACTTCATAAGTACTAACACCATTACCTCATAATGAATTTAACTCATCAATCAATGGTGAAAAAAAAACATCAAAATTCTTTTTCGGATGTCCTGTAATTAATAAGGTCAAGAAGATATAGGGCTCCTTCATCAACATCCATGGAGATAAATTGTTCGAAGTTATAATGACCGGATAACATGAATACTTACTACCATACGAACCAAATGTAATGAAACCATAAGTAGAAAGACCCAATCATATGTTTCAGGATTCTAATGAAAAAGATGGGTGCATTTGGTCAAAATGTTTACATAAATTACCATCTGATGGAAGATTAAAGCTTTTATCGGTTGAAATATAGGTTTTGTTCCATGACATCATTGACGATTTGTTCTAGAACATAAACAAATGCTGCAACCTGGGTGTACGGGGGAAATATCTCAACTGTTTCACAAGAATCGATCCAGACGTCCCCGGTTGAGCTTCATAATACCTCGATTGTCCACATGTGGGACAAATATCCAGAGGCTCATTTTCACAAGAATATAACATGTCATTAATTTCACATGCTTGGATATTCTGATAACTAAGGCCTAAATTATAAACCATCCTCTTTCGCTGATAGTAATTTGTAGGCAACACATTTCCTTCCGGTAATAGTTTTTTAACCAAATAAAGTATTTGATCAAAACAGCTGTTGGAAATTGAATTATCTAATTTAATATCCATAAATTTTGAAACCTCTTATAATTTTATTTTCTTGCAACTAATATATAATGCATCATCAGCAGACCTCAAAAACTCATAAATTCATAAGGTGCCAACTCAGGAGTTAAATCAATAGCATCCTGAGTTTCAGTTTGTTGAACAGATGGACATGCACCATCATGTACTGAATTCTAAAAACGTGATGAATCCATAATCATGTTATTTGTATCTTCCATGGAACTCTGTTCAATGTGTTGATACCAAAAAACATTATCTTGTCGAAATCCAAACCACAAAAGATGTCTCCCAACCTTGTCAAATGTGTTAAACATTCCCAGAGCACATTTTTTACAATGACACATAGTTTTTCCTTCTGAAAAAAATGATGGTTTTGATGATGAAAATAATAAAAATCTTCAACACCCTCAATATAAATAGGATTCAAACCAGAACCATTTGTATTTCTCTGTTGATTTATCCAAGTGAAATAATATAGTAATGACAATTTTCGACTTCCTTGTTCAATATTTTTCTACAAAATAGAAAATCATTACTATTTTTGAATAATTTGAAATTTGAAAAACATTATCCAAAAAATGATGATAAATTATTACAAATACTTTTAAATAATTACAATTAATTACGGGAAACCATATTTCCAATTGATTGACAGCTACTCTTTTGTCCGACTACTCATTTACTTGAAAATTTTTCACACTGAAGTCACAGTGAAGAATCTACCCGGAGGTACACTTATTCATTCTTGTGCATATGAGAAATAATAAGCGTACCTCTGAGATGATTCTTCTTTGTGATATTAGTTTGAAAAAGATGCAAGTAAATGAGACGTCAGACAAAAGAGACCCCTTTTCGTCGATGAATCTTCTTATTGAAACTGTCACATCCAAAAAACAGTATGAAAAAAGTGGTCCTATGAATGCATATTCAAACTCGTACATACGAGTTTGGATATGCATACATAGAAGAATAATTTTTATAATTTTTTGATTCGGTGAGAGTTGAAATGAGAAGATTCATCATGTAAAAGGAGTTTCATCAATGCAATGAATATTTTTCCAATTTATTATAATTGATTTTATTATTTTTTATTGCTAATTATTGATAATTATTGCTAATTATTGCTAATTATTCATATTTATTTATATATAATGATATTTATTGCTATTTTAATGCTATTTGTTGTTATTTTTTCTATTGATTTCTATTTGTTTCTATTTGTGGCTATTTGTTGCTATTTGTTTCTATTTGTTGCTATTTGTTGCTAATTTTTTCTATTTTTTGATATTTTGTTGCTATTATTTGATATTTGTTGCTAATTATTGATAATTGTTGCTAATTATTGATAATTGTGGATAATTATTTCTATTTATTGATAATTATTGCTAATTAATGCTATTTCATGCAATTTGGGGCTATTTTTTGCTATTTTTTGGTAATTATTGATAAATATTGCTATTTATTTCTAATTATAACTGTTTATAACAAATTAGTGCTAATTATTGCAAATTATTGCAAATTGTTTCTAATTATTTCTAATTAATGCTAATTATTTCAAATTATTGTTAATTATTGATATTTATTACTAATTATTGCTAATTATTGCTAAATATAGAGAATTATTTTTATTGATTGGTATTTATTGCTATTTATTTCCATTTATTGATAATTATTTATATTTATTGTTAATTATTTCTATTTATTGCTAATTATTTCTCATTATTGCTAATTATTATAAATTATTTCTATTTATTTCTATTTATAGGTGTTTATTGCTATTTGTATCTATTTATTTCTAATTATTTCTAATTATTGCTATTTATTACTATTTATTACTATTTATTGCAATTTATTGCAATTTATTGTTAATTATATCTAATTATTTCTAATTTGTCCTAATTATTGCTAATTATTGCTATGTATTGCTAAATATTGGTAATTATTGATATTTATTGATATTTATTGTTATTTATTGCTATTTATTGCTAATTTTTTCTATTTATTTATATTTATTCATATTTATTTCTATTAACTACTATTTATTATAATTTATACGTATTTATTACTATTTATTTCATTTTATTACTATTTATTTCTATTTATTACTGTCTATTTCTATTTATTTCTATTTATTTCTATTTATTTCTATTTATTAGTATTTATTACTATTTATAACAATTTTTACTATTTATTACGAATTATTACAAATTATTAATAATTATTACTAATAATTACGAATTATAACGAATTATTAATATTTAAAAGTAATTATTACTATTTATTTCAATTTATTACTATTAATTACAATTTATTAGTATTTATTTGTAATAAATTACTAATTATTAGTATTTCTTACAAATTGTTACTATTTATTACTAATTATTACTAAATATTACTAACTATTAATTATTATTACTAATTATTACTAATTATACTAATTAATATTATTTATAAGTATTTATTAGAATTTATTACTATTTATTACTATTTATTAGTAATTATTACTAATTATAACTAATTATTACTATTTTTTACTATTTTTTACTATTTTTTACTATTTTTTACTATTTATAACTATTTATTACTAATTATAACTATTTATTACTTTTTATTAGTATTTAGTAGTATTTGTTACTATTTATAACTATTTATTACTGTTTTTTACTAATTACTAGTTATTTGTTTGTATTACTAGTTGTTACTATTTATTACGATTTATTACTCCTTATTTATATTTTTTTAGTATTTTTTAGTATTTATTAATATTTATTAGCCTTTATTAGTATTTATTACAAAGTATTTCAATTTATTTCTATTTATTTCTATTTATTACTATCTATTTGTATTTATTAGAATTTATTACAATTTATTAGTATTTATTAATATTTATTATTTTTTTATTAGTATTTATTAATAGTTATTAGTAATTATTACTATTTATTACTAATTATTACTAATCATTAATAAATATTACTAATTATTACTAATTATTACTAATCAAAACTAATTATTACTAATTATTACTAATTATTACAAATTATTATTAATTATTAATAATTATTACTCATTATAACTAATTATTACTAATTATTACTAATTATTGTATTTATTAATATTTATTACTATTTATTACAAATTATTTCTATTTACTACTATTTATTACTATTTATTACTATTTATTACAATTTATTACAATTTATTACTATTTATTACAAATTATTACGAATGATTACTAATTATAATGAATTATTACTAATTATTACTAATTAATACAAATTATAACTAATTATTTCTAATTATTACTAATTACTACTAATTATTACTAATGATTACTAATTATTACTAGTTATTACTATTTATTACTATTTATTACTATTTTTACTATTCATTACTAATTATTACTATTTAGTACTATTTGATAGTATTTATTAGTATTTATTAAAATTTATTAGTATTTATTAGTATTTATTAGTATTTATTAGTATTTATTAGTATTTATTACTATTTATTTCTATTCATTGCTTTTTATTAATATTTATTACTATTTTTTAATTTATCAGTATTTATTACTATTGATTAGTATTTATTAATATTTATTACTATTTTTTAGTATTTATTAATATTTTTTAGTAATTATTTCAAATTATTAGTATTTATTACTAATTATTAATGTTTATTTATTAGTATTTATTAGTATTTATTAGTATTTATTAGTATTTATTATTATTTATTACTATTAATTAGTATATATTTTTAATTATTAGTATTTTATACTGATTATTAGTATTTATTACTATTTATTAGATTTTATTAGTATTTAATACTATTTATTAGTATTGAATAGTATTTATAAGTATCTATTACTAATTATTAAAAATTAATACTATTTATTACAAATTGTTAATTTTTATTACTATTTTTTTTCTATTTATTACTATTTATTTCTAATTATTACTAATTATTGTTAATTACTATAAATTACTGCAAAATACAGCTACTAAATACTAATAATCGCTAATTATTAATATGCATTACTAATTAACGTTAATATATTAATTATTAGTAATTACTAAGAATTAGTAATAATAATTTTATTTTATTTTTACAAATAAAAAATGATGACAAAAAAATTTAAATCTAACATAATTGCAACTAATCAACTATAATTAAAATTAATATAAAGAAATGAAATAAATACTAAATTAAATAAAACATAAATACCTTTAAACTTCATCTCTTATAATTGTAGGACGCTTCACAAATTTTTCATAAAAAAAACTAACTGTTAAAAATTTTTACTCTAAAATTAGAGTATACAAAAGCAAAGAAGAAGAAATTTAGGAGAAGAGAAGAAATAACGAACGAGGTATATATAGGTTCGATTAGAGGCGACGAGACTATTAGTGATGGGATTCCCTATACTAATAGTACTTTTTGGGACGGGTCCCATCGCAAATACCTTCAACCGCATTAATTACGGTCGGAAGATAAAAGGTTATTCGCGACGGGGCCCATCGCAAAAAGTAACCTGCCGACACACTATTTGCGATGGGACAACATCCCATCGAAAATAGGGTTTTACCGCTGCCAGTTATTTACGCCGGGTCACGTCACAAATACCCTTTGATGGTGAAACAAGTTGCGACGGGGGATCCCCCATCTTATCGCCCCCCGTCATTTGCGATGGGGCCCTATTCCTGTAGCAAATAACCTCTTCGACAAACTATTTATGATGAGATTTAATCCCTGTCGCAAATAATAGTTTTTCCCATATTGAAATGTGATTATTTATTTTCATGGAGTTCCATCTGTTATAGTCTCTAATAAGGATCATTGTTTGACATCTAACTTTTAGAGATGACTCCTGGAGGAACTAGGTTTCTAGGTATGTTTGAGCATGGTACATCATCTGGAGGTGGAAGTCCATTCATAATGAGCTATATAGAGTCATGAGGACTTGTTACGTGCATATTTCCTTGACTTTTTTTGAACATGGGATACCGATTGGGGATTGGATGAGTATGACTATAGAAATAGTTACCAGTATACTATGAGAATGGATCCTTTTGAGGACATGTGTGGATAACCATGTAGATCTCTATTTTGTTTGTCAGATATTGGTGAAGCTTCCCTAGATGGACTATGTTTGTTCCAAGATATGACATTGAAGAATTAGTTGATTCCTCAAAGAATTATAATGGCACTAAGCTTGTATATATATTGTGTTGATCATCATGAATACAAATTACAGATTAGAGTGGGTGAAAAAGTTCCCTTGAGAGTTTCAACTTTGTTGGGTCACCAAACTCTTGGTAGACTAGGAAATATTTTTCTAATGTTTGAGGTTACTTTTGAGATTATTGAGTGTGTAGTGAATTTGGATTACCATTTATCACATACATCATAATTGACATCGAGCCACACCATGTTTCATGTATCACAATATAGGAAGTATCTTTATAACCCTTCCCATGACATGAATTATGATGATATTGATATTAAACATGATTTATCCCTGACTATGTATCCAATCAAGAATATTAATTTTGAGAAAAAGGTTCTTTATGGGAAGATAATTACATTGGTCCTTGTTCCATGACAACATTGTATTGATTTTCATGAGGCTTGGGAGTGTATGGAACTAATAAGAGAGAATTGGTCTCATATCCCTAATATGAAATATTCTGTAAATAATTTTTAGGATATAAAGGGTTTATGTTTTGGACGTTATAATATCTCATTAACCTCGTTCAGGTAATTCTTTACCTTGTCCAGTTTCCCTTCTTTTTGGGTGTGTTTCCATGTGTATTTTATTTTTGTTGAAAAAGATGGTTTTCAGTAGGGATCTGTACCATGTTGTAGGGGAAGCAGCATGGATAGTCCTAGCTATGATTTATAGGAGGTTGTTGTGAAGTAGGGGTCTAAGGGATAGATTTGGTTGGTTCTACAAATTTGGACACCCGTACAATGTTGGGAGTCAACTGCGTTATAGATCCTCTGGGGGAGTTCAGGGATCCTATGTGATTTTATGGGTGGTTATGACAAGGTGTATTCGATGAACCATTGACATACTTGGGTTAATAGGATCTGGGTGATGTTTGTGGTGTGTTTTTAGGAAGTTGATTGATGGGGAGGTGATACGGGGTGGTCTGGTGTGATTGTACAGTGGTAAAGGGTATTTTTACCATTTTTCCCATTGGATATGGGGGGATACAGTGTGTTATGTATTTTTAGATACTAATATGTCATGGGATATTTTAAATTCCAAATTCCTACATATTTATCCTAACTCGAATTTTTAGATATTAATGGATCTCAAGATAGGATTTTGACTCCACCAACCCTGTCTTTTGGCGTATCGAAGCACCTGTGATTGTAATCGATCTCCTTCTGGTAAGTGAATCTCTACACATTTTTATTCTCCTAATATTCTATTATTTGAAAATTATAAATTGATAGATCATTTTTTAATTGATATATCTAATAACTATTTCGATGGATCTTTATTCTAGGTATTTTTCATGATCCCATATGCTTTCTTTTCATTGGAAGATCCTGTTTTGGGAGTTGTGTTCCATATTTATTTTCCTAAAATTGAAACCCTTATTTTCAGGATTTATTTTGAAATGAATTATTATATGATATAGAAAATCCAGAAATGAGATGATTAATGTTTTATTTCAGGAAGGATGTGGAAATTGTGAAAACCTGCAATTTTAATGGAATTGAAATTGTTTGGAGATTAAAGAAAATTTGATGGATTGATTTGGAAATTGATTTGATGAAATTATTTGATGTTGAACCCTAGGATAATTTAATTTAAATGAAATATGATTTTAACTGAATTAATTGATTAAAACCAATGTTTTGGATTTTGTATGTGAAAGGCATGGTGAAAAATAAAATTAAGAAATTATATTTTTAATTGATTTGAAATGATTTATTTTCCCCAAATTGATTTATTGATTGATTTGTTAACATCTCAGCCTAGGTTGTTGGTGGGTAATTAGGAAAATAAATCCAATATATTACCCCATATAAATGGATTTATGATGACAAGATTAACATTAAATTACTATGGAATCATTTCCCCAATGGGGAGTTGATTCCCAACAGCCTGAGCTAAGGGACAAGTTCACACATTGAGTCGGGAACATTAATTGAGTAGTGTGAGGAACCTATTTCTTGAAAATAATATACCACATGGATTATTACATGGTTCTATGATATATTTTTATTTGATGATTACATTCCATTTATTATGAACTAATTTATTCATGTTAATTATTTTATATATATTTTTATATAATCAACTCATTTAAGACTATATTGATATATATACTTTCTTTTTGAATTGGAATCCTGTTTTTTTATATTTTAATTTCATTCTATGACTTTTATTATTTCAATATGAATCCAAAAATGGTTTAATTTTTATGGAACTGATTATGAAACACTTGGGGAGACCCTATAGGTATTTACAGGTCACACCCTACATTTTCCTTTGGGTATTTATAGATTATCATATGTACAGTAAAAGATAAATTAAAGTGTTATTGGGAGGTGGTGAATGTTATTGATCCTTGGGACCCTGAGTAACTGATAGGACTAGTGAAGATATGATCCACATATTACAGAGGGACGTATGAGCTTTTAACTTAATAAATGTTTTGTCCTTGAGGTTGTATTATTTTGGGTTTTTATTACTTGATTGATTCTTTTACATTCTCATTGATGAGTCTTGAAAATTATAAAATTTATTTTTTGGATGGCTTCCATTTTTTTAGAAAATATACTTCCCATGTGATTCTTGTGTGATACTAGGTGCCAATAGCCAACTCATTAGGATGGAGAAATTTTTTAGGCTATTTCCGTATTGGCTCAAGTATTAGTATACCATTATATCCGGGCTATTTCCTGAAAATTATAGTCCTTATAAATATGTCCATTATATATATATATATATTATATGTATAATGATGTTATTTAGTTTTATTAAAAAAATAAACTAATATAATCCGTAAATAATTTAGAATGAAATAAAAATATCATATTTAATTAAAATATTTATTTATGAATATATTTTTATGCATTAAATATTATTATTAAAGTATAATATAATGTATTTATTCAATTTAAATAAATATTTTAGTATCAATGTACTGATACGATTTAATTTTTATAATATAAATAATTACTATTAATAGTACTTATTGAATATTATTTAATATAAAATTGATATTTTTCTAAGATCTTATTTTAGATGCTTTTTTCTTTTAATTATTCTACAATAAATAATTATTTTAATGAAATGTATTTATAAAATATACAACAAAATAAATTAACTTACATTCTATACTTATTACTTAGATATTAATAAGAATATATATATGTTTTTCTTAAAAGTTCTAATTTATGAAAATTGATTTTATGCATTATGAGTGCTTTTATTAAAATTAATTTGTATAAAATACTTAAATTTAGAATATTATATATGGTTTTAATATTTTTAATCATCATAAATAATCTTAGTAACAAATCTATTTTCATTTATTAATAAAAAAAGTTACCAAATTAAATATTATTAAGCTAGGTAAAATAGTTTTTTTCCATCAATTATATTTATAAACATTGTGTAAATTATATATAAATCAACCAAATTGATATATTTAGGGGATGAATAAAATATGATTTGTATGTATATAATAAATATATTAAAAATCATTTAGTTACTATGGCATGATTTCCCCATTGGGGAATTGATTTCCAATGGCATGAGGTGAGGGATATGTGCACACATTGAGATGAGATCATTAATCGAGTAGTGTGAGGAACATATTTCTAGAAAATAACATACCACATGAATTATTACATGGTTCTATGATATGTTTTGATTTTATAGTTAATTTCCATCAATTATAAACTGTTTTATTCATGTTATTTTTTATATAAATTTTTATATAAAAAACTCATTTACAACTATATTGATATATCTAAATATTTTTGAATTAAAAGAATGTTTCTTTGAAAAGATTTAAATTTCATTCCATGAATTTTTTTATTTCAATATTAATTGTAAATTTTTTATTTTTTATGGAATTGATTGTGGAACACTTTTTTAGACCCTACTAGGCTCTATATCCCACACATAACCTGTTCGTTTGGGTATTTATAGATTATCTTATTTCAAGTACATGAAAAATAAATTTTTCATTGGGAGGTAATGGATGTTCTTGATCATTGGGACCCAGAGAGTTTGAGGTGACTAGTGAAGATACGATCCTCCTATTATAAGGGACATATGAGATTTTATCTTGATAGATTTTGTGTCCATGAGAATTTATTCAATTTGGGTTTTCTTTCCAGATTGATTTTAGTACATTATATTTGTTGAGTCTTGAGAATAATAACTTTTATTTTTTGGTTGTCTTCTACTTTTATTTTTGAAAAAAATAGTTCCCTTGTGATTCTTGAATGATGTCAGATGTTAGTATCCAAACTGGTGGGATAGAGAAATATTTTTAGGCTATGTCAGGATAGGATCAAGTATTAGTGTACCAGGGTATCCGGGCTGGTTTATGAAAAATATATTCCATAGAAATATGGCCTTTTGATATACATATGTTTGATAGGTTCTAGGAAGATATTTATTTTTAGTTATAAAATAAAATAATATAGTCCCAAAATAATAAAGAATGAAATAAAAATATAATATTTAATGAAAATATTTATTTATGAAAATATTTATATGAATTACATATTACTATTAAAGTATAATATAATTTTTTAAGCATTTAAAATATATATTTTAATATGAATGTATTTATAAAATTAAATTCTTATAGTACAAGTATTTAATTATAAGAGTACTTGGTTAATTTTATTAAAGATAAAAGTGATATTTTTATAAGAACTATTTTAAGTGTTTTGTTATTTTAATTATTCTTTACGAAAACATAATTTTATTGAAATATATTTATAATATATAAATAGTAAAATAAATTAAATTCCTTTATATACTTATTACTCAGAAATTAATAAGAATATATTTATGTTTTTGTTAAGAGATATATTTTTCTAAAATTGTTTATATTAATTATGAGTTCTTGATTTAAAATTAATTTGTATAGAATATGTAAATTGAAAATAATAAAATGGTATTTATATTTTTAATCATCATAAATAAATTCAGTAAAAAGTAAATTTTCATTTTATAATAAAAAATATACAAAAGTAAATATTTGTTTGCAGGGTAAAATAATTTTTTCAAAGAATTACGTTTATAAATGTTGTGTAAATATTATATAAATAAACAAAATTGATATATTTTAAATAATGAATAAAATTAGATTTTTTATATACAAAATATATTAACACTCATTTAGTTAGTAATTGATATGAAATCATAATTAAAGTACTTAATGTATAAAAATACATTTTTTCTAGAAAAAACAGTTTTTTCTATTTCATATGTTTTAATTTAAAATTAAATTTTAGAATATTTATAAATATTATTAAATTAAATGGATTCAAAATTATAAATTGAAACCTTAAAATTTTTTATGAAGATATATCTTATATTTTTAATAAAAATAATAATTACTACAGTAAATATTTAATAAATGCTAAACGGTAAAAAAGGTAATTTACCATGGATTAATTTTACTAAATAAAATTTTCACTAATATATTCTATAATAATATTTTTAGTTATGAAAGTCATTCCCGCATTTCTCGGAATTAATTTTTTCACCTAATGAAGTTAACTCTTAGGTGATTATATCTTTACCCCTCATCTAACATTATTTCCCATGGAAATGTACCTCTTTTCACTTATAAAAGGTGCTCACATCCACCCACATCATGCAAGACTTAAACTATGAAATTACATTGAAGATATACAACTTTTTACTCCCCTATAGTAATATTCCACATTTATTATCCCTTTATTATAATATAGTTTCCTATGTCTTTCAATTCCAATAAGTCTTTCTAGTGAAGATTCAAGTCCTCAATGTGAGTATTATCGACTAACAAATATTTTATTCTCTATCTTACACATTCATCCTACTCAAACAATATTATAAAAATAATAATATAATTAAATAATTATTAATAATTTAATAAAATTTATTGTATTGATGGAACATTGATTATCTCTCTCTCTCTCCATCCATTGGGAAATGAAAAGTTACTCGTGTTTTGTGTGGTTTACGGCCTCCATAAGAGACATATTTTATTTTTCATCACCCACTTACAAGGATAGTTTTACTAATTAATTTGATGATAATAAGGAATATTTATTAAATTATCAAGATTTTAAAATGATAAAATTTTAATTATACTAATATACAACTCATTATTAACCTACTATGTTCATTAAACATTTCTACAACAAACATGCCTTGAATTTCAACTTCATAAATTGCATCTAAAAATCTCATGGAATGGAATTGTAACATTATAAATAATTATGGTATATATACTATAGTACATAAAATAATATATTAATGATGAAATTAGCATTAAAGCATGGGGATAAACATCAACATTACAAAGTGTGTGTGAAACAATAAAAATCAATAACATCCATTGATGAAAATAAAAATTCAAAAATATTAAGTGTATAATTAATGGTTATAATTTAATACTATAAACTGTAATAGATATGAATTAGGTTATGAATTAATTTATTATAATTACTATTTTTATTTTACTAGAGGTTAATGTGATTCCATAGAAATCAACAGTAAAGGTAAGGGTTTTTTCCACTCAACCATTTTTTATTTAGTCATAATTTTTTTCCCATGGCTATGATCTTCAAATATTATTATAATTTTACATTTCATTATTTCATATGAGACTTTCCATTATTCACTGGGCAATATTTATTCTTATATAAAAAATCTTCTAGTTTTTTGGATTCCATTTTTTCATAAAAATATTACGTTGATAAGAATAATTTGTATCCTCTCCAATGGCTCTTTTTCATACATGTCCATATTCTTTCATTCATAAAATGTTTATCTTTATTATTTTGATACAAAAACATGTATTATCTCATGTGACCCTAATATTAATCCTTACCTTTTTTTTCAAAATTATGATTTATTACTCTTTTAAATGATGTGGGTTTCAATATATATATTTTAAATTATAAAAAGACCTCTCTTTTCACAATCATATATTTTATATTCCACACCAAATTTTTTGAATAAACTATTATTTACATTAAGGGATATATTATTGTGATTTAATTTAATATGGTGTTTAAAAATAATCATGTTATTTTCTTGAAAATTACATTTGGAAGTGACTCAAAATTATCCTTTTACAAGAGGTATTAAAGTGTTTTATGAAATCTAATTTTATGATTAGGGTTCATTGTTCCTATATATATATAAAGGATCTATATACTATGGAGTGATATTTCAGGAATATCTATATATTTTACCGTATAAATGTCTCTTTTTTGGTTGATTTTTTTGGTATAAACTGATCTAGTTATTGATATCTTTTTATGTGATACCGTTTAGAAATGTTACAAAACACATTATATATCCATGCATTCTTCAAGATATGATATATGATTTTTTTAATGTGTCACACATGTTTATGTATTATTATTATTTGAGGATTTGAGTATAATATATCCGTCCAATGCATTATTTAATGTTCTATTTCTCATGATATAATTATATATAATTATTGTTGATGCTCCATCCACTATAAGAATCATGTAGTGACGCCTACAACACTATGTTATGGAAATAATGTAGTGATTAATTCTCCATTATGATTAAGGAAACAACTATTGATTATGGTAATCCTAAGTTATTATTTATTATTCTTATACTCATGACACATTTGTATGTTATATGGTAAGTGATTTTTCATTATTATTTTCTAATAAGTCATCACTCATATTCCATGTTAAATGTTTGATAGTTTACATTTCATTATATTATGCCCTATGACTTATTGATAATTTTTTACCTTACTTGTAATTTAATATCACCCCTTAATCGGTTTTCTATTCCTCATGTTATATAGATAATTATAACACAATATAAATTTAGGAGTTATAATATAGTGAAATTGTGGAGGAATGTTCTATATTATGTGAAATACTATCTGTATGTATCTAATGTCTAAAGGAACTAATCCTTTGGATAATAGGATTTTGATATTATTGTGAGATGTAATGTTTAATTACTCTGGGATATATATAAGTTTATATTATGAATTATCACTTGGTATTTAATATAGTTTGTAAAATATGTATTTTTCATCATACCTAAGAGTTTGGGTCTAAAGAATCTAGGTTGGTATCAGAGTAGGATTTAATTATTTTAGGTATTTGGGGAAAAAAATTGTTAAAAAAGTATTGATAAGTTTAAATATTGGAAAAAATTTAGTAATTTTGTTAATGTAGAGATTGTTTGGTTTATTAGAAAATGCATCCCTATCTAGATATAAATAAGTTTAATCGGGCTTTAGATCAGATGTAGCTTGGGGTAATAACCCTGAAAATCATTTTTTAGTACTAAATCGATCTTTAATTAGTGCACAAATAATTATACAAAAGACACTCACAGTTTGAAACCCCTTGGGGATATGGTTTTTCTGATTTATATGATCTTTATGAACTATTATGAAATATTTAAATAAAATTCAATGTGGTAATATGTATATATATATATAACTAGTTATGTTGTCTAAGAAAATGACTATTGACTACCAAGGTTGAACTGATGGAGTTATAGGTTAATAAAATTTTATCATATTTGAAACATGAGTATCATAGGTTTAAATGAAGGTGTAATAAGAGAGGAAATATCATGATATATTTTTTATATTAATAAAATAATTTACAAAGATTTTGTTGGATAGTACCAAACCATTTTGGATTTATTATTTTGTTGGAAGGAGGATCGTGAAAATTAATTTCTCGAATGTATGTCTCTAGAAACTCTTAAATAATAATATTTTTTAAAAATAGTATTCTAGTCACACTTAAGATAGTTTTCTTTATATCTCATTGTAAATTATTTATTGAGTCATGTGTACCATATAAATACCGTTATCCATTTTTATTAGGTATTGATAATTAAAAATTATGAGGAAGTAATTTATATAATGGAGATAAAGTTACACCCCATGTTTTAAGAAAAAATTTTATTCATTAAACTATAAGTCTATCAACCTTAAAAATATTTTTTATTCATTCACTAATATTAAACCTGAATAGAGAAAAGATATACAGGATATGATTCAAACTACCATCAATTTATTAAATCATAATAAAAAATTACAAGAAGATAAAATGAATATAAGTATAACATTACATGGATGATTACATCTACAAAAAGTCCAGAAAAAACGTGAAAATAAATAGAAAAATAATATCTTCTTTAAAATTAGGACATTTCTGGGATTATCTTTTTCCTTGAGAATCAGAATTAGTAGAACCAAATCATTAATGAGAAATAACAACATCAAATGGTAAATGATGTTATAAAATATAAAATAATAATTAAAGCAATTATAAGTATGATTTAATTTTTAATAATGGAATGAACTTATGGGGAGTAATGGTGGAAATAATGTCATTACAAAGACAAATATAGTCATTGGAAATTTGTTCATAGGAAATATGGTAATTAGAAAAATGGTCATTGGATATAAATATATCATATACCTATAATTATTTTTAGAATTTTTTGTAAAAGAATTAAAATAATATATTTTAGAGAAAATGATGAATGAAAAAAATATGATATTTAATTACAATATTTATTTAAAAACCCATTTTTAAAAATTATATATTAATATTAATGTATGACATGATGTATTTATAAAATTTGAAGAAATATTTTAATATCAAGGGATTGATAAAATTAAAATTTTAACATATAAATAATTACTTTTAATGGTATTTGGTAAAGTTTATTTATTAAAAACGTGATATTTTCAAAGAACATATTTTTAAAGTGTTGTGTTTTATAAATAATCTTATATAATGAATTATTTTAATGAAAATTATTTATAATATATAAAATAAAATAAAATAAAATCTATAAATTTTTATTACTAGAAATTTATTAATAATAAATTCATTTTATGCATTAATTATATATTTTTCATAATATTTTTAATGCATCATGCAAACTTTGTTAAAATTAATATTCATAGTCACTATAAATTGAGCATAAATAAATTGTTTTAAATTTTTTAATAATAATATAAAACATTTTTAATAATATAATTTTATTTTTTTACCATAAAAATATGTTACCAAAGTAATTATTAAATATCACAATAAAACAATTATTTTGCAGAGAATTATTTTTATAAACACTGAGAAATTTTTATCTAAATAAATATAATTAATCTCATTTAGATGATAAAGAAAATTTTATCTATAAACATTAAAAATATATATAAAAACTAATTTAATTATTAATTAATATAAAGTACGGATAAAAAAACATAATGAATAAAAACACATCTTTCTCTAAAATATAATATTCTTTCTATATCTTTTATTTTAATTTAAAAAATAAGTTTCTCAAATTTAAAAGTTGGATTATATTAAATGGAGTCAAAATTTTGATTCATCACATAAAAATTATGTGTTAATGTTTATTGTATACTTTTAGAAAAAATGATAATTACCATATTAAATATTTAATAAATTTAAATGGTAAAAAAGAGGTAATCTACCAAGGATTCAATTTTACTAAATCAACTTGATTCTTAGACATTCTGGAAGAAACCTTTTAGGTATTAAATCTACATCGACATGTATCTCAATCTATTATTCACTTAACATTCATAACTATCATGTGACTCCATATTCACCCCTCACATAACATTATTTTTCAAATAAATTTTCCACCTTTTCACTTATAAAAGGATCTCACATCCACTAAATTTTTTCTAAACATATCCTAAAAAATTACATATAAACCCTTGTTATTTTTACTCTCTGAGATACATTTTCCATATTTTTACCCATAAAATTATAATAGTGTATAAATTCCTATACATAAAAGAAGTATTTGAAAAGAAGATCGATGTTCTTAACATGAGTTATCTCTACTCCCTAACTATTTATTTTCTATCATTCTCATTCACACCCCACCAAATCATTATAAATATACTAATATAATGAAATTTGAATCATTATTAAACTAAAATGTAATTATATTGATGGAACAACCTTTATTTATATCTAAAATTCCATTAGAAAATGAAAACGTTAATCTTATAATGTGTGATGTAATGCCCCGGCCTCAAAATCCTGGAGCTTGTGCATTATTCTAAAACATTTCCATGATTACATGGAATCATGTCTCGAAGGACCAATTAGTTTAGCAGTCTTGGAAAATAGATTACATATATGAATGTTACATTTCACTTTCTAACATAAAACAGAGCATAAATAAACCTTTTAGAACACCATTATTTCCCTAGATTAATACTATATATCAATCATAATACACTTATTTTAATCTTGAGAAAATAATACATATTAAAGGGGTTAGATCTGATGCTCAGTAAGGATAACAATATAGCATAAACTATCATAAATAAGCATAAAAATTTAAGGCAATTTATTAGACTAAAACACAAGACTTTTAAACATAAACATCTGCATAATATAAAAAATATAAATCAAATAATTCCATATACTTATTCACATGGATATTCTACTAGTCGAACAATAACATGTAATATCAATAGCGAATCTCATAATAGTGGAATTCATAATATCGGACATCATAATCACATAGTCAAGGCGTCCTTCCAAGACTAAAAATAAAAAAATTCTCAAGGCCATATTCCAAGACAATATTTTGTCTCATCAGACCTACTAATTCATCGATTGCTAATGTGGGCCCCTACCATCACTTACTTCATCCAATTCATTCTTCATATGAAAAGGATGAAACATAACATAAATATTCATATTAAACTAGCATAAAAAATGTTAATGGTTTAACTGTAACCTGTGTATTAAATAAAAATAGCACCAACATAGTCAAACATATCATAAAACTATCAATACAATATGGAAAATTGTATCATAACAAATAAACTATAAATAGACATAAAATCCAACAATAAATGTTGACAAAGATGAAATCAATCCAAAAACTATTTGAGTGAAATATATCTTTCCACATTAAAATCATTAAAAAATCGCATAATTATAAAATAAAACATTTATCATGACAATATTATTATAATCATGTAAGGGAAGCTTAAAAGGTGTTTTAACAGCATAAAATGGTCACACATGAAGTATAAGTCAAAAAAAATTCTTTCCCTAAATTTTCGAAAAGGTCAAAAAGTACCTTCTTTGGAAAACGAAAAAATGATTCCTTTCAAAAAATATTTTTAAATGTAAAAAAATGGTATAAATTAGTTTATAACACAGTATAATAAATAGTTAAAATGATATAAAATACATTTTTTTGAAACATGGATGTGGATGATAAAGATGTCTCAGCAGATACTTACGTATAATCAACCTTGGATAATAAAGAGATTGAAAAATTTTCCCTTACCTTGGCCATTTCTTTAGTCGAGGGTACATTATTCTCCTATATAATGGTTAAATAGTTGTTATTAAATTATACAAGAACGACATAAAGAAATATAATATCATATATGATCCTCTAATATTGCTTTGTTAATAATAATTTAGTATTATCATCCTTTTGGGTGTTAACTGATTCGTTTTCCTCTATATGTTGGTTTTGTTAAATAAGTCATGTTTGTTTTGGATAGGATGTATTTGATTCATATCTAGAATGATATTAAGTTCTAAAACATTATTTTTAATCATAAAATTAAAATTATTCAAGAATGGTTACGATGGTGAATGAATCTCATTTAGTCATGGAGACCGTAAGTCGTACATACGTACGAGTCACGATATCATTATATTGATATTGAAATTTTATGTAATTGGATGATATATTATATATAAAGAACAATTAAAATGTTATATTTATTATTTACATCAATTATACTCATTATTATATCCATCTAAATAAATATGTGTTCAATAAAAAACTACACCACGACGTGGAGACGGTAAACCATATGTACACATGTATGGTGACATTGTCAATCATAGGATGGATATAATGATGAATATCATTGTAACATATTAATATCAACATCTCAGTATGTATAATGTAATGTAGCTAATATTTAGTATAGAAACAGAAAATAAATAGGAAGTAGAAGAAGAAAATAAATTTGAATGATGTGATAAAATAATAACCTCTTCTCTGGGAGGTTAATTTTGATTTGAACAAAGAGGCACCTTAGGTTGCGTTTATGATCAAGGTATGAACTATAGATTAAAATGAGGGTATTTGGGAGGATATTTGAGTAGGTTTTGGCCAAGAAAATTGATTTGGAGGTGTGAATTTAAGAGAAGGCTAAGTAGCCTTTTATAAGGGAGATAAAGGGATCTTTAGGAAAAGATTGAAATATTAATTTATTATAATTTTATTTTCGTTTTTTAATAGATCATATTGGATTTATTTCGAGGCTAATATGGGTATTGGTCACAATAATTTCAATCCGTTGGTATTATATATGTTTATTTCTCTATATTAACATTATCATTTATATTTAACCCTTAGTTATGTAGTTTAACTTTTACCATGTATTCTTTTAGTTTCATACAACATGGTTAATATAGTTACTATAAAGTGTCAATATAACTTCAAGTGGTTCATTAATGACATATTTAACATTATATATCATTTTTATGATTCTATTACTTTTAAAAATATTATATAATTTAATAAAATTGTATTTGTTTTAAAAACTCTCTTGGGTCAAAATTGACACTATTAAGTATTTGATTTTGATAAAGTCATAAAAAATGATTACTTCGGATAAAATACATTGACTCAATAATAACAGGTCATATTCATATATGAAATTAATTTTTGGAAAAAAATTTATATTTACACATATTTTAATATTTATAATATCAATTATTTTATTCTTTCATTAATAAGGTCATTACTACATCATATTTGTTTCATAAATTAATATTTTTATATAATGACTAAAAATTATAAATAAAATACTATTTTGTAGTATATATTTTTATCTTTCTAATTAATATTTATAGTCTAATTTATTTTATTTAAAATCCTATATTAAAAATGGTTTATTTATTAAAATTTGAATTTAACACATTTAACTCTTATTTAAATAAAATATAATAATTGTATAAATATAACACAAATGAATCAAAAATGAACTTATTTTTTTCATAAGGTTTATTTTGGTCTAAAAATACTTATCCAATATAATTAGGACATCTGTTGGGGTAATTTTATATTATTATAATATTACATTTACCTTTAATTACCTTATTTACTTTTAACCGTGGTACGTAAAATTCAAAAGATACTTTTCACCAAAAATTATTTTCATACAACCGAACTTAATTATACTTATTAATAACAACCACGCCTATCATATTTTTGAAATTCAGGTCATAGAAGGTATAAAATTACATTTTATGAAAATTTTCAATTGTTCCTAAAAGGTTCGTAAAAGTTGTTAAAAAGTTCAATAACATTTTATATATCTAATATTATTATAAAATGACTCAAATGACTTAAATTGAACTAATATATGCATTATTTAACTATTTTGACATTAAGATAAATTTTAATTAAAAATTATTATTTAAATGAAAAATTAGGCTTTTATATACTATGCAATATTTTTTACAATTCATAAAAAATTGAATGTTTTCAAAAAAATACAAAAAAATATCACCCTAAGATAATTTTGATATTCCAAATTCAAAAATGAATTCTGTTTTTCCAAATTCAAATTTTAGGAGTGTTTAAATAAATTTTTTATTGTTCACCAAATGACATAAAATGTAGTTCTTTTAGGAAGATAGTTTTTCAAAATATATAACTATTTTAAGAAAACTTATAAATTTTATTATAAAAATGTTTTATTTATGTGGAAACATTATAAATAAAATTTAATTTTTTTACTATTCATATTACAATATTTAATTGATAAATAAATATATCATTTAAATTATTATAATACTAAGGTGTTGTTTTGCAGACATTAAATATTTTGTATAACACAAGTCAAGTTAGTTTTGTGTGCAATATAAGTTATTAAATTACATTAAATAGATGACTTACGATGAAATATTAGGGGGTTACATTATACTCTCCTTCAATAAATTGCATCCTCACAATTTAAAATTGTTATTAAAAAATATAAGGATGAAAATTGAAAATACCTTTGTGGAAAACCCACATCGAAAATAGGGTTAATAAAATTTTTTCTTAATAATAGGGAATGGGAAATGAAAAATTCCCCACAAAATTAGGATTTTGAATAAGAGAACATTGGTGGAAATTAGAGACATATAATTGGAGGAAAAACATAAATATTTATACGGAGTGACAGAGGTCATCAATCACAAACTAGTGAACAGTAAATAGAAAATTGAGGGCCTCAAAGCCATAAATCTAGGATGTTTTAATGTATCATTGGTTCGACAAAACATAAGGTATTTGGATGACTCATTTTTTTTGGATACTTTTTTTCAAGAGGCATTATTTCAAAATCAAGATAAAAAATCAGAAAACATACTTTATTTGATTAACTTTTATAATAAAAATATCATCATTTGGTTGTGCGTCGATCTATTTTCACTTCATCCTTTAAACTAGGAAAGTAATGTTCCAAAAAAATTTCCCTTAAAGTTCATTTTATAAATAATAAGTTCTATATATATATTCCTTAATTCTAATAATGTTTACTGAAATCCAAAAGGTTTGGTCTAAGTATCAAAAAAATTATACTTTATCCTCAAACAAAATATCAAGGGATTAACTAACTCGATTCCAACCTTTAGAATTATCCAATTTATTTGTGTCCAAACTCACAATCCAAAAATTAATATGGTAGGTAAACGTAATTTAGATCTCTTTTTTCTACATAAAAACATGTGAATACCTTCATCATGAATTCTGTTAAAACATGGAAACACCCTGAATTACCATTAAACCTTATTGAATATATTCATGCTTCGTTATTCCTTAGAGAATACTGGATGTAGTAATTATATCCACAATTTTTGTAAACTCCAACAATGATCTAATAAACAAAAAAATTATTTTTTCCACGTTAGTAAATAATATCAAATAAAATTTATCCTAATCAATAATCTCATATTCAAAAATCACTACCTCAGTATCATTAACATATTAAGGTATTTCTTTCCTTCAACAATGTATTTTCAAAAAATATTACTTGTTATTGAGTCACTTGTCTTAGTACCATAAAATAACAAATCCTTATTGAAATAGAAGTGCAATACAATCCTTATTTGTTTCCATAATTAATATAACCAATAAATCAAAGATACGACACTCAAATGAAATAATTAATCAATCCATGAACACAAATACATTAATTATTCCACTTTGAATATAGTAACGTCTTAATCTTGACCATGATCCTATTGATTATTATGATCTATATTTCATTGATGCTTATGAAATTTGATTCCATAATGCCCCATTTAACTACAGTTGAAACACTATATATTAGCATTTTATTTGTTCCCTTTACATTATTTTTCCTGATTACTCTTTTCTCCACACTTATAACAAACACTCAGTAATTTCGAGCACTTCCATGGGTGATTCGTTCCACAGTTATCACATATTGGAATATCCTTCTTTCAACTATTCCCATTATCTACTTTTCTCTTTACCATATTCTTCTTCCCTTGCATCCCTTCAAATACATATAACTCAAATAATTCTTTACAAATTTTGTTAACACATTATTATATTTTCTCATATGATGAGAATACATAAGAGGAAATTTACCTATGAAATGTTAACTTATGACCATGAAAGATAAGATCCTTCTTACTCTATGGAACATGTGCATTAGTGGGGTTGTCATTCCTTCTACTAGGTGACATTTCAAAACAATTTTATACACTAAATTAGGATATAAATCATAATGCACGATTCTAAACTAGTGAAATACATAACATGAATTGAAAAAAATCTGCATCTCTAATATCATAATCATAAATATGGTTCCTTTGAGGACATATTTACTCATAAATCCTTTATAATGGTTTGTAATGAAAATATGAATTATTTTATGAATATCCCCCAAGAGTGTCAAAGTAGGTGCGTAGTAAGGCTCTTTGTCGTGGACCAGGATACCCTAGGTCAAGCCCAAAACTGTTTGTCGATGTTTTCACTCCTAGATAAAAATTTTCCAAACCCATGTACAATATTAGTATATTGATGGGGATATTTTTTCTAGAAATTATAACTTAATATCTATTTTAAAATTCGTCGATTCTCTGAAATAGTTATCAACAAATTCTATATTAGGATTATGGTCCCTAATCATTTTTTCCCAATCTATTTCTAAGGTTATTCCTAAACTTCCTATGAAACCATCTATAACACCCCGAACTCAGAAGCCCAGAGCCAGTGCATTATTTTAATACATTGTTATGATTACAAAGAATCATGTACCAATGGAGTAATTAGTTTATCAGTCTTGGAAAACATATTACAAATATGAATGTTACATTACACTTTCTAACATAAAACACAACATAAATAATCTTTTTAGAATGTCATTATTCCCCTAGATTAACGCTGTATATCAATCATAATAATTGTTTTGGAATCATCGTAAATAAAACATAATAAAGGGGTGAGATCAGATACTCAATAAGGATAAAAATATAGCATAAACAATCATAAATAAGAATAAACATTGAAGGTAATGTATAAGACTAAAACAAACGATTTTTAAAGATAAACATCAGCATAACATGGAAAAGTAAAATCCAATAATGCCATTTACTTATTCACATATATATTATAATTGTCGAATAATCACATGTAATATAAATAGTTAATCTCATAATTATGGAATGCATAATGTCGGCCATCATAACCACATAGTCAAGGCCTCCTGAAAATACAACAAATAAAAATATATTCAAGGCCTTATGCCAAGAAACTGTTTTGTCACATTAGACCTACCGATGCATCGATGGGATATAACGGGCTCTGCCTGTCACTTAATACGTCCAATTAATTCCTCATATTAAAAGGGTGAAACATAACATTAATTTTCATATTAAACTAGAATACAAAATGTTAACACTTTAACCATAAATTGTGAATGATATAAAAATATCACGTCTATAGTCAAACATATAATAAAACTATCAATACAATATGGAATATTGTATCATAATAAATCAACATAAATTAAACATAAAATCCAACAATAGATGTTGACACACATGAAATTAATCCAAAAATAATTACTGAGAAATATCTCCTTTTTTACTTTGAAATCATCTAAAAGTTTCATAATTTTAAAATAATACACTTATTTTGAAAATATTCTTATAATCTTATAAGGGTCTCTTCAAAGGTGTTATAAATATGGAAAATTTCCACACTCTCCATATAAGTTTGTGAAACTTTCTTTCCTCAATTTGTCAAAAAGGTCATAAAGTACCTCGTTTGGAAAATGACGGAGAGATTCATTTCATAATTTTTTATAAAAATTCGAAGAAGGGTATAAATTACTTAATAACATATTCTAATAAATAGAAAAAAAAATTGAAATAGTTTTTTAAGAAACATGGATGTGGATGATAAATAATTACTAGTAGATACTTATGTATAAACAACATCCGGTAATAAATAGATTGTAAAATTAACCCTAACTTTTTACATTTCCTTATTCAAGGGTAAGTTAACCTCATGTATAATTTATAAATAATTGTTATTAAATTATATAATAACGACATACATAAATATTATATCATATATGATCCTCTAATATTTCTTTTTTTAATAATATTACAGTATTATCATTGTTTTGGGTGTTAACTGATTTTTTTCCTTTAGATGTTTGTTATGTCAAGTAAGTCATGTTTGTTATGGATATGATGTATTTGATTCATATCCATAATTATATTAATTTCATGAACACTATTTTCAAGAAAAGAATTAAAATTATTCTTGAATGGTTACGATGGGGAATGAATCTTATCGCGTCGTGGAGATGGTAAGATGTACATACATAGGAGAGACAATATCGTTATAATTATGATGCAATTGTATGTAATTGGATGGTATATTAAATATGAAGAATTATTTACCAGTTATATTTAATATTTACATCAATTATACTCATTATTATACCAATCCAAATAATAAAGTGTTGAATAACAAATTACACCATGATGTAGAGATGATAAGCCGTATATATGCACATATGGGGAATTTATCATTCATAGGATGGATAGAATAATGAATATGGTTGTAAAATATTTATAATAACATATTTTTATGTATAAGGTACTGTATTTATTATTTTATTATGGAAACAACAATGAAATATGATGTAAAAGAAGAAATGAACTTTTAATGAGGTGATAAAATAATGACCTCTTCTCAGTGTGCTTCCTTTTGATTTGATCAAAAGGGATCCTTAGGCTATCTTTATGATCAAGGTAAGGCCTTTAGTTTAAATTTTGGGTACTTGGAAGGATATTTGAGCATGTTTTGGCCATTCCAAATGCCTTTAGACGTGTGAATTTAAGAGAAGGGGATGTACACTTTTATAAGATTGGTGAGGGGCACTTTAGGAAAAGCTTGAAATATTAATTTATTATAAAATTATTTTCGGTTTCTAATAGATCAAAATAGATTTATTTGGAGTCTAAGAAGGTTATGGGATGAAATAATCTCAACCAATAGGTTTTATACATGTTTATGTCACTATATTAACTTTATTGTTTATATTTAACTCATAATTATATAGATTAACTTTTACCATATACTACATGGTTAATATAGTTACAATAAAATACCAATAGAACCTCATGTGTTTCATTAATGACATATGTAACATTATCTATGTCAATAGTCTAAATATTATATTTTTAAGACTATTATATAATATAATAAAATTGTGTTTTTTAACTAATTTATGTCAATTTTGACACTATTTAGTATTTGGTTTTTGTTAACATACTAACAACATTATTCCTTCTAAAAAAATATATTTTATCAAACCTAACATGTCAAATTAATCTATAAAACTCATGGATGGAATCAAAAGTTCCAATTTACATTTATTTTAATATTTATAATATCAATTATTTTAATCTTTCATTAATAAGGTATTTACTGTATCATCATTGGGAGATAAATAAATTTAATTATTTAATTTCTAAAAATTATAAATAAAATAATATGATGTATGGAATAATTTTATATTTCTTATGAATATTTATAGTAGAATTTATATTATGTATAACCCTATATTTAAAATGGTTTCGTTATTAATATTTGAATTTAACACTTTTTACTCTTCTTTAAATAAAATATAATAAATGTCCTAATATAATCCAAATATATCAAAAAAATATTATTTTATTCCTAAGGTTTATTTTGGTTTAAAAAAACACAATAAATAGAATTATAACATATGTCGGGGTAATTTTATATTATAGTAATAGTTTTTACCTTTAATTACACTATTTACTTTTAATCGTTGTAAATAAAATTCAAAAGATACTATTCACCACAAATTATTTTCATCCTATTAAACCATATTTTATTTATTGATGAAAACCATATATGTTGGATTTTTGAAATTAAATTCACAAAAGTGGTAAAATTACTGTGTATGAAAATATGCAAATGTGCCTAGAAGGTGGGTAAAAGACATCAAAATGTTCACTAAAATTTTAAGTATCTAATTTTATTCTAAAATGATTAAAAATACATAAATTAGACTAATATATGTATTATGTATCTATTATGACATTAAGATAAATATTAATTAAAAATAATTATTAAATAAAAATGTCTGTTTTTTTACTATGGAGTATTTTTCACTATTCAGCAAAAATTGAATGTTTAATGAAAAATACAAAAAATTCACCCAAAGCTAATTTTGATATTCTGAATTCAAAAATGTATTCTATTTTACTAGAATAATTTTTTAAGATTTTCTAAACATAATTTTATTGTTGTTTACAATAGGACAGAAATTTAGTTCTTTTATGAAAATATTTTTTTCTTAATATATAACTATTTTAAAAAAACATATAAATTTCATTATAAATGTGTTTTATTTATGTTGAAACATCATAAATAACATTTAAAATAGATTTTTTACAATTCATATTACAATATTTAATTGATAAATAAATATATCGTTTAAATAATTATAATACTAATGTATTGTTTCACGGAAACGAAATCTTTTGTATAATGAAATCCATGTCGGTTTTTCACGCAATATAAGCTATTAAATTTCTTTAAAAATAAAACATACTATGAAATTTGGGTAGTTATATGTGAACTACTCCTTGAATGACATATTTGATTTTTCACAACCAACTTAAATTGATGGTTCTTAGAATGTGTTTAATGAAAAAAAAAATTATATTTATTACATGATTAATATTATATATTATAAATTAAGGCATAAATTTTTATTTAACCCATTTTTTAGAGACTATATTTTGTTTATAAAAATTGACCTAAATAAGGTCATCAGCAATTTCATTTTCACTAATCGTAACTGGAGATCTTTTGGAATAGACTTTGAAATTTAAAAATCATTATTGAAGATATATTATAATACCTTAAATAAGATATTAATTATGATATTTGTATAAAATCACATGGATCAAAATCAACATTACAAAGAGTGTGTAAAATAATCAAAATCCATAACATCTGATGATGAAAATAAATAACAACAAAGTTATAAATTTATAATTAATGATTATAATTAATGATATTAAATCAAAATGTATATGAATATGGTTTAAAAATAATTAATTTAAATGTTTATCTTTATTATACATGAAGTTAAAGTGCTTGTGTGGAAGTATAGAGTTTTTGTAAGGGTATTTTCAACTCAACCACCTTGTCATTGTTTCATAGTTTTATCCCCTAATTATAATCTTATAATTATCTTATCTATTTCTATTTATTTATTATATAATTTAAATTTCTTTTATATAGGGTTAATATTGAATTTTAAATCAATTTTTTTTTATGTATTACCTTCTTTATAAAAAGATGACGTTCATAAGAATAATTATGATCATCTCAAATGGATATTTATCCTCCGAGTCCATATTCATTATTTCAAAAAATTGTTTCCTTTCATATTTTAAAAGTAGAACATGTATTATCTAATATCAACTTTATATTTCTCTTTAACTCTATTCGAAAGTAATTATTATAACTATTTTAAATGATGCAGGTTTCAATAAAGATAATTTAGAATATTTTAATGGAATTTCATTTAAATTTGATATCATTTCTCATCCACTCCACAGTTTTTTTCATAGACATTTTTTACATTATGGGGCCAATTATTTTTATTTCATTTAAAGTGGTGTTTTAAAATTTTTTGCATGTTACCTTCTTGAATATGAATTTTGAAAGTGACTCGTAACTCTTTTTTTTCAACAAGGTTTAATTTTTTTAAGAAATATCTTTTTATGATTTCACATCAATTTAAACTATAAATAGAAAGTATATATATCCTATGGAGATATATTTATTGAATAACCTTATAAATTCCCCCTATTTAAATGTAAAGACCTATAAATTTCAAGGAAATTTTTTTCTTAATTTTCTTTGGAATTTTACAAGAGCGCAGTTTCTGACGGAACCTGATTCCGATGCCCGGTGTGCCCAGAATCATTTTCTGATGTTTGGCTCGGATACGTTCAGTGACCGGACGAGCGAGTTTTTCTAACTTCTGAACCGGTGCTCGGAATCGAATTCTGAGGGCACTGATGGAATCGCATCGCCGGTATTTGTTTAGAAACGCCTCTTCCGGAGTTGCGTTTGCTCGGGTGTGGTTTTTAATTTTCGGGATTAAAGTTAAGAAATAAAATAATTGTATGACAAACTTTATTTTATTTCACTTAAGCCATTTGGAAGCCACTTGAAGACACTTAAAACAGCTTAAGCTGAGTTGATGCGGATAGGGTGCTATCCGAAAATATCCTACCCTCTTGGTAGGATATTTGTGAGGTGGGGCCCACATGAGCCCACCGTTTCTTTCAACTAAGTAACGCACCCGCGAAAACATGTCATTATGAAAGTCAACTGACGCGTTTTCTTAATTTCTTAATGCACCATTTAATTGGGCAGTTTTATTCGTTGAATTAAATGGGCGGTTTATTCGTTGAAATTAATTCTATGAATTAATTTCATTCATTTCTTAACCAGTTTGAAATCCGTTGGCATAATAATAAAATAAGACCAACACCGTCATCTTGAGGATTACACGTTGAGAGGCTTTTGATGGAAATTCTTGTGCCTTCACCCTTCTTCGTGAAGAATGCGAAGAACGCGAAGAACGCTGGCCTCCGACGAAGAATGCCAACGTTTCCTCTTCCGCGACGTTCTTCTACGACGTTCCTTCATCCGCAACGAAATCTTCGATCATCTGTTTGAGGTAAGAGTTTTTGGGTTTCTTTTAGAACTTCTTTGTGCTTTATAACAACACATGGATTTAATTAATTATAATTAAATCTGTTGTTTCTTGGTCCTCGGAGTTCGTCGACGCAGCGCCGGATACCGCGACGATTCCCTCCTTCCGTGACGAACCCCTCCTTCCGCGACGATCAAATCCGCGAAGAACCCGCGTGCGATGACTTGACGAGGTGGGGGATTTTATTTTGGAAATACCCTTTCTATATCCCCGTGTTTGTTTCTTTTAAAACAAGAACCTGGATCAAGTGCAATTTTAAATTATTAAAATTGTTGTTTCATGTGTTGAATAATTCTCCCGTTGTTATTATCTAACGCGGAGGGTGCAAGCCAAACGAACACGGCCCGACAACCCTCTGTCGTTCTTCATTGTTGTGCGAATTTGGCGGGCGATGACAAAACCTGACGCAATGACTATTTGATGATCCCTCAGTGAAGAACAGAACCTGGGAGGAACAGTGGTGCAGACGGGAAGGAAAACGGACCACCGGAGCAACTCCGGTGGCCCGCGGAAGCTACCGGCGGCGCGGCGGCGCCGGTAGCCGAAGGCGACAGCGCCCCGGCGCGCCGCCGAACAGGGCCACCGTGGCTGAAGCCGCATCCACTGTCATCCATCACGACCCCTCGAGGGCCACGGCTTCCTCAACCCGCGGGGGCGGCGCCCCGCGGCTGCCGCGCTCGGCCGCTCGGCCGAGCCGAGCCAGGCCGGTCCGACCGACCGGGCCGCACCCTAGACGGACCGGACCGGTTCCAGCTGGGTCAACCCGGTTCGGCCAACCCAGGGGGGGGGGGGGGGGGGGGGGGTGGGGGTTGGGCCGGGTCGGCCTAGGCCCAGACCCCCGTCTTCGGACCGTTTTCGGTCTTTTGCCCGTAACGTGAGGTCCGAGACTCCGAACGATGCGCCGTCAGCGGCAACGCGATCCTTGGATCGAGACGGTCGTTTCAGTATATCGCACTCAAGGTTTTAGAATACTTTGAGTTCGGCCGGGTTGGTTCGTACACGAAACCAACCGGGCCCTCGGAGCGGAAACGCTCATATCTTGAGCTTCGGACGTCCGATCGACGTGCCGTCGACTTCATTGAATTCTTCTAAGTGAGACGGATCTTTTGGCATACTCCACCCGAGGTTTGGACGCAGGTGGAGTATGGTCGGGTTGGTTTTTCCTTAAAAACCAACCGGGCCCTTGGGACGAAAAGGCCAATATCTCTCAGACCGGGCGTCTGATTGACGCACCGTCTGCGACGTCGAGTTCCTGTTGAGGATACAGAACTTTTGGATACATCAACTTCGGACTTGTGTCAGTTGATGTATCAGCCTCTCGGCTCGAGGAGTGGACCCTCTCGAACGAGCTTGCTGTGTGTGAAAACTCTAGAGCTGGCTGCGACTGCTACTGCGACGACGACTGTGCAGAGATCCTCAGTGGACTACGACGATGACTGTGCAGAGATCCTCAGTGGACTGCGACGACTACAACACTCAGCGATCCCTTGTGGGTCAGTGCTACAGGTCCTTTGTGGGCCTGATCCTGTGTGGGTCCGATCCTGTGTGGGTCAGTGCTCAGCGGTTCTGTCTGAGCCAGCGCCTACAGGTCCTGTGTGGGCCCGATCCTATGTGGGTCATTGCGGGGGTTTGTTACCTATCTATCCTTTGTGGGTCTGATGACTTAGATGGATCAGCGATCATCTTTATCGTCATTCGAAGAAGTATACCTGTGTGAGCTGAATCCTGTTAACTCTCCTATGTGGATTGTGTTGTGTTATCCTGTGTGGATTTACATTTTACTTTCCTTTGTGGATTGTGTTGAGCTATCCTGTGTGGGTATACGTTTCGATTTCCTTTGTGGACTGGGTTGTGCTCGGGCTCGGATATTGGAGCCGAACGGGGATTGATGAGTAAGGTATATGTATGGGCATATACCTAAGCCATGTCGGATGTTACTTCGTGATTGTATCTTTCCTTTCTGGATTTCGGGAGACCTTCGGGGGTCTCGGGGTCCCTACTGAGTAGCTTATACTCACCCCTGCACGGGTTATGCCCGCACTTCGTTGTGTTGGATGCAGACGACGGACATCGCTGATCGTGGTGGAGGCTTGCGGAGCAGGATGGTACCTGGAGTTGGACCACTGGGCGGGACACACTCGGAGCGGTCAGGTGGACCCGAGGAGCAGTGGAGGCTATCTGTACCCACCCTTCAGGTGGGACTTCCAGAGGACGGCTCGACGCTGCGGCTTTTCTTTTCAGTTGATGTTTTTCCCTTTCAGTTTTACTTTACATTTGGGCTTGTATTTCCGGCCCCTTTTACTTTCAGCACAGCTTGTTACAGTTTTTACTTAGTGTTTACTTTTTTTCTTGCTTACTCTGTGGAGCTTGTTTACTTTTCAAAGACAATGCCTTCCCTTTTTTTCTGGATTTACGCCTTGGTGCTAGTCGCCAGCACCTGGCCTAAGGAAGGCGGGCTTGGGGTAGTCACGGCACGGGCCCCGAGGATGGGTCGTGACATTAAATACTCTTTCTAGGTGATAAACTTTTTGGTATTAAATAATATAATTATTAATATCACTTTATATTATATCGTTTGAAAATGTTACAAAACCCATTTTATTTCCATTGGTTCTTCATGATATAAAATATGATTGTCTCCATTAAGAAAAATGTGTATATATTATATTTATTTTGTTATTGGGGTACTATATAGACTTTAAATTGATTTATTATAGTCCTATAACTCATGAGATAATCATGGGAAATGAGTATTGATGGTCTCTCCATTTTGGGAAAAAGATAGTGAGGGCTTCCCTATTATGTTATGGGAATAAGGAAGTGGTGTTTCCTCCAATATGTTAATGGAAATATGTAGTGATTCTTACTACATTAGTTATGAGTTACTATGCTAATTCTCAGGATTTTTTTTAGTTTTTTGTCTTTTTATTCTCTATGCCCTATGGGCTCTCCGCTTCGGCGGAGTGCGGCGTGCCTTCTAGGGTTTCGAATAACCCTCATCATGTCATCGGTCATGCGATCCAGCTGTGCGTATGTGGGTCGATTGGGACTGCGGCTTCTTCAGCGGACATCGGGGTCTGGAGATGTTGGTATGGCTTCGGCTACCAGCGTCTCAGATCTGGGTTATGCTTCAGTGGTGGTTCCAGCACTGGCTTTAGGTCATGCGGACGACGGTCTTTCTTCTTCAGATCTGGCCACTAGCGGCTCTGGCGTGCGTCTATCGCCATTGAGGGTGATTTTTTCTGGAAATTTTTTTGCGGTGGAAGATTGGATGGGAGTTTCGTTGTATCCGGACTTGGTTTTCTGGGCTAGATCTGGTTTTGTTCAGATATTTATTTATGTCACCGATGCTTGGGACGTATGGGCTCTGTGGTTTGCGATGTTGGCAGAGCAGGCCGATGCGGGGGTGCGGCTTCATCGGGCATTGGTCTGCGGGGCTTCGGGCTGGGGAGGGGGTGACCTCGGCATAGGTCCTGATCAGGACAACGCCTCTTGGGCATTGGCTACAATGGACGGTGGAGCTTCGATCGTCGATGTGGCGGGGCAGACCTGACTATGGCACGATGCCGTGCAGATGGCTTGGTGGCACCATTTACTAAACTTTTTTTAGGGTTTGTTACATGTAATGGGCTTTGTACTAATGGGTATGGGATGTGTACCAATGGGTTTGGGTCACTCAAATCTAAGGTTGTATGCCTCTTGTCTTCGGGTATGTATCGGATTCTCCCTAACCCCTTCAAAAGGGATCTCTGTTTTCCTTTTTCTTTTTTAATAAATGGGATATTCCCCAACTGTTTGTTTATTCTCTATGCCCTGTGATTATTTTCACTAGATTCTACATTCATATACCATGGTATGTGTTTGCTAATTTTCATGATCTTCAATCATGATTTATAACTTTTTTATATGTTTTCCCTTGTTATGAATTTTAGATAAATTCTTAATAGGATTTCCATTATCAATGTAATGAATACGTGTATAACATATGTAATGTTTAGAATTGGTATAGTATAGTACAATTATAGATAAATTTCCTCATTTATGTGAAATATGTTTTTAATATAGATAATCTCAAAACAGACTAAACCATTGTATTATAGTATTTCATGTGTATTTTGAGGTTTAATGTTTAATTAATTTGAAATATATGTAATTTTATCTTGGTTTGTTGCATTTGGTATCAAATCAAAATTTTAAATTATGTATTTTTTTCAATAGATTTGGGAGGGCGAGTCTGGGTTATCACACATATAAAAACTAAAATAACTTGGTTACCAGAAAAAAAACATATATTCCAAATTAAAATTAATAAACCACTCTAAGGACACCACTAAAATCACCCAACGGACTATAAATTGTTTCCACTCTCCATATCACTATCATAATGACAAAAAACCTTATCTTAATCCATTCATCCATTCTAGTGTAATCACATAATTGTCAATATCACTAGTGAAAACCAAATGTTGATGATAGATCATCAGAACATAAAATAAATAGAAAACATGTCAAAAAATTAAAAGATCTAACCAATAGAAATCTAAATAATTTATTTACCTTTCCATGAACAACACAGTAGAGAAAATCACCCCACGAAAATGAACTGACATCTGTCTATCATAGTCAATTTTCTCCAGTAAAAACCAATATTGAATTGAAACCTTCAAAACCAAAATTCCATAGGTGCCTGAATATGATTTGTGTTAATCGTCTCCCATATCTATTATTATTTACTACATTTCCTTACAAAACAATACCCTTGAAATTTTTCCTTGAGATAATATCACACCCCAATATTTTTTTATATATTAATCTATAAAAAATTTATTTATTTCATATCCTTCTTTATATGAAATATTAATTTTAAACGAACCAAGAAATATTATTAAAATATTATTATTTAATTTGATATTTATCTATTATCTATTGGGATCTTATTTATAAATAAGACTATATAAATTATGAAAAATTTATTTACTAATCATTTATAAAATTAATTCATTAGTAATAAATTTATTATATACGAAAATAAAAATCACTTGAAAGTAATAGATAATCTTTTCTAAAACACAGTTTTTATACGCACAAGGTTTTTTTATTAATAAATTAAACACTATTAGTGAATAATTTTAATAAAATTTGTATATTATACATTCAATAAAATGTTTTTACATTCATCTAATTCTTTTTATTGACATGATATAAGAGTAAATCCAGTTTTATGATTGAATATTTATTTCTCAAAAAAATAGTTCTCAGCTTTTTTGTCACAATTATGCTAGAAAACATTTCTACCACAAAAATAAATTTAATTAATTAAATTGTATTCCATATTTTAAATCATTATCTTCAATTTTTTTTTTAAAATTTTCTACTTTTCATTTTACCTTTATTAATAGTTACATTGGTAAATTTTTATCACCTCAGTAAGGGAAAAATGGGTAAAACAGGGTTAAAACATTAGGTTGTCACCATAAAATCACTCTATCACATGAATTTATTATAATTGATTTGTATAGTACGACCACTATCATGAAATGATAAAAAATATGGAAACATGGTTTTCTCATTCTTTGATTATGACTCCTATATTATTTCAAGAAAATGATAAATACAAAATATCACTCTCTTGCCTTTAATAACTATATATTTTAATTATAAGGATAAAAAATAGATAATTTTGGTTAAAATTAATTATTCAAAATAATATTTAATTTTTATTTATCAAGGTAATTATTTTTTAAATATTATCTATAGATTAGTTACCTTAAATTATTATGCGACGTTGACAAAGTATTTAATTAGTTAATATAAAAAAATGATTTTACAAATATTAAAAGTAACAAAACCTGGGTGAACTATTATGTCCCATTATATATATATTTATTACACATTAGAAATATTTTAATGTTTTAAATTGTAATTTAATTGTTTTCATGTTATCTTTAAAGTCAAATTAAATGACTAGTGTCAAAATGAAATTAATGATATTTTATGTTAAATAATATATTATTAAATTATTATAAAATTATAAAAATATTAAAATATGAAAATAGGTTGATAATAAGTCTATAATTAAAACCCTATATGACTCATGAGACAATTTTTATATTTGAAGTAAAATTAAAATGCATTAATACTTCAAAATTCATTACAACAATTAAGATTAAAATTGGTTAACTATATGGTTAAACAAAAAATATAATTTAAAATGAAAAAAATATCTAAATTTCAATTTTTTTATTTTGATCTTAGGTAATTATTATCTAAATCACGTTCCATTTGGAATAATTTTTCATGAGAATGGCATAATAATATTTTAATCATTTTTGTAATTCCAAGTGTGCCATTTCCCTCCATTATAAAAGGACATCCAATATCTCTTTTACTTACAACACTTTGATACATCTAGCCCAAACAAACCAAGTAATATAATATTATAAATTTACATTAACACAAATTTTATGTTTTAGTCTTCTTAAAAGATCATTCCAAGGGTCCTTAACAAATGATATAAAGGAGGTATCTGGGAGATGTGGTAATCATCTTACCTAGCCACATCCTTTTTATTTTATCTTCTTCCTCTAATAAATATTTGATATTAATGATAATATAATTAATTAAATATTTTAAATATACTAACAATTTGTTATGATTATAAAAACACTAATATACACCCTCATTTCCATCAAATAGTAAGTGAAATTATTTTTCATGTATATGTGTGGACTACCACCTCCACATAGAGATATAATTCATTTTACATCACCATATATCATGGATGGGTATTATGATTTGTTTAATTTTTATACATGATATTTATGAAATTATTACAACCATTTAATTATAATATCACATCTACATTCTTACCTTCAATCGATTGGAAATGATAATGTCGCCAATACGTACATGTGGGTTACCCCCTCCACGAAGTGATGCCATTAATTTTTTTATTTATGAAATACATGGATGGTAATATGAATGGATTTAATGAATATATATGATATATATGTTTTATTAAATATTATATATCATTAATTATCATATAACTTTATTTTCTTTCTTCTATTAAAAATTGAAAAGAGAGTTCGTGTGTATAAATGGTCCACCTTCTTTATGAACGATGTAATTAATTTTTCTATATCTAAAATTTATTAATGAGAATAAGTATGTATATAAAGAATAAATATTATATTTATATCATAAATAAAATTATATCTACTATTGAACAATGATCAAGGTATAATATCCATAACTACAAAAAAAGAGATTCGCAGGAGAAACTAAATAGTTAACACCCAAAAATGATGATTTTAAGGAATTATAAATAAATAGGTGCTGAAATGTTATAAGTGGGTCATAAATTATATTATTAGTATATAAATATCTCTTATTTATCTGTATAATAAATTTAAATTTATTACACTATAGTTGAAATCTCTTTCGAAGAAAGTTAAACTCGAGGTAAGAGATTTATTTTTCAATGCCATTTTAATCAGGGTTATTTATTGTAGAATTTTAATTAAAGGAAATTATATGATACTTTTTTGATATAATAATTTTTTATATTATTATCTACTAGTTATATCTTGATAATAAATTTATTCCTTTCATTTTTCTCACATTAATTATACAAGAGAACAGAATTATTTTTTCAAGAAAAAACATCATTATTTCTACCATCCTTTAAAAATAATTTTTCTTCTATATCCATATTTATTAAAAATGTTTTCAGAAATGTTTTTATATTATTATATTATTTTATAAAGTCATTTTTACCTGTTTTTTATATTTTCTACAAATATGGTTTAAAATTAATCTTCTTATCATTTGCTGAATGATGTAATTTTTACATTTTACAGAATATGTGAATGGAAAAGTTTTTTTATCATACTCAACAAGAATAGAATTTTCCATAGTTATGATTATTAAATTATTTGAATATTACTTTAAATGTTTACAATGTAATTTTATATGATATTTTTTTCCTTAATATAAGGGAATATTTTATATTTTTATATTTGATTTAAAAATGGAAAGGGTATTTCCCTTAATAAATATTCTAGAAATCTATTAAAGGAATTTTCCATCTATGATAAAATCATTTTATATTAATTAATATTTACTAGAGATATGATCCAATGATACCATATTTATTCATTATATGGATGTTTTATGGTTATGATGATGAAATATCAATGAAACCCATTTTAATTTCCATGATTTATGTTATGATGATTGTTTATTATGAAACACATTTTAATGTATTTTTGATTATATGATGGGTGGGATATAAATTATATATCTTTCTAATTCATTTGGTAAATATTAATTTTATTTGAGATCAAAGGGTACATTGGGGGACATCCTAATCCTAAAAAATGGTAAACTATATGATGTCCCAACCCTAAAAGAGGTAACACTACTGGTTATCCCAAGTCCGAACCAGGTATAAAGTTGGTTATCTCATTCCTAAGAAGTTCTTAAGGTCTTATGGGATATCCTTGACATATTATTTCTATGATAATTATTGTGTCAGACTATATGCTACAATTTTAAGATATGATCTTATTCTAATGTTGTGATCTCATGGACCATGTTATTTAATCCCTTTATTGATCCATGTATTATTAAATTCTAATATTTAAGTAATGATTCATGATTATGATATAACAATTATTAAGTATGAATTTAAAAGGTTATGATCTCATTGAAATACCATTTATTCTCATGTTATGTTTCAATGATCTTTGATATCACCTTTTTTATCCATATTGAAAATCTATGATGTACCTCTATTTTGTATTTCCCCCAGTATATAATGATTTTTTTTAAGTATGATGTGTCTAAGAAGGGTGTTAGTTATGAAAAAATAAGTGGAAATGATGAAGATATATTATGAACTAGTTTTTATGTACCCATGTTTCCAAGGAAAACAAACCTATATTATTCATTTTTGAATTATAATATTATATATTGAATACTTATCCAATAAGATGTGATATTTATGTAAAATAAGTTAAGTTCACCATATTTGGTATCATAGAATGGATTATTTATTTTTGTAAAGTAGGATGAGAAATATTTTGGGAAAAACTTAAAATAATCCTATGTATAAGATAATTTACTATGTTATAGTAAATAATGGAGTGTGGTTTTCCTTGAAAACATCACTATCTAGATGTTACAAGTGGACTTTGTTTTGATAAAAATACATCTAGGGGTAATAACCTTGAAAAGAGTTGATCAAGTATATCTCTGCAATCATTCTAGGGAACAGTGAGTGTGCCCTTATTGTACACCTAGTTAGACAATTCTATGGGATATGCTGGGGTTAATAAACATTATATTTATAAATCATCATGAAATATTTGAATATATTATGATCATGTACAACCTTGGTCAAACCTAATGTTTCATTGATTAGAAATAAGTTTTAATAATTCAGATATCCTATAAATGAGTTTTTATGATTATGTGGTTTGCTATAATGATTATTATTACTCACACTTTGATTTTTGGTTTTATTCAATTGTTAGAACCCTAAAGAACTATGTTAATGATGAATGTGGTGAAAATTTCAATGATTTTAATCTAGAGAAACTAAATTTTATGGGGGATAGAATGAAAATATCTTTTATGTGATTACAAAAGTTTCTCATTCCATGAATCGTGTTGATTTTACAAATGGTAAAAAGTGGGAACAACATTCTATTGTGACCTTAATGAGGAAACATCGACCTTATTTTACTGAATCTGTTAATCCACTTTTTTATAAAAATTGTATTTCTATCATTACAATAGTATTTTACATTCTCTAGTGTTCATAGGGGTAAAATTCATTTTTGATATCTATCATATGTAATGTGAAGAAAATAATTAGTGTACTCTCATCATAAACACAAGGAAATGATAACAAATTTATTCCACATAGGGGTATAGGTTTATAAGGTAATTTTTCAATAAGTATGTTCTGTGTAATATTTGTATGAAAAGAGAGAAGTAATTACTTGAGATAAAATATAAAAAAGACTAATAAATTAGTGCATATAAGGAAAATTTTACAAGACTGGTGAGTTACACTTCTAGTTTTATCATTGAACCGAAATGTTGGATTTATTGATTTTTTGTGGCATAAAATAAATTCTCCAAAGGACATTATCCATATAATACTTTAATATAATAAATCATATGATATAATTACAATGTAGAAATAATTATTGGAGTTACCCACTAATCATACGGTTTTCATAAGAAAGTAAAAGTTGAATTAAATGAAATTGATAATAATAGAAACCATATAGGAAAAAAGTTGAGCCTTGAATTAGGATTAAAGTGTATATGGAGACATAGAGTAAATTTTCTTAATAGGAATAGTAAATTTATTAATTGTATAATGTAAGGTCATTGAGAAATAGAATGTTAATGTTACGGGATGAATTTAACCAATTAGAGGGGAAAATCACCCCAAAATGTACAACATATAGTCTAGTATTTGAAATAAAATGAGTATGGAAATTATTTTAACCAGTGATGAAACTGGAAGGCTAGAGGTGATGGTTGATATTATAAACCTCCAAATCCTATAGAAAAAGGGAAACATCATGGGGTTACTATTACTATTTAGTGGTTTGATAATGACCTGGTCAATGGCACACTTACCATGTAATCTAGACCTAAAAATTCCTTATTTGATTTGGGATCTACCCCCTCTTTTATATAGTAACAATTTTCTTAAGGTATCACAATACCACCTCAATGATTCGATGTTTAATTAGAAGTGAAAACCCCAAATATTATGAAAATCTTATCTTAAGTCGATGATACTTCTCTAATAGAATTTTTTGGTTATCTGTTTCCTATAAATCTCATTATTCTCTCTCTATATGAATTTAATGTTATATTTGTCATGGATTGGATTTATTAACATTAACCCCACATCAAATTTCAATGATGAAAATTCTTGTTTGATATTACAAAAAACTAAATTATTTTCTATTAGTGTGATGATAAATTTTAACTCATTATAGAAATAACATACATTTAATTGGTCTTGATTCCTATTCAAAATGGGTGTTTATATCATATTGTTGGAGAGAAAATCAAGATAAAAGATATGAATATTGTGTGGGTGTTTTTGGATTACCTTACATCATATTAAGATAGTATTAAAATGAATCATGAATTTGATATTTCAATAGATTTTAAACCTTATGATACTCCCATTTAAAATACACTATATAGAATTGACCTGATTGAGTTGTGGGAATTAATGAAATAACTGTAGGAGAATATTTATAAGAGATTCAGTCAGAAAAGTAAGTCACCTTGTGGTTAACCTATTATTTTTCTAATAATAAATATGGATCGATTCAACACTATAATGATAATAAAGAACATAAAAATATGATATTCAAGAGCATGTATCATCTACCCTATATTGATGACTTATTTAATCAATTATGTGTAGTTAAATAATTTTCCATGATTGACTTTCATTGAACATATAATCAATTGTCGGTCAATAATGAGGATATACCTATGACAATAATCTTTCCAAATTATTAACAAAATGAATTTATAATGATTATATATGGTCTTACTTATTACCTTACTATTATAATAGAATTAATAAATTGAGTCCCTGTATACTACCTTGGTTGGTTTGTTGAAGTCTAAGTATACGATATTATTACATATTTCATGAGTAAGGAAGAGCATGCAGATAAATTTAGGATTGTTTTGAAGACCCTAAGGAAGGACAATTTGTATGAAAAATTTACAAAGTTTGAATTTTGGATCAACCTAGGGTATATCGGTAGATCCATAAAGGACATAAGTTATTGAATATCCACCCATAAGAACCATTATGACTATGAGTTGTAGTTTTCAAGGTTTGGATAGATATTATCGATGATTTTCAGATATTTTATCAAGGATATGTAATAAACTCACTACGTTAACTTAGAATGGATCCAAGTTCCTTTAGTTAGATGAATGTTTAGAAAGACACAAAGTACTAAAGATAACATTAGTTGGTAAACCTATACTTACATTTCACTATAGTAGAGAAGTTTTTATGATCTATAGTGATGAATATAAGAATGTATTTGGATTTTTCACATATATAATGACATAGTGATAAAGTATACCTCACCTAATTCATGGTTCATGAGAAAAATTAAAAAACTAATGACTTGGAGATAGTTGTGGTAATTTCTACATTAATGATATAGAGAAATTATATTTATGAAAAAATAATGATATATATTCTGATCATACAATTTTAAAGTATATATTCACTCAAAAGGAGATTAATATGTGATAGATAAGATGGTTGAAGTTGATTAAATATTACTAATACTCAATAAATTACCACCATATAAACATGAATAAGGTGGTAGATTATCTGAGTCAAAAGGTTGGTACTAGATTATCTATGATGAGGATCATAAAATATTCAATATTTATATATTTTCAATGGATCAATCTATAAATATTGAATTATGGGGATAAATCATATATTTATAAAATGAGTGTTCAACCATAAATCCATGTGAGGATTAAAGTGGTGTAAAAGGAAGATGTGGAACTACAGAAGGTTATAAATGTTCTTAATTTCAACAAAAATTATGATTGAATAATAAGGTTAAGTAAATATTTATGTGTTCTATCCATACCATATTTAAAGAATTATATATTATATAAGGCTTATAGTTCATTATTCCCTATTCAAACTAACAGTATGAAGATGTATAGAGATTTGAAAGAGTATCCCTAGTGGGTTTACATAAAGAGAGATATTGCACAATATATATATGAGTGATGGTTACGTCAAAAAGTGTAGTCTAAGAGAAATAATTCTATGGGGTACTATGGATAAATAAATCAATTGTGACCTAAATAGTTAATTAAATGGATTTGAAATTTTGATCCATTTAACCACATATCATGGTAGCTTAGAGTTGGCAGAAAAGTTATGTTGATAATCATTAGTGAAATATGGAATTCAAAGATATTGATAATTTATTTCTCTGAATTTATACATGGAATAAGTTTGTGAGATTCATAAATAAAGGAAAGATAATACCTATGTATATTGGATCCTCTTAGATTACTGATCGAGTAGGAATGGTATCTTATAGCATGGAAATTCCACTAAAGCCCTCTCTAGTTCAAAATGTGTTCCATGTATCCCTCCTGTGGAATTACACACCTAATCCATCACATATACTAAACTCAAAGGCTTTACTAGTGGAGCATGATCATTATTATAAATAACAACTATTTGAAATATAGAAGAATATGGATAGAGTGTTTTGAAATAAGACTACTCACCTAGTTAAATTTCAATGGAGGAATCATAAATTCAGAGATGTTACATGGGTACATAAGGATGTGATAAAACATAGATATCCTTATTTATTTTTATCAAAGTGATAAAATTGTAAGGGTAAGATTTATTTTTAGGGGTTAAAATGTAACACTGTGAGATTTAATGATACTTTTCTCCATAAATAAATTTTATTTATGTTGATAGTTTTCTCTATAAGAAACATTTAGTTTAAACATATTTCGATAAACTGTTAAATTTTTAATATTTAATGTGAATGTTTTCTCCAAGCGTTTGGATTATTGAGTATTAATTAGAATAAATAAATAATGAAACATTTATGGTTTAGATTTGTATAAAATAAATTCATAAGTTATCAATTTATTACAAATGAAATGTAATAATTTTTAAATTAAAAGAGATGTTTTCCATAAAAAATATTTATATATATGTTATGAGATTGAATAGTGATAAATTAATCAATATTTTTTCTTCATTTTTATTAAATTTATATATTATATATTCAATATTTTTTTAAATTCATTAAATTTTTTGTGTAGGCATCAGATAAAAATTAATCCATTCTTATGCTTAAAAATGTATTTTTCTGGAAACCGGATTTCATCATGTTTTTTCACACTACGTTTAAAATGAATTTATACAAAATAAAAAAATTGAATCCTGAAAAATTGATCCCATATTTTGAAACATGATATTCCATCTTTTTAAATATCTCCCTTTTATTTTTGTTCATTATGTATAGTAATCTTGGTAAATATTTTTTCACCTTGGTACGTATAAAATGAGTAAAACAGGGCTATGACTTTGAGTTAAGAATTTAAAATTATTAAAGCACGTGAATTTTTATGATTTAATTATTGTAGTTTTAAAATTATCATTCAATTATCAGAAATATGGCCACATGGTGCCATTTATAATTGATGATGACTTTAAATTATTTTAAGGAAACTATAAATATAAAATGTCATTCTCTTGACTTTAACAACTCCATTTTTTATTATAAGGATAAAATTAGGATAAGATCAGTTATTATTTTTTATTTAATATAAGAACTAGTTTTTTATCAAGGTAATTTATTTCTAATTTTTGTTATTAAATAATTACCTCAAATTCTTACACAATAACATAATAGTATTTTTTCAATTAATAGAAAAATAAATTAATTTATTTTAATGATTTTAAAAGTAATGATATTTGGTGGAATTATTATGTTCCAAAAACAATTATAGATAAATATAACATATTAAAAATGTTTTAATGTATTATATTCAACACCATTTTCTATCCAATATTCTTGATGTCAAATTAACTGAATAGTGTCAAAAATTACTTTAATTATATTTTATGTCAAATTAAATTTTAATAAATTATTTAAAAATTAAAAAAACATGAAATAGGATAATTAATATTATAAATGGTGAGAAATTACATCCCTTTTCCATTTATGATATAATTGTTAGCATATAAGATAAAATTATAACACTTTATAAATAAAATACTCATTACCATATATATGATTAAAATTGGATAACGAATGGGTTACACCAATAGGGGTGTTTTGAAATAAAATAAAAACCTATCTAAATTTATTTTTATAATTATATTTTTTCATTATAATATTTTTATTCTAATTTATGGCCAGTTTGAATCATTTTATTTATTAATTAAATAATTATATTTTCATTTTTTTCATAATTCTTAGTGTCCTTTCCCTCCCTTGTATAAGGACATTCCATCTATTTTTTATTTACACATATTTGATCCATATAGCTTCAAAAATACTATAAAATTATTTTATAAAAATACAGATAAAAAATTAGATTTATTGATCTTATTAAAATACCATTCAAATGGACCTTAAGAAAGGATCTTTAGTATGTCTCTTGAAGAAGTGGAAATCGTCTTATCCAACCTCTTTCAATTTATTTTGTCTTATTCCTCCTATGAATATATCGTACTAATCATAAAAAAATAATTTTCATAAATATATTGAAATTATATTATATTCATTAAACCACCATTATACACTCCCTTTTCCATCAAATGGGATGTTATATTATCGCCTGTGCATACATGTGGACTACCACTTCCACATAGCAATGCAATTCATTTTTAATCCCCATATTTAATAGATGGGAATTATCACTGTTTTAAAATTTACACATGATATTTATGATGTTATTATGATTCTAGAATTATAATATCATATATTCCTTATTACCTTCTAATTGGTTAGAAAACCATAATGTCACTAAAGCGTACGTGTCGAAAACCAACTCCACAAAGTGATGTCAATAATTTTTCATTTCCATAATACATGGATTTTAATAATGTTGTATTTAATGAAAATATATTATATATATGATATAGTAAAAATTATTGAAAGGATGATTATTATTTTCATTTATTTTATCCATCTATCTAAAATTGATGTTGGCATTCACGTGTATGCATGACCTACCATCTCTATGAATGGTGTAATTCAATTTTCCATCTTCGCCTTTGATGATTAATTATAAAATTGTATCTAATTAATATATATGATATTTATATAATAAAAAAATATGATATATGTTGTATCCATGATCAATGTAAAAGGACCAAAACTAAAAAACAAAAATATTCATAAAAAACAATACAATTAACACTCAGAAATGAAGATTTTATGTAATCATTAATAAATTGGTGTTGAAATATAATTAGTGGATCATATATGTGATTATAAATTTTATAATTATTGGTGTGTTTAATAATAATAAATTTAAATTCTTTATATTTATTTTTAAATTGCTTTTAAATCATTTTAAACTAATGGTAAGAGATTTATATTTCAATCATATTTTAATCATGATTATGTATGCATGAATTTCCATTGAATTAAATTATATGATCCTTTGATAATTAGTCAACTTAATTTTATTATACTATATTAATTTCATGAGAATACATTTTTTCCTTTAATTTTCTTCACATTATGTAATTAATAGACTGAAATATTGTTTTTAATTAAAATTGACATTATTTCTCTCTTCGGTTGATAATAATTTTTCTTCCATATCCATGATTTCAAAAAATGTTTTAAAAAATATTTATATATGATTAAATGATTTTATAATGTAATTTTTACCCATGGTATACATTATTTACAAATTTGATTAAAAATTATCTTATTATTATTTTCCTAATGAGTAAATTTTTATTTTTATTGAAAATGTCAAAGGAATATTTGTTTCAACCTACATGACATGTATGAAATATAAATCTGTCATGAAAAAACAATGAATTAAAACATTATTTTCAAGTTTTAATGTTAATTTTCAATTAACATTTTCTCCTTAATATTTGGGAAATTGTTATATTTAAATCTGTGATTTAAAAATGAAAAGGATAATTTCCTCATGAAATATATCAGTTGTCTTTTGACGAAAATTTTCATCTATTATATCATCTGTTGATTTTATATAGGATTTTATAGCGATATGATCCAACGATACAATATTTATTCTCTATATATTTTTTTATGGTGACATTGATTAAATAACCACGAAAACCAATTTATTTTCCATATATTAAGTTATGATGAATGTTTTTATAATGTGGTAGTATAAATATGAATGTATATATGATAATGTGATTGGTGAGCCCAAAATTATATCTCCTTCCAATGAATTGGGCAATGATTTATGTGAATTAATCTCAAAGGGCGCATAAGAGGTTATCCAAAGCCCCAAAAGGGTGTACTAGTGGTTATACCTAGCCCAAAAGAGGGTACAGATAAAGTTATCCCAATACCGAAGCTGGTACACATGTAGCTATCCCAATCCTAACACATAATGAATATATTGGTTTGTATCCTTGACATAATATATCATTGATTATTATTATTCTATACTTTAATCCACCCTTTTATTACATTATCTTATTCCAATGTTATGTTCTCATAGATCATGTTATTTGTTCCATTTTATGATTCATGTCTAATAAAATGTTATGTTATATGCCATGAATCTTTTTAAGATATAAGAATTAATATTTATGACTTTAAATGGTTAATATCACATTTAAAAACCCTTTATGATTGTGTTATGTTTAAATGATCATTAGTATCACATTATTTATCTTTGTGGAGCATTTGAGCTCACCCTTTATTTTGATTTCATTTTTCCCTGGATATAATCAAATAATTTATGTTTTATTTGTCTAAAAATTTATTCGGTTATGAAGAATTATGTGGGAAGTGTTGTGGATATTTTTTAAACCATTTTTTTATATATTAACAATTCAAATTTCATTAAACTTATATAGTTATGGAATGGATCATAAGTTTATTTATTGAATATTTATCTAATAATTTGTGATATTTTTTTATTAAAATTATGTATCTCTATAGAGGAAGTAAAAAACCCCATAAAAATCCCAAATATGTAAAGGAATTATATGTTAGTCGTGTATCTTGAAATACTATCAAATCCTTGAACAAAACATTATAAAGGCTCATAGAATACCACTACATTAGACCTCACTTGGAGGAATCAATGGTACTAGATTCCAGAGAATAGTAGAAGCAGGTTATGGCCTCTATAATGAGACTCATCTTTATCACGGAAAATCAACACCTTAATTCATAACCCATCAACCTCATCATCATAAGTAGATCCCACTACTATAAGAAAATCATGAACACTAGTAGGAACCTAATGGTAAGAGATTACACTATGAAATATGTTCCTAGAACACCATAAATATCCTGAAAATATCATCCAAAAATATACCATAAAATCCCCAAACAAAATCAAATATGGAGATGTGAAAATGATCAAGATTCAAGAGTAGAGATAGAGTATCCTAGATCCATAATAGAAAAACCTTACCTGTTCCAGAACCACTAATCCCTCCCTTAAGAACCACACCTATAATAAAGAAAACACATAAAACCACATCCCATATAATAAAAAAATAGAAATCAGAAACACTACAATAACTAAAAATAAAACTACCCTAAATCATCTTCACCGTATCATTGATGTTGACGATAATGATGAAACAATAAAAGACACCTTCACCATACTATCACCCAAATATGGAAACATAGGAACAAAACCACCAAATTCATAACACATGTGGGGGAATGAAAAACAAAAAAAAGAAAATAATTTAAATTTAAACCAAATATCTATAAGGGTCTATATAGACTTGAAATAAGAGAGGTATAAAACAAGAGAGGGGAAGTAAGTTTAGGAAGCTAAATGGAGAATAGGGAGCCACCACTCCTGGATTAATCTCCACCCTATAAAATTCCATATTCATTAAACATGGTGTCGATATAGAAATAGATAGTGAAGCAACTTAGAGGAAATAGTTTAGAAAATAAATATTTCAATTCTTTCATCGTTAGACTCTTCTATTTAGTTTTATTATCAAGAGAATAACAATTAATCCAAGTTGAATGTTTTTTATGTATTATGACACAATTCTTATATTTAGTAATTTAAGTTGGAAATTGTTATGATTTTTTCTTCCAATAATACTATATATTATTCCCATTCTAGTTTATATTAAAAGCGTGTTATAATTCATGGGTGGTTATAAGAATAATCATAGTATCTATAAAGACAAAGACCTATTTTTTAGTATTGTGTTATAAATAAAAAAGGATGTCTTGTAATGTAATTTCTATTTCAAATTATTTATATTTTGGTAATTTAATTTGTGAATTTATTGTCCTAAAACGTATTGTGAAGTGAACTGATTTTTGAAAATATAGTTTTCCTCAAAAGGATTTTGATATATAATTTTGAAATTATATATTTTTTATTTTACATAGATATTTAAAATTTTAATCTATTAGATAAAATGAGAAATGCTATTTAAGTTTTAAGGGTACTACAAGATGTATTTATAAAACGTAATGTTTTAGAAATAAATTTCACTTATTATTATAAAATTAAAATTAATTTTCTTTTATCTTTCCTTGAAAAGTGAATGTTATTAGTAAACTACAATATTGTAACATACCATTCATATCTATATCCTAAATAATTTTTATGGCATAAAACACCATAAGATTGAGAGTATTTTAGATACTTGTGATATTTTTAAGAAATATTAATTTTTTTATTATATCATTTGATGATAGAACCAAGTCGTATATAGTGGTTTTTATTGATCTTATAATTTATTCATCGAAGCTTTTGTGAATAATTCTAATGTGTGTCAGTAATTTATGGTTTTAATGTCCCTTGGGTATTATAATTTTTTCATGTTTGATGTTTCTTCCGCATTTGGGAAGTTTCATATATGTGATTTGGTATTGATTCACGATCTATTTAGGTGTTACAGTGTTTATTATACCTTTTGTACTTTTTAATATTATGGAATTTATTGATTTTAGCTGAATTTTAGAGTTACACACTGTTAATGTCATAGATATGTTTGTGGAATTTGTTATATATTTTTCTATATTTTGGGAATATGTTATATTTTTGAAGAATCAATTGGTTTTTTATTTCATTGATAAATTGTTTTATGCTGGTGAGGTTATTAATTCTAATTTATAAGTGGATGTATTTAATGTTAAATTTTTTATTTAGTTTGGAGTAAAGTGATATAAGTGGGGGTTTATTTCAATTTCTCTATCCAAAGAGGGAATCAATTTTATTTTTTAATTGGGTCTTTAATTATAATGTTTAAGGATATAATTTTTCATTTTTTTATATTTCCATTAAGGTTTCATAATAAAATAGTGTTTTTGGAAAGGATTAGAGGTGGTGGAATTTATAATTTTAAATTCTAGGTGGCACTAGTTACCTGGAAAATGATGTAGTGATAATGGTGTCCAGGAGGATTCAATATATACCCAATTAATCATATCAGGTACCTAGTAGTTCGGTATGATGTTTTTAAAAGATAGTGTTATTTTAGTATTTTCACTTAATTATTTTTAAAATCTCTTGTAGTTCCTTCAAACCTCATTTATTTCTAGTGAGAGAGAGATTATCCTTTCCCCTGGATTATTCTTCTTCCACACCTCTTTCTACTTGATTCAATTGTGTTCAATGAGAATTACTTTCACTAATTCATGGTAAACACTACCCTACTCATCTATTCCTACCTCTCCCTTTCTAGTTATCCATTTTTTTAAAAAATTGGATAGGAATATAGAATTTTTATTTCACAAAGGCATTGTGACATCAAATCAAGGATTACATATTCCTCTTTACTTGGTTAATGGAAGCTCATGTATGTTTTTTCTATTTTTTATCAGTACATTAAAAATAATTGATTGGAGTTTGATTTATTATATGTATTTCAAGAATTTGGAATGAAGTTGGTGGAATTTTGTCTTTTTTAATTGAGTTTTTTAATGCTAATAATGAAGGATGAATTTTAGAAGCTATCTACCAAGGTTTTTTTGTTTTAGTTATTTTTGGGTTATTGAAATTGTGTAGTTGGGATTATTTGGTTATCAGATCTTGTTTAATGATCAGTATGAGATATTTTTTACTCATTTGGATATGATTTAGTGATCATTTTAATTAATAAATCCTATCTATTGTTATGGTCTCTTGTCTCATCCCTACAAGTGAGTTTTTAGGGTGTGACTATAATGTGTCCACCACATTTTTTCCTAAAATAAAGATAATAAATTATAATATATATATATTTTAAATATGAATGTGTTTTATTTCAAATGAATTTTGATATGAAAAATCAATCATTTTATATTAATTTTCATATGAATTAAGTGTTTTCCTTGATTAATACTTTCTACATTACATTACCTGATATATGGTTTTGTTGGTAATTAATTATTTGTTTCCTTGGAACACAGACATTTGAGTTTTATTCGATTTATCGTAAATATGGATATCTAGTGAATTTTTTAATTAATATCATATATAACCATGAATTTCTTGTGTCCACATGAAATCTGACATTATATTTTATAAATTAACTGTATAATACATTTTTATTTCCTTAGTTATAGTAATTTCTAAATTTAATATTGTTAATGTATTCCTTTATAATAGTTATACCCTCAAATTTTTTTTTCTTAAATTTAGGTTGTTTTCATATATCAAAATGTATTTCATTATGTTGAATATTTAATTTTCCAGTTCATGTAGGGTAAAAGATTCTTGATTATATAACGAAAATGTTTTAAGCCCACTCTTTTAATATGGATTGATCACAATATCAAACCATTATGGGTTGTAATTTTTTAGTTTAAAGAATAATATGTTGATACATTATTACATTCTATAAAGTAATAACATATCTTTAAACTATCACATAAATGATATATAATTCAGTGATCTTTACATAACCTTTTGTTAAGTGATTGTATGGAATGTGAGGTGATGACTATGTGGATCAAGTTGGAAGAAATGGTTTTATCCACTAACTTATTTGGTTTTCAATATATATATATATATAACCTATAAATTCACATACAAATTGACATTTTTCTTACAAAGGTTCATTTTAAACATAATTTTGTATAATGAATTACATTTTTTAAACATATAATTTTCTATACTTATCTATTTGATTAACATTCCCACTATTAAATTGTTTTATGAAAATATATTTTCAGTTATTAACATTAAATACTGACTATGATTTAACTATTTATTAAACAATGGATTAAGTGATAAATACTATTTTATAATATTGTGTAAAATTATTAAGTATCATATAAATAATTGAAGTAACACCATGAATTGAGTAAATAATAGTTATTGATAATTCCATAATAAATTAAGAATAAAAATCCTCTTGATATCACATCACTATCTAAGTAGTGTAATTAGGGTGGAGACATATGATTGGTTAATTATCACATGCTTGCTTTAATTTTCATAAATTATCATTAATATACCATGGAATAATACCTTTATTTTCTTTCACATCATGTTTGGTTTGATATTAGCATGATTAAAATTTATCAATAGTGTATTTCATTTACGGAGTAACTAATAGAGACAGTTTATATTCACATACAATGAAGTTTCATATCACTATAACTATTTTCATCATAGAGTATATTAGATTTCTGGTATTTTTATTATTCATGTTTATGATTTAATATATTGGGTATGTAGATGTCATTGATTAGTGTTGTTTACATGAGTTTGGCTACTAATTTGTAATATCTAGAATAATAAAAATGGGAATTTTATATTACCCTAAAATGTTCTTAGGTATAATTATTATTGGTGGATAGGTGGATGGTGATTTTAATGGGCTCACAATACCCCAACACAATATATCCCTTTCACATTTTCCCATAGGATAAGCTATAATATTTTTTAACTAATTATACATGATTCCCTTTCCCTTGGAATATAAGTATATGTTAAGTTCATTAGAATGGGCCAAAAAAATTCCAAATCTAGTTCTTATCTGATCTCAAGTATAGTCTTTAAAAATGGTAGTAAAGGTTAGATCCTCCCAAAATAGATTTTTTTCTATAATTTTTTATAATAGTCTAAGTTTTTATTCATAGTTAATTATTTATAAATTATCTATTGACTAAAAAAATTATTTTTTATAAACATATTAATTTATAAACATGTTCATATATATACTTATTAATTCATTGATTTGACACACAATTTTTGGTTCCCTACTGTGTAATTATGCTCACTCCATGCATATTCCCCTAGTTAGACAATAAGACAAATTTACTAAATTATTGGTATAATTGGAACATGGTTATTCAATTAATATTCATGTCTTGATTTTTATTAGATGTTGTGGGATTTGGTTGGGTCATTATGTTCTTTGGATAATGGATACTACATTAGGCTGAAGATCCAATTTTGGGTTTTTTTCATAACCATTTTCTGATTGAATCTAGAATACCCTATTGCATCTATCACTAGTTTTGTTTAAATATATTAATTGGAATTTATGTATTACTTGAATTTATATATTGATTGTCATTTTTTGAATAATTTTATAACCTTACTAGGTTTCCTGTAATGTAAGGAATGTCGATCTTATATATCATTCATTCCATTATTTTAGGAATCGTTTACAATAATATAATTTATAAACCAAATTTTGTAAATCATTCCCTAAAGTTATATTGAGACCCTAAACACTACATACAAACCACTTGGGATTGGAGAGAACTCATGTGGTAGTAGCAGTCTAATTTTTTCACTATTCAGGTATCCTAGACCAAGTTTATTACATCTTCAATTAAAGTATATTAATTGTGGTGATCATTCAATCTCCCAGATATTGAAATGGTATATGATTAAACTAGCATAAGGGAGGATTTCATGGGATCTCATCATGGTATATATGATTCCGTATGAAATCACCCTTAGTATGGAATAGTTATCAACATTCTGGGATTTTTTATAATTCTATCTTGATAATGAGACATAGAGTTGAGATAATGAGTCTAGGATCACTTTTACTAACAAATGGGGTGTTTAAGAAGATCACATTAGGACTACACTTAGGAAATTATAAGTAATTTCCCCACTTGTTATTGAAAATCATTTTTTGTTCTAAGGAAGAATAAAATGATCAAATTCCCAATATTGTAGAGTTTTATATGTATATTTTTATGAATGATATTATAGTGTTTAATACTTATGGGGAGATCAATTTAAATATCAAATTGTATCTTATGACCACACAAATATCATATTTCACTTATTGGATTCCATTATCTGGGATATGGGAGCTGAAGGTGAAGTCATTGGACCAATATGATAATAATTTTATTAGGCCTAATGTTTCCCCATGGCCAGTACTCATTGTATTCTCGATGAAATTGGATGAATATCTAAGGGTTTTTAACAACTATCATTGCATAAATCAGGAGATTGATTGGAAAAAAATTACATCTTCCTAGGATCTATGATCTCTTAAACCAAAAAAATAGAAATAATTAGTTCTTGGAGATCATACATTAGTCTAATATCATCATATTTTTATTTATGAGGAGGTTATCCTAAAGATTTGATTTATGTAACATTATTGGCATTTTGAAATCCAAGTGATGCAATCTGGTGTTGTCAATCAGATTAATTATATCATGAGTTGGGTGAATTGAGTACCCAATAAAAATTTCTATTAGAAAAAGTTTAAATAAAACCCCCCAAATAATTAAAGCATACCTGTTAATAAAAATATCATATTGATTTAAGTTATGGACTTTTTGAATATTTCTCAAGGATTGACTAATTCCAAATTAAAACAATATATTAAAATTACATTAACATTATAAATCAGTATGCACAATAAAAATATTATAAATATAATAATTAAGAATTTCTATCAAATTAGTGGATTTATTTACGGTTTAAAAAACCAATTTAAATCCTAAAAAAGAAACAAAATAGATGGTAGAAAAAATAAAATAGAATTATTATCATGTTGAGACCTAATCCTCCACACATAAAAATCACTTACTTGTAAGATGATTATATAAAATAATCAGAATACATAACTTATATTGGGTATACAAAATAGATAACCACATATCTAGGCTATATGTAGACCTCTTCTACCATACCCATGGGAAGTAAAATAAACATAGTCCATATAGGTAGCTCTTCCGCAACACTATGTTTAAATAAAGATAAGTAGAGTTAATAAGATATGATATATCTTCCAGTTATAGAACATGAGTAATTTTGTGTTTAATATTAAATTTCAATAAAATAATTATGATTATTTAAAGAAAGAACACATAAATAGAAATTATGAATATTTATAATAGAATGGGTTTCTCAGTCTAATGGTATCTAAAGTTTAAGGCTCCTTTTATGAAGCTGTGATTGGAGCTCGAGTCATATTTAAGAAAAATTGTTGTAAAATAGAGCATCATAATATTTCTAGTTATTTTTATGAAATTATACTTTTTATGCTACACTTTCTAAAATCCAAGTGTAGGTAAGAATGAACTATGTATGCTCTGTAACAAGTCTCAAACTTTATAGAACTCTTCAGGTTCTTACGATGTAGTTCCATCTCACTTACCACGGTCATGTATAGGAGAGTATACTTCTTAATATATCAACAGAATTCAAGAAGAATCATCCCAATCCTCTTATCCTCATTCTCTATTACTAAAAAATACTTTAATATATCCATGCAATAGTTTAGAAAAAATCATTAAAATAATTCTCATCATTAAATTTGATAATGTATATGTAATAAGTATTTAATTTTAAAAAAACCAAAATAGTGAGGATGACTCTTATGAATGGAGAAAAAAATATGGAGGTGACTTACGATGGTAGTGAGTTAGTCTAATGGCAGTTTAGTATCAATGGGGACTCATTGTCTCAATGGTGAGTAATCTCGGTGGTAGAAAATTTTAACACTTTTCAAAATCTCATGGCTGTAGGAAAAATCAGATAGTAGGTCATCATCAATGGTGACTCATTTTTGGTGTGAGGTATTTTTGACACTTGTCCAAATTTCCATCCTGATGGTGAATTTTCTCTGATGGTGGGTCTTTCCCATAATTATCCAAATTTTCATTCTGATAGTGATTCTTTCCCTAATGGTGGCTCTTCCTCAACGATGAGTACTTACAAACGGTGAGTAGAGTCTGTTGGTGTGAATTTCCAATACTTGGACAAAATTTATCCAAGTTGCGTTAACTATAAAGATTTATCATAAAATCTGAAACTCGTTATTATCGTAATAAACATGATTTGGTGATAATTAAAATTAGGGTTCCAAAAAGCTATCCCATTTTGATGATCACAAGTCTCGTCATTTTATAATGATGGTATCAAAGAGATGAAAGGATGAGGGATGGTATCAAAAGAAGAAATTTATATACATAAGGTGTCAATGGTATTAAAAAGAAAATTGTATCAGTGGTAGTTAATAAAGGTAGTATCAAAGGAAAACATTAAATACATATGGAATAAAAGTTATGGTATCAGGAAACAACAATAATGATGGTATTAATGGATAATGGAGTTGTTAAAGGATAACATAACTGTAAAAATAGAAATAAAATACCATATTCATTCTCCCACTTTTGTGAATAGAAAAAAATGAAAATAAATATATTAATGGAAAAGATATAAATGATAAATAAGAAGAGAATTTCAATTGATGACCAAAAAAAGATACAATAAATGGAATACAAAAAATTATGTATCAATTAATTAAATGTAAAATAAAAACACCTCTTGAATGGGGTAGGAAGAAAAATTTCTTCTTTTCCCTTCTCCTTGTCAAAAGAAGAAGGATCAACAGAATAAGATGATGTAACTATAGGGATAGTTATTTGGAAAACTAGTATAGAAGGAGTTTCTCTGATGATAATTGGGATGAGATGCTAGATAGGCTCATTATGAGTTAATCTAAATGGATAAAAATGAGCAGGAAAAGGTGCATTGGGATATTGGGTAACACCTTTTCCAAAAAATAATAGATCAGAGGATAGAGGAGTGATATGAGTGGTGACTAGTATGGCATTCTGAGCCACTACTATAGATCCAGAAACATAAAGAAAGGGATTCATTAGATTTAAGAATTTCATGATGTTATTTCCTCTGCTTTCCATAGAAAAAAAATCCTTCTTCTCCTCCATAACAAACTTGATCACTGAATTAATAACATTCAACATATTAACGTATTCATTGAAGGCTGGGTAATAAGAGGAATTCGGAGGTTCTCCACAAGGAACTTGAAATGAGATTTAAGATCATGTTGGAATAAATCCTTGAAAGGCAATGATTTATATCCTTTTTAACTATTTCTCTATCATATTTTATATCCTTCATTCATTCTCTAACAACCATATACACATGATCACTATTTTCTCGGATCTATTTCAAAATATCCCGAGGAATGTCTGGAACATCACCTGATATAACTTGAAGCTCCTTTGTAAATACTAAACTAATCTACTCAATATTCAAATGAAGATATGGAGAACTCAAAGTAGAATACATGATTGATATGTTCTCCACCCTTTTTGATAGTGTATCAATAGATTCTATAAAAGGAGATCTCATCTCACACACTGTATAAATCAAGGACCTCATATCATTTTCACTCCTCCTATTAAATATCTACACTTCTTTAATGTGATGCATCTTCTTGGGATGGATGTGTTGAATCCAAAGATCAAAAAGATATATTCCATATCTCTCAATATGTTTAGTGTCCTAATGTTCAGGACTTATCAAAACCATACCAAAATTAGAGATAATCATCTCTTTGGAGGAATATAATTCATATTTGGTAAAAACATCAACTCTCACATAAGAAATAGTTAGTACAGGTAAGGTTGTAGAGGCAGTAGTGGGTGAAAAACAACCACTACTAACGCAAAAATAGATGGAACATCAGATGAAAATATATGTAGTTCCCCGTCATCATCTATATAATATACCATTAATCCCTTAGGATGGATATATAATTGAATATTAAGATCAGGTAAACCATGATTTGGGGAACTCTTCTCTATATCTGAGTCAATATATTCTAAACAAATTCTGACATAGCCCGATTAATTTTCCCATTCCTCGTTGGATGTAACATACAACCTAGGTAAAGATATAACTGAATTCCCAACAACTACTATTTTAGATAATGTATTATCAATTTCCATATACACATTAGAACTCTACTGAACAACTATATGATAATAAACTATCTTCCCAAAAACTACAAACTCCATTTATAGGATCAAGAAGGTGACATTCCAGGATTGGATATCCCTCCCACTCAACAAATTATTCCACTTTAATTACTAGAACCTCTATCCACAACTTGGAAAAATCATGGTATCTTTTCATACCTTGAGGAAATAGATACACTTGGAGAAGAAAAACATTCTTGGTGAATCTCAACAACATTATTAAAAATGCTACCATAAGGACCATCATGGTCATAACCACTATCACTATCATATCCATCACCGTCACCATCTTCTTTATTATCTCCATTTGCTTATTTATCTTATTTTTCATCACCATTATCACCATTTTAAAAAGAATATTTCGAAGTTATCTAATAATATTCTTCACTAAAAACCATACATTCTTCCACATTACTTCATTCTTTACGAATACTATCTTGGATAGTGAGAGATCTATGACAACTATATGCTCCAAGAGATATAACAGGAAGGCTATTAGGAATATCTAGGTCACTACCTTCATTAATTAAAATCTTGAAATCCTCATCACCTAATTTATAGCCTCTTATTCTTCCTCATCTAGTTATACAACCACCTCACTAGAATCCAAGCCAGGATCCAAAAGATGATCTAGTCTGGATGGGTGATCAACATGATTGAATTGTTCATAAATTCTATCAGGATCACCATCCCATTTCTTCATTCATGGGTTCCATCCTATTTTATTTATTTTAAATTGTCCCCAGAAATGGAAAACCATACAAAATTTCTGAAGGATTTTCATTCACCATCAATATGTCCCTTGGACACCAGTATGGGGGAAATGAACATGGGATAAATTAGGGAGTTTGATCTGGAAGAGGACATGAACATCTCCAACATATGATTTATTATGAATTTTTTCAAATTAATATTTTCTAATATATTCATAAGACAAAAATATTATACATCTTGATACCCCATTATGGTAAAATCACCTTTCCAAATGCATTCTCATTTACTAAAGTTTCTATATCACATGTAATATATACTTGATAGTCATTTGAAACACTATCATGAAATACTTTCATAAAAATGGTCCATTCTCATGAAGGGAAAATAGTTTTTCATCCATATATTCAATTTCTAACCTAGTCATCATATTCTTCAATGATAAAATCTAAAAACTGATAGAATTATTGCAATATCCTCAGATAGAAGTTTTTTTAATTATTATATAACCAATCTTCCCATGCATGATCATTCAAAACAATAATACCCAATTAATTTATCTAAAACAACCAATCATCTTTTACTTATTTATTGGGTACTACTATTCAATTCGTATGTTGCAGGTTCACTGGATCGATAGTAGATCTGCTTAATTCTCATTTCTTATTATTTGAAGTATGTGAATTCTTCGGAGAAGAAATTGTTTCTCTCTTCACTCTAAACATGGTGAAAAACATGGATAGATAGGGTATATTTTATGGAAGGATAAAGTTAAGGAGAGAATGGTTGCAGTGAGGATTGAGAATAAGGCATGAAGGAGTGTGCATTAAAATTAAAAAAGTATATAATTGGTATCATTTTTGGATTTAGATATTTCAAAATTGAAAACTAAAATAAAATTTGAATTGAATGAAAATATAATAAATAACTGCTAAATTAGAATTAGAAATGGCATCTTAAAAACCAATGGTTGGTTACTCCAATAACTGGTAATCATCCAAAAGGGGTAAAAATAAAACAGTGTGTAAAACCAATAATGGGTAAACACCAATGGTTTGTAAACACCAATGGTGGGTAAATAACATTGGTTGGTAAAAACCAACAGTGTGTCCTACAAAATTACTTTCAAACAAAATTAATCAAGCCTAATTAATGTTTTATATAGCTCATTATCTCTAAATTATATGGATTAGTAAATATTTAAGCAAGATGATGTTCAATACCAATGTATTAAAGAGTTATATGACCCTTTTGAAAATGATCTCTAAATTTTTTTGTATTACATAAATGGGTTTTTTCTATAGTGAGCTGTCTGTTTATTAGAAATAATTAAGCAATTTTATATCAAAATTTATAGGAACATGTCAGAATTGATATCCATAGTCTAGTAAAGTGTGTTTCATCCAAAAATATTGATCAGAAAAACTACATGAAGTTATGTATTCATCTTAAGTCATAGATAGTTCCATAGAAATTTTTTTCTTACTACACTAACAAACTAGTGAACTCCCCAAAAGATAACATGTTCCAAAGTTGATTTTCCTATTTAACTTGAAATCACCAAAATTAGCATCTGTATAACTAACTTGGTCAAATTATTTTTATCTAGGATAGAACAATCATTAATGGGTGTATATTTGAGGTACTTTAAAATACTTTTTATAGAAATTCAGTGAGTCTTTTCTGGGTTTACAGGGAAATGAGTACACATACACACATTACAAATAATGTCTGGTTGGCGGGTAGTTATGTTGAAAAGACTTCCAATCACACCTCTCTTACTAGATTGATCCATTGATTTCCCTACTTCCTCAAGATCCAATTTATAGGTGGAAGTCATTGGAGGCTCAATACTTTTAGATATATCCAAACCAAAAAAAATTAAATGGGTTTTAGTATATTAACATTGTTTTAAAATGAATTATTCTTTATTTGAAAAATCTGAAAACCAAGAAAGAAGTTTTGTTTACCCATTTAACTCATCTCAAATTTAATTTCATTCATTTTCGAAAATCCAGTATATAAAAAATTATAATATAAAAAAATAATATAATCTAAATCGATTTGAAAAACTAATACATATTTTGAAATTTTCTTTATAAATATGGTTGGATTAGCTATAACGTTTTAAAATCCTTTTGAAATAATAAAATAGTTGAGCCTATCATACCAAGCTCTATGAGCTTTTTTAATCCATATTAATCTTTTGTTATTTTGAAAACATTATTTTGGAAAATTATTTTTTTGAATCCATGGGGTTGTTCAAAAAAACATCCTCAATTATATAATCATTCAATAATTCACAGTTAACATCCATTTGATATAGTTTGAAATCTAGATTTGGTTCATAGAAAAAAATATTCTAATGGATTCAATTCTATTTATAGGTGATATATTTTTTATAGTCTATATCATATTCTTGACTATAACCTTGTGCAACTAGTCGACCCTTATTTCATACTATCATTCCAAATTCATCAACATAGTTTATAAACAACCATTTAGTGTCTACATTCAATGTGAATTTTGTTCTAAAAAAAAGTTCCCAAACATTACTTATTTCAAATTGATTAATTAATTCCTTCATAGAAATTATTAAGAATTCATCATTAATGGCATCAAGGATGTTATTAGGTTCAAGTAGTGAAAAGAAATCTTGATGTTCAACCTGTGTTCTTTTTGAAAATATTGTTTTTCTACCTATATATAATTATTCAAATAAACATCTCAAGTATTGTATCTAATATTCCTAATTTATCATGACATATTAGGGCTAATTACATCATGATTTTAAACCAGTTCTAGTTTAGGTTCTAGAAGTTCCTTAGGATGGGATGATTTTTATGGATGTTTTACTAACGAATAAGAAGGTTTTGAATTTATTTTCAAGGTAGATAAATAATCATCATGGTTTTCAAAATAAGTATTAGGTTCATGAGGATATGCCTTTTAAAAATTGATTTGGAAAAACGCTTCCACATTCTTTGTTAAATTGATAAAATCACTATAGGATTTACATGATGTGTAATAACCAATGAAAATTCCTTAATTACTTTTCGATGAAAACATGTCAAGATTATCCTTAGTGTTATGAATAAATACTTTTCATCCAAAAACTCTAATGTAATTAACCATATATTTATATTAATCCAAATTTCATAAGGATTTTTCTACTGTATTGGTTTAATTATTACTCTATTAATTAAATAGAATTTTGTATTCATATCCTCTTCCCAAAAGTATATAGGTAATCAATATTAATTTAAAATTTTCTGGGATGTCTATTACTATGTTCTATTTCTTCTTTCTATAAATGTATTCTTTTGGGGGGTCCTGGGTGTAGATAATTTATTGTTATTTCCATTTTGTGAAAAAATGGATTCAATGTCTTGATTTTTAAACTCATTTCCATGGTCTATTATTAAGTTCTCAATTCTAATTTTACATAGTTTTTTATGTATTTATCACACCAGATAAAATAAGATCAAGATTTACACTTGTGCGCTAAAAAATAATACCAAGGTATGTATAGAAAACTCATCTACATGTACATAGACATAGTGATTCCTATTTAAACTAGAAAAGCTGTACTATCATAATAAGTCTATATGAATCAACTCAAGAGGCTGATAAGTTGAAAATTCATTCATTAATTTATAATATATTTTGTGATGTTTCCTTTTTTGATAGGTGTTACAGAATCTATTATTTTTTAATTAAAGCATGTGTAGATCTATAAATAACCCTTTCTTAGTAATCTTTCTATGTGATTAAATATTATAGTGTCATATTCTCATATTTTAAATCCAATATTCTCTATGAAAAGAAACTTAGGAAAGAATCATTTTTAAAATTAAAGAATCAAAATTAATAGTAAATACATTTTCATTTCTCAAAGGAGTAAATGATAAATTATTTTTTTGAGTTAAAAACATTACAAGCATTTATTTTGAACATCAAATGAAGGCCATAATCACTTATCTATGAGACTCTATGTAGATTATATTTTAAACCTTTAACACAAAGTACGTAAGAAATTAAAACTAAATTTGAGTTACCTATTTGGCCTTGGAAAATGATTTTTTCTTTAGTAATGTCACCAAAGGTGACATGTCCACTATCCAACATTATTAGGTCCTTGAAGATTGAGAAATATCCTATTATATACCTAGAATATCCACTATTTAAGTTCCATATACTTTTATAGGAATTATTAAATAAATTTCCTTATATAAGAAAGTTTATACCAAGAATGATTTGGGTACCCATATTTTCTTGGGTCCAGATATGTTAGTATTGAGATAATTACAAACCCATATTTTCATGATGGGTTTCTTGTTATCATATTATAAGGTATTAAAAATAAAAAAATTTATTCAGTCCACATGAATAAAAATTAGCATAAGAATATTCATAATTGGATTTTGGAACATAAGTGATCTTAACAAAATTTTATTTGTTCGGATTGAAAACCTGGACCTATTACAAAATTAGGATCAATTTGTCTTCATAGTATTCAATTAAGAGATTCTATTCAATTTTTTAATCTCTATATGTATTCCATTAACTTCTCATTTTACAATTTCAATTTAGTATTTTTTTCAATAATTGATCATTCTTGTCTTTCTATATAGAAAAATTAGATTTAATACTTGTAGATAAATCAGTTTTTTTCTTATTAATTTTTTATTTTAATTTGATATTATTAATGGTGTCTTCATGAATTTTGAAATATTCAAACATTTTTTCTTTCTAAATATAATCATCATCTTGTTTATATTTATAATGATCAAAATTAATCACATGAGATACAATAGGCAGCTCATATATATTTTTCATGATGAGTATATTTCCTCATTTAGGATTCTCTTCCTGTTTCAAGTTTGAGTAACTAGATCCATCCCAATAGGCACTCCATATAGCTTTTATGAATTTTTTATACTCTCTATCCTTATAATCCTACATCCTTTTTTTCTTAAACATTGTATAGTCATCATTAACGTGTCCTTTTAATGTAGAATCATAATAGGTAATGTCATTTTCATTATTTTCCATTTTCAAGTAATTTTTCTAATTCCATAAATTATAATAATTTCCCCTCTAGCCTAGTTTCTAATGAATTTATTTTTCTAATAAAATATCCTAAACCATCAGGCCAGATAGTCCATTTCCTCATTGCTTTTGGTTGGTGATTCCTCATCACTGGATCTTTCATCTAAAACTTTTTTTATTTCTATTTTTATCCAATATTATTGGAGGCAATATATTTTCTATTTGTTTTATACTAACATTATCAATTAACCTCAAGATATTTCTCATACATCATCAATATCCAAATAAAGTTCTTAATAATTATTTTACTAATTTCGAAAGATTCTCTTGTTGAAACAGATTTTCCTCTCCATGTCTCTAGAAGACAACTCAATAGTCACATAATTTGATCATTGTATGACACAGGATTCCCAAAGAATCTAATTCTGTTCAATATCTCAATGAGCCTAAGACACATATCAGAAATCAACTCATCATGTTTTATATAAAATATATAATATTTTGTTTTTTAGTGTTCAATATCATTTATTTAACATAAGTACATCCTTCATGAGAAATATCTAATGTGTTTCAATTTTTATAAGAAGTTTTACTAGTAGATATACAATTAGACTCTTCATAACCTAAATGATAGTAAATAGAATTCATGGATTTTCAGTTGTTATTGGAATAAGGTTTATTATCACCGTCCCATATATTCCTAGCAGTCTTAGGTAATTAATATTTATCTTCTAAATCAGCCCAAATTTTAAAAACCATAAATTTAATTTTTATTTTTATTTTTATTTTCCATTGATAATAGGTATTAGTATTAAATAAAGGAGGTAATTTGGTAGAAAAAACGTCTCTCCTACCATTCATTTAAATAATATAAATTTAGAATGAATTGAAATTTAATATCTTTAAAATCAACTAAAATTAGAGTTGAAAAGATTTTTGATGAACCTTTGATACCAAATGTTTGCTGGAGTCAGTATCTCAAGAATGGGTGAATTGAGTACCGAATAATATTTTTTGTTAAAAATATTAAATAAATTCCTCGAAATAATTAAATCAAACCAATTAATCAAAATATCATATCGATATAAGTTCTAATCTTTTAGAATATTTCTAAAACAATGATTAAGTCTTAGTTAAAACAATATATGAAAATTACATTGACTTTTTAAAAAAATTTACTTAATAAAAATATTATATATACACTTGTTAAGAAAAACTACACAATTAGATGTTTTGTTTATAGTTTAAAACAAATTCAGTATAAATCATAGAAAAAAACAATACAAAACACATAGCTGAAAAAAATACAAGAATTTTAGTCTCAAGTTGAGACATAATCCTCTTTACTTGTAAATCACCTACATCAAAGATGATTGTATTAAATAATCTTGATTCACAACCTAGATCAGTTATACAAAACATATAACTATCTATATAAGATATTTAGGGACCTCTGACAAAATACTTATGAGAAATAAAATAAAAACATGCCATGTAGGTACCTCTTCCACAACAATGTAGGTATAAAAAGGTAAATATAGTTAATAATATTACATGTATAAATATGTATTAAAGAAAGAGTTTCTTGTTATTATGTTCTCTGAAATTTGAGAGTCCTTTTATTAAGAATGGAAAGGAGATCATGTCATGTTTCTGAAAAATTACAGTACAACAAACCATTGTAAGCTGTCTTGTTTTGTTTATAGGAAGGGATCTGTATGGTTTTTATGATTCAATTCCTCATATTCATGTGTATGTAAGGATGAATCATGTAAGATCTCTAAAAAGTTTCACACTTCGCATCACTCTTTAGGTTATTACCATGCAGTTCCATCTCACTTCCAACATACACAAATAAGGGAGTCAACTTATTAATATATTACTAGAATGCATGAAGAATCAAATAAATCCTCTGCTCCGCCTACTAGATGACAAAAACAATATTTAATTCATCCCTAAAATAGTTTTTGAACAATCAATAAAATAATTTTCACAATTAAATTTGATAATGTATTTGTTAGAAGTATTTAACTTAGAATAATCAAAAAATAGTGACGATGATTATTCTAAATATTCAGACTACTCTAGAGGTGACTTAAGCTAGAAATGAGTTAGGCTTCTTCTGGGTCATGATCAATGATGACTCATTGTCTCAACAATGACACACCTAATTGGCATGACATTTCAATACAATGAAAATATTCTCTGTGGTTAGAAAATCCTGATGGTAGGCCATCTTCAATGGTGACACCATTCTAGTTGTATTTATTTTTTAAACTTATCCAAATTTTCATCCTGATGGTGACTCCTCCCTGATGGCGGGTCATTCCCATAATTATTGAAAATTCCAACCTAATAGTGACTCATCATCAATGGTGAGTCATTGCTGATGGTGAGTACAACCTAATAGTGGGTCTATTTAACACTTGTCCAAAATTTTTCCAAACCTCGTTATACCAATAATACTTTAATAAAACATTAAAATCATTATTATCATAATAAACATGATTTTGTGATTATTAAAAAAATGTAATAACAAGATTAAAGGATGATAATTCTATATTCATGGGTTTCGTTATCCATATCTTTTAGAAATTCTTGGACTACTTCATTGTAGTTTTCATTGAAGACATCGTCATTTCTTCAGAATTAGAAAGAAAATACACAAATCACTTGAGTATTTTCTTGGAATTTATTAAAGATCAATAATTGTCGATAAATTATCTATGTGAAATATATGGATTTATGAAGTCCATTTCATGAGGCATATTATCTCAAATAGTGGAGTAATAGTTTACCCAACTTTCTTAGGCTACTTTCATATTTCAAGTTGTTCATAGAGGATTTTCTATGATTACAAATCATGTGACTTCCATTATATAAAAGGTAAATCCCTTTATGTGTTATAAGAGGATTTAGTGTTCTTTCATAGAGATAAAGTATAGGTAATGAAATTTTTTATATTATATGATAATAAATGGAGGGATTTGAATGCATGGTGTTTTAAATTTCATTTATAGTTGTTATTAGTTGTGTGATAATGTAGAGGATGGAGGTGTTTTATTATCAATCTAAGTATATAAGACTTTATAAGTATGACTACATGACCCATGATTTATGAAAATTGATAGTTGTTTTTTCCGTGAATGTTTGGTGACACTACCTTCTCATTTAGAAATTCATGGACTATAAGGATCATAAGATTCATCAGTATATATTCTCTCAATGAGATATTATCTCTAGGTAGAGGGCCTAATTATAGTTCATTTTTTTCTTTTACATCACGATAGTATTCACTATAGTAAATATAAATGTGTTCGTTGATGACTTAAGTAGAAAATAAATTTCTAAACAGGTGCATATGGTTATTGAGTAGCTATCCATGGTGAGTTTGGTCTTAGTGGATGATGTGTATGTTTATCTCCTTCGATAAATGGTGGTATCCCCCTCACTTATTCATCAACTAATGGAGATCCAATGTATAGATGTTTTTTTAGTTTTTTATAGTCTTACATTTTCAAGGGATACACCTCAAATTTTATTTTAAGGTGGGTAACACAACAAATTATTTTAGGGGTGGACAATAGTTCTAGTTATTCTTGGTGGGGAGGTGTTGAGATAATTTCACTCCTCCATTTTATTAGGGAATCCTAATTTGAAAAATATACATTCACACAATAAGAATCCTTTTCGATGGACAGTCATAAATAAAAGTGTTACAAATTTAACTTCATAGTGCCTCATCTATCAAAATGAGAAGGTTGATCATAGGTACTAGGTGGGTAGATCCACCCCCACCCCCCCGAGGTTCCAAAGTGTATGTGGAACACTATATTGATGGATGTTGTGACTAGAATTCCTTGATTTAAAAATGGTCTTGATATTTTAATTGTTATCGTTGAAAAACTAACCTATTAATCTCATTTTTTCTATAATAGAATGATAATTTAGAAGAGAGTTTGGGGTGCTTGTATACTAATGAGATCATATAGTTCTATGGATTCCACTCAATAATTTTTTATGAATGAGATTATTAATTAGTGTTCCAATTATAGATGATTTGGGAGGATTTTTTAGGAACTATTTATAATTTATTACATCTTTCAACACGATGAAACATCTCTAGACTAAGATGACTATTCAGGATTTTGAGGACAAGTTATGGGATTTCATGATAGATTTAAGGAATTTATAGGTTAATAAATTACCATTAGTGTAGTTGTGTAAAAAATATCCACCATTACACTATCGGCATGGCACATTTTAAGGCCCTACATGGGAGATCCTTCATGTCACCACTTTTATCAAGAAATATTGGTGAGTTCTCACTGATGGGGTTTAACCAATTATGATTGATGATGAAGAAGGTATAGGTAATATGGGAGATATTAAGAAAACTATGATCAATTATAAGTCCTTTTTAAAAATTAATATGGAGGTTATTGTAGTTTTAGGATGGAGACCACATGTTCTTGAAGGTCTCTCTATTACATGGTTTAAGGAGGTTTAACTAGGTAGAAAGACATCCTCATGGTTTATATGATATTTATTAATCCTATGAGAGGTATATAAAGTTTTTTATAATCTATAATTTCTTATGCAGTTGAAATAAGTACACAATTTATACAACATATCACAACTAGGAAGATGTATTTAGGAATTTTTAAACATTACCAACTAAGATAAGTTAACAATTGAGAATGAAAACACCTTTGTGGAGTACCTGGTAGAAGTTTATGACTTTTAGAAGAATAACCATCATAGTTGAGGGATTTCATTGGTAAACATTCTTTAATAGTATGATGATTCATAGGATAGCTTGTTGTAAAATTATAATTAGATGTAAACATAGTACCCTAACTTATTTGAGTGAGATATAATTTTTAGGATAAAAACCCTTGAATTATAAGAGGATGTAGTGACCTATATGTTTTGATAAATCCTTTAAAATATTTTATTATATATTCATGTTTTCAGTTAGTTTTTTTGTGTCATATGTGCCTGAGTAAATATATAATATTTTAAACATATTATTTATTAGATAAAATACATGAAAAAAGTAAATAATTAATATATCTGATACAGTGTCTAGAATGTAAATCATGACACTGTGGTTGGGAGGAGGATAATGGTATTTTCCTAGAAGATGTATGATTTCTATTCAAGTGTAGATTTCTAGACTATGCCATATTAGATCTTTAATTTTTAATCGATTAACCAAACTTTAAAAATCTAAATATAACCATTAATTACCTAATTAGGTTTATCCATTTTTGTAATCCAAAAAAATGGTAAGATTTTGAGGATCATTATCTTATTCAAGGAGGAGGTGGCATTGGATTCTTGGAATGATGATGGGAAGTCCTTGAAGTAATGGTGATTCATCATTGTTGTAGGTAAATTTTTATTAAATCTTACATCGTTATTCATGGAATTTTGAGTTAACCTTTTTATTAAGTAATTCTCATGTTAAATATTATAGGGAATATTTTTTTATAAAATTGTTTTTAATATTAATTATTCATTCCATAATAATTATAAAATAATTTTTTGAATGATTAGTGGTGGTAAAATAGTCCACTAACCACCCTAGCCTTATTTTACAATCACGTTATACACCATAACATTTCTTGGAAACAACAGTAGTTGAAAATAATTTATATCAAAATGAAAATAATACCACTCCAGTCAACAAGAAACATTTATTTCCCTTTTCTCCCATCTTCATAATTACTCTCATGATGGAAAATAATCACCTTACTTTATAATGGTTGGTAGTTTGATATAGGTGAACATTGTTGTTGGAATGGTGAGGGAGGAATTCCCTTAGGAGTAAATATATAAATGGTGTGTAATGTCATTCATGGATTTAAATAGATGATGTCTTGGGAATTGGTATGTTACTCGATTTTATAGCAAAAAGGATACAGTTTCAGGCTGGGTGATGGTACTGGGTTTCATTGGTGGGGGTGTTGTGGTGATGGGCATGGAAGTTGGAAGACATCAGTGGATATAATGGTGGAAAATTTTGGAGACTATGTGTTTTGAATACGAAAATATGATCTCACAACATATATCTGTTATGACCAAGATAATGATATAGGTGATTATTTTCAAGTATTTTCCTTTTTTTGAAGGAATGTTTTTGAATAAAGGAAATCACCTCACTTTGTGTTTGGAGAAAAACATATTCAAGAAAATCAGACTAAAAAATTGTTTTTATATACTGTGACTCACTTTTTTTAAGGACATCTATCATTTCAATAAAAATATATTTGAATGAAAAGGGTCTATTTTATTGAGAATTAATCTTGATGTAAGTAAATGATCATTAGAGTCATCTTGGGTCTAAAATTTCATAGTATCATAATGAGTTATTGATTGTATTTGGATTCAGAATGGATCTGATACAAAAATGATGATGCTTTGTTGTTTTATAATTCTCATTAATCATTAGTATACAGTTAAACTTATAATGAAATATTGATGCAATAATGGTGGAGTAAAAGTGATGTGGTCAATCATATTCAGATTGATCAGATCTGGATGAAAAGAATAGGGTTTTGGTGATCGTATTTGGGATCAGGAATGAAATGTTATTGGTAAGGATGATGAAGAAAAATTTTGTAGTAATGAATTCTTGCTGAGGAGTTCACACTAAAAAATTATTACCCATGACAATAACAGTCTTAAAGATCATATCTAGTCTAATCATATTCAGAATGATCATATCCAGGCCAATCTTACTCATAAAGATCATATCCAGACCAATCCTATTCAGAAAGATTGTAATTAGGACAATCAAATTCAACTAGATGGTATATGGGGAAATTGTTTTCTAAAAAACATCTCAGGTTGAGAAGGAATGAAATAAGCTGGAATGAATGGAAATTTATGATTCTTTCAAATGAAAGTCTGACGATGCTGAATCTATTATCAATTTTATTTTTAAATCATGAATGATGTCATGACACAAGAATGAGTTTTAAAATGAAGGAAGTTGCTGAAGTTGATGCTATTGATACCAGAATATCGTATTCGGTGTACCATCGTACTCAGGAATAACTGTTTTCAACAATGTCTAATGGAAAATTAATTGATATAAAGACGGTGAAAATCATAATGTAAACGACCGATCAAAAAGGGAGTCAACCATTTTAAAGGGGTTGAGTTAACATAATTACTTTTCAATTGAATCAAGACAATTGATTAAGAAAAGAGAAGGATGTGTTGTCGAGGTGGAGCTTCAAATTCAATGGGTGCTGTTTTAATTATTTTGTATAAAGAATTGTATTCAGAAATTAGAGTAGATAAAAAAATTATAATTGGACATGCGTTTGAAAAAGAGAATATGAAGAAGATATTAATTTTTAATAAGATATGAGAAGATTCAAGAATCATTGAAAAAGTCATAAATGCACCTGTGATTTTAGGGGAATTTTATATTTAGGTGTATTTGGTTGAGTTGGAAAGATTTTATGATTCCCACCCAAACCCCTCATGGGTCACTAATAAAACAAAAAAAAGTAATTTGTTATTTTACTAATCGAGGTACTTTTCATTGTATAAGAGAGAGACACTATGATGTTCTAGGGAGAAAAATAGTTTTCTGTATTGATCATTTTTTATGAAGTTTCATCAGATAAGTGAAGGGATAAGAGACAATATTGAAAAATTGTATTTAGAAGATCATTTTATTTTCTGATTATCATATTCATCTGATTACCATAATCCTATTGTCCATCGTATTCAGATGAACATCATATCAAGATAGATGGTAGGATTTAGTTTTCCCTATATGGATTTCTAGAATAAGGAATAATCTGTGAAGAATCATATTGTTTTTTTCATACAAGGAATAGAAGTGGTGTAGATTTGTCACCACTGTATTCTAAAAAAGTTGTATAATTTTTGTACCGAGAAGAATCAGTCTTGGATAATCTTTCTAGGAAGAATCGTATTTGGAGAATCCTATTGGGAAGAATTGTACTAGGAAAATCACACAGGAGAAATCGAACTCATTTTTCCTTATCAATGTAATTCATGTTATTACAATCTTATGGGTATGAAATTAAATAATTGTTTCAATAGGAACACATTTTTGAAATTGAAAGGAATCACAGGTAACATGAATTTTAACACTAATATTTCCTTACCCTATTTATTCTAAGACGGTCCACACAAAAAATTGTATTGTTTACATAGTGATACATGAGGGAAGGGGTATATCATACTTGGTGAAATCAAATGATTATTTTCTATTAGATTGTGTGGTATTGAATTACTTCCAAACCATACCAAGTATGTAACTATTATAATTGTATAGTAAACCTTGTAAATACCAATGTTCCTATGGATGCATGTTTGGATTTTTTTTCAAAAGGAAATTAAATCTTTAATAAGAGGAAATTTTTTTTTCAAAGAAACAAAAAAGAAAAGAGTATCACTGATTCACCCCTCCCACTCTTAGTGATACAAATAATTTAAATGGGAAGTTTTAGCATCCACTAGGCACACATAAAGTCTCAATAAAAATATAATATAGGGTTTTCAAAAGAGAGATAAATAAAACATAATGGGTTTTACTGAAGCCATAGAAAATGTATGTAAATATATAGAACTAGTTTCTGGGGACACCCTTTTGGTTTTACATATGAACCTGCATGACTTTTGATCATCATACACATGTCATGTCTACAGAAACACCCAACCCTATGATCAAAAAAATGATAAATAACCCTTAAGTAACAAATTCCATGTATACCAAACACCCACTATATTGGATGACAAGATGTTACTATGTGATTGGAATACACCCTAAATTGACATCATATATTATAAACACCTTGATTCCTGGAACTTCATGTCATGTACTCTCCTACCTCTAGTGATTTTCATTTATTCTCTCCGGGGAATCAAATTAGACAAATGAATAATACATTCTATGTATTTTATATAATAGAACATTATGATAGGGTACTATTCACTATAAAACTACACATAGTATTTTTGGGTGGATTATGTATGTTTTCTTTATAGAGATGATGAAATTGTTTATAGGGGGAATTCAAAGTATACATGGGGTTTAGGTACTCCCATTTCAAAATCCATAATAGTCCAGCATATGAAATATAGTGTTCAAGTAATCCCTCATATGAAAGGATATGGTCCTCCATCAATAGAGTTCAGGTACTACCTCATATATCATGGTGTTGTACTCTATTACATTCATTAAGTATATGTAGTCCCCCAAAAGCATCATTGTTTCAGGGAAAATCCCCCCATATGATAGATGGATTTTAAAAACTCCCCTATAAAATGGGGGTTGGTAACCCTTATATGGGGTTCAATTTTTCATCGATCTATAGGAATATCCCTCAATAAGGAATGGTACCACACTATAACTACAATGGTATTATAAATTATATTAATATGGGTAGTTCAAATGTTTTTGGTCTTTTAATGTTTTGATATTTGAATTTTACATTGATAAAAAATAATATACAGGATTTAAACATAGTTATCCATAAAAATATTGGCCGTCTCGATCCATAAATCATATCCAGTCTCCATCCTTTATTTTTCCAAACATGGGTTTTGAGTTGATTTCTTTTTATTCTATCCCTTGGGTTTTTGGGTCATCCTATTGTGTATTGTTATAATCCCTTTTTTGTAATAATATTTTTCCCACACATATTGTGTATGTGTAAAAAGAAAATAGTTTAGAAGTGACTTAGAGGGGTGTATATCTAATAGATCCAATAAATATGGTTTTAAGTGCTTCTTTATAGTGGTGTTATCTGTTGGTGATTTTACCTAGATCAATTATTGTGAGGCGATGTTTTTATATTTTATCATAGATATGTTGTACTCTTATATATTATACTAATCTATATTTATTTCCTTCGGTTTTTTATATATCATTGTTCATGTTAGTTAATTTTTTATGCATATAAATTATTTTAAAAATTCTTGGTTATATTTATGTTATACTTGATTTTTGGTAATTCAATTTTTTGATGGAGATATTTGTCCTATTATAGGTTATTATTAGCATAAGGACAATCATGTGTGATATGAATTCAATGATCAAATCAATATCCTATAAACTAATGTTGGTGAAATTTTGGGGGAACACTTTGTCCAACTGTTAACCTAGGTGGGGTCATAATGACTTGGGTTGTATTAATTTTTCTTCTGAATTTTAAAATTGGAATTTTCAGTTATAAAAATGACATGGAATTATGATTTTTTATACTGTGATAAGTTATAGAATGAATTATACATATTGGAAATTATTTTTGGAAGCTGAAACACACCAACATAAGGTGGATTTTATTGTTTAAGGTGTCAGTAAAAAGTTTAACATTGGAATTATAAAAAATAAGCATCATCTATCAATTTATAAAAGATTCAATGTTGTATCTGATAAATGAATGGGTAATATGTATGTTCATAAGGACCATGGAGCCCTAAAATTTATTTCTATTAGAAAATAAATAATCATACACAGAGTTTTGAATAATTACAATGAATTTCCAAATGGGGCTTCAATATTTATTGCATGGTTAGGTGAACTATCCAATGACCACGAATAAAGATAATGAAATGTTAATAAGTTCTTAAAACCTTATGTTTAACCCTATATTGACTGTCAAAAAACTTTTATGGATTGGTTATGATTTTTATACATGTTAAATGTCATGTGGAAAGATAAAAATAAGAATTCAAATTCAAACAACTATAACTTCTGATCCCAACGTATGTTTGGGATTTTTATATAGTCAAATCCAATCTAATGAAGGGAGATATGATACTACATATAATTAAAACATTTATAAATTGTATAAAATTTTCAAAATAGGTCTATAAGACCCTAAAAATTGGATTTCAAGTTAAAGTAGGGAATTTTCCATGTGTAGTAGAAAATTTGAAATATTGAATTGGGGAATATATTTTTGTAATTTATATTATGTTTTAACTAAATCATGGGTTTGAAAATTTTTATTTTGTTACATGACTTAAAAAAATAAATATTATTTTATTTCATAAACAATTTTTTTTCATCTAATGTATGTACTAATTTTTGAAAAAATGAATCAAACCTTATCATCTGATATGTATTTTAATAAATGTGAATGGTATTAATGGATTTTTTCTATTTATTTTATATATATATATATTGGATGATTTTTTAAATTGAAATTTTTTTATTAAAGAAAATAATCATATAATTTGTAAGTGTTTTAAGGGTGAATGATATTTTATTTCTAAAAATAAAACTATTTTCATAATGAATAAAATATAAAGGGGGACATTCCGGGTAAGAATGTATTTTTGTGGGGAGAGTTGTAACACTCCATTTTTAATATTTTAATTATATATTTATTATCATAAAATTCTAATAGAAAATTGTCAGAAAGGTTATTTGATGTTTTTTAAGAATCTATTAATCTCACAGTCTTGTTTATAGTATATAAACACCATGGATTTCATGTTTATTGAGGTAGTGAGACATGCATTGTCTAGTTCATGTTATAGAGACCATGAATGGTAACGATGTGTTCATGAAAAATTATTCAAAACATCATTTTTTTCTACCTAGAATTCCTTATACATTCTATAATTGATTAATGGACTTGTGTAATGATAATATTGTGTGTTTTATATAATCACTTAATTTATTAATTGGACATTAAGTATTATAAAATAAAATTTATTTAAAATATAATTGTTATAGATATGTATATTTTATTTTTGTTATTTTAACATCATTAAAAATATTATTTGTTATCGAAGTTTCACAAGGGATTCAGAATATCATGTTATAATTTTTAAAATTATGGAATTAGGTAATTTAACGTGTGAAACTATTATTATTTTTTCTTCATTATCATCATCATCTTCATTATTAGGAATACTACAAATACAAATACTATTATTCTTCCAATGATCCCCTAGTCAAGTGGAATTGATTGGGTTTGGAAGAAAAGGGGTCATGTTCCTAATTCTTGACCCCTTATAATTTAAAATTTATAATATAGTGTTATTGATAACATCCCGTTATTATTGGCGGGTTTCTATGGATATTTTTCTTTTTAAAATGATGGGAGGACATTATCAAAATGTGGGCTTAATAATTGAAGATGTTAAAACCTGAGTGTGAAAACCAGTATGATAAGAAGGTTAATGCATAGTAGGATAATTTTTTGGAGAATTGATGATGATATTAATGATTCATGATGGGAATTTATATAATAAAAGGAATGTATGACTAGGTTAGGAATACATTAATCCCTTATGTCGATGGCGATTATGGGATGTTCATAATTCATTCTTAATGAATTCATAGACATGATGTTTAAACAAGGATGAGACATGTATGATGGAAGTGTTAGGCATGAATTAATTCTAAAGTGGTCTAAATATCCAATGGTATATATTAAATAGGATGAATTATATAATTTTCAGAATGTTTGGATTAACAAAATATTGTGTAATTTTGTATTTCCATCTCATATTAAAAAACGAATAATCATCTAGTGTGATGACCTACCATAGAGGGAATGTATTATCATATTGATTTTAAGCCCATTGGGTGTGTGTGCATTTGTTTGTTTGTAATTATGGGGGGATTGACATAATAATTGTATTTCTCCCTTTCCTACCTCATTAATACGACACCTCACAGGGAGGGAGATCTTTATTTTCCCTCTTATTTTCTTTGGAATATCCACATAAAATCAATATGAACCTTCATTATTTCTCCTCCTCCTCCTCTTCATATTCTTCTTCTGCTCCTTCTCTTCATCCCCTCATGATTATTCACTATGTAAATTTATATATATCGGGTATATTGAAAATATTAGGTTTTTCTATATGATTGAAAACACTAATATATGAGAATAATTTCAATTATTGATGTTAAATAATTTCTATACGAGTTTATGAAACACATTTTGGAGGGTTATAATTACCAATCTAGTCACTATTAAGTATTATCACTTCCAAATATTTGGAAGGTTGTCTCACTTAATTTTTTTAATTTTTATAAACCATTTTTAATGATCCACTATTCCATAAGGGATGTAATTGTTTTTATGGTATTCATTGAGTGTCACTAAATTCATTAAATTTATATTCTTCTTGTAAATACTCATGTCTCAATTACATTGATATTTGTATCATTACAGTCTTAATTTAATATCTTTGATGTTTAAAATATGGGTTCATCTAAATTTCTAGTTTAAATTAAGGAATTTTATTCCATTTTATGATTTATAATGGAATTTGTGTACTTGAGGATAAATTCATAGTTATTCATGGATATGGATTGAATTTTGGTTTAGATTTTGGGTGTTCAAAAATGATTTTGACTAGTTACACATATATTTTAAAACATAATGTTTCAATTGGAACCTGTTGTACAAGAAAAAGTACTCAATGATATGTCGGTTTTGTGGGGTACCTTGTGAAAGCTTACCATGTACCTGATAGTTTCTGGGTTTGTTTTTTATGGGGGAATTTTAGTCATTTCTCCTTCAACCATTTTACCACTTATTCCACTTTCCTCAAAAGATATTTTCGCTGCAGAAATAGGTAGATCTTCATTGGAAACTTTTTATTCCCCCTCTTCCTCCTCCTCCTCCCCTTCATGCCTCATTATACAAGACGGATTAATCAGTATTTATTTTAACATTATAAGGAAATTCATAAGTTTTCTTCCCTATTCCCTATCTTATCCAAATATTATAATATATTTTTTCTTTTGTATGTATTTAAGGAATAAGTCATTAGATAATGTTATAATTCATCTATAAAATGGAGTTTTATCCTATCTTATCTAATGTATTATTGTGTAGGTGTTTCACCCTATATTTATATGTTTTTTTATAGAATTATTAAGAAATGATTCATTTTATTATTTTCTTGATTTGGGATAAAATTAAAGTAAGTATTTGAGTGAGTTGTTTAGGTATTATGGTCATTATAGTTTTTGTTATATTTTTCAGTGATTTGAAAATAGATTTATCTAGAAATTTGGTTATTATTGGTTTATAATAATCTGTTTATTGGGTATCATTGTTGATGGAATTGTTTATGATGGTTTCTAAATTCCTATTGGATTTTTGTTGAAGTAGTTAAATATCTCAATTTATATTTTTAGGTTTCCTTATAACCCTAGTGATTCTTTAGTTATTCCAATGATATGATTTCACTTTTTCGCAAAAATTATCAATAAATATTATTATGAATATTAAAAATAATAATGGATAGTTTTAAAATAATAATTTTATTATTACATGGAAATATTTTCAATAATATTTTATATGACATTAATTATTTTTGGTTTAGCTCCCCCATTATTAATGGATTCTGTTATCCCTGCTTGTTAATGTTTATTGTAATGATAACCTTACATTTATTGTTCAGTACCACATTGAAATGTGATTTTCTTGAATTGTGTTGTGTTATTCTATGTGAACCTATTAAAAATAATTACCATGTATATTATTTTAATATTAAAAGAGGTTCATATGGAGAACATAGGGGTTTATTTTTTTCCAACCCACCTTGAGGACATCTTGTAACTATATAAAATTTTTATAAGGTAAACATTTATTATTTTGTATAATTTAGTAAAAATTATTTCTCATAAGTATTGTGGGTCTTAAAGAAAATTGAACAACAACTTACAGTTTAATATGAATTAATTATAAGTTAACTAACCACACTTAAATTTTTTTTGTGGTGTTTTTTGGTTGTGAGGTGGTAGCTAGGTTGATTAATTGAGAAGAAAGGATTTGTCCAAAAAATTATAATGTTTTAGTTATAATTTAAATATTTGGTATAAAATAATCAAAATGGATTTTATATTTATAAATAAGAGTATTTTTTATATGAAAACACTATTTTATATGTCTATCCTTTGTAATTCATGATCCTAATTAAACTTCCTTCTCCGTATAAATGTTTTATCAAAATGTTTTTCTGAAGGCACAAGACACTTTTTTCACTTATTTCTTATAAAAAATTGTTTCAAAAATATGGGTTGAAAATATTTATAAAATATAGTGACATATAAAGTAGATTTCTATTCTTCCTATTTTTCATGGGTAATCATGAGTTAATAAATGTTCAACTGGTGTATTTTATCTAAAAAAGGGTTTTACTTTAAACACTAGTTTAAAATTAATCTAAATAATGGTTTATGATTTTCTAGTAATATTTTGACATTAAATAAGAACATTGGACTATCCTAGTTGTGTTTGGTTATCCATTAGAAATTATTACTTCATATTATTGGATTTTATTTTCTTACTTTTCCCCAAACACTATAACTAATGTGCTCTAATTAGTTCTTCATTTGGATTATCAATATATTATTAGGAATTATATCATATTCCTAAAAAAATTATGTCTTCGAATCATCCTGGGTTATTATGATAATTTAGTATGTCATACCCTATGATTCATTTGGACAAATATGGGAATGCTTGACTACCACATGACTTCACTTTATTTATGAATATCCTATAATATTTCTCGTGATTACACAATTTATTTATTACTAACATGTTAATGTGGTGTTGTGATGGTGTGTAATGACATTGTGACTTATTATTTTCCTTTATATTGTGTTTACTATAATTGATAAAAATAATATCTATTTAATTATCAAAAAGTACATTTAATTCATTGATATGGATATTGTTAATTAACATAACATTGAAAACATTTATTATTTTGATATGGATAATTTATATTGTTATGATGTAGTGAATATTTATTATAAAAATATGGTAAAACATTTATTTCATTTTTATCATTTGATGTTGATATTACAATCATTCGTAGTGGGTAGTTTGATGATTTATATTATTGATAGCCTTTATTTTTCCATGTATTTCACATACAGTATGTGGCCCTTGTCTTATAGTTTCTTTCTTGATTCTTTTATACTAGATACACAATTAGATATATCTATATGTATATATATTTTATACATAAGAGGGGAGAGACCTCCTGTTGATGAAGGACTAAATATATGTATTTGATTATGGATACACAGAAATATTATTTACATTAAGAATATTAGGCCACTTTAGTGGAGATTATATACCCATTGATCAATTTAATGAGAAGATAAGGATTCCTATGGAGGATTATATATATAGATACCTCCATCCAATGAGAAAATGTGGAATCTTGAGAAGGATGATAAAACACACAAACACACACACATACACACATATAGTGACGTGTGTATTTTTGTGTGTGTGTATTCAACCTCATATAAAGGATGGATTTCAAAATACATCATTGGTGCATAGGTAACCTCTGGTGAAGAGTTAAACTACTTGGAATAAAAAATTAACATGAAGTTGGATTTAATTTTGATGATTACAATTATTTATGTTCTATAATGATATGATATTTTTTTCTAGATTCATATAAAATCAATCATACTTTCTCCAACCCAATATTAACTATTAAATTGACTTTATTATATGATGATTTCATTTATACATTATACCAATTTATGAAAATATTTTATTATATATTTATATAAATTCATATAAATTTTAATTCATTCACTCATTACTTCATTGTGTGGTACACTATTGGTCATAACCTATTGATTATTTATGCTCACAACCTACACAGAAAACATTCTAGACCAGAATTTCTATAATTTCATTTCAAGTACATATATGTGGTTGATATATTGGGTAGATTATGTCATTATTATTTGTAGTTTCATAGGTGTGGGTTCAACTTCTATATTATTTTTGAGTAAATAATGGGTTCTTTAATTGAAACATGTGAATTATAACAAACTTGCTTGTAGTTTTATATAGTCAGAGCATGTTTGGATTATTCATTTATTATGGAATGTTTGTACATGTTAGACTACACTTGATTTGAATCTAATTATATTATTATAATAAATAATTTTATATTTTTATATGACTTATCCCAATATTTATGATGAATAAGATAAATATATTAATTTTTGAAATTTCTGACTTATAGATGTGGCATGTAGAATTTTTTATTGAATATAGTTATATCTTATTTTTAAATATAGTTAAATCATTACCTAGTCATAAGTAGAGAACATAAGTGTTATTAATAATCCCTTGGGGACCATAAATGAACATAGGGATATGTCTATTATAGCAGAAGTTTTATATTAGTACTCAAGGAAAATATATATTTGGAATTCCAAGTTTTTTATTTCTCTCATATAATATGTAGGACTATCATGACATGATAAGTAACCCCTAAAATGGAATTAAAAAAATTATGGAAAATATCATGATAACACATGATATAAACAATATTTATAGGCACCATGTGTTTGATTGATGCTTTTGTTTCTGTATATTGAGTGTGATGTAATGGAATTTGAGAAGTGCATCATAGGATTTATTGGGAACTAACCTATATTTTGGTTCATACATCAATTTAGTCATGAATAAGTAGGAAAATAAATGATTCCAGGTATATTTTATTCTTTCTTGTGTATTTTATATTAAAATGGTAATCAAAAGAGGTTTTTATTAATGTATCGTCAATAATATATATATATATCATCTGCCTATATATTTATTAGTGATAATTAAGTTAATATAAATTGATAATTGATTACACTTATTGAGATATATTGGATTGTTGTTATTGATAGATATAACTTCTCATTTAATGTTTCACTACTGATCATGAACTGTTATCTTCTGTTTATATTATATTTTTGAGCATATTACTTTAAATTTACTGTCATCTCCTGAGCATGCCTTTGTTTTGTGTCTATATTTTCTCATCAATACTAAATATTATTTCATTTATATTTATTGTTCTATTACTAGTATTGATGAAAATATATTATTAGTAATATCCCTTGATCATGGTACTTGTTTTTTAATTTCATTATATCACTATGTATAGAAGTTGTTTTCATGATTAATATTTTAATGTAGATAATTTTTTTAGTTATTTATTTATTAATAAAATGTTTTCATTAGTTTTGAAGTGACAAACTCACACAAGATAGTTATAAAACCATGATATTTTAGAAAACATTTCTTTTAAATAACATTATTTATTTTATTTCTTACATTAAATGAAACATTGAGTTTGAATAAATTTTGATACACTATTAAAATATTATTATTTAATGTGGCAGTTATAACATAGTTGTTAATTTAGTAGGTATGAATATTATTAACTACATTATGAAATGTATATAAAATTTCTACTAAAAATTAATTAATTTATAAATTATTATTAAATAATATCTCATTTTCCAGTAATGTCATTTTATTCTTCAAAAATATGTTATCTTCAAAAATTATATTTCTCAATTTTTATCATATATATTAAAATTAATTTCTCTCAATTTTAGAAAATTAAATTTTATGAATAAATTTTATTTTTTAAATCATCATGTAAAAATTATCTAAGTATTTATTTGAGAATTGTCTGAATTGTTTATTTTTCCAGTAAATATTGAAAAATGAAGCTTTTTATAAAACATTCATTCTCATTATATTAAAATGTCACTTTACGATTTTAATTTAATCTCAAAGAAACATAATTTTTATTTATATTTATATAGTCTAATTAATTACATTTTATTCATCCTTATACGTTGTTTTAGTATAAGTACTTATTTGGGATAAAAATATATTTTTTCAATAAAATTGTTTTCCATTGAAATTTAAAGGATTAATTTTAAATTAAATTCTTCCACTCATGTGAGTTTAATATTTGAAATTTCATTCCATATTTGGAATCACTGGTTTCAGAGTTTTTAAATATTCCCCATTAATTTATGGTTTATATGAATAAGAACTATAATAATGTTATTACCAAGGTATGTGGATAATAATATGTTCTAATAGAAATATTATTCATAAATATTACCTTTTTATCTTAATAATAATAATTTATTCCATTTTATTGAAGAAATAATTACCTTAAATGCTAACACAGTGCTAACATAGTAACTATTCAATTCATAAAGATATTGTTAAATTGATATTTAAAATACTTAATATATTAAATTCTGAGATAATATAAGTGATACACGAATTTTATAGATTAAAATGTAATTTTAGTGATTTATTAAAGATTTTTTATATTTTCTATTATTTTCTTCATGTCGATAAATTCAAATTAAAGAATAACATCAAAATTGTAAATAATGTTACTTTATGAAAACAATAATTTGTTGAATTATTTATAAATAATAAAAATATTAAATAATCATAAATTTGATAATATATGGTATAACATGTCATCCCCATGGAATTTATTTTCCATTTTTATGCATTTTGATAAGTAATAGTCTTATTTTAATTTAATCTTGTAATAAATTCCAAAATTACCCCACACCTCAATTATAAAAGGGACCCACATCCCTCATATAATTACAAAACATTTATCTATATATCTCAAAAATAAGGGAAATAATTCTCTTCTATACATTCCTCAACACATTATAGAGGTTAATATTTTCTAAAGAACATCCATAGAACCCTTTTGAGGATAATTAAGGGAGTCGTTTTAAAGAAGGGGTAATCACACTAGCTGATCACATTCTTTAATACTTTACATTACCTACTACAAATGAATTATATTTATCATGAAATTATATATTAAGTATCATAAATATTATAAAATGTTATTATGATTTTGGAATCCCCATTATACCCAAACATTCAAATAAAAAAAGAAGTGAAAGTGTTTCTTGTGCGTATGTACGACATATTATCTCCACAGAGTGATATAAGTAATTTTTACTCACCGTATTTTATAGATGGTTACTATGATAGTTTTAATGATTATATATGATATTTACTACATAATTATAATATTTTAATTATGATATCATTTCTAAAATATTACTATCCAATCCTTTGGGAAATGTTAATGTTTCTCGTGTATATGTATAGGCTACCATATCTGCGATGATATGTGATTTTTTTTCATTTTTATTTCACATGGATGGTAATAATGATGGATTTGAGGAATATATATTTTATATATGATATAAAAATTATTATTTAAATGTGTAATTATAATTTACCATTCATCTTTTCACACCATCAAAAAATGATAACAACATATCTGAGTTTGTTTGACCTACTATCTCCATAAACAGTATAATTCATTTTTCTATATCAATATATTTTAAATGAATAAAAAATTAATATATAGAATATATACGATATTTATATCATTATTAAAATTATTGTGATTATGTAACCATTATTAAAGTAAAATTAACAAAACTATCATACCAAAACATAAGTGAAAAATGAAGCAGATATAACTAATAACATTGGTTTTAATAAATAATTGAAAACAAATGGGTGATAAAATGATATAAGTAAATCATATATAGTATGAAACATATTATTATAGTTAATTAATATATTTTTAATTAATATACATTTATTATACCAGAGGATTAAATTCATATATCAAGTAAGTGATTTTTATCTATCTTCTATTTATTTAGGACACATGTATTATACAATAATTACTTATTTTGTGGGGTGTATATACATCCAAAGAATTTATTTTATTAGTCTTTTAAATAATATATTGGGAAATACATAGCAATAAAATTTCATTATTTCATGGGGATTATGTTTTAAGAGTTATCAATGTTTTAAGGGGTTATTTCCCAATCCAATCATTATTTGAGATTTCTTATTTTTAAGAGATGACGAGGAATATTTCCCTTAAAAGTATGTCTTTTATAAAATTTTTCTCATTTTATTATTTTTATAAAAATTTAATATCATTTTTATACATTTTTTACTTTTTACAAAAAAATTTAAACAGATCTTTTTTTTATTTTTCAAATGAGGTTCTTTGTGACGTTTTTGAGACAATTATAGACAGAATGTTTTCTTAGCTTATACTACATGACTATATTTTCCAAAATTCATGATTAATAAATTATATTATTATTACCTTATAATTTTACAATTTTATTTTCAACTAATTTTTTTTCATTTATAAGTGTACATCTTTTCAAAAGAGAAGTGATTTTAAAATGGAAATGTTATTCACCATGAGAATTATGCTATGTGATTTAAAAAAAAAATTAATGAAATATAACAAATATTGATGATAATTATTCAATAATAAGGATATGATAAAAGTAAACAATCATTATTATTTTTTGGTTTATTTTTATGATGACAAGATGTTGGTGAAACCCGTTACCTTTCCATAGGTTATACATTGATGAGATGTTTATGAAATTCGTTTTTTTCATATGTTTTGAGATGATAAATGTTTTATGATATTATGTCAAAAATATATATCATTTTCTTTATGTGATGGATGATTCCTATATCGCCCTTTGGTGCATTGGGTAAATATGGAAAACTCATGTGGTATAAATGTTATTCCTGAACCTGATTTCATGTTCACAATTTTATGCGTGGATCTAGTTTTCATGGTAATTATTTTATGTCTAGACCTAGATTTCATGTAAATGAGTTTATGTTTATACCTGGATTTTATATTCATATGATCATGAGTGGACTTGGTTTCATGTCAATAAATTTATGTGTGGGCCTGATTTCATGTGATTGCCTTAATGTGGGAACCTGTTTATATTTATACATGTTTACAAAGTTATAATTTAATACCACAATTACATGTCTCTTTTCTATGTTATAATATCATGTCTTATATTATTTTATTATTTTATCTTTCATTTCTTATGAAATTCCAAAATTTAATTAATTAATCAAGATTATGATTTATGATATATATGGTGTAGATTATAAATGTCAATCACATGTTTTCACACACTTATACTCTTGATATGCGTATGGGATCATTAATATCTTATTTTTTTTTACCATTATTAAGAATCTGATCTCACCCTTTATTATGATTCCTTTCCCTTAGTCATGAATAACGGTTTTAGAAATGATATCTCTAATAATGGTTCTAGTTATGAAGAACATAGTGGGAGATGATATTGATCATTTTTGGAACCAGTTGTTTATGTTTTCATGTTTATAAAGACAATATACCTATATCAATATAGTATTGATAGAAATGTTATTTAATAAATATTCATCTACAAAGATTTATTTTCTATGTATGAAAATTATGGGTTATAATAGAAGGTATCATAGAAGGTTTGATTAAACATTTGGAAACTATGATGGCAAATCTTCCGTAAGAACCCTTTGGATAATCCTAAGTATAGAAGAACATAATTTTTTGAGTTTAGTATAGAAGTGAGTTTTCCATAGAAAAAATAAATATCTGGATACTACAAGTTGATGTAGATCTCTAACACTAATACCTATGAGCATTGAACCCAAAAAGGTCGCACTGAGATTAAATCAATTATCACCTAGTGCATAAAAATGGTTCATACTGTACACCAAGATTGACACTCCACGGAGATATGTTTTCTAAATTGATAAAAACTTTACATAACATTATGTAGGATTTAAATATATAATTATCATAAATTAACTAGGATAAATATAGTATTCATATATTTGAAATATGGTATCATGATTAAAGAATCTTATAATTTATTATTCCGGATTACGTGGTTTTCATCTCTGATTAATTTTGCTCAAAATATGATATTTTTGGTTTATTCAATGGTTGGAACTTGGAGGATTTGTGTTAATGCTGGATGTGATGGAAAATAGAAGATTGTCGTCATGATTATCCAAATGGAATAGCAGTTGTAATGTGAAACCTTGTGATTTTTCATATCTCATTATATTATTTACAAAATTATTTTTTGGGGAGTTTATTGACACCCCTAACATTAGAAACATGGATTTTCTTAAATATCATTGTCATAATAAGATCTAGCTTCCTAAATGTTTGGAATATGGGAAGAATAACTCAAAGAAATGTCTTAGAGGAATGGGAAGTTGTTTTGGGTGTGTAAAATTAATAAAAAGGAATAATTAATAAGTGAATAACATTGTAAATTTTAGTTAACCCAATAGAATGGAATATTTTTCACCCTAAGGTATTTTCAATAGAGGAATATTTTAAATGTGGATATTATGGGTATTATGAAAATAGATGTCCATCATAGAAAGCTCAGGAAGAGGATCAATATTTTTTTAGGATTTAAGGTTTTACAATTTATGATAAAGATACCCCAAATTATATCTAAAAGGAATGAGGTATTGAAGAATAAAATCACAAATCATATTTAATGGTTTATTAATAAAGTCAAATGATTAAATTATATATGTATTGGGATTTGATATTTATCAATGAAATGATGGATTATAAGCATCTTGAAGAATATAAGGATTGTCTATAAGATGTTTTTATTAAAGGATTTGTAAGAAAATATTGAGTGGTGCTGATAATTGAAAAAATTGATTTAATAGTAAGGTTATATTTTATGAGAAAACATACAATTATAGAGGTATAACACTTAATATATTCCCAATGAAGAGATAATAATGTTTATTTGGGATAATGAAATTATTGATGTTGATAATGTAAAATTGATAGTATTTATGACCATGGAATTGGTTAGTGGTTTTATGAAAATGTGATTTAGGAAACATTTGAAGTATTTTATTTCATTTTTTGATTTATTGAATATATTTTAAAGTCTAAGATTTTATATTAGGTTAAGGATAATGTAAATTTTTGGAACCATACATGTTTTTCTTTAAAATTTTATTATAATTAAGTTAATTAATATGTTTCAGGACAATATATGATCGAGGTGTTCATTCAGTAGGTACAAAATAGAGGATTTTTAATATTAGGTATATAAATATTATGTTAAGTTAAACCATGGAAATTATTTTTGAATTATTATAAATTTCTTTATTTATCCACATTGGATAAATTATGTTAACAATTTTTGTTTTAGTTAATATCAAAATATTATAGCAGTATATTTTTATCCTTTTTTAGATTACATCATCCATTAGAATATTACCATAGTGTTCCATAAATGGAAAAATCATCTTTAATACTAATTGTTTGGATAAAAGATTAGATTGTTGTGGAAATTGATTAAAGGATGAAATTCTAATTTCCAAGTAAAGACATTTCCTTTTGTTCGTAGTATAAATCATAAATAAATTCCTCAACTCTTGTAAAAGGATCTTAATATAAAAATTTTATCCTATAACATTTAATTATACTGAATTTATGGTCTTTTACACATATTTGGTTTACGATTATTTTATTGTAAACTTTTTCATGATCATTCACTTTATTATGATCAATGATATCTTGATATAAGTTTTCTTCCATGTCAATATCATCACGTAGCAAGGATTTAATCCAATTTAGAAACATCAAATGTGTTATCCTAGATGACCTTAATAAAACCCTTTTTCTCTTTTCAATATGAAATATTATATAACCTTTTCAAAATGAGATTTCCATAAAAGAATTTTCAAATATCAAACCTTTGATTTTCGAGTACAATTTCAAATGGAGAGGATGCAGTTTACTAAATGGGGAGAATGTGACACTCGATTATTATAGAAAATATTTGTATTTAAATAATTTTACATCATCTATGTTTTTCATTACATGAAACATTGAGTTTAAATAACCCCAGATGCGCTATTAAAATATTATTATTTAATCAGATAGTTATAACCTAGTCGTTAATTTTATTTGGTTTGAATATGGTTAAATAATTTAACAAATATATATATATATATAATTCAATATAAATTAATTGAAAAATTCTTAGTAAATAATCAATCCACTTTTCATTAATGTAATTTTATACTTCACTAATATGTTATTTTCAAAAATGGGATTTCATTATTTTTATGAGTAAATATTAAATGTAATTTTTGAAAATATAGAAATTTTATTTATCAAAATATATTTCAATTTTCAATTATTCATGTCAAAATTATCTTTTAATTTGTTTATGAATTATTTGAAAAAGAATAATTTTTAGTGAATAGTGAAAAATATCGATTTTTATAAATTTATAATTATGATTATATAAAAAAATATTGTTATTATTTGAATTTGATGTAAAATTAACCGAAGTGTTACTTTTTCATATATAGTCTATTTAATTTCATTTTAATCATCCTTAATGATTGTTTTGGTATATGTACTTTTTTTGGCTTAAAAACATTTTTTCAGGATAACTATTTTTTATTGTGTTTTGTAGGATTAATTTTAAATTATATTTTTACACTTCTATTGGTTCAATATTGAAACATTTATAAAATATATGGAATTAGTGGGTAAATATTTGGTAAACATTAATCTTTAATTTTTGGTCAATATGAATTGTAGCTATAGTGATTTTATTACCCTAGTAAGTATAAATCATGTAATTTTGATTAAAAATAAACGATAAGGACAATTAAATAATATTAAAAATTGTATAAATTTTATTTGATCATTTAATTGCATCCAATCTCATAAAAGTTTCTTTTATATGTCCTTTTTTGACCTTTTGTATGATATTATGGCCTTTACAGTATTTTATTTCAAGAAAAGTCAAACAGGTAACACTCTTATTTTTATTTAATAAAATATTTTTAATATGGGGTCATCGAGAAGATATGGTAGAATATAAATATTATTTTGAAATATAAAAAAAATTATCTTCATCATGGTTATTTATTTTTAATTTTTATTAAAGAAATATTTACCTTAAATGGGTACACAACGCTAACACCGTATTTATTCAATTAAGGGGAAAAGAATTAATTAATATTAAAAATATTAAAGAATTAAAATTTGTGATAATTTATGTAATAAATTATTTTTATTGATTTAAATTAAATTTTAGTTATCTTTTTTTTAAAATTTTATACTTTAATTTTTGTTATTAAATTCATAGGAATGAATAACAGCAAAATTGAAAATAATGATACTTTATGAAAATTATACTTTATTTAATAATTTGAAAATCATAAAAATATTAATTAATAAAAAGGGATAATATATGGTCTAAAATTTTATCCCATATTCATTTATCAAGCATTTCGAATCATTTGGCTCCAGAATAGTGTTATTACAATTTAATCTTTTGGGAAATTCCAAAAGTGCCCCTGACCTCAATTATTAAATTACTTGTCCTCCATCACTTCATTACCCCACATTGAGACCTATATCTAGGTCATAATATACAGAATTATATTTTAAACTTCCCTACCAACATTAGCTATGTGTTTTTCTTCCCAAAACACCAACCCTAGAAACCTTTAGAGGAGATCTAAAAGAGTCGCTTCGAAGAATTGGTAATCACCCTAATCAGTCCGGTTATTTTTTCCTACTATTCTTTAACTCCTATAAATTAGTGGTATTTATCATCCAATAATAAATAAATTTTCCTATATATTAAGTTTTATTATTATTATTATTAAAATACCATTATACACCAACTTTATCCTCAAAAAAGACATCAAATTATCGCTCATGTGTATGTAAGACTTACTATCTCCACGTAGCGATACAAATAAATTTTCACCACCATATTATATGGAAAGGTATTATGATGGTTTTAATGATTATAGTAAGATATTTATGAAAAACTATACCTTTTTAATGGTAATTTCTTTTCTACCTTATTACCATCCAATCCTTTGAGAAACGATAATGTCACCCCTATGCATGTGTAGGCTACGATCTCCCTAATTAGATGTGATTTATTTTTTATTATATTAAAATTTTATGGTAATAAGGAAGGATTTTATGAAAATATATGATATATATGATATAATAATTATTCTTCAATGTGTTAGTTGTTATTTACCTTTCTTTTGTTCCCCTATAAAAAAATAAAAAATGTGTTCATGTGTATATACGGTCTTCCATCTCTAGGGATGATGTAATTCATATTTTAATATAAAATTTTTATAAATGACTAAAAACGTGTATATAGTTGATATATATGATATTTATATCAGTATTTATATTTTTATATGATTTAACTATGATCCAAGCACAAAGAACAAAAATACAAACCCAAATATAAGTGAAAAACAAAGAAAATATCACACAGAATAGTGATTTTAAAAAAGAATTGATAAAAAACATGTGATAAAAGGATATAATTAAATAATATATAGTATATTATATAAGATTATGGTTATTTAATAAATTTATAATAAATATATATTTACTATATATGAGGTTCCAACATTTTCAAATGAAGTTGGACCTAAGGTAAGGGATTTGTGGTTCACTTTTATTTCTGTGGGACACACGCCTAATACACTACTTGTTTATTTTTTATGGTTTATATAATTCCCATGAATATATTATATGATTAATATCATGAAAATTATGATATATATATATCCATATAAATTTATTTCATTCATGGGGATTGTTATTTTAGACTTTCCAAATTGGTAAGGATTTATTTCACAATCACATCAATATTCGGTATTGTTTATTTTTAAGTCCAATTGAGTAATATTCCTCTTCCATGACCATGTTTCCTAAAATAAATTTCAAATATTTTTTCACTAATATGATAGAATATTTTAACATCATTTATACCCATTTTTAAATTTTTACAAAATAGTTTTAACAAAATCTTTTGTATTTTTTCAAACGAGGTACTCTATGAATTTTTCTAAAACAATATGGAAGAAATGTATTTTAACATATAAATCCTGAGATAACAATCCTAGAATCATGATTCATAAATTATTTTAAGATTATATTATAATTTTAGAAGTTTATATTGAAATTGTTTTTTATAATTTATAAATTCATATATTTTTAAAATAGAAATGATTTTAAAATTGAAAAGTTATTTACCTCAATAATTATTCCCAGTTTTTTTAGAAATTATTTTCCCATATAAGATGAAATATATTGATGATAATTATTCTTTAATGGTTATATTATCATTGGATACCATCCTTATTATTTTCCATTATTTTTTATTTTTATGATGACTATATGTTGATGAAACCCATTCCATTTTCCATGGGTTATACTATAAATAATTTTTTATGAAAATAATTTATTTTAATGATTTATGTGATGATGAATGTTTTATGATCTTTTGTAAAAAAATATAATTTTATTTATATTATTTTTGGGACCTATATATCCCTTCAATTTGTTTGGTAAAAATGGATAACTCGTGAGGAAAACATGTTATGCATGAACTCGATTTCATATTCATGATTTTTTGTATGGATCTAGTTTTTATGTCCTTAAGTTTATGCGTGGACTTGGATTTCATGAAAATTATTTTTTTTCATAGATTAAGATTTATTTTCCATAATCTCATTAATGGACCTGGTTTTATGTCCATAAATTTATTTGAGGGCATGATTTTATGTCCTTATCTTTATGAGTGAAACTATTTCTATTTATACATGTTAACAAAGTTATATGTTTATGCAAAAATTTCATGTCTTATGTCATTATTATTCACACATGGATTATGTTCTTTGAATATTTACGAATCATGTATTATGAAATTAAAATCATTATTTCATGAGTCTAGATTATGATCTATGATATGCAGGGACTGGATTTCAAATGTTAAGATCTTGTTACCACACCCTTATACTCAAGTTATACTTATGTGATCATAGATATATCATGTGTTTACCCTTAATGAGAATATGATCTCACACTTTATTATTTCTCCATTACCCATGTTACAATGAATTTTCATACAAATTATTTTTCTATAAAGGGTACTAGTTATGAAGAATTTAGTGGGAGGTAATACTAATCATTTAGGAAGTAGTTGATTATGTGTATATGTTTTCAAATAACCCATACCTATAAGATTCTAGCATGGATCTATGTTTTATGTACTAACTATTAATATACTTATATGTAATTAATTTTTTGGAAAATTTTGGGATTTTGTAATGGTATTTTTTTGGTCATATTAAAATAGAGTTTATATTACAAATTTTTAGTAAATGGTAGTTTTTTAGTGTTTTCATGTAAAAAAAATTATGAAATTATGTTTTTAGATGTTATGGGAATGAATTGATAACAATATTGTGTTTTTTTATTTAAAATATGGGGTTTTTTTATAAAAAATAGGTTTTTAATATTTTATTGTGTTATAAAACATAGTGTTTTGAAAATAAATATTATTTTCTAATATTGAACTGAAACAGGATTTTGTTAAAAATATTTTACCATTACCCATATTTGAAATAAAAAAATATTTTGAAATGAAGTAATTGATTTTGAAAAGAGGATGAGATGTTAATTTTGAAATATATTAAAATGTTTATTTTCAATTGAAATGAAAATAAATTTATGTCAATTTTTTAATTTATCTTATAAAGGGATCAAAAATTAAAATGGTAAAGTAGGAATTATTTCCTCTAAATATAGTTTTTAATGGATTGATTATATTAAAATATTATTTTACGAAATTAAATGATGTATAATTTTAGAAAAGTGGAATGGTTTTCTTTAAGCCTTTTATATAAGTGAAACGCTTTAGTAAACTAGAATTTAGTGTAATTTTATGTATAAGTTGGAACTAATAAAATCAAATAGTGGGGAGTAACTTATTTTTTATCTATAGGATTATAATAAATATCGTTAATCTTTTAGTATTTCTATAATATGATGATTTCATGACTTTCTTTTGTTTTAGGAGTCAGATGTTGGATTTATGGTGAGTGGTTGAATTCTAATTCAGTTTGATTGTTAAAAAAATTAGAATTCCATTATTTGTGGGGATTTATATCTTATTTGGATACTGTGTATCATGAATTTTGTGGATTAATTAGATATGAAGTGGAGACTTATAGATATTGGATTATCAAGTATGAATTTTTTAGGACATATCAGGGATGAGATGATGTATTGTTCTGATGTTGTAATAAACCTTGTCTTTGTTACCTTTATTTTTTTTATCAATAAGATCCTTAGAAAAAATCATGTGTGTTTAAATTACAGGGTTTGTAAAAAAATTTGTTTCTAGTTTAGGGGATGTTTTTCATTTGACAATTTTAATTTGAATTTTCATATTTTTTTGGATAAATACATATCTAATTTTGAAAATGGTTTTATGTTTAGTGAGAAGTTTGAATGTTTAGTAGTGCCTTAATACTACATCCAGATTAATGTTAGAACTTTAGGTTACGTTGGGAACTTATTATGACTAATAGCGGCCATGATAACCTAGGTGTTCCATCCGGTACATTGTGGAACCTAACTAGATGCCCAATATCTTTTTATTTTTCTATTGGGATGTTCTACTCATTTCACCTTTACCCTTTATACCCCCTTTCCAACTTCCCTTCAAATATAATTTAATTCCATCCATAAATAGCTCTTCTATGACCACATTCTTGTCTCCCTCTTCCTCCCATACTTACCTAATAATTTAAGGTGGATTCATTGGTCTTTCTCATACCAAATCAAATTTAAACCATTATATCTAGTTTCTCATTCTTCTAATATCGTCTTATTTTAATTTCTAATATATTATCTATGTATACTAAGATGGACTACATTTTATCATTTTTGAAATCATCATAGATGTGAATTTTCCGCTTTCTTGTTTAATTAGGGATTCTGTATGTGTTTTGGTTCTCATTCATTAATATTTTATTAGAAGATGATTGGGTGATTAATTATTTTAGAGTTTTATTCATTTTGGTTTAAATTAAATGCACTCATTAAGGGACTTGTTTAGGTATTGTGGTTATTATATTTTCTAGTTAATTTGTTTAGATTTGATCACATAGATTTATATTGGATATTTGATGTTCTTGGTTTGTCATTATTTTTTGATTGGGTTTCATTGGTGATGGAATTTTCTATGATTTTTTCTAGTTGCTTCATAGAGGTTGGGTGTAGTAATCAATGATAAATATTGATATTGGTTTGTAGTCTCAACCTCTTGAGTGATTCTTGGGATATGATTCCAATACGTATCCACATTATTTTACCTAAAATTACTAATAAATATTATTTTTTATTTCTAAAATATTAATGAATTTTTCTTAAATAGTTATTCTAGTATAACCTAAAAAATTCAATGAAATTTAAAATGATATTTAGATGGGTCAATTTGACTCCCCATTTCTTCATAGAATATTCCACCCCTACATTTTATGGTTAATTCCTTGATTGATTTTTTTTCATTTTTGATGATCACTATGAAATTTGAATTAGTAAAAACAATTGTTTTTATTATATGAGAAACTATTGCAAATAAGTCAAATTCTCCTTCATTTGATTTTAAATGTGGTTGACATGGAACCCTTAGGTGTGTATTTTGTGCCAAACCACCTCTATGAAATATTGGTTCCATATAATGTTTCTATGAATTAAACCATTCTAGTGTGTTTAAATTTCGATAAAATGAATCCTATTGATTTTTAATGGTGTTATAAAAATGATAATCACCTCATTAATTTTAATATTAATTAACTAAAAGTGAAGAAACTACACTTAAAAAATGGTTAAGAGATTTATTCAATGGATATGTGGTGTCTAAGAAGATTAATTGGGTGGAAGTGATTTTAACTGAAAATAAAAAGGATTGGTTTTAATATAATGATTTTAAATTTTATAATTGAAATGGAATTTTTAATTGTTACGATAAGTACCACTTTATATAAGAATATTCCATCATAAATGAATCTATTTGAAAAAAATCCATAGTTAAACCTCTTTCCCCTTTGGTATTATTTTTATAATCATGTTCCCAAAGGAATTAAACATTTTTAATTTTCACTTATTTTTATTTAAGATTTTTTTTAAATATTATTTTTTTCAAACACTTTAGTATAATGGTAATATAGGATGTTTGTTTCCACTCTTCATTTTTTACATTGTTTTTCATGAGTTAAAAAATTCTTAACTAGTGTATTTAATATGATGTGGTTTTTTCTATTAAATATTAGTTTTAAATTATGTTATGTAGTAGTTTTAGATATTCTAATAAAACATTAATATTAAATTGGAACTTTGGACCAACCCGATTGTGTTACATAATCCTTTAAAAATTGGTACTTTAGTTTGTTGGATATTCCATGACTACTTTACCCCTAAGAACTACTGCAACTGGCATATAGTTAGTTACTATTTTTCATTCTCCAAATCATGTTATGAATAATTTTTTATGTTTATAATATTTATTTTTACAAATATTTTTTTATTTTTATTAATATTTAGTATGTCATACCCTATGCCTCATTTGGAATGAGACTAGAATTCTAGACATCCACATTGTACTATTATATTTATAAATTACCTATAAAATGTTCTCTGCTTACACACCATGGTTGTTATTATCATCCTAGTGTGGTGTCGTGATGATGTATAATGATTATGTATAGTATTTTTTTCCTCTATAGTAAAATTATTATCATTTTTTATATCATATCAATTACTTTCAAATAAAATATGATTATTTCTATGATATAGAGAATTTATATTTCATTGAAATAGATCATATGTATTATTTTGAAATTAAGCATTTTTATTGTCAAGATGTTGAAAATGTATAATTTGGGAATATATAAACAAGTATGGTGTGTTGTTATCCTATTAAGTGGATATGAAAAACATACTTAGGGGTTTACTATACACTGAAAATGTGGTATATGAACCTTATCTTACAGGTTCGTACTTGAAACATGGGAATTGGGTACATATAGAGATATACCTACATGTAAATATAGTTTATCAAAATGTAGAGAGTGGCCTAAAATAGAAGATGATTACATAAATGAATATGATTAAGGTTATATATATAGATATAAAAATTCCATTTTATTTGAATATGATGTTGTTATAGTGAGGATAATATACATATAAGTCCTTCCCTTAGAAATAGGAGCCTCAAAGGGAAATTAATAGATATGTCTTGTCACTTAATATGAAAATACAAGGCCTCGTAAGGAGGATGATTATAGATACATATACACAATTATATATAGTGACACACACACAATCACTCACACACACACAAACACACACAAATATATGGGTGTGTAATCTACTTCTTATAGAGCATGGTTTTTGATAGACATCCCTAACACACAAGTCTCTTATGATGGATAGGTTTCTACTTGGGTTTTTATATTAGTTAAATGAGGGTTTGTATTTTGTTGATGAAACTTATTTTTTTCTGTTGAGATTTGATATTTATTTAATTCATTGATATTAATGTAAGTATACTTTCTCCTATAAGATCTTAATATTAAAATTGAATTTCTCATCAAAGAACTGATTCCAATATTTGTGAATTTATATGAAGTTGTTTTAGTATATAATATTGTAAATTTATAGAAATTTTCATGCATAAACCTTTTACTTCATTGTGTGTGTTGAGATACCATTGGTTATGACCCATAGATAATTTATACTCACACCCTACATCAATAGCTCAATTGATATATAGCACCATTATTAAATTTCAGGTACCTACATGTGTGATGGTAGCTCAAACATATCATTTAATTATTTATTTTTCATTAAATATGTGTAGTTTTTTTCCCAAAAAATGTTTTTGAGTTAATGGTCACATATTCAGCAAACACTTATGGCTATTCGCCAACATACCACTAGTTATATATGTTTTGGCCCTATTTAAAATATTCTATTGTTATAATCCATTTTTATATGTTGGATTAAACATGATTAAATCTTATTTTACTCATCTAATTAATAATTATAGATGTATGTATGGTTTACCAATGTATTTTTAGTGAGTAGATTATATGTATTGTATTTGGAAATGTCTTCCAAATGGATATATCATTCTTTATTTCTGGTAGAATCTGGTTATGAATAATTTTTAAAACTAAGAAAATTATTCCATGTTATTAAATAATGAACTGTGAAACTATTTATTATCCCTTGGGTGTTATGAAATTCCCTTGGGGTTAGTGGAAACCTATCTTAGTATCCATACTAGAATCTGAGTCAAAACAATATTGGGATTTATGATTTTATTATTTCTATTAGATAGTATATTGGACTGTTGGTATTTTATAATTAACCCATTAATTGTGTCAAAACCACTTTGTTGAGGAAGATCATGTTACCAAGAAATGTTCGGGTTCTTAGTAGGAATAATATGTTCGAGTAAGGCCTTTATTTCATCATATCATGCATGATATAATGGAACTTGTGATGTTTTTATTCAACTCATTCAAAAATTAACCTCTATTTTGGTTCATGATTCATGTTTGGAATCTGTATGCAGGAACATGATAGATTTCATGAAATATTCTATACATTACTAAATTTTTTTTAACAATATTAGAATAAATTGAGTTTTTTATTATTTTAAACATCAATAATATTTATATTTATTGTATTTGGATATATATATATTTTTTAATTATAATGTTAATATGAATTGAAAATAGGTTTTATTGATTGAGATAGTAATTTTTCATATTATTGACATCTAGAAATCCTTATTTTATATTTCATTTATTATTATTGTCTTTATGTTATTTTTATACTCTATTATTTAATATATTACTAAATTTGTATTTAGTTTTTTCCTCAATGTATTATTTTTTATAGTCTATATTTTCTCATTGATCCTAAAAATATTTTTTCAAATATTCAATGTTCTGTTACAGATCATTATTGTGGTTTTCTATTGGTAATATCTATTGACCATGTTTTTTCATCTGATTTCATAATAACAATGAGAATTTTTTTGGCCTAATTAATATCCTATGGTGGATAATGTTTGTAGTTATTTTTTATTGATAAAATATTATTATTATTTGGGAAATGAAGCACTCAAGAATGTTAGTATTCATTGTTTTGGTTATATCCTAATGGAGTCTATGATATATATTTTGAGTAAACACAAATGGTTTGTTGGTGTTTTCAGGTAAAATAATTTCTTTTATGACTTTATGTTTTAATATTTTGTGGAAATGAATTTTTCCAAATACAATATTTTATTCCTTTGGAAAATAGGTGTTTAATATCATTAAAATAAGTTTATCAAAATAGTTATTTTTTGTAAAAAATAGTGTTTATGATAAGAAATTTTAGTATTGGGTTTTCAACTATAAATGGATCCAGTAATAGAATATTTTTCCATTACATATGTCATAAATATGAACATATTTTTGAAAGTAAATTGTGGATTTTGATAAAGGGATAAGAAGGTTATTTTGAAATGTAATTCGGTTTTTTTAAATGAAATATGTTTCAATTTATGTATATACTGTAATTTAATTTTTAAAGGATTATTTTGTTAATGGCGATTTGAGAAGTATATAATATAACCAGACATTTTTAATGTATTGATTATGTAAACATTATAATTTCTTAAAAAATTGATTTATATTTTTTAGAATAAGTAATATCATTCAATAAAACATTTTATTAAGTGAATCACTATGATAAAGTAGAATTTGGATTCATATAAAGAATAAAAACACAATAATAGAATCATATTTTGGAGCATACTAGATTTCAATGGATTTAAAAACAACTGTTAAAAAAACCTAAATCCATGATTGACTATTTGGGAAATTGTGATATTGTATACTTTAAATAAAGAATCTTATGTACTTGTAACTTACACCATTCATTGTAGTGGTACAAATATTTATTTCTTCTAGAAGAAGGTCATAGTTGGGGAAGAAAAAATTAATCCCTCCTCCAAATATATTCATGGGTTTTTCTAAATCACTCATCATATTAGTGGAATTCTACTCCCTAACCATGATGTGAATACACCATTCTATTTAAAGGTGAATGAAGAAGAAGAATAGAGATTTAGTATAAGGATGTATCATCCTAGAATAAATGAGCAGAACATACCCCCAACATATATTAGTAGGATTATTTATAAATATATCACGGATTTCCCTCAATTGAGAATGCATTTATTTATTTGTTATAATGCATAATTAAATTCCAATGATCCAATTCATGAAACAATTTCATGAATATAACAAACTCTCATCTGTTTCATCATTTGAAGTATTTTTTAACTGATAGCTTATATGGAAGGTCTTATTGAATAATAAAAATTATCTTTAATCATCCCATCTATCATATTGTGTTATACTGTATCATACCATATTATAACACTTCTGTACTATATTTGTAATCCTTCCTTATGAATGGATAAAGGTGGTAGAATGTTTACATACTTTAAGATATGCACTAATCATATAAAATGATATCTACAAATGAATCACAAGAATAATGAACTTAGGGTATAGTATCTTTAATATCCCACTTTCACTAAATTATAAAGGTATTACATTTAATTTCAACATATATCATATCATATATTATTGTACCCTTAGGTCCCAATGAACACCCAAAGTGGGGGTGAATTATAGAGAATTAAAATTTCTTCATATTTTATGTTCAATTTGATCTTATCCTCATGTTGGAAAACTCATCAAGAATATATTATATAACTATAACCAATTACAAAACAATAAATAATAACAAACCCATTGAGTTTTATTTTTTTCACCTACATTAGTGTATATCCAAATGAGCACATATGAATAGGGTGATGATATAACAATCACTCAATAGTACATATGTTTGTGATTTTCAGCATTTGGTTAAGCTCACTACTCATCCAAAATTCATGGTCTCTTCCTCTATCCCACTACATTATTTTAATGTGGGTTAAAAAATATTATGTTTACATGAACTCACAGGAATATAAATAAATGATATAACGCAAAAAAAATTATTATTCACCATTATACACTATTCTTCACATTAATATCATCAATGGTATATAGAAAAAATATTTTTTCATGGAATGTTCTTCAAGAAAATCCAATATTAATATACAACAATTCATAATTCTATATCTTTTTCCATTCACAATTCTGATCCACTCTTATCTCATTATTCTAAATATTCTATAACCCATTATATTATTGATGTCTTATTTCTATGAAACAGATTTAATATATCCATGGATTTTTTGAATTTCAAATTCGAAATTTAAATCTTATTCAATATAAAACTTCATTTTATTAAAATATAACTATTTATTTATCCCAATGTAGATCACCAAAATTTAATTCTATTATATTTTTTAGAACTCATTCCATATCTATAGTTGAAGAAGCACCGAATTAAAAAAATTGTTTTAACTCTATTTTTTCAAACATCATGTAATTACACATTTTTATATAGAAAAATACCATAAAAATAGATAACTCCGTTATCATATTCCCAATTTATGATATAAATCTAGTAATATGATGTGCAATACACCTTACACCATGTTGTGGTGGTTTTATAGTTCCTATTTTGGTCAACCTTCTAAGAGATCAATTACTCTCACTAAAGATTCATCATGGCTTACAGAATGCTGAATATGTGCCTCCTCGTGTTACATAGGAATCTTTCTAATAAAAAATTCCATGTTCCATATTATGGTACTAATATTACTATCATTTTAAAGTCACGATGTCTATGAAAACACCTAGTTAAATAACAGGCATGTGATTTCAAAAATTTTAGGCCTTCCATGATTTATCAATCCTCTTTTCCCCGTTACTTTTATGATTCCCTAGATTTTATAATTTTCATTATCTTATATCCTCACTACTCTTATAAATACATCAAGTTAATTCAAATTATATACAACTTAGTATACCATGACATGGTCATTATGTCTCTTTGATACAAAAATATATCCAATTTGAAATTGTTTACAAACCCCCCAAAAAATCATCACTCTATTAGTTTCTATATTTACCATAGAAATTCAAAAATCCCCACAATGGATCAACATGTCATGGTGCATATTGTGGTCACTACTTCAATCACTGATCTACTCACCAAATTCATCTACTTCACACATGCTTTTAAATTCTTCACATGACCACCAATAGACTTATAATTTAAAAAATCCAGCATGTTTCAATCTATAGTTATAATAATATCTCCTTTTATTTTTTCATCAATTTCCCATTATATTATCTAAGATATAAAAAATAGTATTCCTGATTAAAACTCACATTTCATTACAAATGAATACACCCCCTGTAGTAATTATACCCCTTTCAGAATAAATTTCATATGAGTCGTCTTCTTAATATTTTGTCACATTAAACATCATAAATAATCTATTATGACATACTAATCAATGAGTGATTAAGAAATTTTATAATCCAATGTGTGTAAAATATCATTGTAGGAAACACGAGAAGGAGTTAACTACTACATTGTTATCATCATGATTTTAATAATCTTCATTTATTCAATTAATTTTTCATGGATAATGTACCCACCTTAATTTATTATATATAAAAACTGATAATTACCATCAATAAAAAATAATAATGAATTAAATTATTATATATAAAATGGTAGAGGGGATTCGGGACCTTCTTAGTGTAAGGATATTGGTTGGGCATTGAGGTCAAAACTCTATTTTATGAAACAATGTTTGACCAATGGTTTATTGAATATATTTTCTACTAATTATTTTGTTCCAACTAAATGTATTTTACCAATGTTGTGTTTCCCCTTTTCCATTATAATGTGATACTATATCTGAATGTTCTTTTAGTTAGAGTGTTATTTCAGATTTTTCATTAAATCATTGGAACTATTAGGGTCACATTGAATCAATAATGGTTATTTTTCGAATTCTCCAATATCTTCCAATTAATAATTTAGGCACATATACTATATAAAGCCCTTGGTAGTGGAAATATATTATAGCTCTTCAATACTCTAGGATGCACCATCTTTTTTCTTACATAACCAGAAAATTCAATTTCTTCCAATAAAAAATATCCTCCACTTGGGGATTTTTGATCCATAATATATATAGGTGAGTTAGAATCAAAATATTCTATAAATGCTTGATATTTTCCTTATTTATAAACCAACTATTATTTAATGTTTTATATATGCACATTATTATTCACATTACTATTGGGAGATGTTCTTATTTTGGAAAATTAGGGAAATATTATTTCCAAGAACATATCATAAAAAATTTCAGTCCTTAATTATATAAGATAAATAATACATACAATACGTATTCTATAAAATGTTTTTCCAACTCACTCTATCTCCTAATTCTTTCCAAGTTTCATTATCATATCTATCTATGTGAAGACTAGTTTTTATTCATCCATTCTGAACATATACAACACATATCTAGAATATTTCACCTACAAGTTGAATGTATAATCATACTTATGATGAACTTTTAACCTAATATAATAGGTTAGTTCTTCAATAAGAGACTTATAAAATTATAAAAACATCATATTTTAATTCTCATCTATTATATTATTCTTTATTCCACTGAATATGATATCATCACCAGAATTTATTTTCACAAAAAAATCATACAGAGGATGTAATTAACCCATCCTCCCTTAAACTCCAACATTCTCATATGTGACTCGATCCATGAATTTCAAGCATGAAATTATTTTTTTAGGAAATAAAACTCATTTTTCAATATGCTTACCTTTGAGTCTTTACTCATATAAGAATTCTTAATATTTTTTAATTGATACATATTCTTCCATAGTTCCATTAATAAATTTTTTATTCATATTCTTTTAAGGAACTCTAAATTTAATTTAAACAGATACTTTAACAAAGAGTCTTATATATTTTATTATTCGAATTGGATCAAATGTTTATTCAATATTAACTCATTTGACCCATGTATATCCTTCATATATGATCCTTTCTTTATTATGGACAACTCTTCCATGTTCATTATGATTTTTAAGGAACTATTTATAGAATTAACATTATGATGTCTAGGTCTATTTAGAAGATCCTAGGTTTGATTCTTTTGAATATTTTATTACTTTTTATCCATGGATTTCACCCATAATTCGACTTTTTTTCTTTTTCAAATGATGTTGATAACACCTCAGATAATTGAACAGTATGATATATTTTTCTCACACTCTAGATATATGTTATTTATGATTCCTCTTCAATAATATTTATTATTTTGACTATATAACACCACATTATTTTATAATATATTTTTTCTTTTAAAACCTAATGTGTTCAATAGCTTCATTCATAAACACCACTAAACCACAATAGACCGTGAAACATTATATAACCGTTAAAATGTAGTAATAGAATTAAAGGGTGGGAAAGAGTTTACTGAATTATGATATATATATATATATAAATAAAAATAAGATCCATTCATTTATATAAATGATTTTATAGAACCAAATTATTATATATAAATAAAAAATAAAATCATTTTATGTTTAGAAATATATTTTCATTAAAAGAATATTTTCAGTCACTATGAATCTTATTATATTTTGGTTAAATAATTATTCATATGGATGGTATTAATAATATATAAAATAAAATAAATTAACATATAACAAATACTTATAATTAGGAATGTAATAAATTTATTTAATGTTTATAAAATACATGTTTCATAACATTTTTTATGCATGAAAATATTAGAATAGTTTATTTTATCACTTCTAGATATTTGAATCAAATAAAATTATTTCAATATTTTTAATCATAATGTTAAAATTTGGTATACTGTTAAACTTTATTTTTACTCCTAAAACCAAGATAAAAATATAAAAATTAGTTAACACGATCAAATAGTTATTTTTCAAAGAATTATACTTTTTTTAAATATTCTATAATTTTAAAAATAAATTCTTTAAAAAAGTACTATAATATGATGTATAAAAAATATATAAAAAGTAATTGGTAATTAATATTAAATATGATAAAAACAATTAATGATTAAAATGACTTTTTTTAAAAATTGTTTTTTAAAAATATAATATGTTTTAATATAAAATATTATTTTCTTATATTTAAAAATTGAATTAGAATAAATATAGTCCAAATTATGGTTCAAAACATTGAAATTTCATAATAAGGTTCATCTTGTATTTTTAGTACCAAAATATTTACCATTATTAAAATTTAATCAAGAATAATATGTTTTAATATGGGTGATCTATTGTGGATTGAATATTATTAAATAAATTTGACATATAAACCTTATATAATACCTTTGTTATGATTTAAATTCATAAATATGTGTCATTCCCACATTCCCCCACCTAACTCACATAACTATCATATAGTTCCATTCTAAACCCTTAGCTAGAATACTTTTACAAAACAATTTCCATCATTTTCACCAAACAAAGGAGTACACTTCCACTAATTTATGTCCATGGCCCTAGGTAGAAACAACCATGAAAATATACCTAATATAATTTTTTTAGATCCCCTATACATGAATAGAAGACTATAACCCCAAAAACGTACCTTAAGTACTTTATTTCCAAATGATACTTCAAGAGTATATTCAAATTCTCAATGTAAGTATTACATAACCTTTAACTTTCTTTATTTATCAATATCATCCACCCTCCTTCAAACAGAATCTAACCCTATTAATATTATTATAAAATTATAAGTAATATACTAATATATTACTATTTTAATGGTATAACTATTATCTATTCCCCTTTTATTCAATTAAAAATATGGAAATGTTGCTCATTTATGTTTGTTAACTACTACCTTCTTAAATGAAACATTTTCATTTTCATCACAAACATTTAGGGAATGTTTAATAAATGGGTTTAGTGAATAGATTTTTTATTTATATCATTATTTAAATTCTTATTATATATATATATATATTTTTCATTTAATATTTAATATTAGGAATAAGCGATCATTGAAAAACTAATCACCTAAGATGAACATACCAAGAGGAGAAGTGGTTAATTTATAAGTGAAAATTTATTTTTTATTTACCTTCAACATATAAATATTATAAATTGTAAATAATTACCTTAATAAAATTTAAATAATGTCGCTATTTTTTTTAATATTGATTTTATAAAAATATAATCTCCAACATATATATATTCACACATAGATTGTATCATTTTTCTATTGGGTAGGTTTAACCACTTATATGATATATTATATAAAATAATATAAATTTCATTAATTAAAAAATTAATATTTTATATTATAATTAAATTATATTTTTTTTATTTGGGACTAGTAGTATTATATTTAAACTCATTAATTAAGAAACAACCATTCATTTTTTTAAAAATCATTAAAACAAGGTTGTCAACAATTTCTTCTACAAGAACTGTAACAAAAATGATGGAAAATGAAATTATAGAAATATAAATAATTATAAATAATCGATTATATAATCTCGTATGATCTATAAATGATGAAAATTGGGAGAAGAATTAAGAAAAACACCATCATTACGAAACTAGTTCAAAATGATCAAGATTACACACACCAGATATTGAAAATAGATAATCATAACTAATATACATGTAGATAATAATTAAAAATTAATTTTATAAAATTTTCTATAGATAAATAATTTTCCACAATAGATTATTGAGATTATTATTTTCAAAAATTGGCGATTAAATAACTTTAGAGGAAGTTGAGAATTAAAGTAATGGTTTCTTGTCTCGAATTTTTACCCATTAGGACATATATCATATTATACTCCATGTTTTATTTGGAATCTTGTATCTACTACCTAATAAATCTATATTAATATATTAATTTCATTCATGGGGTTTTAAGATACAAATTAATCTCTTTCCTTAATTTTATTTTAATTCAAACGATTGCAAAGTTTCAAGGGGGTTTTTACTCAAATCACTCTATTGAGTTATTGTGCTTCTTCTTGAACTTATTTCTTACAATATTAATTTATTACACAATAATAGTTTATTACATGTCACTTTATTTTCATAAACATTGGAATATAACATTATAATTATATTCCTTTACCTTGATTTAATTTTCATCTCAATAAGTATATCATTATTGAGAATAATTCCCATCATCTTTAAGGATTTTTTCCCCTCCTTATCCATATTTTTCGTTAATTCCAATTCTATCATTCAAAATCAAAAACATAATTATTTTTATCTCATGTGATATCTATATTTTAATTCTCCTATTTTAAAAATGATTTTCTCTAACTCTTTTTACAATTTGGAGTTTTAATAAATATATTCTAAAATATTAAAGAGGTTTTCCATCCTTTATAAATGAAAAATTCATCATAAACTCCCCATTTATTTTTATAACCCTTATATCATTCTAAAGATATTCTAATAAATAGTATCTTTCAAAATTATGTGTTTAAAGAAATTCACTTCATATATTGAAACACATATTTCCTTTTTATGGAATCTTTATTGAAGATTGTTTTTCAAAAGTATGTGTTTTCAAGGTGTTTTCACTTAACCTTTTCTGAATCATAATTTTATTAAATTATCCACCATTTTATGTTATTTATAAAAGTAAAATTTTTTAAAGAAAAACACTTACCATATTTTCTTCAAAGTGACCATAACATCCCCTTTGATTCCAATGATAAATTTTTTCCCTAAAAACTCTTTTACGATTTCACGTTGATTTACCACATTATATATAAATGTTTAATTTCATAAGAAGATATTTTTTATGAGTAAGCCAATAATTTAATTTATAAAATTATATTTTGGGTTTATTAAATTATGGGTATCAAATATTTATATTCTTGAGGTCAATCTTGGCGATTCCATATAGAAATATTGTGAAACTATTTTTTTCTTTCCATGGGTTCATTATGATGTGAAAATAGAACCCATTTCCTCACCATGTTTTTTATTATATGTTGATTGATTGATATCTTATGGAACAAATATGTATGTTTTTTCATTAACCGATTGTCAATCCCTAAATATACCTATAATGCATTGAGTATAGATTTATATCTCAAGAGATAATTGTAAACGAGTTGGGATACTCAGTATGATGAGGGAACATGGGAGTGAAGCCCAGTCCACCAAGTGAAATAAGTGAATGAAGCATGATCCACCACGGAAAATAGGTAATTAAAGCCTAATACACCAAAAGAAATAAGTGAGTGATTCTTGGTCCACTGAGGGGAATATATTGTAATTAATGGACCACTGTGATATGATTCTTATGCTCATATTTTATCTATATTATTATGTTTTGAAACATAATTATGTTATGATTTCTCATGTATTGTGCTCCTAGTTTTATCAGGTTATGTTTTCCTAATGTTTTTTTCATGGATATTGATTATTCTCTCATTCCAATATACTTATCTTTTTATTACTTATGATCATAATTGGTTATCACTTATGTTTCCCTTACTAAGAATATAATTTCACCTATTTATTATATTTTTTTCAAGAGATATGAAAATAATAATTTCCTGTGATTTTTTTAAAATGGGGTTTATATTTAATTGGTTATTAATAAATTTTTATGTGTGTTGTAAAATACATTTTTTTGTGCCCAGTGAATCATGCAGACACCTTGAGTGTGGGGTGAATATGGGGTGAGTGAATTTTTACTAAATATATATATCATAATATTTTACTTTTTAGAAGATAATTGAACATATTTCCTAAGTTAGGATATATATATCCTTTATTATTAACCCTCAAAAATTTTCCCTTATGTATTTCATATAATGTTATGTAAACAAAATATGACTATTTTTATATATTTTGCTCCTAATGTGGGTACATACTCCATGATATGTTCAGAATCACCCACGACAAATATTTTCAACAATAATATCCATCATATATTAAATGTTGTGTGGGAAGGAATCACACTTAACCCAATTATGGTCAGAAGAAGTCACTCTGGACCTAATAACAACAGCTTAAAATAATTCCTTCCACCAACTTTAGAAAGATCTCATGAACTCCCAACTTCTTCAATAATAATGTTGATCTTCCTATGAGAATTTATAAGTTATAAAATAAAATTATACACATTAAATAAATTTATATATTATATTATATCCATTAAATATTTTTATTAACATATCTATATGTTATAATTTGTATGGTGAGACTTTATACAGTCCAACTCGGCCTGGTAAGACTCTATCCCATCCATCTTTAATGCGTCATCTAAAAATTATTCATCAACAGGAAAGCATCTTTTTTGGAAACTAACTAAAGTCTTTAGGTTTTAGATATTTATAAGTATCACATAATATACAATGAATTAACATTTATCCCTTATATACTGTCATCAATTTTCTTAATGATAAGGGAAAATGGAAGAATCTAAATTTGAATTACCTTCTCAAACCAAACATGAATTTCACACCAAAAATTTAAATAACATACCTTAAAATCCTTCAATGAAATTCATTAAAGTGGTTTCAAAAAATGTTTTCAATAATATCCCTATAATATTTAATATATATATATATATAAATTATGTAATAACTACTTATTATCATTAAAATGTATGTTTTTACAATTTTTTTGTAATGTTCCTCAAGTCTCCATCCAGTGTACTAACATTAAAGATCCTCTTCCCTGTGTATTGTTCTTGTATCCAATAGTATTCACATAAATACTTAGAACATTATAGATTAATATTTTTAATGTGAAACATTTGAACCTCATAACAAAAAAAATATTATAGTGCAACTAAATGACTTAAAAACTCAAAAATTTTACAGCAGTACTTTATAACGTCATAACTAAAATGTTGTCTTGTAAAACTTCACAACTTCACAACAAAAACATTGGGTAGTAAAAATTCAAAACATAATAATTCAAACATTGAATAATATAACTTCATATCTTTATAATTCATAATTTATACATATATAACTTTATAACATGACATTTGAATCGTGAAATTTTTATAGTTGCAACTTCATCTAGTAGATTCAATATTTTATCCTTAGTCCAATAAAATTTCTTAAGATTACCTATAATATAAAATTTTCATGAATTATAAATATATTTTACTTTCCTAAGATTATATATCCTATAAATTTTATAAATATTATTTTTATTGTATACTTTGTATCCTTTTCCCTTCGGTAACATCAAAATTCTCACTTCATCCCAAAAACTCATAATGGAAAACACAATTTGAAAATATTATATTTATCACACATAATCCTCCTTTAAAACTCATATAGAATAATGAATAATTTTTTTAATCATGTTTTAAGAATCATTGAGAATAAAAAAAATCATCTGACTAAATAACTTTCTTTTCTTCCATCATCCAAAGAGTGGGCCTTGAAATATTAAATTATGGTGTTCCCTCGTCAAAATTATCCTTCTTCTAGAGTATGAACTATTGATAAAATAAATTAAAATACTATATAAGAAATATCATTCTTTATATTATCCAATAAAATATATTTTCTAACTATTAAACATCATCAATTTTACCCATGAACCTCTATTTAATAAAACCCTAAAACTCCATCTTTATTATCTCTAAAACACTATCTCTATTAACTCTAGAAATCAATCTTTCATAAAACAAAAAAATCATCTATAAAATCTATGAACCTAAAAAATTATTATATATAAAACTATATCTTTATTAACGTTGAAAAAATATATTTCTTAATCATAAAACATCATATTTCATATCTCTATAACTCCATATAAGACTTTATAGAAAACACCATTGGAAAATTCAAAGCAAGTTTAAACATGATCTTACTCATTAAAATTACTAAAACATACTCATAGACCTTTCTATTGTCCATTGATAAAAAATAAAACACTTTCACTATCATCAGTATCATTAGAAGAGTTCTTTAATGCAATATTTGGCTTTGTTTTCAATACTTATTTTTCATTCAATGGAAATGAGTTTTTCTCCCCCTTATTGATAGTAAATTCAAAATATCTTTCATCTACTTCTTCAGAGAACATTAGTTGAGGGTCCCTCCTCATTTACTCTCTCCCTTTGTAGTTTAAACTTCAATCACCCATTCAAAAAACTTGAGGTTGGGTGGAGATTTATTCAGTCATTTCATTCTTCTCTATATTCTTCTATTGAATTTGTTGAAAACCTAGAATTCCTTGGGAGAATTATGGAATCACATTTAATACAATAATGAACCATAATTTATCCAACATTAGATCTACATGACCAATTATGAGTGTAGAAAATGAGGGTGATTAACATGGAAATGAAAGCTACCTATAAAATTTAACTAACTGATACCAACTCATAAATTAAATATTAAAGAATAAAAATGATCATTCAGTAAAATTATTTATTACATCGATCTCAAAAAACAAATAAAAAATGTTCAATCATAAAAAATAATGTCATCTCCCTTTCCATTTTTTTTCAATGAACAGTCAATTTCAACTTTATTTCAATAAAACATATGATTCTTCAAATGATTAAAGGAATCTATAATAATAAAACATAATATGAAAACCACATAATTTATATGGATTATTATTATTCATAACTTCATCATCATGATTAAAAACATCATCTTATGTAAACATCAATGTTAATTTTACTAAATCATTAGTACATGGTTTCTTACAATCTAGTTTTCTTGGATTTAGTAACTTCATTTAAACTTCATTATATCTTAGAATCAACATCCTAAACTTTCCATCTTTACAAAGGTACACTCCATCTAAAATTAATCACCATTAATTCTAATATCAAAGTAATTTATCTAGAACATATGAGGGAATAAGGTGGACATTCCTCTTCTTATCAGTTTGGAAAATAGGGATATGAATGTTTTCTCAGCCCAAAAATTACTTCAACTTCATTTTTCTTCATTGTACCCTATTTTTTCAAAGAATGAATATTATTTGGTGTCATATACATCTTCTTCGATTCACTTGTTACTTTTTGTTGGGGTTTCAATTTCTAAAATTTTATAAAGGAGCCTATATTCATATATTTTTCCTTTTCTCCAAAATTCCATAATTTTCATAGATTATCATGATATACTTATACGAAAACATTAGGGACATGTTAAATTTTTACATTCAATTGATGTTTCTTCATAGTTAACTTTGCAACACCTTTTTTCTAACATTATTTTATTTATTGACTCCTTTTTTCTAGGTTGTATGGAAAACATTTTTCCAGAATTTGGACAGACAACTTATACCTTCCACACATATTCTTATTTTATGTTAGATTTCTCTTATGGTTCAAATTCCATTAAAATTAAACATTTTTATTTAATATATTATCCATCATTCCAATCCACCAATGTCTTTCTCATATTGATTTTAATTATTTTTTTAGAATATTTCCATTATATTTTACATTAATAGTACGTTTTAAAATGTTCATGTAGTGTATTTTTCTTTGATAGAAGTGTAATATTATCTTAGGCTTGACATATTCCATTAATTTCTTCTTGGGTACCATATTCTTTATAGATTTGTATTTTTTTAACGTCTATGTAGACATAAAAACTATATTCCTTCCATTTTCCTTTAGATTCATTGACATCCTTTTATTAGTAATAATTCAGGTTTTCTTATTACAAGTAAATAATCACATTGACTAATTATTGAAACATATTACATAACTTAAATATAAATTTTCGAGATACGAAATATGTATTTTATTGTAATTTATTGTTTCCTTTTTTAGATGGATTGGTGTATTTAGTGAGTCTTCCATATCATTCATAATTATCCCCTTATTGGTGGACTTATTTTCTTTTCATACCTTGTAATAATATTCTATAAATCATTATCCATGTGTTTAAACATTAAAAAAACTAGTAGTATCCAATAAACATATCCTTTTTCCATTGATTATTATTTTTGATAGTGGAAGGCTCTTCAAAAATAACTTTTTAAAATAAAATTTATGCGTAACTTATTCCTTTCATACTTTTTTCCCCAATTATAGAAGTGATGGGTTGCTACATATCGTTCACTGCCAATATTTTTCTAGAACTACATCGTAAACAATTCAATACACTGGAATTAGTGCATAAAATTCATTGGGATATAGTTTTACCATTTACCGCAATATATTAAAAGATTATGATTCTTGTGATGTCACATTCTTCTTATCATTGGATTGATTTTTTTGGAAGAAATACATTCCTTAGAAACTTCAACAAAGATTATATTCATAGATTTATGTAAAAATTTATCTTGAGTAGCTTCTATGATTCACAATTTCCATTTATACACAATGAAATTTAAATTTAAATTATTATCATTATTTTCAGGATACCCAAATTTATCTTCATATTCAACTTTTAACGTTTTTAACTTTTGTTCATGAAACTTACTCATCTCTTTCAATGAATTAGGATGTTACTTTACAATATTTTCATTGAAATCTATTTTAGTATTATTAACCATAATATTTTCATTGTGTGTATCCTTTAGTATAATCTGGTTTTTGTTGACAACATAATTTGAAACCACATTCTCCAAGAAGTTCCTTTGCATTGTATCTTCTATAAGGTTGAAATTTTATTCGCAAAGAGATGTTGTTTGATCCTTATCATCAATTATTTTTGTAAATGTTTCATTATTATAATACTTTTTATTTTTTTTCTCCATTATTTTTACTATCTTACAATATTATATTTTAAACAAATTTTATTCTTTTAGATTTAAATTATATTTAATAATTATTTAAATATACTATAGTCTATTGTACATGACAACCTCCCTTAGAAATTTCATTTATAACAATAATATCACAAAATCTATTTAAAATTAATATTCATCTAGGTTATAATTTTCTTGAGAAATTAATAAAAATTCATCCTTTCCTTCAGAGATTTTAATAATGGTTTTAAAATCAAATTAATTTCTTCAAAAAATAATTCTCCATCTCATAATATTACTCTGAAAGAAATTATTTATCTTTATAAAGTCCCTTGATGAAGGAAAATATATATTCAATAACCTAAAGTATAAGACTCTTCATGTATTCCATAAATCTTTTATAAATTTCATCAATAGAATTTCTAAATCATACTCATTATGGAATAAACATTTTCCCTCTTCTAGAGGATTTATTTCACTTAATATCTCACTAAAGAATCCACTTACATTGAATTCCAATAGTTCTGGATCATCCTTTTACTAATATCGATAGGCTTTCTTCCTTATCTTCTGAACTTCCTTCTTCTTATAATTCTTTAAATTTTTTTTCAAATATGTTAATTCTTCCATAAATAAGGCTGCCTTCTACTGACATTATCTTGGGGAAATCCTTCTTATTTTCTAAAGAAAATTTATTTTTTAAAATTTTATAGAACATCACATCATATATATTAATGAATGGTAACTTGTAATGAAAACATTTTACACAAAAGCATAGGGAAACTTTTTCTTGAAAGTAATTGTTGTGTTTAAGTGATCGTACAAGCACCCCAATAGGGTAAGTAATCACCCTTAACCCAGTGATGATGGGAGGAATTCACTCTTTATGTAATAACTGAAATATAAATTTTTTAATTCCACTAACATGAGAAAGATCTCTTGAACAATGGATTCTTTAGAAATAATATATATCTTCCTCTGAGTCTTTATAGATGATAATATATATCACATTCTCACAAAATCAACTTTCATAAGATAGTCTATATAGTAAAAATATTCCCAATCCTTCTCTATCTTGTTGTACTTTATCCAATCCTTCTATGTTGCTTCTTCTGAAACATAATTTTCAATCAAGAATATACATAATGGGAAACTCAATAAAATATCTTCCTATTTAAGATTTATTATTATTTCATCATATCCACATAATGAATCTTCACCCATTTATATCGGCAGGACTCCTCTAAAAAATGGAAAAGTACAGACACAAAATTTAAATTTCCTCCGCAAAAAAATTTAAATTTCCCACTCAAAAATTTCAAATTTACCACATTAAAAGACTTTAATGAAAGTCATAAAAGACTAATTAAAACTAAGTGTCAAAAATCTTCCTCAAATGACATCTATATTTTGAAAATTTAATAGAATGATCAACATCATTACAATGTCTGACTTTATAATGATTGTTTAAACTTCCTCATGTTGTTGTATGTTGTATGATTCCATTTTTGGGTGTAAAAACTATAAATTTCCTCTATATGGGGTATTTTCCCTCTATTTGATAGGATTCATATCATGAATTCATAACTTAAAATTTTTAATGCATATCATTATAACATCATCACCCAAATTATTTACTATGAAACTTCATAAAATCATAACTCAAAATTTGTACAATTCCCCTTCATAACTTTATAACTAATACTTTTTATTAAACAAATTAATTAATTTATAACTCAAATTTTTTACAACCCAACTTAATATTTTCAAAACATAACTTTATTAAATTAAAACTCAATCATTAAGAATCAATAAATTTAGAACATGAATTTTTATGTCAAAATTTTTAGAGCAAAAACATTTTCTCAGGGACTCATTCTATGAACCTCATTCTGGTACAATTTCTTATTATTCTCTAAACTTAATATTTATAAATATTTTTAATTTTTTATAATTAATTAATATTCATATTCCTTTAACCTTTTTTAATAATCTTCATCCATTATACAATATTAATCATCTCTATTCAGTAACTTCACTACATTCATTCAGTCCAGAAAACTCTTAATGAAAAAACTTGATATGGAAATATTATCTTTTTAACAAATCCTCTGTATAAAAAACTCAGTTATAATGATTAATACTTTGTTTAATCATGATTTAAGAAACATTGATGATCATAAAATCATCAAATAACAATATAACATTCATCTTTTCCTCCATATATTTAGTGGGCCTTGTAATATACCTTAGTGTTGTTATCACTTCTTAATTTTCCTTATTTTAGAGTCCAAACTACTAACATAATACCTTCTTAAATACCATTATAAAATCATATACTTCCTTACCACAAATCAATATATTTTTTAACTTTAAATATTCATCTTTAATAACATTGGATCTCTATAATTTATAACTCTAAAAATACATCTATCTAATCTCTAAAATTTATTATTATTTAATAGTGAAACTTTCTCATTAATAATTTTAAAATATAATATTTATTATCTCTAAAATGTTACCTTTATTATATAAAAACTATATATTTCATAACTATGAAAATTCAACTTTCTTAACTCTGTAACATCATCATTTTTCCTCTAAAACTCTAAACATCATTGGAAACACTATAGTAAAAATTAACATTATTTTACTCATTTAACAGAATCATACTTACTAATTGAATTTTTTATTATCCAATGAAAATATATAAAAAAACATCCATCATCATCATTATCATATGGGAACTTCAGTTGTTTATGTAGTTAGTACTTCAAGACACTAAACCATTGGTTATTTGATTTGTGAAACTACTTGTGATATGGAATGGATACTTATGTAACATAATAATCTAAATTTGTTTAGTTAGATTAGCTCAGATCATTTTATATGAAAGGATGGTTTATTTATTTTGGGGATTAGTTTTGAAAATTTTAGTGAAAAACATAGGGATAAATCTATGTAATTAGTTGAAGAATATAATAACATCCTAGAGTTTTGGTAAAGTAATTATTGTGTATTTTTCATGTCAATGTCATCCACATTTAGATACTTCATGTGGATATAGGCTCTAGAAAAAATTTACCTAGAGGTATTAGCCCTAAAAAGGCATGTTCATTATTAAATAAATCATCTCATTGTTAAATATAAATAAACATAACTACATAACCCACCACAACCCATTTTTTATATTTTATTGAAAATACACGTTGACTGTGTGTGGGAACCAGTAAAATCATTCAGAGTTAGGTAACACCCACACAAAACACACATTTCAGAATTCAAATATCAAAATAACATTATAGAACAAAAACAAAACATCAAGATAGTCATCTTGCACCAGTTTCAAAATTCAAAACATCACCTTTGAAAATCAAAAAAATGCCATGAGCTTACAGAGGAAACTGCTTCGACTCCATCAAGGAAAGAGATGTCCCATATACACTTCACCACCATCATCCTATCACCTCGTCATCATCACCAGTATCCACCACCGCAATCTGCAATAAAAAACACTGAACCATATCATTTTCAATCAATGTTGTCATCTTCGCCAATTATATTATGAAAGGAGATGCCTGATTGCTGGAAACTATCGTCATTTCCAAAAAAGCCATAATATTAGACCATGTAAATAGTGACATAAAACCGAATCCATAAAATCTAATGATCTATAACTCCAGTAGAAACCTAAATCCCTTCAAATACATAACCAAAAATCCCAAAACCACATAGTTTCCTCTACGCAAGATCCAACAAGGAGAGACACGTAGGCACTTGGGATTAGAGCTGGTAGAGTAGTCAAGTAGATCATCAACATAATTAATCATCATAAAAATAGTTGGCATCATCAAAATAGAAAACTGGAGCACCATCACCAATCATAATTGAGGACCATGAACAAAAATCATAACATAACACCATAATAATTGAGTAATAAATCCAAATACAAAAAAATGAAAGCGCAACAACTCATGTAGCACCTTGAATCCATTCGAACGTTGAACCAAAAATCCAAAAACCATGTAGTTACCTCTCCATAAAATCAAAATTATAGAGGTTCATAGGCACATGGGGTTGATGAAGGTTGAGTGGCCAGGAATTGATCCACAAAAAACCATCATCGTGAAAAGGAATACATCTTGAGAAAAAAATTTGGGTCACCAAATAGAACTTATGTGCCATAAAATCAATGTGGGAAGAGTAGAAAAAAGGAGAAGGAGGTGAAAGAGGTGGAAGAAGAAGGATACTGACTCAGGAGGAGATATTCGAGAGAGAAAGGGTCTCTCTAAAAGCATATGAGAAAGGCGGTGATAGGAGATGAAGCATTGGTAGAGAAGGGCCTCTCACCGCAATAGGAATATAATTGGGAGGGAGTGGTGGCACCAGGAAACCCTATCACGTGGGGATAAACATGGAGTCTAGGGGGAAATTTTCCTCATATCCTGACTATATACTAGGTTTGAAACTACTAGGGGATGTGATTTGGTTACTCACAATATAAATTCCATCCATTTAGAAGATTTATTATTTTAAGGAATTTTTTATCAATAATGATATAACCCATCCTAATGAAACATTGATTAATTGAAAAGTTATTTAGGTTCATCATGACTCTTATTTTATGGTTTTCAATAGTAAAACATTTTAAGGTTGTGCTTTAATGAGATCACTTATTCTACTTTTATTATGATGTTCATTGTACATCACTCATGTTAACCTATATTGGTTTATGTAATGGATAAAGCCTGAATGAATTATGTTAATAATGATTGTTATAAATAATATGATGATTCTCATACAGAGAAACTTAATGAGATAGGATATGGAGTTATAAATTTTAACATTATACCAAACCATATATCAAGAATTATAATTAACAATGTGAACATATTTTAGTTTTCAAACACACCTAATAATATGAGGATGGATTAACATGGATGTTCATCGGATGAAGATGATAAATGAAATAATATTTAATCTCTATCACATCAAAAAATTTGGGTAGAGACAATTTAGATAAATATTTTAAGGGAAATATAAAATTTTTGATCTTCAGTAAAGGATAGAATCTAGAAAGAAATATTCTGATCAAAAAGGAGGAGTTCGTCTTATAATGTTTGGAAAAATAATTTTTTCCATATGGACCCCCTAGAAATTTAATGTTCTAAATGTAATAAATTTGGGCACTATGTAAACCAGTTCACTAATCCAATGGATTATTATGAAACTCAACACCAAAAAACATCTAGACTATGGGATAAAGGAAAATATTAAGTGATAATTGATTTTGAACTATATGGTGATAATTAAGTTGTGTTAGGTTTTCTTATTCATCACCCTAAATTTTTGGATGTATGTTTCCACCAACTATTAACTATTCAAATAAAAACACGTAGAGGTATAATTTTTGAATTCAAGTTACGTGAATCTTCTTAATGGAATGGGCGATTATGATATATTAAAGTACTATTATCATTATATTTGATGAATTTAATGTGATTTTGGAAATGTATTAGCCAACTCCATATATATTCCATAGTAACAAAATAAGGAGATCATATTTCATATATAAAATCAACTTATAAACAACTATCACTAAAAGTCTGATGATAAACTCTATAGTAAAATTGATTCTGTTATATATTCCTGAACTCAAAAAATGTGGAGTATTATCTTAAATGGTTTTGAAGAAATAAAATATTTTGATATATCCATTATGAAGTTATAAATGAGTTTTCTAACTGTACCCAAGTCACTATGTTCAATACCTCATTAGAAATAAAATCTTATTCTATGTATGTATTAAGGACATACATAAATTTCTCATTACTAAGTAGTTATTATAATTGTAAGAATTAAATTTATTTAATGGGGGATAATTTAACACCCCAAAATTTTAAATTATATATTTTCTTTTATTAATAAATGTGTTGAATAGTTCTCTTACCACTAAACACCAAACCAAATCAAACCAGGAAATGTTACGTAACTATTAAAATATAGATGTAGAATTAACCATTAATAATAGAGTAAACCTATTTATATAATATATTTATAAATAATAATAATGTATTTTATATAAATTCATTGATAAAATTCAATTATTATTTCTAAATAAACATATCATTTCATGCGTAGGAATATATTTTCGTAAAAAATTACTTTTTATGTGATATGAAACTTATTATAATATGACAATATAATGAACTAATTTGAATATTTTAATTATATATATAGTAATCTAAGTTAAAACATACCTAATATTTATTACTAGGTAATAAATAAACTTATTTTATGCTTAGAAGATAAATGTTTCTTAAAACAAATTGTGCACACTTATAATAAAATAGTTTTTTATCACATTGAAAAAATCAATCAAATAATGTTATTTTAATATATAAAATTATAATTTTAAAATTAGGTAATTTTTTCAATTACATTTATATACAAAAAATTAACTTGCAAGATAAATATTATTTACCATAGTGAAAATGATAATTTTCAAATAATTATACCTTTTTAAATATTTTTTATTTGTTGATTAAACGGATCTCTTTGAAAGTAATGACAATAATTAGATATTTAAAAATTTGATCAAATTTGTTAAAAAAATTAAATTAGTAACTAGTATTAAATAATATTAGGAATACATAGTGATTAAAATGAATTTTTTTTACAAAAAACATTTTTCAACAAATTTTATGTTTTAATTTATAAGATAATTATTTTCATATTTTAAAATTTAATTAGATTAAGTACATTAAAAATTATGATTCATAATTTCTAAATTTTGTAATAAGCGTCATCTTATATATCTATTTATAAAATAATTACAATGATTAAATTTTAATCAAGATTAATAAGTGTTAAAATGTGTAATCTAATATGGCATGAATTTTACTAAATAAACATGACACATAAACATTCAGTAAAACTCTTTTTTAGGTCGAAAATCCATACCTACATATGTAAACAACATTTAACCACTGAAACCTCCTAAATCTCATGAAATTTCATTCTTACCCCTTAAGTAATATTCTTTTCCAAATATTTGTCCAATTTTTTAACCAGTAAACAAACCTCACTTCCACCCATTTCAATCCACACTCCTAGTTCAAAATTATGATGAAATGTTTCGCAATATAATTATCCTACATCCACTACACACATATTTAAGACTCTATCCTCAACAAAGTGATTTAATTCCTTCTTTTACAAAGGATACATCAAGATAAGATCAATGTTTTTAATGTCAGTATCTCTTACCCATTAACATTCATTTTTTATCCTTCATATCCATAATTATACAAAAAAATTATAACTACATGTATATAATTACATTATTATATATAATATAATTATATTTTATTTTATTTATGGTATAATCATTTTCTATTACCCTCACATTAAATTGATAAAAATGAAAATGTTTTTAATATGTGGGTGCAGAATACATCATCCATGAACGAAACGTTTTGTTTTTTATCACCAATTTTTTGGGATGGTTAGAGTGATGAAATTAGTGGTTATATATGATATTTATTCCATGTTTTTTATTATGGAAACATGAATTAGGTATTCTATAACAAATATTATCAATAAGTGATCATTATAAAACTAACCACCTAAAACGAACATACTATGAGAAAAACTATTTATTTATATGTGAAAACATATTTATTTCATTTAACATATTCATATAGATAATAAAAATTATAATCCATTTCCTTATATATATATATATATAAATAATTTCTTTATATTTTATTCATAATGAGATTAAAAAAATAAAAGCCCTTCCATAGACATACTCACACATATATTGTTCCATATTCTTGTTAGGTCAGTTTAACCACTTACATGACAAATTATATAAATTTATATAAAGAATTTAATTGAATACATATTATTTTATAATAAAAATTATGAAATTAATTTCTTGTTCTTTATTCGTAATATTAACATTAAAACTCATTAATTATGATACAAATTTTCATTTATTAAAAATAAAAGAATCATGGTTGTCACCAATGTCATATGTAAGAATCATAACAAAAAATTCCATAGAATTAAATTAAAAAATTCTAAATAACTATAAATAATAAATTTTAGTAGCTTTTATGATATATAAATGATTATATTTGTGGTAATAATGCAGGATGGAACCTCTATTATTAAACTAGTTCAAAACGATTGAGAATAATCATGCCTAATATTTATAATAGATAATAACTGACTAATATAATCATAGAGAATAATTATAAATTATTTTTATAAAATGTTATGTATATAAATAAGGTTATTAAATATGTGATTAATTTAGTTATTTTTATTATACAGTTGATTCAAGAACTCTAGTGTAAGTAAATAATTAAGGTAAGGGTTTCTTGTCTAAAATATTCACCCCTTGAGACATAATTATCATTATACATTATGTTTTATTTAAAATGTTGAATCTAATCTATAATGAATATATTTTACCATATTAATTTAATTCATAGGGTTTAAATATCCATGTTATTTTCTGTCAATAAATGGACTTTGATTCAAATGATACCAATGTATTAAGTGTTTTTGAAACTTCACTCTATTGATTAATTTATAATGATTCTTCCTGAACTTGTTTATTAATTGATTTTTTTCTTCCACCATAATAAATTATTTCATGTATATTTTTTCTACATATTTTGTAGTTAATTTTATTTTATTTATGATATTTTACATTGATAAAATTCCTGTCCCATAATCTATATATTGATTGAAAATAATTTTCACCACATTTAATGATGGTTTTTGTTCCATATCTAAATTTTACATTCCATACAATGTTCTCCATTAAAATTGGAAAAATAATTATGTATTTTCTCATTTTACATATATATTTTTTATCCAAATTTAAAAATATTGTTTATTTGTTTTATGATGTGGGTTTTCAATCCATATATTTTAAATTATTAAAAACAAATCTTTCCTTTCAGAATAAAATATTATATTTTCTACTCCACATTTATTTTGATAAACATTATTTTATTTAATGGGTTAATAATTGATGTTTATTTTTCAAAATTAATTTTTTCCAAAATATTTAACTTCATATTTTTAAAACATTATGTATTTTTAAAGGCTTATATATTGAATATTCGTTTTCATAAGTAAAAATTTTCAATATATTTTCACTTCATTTTTTTGAAGTAATTATTTATTCTCCATGTCTCCATCATTGAAATTTATATTTAGATGTAAATATTTTTCAAATTTTTACACTTCACCATTTAAAATTGAGTTTTAAAAGTGAATATAAAATCATATTTTATGTAAAAGATAAAATCATTTTATAAATACACTTTATGTCCCCATTTATATTTTCCACTTTATTTGTAAAATTTCTCTACCCTAGGAAGTTGTTTTTATGTAAAAATATATAAATGTTCTTATGAAATAATATTTTTGTGTTATTGAGTTTAGGGTATGAAATATTTATATTATGGACATTAATTTTAGTGACACCATCTAGAAATTTTTTGAAACCCATTTTTATTTTCATGGGTTATTTATTACATTATGAATGAAACCCATTTTCATCTATGGGTTTTCACGATATGTTGAATTATTGATATCTTATAGCATACATATGTATGGGTTTTCATTATGAGATAGTTGATACCTATATATCACTATAATTATTTAATAGAATCATTATATCTAATGAAATAATGGAAAAAAGATGTGATTCGTAATCCAAAAATTGAGATAGTAAAGTTAAGAATAATACTCCAAGGGAAATAGGTGAGTGAAGCTTGATACACCAAGGTAAAAATAATGAGTGAATTCTGATTCACTAAGGTAAATTTATTTTGATTCATGAAGAACTATTTTTTGATTCTTATAATCATTTGTGTGCCATATTATTATGTTTGAAACATATTTATGTTATGATTTCCCATTTATTATGATGTATGTTTTATCTGTGTATGTTATCCAGTAATGTTATTGTCCTGGATCTAGATTATTCTCTCATACCAATGTACTTATATTTTTCTCAGTTATTATCATCATTGGTTGTATCTTATTTTTCAAACACTAATCATATGACCTCATCCATTTCTTATGTATTCATTACATTGGATAAAAAGATAGGAATTATTTGTGGGATGTTTAGAAGGGATATAGATTTGAGTTTTTATTAAGAAATGTTAACAATTTTTGTCAAATTTTTTTTTGTAGGTAATCTTCCATGATAATAATCCTTTAGTTCTCTTATTTTTGTGACTATTTTTGACATGGAATGATTATTCAAATGAAATAATGAACTGAATTTTTTTTTGATTGTGTTTCCTTAAACTACACATCTACTAATTATGTTAATCCTGGATGGACTCCATTATTTACTTGTATCGTCCTATAATTCATCTTTTGAATCAATATAAATTTTTAGATTTGGATATTATTCTAAATCAAGTATTATATATTACAATAATTTATACAATTATTCAAGAATAAAGATTTCAAAATTATATTTTTCTATATTTTCAATAACCTCCATATCAGTAATTTCAATGTTTTTGTTGGTCTTTTTGATAAAAAAATACTAGGTTTTATTATTTGATGAGTAGATGAAAATTATACCTTCAATTGCATCAATGTAAATTGATAGATTTCTATACTTAATTGAATAAAAAATCATCCAAATACTCTGAGATTATTTAGTGAGGGTTTCCTTCCCTGACAAATTTCATTTGAAATATTTACATCTTTGGGACTAAGAACCACTTGATTATAAGTGTAAACAACAACTTACATCACATATTTCCTATGGCCTTGAGAGATTCCACTTTTCATAAAAAACGTCTTAATAATATCATTTACCATGTGGTTCCTCATTTCAATGAATCCATTATCTTAAAGATTCAATATTTTTGGGACTCCACCTTATACTTAGTGATTTTAGAGATAATATTCAACATCAATGGATGTATATTTTTGACATTCTAGTTTCATTTTCCAATTTTATTCAGAATTCATTTACGTAGGACAAGACTTTTCTCTTTGACCACATAAACATCACACATATCATCTTGTAGAACAACTTACTTCTCACAATAAGTGTTATCCTGACCAATTAAACCAAAAACATTTGTGTTCACCAGATTCATAAAAATTAATGCGATCTTTTTCTTTTGTTATTATATTTTTCTCACCATATTTCTTTTTAAAAAATTATTACATATATTTTCTTTATTTCCATTAAATTAAGGATTCTCAATAGAAATTTTCACTTTGGGAATATTTTCGATGATCTTTTAATTAATTTGACTAAGTCTCTAGTTACACAAATAGTTTTCCTCTTCTATGGTAAAGATAAAAGTGTTTTTATTTTTTCCTCTTCATGAAGGTTATAATATTTTCTCCATTATTACATAATGGAATTTTAATCCTTACCTTTAATATTTCATCATATCCTATTGAATGTGCCTACCAAACTTGAGTTACATAACTGACTCACACTTAATAAATGGAATCATAAGCCATAAATATTGATAAAATCAGTGTTATTCAATTCATCAATGTATAATAATATCCTATAACACCCCTTGATCTTAAATGATCCATTATTTCCAAACTGAACAGTACATTCAACTCATTATTTCACATTCTTCAGTAAACTCATTCTACCCATCATGTTGGATGAGAACTCACTTAAATAATCCACTAAATACTATTATTGAATGATTATAAATCTATATCATATATTTATCTTTCATCTTCATGTTTTTTTATTACTATAAAATTCATGAATTATTTGAGAAGTAACATTAAAAAAATTAAAATATGATTACCCTTAAATTATTCAATTTTCTAGATATCTTTCTCCACATAGAACACTGAACTTAAATGAAACTACAATGTATCTTGAAAAAATATAAATATTTATTTATGACCATTAAAAACCATGATATTAAATTAGAATAAATTAATATGAGTAACCTATTTATGAATTGTTTGTATAATGAAAATAAGGGATATTATTAATATAAATTAACTACAATTAGTTAATATAAAATGACTAAAAATATCATTAATTTGTTAGAAAAATATTTTTTAAAAAATATTTTCCTTCTATATGAAACATGTTTAAATAATGAATCATATGATTAATAATGAATTTTTATTTTTGATAACAATTTCTTAATACCAATTTATTTGGTTATTGATATGAAATAATATTAATAACATTTAATATTTGAAAATTTTAATTTCCAATAAAAATGGGGTTTCATTATATTTTAGGATATTATTCAAAAATTGATTTAAAAAATTTTAGAATTTTAAATTTTTAAAAATGATCTTCAATTTATTAATTCCTCATTTATAAATTGAATTTTTACGAATTGTTTAGATGTTTTTAAGGTTAATTTTTGTTGAAAAATATGGTTTTCATGAAAATTTTATTTTTATAAATTTATCATTATATACGAAAGATCAATAAAAATAAAAATAAAACAATAAGGTGATAAATTGTACATATATGGAATAAAATTATGAATTTTAAAATACAATTTGGTCTTTAAAATCTCAATCCCAAAATTTTTAGAACTACTTAAAATGTTACATTAATAAAAAAACATTCTAGATTAATGGCTTCTTCAACAACGGAACAGGTGGGTGCAGGAAATGAAGGAAGGTTTTCCACTGTAAGAACATTCAAGGAAGCAGTCTACAAGAAATGTTTGGAGAGTTATTTTGGTAGGATTTTCTTTCCACCAATCCAGATGGACCACCTTATGCTGGAATAGCTAGACGGAGACTCGATAATGGTTATCTCTAATAAGGATTTTAGGTGTGCTTTGGAGACTCATAAGCTGACGCGAGTGGAACGGTTTGGACATGTGAATCCTTCTTTATAGTATTTTAAAGAGTTTGTGGGATCTTGGGGTCTTCTTAAGTCGGTGGTGGTCTCGGAGCAATCACGGTTTGCTATTTTGCATCCATTTTGATAGCAGGGAAGACTTCGTGCGAGCATGGGTGAGGGAGGAAAGATGGTGTGGTCTCATTATTTTACTCTTTCCCGTTGGTCATGGGATTTACATTATGGAAAGAAATCATGTATGGGTTTGGTATGGATTAATATTTTGGGGCTTCCTTTACCCTTTTATAATCCTTCGATTCTAGAGGCGATGGGTGATGATTTAGGGGGCTTTTTGTGTGTGGACGAGAGCACGAAGGGGATGCTGGATGCTGCCAATCCCCATTTTGGCATTGATATGGTCCTCTCGGTGAAGTTCCTATCATGGATCCTTTTTCAGTCAATGGAGGGATTCAGGTGGTGGCAACGTTTGGTGTACCATGCTCTCCCAGGTTTTATTCATCATGTGGGTTCCAAGGGCACGCGGTGGATATCTGTAGAAAAGGGAAGGGTTGAGCTCGATGTATGGGGTTCCCTATCATACAGGGCCCGAGCAGGGCATCTCATGGTTTGGATTTTATGATCAGCACTGGGGACTCGGCTGGGGTGCAAGGTTATTTTGGTGCGGCGGCGACGACTAGGTCTTGTACTCCGTCGCCTCCCTCAGTGGTGGGTAATGTCAACGATTCGACAACGTCTTTGGGATTCTCAAATGTTTCTGGAACCAATGTGGTATAGGGAATCTCCTTTACTAAAAAGGTGCTTATGGCCTACATTTTGTAAGGGGTGGCTGATCAATCAGAACAGTAACTGTTGGTTATTGGGGGGAACACTTCAATGGAGGCAGAGGGTTGCTCATCTACATGGGGGGTGCCGACGGTGTTTTCTAGGCTGTGTAAGGGGAAAACCAGCTCACTGCTAGGTTGATTCCATGCATTCAAAGAGGGTTAGCACCCCCAATTTCAGAGGTACATATCTATAAGCCCCCGACCTTAAACCTTACTTAATATTGAATTATTTGAATAATTCACATTGATGATCTTTTCAGGTTTAGAGTTTTAGAGAATTAGGTCATAGTTACTACATCTCAAAATATTACATAGTAGACACTTCTACTAAGTTTCCATAAAATAAAAAAAACACTTAAAAAGAAACATGTCTAGTTCCATGTTTTAGAAAGATTGTCTTTCCTTGATCCCATCCTTGAACTTATTCATCTTTATGTCCTGTGGAAAACATTTCAAAAACATGGGATGAGCATAAAAAACCCAGTAAAGGATACACAAAGAAGGAAAACTGTTAGTTTTTCAAAACAACAAGTAAACCATGTAAACTTTATCAAAGTAATACTTTTTACCTTTATGAAGTAGTAAAAATCTCTTCATTGAATACAAGATCATTACTTACCCTTTTGTAACCAAAATATTACCATAAAACCCATATAAATAACACATAACATAAAAAGGTAACTTGGGACATAAACATACTTAAATGGAATAATCATACGGTCGACTTCCACACATACTTAATGGAATAGCCATACGGTCTACTTCCATACCCAATGCATTGGAGGTTATAACGTAACCACCAGTCCTAGTATTCACGGCACCAACCGTCATATGGTTTATCATGTAACCACCCATCAAATTTCCAATGACCATTATAAAATCATAAGACATAAAACAAATATAATGGAAAGAATAAATTTCCACACTTTGATCACAATATATCACTTAAATATATTGACCTAGAAAATCCATTATAAAAACCAATTTCAATTCCAAAATACATAAAAGATTATATGGTATTTATTTCATTTTAAAAAAATTACGGCTTGTTGAGGAAGCCAAAGAACAAATAATACTTGTGGTGGAGGAAAAGGTCGTTTTCACCGCGTACGTTAACACAAACATTCCTTTTTTTCGTTTTTTAAAATGCTACATAGAAAAAGAATCCTTTTGTATAAAATTAAAAGTCAAAGGGGTGTATACACCTTACAAAAGAAAGTTGTGTATAAAACGAAATATGCCTCAATGAAAGGAGATTGAGATGAAGTACCTTACCATTTTGAATATTTTAACATTTTAAACCATTAATATCCATATAAGTAAATCCTTAAAACCATTTTGAAAACATGGATATTAATGAGAAATATTTATAATAATAAATCATTAAAACATTTAAAACAATATTTTAGTTAAAGGGTTTTTAAAAAATTGAGAGACAATTGAATACAATAATTGAGGAATAACATTTAATAATATCATGAGAACAAAGGGATTCATGATATAATATTCCAAAGGACAGTATATACACCATATAAGAGTGAATTGGTTCATAACAACAATGAAGTCTCAATGGAAATGTAAATTGAGATGAAATCCATTATAAAGATGGTATCCTTAAATTAAGGTTAAATAAATCTCATAATTATATGTGAAAAATATAAATACACCCAATATAAGTGGATATTAAGTGTAAAATAATCAAATGTCATTCACACATATTCAAATGATGGCATATTCAATTACTACATGTTGAACCCAAAGAAATCGAAATTGGGTTAAGAAGTTCCCTTGACAGCCTAACGACGTCACATCAAATTTTAGAAAAATATTTGATGAGAGAGATAAAGGGTACCTCATCACTTGGAAACAAAATTTACTGCAATAAGGATATATAAGAACATATCCCCACATAAAAAGATGAAAATTAAAAGACATAACAATGGAAGTCTTTTAAAAAGATGAGGGTGAAAGGTTCCCTTATCGATTTGGGTAACTTTCGAAACGTACACCCCATAAAAGAAAGACTATACAAAATTGATGTAAATACTCATAAACTAAAGTATGTTACACAAAGAGTATAATAATGTAAAGTACATACAACACTCAAAAGAAAATATTGGCAAATGTATCATGAATCTCACGAAAACACAAAGTGAAATTAAAAACCCCTTACGAAATTCCGGCAGCCTAATGAGGCCAATTAAAACTTCCAAAAAGGATTGATGAGAGAAAATAGGTTCTCTAATCATATGAACATAAAAATTATAGTAATAGTAATATAAAATAACATCCCAATCATAATAAAGATGAGCTTAAAAGGAATGACATAAAAGAGTGTACTTAAAATGAAAGAGAGGGGTAGGATCCCTTACCTCGGGTCCGACATGACTCGATCTTTCTTTAACGTACTGAATAATAAACTTGAGTTAATTTTTACTTGATTAAGAACCTTATTCAAGTTCATTATTATTTTTATATCATTTATTTCCATGTTATAAACATTATGTAATCATTTAAGTTAATAATGTTTGTTTTGTCGATATTTGGTCTTTAAGTCGAAAGTGGACTTCTTACAATTACATGTTGTTCATGTGGTCAAAGGTTCATTATATCCAGAATGATATTCATGATTTGGATATCATATATATCATATATATCCAGCATATACATGTATTTATAATATTACATAATCATTTATAGGTAAGAAATGAAATGCACCGTTCATGGAGACGGTTGGCCGTACGTACGCATGAACGCTACTTTCATTTCTATGTCTTATTAATGGAATTAAAACTAAATGAGAGATACGTATATTTAAATTCCAGAATTATATTAATAATTTTGATGTAACATAAAACATATATATCCATTATATATATGTACTTATAATATTATATTACATTTCGGGATAAGAAATGAAATGCACCGTTCATGGAGACGGTAAGTCGTACGTACGCATGAACGCTGCTTTCATTTCTATCTCATAATTTAATGGAAAGAAATATTAATGATATAATGTTATATTATAATTCCAGTATAACATCATATATAATAACTTTCAATCCATCCTTTATACGTCCTGCATATGGCATTAACGAATCAAATCACTTTGAGGGGGCGGTAGTCCGCACTTCCTAATATGAAATTATCGTGTTTACCCACAATGGAAACCATAAAGGTATGCCACAAATGAAAAATAAAGAAGAATAAGGAAAACATAAACATAATATATATCATATATAAATAGAGTGACATATTAATGGCCACCATTAAAGGTGTTAAAATACGATTGAACAATCATCGTTTCATGAGGCAGAAATTCTCCAAACACAGAAACAGTATGTTCTTTAACCATTAGACGGAGGTGTGTGTAGGTGCATCTCGAATACTTCTTATAACAACATCCTAGTATATTTAATATACTGGTGTTGTTACAAAATATAGTAATAAAAAGAGTTTAGAGTGTTGGAGAAGCAAAATAAAACAAAAGAACACAAGAGAAAACACTACCTTTAAAACGGGTAACTCTTTTTGATTTGAGCCCAAAGGCTTCCTTGGGAAGACTTATTCCCAATGTGAGTATTCTAGGATTAAAAGTGGGATGTGGAGAGAAAAAAAGAGAGGATATTTTCCGAACCAAAGGCTTGAGATGTGTGAGTATGGTTGTAGAGGTGGGGGCCTTTTATAAGAGGAGGGGGGGGGGGCACTCTTGGAATGTTATAAAAGGTTACTTTATCATAAAATTATTTTCAGATTTAAAAGGTCCCAAAATTATATATTTCGAGTATAAGGTGATAGGAGTTCGAAATATACTCATCCAATAGGTTTTGGACAAGTTTAGGTCTTAGATTTTACATTATCTTTTCATTTTATTTAAATCGTTAAATAATGAGGTAATCGCTGCATCATCATGGTGTCATAAATAATTTAACTTATTTAATGTCTAAAAATTATAAAAAAAATATCATGATGTAGGAAATCTTTTTATCTTTCAAATGAATACTTATAGTCAAAATTATTACTTGTATAACACCATTTACAAATTCTTTTAGTAAAACAACCCATGTTTGTGACATTTTTACTTTAACTTTAAATAAAAAGATATTAATGTCATTTTCCTACCAAAGTGGCTCCCTGGGGTCCCCAAGTTGACCCATGGATTTTATTGGTCTTCCATTACATATCCAATAAGAGTACGACACGTGTCTAGGTCATTTCCTATTATTAAAACATTATTTTTACCTTAAACTACACTAATTATCTCTAATCGTGATTAAAAACGTAAAAGTTACTATTTACCAAAAAAATTATTTTGATCCCATTGAACCATATTTTTCTTCTTAATTAAAACCATGTCTGTCGGTTTTTCAAAATTCAAAACACACAGGTGGTAAAATTTCATTTAAACGAAAAATCAGTTTTTTAAGTACCACTTAGTGGATTAACTATTCATCAAAAATTGAAGTTTTTCAGAAAAATACCAAAACATCACCCTAATCTATATTTTATATTCCGAATTCAAAAATGAATTATATTTTACAATATTCATATCATATAAGTTTCATTAATTAATTCAATAATTAAATCCCGCTGTCAAAACAAATAGCGTATTTTTAAGAAATAATATCTATTAAAAGATTGACACTAGTTTAAGTCCAATTTCAAAGAGAAATTAATTCCAATGACCACTATTGGATTAAATGGTAAAAATATATTCTAATTTCACTTTAAAACCAAGTAAAAAGATAATCTAATAATATAAATAAATTAGATTAAAAAGAGGTTTTGAATTAAAATACAACATATTTCACTATTCATTAAAAAATGAACTTTATCGGAAAAATACCAAAAATTTACACAAAGTAAATTTTGATGTCCCTATACTAAAGAAGAATTTTATTTTGTCAAATATAACACATAAAATTTTCAAAAAGTGGATTTAAAAGAGGTTCTCCATCAAAAGGCGGTAAATCGACCTTTTAAAGAATATTAGAATGCTTCGGCTTAAAATTGAATTCATTCACATTTTTAATCTTCTAACATTTATTGTAAAAAGTAAAAATATTTGAAAAACATATATAATCATTTTTTAGTTAGTTCCCATCATTTCAACGGCTTGGTGTTAACATAAAATTATTTTATTATTGGAGTGAAACGTAAGATTTCAAAGGAACTTGTTGTTACGTATTGGGTAAGCCATCAAGCATAGCGTTCCCTTTAAATTAATATCATCATTTTATTCACAAATAGGGATAAATATAAAAATTTAATATTATTTATTTACCTGGGGTGTTACATCCTTCCCCACATTTAGGAATTGCGTCCTCGCAATTTTAAAATTGGGCTCGAAAACATCATTGAAAGTCCCACATCAGAATAAGAGTTGGTAAAACAATCACTTTAAAAGAAATAAAGAGAAGTACATAGGTCACTAAAGTTAACCCATACTAGGATTCCATGTAGGAAAACATGGATATGGAAGAAAAAGTAAATGGTCATGTTCTGAGGGAGTCTGATAATAAACCTGTCTAGGAGAAAGTTAACCATAAGAAAATCACAAACTTGTGATGGGTTAAATAGTATTTGATTCCCCAGTAGAAAAAGAGAACATACAACATTTTTGTTTTAAGTTACTTTTCATTGAGGAATTTATTTTTGATCTTAAGGAAACATACTTACTTGTCATGTTGACTTTCAACTTTTACTATATATCTTACAAAAACTCACACTTTCTTCAAATGATGAGTATTTAGGAAGACTTGTTCACATCAAGAGTACTATAATCAACATCTAGAGAATCACCTAATCCAAAAAAGAGAACTATACACATCCGATGTCTTTAGACTTAACCAAAACCAAAACCAAAAAGGTTCGTACAAGATCAGATAATCCAAAAAAGGATAACCCTTTATAAAAAAGAAAATCTGTTATTAATCTCCAAAATTTGTCCTACAAAACCCAAAGTTCAACGAAGACCATAAGTAAACCAAACTAAGATTGAATCCCAAATATTTCAAGTATTTAATCACATAGTCTTCCAATTTAAATCGTATCATTTATCTCCAAACTACATCAGTTGCTCTTAAAGTCTCGTATTGAAAAGTTATTAACCTAATCACATAACCTCCATGATAGGTTAATAATTTCCATAGATAACCCAAAATCAACTTACTCTTAATTCATAAAATCATCTAACTAAAAAGAATTAGTCAAACTAACTAGGGACTTCACGTAGTCCAGTGGTAGGCGATAAATACCAGTCGTACATTGGTTGTGGGTTCGATTCCCACAGCTTTGTCCGACGCGACGGGTTGTCACACGGTCTACGTGTTGCCCTTTTTCCAAACTATATATTTCTCAAATCATTCCCCAAAAAGAGATAAAATCATCAAAAATAACCATAACATAATTTAACCTCAATTTTATCTCATGACTTTCACTTTCCATAATATCATATAGTAACCCATAAGTACCTGAAAAGTAAGGATCATATAAACCGAAATGGTTCTTTATAACTATGTCCACAAAAGAATAGATAACTATTCCTTGAGTAAAATTTTCATATATCAAACATCAGGGTTACACATACTATAAAAAGTATTATAATGTAACCCCATCATCAAAAGAGACTTAATACTCTTAATAATTTTACTATAACTCTTGAAGCCCTTATATGCTGACTTCTTACGCATTAAATATTCTTCATGACCCATTAACCATTGATTTCCAACTTATTCTGAAATACTTCTTTCCTACAAACAAAATCATGAATCTTATCCTAAGATTCCAAAATAGGAAAACAAATGTTACGAAATAATCCATACCTTTGATTAGTCATTGTCAGTTTCATCATCCTCAATCGGAATGGAAATAGTTATTGGTAAATTAATATTTGTACGATCTTGGTGATCTCATTCCCGAAACTTCTTCATAGGACATGTGTTTGCATAATGACCATGCACAACGCATTTAAAACATCCAATTGATCCCTTAGAAATAAATTCTTTCCATTTCCTTGAGTCAACTGGTTGCTTCCTTTTTCTGTGGAAGGTTCTTGCTTTATGACCTTCACTTTCACATCTATAGCATATTTCTGTCCCTTTGAAACATTTTCCTAGGTTTTTCTTTCCACATCTTTGAAACATAGGTTTTTGAACACACTTACCTTTATGATTATTAACTATAGTTCTTTAGGAATTTGTTTCTCGCATATATGATGCCTTATAAAAATAACCAAGGTTTAGGTGGTCAATCATGACTCCAGATAGTTGGTTGAGGATAAAAAATAGAGTTCTCATTATAGCTCCCATATCATTCAGTTTCTCACTCAGAAAACTATCACAGTTTCCTTCACATCCACTGTTACTTTGGTGCTTGCTAGATCTAGCCATTTACTAAAACCAAAAAGGTCAGTGTGATTATATCAACAAAAACCATCATGTACTAATGAGGAAGATAAACACTAAGATATACTTACTCATTCACTTTATCGAAAACTATGACTCTTTCTGAAATCCTAACCATTATGGTAATGTCCCTTATGCTTAGAGATTACCCTAACCTCTAAAGTTATCTAAACCGACCTCAGATACCAACTATAAGGCCCCGACATTAAACCTTACTTAATATTGAATTAAATGAATAATTCACATTGAGGATCATTTCAGGTTTAGAGTTTTAGAGAATTAGGTCATAGCTATTACATCTCAAAAGATTACACAGTAGAGACTTCTACTAGGTTTCTATAAAATAAAAAAACACTTAAAAAGAAACATGTATAGTTCCATGTTTTAGAAAGCATGTATTTCCTTGATCCCATCCTTGACTCTATTCATCTTTATGTACTATGGAAAAAATTTCAAAAACATGGGATGAGCATAAAAAGCCCAGTAAAGGATACAAAAAGATGGAAAACTGTTAGTTTTTAAAAACAACAAGTAAACCATGTATACTTTATCAAAGTAATACTTTTAACCTTTATGAAGTAGTAAAAAACCCTTCAGTGAATACAAGATCATTACTTACCCTTTTGTAACCAAAAGATTACCATAAAACCCATATAAATAACACATAACATATAAAGGTAACATGGGATATAAACATACTTAAATGGAATAATCATATGGTCGACATCCACACATTCTTAATGTAATAGCAATACGGTCGACTTCCTTACCCAATGCATTGGAGGTTATAATGTAACCACCCGTCCTGGTATTCACGGCACCACCCGTCATATGATTTATCATGTAACCACCCATCAAATGTCCAATTACCATTATAAAATCATAAGACATAAAAAAAAATATAATGGACTGAATACATTTTCACACTTTGATCACAATATATCACTCTAATATATTGACATAGCAAATCCATTATAAAAACCATTTTCAATACCAAAATACATAAAAGATTACATGGTATTTATTTCATTTTCAAAGCATTACGGCTTGTTGAGGAAGCCAAAGACCAAATAATACTTTCGGCGGTGGAAAAGGTTGTTGTCACCGCATACGTTAAAAGAAACAATCCTTTTTTTCATTTTTTAAAAGGCTTCGTAGTAAAAGATTCCTTTTTTATAAAAGAAAATGTCAAAGGGGTTTATACACTGTACAAAAGAAAGTTGTGTATAAAACGAAATATGCCTCAATGAAAGGAGATTGAGACGAATTCCCTTACCACATTAAAGATTTTAACATTTTAAACCATTAATATCCATATAAATAAATCCTTAATACCATTTTGAAAACATGGATATTAATGAGAAATATTTATAAGAATAAATAATTAAAACATTTAAAACGATATTTTAGTTAAAGGGTTTTTAACAAAATGAGAGACACTTGAATACAATAATTGAGGAATAAAATTTAATAATATCAGGAGAAAAAAGTGATTCATGATATAATATTCCAATGGATAGTATATACACCATATAAGAGTGAATTGGTGCATAACAACAATGAATTCTCAATGGAAATGTAAATTGAGATTAAATCCATTATAAAGATGGTATCCTTAAATTAAGGATAAATCAATATCATAATTATGTGTGAAAAATATAAATACACCCAATATAAGTGGCAATTAAGTGTAAAATAATCAAAGGTCATTCACACATATTAAATGGATGACATATTCAATAACTATATGTTGATCCCAAAGAAATCGAAATTGGGTTATGAAGATCCCTTGACAGCCTAACGGTGTCACGTCAAATTTTAGAAAAATTGTTGATAAGAGAGATAAAGTGTACCTCATCACTTGGAAATAAAATTTACAGCAATAAGGATATATAAGAACATATCCCCACATAATAAAATGAAAATTAAAAGACATAACAAAAGAAGTCTTTTAAAAAGAGGAGGGTGAAAGGTTTCCTTACCAATTTGGGTAACTTTCGAAACGTACACCCCATGAAAGAAGGACTATACAACATCGATGTAAATAGTCATAAGCGAAATTATGTTACACAAAGAGTAGAATAATGGACAGTACATACACCACTAAAAAGAAAATATTGGCAAATGTAGCATGAATCTCATGAAAACCCAAAGTGAGATAAAAATACCCTTAGGAAATTCCGGCAGCCTAACGACGCCAATTAAAACTTCCAAAAAGGATTGATGAGAGAAAATAGTGTCTCTCATCATATGAACATAAAAAGTACAGTAAGATTAATATAAAATAACATCCCAATAATAAGAAGGATGATCTTAAAAAGAATGACATAAAACAGTGTACTTAAAAAGAAAGAGAGGGGTAGGATCCCTTACCTCGGGTCCGACTTGACTCGATCGTTCTTTAATGTCATGAATAATAAACTTGAGTTAATTTCTACTTTCTTAAGAACCTTTTTCAAGTTAATTATTCCTTTTATATCACTTATTCACATGTTATAAACATTACGTAATCATTTATGTTAATAATGTTTGATTTGTTGATATTTGGTCCTTTAGTCGAAAGTGGACTTCTTACAATTACATGTTGTTCGTGTGATCAAAAGTTCATTATATCCAGAATTATATTCATGATTTGGATATCATATATATCATATATATCCATAATATACTTTTATTTATAATATTACATAATCATTTAGAGGTACGAAATGAAATGCACCGTTCATGGAGACGGTAAGTCATACGTACGCATGAACGCTACATTCATTTCTATGTCATATTAATGGAATTAAAACTAAATTAGAGATATGTATAATTAAATTACAGAATTATATTAATCATTTATATGTAAAATAACTCATATATATCCATTATATATATGTACTTATAATAGTACATTACATTTGGGCATAAGAAATGTAATGCACTGTTCATGGAGATGGTAAGTCGTACGTACGCATGAACGCTACTTTCATTTCTATCTCATACTTTAATGGAAATAAATAATAATGATATAAAGGTATGTTATAATTACAGTATAACATCATATATAATATCTTTAAATCCATCCTTTATACATCCCACATAAGGCATTAACGAATCAAATCACTTTGAGGGGGCGATAGTCCACACTTCCTAAAATGAAATTATCGTGTTTACCCACAATGGAAACCATAAAGGTATGCGACAAATGAAAAATACAGAAGCATAAGGAAACCATAAACATAATATATATCAAATATAAATAGAGTTAAATCTTGATGTCCACCATTAAATGTGTTAAAAGACGATTGAACAATCATCGTTTTGTGAGGCAGAAATTCTCCAAACACAGAAAAGGTATGTTCTTTAACCATTAGATGGAGGTGTGTGTAGGTGTAGCTCGAATGATTCTTATAAAAACATACTAGTATATTTAATATACTGGTGTTGTTACAAAATAAAGTAACAAAAAGAGTTTAGATGGTTGGAGAAGCAAAATAAAACAAAAGATCACAAGAGAAAACACTACATTTAAAACGGGTAACTCTTTTTGATTTGAGCTCAAAGGCATCCTTGGGAAGACTTCTACCCAAAGTGAGGCTTCTAGGAGTAATATAGGGATGTTTAGAGACAAAAATATCAGAGAGTTTCCGAAAAAAAGGCTTGAGAGGTGTGGGTAAGGTGGTAGAGGTGGGGGCCTTTTATAAGAGGAGAGGAGGGGCACTCTTGGAAAGTTATAAAAGGTTACTTTATCATAAAATGATTTTCGGATTTAAAAGGTTCCAAAATTATATATTTATAGGCTAAGTTGATAGGAGTTATAAATATACTCATAAAATAGGTTTTTGACATGTGTAGGTCTTAGATTTTACGTTATCGTTTCATTTTATTTAAATCATTAAATGATGAAGTAATCGCTGAATCATCATGGTGTCATAAATAATTTAATTTATATAATGTCTAAAAATTATTAAAAAATTAACATGATTTAGGAAATCGTTTTATCTTTCCAATGAATATTTATAGTAAAAATTATGACTTGTATAACACCATTTAAAAATTGTTTTAGTAAAAAAACTCATGTTTGTGACATTTTTACTTTAACTTTAAATAAAAAGTTATTAATGACATTTTCCTACCAAAGTGGCTCCATGGGGTCCCCAAGTTGACCCATGGATTTTAGTGGTCGGAAATGACACATCCAATAAGAGTAGGACATGTGTATAGGTCATTTCATATTATTAAAACATTATTTTTACCTTAAACTACACTAATTATCTCTAATCGCGATTAAAAACTTAAAAGTTACTATTCACCAAAAAATTATTTTAATCCCACTGAACCATATTTTACTTCTTAATGACAAAAATGTATGTCAGATTTTTGAAATTCAAAACACAGAGGTGGTAAAATTTCATTTAAACGAAAAATCAGTTTTTTAAGTACCACTTAGTGGTTTCACTATTCATCAAAAATTGAAGTTTTTCAGAAAAATACCAAAACTTCACCCTAAGCTATATTTGATATTAAGATTTCAAAAATGAAGTCTATTTAAAAAATTTCAAATCATATATGTTGAATTAATTAATTTAATAATTAAATCCCACTGTCAAAACAAATAGCGTGTTTTTAAGAAATAATATCTATTAAAAGATTGACACTAGTTTAAGTCCAATTTCAAAGGTAAATTAATTCCAATGACCACTATTGGATTAAATGTTAAAAATATATTCTAATTTCACTTTAAAACCAATTCAAAAGATAATCTAATCATATAAATAAATTAGATTAAAAAGAGGTTTTGAAATAAAATACAACATTTTTCACTATTCATTAAAAAATGAACTTTATCAGAAAATACCAAAAACTTACACAAAGTAAACATTGATGTCCCGATCCTAAATAAGAATTTTATTTTGTCAAATATAACACTTAAAATTGTCAAAAAGTGGATAAAAAGATGTTCTCCATCAAAAGGCGGTTAATCGACCTTTTAAAGAATATTAGAATGTTTACTCATAAAATTGGATTCATTCGCAGTTTTAATCCACAATCATTTATTGTAAAAAGTAAAAATATTTGACAAACATATATAATCATTTTGTAGTTATTTCCCGTCCTTACAATGGATAGGTGTTAACATAAAATTATTTTATTATTGGAGTGAAACGTAAGATTTCAAAGGAACTTGTTGTTGCGTATTGGGTAAGCCATCGAGCATAGTGTTACCTTTAACATAATATTAAAATTTTATTCACAAATAGGGATAAATATAAAAAATTTATATTCTTTATTTACCTGGGGTGTTATAGTATCTCTTATATAATTTCTTTGAATGTGGTAATGTTTTCTCTGTTGGGTTCATTGGGACTCGATAACGATGCACCGTCGAGCTCCATGAATTCGGATTTCCCGAATGGGGTGGAAAGGGATATCACGACCGCTCACAAATATCTTCCCCGGTTGGTGTTGGCTACGTTTCAGGAGGAGACGACCCCATCGCCTTCATCGGTATCATTGGAGAACATGTTATCATTGTTGGAAGATTGTGACAGTCCTTTGAAAAATATGGTTCTAGTGCCAAGGAAGGGGTGTTTTTCGGAGGAATCTTCAAAACCAGTGACACACTCGATGGCGAGGGAAGATTTTGGTAGAGGTTTATTCATTCCGAGAATAGGTAACAATGCTCGAAGTGTGGGATGTCTCATTCATTAACGTCTGCTCTGATGATATGGAACGTGTGTGGCTTGGGGGTGCAGGCGAAATGTAATTTCTTGGCTACTGAGGCAAGGAGATGTAGATCGTCTATCGTGGTCATTCTAGAAACGAAGAAGGACTATGGGAAGATTAGATGTTTGTCTAGGATGTAGGGGTTCAGTTTCAGTTTTCATGGGAATTAGGTGAACAATCATATATGGGATTTTTTAGAAGAATCCTCTTTAGGTGGTGATGGTACATGAGGAAGAGAAGTGTATAATGACGAAGCTCTGGTTCAATAGTATCAAAATCTTTTTCTCCTTCATTTGTGCCAGCAACGATGTCGTGGAATGTTGGAATCTATGAGAGTGTCTCAGAAATTTCAATATAGTTGGTTTACCATGGTTTGTCGGAGGAGATTTTAATGTGATTGTGGATGTTTCAAAGAATAAAGGTGGAACAACGAATTAAAATAATAGTATACTTAATTTTAATGAGTTCATTTCCAGGAAATGACTTCTGGATTTGGGTTTTGGTGGGACAAAATTTACCTGGTGTAATAATAGTAGAGGGACTAATCGCATATGGAGTAGACTGGATAGATGCCTTACTAACATTCAGGGTCTTGAGGCCTTCTCAAGGACCTCAGTCACGCACTTGTCCCGAGCTCTCTCGAATCATGCACCATTGTTGGTGGAGCTGAATCATGGGAGTTCGAATAGTAAGGAATTCTTCTATTCAATCAATTTGAACTCTATGGATGGGTTCATGCTGATGATGAGTAACTCTTAGGCATAGGATATGGATGTTAGAACATGGGTTGGTTTATCCAGGCAGCTCAAACGACTCAAGGGTGACACTAGCAAGTGGGTCATGAAAAAAATAGTTGCAGCAGGGTCTGTGGAGGCGCTTCATGAGGAAATTGGAAGGTTTGAAGAGAGGATTCAAAATATATGGAACATATCTTCATTCATCCTATTATGCAACAAATGATTGTTTTTATCCCTACATTTTTTGGAGGTGGAGAGGGACTTCAGAGAAAGCACCCGGGTCAGGTGGCTGAAGGAAGGTGTTAGAAATAGTGGGTTCTTACATCCTTGCATGAATGAGCGTCAAAACATGAAGATCAATTTTATGCTTGAGGACGGGTCATTATCTTCAGATATCGAGGTCACAGGTAAGATGGATTTGGAACATTTTCAATCATTTCTTATAGGGAATCACCTAGGGCATTCGGGGAGGCGAACTTAGAACACGAGCATGAGGTCATCATCAGTGGTATTGCTAAAACTATTGATAATGATGATAATGACCCTTTGCGTTGTGTACCATCCGTCAAGGAGGTGTGGAAGGTTGTTCGCAGCATTCCGAGGGAGAGTGATCCTGGCCCGAATGGTTTTTTGTCTTTGTTTTATGTGGAAGCGTGGGATTTTGTGGGGGCTGGGGTCATTGATGCGGTACATGACTTCTTTTGGGGGGTGCCATTGGAAAAAGTTCATGTTCCTCTTGGTTAGTTCTGTTACCCAAAGTTAAATACATGTCCTACATTAATCACGACAGGCTGTTATGTCTGTGAAAAATTTCATAAAATATTTTATAACGTGTTTTGGCTAGGAGACTCAAAAATTTGGTCCCGAGAGTCATCTCACTGGAGCATCACATATTCTTCGAAGGTAAGGGTATCCACGGGGTGGTTGGAGTCAAAGAAAAAAAGTTGAAGGACTTAAATAAGAAAGTGTTTGGGTCCAATGTGATAATCCAGGTGGGCATGGATAAGGCATATGATAAATTGGAATGGAGCTTCATCATCGAGGTAATAAGGAAGCCTGGTTTTTAGGAATGGGTTTATGATCTGTGCTACTGTCATTACTCCTCAATGTGGCTCACTATTTTTATTTTGGGGGGGAGCTTTGGTTTTTTCAAGAATGTGTGAGGGGTGCGCCAGGGGTATCCATGATCCCCGATGATGTTTATTATTGCACAAGAAGCTCTCTCACAGAATCTTCACAGAAGCTTGAGGGACTGTGGGATGCTTCCTTTTTGTGCCAAAGGCTCGGATAGATCCTTCTAACATATTATGTATGCAGACGATAACCCCATTTTTGTGAATGGTAGTAGATCATCCCTGGTTAATTTCATGCTCTTAATGAGGTTATATGGTGAGCTCAGTGGTCAACAGATCAAGGCTAGGAAGAGAAACGTCTTTTTAACCAACATATGTTCTAGAATAAGGAGCTGTGTAATACAAGACATTATCAGAACGCAGCAGAAATAGATGCGAATATATTATCATGGGGAAACCATTTCTATTAGTCATGTGAATAAATGCTTCTTTGAGGACATCATAAAGTGAGTGCTTTGAAGGATTATGAACTGGAAAAATAGGCTTCTCTCATTTGGGGGCATAATGGCATTGATAAATATTATGGTTTCTTCTATCCCAATGCATGTTATGTCTATTATCACTCCTCTGAAGGGGATAATTGCTTCTATGGAACAGTTGATGAACAAGTTCTTATGGGACACCAATTCATCGAGTAGGGCTCAATGGGATGCATGGCGCCGGGTGGCCAAACCCATGGATGATGGAGGGGTTGGTATCCGGTACATTGTTGTCTCCATGAAGACCATACAAGCCTGATTGGCATGGGAATTAATGGTTGGGAAATCGACGTGGGCCAGAATTATTGGTCGTAAATATGGAAGAAATTGGGAGGATATGGATAGCCAAAATCTATCCAAAATGGGGAAGATAATGGTTTATCATTTGGAAATTCATCAGGAGTCTTCTCGATGGATTCTGGGATGAGGTGAGATTAATTTATGTAGTGAAAAATGAACTGGGTGGATGCCATTTTTTTTGTTGTGTCCAAGACCAGACATGTCGGTTAGGGAGGCCAGCTGCTACCCAATGTTGATGGAATCTATTCTATTCCTGGAGCAGATGGATCATTTAAAAGAAGTTGTTTTTTTAGAGGAGGATGAAAGATGTTGTTTCATAAAGTTGAACTCAGGTTATTTTAATGGGTCCAATTATCGGGGCCTAATACATCTGGAAGGGGAGAGGGATGAATGGGGGGCACGTTTATGGTTCAAGGAGGTCCCCATGAAGATGTGCTTTCTTGTGTGGAGAGCTCGTCACCATGAAATTACCACAGAGGATAACATACAGAATAAAGGAATACATCTAGCATCCTGATGATACTGTTTCTCTAACCCTCAGGCGGAGAAAGTGGATCATCTTTTTATTAGGAGTTAATGGGATACCTATTTAAGGTTGAGTATTGATAGATGGGGGAGCTATGATGGAGAGTGCTCGTCCATGAAGGGATTTCTTGAGAACTGGTTTCAGGGAGTGGAGCAGAAGGTCATAGAAATTAAGAGCAGGAGCATCACAGTTACTACTGTCTTCTGGAACCTATGGGAGGCCCAGTACAATTCTAGGACATAGGTGCGTCCGATGGACTTGTTTCTATAGGTTCCTATGAAGTTGTTTTTATAAGAACTGGGATCACTGGTGGAGGGTATGCAATGTTGTATTCTGTTCTGTAATACCATGAACAACCAAGTAGCTCGGCCGATACCCCACTGTTGTGGGGTACGATGGAAACCCCCATTGATTGGATTTAAACTCAATGCTGATGGCTCTTTGATGGGGGGAATATGCATGGTGGAGGTCTGGTCTAGGACAAGAATTGTTCAGTTTTAATTGCATTCTGTAGCATCCAGAGGTTGGGGAGTTCTCTGGGTGTGGAAGTAAGAGCCGTATACATGGGTTTAACGCTGTCCAAAAGGTAATCAGTGGTGTTATCGGAGGAGGAATCTAACTCTGAGGTGTTTATTAGGGCCTTGTAGGGTAATGTTAAGCCGTCATGGAGAGTGACGTACCTTATACGTAGTTGCGCCTCAGAGATCGCTCGAGGATGTTCAGTTCAAAAATTTATAGAGAGGGGATCTTCGCAACAGATGGTTTGTCTAGTGGGGGTCGTCCTGAGGAACCCCTTATGGTCTTTTCAATTTGGGGGTCGCTTCCAAAAGAATACAATGGTTTTTTTCTTGGGGACGCGCTTGGGCTTCATCACTTTCGGCCTCCTAAAGTTCTTTTAATAGGGGAAGGGTATTCTCCCACCATTCTTTTTATAAAATAAAAAAAGAAATTATCATCAATAAAAAACAACTTTCAGACTCTTCATTGTACCAATTATTTTCATGGGAAATTCAGTTTTTTATTGAATTTTGTGGATAAAATAATTTGTTTTTAATAAAACAATTAATGCCATTAAAATTTATATCCAAAATAATCATATCTTATATATAATTTAAATCCTAAAAATGTTATTTCTCTAAAAACTATTTTTATAAGGTCAGGTGTATTCATTTTAAAATTAAATGTTCACACCGTTAGAAATTTTATTTCATAAAATTATTTTATAATTTTTAATTATAAGTATAAAATTACATCAAAATTTCATTATTAATATTTTTCATGAAAATTAATTACTTTGGTTAAAAATTAATTACCAAGGTAAAAGTATGTTTGGGTTAAAGGAAAAAAGATTTAAAAAAGGTCAAAAACAATCAAATTTAATAATGAAAGAGTGTTTGACGTGAGTTTCAACCCTCACTCATTTTAATATTATATTTTTCCACTTTTTAATTTGACACTTGAATCATAACCTTACATTATTAAAAATAAAAGGGTTCCTCCCAAAACGTCCATTTCCATCACTTATAAAAGTGTAACATCTTTACCACATCAAGATATGACTATCATTTGAATTCAACTTTGAAAATGTTAAAAATGTTATCTATGTGGAATCTTAAACCACTTTAAAAAGATTCATGTCACTCTTAGTTATAAAAATCCCATTATTTCCATGGATACTTACAATAAAGATTCTTGTCCACAATGCGAGAATTATCAACTACTTAGTATGTATTTTTTATTATTTTATTTAAAATTTATTCCAAATATAGTAATATAATGATTTTAATATAATTTGTATAAAATAATGTTATTATATTATGGGTATTTTCATTTTTTATTCATATACCAAATCCATTAAGAAAAACAAAATCATCATTCGTTTGTTCTGATAACTACCACCTCCACGACATAATGTGATCCAATTTCCTTCGCTACCTTATAATGAAGAATACAAGTATGGTAATAATGGATAAATATATTGATTATGATATCATTAGGGTTCTGTTATGAAATTTTAGTTAGCATATTAATGATATTATAAATAAATGATCATAATTAGTTTAATCATTCAAAATATTCATTCTAAGAGGATATTATTTTATTCAAATTATGTAATATTTTTGAATCAATTAAATCTTTTTATACATCTTGAAAATTATAATATATCCCACTAAAATCAGTAAATAATTTCATTATTAATTTTTTATAATTATATTACAATAAAACCACCACGTAATCATCTATTAAATCATGCTATATCCATGCTTGGGTCTGTTCAACCACCTAATTGAACAGTACTATGTATTTATATAGTGAATGACTGTGGGAACATAATTACTATTATAATATGATATAAATTTATAAATAATTATTCTATATTTTTATGATTTTATATTATTATTTAATTAATTAATTAATAAAACATCCTTAAATTGTCAAGAATCACTAAAACATGCTTATTATCGATTTTGTCTTCAAAAATAAAGAATAAAAAGCTCATGAATGGATTTTGAAAAATCCTAAATAATTAAAAAATATAAATAATAAAAAATATAATGATCTAGTAGTTCTGAAAATTAAAATAGGAACAAACACAGACACCATTTTTATATAACTATTACAGATGATCAAAACTATAATCACCCAATGCAAAAAATAAGAAGAAATTATTATACATAGTGACTATTTATTAAAATTATGAAGGAAATATGGATACGAGTAAAGTTACTAATTATGTTTTGATGAAATATATGTTTGTGATACAGAGGGTAAAAATAAATTTGTTAATGTCCTAGATAATAGGTAAGAATTTTCATCTCAAATTCATCTCTTTTAGACATGTTTTGAATTATGCACCTAATTTCAATTTTTTGGTGAATGTACTACATATATGAGATGACATATCATGAATTATATTTTAATCATGTAATATTATGTTAAATTAACATTCATCTATTTTAAGGGTATTTATTAATGTTTTACTCAAGCCACAATGTTTTCTTGGTTTTAGTTTTGATTACTTGAGACGTAATAAATTGTGTGCACTATATTTTCATTGAATGGTTTATTCAATTAACATGGATATATTTTTATCATACACATTTTATTTAATGGTATTTTCTAGTCAAATCATGTTCCCCTATTAATGTGGATATTGTTTTTTTTCTTGAAAATTATGAGTTTTTTGGTAAATCAATTTTTGTTCATTGAAATAGAGGGTTTTAGTGTCACTTTTACCCCTTTTAAAAATTTTCTCATAATTAATATATTATGGATGAAACTAAGGTTTTCACCCAATGATAATTCTCTAACTCAATTTGTTATGAATTCTTTTTTATATATTAATAATGTAAAGAAATTAATTAATTACTATTGATGTATAATAAATTATTCAAAGTTAAAACACACAAGGAATTGAAAAAAATACTGAAACAAGTTAAAAAAAATTAGAAAAATTAGTGGCATAATAGATATAATGAATAAGTAACAACCTAACTATTAATTCTCATATATCATTCTTTATTTATAGTTTTTAATGGATTTCACAACTATAACTCTTTCAATGAAAATAGTAAAATATCTAATCAATAATCTCAATAAATTCATTATATTGAATTCTAAAACCAAAATATTGGCAGTACACATCCTTTCTATTAGATTCGATCAATATACATAATAATCATCATGTGAAAAAATACACTCAACTCTCTCCATATTCATAATCCTCAACTGCCGATTAATAAATTAAAATGATGAGGATCAACAGAAAAATCTAACTTTGGTTGAAATAACAATCCATAATTATATATTTTCACTCTCTAATAAAAATGTGATGTACTCAGAATGGAATAAAAAAGACTAAAAATGTGAAATAATATTATAATTCCAATTAATAATGTCATTTAAAAATTAAATATTTTAAAGAAATTTTATATTTATAAATTAAATATATGAAAACGCATAAATATTTCACCATGAAAATCCACAATATTAAACTAATATAAATTAATCTAGACATGGATTAGGTTCAATAATGGGATTTGATCTCCATCTTTATTGACGTTGGGCATAGCACAAAATCTCCATATAATTTATTATTTTTACTATCTTGATCTTCAGTTATAAAATCTATAATAATGTTTGATGATCTCAATAATGAATCACCTAAAATAGAAAAATAGATTTTATTATCCTCTAAAATCATTGACATTACTTTTCAATGTTTACATATCTATCATCATAACCATAACATTTACACTTATTCATTATGCTACTACCCTATATCCTTATAAAATTCATACATCTAACTATGTAGTATAAATAATTAGTTACCTCATCTAACATGATAATGTTCCCAAATGAAATCAATTTTTCCTATCATCCTTCACTATTTAAAAAATTACAAAACTCATGTAGTCCATAAATTTATTCTGGATTGGTAGCTCACTTCTTAATTCTCAGCATGGATGTTGAATTTAACACATTTTACCAAATAAAAAATTTAGAAAGAAGGAACCCCACCCAACATTAGGTTTCATCTAATTAGGATTAATCATCTTTTTTAACTAACTTGGGTCCAAGATTCCTTCAGAAGATACTATCGTTCGTCCATAGTCACATATTCTTTAACTTAGGAAATTTAACATGAACTTCTGGATCAATTAATTCAATGATTCTCGTTTTTGATGACTACCATGGATTTGTAAGAGGATAATCATTCCTCCAGTCCAAATCTGGTTTGAGTGAGACGATGGCATAAAATTATAACAACTTCATCAGCAATGGATTGGATCTTAGGTGTGAAAGATGATCTCAGATCCTTCAGTCCAATTTTATTCTTCAAGATTGGTTCCTTAAAGGATCAATAAATCCATAAACTATAAATCCTACAAAAAACATAATTTTTTATTAAAATTTAATATTAGAGGCATCACATCTTCAAAATCAAACTAAAGTTAAATTATATTAAATATTTATTCCCTTTCATGGGTTAACTCTGAATTATGTTACAGGGAATTTTGAATTTATCATTCACTAACCCCAGTTATCCATCCGGATTATCTTATGCAGGAATGGATGAATTATATTATCAGGTGATAATATCATATGCGGATGTAGATTATTTAACTTACACCAAGATAATAAAATCTATTACATATCCAAAAATTTGATATCCAATTCCCTTATATGGTCGTTGTAGTTTTTTGAAATGTTGGAGGGTCAATCCCCCTTTATTGAACATAAAAATGATAGAACCTCCTTTATCATTGGTAAAGAGGGAAAAAAGTACAAGAAGTGAAAAAACAATTATAAATCAATGTAAACAATGGTTTAAAAATATCTTATATTTCCAAACAAAACTAACATTTAGGAAGGAACCAAAAAGCCTAATCACCCCACTCACCATGTAGTGTAATAGTGAGATTATTTAAAATAATATATCACCCCATCTTCCAATAATATTTATCATGCTAGTGGAACAACAGGTAGATCACCTATCCAACCAATATAGAAATATGGAGAAGACCCAGATGAAAGGTACCATCAATCCCTTATCTATTTTGATCTTCCCACCCAACAAATCATTAAATGAACACTCAGTAATGTAAAATTGATTAATAAAAATATTAAGATGGAAAAACTGAGAAACTTTCATGGAAAGGTACCCATACATCTTTCAAAGTTATGATTCATGGATGAATGATGGATTTAATAATCCTTATCCATCTTTCAAGGACATCCACATAATGACATCTGCAAAATATCGCACCTCTACCAAATGCAATAAGAAAAACATGATCCCGTGATGAAATATCCTACCTAAGAACAAACAGAACCATGAATACCAATGCAGACATACCCAAAATTCCAATGACCTACAAAGAAAAAAAAATTCCTACATAATATTTGAACCAACAACACAGTTGTCGCAACTGCAAATCCATTGGTGCCTGAAATAGAGAATTAAACTAGATCATCCTTCCTAGCAACCACCCAGTTCTCCCATTGGTACCTTTGAAAACTTCGGACTCTGCTACACATGTCTGATCATCCATCAAGTCTATCACCATTCAAGGATGTCACCACGCTGCAAGCTAGTGCGATCATCATGAAATGCCAAGGAATCATAGATCTAAAGAAAATCATGGGATGAGGGAAGCTGTACACCAAAAGACAGGATCCAAAGAGGTCATCAAAGATGACATGTAGAGGGACTGATGAGAAAATACCTCTCTGAAGTTGAGATACCATAGCGCTTTCAATAGATCTATCAATGTAAACCTCAAGAGTCGAAGCCATTAAAATACATCTCTAATAAGACTGAAAGAGCTCTACACTAGAGATATGAAACCCTAGAGAGGAGGCGCTCTACTAGGAAAGTGGGGATCCATCATAACCCAACAGTGAAACTATACACGGGAATTGTAGTAACCAAAGAAATATTTTGAATAAGGGTAAAGAAAATTCTCTTACAAATATGGAACTTCTAAATAAAAAATAAAAATAGTGATTAAAACAATAAAATAAAATAATATTAATTAGTTTTGTAAATAAAAATAAAAAGGACGTTAAAATTTTTAAATTAAAAAAATATCTAATACATTAATAATTTAAAAGTTAAAAAAATAAATTAGAAGAATTAATAAAAAAATATTAAATATAATGATTAATTTATAAGAAACATAATTAATATTTAAACAAATTTGAAAATAAAATAAAAAAATCTTGACAAAAATTATTACCCACAAATTAAATTAAAGTATAATGATTCATGATAAATATAAAATAAATTAATAATATAGAATAAAAATTCAATGTTGAAAAAAACATAAATGAAACTTTTGAAAATTAAATTAAATTATTTGTTCAATAAATTTGACAAAAATATGAAGAAAAATGGTAAAAATTAATTAATAATTGAATATAATTATTAAATTCACTAAGTTTATAGAATATATAAAAACATTTTAAAATACATTCAAATTAAAATGTCAAAATAAAATATTAAATAGATCAATGAATGAATAAATATATCATTAAAATATTAAATAACTTATAATTAACAATTAATGAAAATATTTATTATTCCAACAACAAAATAAAATAAAAAATTAATTTTATAATTTAACATTATAAAAAAAAAATTATTAAAATTACAAATCAAAAAAAATTCAAAATAACTAAAAATACTCTATTAAAATCCAATTACTCTATATGAACATATTAATTAACTAAAATTGATGTAGAAAAAAAAACAAATAAGGCCACATCGAATTTCCCTGAACTAAGATATTTCATGTCCTCAGGAAAAAAATATTCCCAATTTATTGGAATAAAAAAAATTAATTTTAAAATACATAATTGCTAAAGAAAATTGGTTTTCATAAGTATTTCCCCCTGGGTTTTCATTATACAATGAAACAATTTACCATAAAGAAATTAAGAATTTTCAATGGAAAACAAATTCATGTTTATTAAATAATATTAACAATACAATTTTGAATTAATATTAAAATCATATCAATGTTCATTCTACTGTAATTCAAAACCACTATTTCTTTCTTGGAGAATAGACTCACATAACATAACAATCAAAATAAATTATACACTCTGTTTGGATGAGAATAATTTATAATTTAAAAATGTATAATAAATAACTCATTCACAAATTAAATAATAAAATGAAACATTCTACTTGGATTAATATATTATTTTCATTATTCATTTGAATGAATAATTTATGAGTTTAAATCCAAATTCCAAAATCAATGTCAATGATAATTGTATATCATTCAAACAATCGTGTTCCTAATTCAATTTATTTTCAGTAGAGTAATCAAAAATCATTTAACCAACTTAATATAAGGGGCATTAAAGAATTAAACTCCTCATTTTGTCTACATAATATTCAATCATTAGAAAAATTTAAAACCACTGAAATTTATTATTTAAAACATGATAAAAATAATCAAATTTGAAAAATGTTATGGGTTTTTGATTGGTCTACATTTTAGTACAACTTATCATATTGAAAAACCCTTACCCCACACTAAAACAAATTTTTTTACCAAAAATTTAATATAATGTGGTGACACATGTGAAATATATATTTTTTGTTTAGAAAGATTTTAAAATTTTGTAGACAAAATTAATGTCAAATGATCACAAATAAATAAAATTATTTTACCCACAGAAAATTAATTTAATCAATTTTTAGCATACATATAAGTTTTATACTTGTTACCACCTAAACAATTCATCTCAATTGTAAAATGTTTACTTTTTCATGTTCATATATTGTTTATAAAATATTCTAGGAAAGAATTGTTTATTTAACACTAATGCATATTTATGAATTATAAATTTATTCAAATAAACCAATCTGTTCAAGACAAAAATTAATCATTAAAATTTTCTTAAATTTAAAAAATTATTTAAACCAATTATTTTTAAATCATAAGAATCAAGAGTAATTTATAAATAATAAAAATAAATGTAATTTTAATGAAAAATCCCCTAAAATACAACATTTTTTCTTTATATCCACTAAAATAAATCCCTTATTTCATATGATAATGTGTCTTCGATAAACGTTAAATTTCTTAAAAATGGAAAAAAAAATTAACATTAGATTATATAAATAAAAAATAATGTAAAATATATTCATATTCTATAATTTAAGGTAATGATTCTGAATTCTTTAGCTTGTAGATTCTTATTGATCAATGTAGTTATAATACATATGTTGTAATTTGAAGATATTGTTGAGTATAGACTCAAGTGGATTTATCATGGTGAAAAATAGGAAAAACATATCCTCATGAAGCTCATTTTATTCTCTAGAAATATATATTATGATGAGAAATAAAAAATCATAATACTAATGTTATTACCTTCCCCTATAGTAATTCCAAAAAAAATGTAATGGAAGATACATCCTGATTTATTAAATGGAACTCAGCTTCTAACAAAAGGAACTACTAACCTTGAGGTTTTTTTATCCTCATAAAATATATTATTTTTATTTCCATTAACTGTGAATGGAACATCCTTCCCAGGATCTCTGATATGCAGAACCCCAAAAGGGAAAATATGTGTCACAATAAAAGATCCATCCCATTTGGAATGAAATTTACCGAGGAATATCTTCATCTTGGATTTGTACAATATTGCCTTATCTCTATTCTGAAATTTATTATTTATAATCATCATTCCATGCATATCCTTGGTCGTATCATTAAAAATCCTTGAATTATCACATGTATCATTTCTTATTTAATCTAATTCCTATAAACACAGCTTATACTCTTACCCGACTTCAAACAGATTCAAAGTGCATGACTTGATAGGCCCAAAATATGAATGCTCGACTTCCATAGTAAATTCAAAGTCACATCAAAAAACAATTATATAAGATTAAATCCTTATAAGAGTCTTATAGGTTGACTTATACACCCAAATAGTTTCATCAAGCCTTTATCTCTAATCATTCATGTCCAGGATAACAGTTTTTTCAAGAATATTTTTAATATATCTATTTGAAACCTCATCTATCCCATTAGTTTGATATTTATATGGTGTAGATACTTTTTAACTAAAACCAAACCTCTAAAATAAACCCTCTAATGTCCCATTATAGAAATGGATACCTTGATTGGTGAGAATAAATCATCACATTCGAAATAAAAAAACCAATTTCTCTTGAAAATCTAGGACACCACATTAGTATCATATGATATAGTTCTAAATACATTAATTTACTTAAAAAATATTCCACTACAATGAAGATGCACAAAAATCCTGTGTAATTTGGAAATGGAATAATAAAATCTAATCCCCAAACATAAAATACATCAAAAAACAATAATATTTGTTGTGGAATCTTATGTATTAGAAATTTTTTTAATTGTAATTGAAAATATTTATAATTCTTAAAATAAGAAAGTGAATATTTTAAAAATAAACAAAAATCCTGAACTTTCCTTATGGATCCCTATGGTCCAAATTTACCACTATATCTCAAAATATGGATAATTTTCAATACTAATGAAATTTCTAAATTTCAGTTACATCTCCTCAAAATTTGATAACATCCCATGATCTTTATGTAAGGATCACCCCAAACATATTTTCTGACTCACAAATCAGTTTATTAACCCATTATTTGGAAAACCAATAAGAAAAAATTTAAGTAACTAAGAAATTACAATATTTGAAAACTATGTCCTATTACCAACAATTGCAAAATATAAATTATTTCTAAGAAAAAAATCTCTAATAGGTTTAAAAAATGAACAATAATGAAAAAAATTAAAAGGTATTCATTACAAATGATCATCCATAGTGTCTGTAATTCAATTCAAATCTTGGATCCCTTTGTAAAATTCATGGAGAAACAAAATCCACCAAACCAGCCATGGTTTTCGTTTTTCATTTTTCATGTGATATCGAATAACAAAAGGATCAGTGACAACCACAACATTAGATCCCAATATATATATTTTGAACTTATATAGGTAACATAAAATGTCTACAAACTCCTTCTCTGTTGTGTAATAACTATACTAGGAAACATCTAGTGTCTGAAAAATTAAGCAGTTACATGTGAATTCCTCTACACTCTTTTCAAAGAACATCCCAAAAGTTAATTTTAAAGCATCTATCCTCAAGTCAGAAGGAAATTTAGAATTTTTTTGGTTGAACTATTGGTGGAGGGACTAGATTTTATTTCTTTCCATATAATTATTCCATACACTTATCATCAATGGTAAAGGAAATTTTGTTTGGAAGTGGCCTTATCCAAGGTAATATAGTCTTGCTGAAATATTTTATGAACCTCTTATAAAACATAGTATGAATAAGAAAAGATCTAATATCCTTCATATCATTAGGAAAAATAAATGAATATATTATATCATCCTTATACTTTCCCATCATATTTTCATTAATAGAAAATTCATGACCATGAAAAATTCTACTTTCATCCATAAAATAGAATATTTTAAGGTTCAAAACAAGGTTCATCTAAATAAAAATGATAATAAAACACATTAAACTCTCAAATAGATATGAAAATATAGACCATACACTCTAAAATAATTCATAAAAACTCACATACATTCCTCAAGTAACTAAAAAAAATTTAAGCATGAATATTTTAAAGGTGGAAGTAGAATTAAATAGTCTAAATATAATTCTAAGATATGAAAAGGAACCACAAGGATATGCTAATGTTTTTTCTGTATTGGTCCTATGCAGCTATATGAACCTGAAAGTATCCATAAAGTACCATCTATGAATAAATATTCGGATTTAACATCTATCCATTGATGGATTTGATCAATAAAATACTAGGTAAAGTTGTTCTTCCTAGTTACTACGTTCAACCTCCATTAATCAATTCATACCCTCCAATTTTTGGGCAACATAGCAGGTACTAACTCTCAAAATTCATTTTCAATATCTATAAACCCACCCTTTTGAAAAACATTTTTAAGTGGACTTACCCATCAACTATATAAAATGCGTTAAATTATTCTTTAATCCAACAATTCAGTCACCTCCTTTTTAACCACTTCTTGAAGGGTATGATTCAATCACTATTGAATTTGTATAATATATTTGGAATTATCTTCTAAGAGATCATATGCATAAAAACTGAGTGAATAAACCCTATAAAATCATCTAAATATTATCTTTTAACCTTATTATTCTTCCTAAACACCTATAAAAGTTGGTTTTTTTTAATTATTTTTATAAGACACTAAAAATTATATTAGTTAATTTTTTATGAATAAATATTTAAAATTTTTTGGGAAATGTTTTAGTTCATATGTGGGTGGGATTTCGTCTTTGGGAATATAATGTACTTTGAGTTCTTTGATATCATTTTCATCCTATAACCCATAGTAATAAATAATTTAATTTCAAACACCAAGACAATAAATATGTGTATTTTCAAGTAGCAAAATTGTGTCACCCTCAAGAATATTATAATTACAAACTTCTAGACTAGCAGTCCATATATATTCAAGCTGCAAAAAATGTGTCAACCACAAAATAAGTTTCATATTTAATATTAAATAACATAAGGTGAATTTTAAATATCATTTTTAGAATAACTTAATACAATTTCAGTAAAATTTATATCGATTTCATCCATCTAATAAAAAACTTATTCGTAAAATCAGAATATTTAGATGCAATACATGTTTCATAATTTTCTGAAAAATCCTCATCGTTTTTATTATTACATTCAAACAAAAAAATATTCTTTACATTTTAATAAATTATAAAATAGCATGAAATTATCTCCATTATATATTCAATTTCTAAATAATCACTAAATTTGATTTTATAATTTTTTAGAGGACGTTTCTTCAACAGAATGTTCATTTTATAAAGTATCATAGGGTTGATTATCATGAATAAAGTCAAGAAACAACTTTGTAGAAGTCTAGTCAATCTGGTTATCTTGGTGTGCATAACGTTATTACACAGGGTGTTTCATTGATTCAAATATTATAAAATGAACCATATTACCTCATAGATCTATGTAATTATTTCATTTATGAACAGTGATTAATACCTTATTAGGTTTCAAGATTGTTATTCCTAGATTTAATGGTGCATGTAAACTAATTCTATGATCATTAATGTCTAAATCATAAAATTACGAATAAAAAATGTGGTCCTTTACCTTACCAATTAATCAAAAATCCCCTTATCCGTTTGGTAATTTTTTAACTGTAAAACCCATGAATGAGAGATCCTAAAATGGATATATTAATAAAAATAATTAATAGTATAATAAACATAAGATAAATCAATTGTAATTATAGACACTACATAAAACATATTCGTGGTGAACATGGATTATGTCTCACAGAAAATTAAGGTGAGATGGAAATATTTTACTATATGAGTAACTTTTGAATCTAGAACCCCATGAAATAATTTAATCATTTTAAACATTAAATATATATAAATAATATAAATTAATGATATAAAATGTCATATAAAATTATATACACCCAAAAAAATGAAATGAGTGGTGAATATAACATATGTCTAGTGGAAATAAAGGTGAGACTAAAACCCCCCTTATTACTATGGTAATATTTATATCATAATATGTTAAAAGAAATATCATTAAATGGATATGTATAAAAAAAATTAGAAAAATTATCATCATTTACATTCATGTGGAGTATATACAGCACATTGAATAAAGAGCAGTGAATATATCATGTTTCTCATGAAAGTAAAAAGTGAGATGAAAATCACTTACTACTTGAGTAAATTTTGAATTGTGAGCCATATGAAAGTAGAAATTCAATTGAATAATTTAATATAATCATATAAATTAAATTAATGATATAAATTTTCATATGGAATTATATACACAATAACAAAAAGAAACGAGTGGTGAAATTGGATTAAGTCTCGTAGAAATAAATGTAAGACAAGAAACCCCCTTACCTTAAGTGTTCACTTACGTTGTACATGTTAAAAGATACTATATAATAAATATATTTTTATTATAAATCTAACATATAACCATATTCATATATATCAAAATTTATAAGACTTTATTATCACTTTATATTATAACTTTATTAATAATCCCATGTTAATGTTTTGTTTCTTGTAATAACAGCTTTGTTTTTTGATTATGTTTTCAAATGTTATTTTTGGTCTATTAAAATGATTACGATTTACACATTTCAAAAATTAAAACCATGATACTAATATAATATATACTAATTATATATTTATTTATAATAAACTATGAAATATTGAAATATTAAATGAAAAATATCATTCATAGAGACGGTTGGTCGTATGTAAGCATAGACATCGTTTCTATTTTCTTTTCATATTGAATGAATGAAAAGTAAATGGCATATATATTATCATTCTATTAGTATTATAATTTCATATATATCACATATTTCTATTATTCCCATCCATAATACAATCCATGTGAAGCTTGAATGAAACCCTTCGCTTCATGAGGCAGTAGTCCTCCGTACACACGAATAACATTATTGTACTCCCACAAAATAGAAAGAATGAATATATGTATTATATAATAATTAAATAATCCTAAATAGATCATAAATATCATATATATCATATCTAAATATCATGTACATAATTTTCCCCCACCATAATAGAAGGTAATGGAAAAATGAATGACATCTGTTCATGAGGCGATAATCCGCCTTACACACAAACCCTGATGTCATATCCCATTTGATGTAAGTGTGTGTGATTATAGGTCATAAACATAAAATAAAAATATATAATTATATTAAATATACATATTTTATTTTATAATGATTAAATAAAAATAATGTAATAGGTTTGAAGAAGAAATAAAACTGAAATGTTCGTTGATGAATGTTATCTCTTCTTTAGGTATCTCCTTTTGGATTATACCAAATAATGTCCTTGGTTAGATTAATTACCAAGGAAATAATTCTAAGATAAATTTAGGGAATTCTAAAAGTTATTTGGTCATGTTTTTTCTTCACAATGTATTTTGGGTGTGAAGAGAAGATGAGATGTGGTGGCCTTTTATAAGTTAGGGAGAGGACACACTTGGTATTTTTTTAAATAATCTAGGGTGTATCCTGTATTTTTACCAAAAAAAAGAATTAAATAATGAAAAAATTAGATAAATTATGTTTTAAGTTCAACACTAGGCCACAAAATGGTTTATGTAAAAGTTTCTAGGTAATTTCTTCACTTATGTTTGAAGTTTAGTCCCTTGGTAAACTCATTTTTCTCATAATTAGTGGGACTAATTTTAACTATTTTCAAACAAAATTTGATCACAAATTTAGTATTACATAGTAAAAATTATATATAATGATTATTATAAATATTGAATTGATTTTTAAATATTCAATTCAATTAAATTTCAGAAATTAACTCAAAATTAATCTTACAGACGCAACGAGAAAGCATGATTTCCAGATAAAAGTTCAAAATTTTAAAACAAATTATATCTAATTTCTTTATAAAATAGATTCAAATGGTAAAAATGGGATTAATTTATGTAAAAATTTTCTAATTATACTTTAAAATAAATTTAAAAAATAATTTACCTTTATAAATAAATTAAGTCAAATGGTAATTTTCGATTAAAATTCAATATTTGTAACCATTCTTAAAAAAATGAATCATTTCAAAAACATATCCCAGAAATTAACCCTATGTTAATTTTGATGTTCATATTTAAAAAATGATGTTTAATATTTCCAATATAATTTCTAAAATTTTGAAAAAATAACATTTAAAATAAGTGTTCCATTAAAAGGTGGTAAAACTAACTTTTAGAAGAATAACACTTTTATGCATAAATTAGGATTTATTATAATATCTTGTCAAGAAAACACATAATATTATAGGTAAATATTTTATTAAATTAAATATATATTTTTAATTAAAAACATTCATAAAAATGGATATGTTTAATTTTTTGATAAAAAACATGTTTGTCCATAAAAAAATAGTTTTTTAAAGAGGGATTTCCTTATTTTCAGATGCTTATTAATTTCATTTATAATTAATTTTTTACCGAATAATTAATATTGTAAACATGAATAAACCATATTTTCATAATTTAGTTAATAATTTTCAAACTCACTATTCCAATGGCTAGGTGATAACCATACTAAATTTTTAGAAATATGCCACATTTCATTTAAGCTCAGTGTTTCATGTAACGCAGATAAATGTTGTGTGTAACAAAGAATAAACATGGCATTTCATATAATACAAGATGAAAGTAATTATTCATATACCATAGTATAAACTCAGTGTTTCATGTAGCCCATACTTAACTTGGAGTTGTGTATAACTCATTCCTAACATGGTGTAGTGTATAGTGTAAGCCATTACAGAATTTTACTTTGTTCAAAAATAATAATTCATAAAAACATGGGGTATTAAATTATACCCCCTTAAAATTAATTTCTCCCTCTAAATTTATCTGGATTATTAATGTTTCAATACGTGAAAGTTAATTTTATAGAAAAACACATTGTCAACAAAAATATTGAAAATACCTTTAAATATGGAATTTTGGAAACATAACATTTACCTAAAGTTAATATTAATTAGGTTTCCACGTAAGAGAAAATTGGTGGGAAGTAAATATTTGGACATGGAAGAAAATAATAAATAGTTTCAGATAATGATGGATAATACTTATAATAAGAAAGTTGGTGATCTAGAAAAAGTTAACAATTACAACACCATAACCTGAATAGGCAGGAAAAGGTTATTGAAATCATAAAAATGATGATAACATGATAATAATTATTTTCAAGATCCTTTTATAAAAGATGAATAATTTTCACTAGGAGTTATACGTAATTGATTTCATTCAATTTTATATGCATAATTTCATCTTGAGGTTTCTCCTTGATCAAATTACTCTTCATATCCTACTCAAATAATGAATTGACAATTTCGTGTGCCAGAAGCACTAATAGATCATATAGTCTAAAAATAGATTGATAATTCATTTCATCTATCTTTATATATCATCACAAAAAAATGGTTAGCACATGTTATCCAATATTCATAAATCCTCATATGGAGAGATAATAAATCAATATCTATATCCTCATCTAATATTTAACATTATCCTTTCTATAAAAGGTTTTCCTTAAAAACCATATAAAATTAAAAATAAAAAACATTAATACATTTATAAAATTAATCAAAACATTAATCCCCCATATATCATAAAATATTTTTTTTTATCACATTCCTGACATGTGAATACATCCATCATGTATTCTCTTGAAACATGGTAATAACCTACATTACTATCAAACCATATTTTTTACATAAAATTTTATACATTCCTTCCATATAAAAAAGATTATTCGATATATTCCTTAAATTAAAAAAAATAAACTTCACCAATGATAAGGTAAACCAATTTATTAACAAAAGACTTTTTTCAGTTTTGAGGTCATAACTATTGTTCAATTTACTTTATCCATATCAATCGTCTATTTATCAAATATAAAAAAAATCTCAACATCAGGAACACATTAAGGGTTTACTTCCCTTAATCAAAATATCAACATTCCATTAATTCACATTTCTAGGTCTTCATCACCATTGAATATATTTTTTAAAATAATTAATTAAAAAACATACTTCATAATTCATGAATTCCAATTCATATACAAATTTAATCATCACATTTCTTTCTCAAACAATAAACTATACTTTATCATCTTATTCCTTAATAACACATTCCTAAAATATTATAAATGAATCATGTCTTAACATTCATCAAACTAAATTTAACCATCCTTTTAAACAATACTATTATAATATAACATAGCATTCATATGTTTTTCATGGTCTCTTCATCACCAGCAGAAAAAACAATTAGTCATAAAAACATGTTGATTTCCATTATGAGATTTCCCCCTATGACATTAATTTTCATAATTCTCATAATTTCCACACATGAAATATTCAACTGTTGATAATTTCTTATAGAGAACAATATTATCATCCATCATATTACATATACTCTTCATTTTTCCTTAGAAATTACTTATTACGTGGCCTTGTTCACCACATATAATAAATATTCTCATTTTTTGAGACATTACCTTCAGTTATTCATCACACATTTTTTAATATTAGAAACTGAATCTTCATTCTTACATGGTTACGATCACAAAATATCTCTAAGAAATATATCCCTATATTATTTGGTTGTATAATATTTGGTTAAGGTACACATTTTTTATCATGTTATGTGAAAACTGATATTTCATAATCATAAAATCCTTCACTCTAGTCATCATTCCATTTAAATTATCATTAGAAAATGTTGTATCACATTCAATGATAACCCAATTTCTTCAATTTATCACCATTTAATAAAAAAATATAATAATGTGAGAAACACTAATCATTGTGGATAACCATATAATTAATAAAATCATTTATTGTAGCTCAATTATTACACCATCATTAATCTATGACACCTTAGGTTTATCATATACCGTTCATAGTAATAATATATTTAAGACCATTATTATGTTTTGTAAAGAGTTTGTGAACTCCCAAATCACCATATCCCTTGGTCATTTCAATCCATGTGTCCATCAGTAATGCTTGTTATTGTTCATCAATTCTTAATTGAGTCTAGATCAATAGGGTGTTTTGGGGTTATCATCAATAGGTACATCTGTGCTAGATCCAAATCCACTTGTAGAATTCAAAAAGGTATTTGTTTCTATGAAATCACATGCACTATCTTTTACCATAATTATAGTATGTTTTTCTACATATTTACATGTCCTTAGACTTATCCTTAGAAACATCCCTATATAAATCTTTATAAACACCCATAGGGATCTCACTAATGTTTTCTCATTCTAGTTTTCAATGGTTGAATAAACCTTTCATTTGATTCCAACTATTGTTATGTATGATTAACATAGATGGATATCACGTCGTTTTAGATTAATATTAATTACATTACAAAATTACATGCCTAAGGACCCTATGATTTTAGTCTCTTTAAAAATGGATCATAATCTTCTAACATTGTTAAATAATGTTTTCCACAGAGATCTTCCCATTTAGTACTCCTACATAAATCCATTATTTATAACCTGATGAAATGAAACATAAGAAAGATTGATCTTAAATGCCCAGTAAAATAAAATAAACAGATACGTAGGAATAAAATAAAAATAAGGGTTTTATAACATGAAAATAACATTTTAAGATTATACTATAAACTTAAAATATCATATACATGATTCATGGAATAGAGTTTTGTATATCATAATACATTAATTCTAAGATAAATAATGATAATGTTCCATGAGAGAATAATATAGGAATAATACATAGATTTATGGTGTAAACATGAGAATAGAAAATATTATGTGAATGTCATCCACCATGAATTTATAAGATTTTAGGCTTGGGATGACTTCCAATATACTTGCTTTGGGATTGGGTTGACCACCTGTGTACCCACCGTTATAGGATTATTCTAACCACCAACATACCCTCTTTTATAGGCATGGGTTGGCCACCAATGTACCCAATTTTACAAGCCTATGATGACCACCCATGTACCATAATTTATATGCTTAGTTTGACTAACCATTTACCCTCTAAGATCATATATCATTTTTCTATACCCAACATATTGGAGGGTGATATAGTTCCTATCCATCACACAAGGAAATTAAATATATGTTTCACAAGATAACAAACAATCATCATATGATAACCCATGAAATAAAAAGGATACCCTAAAATTTTCATCACATCTTAACTTTATAAAATATACATGTTTCATAATCATTTCATTATATAATAACTTGTTAAAAATGTAGGTTTCATAATCATTTTATCATTGTATAATCCATAGATGAGAATATCATTTTATAAACAAATTTGCATCTGAAATATAAATCATTCTAAGAAAGGATAATAATAGAGTTCTAGGATTATATCCTGAGTAGAACATAAAATATATCAAAGCATGTCATATTATATGAAAAATAATTTTAAAAGATCATTTAAAACATTATTTGAGGAAAGTATCATTTCCCTTTTGAAAAAAAATTACAATATAAAACATTTTGAAAAACTTTTCATTTAGAAATAACATTAAAAACAAAAAAATGAATCATTTAAAATAAATTAAATATATTTTTAAAACATATAAATTTTAAAAATAATTTTACTCGGAGATTTCCTTCAAATATAGTTTAAAACATTTTTATAAATCCTAGTTTTGGAAGTAAATATATTTTCGAGTTAACAGGGAAATAATGTTGGATTTTATGAAAAAAAATCATTTATTTTTTATATTAAGTACAAAAGAGTGAAAAAATGGAACCACTACCGGAATATATCATCAATAACCAAAGTATAATAAAATTAATGATAATTCATGAGATATGGGTCATAATATTTCATTAGTGGGATAATACACATAAACAATCTTTATAAAATATGAGATTGTAGCAATAAAATCTTACCACTTTGGTAACATTTAATCATAACACCCTTGATAGAATAACATAAAATAAAACGTAAAATATCATGAGGATTAAAACAATCTAGATACTACATTTCAAAGTGGTTTTATATACACATAATGATAGAATATAGGTTCATAACATAACATTTGTCTCAAAGAAGGAAAAATGTGACAAATATCTGCAATCAACATTGGTAATGTTTTAACCATAAATTAAATGAAATATATTTCCTCAAATTCAACTATAAATATCAATAATTTCCTCTATAATAAAAATAAAATACATAGTGGGTAATTGTACACACCACATTCATGAAATAGGTGCTGAACACAACTTGTATCTCTTAGAAATAAAAGTGAGACGAAAATACCTTAATACTTGTGTAACATTGGAATTGTTAGCCCATGAAAGAATAACTTCAATTTAAACATTTAATATCTTTTAATAAATGAATTTAATTGTATAACATGTCATATTTAAGTATATATACAACACAAAAAAAGAAACAGGGGGGGAATTTAGCATAATTCGCGCTGAAATAAAAGTGAGACAAGAAATCCAATTAATGATTTGGTAACATTGAAAAAATAACCCATAAATAAGATTTACTAAAATGGATATATAGATATAAAGACATTAATTATTCAAATCATAAGTAACATTAATGGGAATTATATATACCACATAGAAGATATAGGTGGTGAACATATCATGTGTCTCACAAAAGTAAAAAGTAAGACGAAAATCCCTTACTGCTTGGGTAAATTTTGAATTGTGATCCTTGTGAAAGAATAAAATCAGTTGAATATTTTAATATCATTAAATATATTAAATTAATTATATAACATTTATTATTGTAGTATATACACCACAAAAAATAAAGGATTAGTGAATATGGAATAACTCATGCAGAAATAAAGGTGAAACTAGAAATCCCCTTCCCTTAAGTCTTCACTTACATAATGAATGTTAAAACCTCCTATATAATAAATATAATTTTATTATAAATATACCGAATAATTAGGTTTATTCTATATGATACCATATATGATTTTATTATGACTTTATATTAACCTTTTATTAAAAATTCATTGTTAGAGTTACGCTTCGTTTAATTACTGCTCTTTTCATATATATTTTGACTTTTTATTTTTGTTCATCCTAAATTGATTATGATTTACTCATTTTGGAAATTTAAAACATTAAATATCATATATATTCAGTATATATGTATTTATAGTAATATATAAACTGTATAAATAAGAAATGTTATAAACCATTCATGGAGAGCGTAGGCAGTACATACGCATGAACATTGTTTCTATTTATTTTCCATATTGAATGAAACAAAATTAAATGATATATATATATATTATAATTCTAGTTGAATTATAATTATATATATATAATATTTCTTTTACAAACATATTTAATACATTCAATGTGAAGTGTGAACAAATCACATCACTTGGTGAAGTCGTAGTCTTCTATACACTCGAACATCATTATAATATTCTAAATAAATGGAAAACATGAATTTTTTGTTATATAATAATTAAAGATTTACAAATACTTAATATATAACATTTATATCATATATAAAAATAATTTCCATCTTTATTACTAACCTTAAGAGGTGATAATGGAAAAATGAATGACTTTAGTTTGTGAGGCAGTAATCCATCATATACATGAATGATGTCTTTATATCCCGTTTGATGGAAGTCTGTGGGATTGTAGGTAGTAATATTAACATAAAAAATATAAGTATATTTATTATATAATGGTTTTTATATAATCATTATTTGAAAATAATTGAAGGTGTCTGTGGAATAACTAAAACAAAAATGTTCGTTGATAAATGCTACCTCTTCTTTGGGTATATCCTTTTGGTTTGCACCATAAGAATTATTTGGTAAGATTTATGCACAAATTATGGCTTCTGAGTTTAATTAAGGGAATTATATTTTTTATTTTGGTAGGTATTGAATGATCCAATTATTTTACAATTTGAAGAGATGAAGATAGGTGGTTTCCTTTTATTAGTGAGAGAGAGAAAACACATGGCATTTATTTAAAAGAAAGGGAGGTGTACCCATTTTTTAAATAAAAAAGTATTTAATGATGCACAAAAAATTGATACATGAAATGGTATCATCTAAATATATCTATTAAATGGGTTTTGGCCATTTTTAAAGGTCAATTTTCCCTTATGTTCAATTTTTAGTCCCCTGGTAAAATTGTTTCTCACTTATTCCCCATGATTAATTTTAACTATGTTCACTAATAACATTGGTAAAATTTATTTTGGACAGATTAGAAATAAGAAATTATTATGTTTTAAAAAATCTAATCCATTTTTTCAAATTAAATTCACATTAGTGGTTGAAATTATTGTAAAATTAATCTCTTAGATGCGATGAGAAAGAGAGCTTTTTAAGAGAATGGTTCAAAATTTTGAAATTTTTTATATACAATTCACTAAAAAATAGATCCCAATGAACTAAATTGGATTATTTTATTGTTAATTGATATAATTATAATTTTAAAACAATTTAATATATAATTTAGCTTTATAAATAAATTAATTTGAAGGATTGTTTTCAGTTAAAATTCATCATTTTTCACTATTCATCAAAAAATTAAACTTTTCAGAAAATTACCAGAAATACACCGTAAGATAATTTTGATGCTACTATTTAAAAAATGAATTATATTTTTTCAAATATGAATTATAAAATATACAAAACTGTGTTTAAAATAAGAGTGTCATTAAATAGTGGTAAAACTACATTTTAGAAAAATACATCTTTTTATGCATAAAATTGGATTTATTATTATATGTTATATGAAAAACACATATGAATGTTAAATAGTTTATTTAATAATATATATATATATCATTAAAATAATACATCAGATGTGGTTTTTTAATTTATTAAGATAAATCTAGTTTGTGAATAGAAGAATGGTTTTTTTAGGTGAGGAAATTCTTTATTTTGATGAATTTCATAATTCTATTTCTAATTAATTAGTTTAAAAAGGATTTATTTTTTAAACATGGATAAAAAATAATTTAATAATATAGTTAATCTTTTTATACCCTCTGTTCCAATGGCTATATTATAACTATAATAATATTTTAATAATATGTCATGTTTCGTTTCAACTCAATATTACATGAAACACAAACGAAGATTGGTGTTATGTGTAATGAAATACAAACATGGTATTGTGTGTAGAATATGAAAAAATATATGTTTCATGTACCATAATATAAAATTAGTGTTCTGTATAGTAAAATCTTAACTTGATGTTTCGTATAAATCATACTTATCATGGTGTTTCATGTATTTCATGCCGTCAAAGAATTGTGATTTATTCAAAAAAATAATTCATAAAAAAATGTGGTCATAGATTTTAACCTCCCCTAAACCATTTTTGGTGATTTCACATATCTTTAATAATTTTAGATTGATAAGGGATTATTTTAACATAATATATCAAAGGAATATTAACCTAGACCTTCCAAAAAGTTTCATGTAATTATTTGTCCATTTCAGTTTCAACATTTTTCTTGATAGAGGTTACCCAAAGGATAAGGTGGTGACTCCCTATACATTTTCATGCCATCATCCACTTTGGTTTTCCATTTTTTTGAGCCTATTAGATTTCTAAAATCCAAATGGGTTCTTTCTAGTTTTATTTCATTCTTTTTACATGATTTTTCATGTTCAAATGGTGTATTGAAAACATTTTCTTTAATAGGTTCAGTAAGTGGTAAAAAAAATTTAGCAGGTTATACAATAGTTTAAAAAGATAGTTTTATCACATATTCATGTGATATTCACTCATTTATATAATTATGTCTATCTTTTTATGTGCTTGTTCATTATTTTAGGCTACAGGGTTTTGAATTTAAGTTCAAATTGTCAAAATTATTTTAGTAATGTTCTCTATTCCAATTAGGATCACTTCATATTATTATGGAATATTACTACTTATTTGATTAATTAAACCACTAATTTTTGATGTCATATGACCAATTTTAGTCACCATATTTTATAAAAATACATGTTGTTGTTTTGAATTACCTTTATTATTTTTAAACATTTCTTCAAGGTGTGAATCGTTTCTTTGAATAACTTACTAATTTTTATTTTGTTGATTAAAAAATATTGTTAATCTTACCCCAGATTGGTTTTCATAACAATATTTATTATAATTACGCTATTGAAAAAAAAATTTGTGGGAAATTCCTATTCAATTGATCATCTGGAAAAAATATTATTCTATTTTTTCTTCCACAAATGGTTGAGATTATGTTTAATTAGGGAAAATATGGAAAATTATGCTTGGTAAACTGGATGTTCATGTTATTCTGAAATTGTTTTCCATGAAACACCTCATTACATGGTTTATAATTTTGTTTAAATTGGGGACATTGACCATTAAAATGATTAATAGGAGAACAGATATTGAAATTCATCTGAATGTGCAAATTTATTTTATAATTGTATTGTAAAAATTATGTGTTAGTAAACAATTTCTTCATCATGCTTTCATGTTCTGCCATCTACCTCTCAATTCAGATATTTTTAGTATTGGAAGTAAACACTTCCATAGTCAGCTTAACATGGATAGGTCCCCATGTATTGAATTGCTTTTAATTTTGGGCCATGTTAGAAATAAGGTTTCTATCATCACTATGATTATAACAAATTGATGCCCCACCAGTATTGGAATCAATAGTAATCAAACCAATTAAGACTTATCCCACTTAAAAATACTAGTTAATGGGCTGAGAAGAAATTTAGTGATGATGGTGTCTTGAGAACAACATCACAACCCTATCCCAATACTCATGACGTGTCTCCCCTTGTAGATTACTAATTCTTGTAAGTTTTTATGAGTATACCTACCCATTACTCCAATAAATTTAATAAAAATATACATCACTCATGATCTAACCCATAATACATGATTAATTTAAAGGTACCCAAAGTAGTTTTTTTGGTTATCATCATCAAGATCAGTGAGCTCCTTCATGGTTCAATGGTCAGTTGTGGTTTTTGAATATTTAACTGTTTTTATATATATTGTTTTAAGTGTTTCTTTTTTGGTTTGGTTTAAATTTTTTTAAAAATTTTATATTCTATGAATTTTTATTTTTTCAATTTTTATAGTTCTAATTTTATTAGAATTTCCAACTATAGAATATACCATGATATTTTATATACAATAGAAATTTTTTTTCTTTCAATGATTTTTTTACATTTTACTTTTTTATAAATTAGAAAATGTTTTTTAATATTTTTAACCCCTTGTAAACCAACTTGACAATGTATAAAATTTAATTATATTGTTTTAGTGCATGTTATACATATTTAATATTTTATACTAAATTACATCTATATGACAGTAACCAAGGGTGTCTCCCAATAAGAATTTCCTAAAAAAATTCTATCACATTTTTTTATTTTCCACTTTAAATATATATAATTTTTTCAGAGGGATTATTATTACAGTAGTATAAATTTTTCTAAGTTAAAAACATACACAAAATTGAAAATAAAAGAGAAGAAACTAGAGGAAATTGGGAAAAGTAGTTGTAGAATGGAATGAATGAAGAAGCAGTAGTCTAACTTGTATTTATTATTGATCATTATTTATTTATCATTTTCAATAAATTTAATATCTATAACACTCTAAATAAAATAATTGAAATATATAATCTTTCATATTAACTAGTGTATTCAATTAAATCCTATAACAAAAAACTCTGTAGCAAGTTCGTTTTCTTTTGGAGTTGAATAATGAACACAACAATCACCATGTGAAAAGACATAGTAAACACCATCCATAATAAAAATCCTCAATCAATGATGAAAAATTTAAATTATTTGAAAAACTACAAACTCCAACTAAACATGAACAAAAAATCCACAATTATATATTTGTCACACTTCAATTAGAAATGTGGAATACTGAAAATTTATGAATAATGTTGAACAAAGTGATAAAATGTTAAAACCTTAATCGGAGATCAGATTTAAAAATTAAATATTCTAGAGATAATTAAAGATACAAAATAAATGATATGAAAACACATAAATATGTCACTTTGGAAATCAACTAACTTTGTCTTCTTTACATCACTGAGGTATAAGGATGAACTTTGATCTTCATCTTCATTGCTATTGGGAGTGGTAGAAGCACTCCAAAAAAATTTCTAGTTCCTTTATTATTCTGTCAATTTCCATGTTATCTGAAAATGTTATTGTTGGACTCCTGAATGAATCCCAAAAAATAGAAAAAATAATTTTTAATCTCCTCTAAAACTACTCACATTACTTTTTTGAGTTGGTATGACCATCATCACTGCCATCATCTTTTGTCTTTTTCCTTCTATAACTCTTATGTAGCCTTATCAAATTTGACCAACCAAATATGGGGAAAAAAATAATAATAACTAAATCTAACATGAGAATTTTGTAAAATTACATTATTTTCTCCCATCATCATACACCATTAAACAAAAATATTAACATCTAGTACTCAAAATCATTTTTCTGGTCTCATAGTTCAAATCATAATTCTCATCTCTGATATTGAATTCAAATCATTACACCCAACATAGGTAGTTTCAATGATAAATTCATGGATGTACCATGGTTAATCAATCATCTACCCCAAAAAAACCATACAGATGACATATAATAAACATTCGACAATAGATTTCCATTTCTTCCTAAAATGTGGCCTTGACTGAACATAAATCCCACTACCAGATAAAAAGTGCAAGGAATGGTGAGATTCTCACATTCTCATATTCATATCTCTCAATGACACATAATTTTTTAATAATTAAAATTAGAATATATAGTCTTCACGTGGTCTTTCATATTAGATATAAGTTCTTCTAGAAGATTGCAATGACCAAGAATTTATTCTCATTATCAAATAAAATATGTTTGTTTGTAGCCATCAGTTGTGGCTTGATAATTCTTCACTATGAAGTCAGATGAAAATTGTTTTTATCTTAAATATTCAATTATAAACGATTAGGGATTGACCTAGATTTTATATTAGTTAAGTATTTCTAGATTTGGAAATTAGAATTCCAATCACTTCTTGAGACTTTAATCATCCTTACTAATTCTTGGTCCATCCTTGATTCATATCATGCAATCATGGTTCATTTTTAAAAAATATTATTTTGGTGTGGTACACACACCCTCCAACAAGCACCAATAAAAGCCTAGGTGGGAAAAGTTTTTTCTCAACCTTTGGTTTCTTCTACATAGTCTTAATCATCTCATTCAACCCACACATGTGTTAGAACTTATATAGGAAAAAGGTGAGGATGGATTGAACCTTCATGCGTGAATTGGATTCACTATCTAAAATAGTTTGATCCACCCCCACTTTGTTGGTGTATGGTTCTCAGTAGAAGCATCCCTCAAGGATTTCACCAAGGTTTGGGGAAATTCGGAAACCAATTTTTGATTCCCCAAATGCACTGATGTTTGGAGAAATCTAGAGAATATCCTAGATTGAAAAATAAATTAAAACATAATATATCTCATCATCTCTTATTTATAAATAATTATTTAGGTCAAATAACACCTTAGTTCGACCAATACGATACAACACTTGGAGAGCGACACACCAGTTCTATCTCACCATTTTGTTCAATAAACACATTGCTTCAACCAAAATGAAACTACTCTTTGTTAGGGGCACATTAGTTAAAATTTGAGAAAACAGTCTATTTATTTTAAAATATATATATATATATATCAATCCCCCACTTTTATTCATAAATATTATTTCTCCAGACAACAAGTGAATCATTATACACAATAATGGTATATTTTGATTTAAACCTTTACTTAGTATCAATATATCAAAGTTTTATCATATTTTCACGTTTTTGAAAAAATAAGCATGCTAATCATTAATATAACTGAAAAAAATCATACATAAAAAGAATGTTAATCAAACATATCATTTTTCATCACATTCATGGTCGTGTGCTTATATCCTTTTTAGGAATTCTCTAAGGAGTAAACCCATTAAATTCAGTAGGAAGTGGAACCACTTCTATATTCACATTGTAAAAATAAAACAACCTATTTCCATTATTACAGCACATAACTTGTTTAGTATTATATTTTTTTTAAAAAAATTTATAACATAACCTCAATTCATAACAGATGAAATTTACACTAAAATTTGGGGCTATAATTTTCAATATCAACAATCATCTTCTTAACTTTTTTATACACATTAAACAATTTGATTAGGATATACCTAAAGGAAGTGTTGGGTTTCTATTGCTGAAATGATTTATTAAATGGTATTTAACACCATCTCTTTATTAGTTAAATGAATAATCTATCTCAAAGTAGATGTTGTAAATTGATTCAGAACATTTTTTCATGATCCCACATAAAAAATTGTTATGGTACCATCATGTAATAATTGTCTCACATAATAGTGTCTCGAACATATATGTCTAGACTTTCAATTGTACATACAATTATATTAACATGATAATGTTTCTTCATTATAAAACTGATATAGATATGAGGAATAGGAATAGGACAAAATTTAATATCCAATACTCGATTCCTAATCCATTCAGCTTCCTTTCCACATGTCACTAAGGCGATACACTCTGAATCTATTGTCAAATTTTATATACATGTTTGTTTCATGCTCACCCAAGAAACAACAAAAGCTCAATGAGTAATCAATCATTCGAATGTGGATTGGTTATCTCCAATATTAGTAATCCATCATACATTGTTGTATCCTTTTAATACAACCGAATAATCATTTTGTTATAGACATAAATCTTTAGTCTTTCTCAAGTATCCAAAATTCTTGTTATACATCTATAATGGTCCACACTATGATTAATAGTATATCTACTCCTTTTTCAGAATGAAAAAGAAATATCCGGTCTAGTGCAATTCATTGCATATATTAAAGAACCAATTATACTACCTTAATCAAGTTGTATTATAGTTATACTTGTATTTATAAAAAAATTAACACTAGAATCAAATGGAGTATTGGAATCCATTAAACCAAGATGATCAAATGTATTTAACATTTTTCTTATGTTAATGAGACTGAATTAAAGAATAACTCCACTATGTATTTGAATATTAATACCTATAATAGCATCAACCATTCCAAGATCCGTCATTTTAAACATGTAATATAATTAATTCATTGTCTCAATTTCACCAATCTTATTGTATCGAGAAAATAACATATAATCCAAAAATATACACACAATAACCCCATATAATTTTTTAATCCTAGAATAAACACATCTATACTCATTGTTATGAGTAAATACATTAGATAAAATTATATAATCGAATTACTCAAGACAATACTTCAGAGCTTGTTTAATACCATAAATATATTTAACTATTTTACATAACTTGTTTTTATTACATAGTAAAACAAAGACTTTTCATTTTTCCATGTAAATATCTTCATTTAATCTTCCATCCAAATTTGAAGCGGGATCCTCAGGAATTGGAGGAATATTTGGTCCCATAATGTACGAAATACTCACCACCAAAAAATGAAACTACATCTTGTCTTGTCACCGAGAGAAGATGTTGACCTCGAAACGGTCAAGTTTGAACATTTATTATTTGATCTCTTTATGGAAATCAGAATCAATCTTCTACATTCTACCTTCAGATTCAAAACCATTTAATTTTTTGAAAATATGTAGGTAGTAGGTAAAGATAGATTGAACCTTGATTCATGAATTGGATTTACTATCCAAAAGAGTGTGATCCACCCCCACGTTTTGGGTGTACAGTTCTTGGTGAAAGTATCCCTCAAGGATTTCACCATGGTCTAGGGAAAATTAGACACTAATTTTTTATTCCCCCATTGCGCTGATATTGGGAGAAATTTGTAGAATATCTTAGATTGAAAAATAAACTAACCCATAAGCGATATAATCATTGCTTATTTATAAAACATTATTACAGTCAAAGAACATCTTGGTTCGATGGAAATGAGAAAAAACATGGCGAGGGACACACCAGCTAGAGCCCACCTTTTTTGTCAAAGAATGCATTGGTTCAATAAAAATGATACAACCCATGGTGAGGGGAACACCAGTTCAAATTTGAAGAAACACTATTTATTTTAATAATTTTTTTAATAATATATATAACACCGAGTACATGCTTCCTCAAGAATCTACATTTAGTCATCCAAGTTATCATATTCTACCATCTAGGTAATTGAATGGGAATTTCTGCCTCGGTTATTCTAGTGAATCCTATTTTAGAATTCATCTATGGATTTTTTTAGTGGCACATCATTCCTTCGATCCAGATCTAGTTCGAGGGCAGCGGTGACATCAACTTCTAACAACTTCATCAGTGATGTGCTAGAGCTCAGTGTTCAAGTTGATGTCAGATCCAGTGATCCAGATATATTCCACAATATCAGTTCCTCACAACATCATAATAATCCTTTGAACCTTAAATCTTCCTCACAAGCTTTATTTTTTTTGATATTTTTATACTAGATGTCACGGCTTGAAAAAAGAACCTGGTAAGATAAATTATTGACATGTATTATTTATAACCATCAACTTAGAATTATGTAATGGGGAATTCAAAATAGATAGTACATTGAACCCAGTTATAGAATTGGAATCTCTTTCATAATAATGATAGAATTTTCTTATGAGGTGAAGATATATTATGTGGGTACAGATTCTTTCATGCATCCCATGTGAATAAAATCTCTCATTCATCCACAAATCAGATGTAAAATTCTCTTAATGAGAAGAATTATAATTTCATGGATTCAGTTTTAAAACATAAAAATAATTTTAAAATATGGATTATAATAGAATAAATAAATCTTGACACACTCATTATTCATACATTATATTTAAGTAAAAATATTCAAGATAAATTAAAAATTAATTAACAAATTAGGTCAAATTATTAAAGTGAATTATAAATTTAATTGAAAATATTGAAAATTAAATAAAAATAAAATTTATTAAGATTTTAGAAAAACAAAAAGATCATAATTTTAAATTAACAAATAATAAAATGTAATTATAATATTTACTAAGTGTCCAGAACAAATAAAAACATTAAAAAAACATTTGAAATAAAACATCAAAAGAAAATTTTAAAAAGATTAAATAATGAATTAATAAAAAATAAAATATTAAAGAACATATAATTAAAAAAGAATTAAAATACTTATTATCCCAAAAAAATAACCATATAATTAATATTATAATTTTACATTATTAATGGTTATTTTAAAAAATTAAATCTTTAACAACACTTTTTAAAATAATTAAAAACACTATTAAAATAAAATTACCCTAGATAAACAAATTAATTAACCATAATTCCTGTGGAAATAATGTATCAAATAAGACCACATAAATCATTCACTTGATCTTATTTCACATAAGTCAGGTATATTATATCCTTTTAGTGTATTATGTAATATTATCTCATTGTTTTATTGATATATATATTGCAATAAGGTAAACATATTAAAAAATATTTCTCACTTATTAGGTTATGTTCTTTTAAAATCATCCACCTTCATTCTTTGGATTCATTTTATTAATGTTATTCCTATATTTACTTAGTCATATACTAATTTATTGGATGTGAACATCACATTTTACATAATCCAGATGAGATGATGTTCACCTATAAATAATATTATTATACTGACAAGGAAAAATGTATTGGCCTTTCAAATATTATTATTCCATTATAGATGATTATTAGAATGTTTAATATGTATCATTTAACAATCCACATTTTTCCTCTTGATGAGTTATGAACATTTTTCCCGTATATTAAGATATATAAAATTATTCATGTTCTATATATTTTTATTCCAATTCAGATAACTATTAGAATGTTAACAATGTATTATATAACATCAACCTTCTTTCTTTGGTTGGGTAATGATAATGTTATACCTTTAATTAACATGGGGAAAATAATTGATATTCTTGATGATTATGGACTTCTTACACAAGTTGATAATTTATTAATATTTTGTATCTTCCATTAGGTGGATATCCATGTTTTTATTATGTAATTTGTTCCTTATTTAATTGTATAAAAGGTCTTATTGAATCTAATGGGGAATGTATTAGACTAAATCCGGGGATGGGTTGGGCCTCAAATTATATAGTCACTCGATGCATCGATACATCTCATGAGACAAATTTTGTTTTGGTATTTGGTGTATTCCATCCCATTTCAGCACGATGTCTTGCTTGTAGTCTCCTAGAAAAGAAAATTGTCTTGGAATAAGTCCTTGACAACAAGTTTATGATGTTTGATATTTTGAATTCTATTAGGATAAGTTCAATATTATTGATATTCATGTTTTCATTTATTATCATGGATATAGAATGATCTAGATTCCATGTTTATTATGTCTTCTTGTTGTCTACTAATTACCTCCATAATATATATGTCATGTTTATGTCATGATTTCTTCATTTATATTTTCACCTTAATGGATATTTATGATCACAAAATTATTATGTTTTTATTTCCCAGGTTATAATGAAATTTATTATACATGACATGTTTAGATGGATATCATATGTAGAATAATTTATTAGAGATTTTAGAGACATATCATGAATTAACCAACTTCATATATATAGTGAAAAAATGTTCACTAATTGAGAAATACATGGGATTTATCATTTTATTCTGTTTTATAACTCACTAAAGATCTAAAACTGAAAATATATTTTTTATATACAATATTATGTAATCAATACTTATTTTCTAATTGAGGATGGTTATATCCAGGCTTTTACAGATGGTATTAGTGAAATTGTGTAAATTATTTGTCTCTGAGAATTGGATCTGGGATTGTGGGGTTAGGGATTCATAATTTTTATCAAAGGAATTGTTTAGATAACATTAGAGATTGTGATGTTTATTGATGATAATTTAAGGTTAGATAAGTAAAATTTGATCAAAACATAAAAGGTATAGATAACCCTTTTTGATAGTATATGGTTTAATGATATTTAAATAATGCACAATTTATTAGAGGATTATTATAAGAAAATTTCATTGAAAACCATACAAATGAGTCTATGTATTGCAAAAAATACTGATGTTTTGGTAAAGTATATATTATGTGGGTTTAGTAAAAATACATCACTAACTAGATATTGGAAATTATATTATATTGTGGAAGATATTCACCTAGAGGCAATAACTCAAAAGTGGTTGGTTGATAATTGAATTTATCATCAATCTGATTCATGATGAGTGGGAATAAGAGTTAACATCTAGAGAGACAATCCCAAATGATATTATTTTGTTAATCACGTTCTATTTATGAACCATTATAAAGGTTTTAATAATGGTGTTAACTAATTAGGTTGGATAACTTAATTGAAAAATGGCCATAGATAACGAATAATTAAAAAGGGAGTTATAGGTTGATCTAAAATTATCATATGATTAAAACAAGGTTATATATGGGAAGTGCTATTTGTATTGATGTTTTAATATACATATTTTGGATATTAACATTACCATTTCATTTTTATAATTTTTTTGAAATGGGATCATGAAGATGAAGTTGAGAAAGGTGTGTATCATGAAATAACAATTTCATATTACTGAAAAAGGAAGTATATATAAATTGTTAATAATTTTAGTGTATTCTTATTATGATAGAAAAGGAATGTTTACTAGTCATACATTTTGGTAGTTAGGATCATATTATAATATAAATTTATAATTGAAACCCCTATATTTTTTAATTAGTGAAGTAATATTTATCGATGACAATTTGGTATATTCTAAATGTTATTGAGGATTATGTGAAACATCCAAGGATTGTTCATTTGTTGTTTTAGATTAATGTTATGATGATATATATTAAGTGGATCTAATAACACTGAAATGTGATTTTATAAAAATTTTATATTTTTTGGAATAAATATTAGAGATCAAATGATTTAATTATGGATACCTCTTCAGTTTAATATACGCTTGATGCTAAGAAAATAAAGGGTTATTTTATTTTGAAGAAGTGAGGTATATAGTTTTGGTAAACATGGTATTGAAAATTGATTCATGATATTTTTTTATAATATCATATCATTTTTTGAATTATGATATACAGTGAATGTTATGTGACCTTATAAACTAGTGGTTAATACCATTTGAGGGTTAAATATATAATTAAATTTTAATGGAATAAATAATATTATTGCAGTTTAATGTATTAGAAATTAAAAAAGGTTTTCTGAAAGCTATATTAATGAGATTATATGAATAGGTTATATACACACTTGGTTATATGATTTTATAAATTATTAAAGTAAGGATAAGTAAAATTTTGAGAGCTTATATTTCAAGGATTATTAGGTTAGAATACTTTAAGAATGTTCATGGAAAATTAGGATCTTTATTTTCATGATAATGTTGAATAGTATAAGATAAGATTACTAAATGTAATGTATGTTTTAACAATAACAATATATGATAAACTAGGGGTGATGTAGGTTTAATATATTCCAATATAAGTTGAGTTATAAGAACTATAGGCTAACACGATTGTGTTATATAACAATAAATCTTAAGGTTATACTTTACATTAGATATTGATCACAATTACCCTACAATGATCATCATTAATGTTAACACTTTTGGTCCTAGTAGTGGCTGAAGCTCAATAGAACCATGATAATGATGAATGTCATGGATAATGTCGGAATTATCCCAAAAATAACCCAAAAAGATAAGGTATTAAGTGGGAAATATTATAATTATTCCAAAATAAATATCATTAAATTTTATTCAAAACATTGAAAAAGTTTAAATCCTAAACACAACAAACACGATATGGTTGGAATCTAATATATTTTTGGGTGGAAAAGATGATAAAGGAAATAATATTTAATTTCTTATATTTCAATCATGCGGGAAGAACCATGGGGGAAATTATGTTAAAGGGAAATAAAAAATATATAAGTTTGGTGATGTGGGTCATCAGACTCAAAATTTTAAGGGAAATAGAGGATATACAAAAAAAATTGTTGCTTCAATTACAAGAAATTTTGGTATTATGAGACTCATTTTGATAATCCATTGAATAATTGGGGAAATAGTCACTTAAAATAATCATTGTAAGGTTAAACCTATAAAAATAATGGAAATGAATCAAATGGTGTGTTTTCACTAAAGATGTTCTCATGTCCTATGTCATGTTTTCACCATCTACAGGATATTGAGTTATAAATAAAACCCCAATGGCATGATTATCATATAAATCATATTCAGGGTTTCTGGGATTTCATTACTTATATATCTATATCTAAATACCATATTAGAATTATATATTAAATAAATAATTCTTTTTATCTCTTTATGAAGAATTTATAATAATTTTTCATATAGATAAATCTCATTCCATTTGCTAAATAAAGGCATGAGTATCTAGTAGTGTATAGTAAATTATGAATTCCCTATAGAAATCACTCTAATCATATGAGTTTAATTTTAAGGGCACTATTTATTTATGGGTGGAGAATTTAACCCCCTAATATTTTAATATATTATTACCTTTAAATAATTCAATATGTTTGATAGATTTCTACACATGTAACACATAACATAAATTAAACAAATATATATTGAGATAAAATATAAATATTTGTGTTTAAACATAAAAACCTATGTATTAAATTTTTGGGAAGGAATATAAGTACCATATTTATAAAATAAATGTATAATTAAAATAATGTCGACTTTTATTATGAATGAAATACAATTGGTTTTCTTAAAATGACTAACAAGATTATTTATTATTTAGAAAAGTATTTATCTGAAACAATACGATTTTTATGATGAGAATTTCTATTTAAAGAAATATTTTATTAATGGAATATTATTTTTGATATTAATAATTGGTTAACACCAATTTAGTTTCAAAAATATATTAAATACGAATAATAATTGTTAATATTTCAAAATTCCATTTTCAAATAGAAATGGTATTTCATTATATATTTATATTTTATTAAAAAATTGTATTTATAAACTTTATAATTTTAAATTAATAAAAAATAACTTAGATTTTTTATTCTTCATAAAAAAATTGTGTTTTATGATTTTTTTTATCTTTTTTCTAAAAAGGTTGTTTTTTTCCTAAAAATGCGGTTTTCTAGACAATTGTAATTTTTATAACATTTTCATTATGTATAAATGATATATAAGATTAAAAACCGTATATTTTTTAAAATATGAATATGGAATATATTTATACATTTTAAAATATTATTTTATCTTATAAATCCTATGTATAATTTTTTAAAATTTATTAATATGTTGCTTTAATAAAAAAACTACTTTTAATATTTTTTAAATAAATCATAGATATTAGGATTTTTATTTCCTTGGAATCAAAAAATTATTTATTTTTTATAGTAACTAAATTTCTTCCATTAAAATATGTATCCAAAACAATTTTATCATATATATAAATTTAATTCCTAAAAAATGTTATTTCTCAAAAAAAATTACATGATTAAATATATTATCACACATTTAGAAATTTGATTTGATAAAACGCTTTTAAAATTTCATATTATAAGTATAAAATTAGGTGAAAGGTTAAATCATAATATTTTAAATTAAAATTAATTATTGAGGTTAGTGATAAATAAACAATGTAAAAGCACCTTTGGGGAATAGGAAAATAATTAAAATAAAACGAAATAGAGCACTAGATGTTGCCTAAAAAAGAAGTGTTTGAGATATGTTTTGAAACCAAATCATTTCAATATCCTCTTTTTTACATTTTTTCCTTTGGAACTTTAATAAAAACCTTATATTATTGAAAATGTATGGGTTACACCCAAAACTACCTTTACCTTCACATATAAAAGGGTAATATATTCACCACTTCATGATACAAATATCATTAGAATATCTCCTCAAACATATTCTATTATTATCAACCTATTACCCTATATAATCTTGACTATATTCCTATCACCATTATTTATCCAAAGGACATCATTTCCAAGAGACTTCCAAGGAATATTGAAGTATCTGACGCAAGTATTATCCCCTTCTTAGTTTTATTAATTGTATTCTTAAACATTTATTCTAAATAAACTATTATAATTATATTATTATAATTTTTATACTTTAATATTAATATTTTATGGGTTTTATCATTATTATTCAAAAACCACATCCATTAAGAAAAAATTGTCATTCGTGCACTATACGGATAGGTAGCTCCATAATGTAACATGTTTCATTTTCCTTCACCACCACACAAAGATGGATATATGGATAGTATTAATGGATGAATTAGATTTTTATTATATCATTAATGTTATGATATTACAAATTGTAGAAATTATTTGTGTTATGATCTAAAAATGATCATTGTTAATTTAATATTTTAAAATAAGAACACTATGAGGATAATCCTTTATTCAAATTGTGTAATGTTTTCACATACATTAATTATTTTTCTACGTGCATAAAATTATAATATATCACACTAATAAACAATAAATAAAATCATTATTCTTATGGTATGAATATATTACAATAAAAAACCTTATATTCATTCATTAAATAATTGTGTGTTCCTGTTTATGTTTGTTTAACACATATTTGATCAATATTATAAATTTATGTCATGAATGAATATGGTAACATTATTAATGATATAATATGATATAAATGTGTAAATACTTATTATACATTTTACTAGGAAGATGTTTAATTGATATTTAATTCATTAAATAATAAAATCACCTTTCATTTATGCTCTCAACCTTAAACATTACATAATATAGTGCCTTTAAACTATAATAAACACTCTTGATTTCCCAAAGATATTTTAGGTTTATAGTTTTATATAATTAGGTAATAAAACATACATAAGAAACCCAAATATTATAAATTTCACACTTATACTTAGTGTCCATTTTTCTTCCAATATAAATCTTTTAAAACGAAAAATGTTTGATTTTCATGAAAAATCTTCATAACCTTAAACTTGAAATATTCTTCATTCACACTCAAACATAAATATTGTTATTTTTTTAAACATGGTACGAGAGAAAAAATCATATTAACAGATGTAAATGAAATAAATCCATTATTCTAGTGAAAATCATGAAAACCCATAACTTTTTACCATTATAAAAATATGCTTTAAGCGTATGAAATAAATAATAGGCATAATAAGAAAACGCAACTTTTTCACAAATAAATCCATTGAAACCCATATAATTAAGATTGAAACCCTTTTAATAGACATAGAGCATTATATCAAAGAATCATATCAGAAATAACTCCATCTCTGTTATACCCATTGGAGAATCCTCCTTGATGTTGTAAAAACCCCAACTTTGGAACCATAAAGTTAGTGGTTAGTTTTATTAAATTTGTATATAAATCACAATATAGAGTATCCATAAATTTAGTTTCCATCGGAATTCATATACATTAATAAATTTTACATTACATTGATAGTAAGAATAAATCATACAAAAATTTAAAAAAAAATTATTATTTTTGCAACCTTTTTATCATACGTTGTACTCCTTTTGGTACCCTAGGGAAAATGGAAACAATGTTAAGGGTGATCTCAGACACTAGTGAGTGGTTACATAAAATTGAATCAATTATAAATAACAAAAAATGGAATGATAAAATAAAATGAGTTATTCCATATTAAAATAAATAGGTTGTATGAATAAATCTATGGATAATGTAACGATGAATAGATGTTATGGTATTCATAACTAAACATTTAGTGAATGGAGGTATGACAAAATAAATTTAGTTAGGCCATATCAAATGTAATTGAGAGAATAATTAAATATATCGACAATATAACTATAATTAGGTTCCATGGTATCCATTAATGAACCTGTAGAGAATTGAGGTATTATTAAATAAAATGATTTATTCCATATCAATTTAAAATGATAGAATAAATAAATCTATTACCAATATAAAAATTATTATGTTCCAAGATAATATTAACTATACATGTAGTGAAGGGATTTCATAATTTAGAAAATTTGAAAAATATTTTCAAGGCCTTCTGCCACGATATCTTATATTAAAAGTAAGGAGAATCCCATTACCATATATTAGATGTCTCATGATACCTACCAATGAACTGAGAGAATATATAATTTAATGGACCATCCATTATAAAAAATTCCAATGAAATATATGATAAATATAATAATAATATTCATGTAATGAACAATATTAGAACCTAGAATAATTTCTTAATGAGGAATATCATAAATTTTTTGACATATAAGAGAATGAATTCTATGGTAAAAAAATATTTTCCCCAAACAAGAACTAATAAATATATCTTTTTGAAATCCCTTAATGAATAAATATAAATTTCAATGTTAACAAAAATACCTTAAAAAGTGATGGATATGTACTTGTATTCATTATATATTCACAAGGACTAAGTTCATAAGGTTTCTAGATATTTTATTTGAAATGGTAGGAGACCAATTAAATAATAAATAAATCCCTCATGATGAATTTGTAAAGATCATGTAAATTATCCCAAGCATATCCCTTAGGGGTTTCAAATGAGGTGTGAAGTAAGGACCATTGTTGTGAACCAAGTGATAATCAAGTGAAATCCAAATGGGAATTTTTAGAGGTTATTATCCATAGGTACAATTTTGATATATCCAAATCCACTTACAGTATCTAGATCAGGATATCATTTCATGGAAAACCACACACATTCTTACTCTACAAAAATTATTGGATGTTTTTATGCCTACGAGATAGTCTTAGTATTATAATGAAATGAAAAATCATATAATGGGAGTGAATAAATAATCTATCATTTAAATCATATAAAATAGATTATGATAACAATAAATAAAAATAAATTTAGTATATAAGAATGAAATTTAAAAAAATATAACAATGGTAATGATCAGGGAAATGAAAGATGAGGGCTGAGGACCCTTACATTAATAGGGTGCATATTAATGATATTTAGTCACTCTTTAGAACATTGGAACCTCTTTGGAGATACTCTCTTGAGAGATATTGAGAGATAATTAGATCTCAAAAAATTTTGTGTGAAATGAGAGAACGGAATGTTAGTATTTATACTTCAGGAGGGTTAGTTTGTAAGAGATTAAATATTGATTGTTTTTTATTTAAGTCTAATCACTTTTGAGTGGAATAAATTACAATTAATTTTGTTGATAATTATAGTTTTAATGTTTCGTTATGAAATTTATAAACATCAACCACCAATATTATGTTTTCATTTGTAGTTTTGTTTTTTATTTAACATTTAATTTTATGATTTTATATTATTTTACCAATATTGTTGTAACTCTTTTCTTACCACAATATCATTATGTTAACTAAAAATGAAAATAACCTTATTGCCTAATTTGAACCATATAATTCCAAATACATAACCATTTTAACTTATTGAATTTATTAATGTTAGAAAATTTAATTCTATTATGATATGTGTATTACTACGAAAATTAATTTTTTTTAGGAAATATACAATCATGGTTTTTAAAATTTTAAACATGTGTTTCAAAATGTAAGGAATTATATATTTTGTTATTTCCTAAATAAATTTTGATCTAGATGAATGGTCAATAAATTTGAAATCCTGACCATATCATGATTATGTCATAAGAGTTAGGGTATTTTGTAATAAAACCGTATTTTCACTCTATACCCCAAAAATCAACTTTTTTAAAAATTAATCATAAATTCCCCCAATTTTAATTTCAATGTGATAAATCCATAATTGATTTTTTATTTTATAAAAAAAATATTATAAATATTATAATTCTATCATTTAAATAAAATACAATATTTCTTTAAAATTAATAGTTTTTTTACATTGTTTACCATCTCACAGTTTTAAAAATTACAAAGGATGTTACTGAATATATTGTTAGATAAAAGTGTTTTATAGGAAAATTTAATAATAAAAACACAAAAATTTAGCCTAAAAATATTTTTAATGGATATTAATTATTTTTATAGTTTCTAAAAATATAAGCATAAAGTAATCTAAATTATCACATAACTGCGAAAAATAATAATAATGACCATGTTTATTATTGATTAAGGATTATATATCCCATCAGCCATATAATAAAACATTACTAATTTAAAAAGGGTAAATTTATCTATAAAAACATGATCATTATCTCTTTATCATTCACTACATCACTTAGAGAGGTTCTAACACACTATTTTATAATGTATATCATTTTTTTAATGTTGTTCTTCCTTTTTTATGATCTTTATATCAAGAGAGATCTTATTAGGGGAATTCAAACATATGGAGTATGTTTTAGTGAATTTAATATTCTTTAATGTTTATATACCTTTATTTTCCCTCATTGTACTAGTATATATTTATGCATGATGCATAGTGTTCCTTTGTCTTTCTATTGTGATAATATTTACTTTATCGGGTACTGTTATAACACTCCCAAATTATTGCATCACGTATTTTCGAACCTTGGATGTTTTCAAAAATAATTTGAAATTTTAATTTACTAGATAGTCTTTTTCTTAAAATAAGATTCAGAATGTAAATTTGAGAAATATAACACATAAAATTATTTTTTAGATGGTTTTAAAGCTCAAGAGGTGTCTTGTGTGTTCAAATGAGCTTCTAGAGAATCAGGTCTCGAATGATCGTTTTCAAGAAAGGTAGATAAGAATGCATAGGTGGCACACTATTTGGACTAACCATGTAGCACAATCATATTGACAATTTCCTATACGGAAATGGTTTTTTGAAACCATGTGTCCCATAAAAGGAAACTATGTCGCTTGGTCCATGGGAGCTGGGGTGTCAAATAGTTTGTTCTGAACATGCAAGAGGAGGTGCACAATCATGAGAGACACTACTAAAAAACTAGGTTTATTCAGCATTAGGGAATTGACAGTACTAGCTAAAATCACTTTTAAATACCCCCTTTATCATCACTAAAAAGGAGTTTATAAAAGGACCCCTTTAGCAATGTTTTTATAGTGATGTTAAAGGGGGTATTTAATGGTGATAAAAATGACTATTAAAGGTATCCTTTTATCAGCACTTGTAAAAAAGTAATGATATCATCTATCCCTTTATCAGCACTAACGAAAAAATCACTCATAAAGGGGGTCTATATCATCATTTATAAAAAAAGTGTTGATAAAGGTGGGCCTTTATCTGTGATAGTAAAAAAGTTCTCATAAAGGGGGGTCTATATCAATGATTGTTTATAAGTACTGATAAAGATCCCCCTCTATTAGCACATTTTATGAGAGCTGAAAGAGGGTATATTTCAAAAAAATGTACATTTCATTAAAAATAATATATAAATATATAAACATATTTCAATTGACATAACTGAACTAGATATTGAATCATTTTTGACGGGGAAACTATGATGGGATCACGTCAGTAAAGGTCATTCGCAACGGGATCCCGTCATAATTGATTTGTCACTGAAAATGGAATCCCCAATACAATTTTTTGTGGTGGTCCATCGCAAATAGTTTCTACTAATTTTCTAACAACACCTTTCATGATGGGCCCATCATAAAAAAATAAAAAAAGTTAATATTTATAAAATTTAATAAAATAATTAAATATTAATAATAATAATATAATAATAAATACTAATATATAGAATAATTATTATTATAAAATAATATATGGAATATTAGTATTAATAAAATTATAAAAACCTATAAAATTAGTAAAAATAAATTTATATTAATAATATTTTTGAAAACACAATATTCACAATAATATAAAATATTAATAATAATAAAATAATAAATAATACAACATTAAAATTAAAATAATATTAAAATAATATAATATAATAATTAAAGTACTAAAATAATAAATTACATGATGTTAACAATAATATAAAAAATGAATTATATATAAATATAAATTTATAGAATAATAAAAATATTTGAAAAACGTTTTACATTCAAATTTGTATCCTAAAAATGTAATTAATTTACTAAGAGTGGCATCTAGAGGCTGGAGAAGGGAAATCCATCCCAAAACCATGATTAAGATTTCATATATACTCCATCATCTGCTCGTGCTACTACATATATCATCGACACATCTCTTCTTGCTATTGTTGTTGGTGTTGATAGATCTCTTCCTGCTCCCTATGCATACTCTCTATAAGGTCATCTCGTGATTGTAGCTACTCTTCATAATGGGTATCTGATGACGAAGAATCTCCAAGAGCACCTCTCAAGCTGTAAGAAGACATCAGATCTGTAATATAATAAATCCTAGGCATCAATCGAGAGCTGATACCAACAACTCATCCTTTCTCGATGGCATGCTTGGTCATATTCATTCATGTTTCCTCATCAAATCTTGTTTCACTGGTATGATCCTCAGTCTCAGAACGACTCTCAATCTATGTATGATACATCATAGCCTTATAGGACTCCTTTAATTTCATTTTAAAATTAAAATAGTTAAATTATTTTTTGTAGTTAATTATAAAACTCAAAAAAAATTATACTGATCACAATCTAACGCTAGAGATCATCTCTAATCTCTCAAGTGATAGGATCACAATATATCCTCTTATAAATGTCTAACTATGTAATATTGTGTTGTTCAACTACCTATATGAATAAATAAATATTTTATATTTAATTTTATATAAATTATTTATAAAATTTTTCATACCACATGTTCTCTATGCATACTAAATGTATGACCACCAACTAAATGTGTCTCCTACTATCTCCCCCAGTTCTGTCAACCTACTTATGATCTCCTATAAAAACGACCACTCATCCAATGTGAATATAATCCATCCCAAACCTATGATGATACATAATCAGTTCAATGGGCGCATCAATACTAGTCAAACTTTGTGACCCTCACTTTCTTCATTACCATCCTCCTAAAAAATTGTTCAAAAAAATAGCAATGCTCACTCATAAAACCCTCCATTTCCTCCTAGATAACATCACACATGATATCATCAATGAGATACCATAATCCCAACAAATAATTTATAATATCAAGTAATTAATTAAAAAATTTTTAATATAAATATCATATATTTACATACCATCCAATGATCAGACATTTAGTATTGAACATCAATTGGGATATGATCCCACGTAACCCACAATCCAAAAAAATAATTTTTCAATGCAGCACTCCCCTGACCAATATCTATATAGGAAAAGCTGTGAATAAATAGAACAAATAATCAAACAATTAGTATATAAATAAATTAATGATATTTTATGAAAACTAAGTATAATACAAAAGTAAAATACATATGCATGAATTGATCGAGGTCAAGGCGTGGATGTCGCTCAGGGATAGGGTCAAAAATCATCAATATCAAAATACCACGACCCATCCAAGTTATCGATGAACTGTTGGTAGTCTAAGGGTTAGATGATCCAACATCATGCTCATCACCAAGTAGATAAGCCCCCTCCAACTCACAAAAGTGACCAGAGTCTATCAGAAACATGAAATAACTATAGTTTGAAAATAGTTAATTACTATTGTTAGATCATAGTTGAAAACAACTATTATATATAGATATATTATATATGTTCTTATAACTAGACATTAATTGTGTAAATATTCCTCTCCATCCTCATCTTCATATTTTATAGTTTTAATATATTTATATTCCTCTTCATTATCATCAATTTACCTAGGAGTTTTAATTTCATCATCTCCTAGAATTTCAAATTCATTTGATACATCAATAACATCATCTCCAGCATCTACCCTTAACTAATGGGTTTCATCATCGATATCCAGGTCTCTTCATAGAATAGATGGATTTGGAGTACTCACTTGAAAAATTTTAATTCCTTGCACTTCTTCTGAATCAAATTCAATTTGAATAAACTGGTTTTTATAATGTTTCATTTTTATTATTATCCACCAATCACATAACTCTATTTAAGTAGAATAATAATTTTCATAATAAATTTTATATGTTTGATTAACCATAAAAAATAGTTCATTTACAACAAGAAGTATTTTATGTTTAATATCAATAATTCCAGGGCTCAGATTAACACGTACGCCTCTTTTAGTATCCACCAAATAACATTTAAAAATTGTCATATAATTATGTCCCTGATAACGTAATTCAATTATTTCTTCCAACATGCCATAATAGTCAATATTAATTTTTCTATGATGATATCCTCTCAATAAAACCACAGTATTCATTTTTTATTCCTTATTTGTAGGTGTATGAAATCAAAAACCATTCACCTCATATGCATTATAAGATTTAACTACTTTGGATGGTGGGGCACTCAATACAAACAATCAATTGTCAATTTTATCAGCATGATGAGATAGATAAAAATTTCTAGGACAACAACCAATATAAAAATAAATAAATTTATTTTATATATTAATTGATAAGTAATTTATGTTAGTAATTTTTGAAACTAGTAGGAATAATAAGTTTCCCATATTCTTCAAAGGAAGATGTTGTAATTTGTGGAAGCGGTTTCTTGATATTATTATCATATAATCTAAGAATAAAATAATATTAATTTACTGGAAAAAAGGTTATATAATAAGTGATAGGATTACTCATAGAATGAATGGTTTAATTTCTTCACAGTTGATCAAAATATATATATGACCTCAGTGATGTTCATCATCTGAAAGCCATCATTTGAAAGTCGTCAATCTAATAAACATCAATGATATTTTATTAGATATCTTGGAATTAATAAGGTAAAAAAGATTTATGGATCCTTCATCAGATCCAATGAGGTAAATTGTACATAATTATAAAGAAAACACAATAATAATATTTACTTTCGTAAGAGAAAAATGGACAGAAACCAATATAAGAAAGACTCAATAACTTTTTTTGGTCATCTGAAGCAAAATAAAGAGGTACTTGGTCAAAATGTTCCATAAATCATCAATAGAGGGATGATTTAAGCTTTTACTGGTTGAAATATTTTTTAGTTCAATGACATCAATATTGCTGTTTTCTGAGACATAAATAAATGATGTTATCTAGGTGCTAGTGGGAAATACTACAACAATTTTACATGAATCAATTCAGAATTCCCTAGTTGAGACTCATTATACCTCGATTGTCTACATGTAAGAACACGATCTAATGACTCAATTTCACCATAATATAAGCTGCAGTCATTTTAATATGTATAAATATTCTGATAATGAAGACCATAATTACAAACTAGCCTCTTTCCCTCACAGAAAGTTGTAGGAAAAATATTTCCGTCGGGTAATAATGTTTTAATAAAAGAGAATATCTGATAAAAATATCTATTTGAAATTACATTATCTTATTTAATACCCATAAATATTGAAACCAGTTCAAATTTTATTATCTTACAGCAGATATATAAATCATCCCCATAGAACCACACCAATATAAAAAATTTAGATGGTTCCAACTCAGGAGTTAAATCAATTTAATACAGAGTCACAGTTTTTGGAAAATATGGACATGCCACATCATATACTTAATTTTGAAACTATGGTGGATTTGGAGCCAAATTATTAGTGTCCAATCTTGAACAAATTTCACCATGTCGATAACAAAAAACCAAATCTTATCTATAACCAAAATGCAATAGATGGCCCCAATGTTTTCAAATGTTTCAAACATCCTCAGATCACATTTCATACATGGACAATTAATTTTCACTTCTGAAACAAATTCTGTTTCAGATGATCCAAATGATAATATTGTTTTAACACCACCAATATATAAAATATTTATACCAGAACCGTTTGGATTCCTATGATGATTTATCAAAAAATGATCATCCAAAAATGGTTGTTGTCGACTTTCATATTCCATATTTCTCTAAAAAATATAAAACAATTAATATTTTATTATTAATTAGATATGGTAAAAAAAGATCAAGAAAGAATATTGTTTTTTATAATTATTCCTAAGTATTCTTAATTATTAATAAGTATTTGTAATTATTAGTAGTTATTTCTAATCATTAATAATTACTGCTATTTATTCTTAATTAATGATATTTAATATTATTTATTACTATTTATCACTATTTATTACTATTTATTAATATTTATTACAAATTATCACAATTATTAAAAATTATTGCTAATTATTACAAATTATTACTAATTATTATTATTTATTAATATTTTTTACTATTTAATACAATTTCCTACTATTTATTACTATTTATTAATATTTACATCTAATTATTACTAATTATTACTAATTATTATTAATTATTGCTAATTTTTAAAATTTGATACTATTTTTTTAATATTTTTTATTATTTTTTACTATTTTTAATATTTTTTAAATTTTTTTACTATTTTTTTTACTATTTCTTACTAATTATTAATATTTTTACTAACTAATACTGTTTCCACTATTTTTAACTAATTATTACTATTTATTACTATTTGTTACTAATTGCTGCTATTTATTATTATTTATTACTATTTACTAGTATTTACTAATAATTATTACTAATTGTTTCTAATAATTACTTATAATTACTAATTATTACTAATTGCCTCTATTTATTACTACATAATACTATTTATTATTAATTATCGCTATTTTTTCTATTTATTACTAATTACTTCAATTTATTATTATTTATTACTAATTACTTCTATTTATTCCAATTTATTGTTATTTATTACTAATTATTACAAATTAATACTAATTATTCATAATGTTTCCTCTTTATGACTAATTGTTACTAATTATACCTAATTATCAGTATTTATTAATAATTATTACTATTTATTATTAATTATTACAAATTACTGCTAATTATTACTAATTATTACTAAGTATTACTAATTACTGCTTTTTATTACTAATTACAATTAATTATTACAAAGTACAACTAATTATTACTAATTACCGATTATTATTATTAATTACCACCATTTATTACTAATTAGAGCTAATTATTACTAGTTACCACTAATTATTACTAATTAACATTATTTATTACAAATCACAACTACTTATTATTAATTATTACTAATTACTACTAATTATTATTAATTGTTTTTAATTATTACTAATTGTAGGTAATTATTACTAATTACAACTATGTATTACTAATTACCGCTAACTATTACTAATTACCGCTCACTATTACTAATTATTTCTAATTATTAATAATTTTTGATAATTTTTTCTAATTATTACAATTTTGTACTAATTATTAGTAATTGTTACTAATTATTACTAATTATTACTATTTATTACTATTTATTACTAATTATTACTAATTATTAATGTTTATTACTGTTTATTAATAATTATTACTAATTATTACTAATTACTGCTACTTATTCTAAATTATTACTATATAAAATATTTATTTCTAATTGTTACTAACTCTTATTAGTTAGCTGTAATAACTACTAATTACAACTAATTATTACAATTTATTATAATTTATTACTATTTATTAATAATTATAACTAAATAATACTAAATAATACTAAATAAGACTAATATATACTAATTTATACTAATATCTACTAATTAATAGTAATTAATACTAATTAACACTAATTACATCTAATTTCATGAAATTATTATTAATTAATCATAATTGAACCAAATTATTACAAATTAATACTATTTTCTTTCGAATACATACATTAAATCTTACTTGAAAAATGTATCTGTACAAATAAATAAAGTAAAATAAAACAATCTAATTCTAATTTAATGTAATTATCACTATGTAATAATAATTATTACAAATATCAATTAAAATGGATTAACTAAAAATTAAAATAAAAAAATAAATACATTAAAACTAAATCATTCATTGGTTGAAAGTCTTGCTAAAAAGTCATTGTAAAATTTTAATGTTTGAAATAACTGAAGATAGAAATATGAGAGCAGAGAAAGAGAGAGAACTTGATAGAATTGTGAAATGGGAAAAAATCAGATGGGGGTATATATATGCTATTTTATTTGCGACAGAGGTATTTGTGATGAGATTCCCATCGAAAATGTTATTGATTTATTAATTGAGGTGGTGGTAAAAAATAGTAATTACGGCGGGGCTCATCGCAAATATTGTCTTGCCGACACATTATTTATAATGGGCCGTTACAAATAGTATTTTCTATGACGAGGCCCATCAGAAATAGTTCACCAGTTATTAATTAAGGTGGAGGGAAAAGATAGTATTTTTGATGAGTTCTGTCGCAATTACTATCCCTCCGACATATTAATTGTGATGAGGGTTTAGTCTTCATCACAAATAATCTTCCCACACCAACGCATGCATGGTGTGCCAAAGGTATTTGCAACAGACCATTGAAAATAACTCTTTTTTATGGACTATTTGTGACTGGTCAAATTTTCAATCACAAATAGTCTTTTTCGATGAACTTTTTTTAATGGGCCATACAGTCGTCGCAATTGATCAGTCACAATAAGTAAATTTTTTTTGTAGTTTAAATTGAATATATAATATTTAAATATGTTTTAGATAAGTCTAAATATTAATTTACACTTAATATATATGATATTTAGTGAAAAGGGATTACTCAATAATTACCAAATTATTTTTAATTAATAATTTGAAAATTATTATTGAGTAATATTCATTTATAAACAATTTGAAAATAATAATTAAAAAATCGATAAAAGATAAAAAATAAGTTGAAAATATAATTCAAACATCAAACGGCCATAACTTTTGATCTAGGGGTCCGTTTGAGCTCTACCACATATCAAATTGAATCTTGTGATGACCTTTATGTTGTGATTGACCAGGGAAACTGATTAACTATTTCTTGATGTCAAAAAAATCTCAAAAGGTATCCAAAACATGGTTTTTAGTTTCAGTTCCCCAATTTGTTAACATTCGATGGATTTTTAACCTCATTTAAGGGTGTATTATTGTCATTTTTCTATGGAGAGAAAAAAATTTCCAAGGTATTGCATTCATATTTATATTATGGTTTTGAATTTTTTTTATTTTCCATAATAGTTTTTATGAATAAATATTTGAATATTTATATTTATTTACATATAATTATTCCCTTGAATAATTACATACATAAAAATATTAAAGTAAAAATGTGTTTTTAAATATACAATATAAATATTTATTATTCAATTTTTTCTATTTTAAATAATGCTTTTAATTTACCATAAAAAAATGAAATAATATGAAGATATAATTTCTATAGATAAATATGTATGGGTATTAATAAACATATATTGTAACACCCCAGGTAAATAAAGAATATGACATTTTCATATTTATCCATATTTTTTAATAAAATATTAATATGACTTTAAAGGGGACGCTATGCTCGATAGCGTACCTAACACGCAACAACGAGTTTCTTGGCAATCTTACGTTGCACTCTAAAAATAAAATAATATTATTTTAAATGGTAGTTAACATGTAGCTGTTGTATTGGCGGGAATGGATATAAATAACTAAAATATGATTATACATGTTTTTAAATGTTTTTACATTTATCCAATAAAAGATAAAGGCTTAAAATACGGAAAGAATTCAATTTTAGGCGTATATGCCCTAGTTTTCACTAAAGGTTCACTTATCACCTTTTGATGGAGAACCGTCATTAAATATAGTTTTGTTCACTATTATACATTCTATTGGACCAAATAAAACTCTTCTTAAGAATTAGGACATCAAAATTTACTTTGTGTAAATTTTTGGTATCTTTCCGATAAAGTTCATTTTTTTCAATGAATAGTATAAAATATTGTAATTTAATTCAAAACCTATTTTTAATCTAATTTATTTATATGATTAGATTATCATTTGAATTGTTTTTAAAGTGAAATTATAAAATATTTTTACCATTAAATCCAATAGTGGTCGTTGGAATTAATTTCACTTTGAAATCGGACTTAAACAAGTGTCAATCTTTTGATACTTATTATTTCATAAAAACACGCTATTTGCTCGGACAGCGGGAATTAATTATTAAATTAATTAATGTGACTTATATGTTTTGAATTTTGTAAAATAGGCTTCATTTTTGAATTCAGAATATCAAATATAGCTTAGGGTGAATTTTTGGTAATTTTCTGAAAAACTCCAATTTTTTATGAATAGTGAAACCACTAAGTGGTAATCAAGCAAACTGATTTTTCAGTTAAATGACAGTTTACCACTAATGTGTATTGAATTTTGAAAATCTGACATACATGGTTTTCATTAGTATGTAAAATGTGGTTCAATGAGATGAAAATAATTTTTTGGTGAATAGTAACATTTTTTCATTAATCGCGATTAGTGGTAATTAGTGTAGTTTAAGGTAAAAATAATGCTTTAATAAAATGAGATGAGCTTTACACATGTCCTACCCTCATTGGTTGTGTCATGTCCGACCAAGACAAGCCATGGGTCAACTTGGGGACCCCATGGAGCCACTTTGGTTGGAAAATGACATAAATACCTTTTATTTAATATTAATGTAAAAAATGACACAAACATAATATGTTTTACGAAAACAATTTTTACATGGGGATAAAGAGATCATATTTTTGATTATAAATAGAAATTGGAAAGATAAAAAGATTTCCTACATCATAGTATTTTTTTTATAAATTTTAGACTTTATATAAATTAAATTATTTATGACATCATGATGATGCAGCGATGACCTCATTATTTAACGATTTAAATAAAATGGTAAGATAATGTAAAATATATAACCTACACATGGACAAAACCAATTGGATGAGTGGATTTAGAACCCTTATCACCTTATCCACTACTTATATCAATGTGGGACATTTTAAAACCGAAACACATTTTCAAATAAAGTAATATTTCTTTACTTTCCAAAAGTGCCCCTCCTCTCCTCTTATAAAAGGCCCCCACCTCTACCACCATACACACACTCCTCAAGCCTTTGGCTCGGCCAACCCCTGCCCATTTACTCTCTCCACATCCCTCTCCTCATCCTAGAGGATTCTCTTTGGACATAATCCTTTCAAAGGAAGCCTTTAGGCTCAAATCAAAAGGAGTTACACTTTTAAAGGTAATTCATTCTCTCTTGTTCATTTGTTTTATTTTGCTTCTCCAACCCCCTAAACTCTTTTTATTTATTTCTTTTGTAACAACACCACTATCTCCAATATACTAGGATGTTGTTATATGATTTATTCGAGCTACACTCTCACACGACTACCTCAAATGGGTCAAGAACATACGGTTTCCGTGGATGGCGAATTTCTACCTCCCGAAAGGATGACTGTTCAACATTCTCTTAACACCTTCAAAGGTGGCCATTAAGATTCCAATATATTCATATATGATATATAATATGTTTATGTTTTCCTTAAGCTTCTGTATTTTACATTTTGGGCATACCTCTATGGTTTCCATTATGGGTAAACGCGATATCTTCATTTAAGGAAGTGCTGACTACCGCCCCCTCAAAGTGATTTGATTCGTTATTACCATATATGGTACGTATAAAGGGTATATTTAATGATATTATATATGATACCATACTGGAATTAAAATACTATTATGTATCATTATGTTTTAATTCCATTAAATATAAAATAGAAATGGAAGTAGCGTTCATGCGTACGTACAGCTTACCGTCTCCATGAACGGTACATTTCATTTCTTATCTCAAAATATTATGTACTATTATAAGTACATATATATATAATGAATATATATGATGTATGATACATCTAAATGATTAATATAATTCTGGAATTAAAATATACATATCTCTCATTTAGTTTTAATTCCATTAATACGACATAGAAATGAAAGTAGCATTCATGCGTACGTACGGCTTAACATCTCCATATATTTATAAAATAATTTTATATTATAAATTAACCACATTATCCACATTATCCATCTTGACGTTTCAAGGCTCTATGACTAAAAAATGAGTTAATTCCTGTTAATGGAAAACCTAAATTTCTATACATTCCACTTTTTAGATTTTTTAATCAAAAATAACTTCTATATTTTTAACATACAATAAAAATTAATTATTTAAATCATTTTTTAATAAATTATTAAGTTTTAAAAATGTTTTCTACTCTATATTAATTTTTAATTTAAATTATCTATAGATTTGGTAAAGTATTGAGTATCAAAATTGCTAATTTAATCTTTAATTTAAATTGTGTAAATAATAGATGTTGGTAATTTAATACTGATATGAGTATTAAAAAAATATTGAAGATACATCACTATATATGTAATGTAATTAGAGTATAGAAATATTCATTTGGTTATTTATATATGTTTCATTTAGATGTCACACTTTTTCATTAATATACCATGGACAGAGCCTATTAGTTTGTTTCATTTAGTATTTGGTTTGATATTGAAATATTAAAATTTCATCCATGTTTTATTTCATCGAATGAGTATATACTATTAACAACTGATATTCACATAGAAAAATGATATAAATTTATAAAATCATTTTTTATACAATATAATTTATAAAAATTTTAATTATGATATACATGTCGATGATTTGACATATTGAGCATGAAGACATTGATGATTAATGTTGTATACATGAGGATGGATAATGATATTTCTATATTAATAATGATAAAAAGGTGGATTTCATAGTTTCATAAAAGGAACTCAATCAAACCTTTTTTTGACAGATAAGAAGTTGGTGTTTGGGAAGGTCTCGTGGTGACTTGACTCAATATAAACTTTTCAACTCTTTCCTTTAGGATGGGTTAAGGATTACCCTAACACATTATACACAATTACCCTTACCTTGAGATTGTTATTTCACATTGAATACATTATGCTAAATTAAATGGAATGGGATATGATATTACCCTACCTGATTTATATTAACTCTTTAGAATATGATGAAAATAGGGTTTAAATGTATGATGCCTCCTCGTATGGGGACTCATCCATTATGGATAATACTGAGAAATTTATTTTGGTACTAATGGTTTTTTTCATAATTATTATTGACTGAAAAAATTAATTTATTATATAAATATATAAATGTGTAGAGATGTTCATACACACACATGTTCACTCACTATGTAATTTGAGACACTATTTGAAGATCCTTATAATTTAGTTATTCTCCCACCCAATTGGGCACTTCTGTTTATATGTAGCCACATTTTCTACATCATAGGTATGAAAAGCACATGGGGAGACATTTAATTTAAATTAATTAGATATTAATATTTTTGTGGGAGTTGGCATGGTTGTTTGGTATTTTGGATCACGAAGTCCCAGTAAGTCTAGAGATATTGTTTAGTGACTTCATTTTCCCATTCTTCAGTTTCATCTAGACCATTATATTATATTTAAACCTAGTATTATGACTTAATAATTTTTGGACACTTTTTTTATTGGTTTCATCTATATGGAGATGGATATTTTTCAATTATTTATCACTATTATGTATTATTATGATGTTTTTTATGCCGACAATAATGGCCTAAAATACGAGTCACACTAAAATTTTGGGATGGTTTGTTTATAATTTAATCTATAAATCAAAGTGATAAAGTCATTCCCAAGTGTAATATCAAGACCCACGATGTCAATCATTAGCCCATGGAAATTAAAGACTTATCTTATTGTATTACAGTCCGAATTAGGGAATATTTTTAGTATATCATGTCAATTTCCTTACTAGTAGTAACAAAGTTGTGTTTTGGGTTATTTAGTATTTTATTTATTTTTTATAAGTCAAATATGATATCAATACATAGGAGGTAAATTTTGTTTATGTCTGAAAAACATGGATACAATGGAAACTTATGTTACTAGGTATGATATGGATTTTGGTCTATCCATCAAACCCAGAATGAGTTATTAACTTGGGTATTCTGGAATTGGTTTGTAGACATTTAGAAATGGAATTAGAGATCAAATGAGAGAATATATTAGTATATGTTCATGTATGATATGGTCTAGTGGCATAGTAGGGAATGTTTAATTCATTTATGTAATTATTTTATTATGTTTATAGTATTAATTAATTAAATAAAAACTAATAAATTAATCAATGTATTCTAGAATACATTATTAAGTGTTTTCCAATTAAATAAATACAATCACATATATCACTAGGTTAAAATTAATGAATTACTCAATATTTAATATTGTATTGAAATAACTATAATATAGTTGAATCACCGATCTTGTTGATTAACTACTATTTAGCCTTCCTACAAATCAATATTTTTTTAATCTTTATGGAAAATACGTGTATGAGAATTTGTAAGAACCTTCTATAAAAACCCAAATTTTAGAAAACATTTTCATTCCATAAAATATATTTCTATCTCTCTCAAAAAAGGATTTCACATTCTTTAGTAAGAATTAAAATATATTTTAAAATAAGTTAGAAATGATATTATTCAAAATAACAACACTTTATTCAATAATAATAGAACATTATGATGGTAGTACATGAAAATACAAATAAAATACCATGGATTGATAAAAACCATGGATGATTACATCCAAGAAAAATTATAAATTAAAATAAATAAATAAATAAAAAATAATAATATCTATAAAAAAGGAAGTTCCTTTCGATCATCTTCTACCTTGATATTCCATATTATTTGAATTAAACCTATAATGATAATGAAAAATATCAAAGGAGAAAGAATTTTTTGAAATCCAAAAAAAACTAAGGGGATTTGAAGGAGGATTTAAGAGGATAGAATTGAGTGAATTTATATAGAGTAATAGAGGTAATATTACCAATATAAATGGAAATATTTTAATATCCTATTACCTATTTTTTGGTACGCCTTTTCCATGTTTTGTTTTCCCTTTCATTTGTTTGTGTTTTTGAGTCTTTTTGAGTTTTATAGAAAATATTGTATTTCATTAGGTAGTTGTGTCTTGGTGTAAGGGATTCAATTGGGAGAGTCCAAAATTTAGTGTATAGGAGGCTAATATGGCATAGGGTTCCAAGAGATAAATTGAATAGTTCTACCTATTTGGACACCCTTACTTCATAGGGATTCAGCTGCACAATAGAGCCATGGGGATGATTTTAAGGTGCCCCTTTTATTTTTGGGGTGGTTGTGGCATGGTTTTTGGGTTGTAATGTTCTCATAATAAGGATAATAGGATCTATGAGAGGTATTCAATGTGTTTTTTGGAGGCTGGTTGATAGAAAGTTGTTGCAGCATGGTATGGTGTGGCTGCTCCATGGTCCTGGGTATTTTTACCCATCAATGCTATGGGAATGGGTGGTTATGACATGGACTATGTTTTTACACACCAAAATGACTCAAGAAATTTTAAATTAAAACTTCCCACTTCTTGACACTCACTTGAATTTTGGGATTTTTAGGGATATCGAGAGATGATGTTGACTCATCCAATCCCTATTTATGGTATATCAATGAACCAATGGTTGCATTCGATCACCTTTTAGAATGTGAATCTACTCTCATTTTTTTATCCAAATATAGTCTTCTTTCCTATTTTTAGAGAGATATATAATCATGTAATGTATGGATTTAATATATGTTTTATTAATGTTGATTTTAGGTTTTTTCATTTTCTCTAACAAACATTGTTCTTCATTAGTGAATCCCATTGTGAGTTTTGTATTGATCTGATCATCTAATTAATGGTAGGTGGTTCAATATTTCCTTTCAAACAATTGGATCCCTGAAATTATTTATTGAATTGAATTGAGTTTTTAAATTATTTAAAAAACATTCACATGAGATGATTTATATTTCATTTTCAAAAGGGCATGGAAATTTGGAAAAAAACCCAATTTCAATTTAATTGAATAATTTGTGTGGATTTGAGAAAATTGATGTCTTAATTTGTAAATATATTTTATGAAATTATTTGATGTTGAAAATTGATATAAATGGAATAAATTTAAATATGACATTCAAAATTATGAATTTATGAAAACCTTTTATTTGGTTTTTAAATGGGAAAAAATGGGCTAAACAAAAATTGAGAAATTTTATTTTGAATTGAATTGAAATGAATGATTTTACCATGATCTATTTATTGATTGATTAAAGAAAAAGTGAGTTTTTTTAGTTAGTGGGTAATTAGGATAATCACAATAGGCTATTACCCTTTAAAATGGATTGAATATGACAAAATTGACATAAACATACAATGAAATGATTTACCCAAAGGGGAGTTGTGCCCCAATATCCAAAGTTGAAAGACATGTTCACACATTTAGAAAAGATCACTAATTGATAAATGGGAGGATCCTATCAAAAGAGCATAACATCTCTTTTGGATTATTACACTATGTTATGATATGTTTTCATTAGATGATTTCATTCCATTGATTATGAAATGTTTCATTCATTCAAAGTATATTATATAAATGTTTATACAAAATTTTAATTTAATATTGTTTTTATATATCTTACACTTTTAATTGAAATCAATTTTTATTGAAAACAAGTTAATTTAATTAAAAGTGTTGTTTTTTAAAAAAGAAATAAAAAATGTATGAATTGTTATAGAATATATTATAAAACACATGGTGAGAAAATAATGAGATTTTTTTCTCTCATCATTCCTATTCCTCTTGGGATTTATAGATTATCTTATTTCAGGTCCATGAAAAGTGAAATTGAATCTTAGAGGTTGTGGATGTTCTTATTATTTGGGATCCATAGTAGTGGAGGATACCAAAGGATCTGCAATCTACCTATTACATGAGATGTATGATATTTAATATTGGAATATGGTCTACCCTTGATAACGTACTATTTTTGGTTCATCTTTCCTATTTGAAATGGTAATTTATATTTGGGGAGTGTTAAGCAATCTAACTTTTTTTTATCAAATATTTGTTGGAAAAATTGTTCCCTTTTGATTATTTTTTATTATAGGTTTCTAATCTCCAACCTGTGGGGATCAAGAATACCATGTGTTCTACGTCAGGATTATCTCAGATATCATTGAACTGAGTAATCCATGATGGATTATGACTAATTGGTATTATAAGTGAAGGTTTTTCATATTTCCTTGATGTTATTATTTAGTTTTAGTTTTCCTAGTAGATATTATGTACCCTTGATTCGACATAATATGTAGTTTCTAGTGAGTTCATGGCCAGCTCTCATCATAACAAGCATTAAGTCACCATGAGTGTTTGGGAAAAGTTACATTTTTTGAGTAATTTGATCTGATTATAGTCATTACGCTTCCTTTGAACTGTGTATCTTTAAAAATACCAATACCAAAAGCTGTCTTATGGAAATTTTTTCCTATTACTCTTAGCTGATTCAAATATCTGCGTATTCGTGTAAAAGATTATAGTGTTGACTATTGATTTTTTGTAAGATCATGCCTCAACAAATACAATTGAATAGAAAACAAGAGGATACTATTTGTGGAAAAAAGTGATCAGATGCATTAGTGGACTAGAATCTTGTTTGGATAGTTATTTCAATGGATTCCCACCAATAAGAGAGGTTGAGTTTTCTATTGATTTAGTACCTAGTACTCTGCTAGTGTATTAATTCTTACTGTATGGCCCCAATGATGATAAAATTGAATAAATCCTAGTTGGTTGATCTGTTAGAGAATGGTTTCATTTTAATTAGTGTGTGATCATGGTTGGATCATATTCTCTTTGATATGAATGATAATTGAACACTTTTCCTATGTGTTTATTACTAAAAACATAATCATGTTATAGTAAATAATAAGTATCTAATTCCATGGATTGATTATTTTTTAGAATAGATGAATGTGAAAATATGGTTCATGAATATTTAACATTAGTATGGTCATAATTAGTTTAGAATTAAAGAATCTAACATTTATAAGAATTACTTTTGGATAAGGTATAACCATTATGGGTACCTTTTTATGCGATTTGGTCTAATAATGCTCCAGTTTTATTTATGGATCAAATTAACTAGATAATAAATAAATAACATGACTAATTCATGGTATTTCTTATTGATGACTTTTTTTACTCTAATTCTGAGTAAGACCATGTGTATCATTTAAGAGTAGTTTTGGAAATATTTATAAATCACTAAATTTACATGAAGTTTTGAAATATAATTTTTTGATTTGGGAAGTGATGTTCATTGAACACATTGTCACAAAAAATGGTATTTTAGTTAATCTTCATAAGGTGAATGATGTAATTACAATGGAGTAGCCACATAATATTTGTGAAATTCATATATTTTTAGGAATTATGGAGTATTACCGTAGGTTTTTTAAATATTTCTTGAAGTAATATTCCCTAATGATCAATCTCTCTTGTTAAGGGGATAAGTTCTTATTGGATGTATGATGTTAGAGGTATTTTTATGATTTGAAATTTATTTGGAAATTTTCACCAATTTTTACTCTTCAAGATTTTGGGTAGGCCTATGTGGTCTTTTTTGATGCATCAGATTCAGGTTTCAGCTTTATCCTTATGTAGGGTGATCATGTTGTAGACTATAGTTCCAGACAACTTTTGACACATGTGAAGAATTTTCTCACAAAGGATCTCAAACTCACAACTATGTTACATGATATAAATATTTAGATGTATTACTTTTTCTGAGAAAGGTTTATCATTTTTTCCAACCACAAAATCTTTAGTTATTTCATTTATAAAAAAACATCTGTATAGGCATTGGATGAAGTTACTCTAAAGTTTTGATTCTAATAATGCCTACACCCCTAGAAAGGGGAATGTAAATTCTGAATCATTTTGTATTAATCTTATTACCTAGACCATGAAATAACCATTAGAATATTGGAATCTAATGGATCTCATTTATCAATTTCATTTCGGAGTCTAAGGGGCTGTGGCTATGTTTGTTATGATGAATGTTTTTTTGAAGTATTCTCTTATAGAGGTGATTATTTAGGATCAATAACATGATAATGAATTCTATGGAATTTCATGTGATAATAGAGATATGGGGGACCTTCTATCACTAAAACCCTAGAGCTACTAGGCATGCTTTGCACGAACATCAATCTCATCTATTTTAGAGGATTTCCTCAATCCAAGGATATTTGAATCATATTATCTCATGACTCGTCAAAAGAAGAAGGTGCATCATTATCAAGATCCTCTTATAGAAATCCATATCGTAGATGCCTCTGAGAAAAATGCTCGCACCCATACGTTCTCTAGTAGACTCCATGGAATATCATTTATGGATGCGTTGAAGAGTACTGATCCAAGTAGGGAAATTTCGATGAAGCCTAGCCTTGTCAAGAGACTTGATGACAGTGGGTTCTTGGTGGAAGTGGATCCAGATGCTCTTGAGAAACGCACACAACTGTGCAAATATTCTTTCATGGTACGCATCTCTTACATCTAAGGTGATCAACCTTGTCCTTTATATGAATTTCATATGTATATTTCTCACTATTGGAATTATTTGAACTGGAAATTAAATACAATAGGCAAATACTACTTCCAGATACTACTAAAATCACAAGAGGACATAAAGATTGTTTGAAAATATTGAATCCTTAATTTAATTCCAAGACTACTTATAATTTATGATTTGGAATCTTCTTTCAATCCGCACACATATAAGAATTTAATGGCACAACTCTGTGTTAATATCCTTGGACTAAATTGGTTCTTTTGGAACCCAAAAATTCTAAATGATATTGACTCCTATATAGGGTCTCCCTGTCCAATTGACCAATGAACCCTAAATTTTGACCTAGGGATTTTTTCTAGATTTATGGTGGAAATTAACTAATATTCAATTCTTCTGGATGTAATCAATTTCACGGAAAATGAATACAAAACTAAAATTTAAATTGAATATTAGATGAAACCTCCATTTTATGACCATTGTATGATCATTGTTCATATAATCTCTAATTAATTGGTGATTAGAAGACAAGTAATCCTACAAATTTAAAATGATTAGAAGTAAATAAGGAGAAATAAAAAAGACAAATCTCCCATGATGGAGATATTTAAACCCCCAAAAAAGAAATCTGAAATCATGGTAAAAACACAGTTTGACACATATAGAGGATAACTCGGGTGTAAACTGGGAAGATGTTGTATAAGAGGAAGACAACTCCATTAAATAATAAGGACACTTTGATGAATTATAAAATCTAGTCTTAGACATTGTAAGGTTGTCCAATGAGAAGGAAGAATACAATACATTTCAATATAGTCAGACCTCAATACCAATCCTCATCTAAGATGAGGTTCCTAATCTGGGTAAGAGGGATAATACAACTGATCAAGTGAATTTCAATGCATGCATCACATGAAAAATAACTCTATTTATTAGTGACTACCTTGAGGTAGATTTAGTTCAATCTATGGATGGAAAGACCCATAATTCCCACCTTTTATATTACACGAATATTTTAGAGTTAAATAATTACTCCAACCACAATATATGTAATGACCCGAAATTTTGAATAAATCTTGTTTCTTAATTTTGTGTGTTATTTTATTTTTATACTCAACAAAACTGTTTCATTGGATAACATGAGTGTAATTAAAATGAGATTGTTGGGTTTTGACTGTTATATGACCATTGGTCAATATGACCACTAGTAACTAAACATTTCGATATTTGTTTCTAAATACAAGTGATCTTGGTTAATTAATATAGAAAGAAGATTCAATGACCTCACCCAGTAGTCTTGGACCGATCGAAGCCCATATAACAGAACTTGGGAAGGAGGTAGCACCAATGGGCTTTTCTCTGCACCAAAACCAGGCTGAACTTCATCGTATGAAGCTAGAACGGAATCACCTTCACAAGAAGTTCAAACTGATAGAAATTACTACTCGTGCGATGTTGTTCGAGCCTCCCTCAGATTCTCTCACCTTATCACACCTTACACATAATTCCTATGCTGGTGTGATAAGGGGCTATGTAAAGAGACGGTAACTGCCTTATGTAATCCTTTGTTTTAAATAAAAAAAATTATTTCTTCTTATGATGAAGTTTAGGAATTTTCAAATGTCCTGTTAAATATAGTATGAATATTTTTGGTGAATTTTAGAGAAAGGATATATTAAAAAATGTTTATGTAAACCATAAATAATTAAAAATGTATAATTATTTTCGAAAAATGGTCTTCTACAATTATGTTCATTACGAAATTTGGAGTCTAATAAGATCAACTTAATTTTTGATGAATAGTAAATTCTGAATAGTGATTTTATGCTTAGGATTAGTAATGTGACCAAATGGATTAGTAATCTCACTTAAATAAAGCATTAATATAATCTTGGCATCTTGATTAAGTAATGTGATTCAATAAAATGGTTAAATAACAGTTTCATAAATTATTAGTCAAATATTAGTTTTTTCGGGTGAATAGTAATTTTTTAATTAAAAATTTAATTAAAAATATATAGAAAATTATTTTTATAAAATGGATTTCATTTTTGAATTCAAAGCATCGATATTATTTTAAGGTAATTTTTGGGGTTTTTTCGGAAAAAAAATGAATTTTCTGTGAATAGTGTATTTATTTAAAAATTAAATTAAAAATATTTAGAAAAATATTTTTATAAAATGGACTTAATTTTTGAAATCAGAGCATCGATATTTTTTTAAGGTGAAATTTTGATATTTTTCAGAGAAAGTTGAATTTTCGATAAATAGTGAAAATACAGTTTTTAAGTTACTGGTGTTTAATGACATCATTGAATGATGTATTAATTATTTAATCAATATGGCCGACTTATGAATAGTAATATAAGGTATGCGGTGTCCCAAGTGGCCAATACCATTGGAAAATACCATGGGGAAACCCATGGTTTTTTCAAAACCACTAATGAGGTGTCCCCTGACCATTAATGCCTTGTCCCCTCACTTTCCCTATAAATACAAAGCCATCCTCTCATCAATTCGAATCCCAACTCTTCCCCACCAAAGCTCCGGTCTCATTACCTCCCATGGAGTCCTCCCAAGGTTCCCCCAAGCCCTCAAGGTCCCAACCATTGAGTTTTAAGAGTTACGTTTAAGGTAAGGGATCCAACCTCTCTCTTTCTTTTCAAGTAATCTCTTTTATGTCATTCCTTTTATGCTCCGTGTTATTATGTGGGAGGATGTTCTTTTATATTCCTCTTATTTAACATTTCATGTTCATATGATTAGAGATCCCCTCTTACTCTCATCATTTTGTTTTATGAATTTTTATGTGGCGCCGTTAGGCTACTGAATTTTTAAGGGATTTGTTCACCTTTCTCATTTTTCAAAGTTCTATTTTCATGTCAAGTATTTCAAGTTCCTTTTTATTTTGTCGGGGAATGATATCTATATCTATCATTATGAACTCATATGTTCATATGATGAGCGACCCTATTTGATCTCTTCAATTAAGTATTTTTATGTTTTAAGTGGCGTCGTTAGGCTGCCGAATTTTTAAGGGATTCATTCACCTTTCTCATTTTTCAAAGTTCTACTTTCATGTCAAGTCTTTAGAGTTCCTTTTTATTATGTTGGGGTATGATCTCTATATCTATCATACTGAACTATTATGTTCATATGAAGAGAGACCCTATTTTAGCTTTTCAATTCCGAATTTTGAAGTTTTAAGTGGCGCCGTTAGGCTACCGAATTTTAAAGTAATTCGTTCGCCTTTCTCATTTTTCAAAGTTCTATTTTCATGTCAAGTATTTCAAGTTCATTTTTATTATGTTGGGGGTATGATATCTATATCTATCGTACTGATATTTTTTGTTCATATGATAAGAGACCCTATTTTATCTCGTCAATTCATTTTTTTGAAGTTTAAGTGATGTCGTTAGGCTGCCGAATTCTCATTAGAGAAATCTTATTTTTGTATTCCTTTCATGTTCTTCATTTCTTATGGTATATCATTCAAATTTCATTACCATGTTCATATATCCTTCATATTCTATCCCTCTCATGTATTATGGGTCATTTATGATTGTTTGAACCATGTCCCCTCTCTTTTCAATGTTTTCTAAAACCCCGGAACATAGTCGTTATGCTCTAGAATTTCCGTCTCAAAATGTCTCTCTCACTTGTTCTAAAGTTATTTTATTTTATTTAGTGAATACTCAAAGATCTATCTTCTATAGGGTTATTAACATATATAACAAAATGTTCTATTTTAAATTCTGGGATTTACATACATGAGAACCACCTTCCTTTTCTGTGGGTTTTAAAGTGACATAAAGAACATGTCTTTAAAGTAGTTTCTGAAATGTTATGATTATGAAATAAAACCCATTTCTTTTAAGATATATGGATTTTTTATGAAATTATTTATGATGATATATGTGGCTCACATGATAATAAAGACATGTCAAGGGTGCTCCCAGATAGCGCTCCAATGCATTGGGTAAAGACTTAATCTTTAGAGATGACCTTTTAGACTAATACATTGGTGAATAACCTTGGTAATTTTTAATGACACCATGGGGGTGGAACTTGGTGAAACGAAATGATTGTAAATATTAAATGTTGTATCCAAATATTCAAGTTATGAAATATGTTATTTTTATTATGATATGCCTCATGATTTCATTCTCATGCCTTAAAGTTCTTTTCATGACTTTATTGATGTATCTCAAGTTCACATGTTAAATGTTTCCCTTGATTCCCTTATTCGGACTTCTCCTCACCAATTCTTTTGATGTATGTCCCCAGGTTATGAGATGCAGTACTGAACCTAGGATGAACATGAGGAGAATCCTTTCAAGTATTTAAGGAGAATTTTTTATGTTTTCAGGTTTTAAGTTCCTGGTTTCCAAGACACTAAACCTTAAAGATCCTAAATTTTGTAAAACGTAATGAATTTTTATGTGATAAAATGGCGGGACGCTATAGTTGGTATCAAAGGATGGTTTAGTTATTTGTGTAAATTAGGATATGAAAATTTTAGGAAGATCCCTATAGAAAAGTTTAAATATAGGAAATCTTCCTGGTATTTTGGTGAGTATTGAGTAAGGGGTTGCCAAGAAAATACATCCCTGTCTGGATACGAGTAGGTAGAGGTGGCTCTGGAATAGATGTACATAGGGGTTAAACCCGAAAACACCTCTTTGAGGTAGACTCAAACGAGAACTGGTACCCAACAACTGGCCTTGCTGCACTTTTGGTTACGACACTCCCGGGGGATATGCTTCGGTAAATTCATAAGCTTTGTATGAGCCATTATTAAAGGATCAAAGATAAAATAAAATAAAGATTCACATAAGAATATATGATCATAGATAACCTAGTTTGGAACCTAGGGGATCACAAGTTAGGGTATACATTCCTTCTACATGTTTATCCTTCTATGCTTAATGTTTCCTTTTAATGATTATTGGCTAAGTATTTAAGCCCCTAATTGTACTTTTTTTTCATAGTTAATGGCGGGAAATGGAAGAACATGTCCCAAAAACCAATGTGATAGGAAATGTGGCGATTCACATATTAATATGACAGAGATGATTAGGGGATTAAAAGATGATTATTATTTTGGAAGATGTTCACTATTTTGGGGACCCTATTTGATCGAGGTAAATAGATTACTACGGTATTTTCTTTGAGGAGTAAAGGTCGACTTATATTTTGAAAAATCGATGAATTTAAGGTGAACTTATAGTAATTTAGGTTACTTATGGAAATTATTAACCGATCTTGGGGAATAATGTTTAGGTTAGCTACTTTTGTTATAAGATGTTCGGAGTGATTGTTGTTGTTCGAAGATGAACGATGATGTTTATTTTTTGAGACTATGTTAAAAAATCCTTCGTGTATTTGGGATTCAATCTTAGTTTGGGGAATTTTAAGGACAGTTAATTATGGAATGGTCCATGATGAATTTTGGGTAGTACCGTGGAATTTTGCAGATTTAAATAAGTTTCCCTTCCTATGGGATTCTTTCTTTTTGAAGAGTTGTTTTATATTACCCTTACTATTTTTGGGATAATAGATGAAATATATAGTTAATACTTGGTGGATTATGTGATTCTCTAGAAGATGATTCTTGTGATTTGATGAGACCATGTAGTTTTGATTGCTCATCATTTGGAGAAAATATTAGTTTTGGTAGAAACTTATTAAAGGATGAAACTCTACATGAAGGTAGGTATATTTGTCTGTGTTTTATTCTATATAGTAAATGAATTCCTCAAAACTATGAAAAGGAACATAAAACAAAAATGTTGTCTGTAAACGTTTCCTACTAGGAAATCAAATACTGTTTGACCCATCATAAGTTTGTGATTTTCTTATTGTTAACTTCATCCTAATCATGTTTTCTATCACTCTCCCTCAGAACTTTCCCCTTTGTTTTTTTCTTCCATATCCATGTTTTCCTATTTGAAATCCTAGTATGGGTTAAATCAGGTGACCTTTTTACTTCCTTTTCATTCTTTTAAAGTAATAGTGTTACTGACTCTTTTTCTGATGTGGGACTTTCAAAGAATTTTCAAAACCCAGTTTTAAAAATTGCGAGGACGCAATTTCTTAAGGGTGGAAGATTGTAATGACCTGAAATTTTGAATAAATCTTGTTTCCTAATTTTGTGTGTTATTTTATTTTTATACTCAACAAAACTGTTTCATTGGATAACATGAGTATAATTAAAATGAGACTGTTGGGTTTTGAATGTTATATGACCATTGGTCAATATGACCGCTAGTAACTAAACATTTCGATATTTGTCTCTAAATACAAGTGATCATGGTTAATTAATATAGAAATAAGATTCGATGGCCTCACCCAGTAGTCTTGGACCGATTGAAGCCCATCTAACAGAACTTGGGAAGAGGTAGCACCAATGGGCTTTGCTCTGGACCAAACCCAAGCTGAACTTCATCATATGAAGCTAGAACAGAATTTCCTTCGCGAGAAGTTCAAACTGATAGAAATTACTACTCGTGCGATGTTGGTTGAGCCTCCCTCAGATTCTCTCACCTTAGCACACCTTACACATAGGTCCTTTGCTGGTGTGATAAGGGGCTATGTAAGGAGACCGTAACTGCCTTGTGTAATCCATTATTTTAAATAAATTTTTTGATTTCTTATTATGATGAAGTTTATGAATTTTCAAATGTCCGGATAAATATAGTATGTATATTTTTGGTGAATTTTAGGGAAAGGATATTTTTAAAAATGTTTATATAAACACTAAATAATTAAAATTGTGTAATTATTTTCCAAAAATGGTCTTCTACAATTATGTTCAGTACGAAATTTAGAGTCTCATAAGATCAACATAATTTTTGATGAATAGTAAATTAGGAATATTGATTTTATACTTAGGATTAGTAATGTGACAAAATGGATTAGTAATATCACTTAAATAATGCATTAATATAATCTAAGCACCTTGATTATGTAATGCGATTCAATAAAATGGTTAAATAATGGATTCATAAATTATTAATCAAATATTAGTTTTTTTGGGTGAATATTGTTTTTTTAAATAAAAATTTTATTAAAATATTTAGAAAATAATTTTTATAAAATGGATTTCATTTTTGAACTCAGAGCACTGATATTATGTTTAGGTAATATTTGGTGTTTTTTCTTAAAAAAATGAATTTTTGGTGAATAGTGTATTTATTTGAAAATTAAATTAAAAATCTTTAGAAAATTATTTTTATAAAATGGAGTTAATTTTTGAAATCAGAGAATCATTATTTGGTTAAGGTGAAATTTTGGGATTTTTCTGAGAAAGGTGAATTTTCGATGAATAGTGAAAAGACAGTTTTTAAGTTATGGGTGTTTAATGACATCATTAAATGATGTATTAAGTGTTTAATCAATATGGTCGGCTTATGAATAGTAATATGAGGTATGATGTGTCCCAAGTGGCCAATACCATGGGCAAATACCCTGGGCAAGCCCATGGTTTTTTCAAAACCACTAATGAGGTGTCCCCTGGCCATTAATGCCTTGTCCCCTCACTTTCCCTATAAATACCAAGCCATCCTCTAATCAATTCGACTCCCAACTCTTCCCCAAAAAATATCTGGTCTCATTACCTCCCAAGGAGTCCTCCCAAGGTGCCCCAATTCCCTCAAGGTCCCAACCTTTGAGTTTTAATAATTACATTTAAGGTAAGGGATCCAACCTCTCTCTTTCTTTTCAAGTAATCTCTTTTATGTCATTCCTTTTATGATCCATGTTATTATGTGGGAGGATGTTCTTTTATATTACTCTTATTTCCCTTTTAATTTTAATATGATTAGAGATCCCCTATTACACTCATCATTTCTTTATGAATGTTTAAGTGGCGCTGTTATGCTGCCGAATTTTTAAGGGATTCGTTCACCTTTCTCATTTTTCAATGTTCTATTTTCATGTCAAGTATTTCAAGTTCCTTTTTATTTTGTTGGGGTTTGATATCTATATCTATCATACTTAACTCTTATTTTCATATAATTATATAACATATTTTATCTCTTCAATTCAGTATTTTAATGTTTTAAGTGGCGTCGTTAGGCTGCCGAATTTTTAAGGGATTCATTCACCTTTCTCATTTTTCAAAGTTCTACTTTCACGTCAAGTCTTTAAAGTTCATTTTTATTATGTTGAGGTATGATATCATTATCTATCATACTGAAATCTTATGTTCATATGATGAGAGACACTATTTTATCTCTTCAATTCAGTATTTTGAAGTTTTAAGTGGCGCCGTTAGGCTGCCGAATTTTTAAGGGATTCGTTCACCTTTCTCATTTTTCAAAGATCTACTTTCATGTAAAGTCGTTCAACATCATTTTTATTTTGTTGGGGTATGATATATATATCTATCATACTGATATTTTATTTTCATATGATGAGAGATCCTATTTGATCTCGTCAATTCATTTTTTTGACGTTTAAGTGATGTCGTTAGGCTGCCGAATTTTCATAAGAGAAATCTTATTTTTGTCTTCCTTTAATATTCTTCATTTCATAGGGTATATCTTTCAAATTTAATTACCATGTTCATATATCCTTCATATTCTGTCCCTCTACTGTTTTATGGGTCATGTATGAATGTTTCACCCATGTCCCCTCTCTTTTCAATGTTTTCTAAAACCCCGAAACATAGTCGTTAAGTTGCAGAATTTCCGTCTGAAAATGTCTCTCTCTTGTTATAAAGTTCTTTTATTTTAATAATTGAATAATCAAAGCTCAATCTACAATATGGGTATTCACATATATACCAAAATTTTCTATTTTAAATTCTGTTATTTACATACATGAGACCCACCTTCCTTTTCTGTGGGTTTTGAAGTGACATAAAGAACATGTCTTTAAATATGTTTTTAAAACGTTATGATTATGAAATGAAACCCATTTCTTTTATTATATATGGGTTTTTTATGAAATTATTTATGATGATATATGTGGCTCACATGATAATAAAGACATGTCTAGGGTGCACCCAGATAGTGCTCCAATGCAATGGGTATAGACTTAATCTCTAGAGATGACCATTTAGACTGATACCTTGGTGAATAACCTTGGTAATTTTTAATGACACCTTGGGGATGGACCTTGGTGAAAAGAAATGATTGTCAATATTAAATGTTTTAGACAAATCATCATGTTATGTAATAAGTTATTTTTATTATGATGTGCCTCATGATTTCATTCTCCTTCCTTAAAGTTCTTTTCATGACTTTATTGGTGTATCTCAAGTTCACATGTTAAATGTTTCCCTTGATTTCCTTACTGGGCCTTCTACTCACCCATTCATTTGATGTATGTCCCCAGGTTATGAGATGTAGTAATGAGCCTAGGATTAACATGAGTAGAAGCCTTTATTGTGTTTAAGAAGACTGTTTTATGTTTTCATGTTTTAAGTTCCTAGTTTCCAAGACACTAAACCTTAAAGATCCTCGGTTTTGTAAAATGTAATGAATGTTTATGTGATAAAAGGCAGGATGCTATAATATATATAACTTAGAATCTCTCCCCCATAATTTATTACCACATACTACTAGCTCTTAAAATTATGTTTCACTGGGCACACTTCTAGATCATAAAAACTCATGACTAACAAGAATAACACTCAAGACAGAACAAGGTCAACTAATGTGAATGAAACTTTTACCAAAGAATTAGAACCTATTAGTACTTTGAGGGGAACTACACCCTCGGTACAGGATCCTACAAAAACCCAAAAAATAAATAGTTTCACTATGTAGTTAGACATAGAGAAACCTGGAGTGGAGAAGAAAAATTACCAAGATATAATCATCTTCCCTGGTACACATTCCTCTTTTGATGGATTTCAGCCTGTTGACAATAGTGCAGATTCTGTTTCTATGATGTTGAGTAATATGAAAACTACAGTCCCAATCTTTTTCAATTCAACGATACAACCTACTAAGACAGAAACTTCTCTTTCAAGTAAGAATGAAATCAAGAAGAATGATGATCATTATGTTTTTGTGATCTCTACTCATACGAATCCCATTAGTAGTACTGCCAATATTTAGAGATTTTTTGCTATGGAAATCTAGTCCGAGACTGAATATATTTACTTTAATTCTACTATCATGGCATCCAAATCTGTTGAACATGGTATGACACTATCGGTATGAGACTCTAGGCTCATGCCAACTAATAATGACTCTATGGAATTGAAGGAGTGGTTTCCTTTTGAAATGGAAAATGTCAAAAAGTAGAAGATAGACAATTTAAAGGTTCCAGGAACATCTATTTCCATACATATATATAGTGAGTACTATTTTATGAATTCTAGAAATTCTATTTAGAACCATAGTTCCAATGATTTTTTGATGTGTTTTACTAAATCATTATACTCATCTATGAGTAATCCAATATCTAAACCTACAACGAAGGATGACAACAATTCTTGAAATAAGTAGGAACAAATCACTAATAATACAAAAAAGTTTATACGGTCTTAAAAAATTAATGGTTATGGAAAAAAAATGGGATTTCTTTCTCCAAATATAAGTTTTAATGAAGATCATTTTTTGGAATTGTCTATGTTTTGCTTACATTGACACATTTACTGTATTAAAGTGAAATACTGAAACTTATCATCTTTTATTATTTTCTATTGTGAAGTGAAAATTTACTTATCCATCTAAACACTCTTAATTTTGTCAAAAAATAACTATGTTTTTACTAGTGCAATCACAAATAACCTCATGGATTAATATTTATGGGGTTTTCACACTTTTCTTAACAGAATTTATGTGTTTTCAATATATTTGACAAGATTTTTTCATTAAATTTTATTATAGATGAAACACATATTTTCTACTCCTTTGATTAGGAAAAGAAGAGATACCAAGAAAGGATAATTATTTGGAATGATATCTCTTATCATGGCACGAGCATTAACACACTCTGGTTTATTATTGGTGACTTTAATGCCATCCTTAACTCAAGTGAGAAAATATCTCCTTCCCATGCTTCTATTTCCACTAGAGAATTTAAAACCGCAATAGACGACAAACATCTCATTAATATTAATCTCACTGGTGCAAAATACACTTTGTATAGAAGACACAATAATAAAGTAGTTGCCTATAAGCTGGATAGAGCCTTCACAAATAACCCTGAATTTGATAAATAGGACACTATATCCAATACAACTCTCCATAGAATAAACACTGATCATCACCCCATTCTGGTCAATGTCTCCACCAAATACATGAATCCCCATTTACCTTTTAGATTTAATAATGTGTGGTTCTCTGATGACTAATGCTCTCATATAATATAAAACTATTGGCCCTCAACATCTTGTAACAATGATTCTCTTGATTGTAACCTCAAACTGAAACATCTAAAAAAGACACTAAAAACATGGTGCAACTCTAAAGACAAAAAAAAATTAATAACGAAATTATGATTCTTGATAAATATTTCAATAATCGACAAAACACAAACACCAACTCTGACCTCAATATTGACCCAACTCAAGAACTAAATATTGCGTAAAAACCTAACTCTGTGATCAGGTTCAATGAAAGAATGATAAAACAATCATTTAATGTTAAATGGTTAACATACGGTGATAGAAGTAAAAAATTCTAAAACTCTATTCAATGAACCAGGAAGGCCTATATGTCGTTTACCTACTTAGTGGATGGGGAAAAACTAATTGGCCATGAAGATGACATTACCCATCATATCATCTCTAACTATGAATCCATTTTAAATGGTCCTGATATAAACAATGTCCTCCTTCCTGGCGTCATTCCTCTAGTGATCACTGATGAGGACAACTCCTTCCTTCTGATCACTCTGCTGGATCATGAAATCAAAGACACTCTTATTAGTCTGAATCTTGATAGTGCTTCGTGTCCTGATGGATTCAACAACGGTTTCTTCCAACAATATTGGAATGTGATTCAGAATGATGTTTGTAAACGTGTGAAGTCCTTCTTCACAAATGGGGTTCTCCCTCATTCTATAAATGACCAGTTTCTCACCTTGATCCCGAAAGTGGATAATTCCATTGAGATTCATCTATTTAGACCAATTTCTCTTATCGACACTCTTTTTAAAATCATCACCAAAATCATTGCGAACAAACATTCCACTTTCACAGAAAAACTATCTCCTGAATTTAATTTTTGTTTATAAAAGGTAGATCCGTTCCATACTATATATACCATGACTATGAGTGTGAAAATCGTTTTAATAAATCTAACATAAGAGGCAACATTTACATGAATATTGACCTCAGAAATGCCTTTGAAACCATGGACTAGAGTTTTATCTTCAAAGTCCATCAATGTGTTTATTTTAACTCCCCTTTTATCACTGCAATCATAACGCTCTTTAAATAGGAATATCTCTCCATTTTGATCAATGGATATCCCAAGGGACATTTTAAATTCAGCAAAGGTGTAAGGAAAGGTGATCCCCTTTCTGCCACTATCTTCTCGATTGTATAAGACTACCTTAGTCGTCTGATAAGCCTCCTGGTGGAATGTAACAATATAAATGTCATAAATGTCTCTAGGAATGTGAATGATCTTATTAATATTTTTAATGCTGGTGACATCATTGTTTTCCTACAAGGGGATAAAAGAAACATTCGTAATCTTAAAATGGACTCTCACACTACAAAGAAGTTTCTGGTCAAACCATTTGTCAGATCAAATATTGCATCTTTTTTTGGAAAAACATCCCTCCATAAAGAAAATGTATTATTATCAGTGAACTTGGTCTGAAAGAAGTTATGCAACCTTCCACCTATCATGGTGTTCCAATTTTTTTGGGCAAACCCAAATCTTGTCCCTTGGAAACTATTTTTGACCCAGATCTAAATCTGTTATCTTCTTAAAATGGTAAATATCTATCTATAAAAGGTCAGACATGACTGGTTAAATCCACTATTGTCTCCAAGATGGTTTACTCCATGATGGTCTAAAAATGTCCAACTTTCCTCATTAAAAAAATTAGCACTACTATATAGAACTTCATCTGGACTTGTAGTATACTAGAATGAAAAATTTGTGACTATTCACTAGTCAACATGTTGTAAGCCCATTGAAAATGGTGGAATTGGTATTAAAAATATCAAATTATTTAATTATTCCCTTCAATAAAGTCTCACATGGAACCTTTTTGAAAAACCTTCTGATTCTATTACCAATCTAAAAATAGGTTTCTTGAAAATATTAAAATAGGAAATTTGAACTTCATTAATTCATCAATATGGCCTTCCATAAAATTGTCCCTTAACAATATTTTGAATAATTTTAGATGGATGGCCTCCAGAGACTCCTCCTTAAAAATTTGGATGGATAAATGTACTAGGACACCTTTAATTTCCATGATATATCCTAATCAAACTCAGGATAATACCAACAGATCTATTAGAGACATTTTAAACACTCAGTAAGATCGATTCCATGATATTATTATGATCATCATTGAAATCTACTCTTTCTCTTACCCAAATGATTAATTAACTTCGGAACCTACTCAAAATGGTATGCTAAACTCTAAAAAATTCTATAATAATTATTTCTATAACTCTGAATGAGATTACAACCAGTTGAAATAGTTCAATAAACTTTAGATAAAACCTTTGAGATTCAATCTCTTCTGATGTCTTTCCCATAATAAGGTTCCCACTAATATATTCCTCCAAATATTTGTCATCCATCTCATATCTATGTAAAAAAAATATGTAATAAGAGAGATGATGATAACCATCTATTTCTATCTTGTGCAACTACTTATACTCTTTGAAACTATAATCATGAGATATTTGACTGCAGATGGTTGATTCTTGATTCCATCAATTCTCAACCAAAAAAATATGTGGAAATTGAAGGCTCTCAACAAATCATGAATCTATTCCTCGATACGGTTGCAGAACTACTTCATGTGATCTAGTATGATTAGAATGCTGTTATTCATAACAACTTCTCTTTTAAACAAAATGTAGGTTGGATGAGGATCCTCATTGACATACATGAAGCTACCTTGATTCAAAAGGTACATTCCCAAAACACCATGAATAACATTAGGATCATGAATCGTCTAAGGATTACAAGCAATTTTTATCAGCAACATCACACTCTGGAGGTGTGGGGGCACCGACAGGGCAATAGGTAAGGCGTGGGGGTGCTGGGCAGGGTGCGGGGGCCGTAGGCAGGTGGGCTGCGTGCCCAGTAGTGTGTCGGGAGGCCGCGGCCAGGTAGACTGGGCACTGGGCAGGGCGTCGAGAGGTCGTGGGTAGGTGGGCCGGGCGGCGCTCGGGCCGACATTGTTCGGCCGAGAGCATCAGTGCACCACGGGGGGCGGTGTGATTCATAGAGGCTATAGGTAGCATGGCCTTCTTCATTGTGGCCTTCGTCGTCATTGCCTCATCGCCATGCGGTAGAACACTATGAAAGAAAAATCAATTAAGGGTGTCAGGCCATGTTAAGTTGGCATGCACCCTCCGCATTTAGGGAGGTATCAATTGTATCATCAATAATAGAATATGATCAACAACATATCCGAAACAATACATTTTTATCCAATGAAGAAGATAAGAATAAGGGTATAACATCATCAAGTAATAAACCATCTTCTTTGCATGTAGTTGGATGACTTTGGCGCAAACATGCAGATGTCATTCGTTGACAGAGTCACAGAATAAGACTTAGAGGTTCTTCATTCATCGTGTCCGCCAAGCACTTCCAAACCCGAGTTGTGCCGGATCGTTGATGACGCACCACATCGGTAGGTGTCCGGGGAAGAAGTCAAAGAACTCTGCATTCTTTGTCCATCGTTGGAGAATGTGTACTCCTCCAAGTGTTGGGAGTCACGTCACTTTTCCATCATTTCGTCGCTTGGTGAATCCATCCCAAAACCTCCCCCCATGAATCCTTAAAATAGGATAGGGATGGAGGTAGGAAATGATCGTTGGAATTTATGATGGTTCATTTATTAGGAACCTTCATAAATTCCAATGACGCGGTTACTTAAAATTAACGGAGCAAGCCAATTAAGTTATATTGGTGCAATTTACGAGGTTTGTTGGATTTAATTAATGGGATGATTCCAAGAGGCCCCCTCCTCATTAATTAGGGGAGTTGAGAGGTTTTCCTCTCCTCCCATTAATATGGGAATTAATCCCCTTGCGGTCCCCAACTCATTTATCGTCACTTGGGAGGTTGAGTTCTGGTGGGCCCCACCACCATAACCTATCATGGGAGGTTATGGTGTGGTGGACCCACCTCCAAATCCATTGAAGAGGTTTTAACCACCCAACTGTTGAGCAAAGTATTGTTTTCAACAATACATAATAATGTTATTTAAAGGGGGAGGTTATTGAAAATAATACTCTTTCTCTTTACAATAATTTTGATGCTCACAAATGTCCTTAGTTATTTTCTAATGATTTTATTTAGTATTTTCAGGAATTTATTAATTTATTTTACTCTTGAAATAATGAGAATTTATTACTCGTGCGAAATCAGATTTAGCACGTCCTGGAATCATTATTCATACCTTACGTGGATAAATGTAGCGCAGAATCTGTTTTAGCGCGTCCTGGAGTCACTGTTCATACCCTACATGGATAAACGTAGCGTAAGGATGAAAAGCATGTATAATTTTTGAAATAACAGAAAATTATGGTTAAAAAACCATACGTTTTTCATAAATGTATGGAAGAATAACCTTACGTTAGGAAGGAACCTTACGTTTTGGTTTTCAGAAAAGTATGGAAGAAGAACCTTACGTTTTGTTTTTCAGAAAGGTATGGAAGAAGAAACTTACGTTAGGGAGGAACCTTACATTTTTTGTTATCAGCAAAGTATAGAAAAAGAACCGTACGTAAATACTGAACGTTACATTTTTTTCTCAAAAGTATGGTTCATCAACCTTACTTTTGTAAACAACCATACGTTCTTGGAAAAGTATGGATCAAGTAAAATTATGGATCTTTTTCCGTATGTTTGAGAGTTTAAGAAATAGTATAGATGATGAAGCATATGTTTATGGTTCAACCCTATGTTTATAATTCAACCTTACTTTTTCAACCTTACATTTAAAGACTATGTCATCAACCCTATGTTTGGAGGCCACGTCATCAACCTTACGTTTGGCGTCGGAAATTTTGACAGACGATATTTTTATGCAGCGGTAAGCAAGTTGATTTCTGGGTGGATTTTAAGCCGAATTTAAAGTCATTTTTTGATTACAAGTTTGACTGATTAAAATCCATTTTATTCATAGATTTATGATCGAATTAAAAGGATCTTTTTATGCCGAGTCATAAGGGTAGTTATGGCTTCTATGTAAATTCAAATTTTTGAATATCGCGAATTAGAAGGTGACATTTATGGACATAAATGTGAAGGTGTTATGGTCAGCTTTATTATATATTTTCTCTCTGAAACACTAGGTACATATGTGTATGGTGATCGATCTATTATAAAAAGGATGGAAAACAGAGACTGCCGAAATTCACAATTGATCTGCTAATTCAAAAAGGAGAATCAATGCTCTGTTTGTTTAAGAAGAAGGAACTCGTTAGAAGATTCACTTGTTATACATAGAATATCTACAGTGGATATACTACTGCTGAAGTTGTGAACTATATCTCTATATCCTCTGCAACCAGATCGACTCAGAACTGCTTTAACATGAAAATCAATATTTCTAGAGATGACGAATCATCTGCTGTTAATTGCATTCTGTTGCAATTGTGAAGATCAACTGGATAACTTCTTTCTGAAATTCTTTTTATTATTGAGTAACCAGCTTCTCATTCTAAGCTGTGTAGGTTCATGTTTTATCTAGAAGGCTTTGTTTTTCCTTGGATTGTAATGGTGTCCACTGCCTGTACTCAGTTGTGAACCGGTTTGTTGAGAGGAGGGCCAGATAGTGAAAATCACCAAGCTCATGTAGTTGAGCATTACTGGATTGGACTAGGGGCCTTCTGTTCCCCGAACCACTATACTTCTTTGTGTCCCTGATTTTATTTCTGCTGCATGATCAAATCTGATAAATCATAGAGGACATAATTCGTTCAATCAAAGAGCTACCGAAAAATTAGAAAAGACACAATTCACCCCCTCTTGTGTATAATCTATATATTCAGATCCAATAATTGGTATCATAGGTGGAGCTTCTACTAGATCCTTATCAAGCTAGAAGCATTTAATTATTATACAAACAGAGCATCATGACTAATACAAGAGAAGGGATGTCAATGGTCAGAGCACCATATTTTAATGGAGACAACTATGGGTGTTGGAAATTGCGCATGATAATATATCTGAAAAACCTCGGATATAAACTCTATTCAAAGATTATGACTCCTTATGAAATTACTGAAAATCCAGAGATATGGAGTGCAGCTACAGAGGCATATTATGATATGAATTCCAAGGCTATGAATCCAATCATCTGTGGTCTAGGACCAGATGAATTTAACAGAGTATCTTAGTGCCCAACAACATATGAGATGTGGAAAACAATAGCTGTGGCATATCAAGGAACATACAATGTGAGAAAAATGAGATATGCAACTACAAAACTGAAATTTTATACTTTCAGAATGTTTGACCGTGAAATCATTACCCAAATGAATGGGGCATTGACAGAAATTATCAATAATATAATAGCTCTAGGAGAACCTATCAAGCAGGATGATAAAGAATTAAAAGTACTGAGGGTACTTCCTACTCGATTGAATGGTATCTCTGCTGCAATCAGACAATCAACTCCTGTCAAAGATCTAACCATGAGAGAGCTGATTGGTACATTGATGATGTATAAAGCTGAAATGCAAGATGAGGCTAATGAACATAATGTGCTTATCAAAAGAGAAGATACTACCTTGAAGGTAACTTCACAAAAAAAGAATATAAAGATGAAGAACAAATAAGTCAAAGATAAATCAGAAAGCTCTGACTCATCCAACTCAGATGATGAACTGGCTCAGCTGGACAAAAAATTTAGATAATTCTACAGCATGAAAAGAGGCATCAAAAAATACTTTAAGGGAGATAATAAGGAAATAATATGTTATGAATGCAAGAATATGTAGAATATTAGACCAGATTTCCCACAATTGAAGGATGCAAAGAAGAAGAAATTCTTCAAAAGAAATGACTATGAGCAGAAAGACAAGAAAGCTATGAAAGCCACTTATAGTGTATCTGAAGACTCCAGTAGCTCTCCTGAATGAACCTCAGTGAAAGAAGAAGTCAATATAAAAGAAAACATTTGTTTTATGGATGGAACTGATGAGGTACACTCATACTACTCCTCTGAATCAAATTCCAAATCAAGCTACATAAATGAAAAACTTGTATCCTACTGCAATATGCTTGAAGAAAGATATGACTCAATATTTAAGAAACATAAGTCACTAAAATTCATACATAAATATATTTCATATGAACGAGATACAATTCTAAAAAAACATAAGGAAATAACTGATAAATACAATTCGATTAACACTAACTATTTTAATTTTGATTCAAGAATAAAAACACTGTAGGATGAAGTAGAATCTTACAAACATGCTGCATTGGTTTTTACTAAAGGATAAAATTCATTAAATGAAATTCTTGGAAAAACATTCATTAAAAAGGAGATATTTGGAATTGGAAGTAATGGATACAAACCTAAGCTATATAAAAATTATTTTTTTCCAAGTTCAAAAAAGGATAATTGTAATTATTTTTGGACAAAGGGACATATAGCTAAAAATTGTTTCTTAAGACATCCTCAAATTTGTGGAATTAAGAAATCCTAGGTTTCAAAAGATTTATATGATTCTGCTAATTTTAAAAGAACAAAGCAAATCTGGATACCCATATCATTACTAGCTAACACCCCTGGACCCAACAAAATATGGGTACCAAATAAATTTGTTTGAATGTCTGTACAGGTAGCAGGCCACCAGAGAAGAAAAGATATATGGTACATAGATAGTGTCCATTGAAGACATATGAGCGGAAACTCATTGAATTTTTCTTCACTCACTAAAAAGGAAGGAGGACTTGTCACATTTGGTGACAATGCCAAAGGAAAAAATCATTGGTATTGGAACTGTTGGAGATCCAAAAATAGTCTCAATCAATAAAGTACTTTATGTACAAGGATTGAAACACAACCTGATAAGTATCTCCAAACTTTGTGATGATGGATATAATGTTGATTTTACTGACAATTGATGTATTGTTTATAAGGATAAATTGTTTAAATTTAAAGCACCATGAACTGAAAATGAATATACTATGGATTTAAATTCCTTATGTAAACAATAAGTAAACTGCTTGACTGCTAAAGTAAGTGAATCCAAGATCTGGCATATGAGACTTAGACATTGGAATGTTTATGTTTTACATAAGTTATCTAAGAAACCTTTAATTTATGATTTACCTTGTCTCAAATTTGAAAGTGATAGATTTTTTGATGCATGTAAACTTGGAAAGAAACACAAATCATCCGTCAAATCTGTTAATAAAGTTGCTACATCTAAACCTCTAGACCATATTCATATGGATTTTTTTGGACCCTCATGAGTAGAAAGATTAGCTGGTAATTATATGTACATGTTTTAGTGGATGACTATTCATGATTTACATGGATTTTCTTTTTGAAATTCCAAAATGAATATTTTACTTTATTTGAAAGTTTCTGCAAATCTGTTCAAAATGAAAAAGTTTTTAATAAAATATCACTGAGAAGTGATCATGGTGGAGAATTTGAGAATCAGGAATTTAATTCCTTTTGCTCAAACATGTGTATTAAACACACCATTTCTGCACCCAGAACTCCTCAACAGAATGGGATTGTAGAAAGGAGAAATAGAACAATTCATGAAACGGCTAGAACTATATTAAATAAATATATTCTACCTATATATTTTTGGGCAGAATTGTGAATACAACTTTCTATATAATTAAGAGAGTTTTAATTAGACCTATTTTTAAAAAGACACCCTATTAAATATGGAATAACAAAAAATATAATGTAAATTACTTTAATGGTTTTGGATGCAAGGATTACATCATAAACACCAAGTATAATCTTGGTAAGTTTGATCCAAAATATGATGAAGGTATTTTCTTAGGATATTCTTCTACCTACAATTCTTATAAAGTTTATAATAAGAAGTCAATGATTGTTGAATAATCAATTCATGTGAAATTTGATGAATCTGGACCCTTTGAGAAAAGGACAGATCAAATTGATGAACTTGACTCTAATGATAACATGAGACTTGATAACATAAACAATGATTTTAAAAATGATATAAAAGAAATTCAGTCTAGTTCAGAGGAACATGATACTAACGAACCTTTAAATATATTACCTAGACAGTTTAGAACCATAAATAATTACCATTTAGAAATTGTAATAGGTGACCTAGAAACTGGTGTTCAAACTAGAAGAAACTTAGGAAACCTAGTATAATTCTCTGCCTTCCTATCTCAACAATAACCTAGGACTATAGAAGAAGATTTAGATAATGAAAGCCGGGTAATAGAAATAAAAGATGAATTAAACCGGTTTAAAAGAAATGAAGTTTGGGAATTAGTGGAACGACTTAAGAATTATCCTGTAATAGGAACCAAATAGGTCTTTAGAAATAAACAAGATTATCGAGGCACAATAACTATAAATAAAGAAAGATTAGTAGCAAAAAGATATAATCAAGAAGAAGAAATAGATTATGATGAGACTTTTTCACCTGTAGCCAGGTTAGAATCCATAAAAATCCTTTTAGCCTATGCATCTTATATGAATTTTAAATTATTTCAGATGGATGTTAAATCTTCCTTTTTAAATGGTTATTTAATGGGGGAAATTTATGTTGAGAAACCTCCTAGTTTTGAAAATTCTCAAAAACCAGATTCTGTTTTTAAACTTACTAAAGGTCTTTATGGACTTAAACAAGCACCTAGAGCTTGGTATGAAAGATTAAGTTCTTCTCTTTTGAAAAATGATTTTACTGTTGGAATGGAAGAACCAACACTCATTAAGAAAACTATGAAAAATAATGTTTTATTGGTTCAAATTTATGTTGATTATGTAATATTTGGATCAAATAATAAAACTATTTGTCATGAATTTTCAAAATTAATGCAAGAAGAATTTGAAATTAGTATGATATGAGAATTAAATTTCTTTCTGGGTCTTCAAATATTTCAAAAATATTTTGGAAATGTTTTAAATGAAAGAAAGTAAATTATTGATTTACTTAAGAAATTTTGACTTGAAAACAACAAGCCATTTACAACTCCTATGTGTACTAATATAAAACATGATTTGGATGAAACTGGAAAATCAGTTGACAACAAATTATATAGAGGTATGATTGTTAGTTTGTTATATCTTACTGCTAGTAGGCCAGATATAATGTATTCAGTATGTCTTTGTGCTAGATTTCAATCAAATCCTAAATAATCCTATATGACTACTGTTAATAGAATTTTTAGATATTAAAAAGAACATTTTTTCAATCTTTTCATTATCCTAAAACTTCATATTTCAATTTGATTTCATATTCAGATTATGACTTTGGAAGTTGTAGATTAGATAGAAAAATTAAATCAGGTACATGTCACTTTTTAGGAAAGTCATTAGTATCATGGTCTAGTAATAAACAACACTCAGTTGCCCTATCAACAGCTAAGGAAAAATATGTTTCTGCTGGCAGTTGTTGTGCACAAGTTTTGTGGATGAAATATACTCTTATGTACTTTGGATTGAATTTTAATAATACAACTATTTTATGTGATAATAAAGTGAAATTAATATTTCAAAAAAAATATTATTTGTCATTCTAGAACTAAGCACATTGATATAAGGAATCACTTTTTAAGAGATCATGTTATTAAAAATGATATCTTTTTAGTATTTATAAATACTAAAATTCAATTAGCAGATATTTTCATTGAACCACTTCCCACTGCAAAGTTTGATTTTGTTAAAGGGGAGCTAGGATTATTTAATTTTAAATGATTTTTTTATTTTTATTTATTTATTTTTTTAAATTTTATTTTGTTTATTGAATACTGTTTAAGATTTTTTTCTTTCTCCATATGAAAATTTTATTTGTTTTAAATATATGTAATTATTAGAGATAACACGGGAATCAAGGCTGTCAGAGCCTTTTTGACTTCTACACCGTTTCCTTCTATTGAAGCTCTTTCGAAATCCAAAAATCGCACTTCTTCTCCTAAACCCTAATCGTAGAACATCTGAAACCCTAACCTTCAAACATCCATATATTCGAGAAAATACGGTAAGAACAAAAGGAGATAGTGAATCCTAGCCAAGCAATGCCAAGAGACAACGCTCCGAGGGAAGAAAAATATTACAGTGGAAGGTAATCGATCTTGACTGGTTATTTCAGACAAATCTACTGTTGAAGCAAGCACTGTCGTTTCAGATTCTTGAACAGATATTCAACAGTGAAAATAAGGAATTTCTGTATGAAGTAGAACTTAGATACTTCTACAAATATGAATAGTTTATCCAGGGGGATACTGAGGATAGTATGATGGCTAAGATAGAAGATAGGGATTTCTCAATCTCATTAGTAGAGATTGGTCAGATTCTCAACTTCCCTCATGAGGGAGTATTTCATTTAGATTTGAAAAATATTGGAGATTTTGTGCATAAATCCGAGGACATCATGTATTTTATTTTTGGTACTAAGACAATAAAAAATGTTTATCAAGGATTCAGAGCGTGATTAGAAGATTTTAGTCAAATTTATTCAGACAGGAATACTCAATGAATGGCATAAATGGAAAAGATTTTGTACCATGATATGTATATAATGTTTCTTCAGTTAAGTGATATTAAGTTAAACATTCCAAGACACATGATAAGGTATCTCAGTTACTGCTATCAAAGCGAGGCCCGGATGAATATCTACCCTTTCAGTCTATTTATTTCTAACCTGCTATTTAAGAAAGACATGGTGAGATTAGTGGATGCTCGAGTAAACTGTTATCACAGTAATACGTTTAATGCTGGATCTTTAAGGAAGGTTGGATATTCTTGGAGCACAATTAAAGGAAAACTTTTTCCAGTAGGAGCTGAGGAAGATTCAGAGAGTGCTCAGGCTCAACATGCTAAGTCCAAGGAGGGACAAGCTGAATCAAGAGTTAGCAATGTAGCAAGAGGTATTCCCTTAGAAGTGGAAGATGTTGAGGAAGATAGAAGTCAGTATTGACTTCAATAAAAAAAATAAAGAGACTTGTTAATGAGGAAATTAATTCCCCTGTATTGGAAACAACAACAGAAGCTTTATTTTCTTATTCTTTTATAAGGTAAACTGTTGTTGATAAGCTGGAAGATGCTACTGAAAGAACAACACCCCTAGAGGGATCAGAAGTTACATAAGAAGCTCAAAGGGAGAGTCAGCAAAAAAAATTAGCTGATGTTGAAGTTGCACTTCAACAGGAACAATAGATGGAGGCAATTCCTGGTGAAAAAGTGGCCAGACCTCAGGATACTACTAAAAATATTTTTCTTAAAAATCCAGTGGAAGACAAAGATGCACATGAATGTGATGAGAATTCTTCAAAAGCCCCAACAGAGGTACTTCAAGAAAAAATTTTCTGTGGAGGAGATTGAAAACTCTATAGAAAAATCTATGGACCAACCATCTCCGGACAAAGAAAAATAAAAATCTGATGCTGAATCATTACCTTTGGTACTACTGAATCATCATGAGAATGTGAATATGAATGAAGCACAGGGTGCCTCTGATTCAAGAAAAGAAGAAATTGAAGAACATTATATAAAAGTTTCTCATTTGGAATCTGAGAATGATTCTCTGAGAAATGCATTAGACATAGAACATTTGAAATTTATAAAGAAGAAGGAGATTACAGTTTCAAGGAATGAAGTTGAAATGTTTAAAGAGGATACGATGAATGTAGTTACACAATTGAAATATAAAATGGTTATGAAGTCAGATTTATCAGATCTGAATTTCTTTATGTAGAACCAATTTGTATCAGTTGCAAATAGTGCGGTTAGTGGATCAGGTACTTCGCCTAATTTAATCAGAATGTTTAAAGCTATCACAACTATGATGAGAAACATGAATGACAGGTTACAATATCTTCAATGTAACATTGCTTCTTTGTCATTTTTGCTGGACAATGATATGTTTTTAGTGGATCAACTGACATCTAGTGAGCCACCGGTCAGAATTCTGTTAAATTAGTTGTCAGATAAGCTGTCAGTATTTGTTGAAAAAGAGGAAAGGATGCATGAGTTTTTCAGAGTTAATTTAATTAAAGATATTCATATGACTCAGGAGAACAAATATCTCATTATCAAACTTGGAGATGGGATGATGATGAGACATCGGGACCAGTTTATAGAAATCAAGTCTGCAATCCAGAGGAGAGAGAACCTATTACCTATCTTACCCAATCCTTGATTTCTGTGTATATCATTGTCATGTATATACCTCTATTTTTGAATGAAAAATTCCTTCATTGTTTATTTTTTTCTTTCTCTATTTGTTTTACTGACTTTATTTTTGATATGCCATTACTCAAGATTTAATTATTGATAAACATTTAATAATAATCATTTAAAAACAGTTCAGTGCAATATTAAAAGTGTTAAAATCCATGAATTTTTATTATTTTTGATATTAAAAAAGGGGGAGAATTTGGATAAACAAAACATATAAACATTTTATTTAGGGGGAGAATTCATTTTATTTAGGGGGAGAATTAAATGAGAAATTTGGATTTATAATTATCTTTTTGGTGGAGAAGTTAAAATGGATACATTTAAGGAATAAATGTTTTATTTTTTATATTAAAAACTTTATGTAACTAATTTTTCAATGTTAATTTCACTTAATTAATTTTAGTTATTTTATGGGTTTTATGATCATAAAAAAGGGGGAGATTGTTGAGAAAAGTATTGTTTTCAATAGTACATAATAATGTTATTTAAAGGGAGAGGTTTTTGAGAATAATACTCTGTCTCTTTAGAATAATTTTGATTCTCACAAATACCCTTAGTTATTTTCTAATGATTTTATTTAGTATTTTGAAAGAATTTATTAATTTATATTACTCTTTAAATAACGAGAATTTATTACTTGTGCGGAATCTGCTTTAGCGCGTCCTGGAATCACTATTCATATCTTACGTGGATAAATGTAGTGCGGAATCTGTTTTAGCGCGTCCTGGAATCATTATTCATACCCTACGTGGATAAACGTAGAATAAGGATGAAAATCGTATATAATTTTTGAAATAAGAGAAAAATATGGTTAAACAACCATACATTTTTCATCAAAGTATGGACGAAGAACCTTATGTTAGCATGGAACCTTACGTTTTGGTTTTCAGCAATGTGTGGAAGAAGAAACTTATGTTTTGTTTTTCAGCAAAGTATGGAAGAAGAACGTTACATTAAGAAGGAACCTTACGTTTTTGGTTATCAGAAAAGTATGGAAAATGAACCGTATGTAAATAATAAACATTACATTTGTTTTTTCAAATGTATGGTTCATCAACCTTACTTTTGTAAACAACCATATGTTCTTTGAAATGTATGGATCAAGTAAAAGTATGGATCTTGTACCATACGATTGAGAGTTGAAGAAAAATTATGGATGATCAACCCTACGTTTATGGTTCAACCCTAGGTTTATAATTCAACCTTACATTGTCAACCTTATGTTTGAAGACTATGCCATCAACCCTACATTTAGAGGCCACGTCATCAACCTTATTTTTGGCGTTAGAAATTTTGACAGACAATATTTTTATGCAGCGGTAAGCAATCTGATTTCTGGGCGGATTTCAAGCAGGATTTAAAGTCATTTTTAGATTACGAATTTGATTGATTCAAAGCCATTTTATTAATGGATTTAAGATCGAATTAAAAGGAGCTTTTTTATGCCGAGTCATAAGGGAAGTTATTGCTTCTCTGTAAATTCAAATGTTTGAATATCGCGAATTAGAAGGAGACTTTTATGGATCTAAATGTGCAGGAGTTATGCTCAGATTTATTATGTATGTTCTCTCTGAAACACTAGGTATATATGTGTATGGTGATCGATCTATTATTAAAAGGATGGAAAAAAGATACTGCAAAAATTCATGAATGATCTGCTGATTCAAAAAGGAGCGTCAAAGCACTGATTGTTTAAGAAGAAGGAACTCGATAGAAGATTCACCTGTTCTACATCGAATATCTACTATGGATCTACTACTGCTGAAGTTGTGAACTATATCTATATATCTACTGCAACTGGATCGACTCAGAACTACTCAACTTGAAAATCAATATTTCTAGATACGATGATCCAGCTACTGTCAATTACATTCTGTTGTAATTGTGAAGATCAACTGGAGAACTTCTTTCTGAAAATCATTTTTTTCTTGAGTAACCAGCTTCTCGTTCTAAGCTGTGTAGGTACGTGTTTGAACCAGAAGGCTTTGTTTTTCCCTGGATTGTAAAGGTGTCAACTGCCTATACTCATTTGTGAACCGGTCTGTTGAAAAGAGGACCAGATAGTGAAAATCACCAAGCTCGTGGAGTTGAGCGTTGGTGGAGTGGACTAGGGGCCTTTTGTTCCCCGAACCACTATACATCTTTGTGTCCCTACTTTTATTTCTATTTTATTGTAAAATATGATAAATCATAGAGGACATAATTCATTCAATCAAAGAGTTACCGAAAAATTGAAAAAGACACAATTCACCCCCCTCTTTTTTATAATCTGTAGATTCATATCCAACACTAACTTCTACATGGCGGGTAAAAAGAAAATAACATGTCAGATCACTTTATTTTATTAATATTTTTTATAAAAACCCAAAATCTATCTTTTACTCTTGACCAAATACCGTCGAGGTTAATGTCTCTTTAATCGAATACCGGCGCTGCAAGTTCAATGGTGACCTCTGATTTCAATTCCGATCATAAGTTAAAAAGTTACAAAATGCCACTCGCGCGTTTAATAAACATACCCAAAAAATAGTTTGGAAGAATTATTATCAGTCACCCTCGACTCATTCCAGTCGAGTTTAGGCTCTACCTAGGTGAAACACGCACAAAAGAACCCAAAGGTACTCTCAGATTTTCAATCCATGTTACTATTTAGAAGTTATAAATTTTATAATGAAATAATTATCACTTAATTATTTTATTTGTGGCCAAAAACTAACTTTCTATGGTGGCCCCCTCCTGCCAATGTTAGTATTTTCATAAATAAAGAATACACTCATGAGTTCAGCAGTGGTCTCAGATTTTTAATCCGAGTAACCGTTTGTGAGTTATAAGCATTTGAAAAATAAAATAATTTATTTAATTATTTTATTTACAATTATTCCATTTTTGGGAATCCTCATAGGATGATCGCGCCGACTAATCATAAGTCACAGAAAGGGTAAAACTATCATCCTGAGCACATTAGTGACCTCAGATTTCTGATCTGATTTACCGTTTAAGAATTATTCCACTTTTGAAGGAAAACTGCTTAGGCGCGTTAACAAAAGCTTAACAAAAAAACATCAGCGGATCATTACAGGCACTGCAGGCCCCGGAATCTCACACCATCATATTTCCTAGACTCGTAAAATTTCCATTTAATTTAAAAAAATTTACATCGAAATTTCGGGTCATTACATTACATATTCCAATTTTGACACCCTTAAGGCATAGGTAGTCGGCTGCACCATAGAGTCCTAAAGGGGAGTTTAGGTCACCTTTTCTATTTTTGGGATGGTTACAGCATGGTTTATGGGATTTTACATGATCATAAATGAACTGATAGGTTTATGGAGAGCTCTGCCGCATGTTTTTTGAAAGCCGGTTGACCAGGTGGTCCAACTCTATTGTCTTTTGAGGTTGGGTCATGATCATTTGTATTTCTACTCTTCTGCACCATGGACATGGGGCGATATGGAATTTCCTATTTTTTAATAAACTTAAATTTACTAGGATGTTTTAAATTATATATTCCTTTATCTTGATCCTTAAATGACTTTTTAGTTTTTAATGTCTCTCAAAAAGTGATTTTTACTCCACGCATGCATACTCTTAACATATCAAACCACAAGTGATTGTGTTTGATCTCTATCCAGTATGTGAATCTCCTCTCATTTGGTTTCTCCTGATCACCTATTCATTAATATATATATTTATAGATCATCTTGTTTTTGATGTATCTAATTTCCTTTTTATGTATATTGGTTCAATATATGTTTTCTTGATCTATTACACATTTGTTCTTTGTTGGAAGATCTCATTGCTAGTGTTGTGTTCATTTGATTGTGTTCTTTAAGGTACATGACTCGATATTGATTTTCCTATAATTTTAATGTTGATGTCCTTGATTGGGTTGAAATTAGTTTTTAAATGAATTAAAAAACCTATATATGAGATGATTTTTTTTATATTTTAAAGGGAATGGATATTGATACAAAACCACCAAATTACAATGGAATTGAAATTGTTTGGAGGATTTGAGAAACAATGATTGATTGATTTGGAAATTTATTTTATGAAATTATTTGATGATTAACATTGAGATAGAATTATTAAATTGAAAGATTAATTGGAAATAAATTAATTGATGAAATCCTATGTTTTGGTTCTGAAATGATAATGTCTCGTTGGAGACTGAAATTGGGCAATTCTGTTTTGAATTGATTTGAAATCATGATTGATTTATTGACTAATTGAAACACATGTGAGCTTCAGAAGTTAGTTGGTAATTATGATAAATATTATAGGACCGTACCACATAAAAACGGATTTACGATGACAACATTGAGGCAAACATGCTATGGAATAATTTCCTTGATGGGGAGTGGAGCCTCGATAGCCTGAGCCAAGGGATTTGTGCACACATTGAGCCAATATCATTGATTGGGTAGTTTGAGTATCCTATTTCTAGAATATAATATACCATAGGGCTTATTAAGCGGTGCAATGATATATTTTGATTTTATTAATACATGCAATTAATTATAAACTATTATATTCATTCGAATTATTTTATATAAATTTTTATATAAAATCATCATTTAATCATATTTTGATATATCTGTCATTTTTTATTAAAATATTGTTTTGTTAAAAATATATAAATTCCATACCATTCTTTGTTTTATAAAAATATAAATCTTAATTGGTTTAATTATTATGGAACACTTAGTAATACCCTATTGGGCTTTATAGATCACACCTTACCTTTTCCTTTGGTATTTTGTAGATTATCTTATTCCAACTCCAAACAATGGAAAAGAGCCACGTGGAGGTCGTGGATGTTCTTGATCATTAGGACTCCGAGTGATGGAGGTGGAAGGTGGAGATTTTATCCACCTATTACATGGGATATCTATGATTTTATGTTGGTATATGTTGTGTCCTTGATGATGGATAACTGTGGTCTTGTCATACTTGTATGAATCTGATACTCCACCTTAAAGAGTGTTTATTATACTGACTTGTAATTTTTTTTTATTTTTTTTATTTTTCATTTCTAGTGGAAAACATCATTCCCTTGTGATTATTTTTTTTATTTTAGGTGTTATTCACCATCTCATGGGGATCGGGAATGCCCTTCTAGCTATATTAGAACCATATCAGGTATTAGTGTACGAGGGTATCATGGTTTCATCATGAAAAATCTAGTAATTGGATATATTTTAATTCAATATACATGTATATGATATGTATGACAAAATTCATTATTTTTAATAACAAATTTAAAATAATATAATCCAAAAAATAGAGAATGAAATAAAAATTTAATATTTAATTAAAATATTTAATTACCAAAATATTTTTATTCATTACATATTATTATTAATGTATAATATGATTTATTTTTAAAATTAAATTAAATATGTTTATATCAATTGATTGATAAATTCAATATTTTAAAAAATAATTAATTAATATTCGTATTATTTTGTGAAGATTATTTAATATAATTGTGATATTCTTCTAAAAACTTTTATTGAGTTTTATGTATTTTTAATTAATATCTACTAAATAATAACTTTAATTAAATATATCGATAATATATAAAATAAATAATTTAAAATTCATTCAATAGTTATTAATTATCAAGTAATAATAATATATATATTTTGTGATACAAATATATATTTTCCTAAAATTGTTTTTATGCGTTATGAGTGGTTATATTAAAATAAATTTGTATTAAGTCCAATAACTGATTTTAATAAAAAAATCACATTATTAATAAAAATATTCAAATTCATTACTAATATAAATTTCAGTTTTTAATTAAAAAAAAAGTGTTACCTAGGTAAATATTAGTTACTATGTTAAAATCATAGTTTTTTAAAAAATAATTTATTTAAACATTGTGAAAATATTAAATAAATTAATTAAATTTATATATTTTAAATGATGAATAAAATATGATTTTTTAATTTATAAAAAGTAGATTAATACTCATTTAGTTTTTAATTGACATTAAATAATTACTAAACCACTTAAAAATACATTTTTCTTAAAAATAGATTTTATATATATATAGTTTCAATTTAAAAGTTAATGGTATAATATTTAGAATCTAAATTAAATAAAATAGTGTTAATATATGGAATAAAAATTTAAAAGTTTAATAATATGGTCTATAATATATTTTTTGTAAAATGGGCTATTAACATAGTAAACATTTAATCTTGGTTAATGGGTAAAACAAGGAAATTATAATTACACTAATTTTACTAAATAAAATTCAATCATAGAAATTATGTAGTACATTATTTAGGTATTAAATTTATACCCACGTCTTTTCAAAACATTTATTCACCTAATTAACCTAACTTATATGTGATTCCATCTATACCCCTCACCTGACTATATTTTCAAATGATGTTTCCCTATTTTCAACTATAAAATTATCTCACATCCTCACACATCATTCCATGTGTATTCATTGAAATTACCTTGTAAATGTGCCAATTTTCTATCCCATTGTGCTATATTCCGTATTTTGTATCCCTTGGTTATAAATATTTTTCCATATTCCTCCATTTATATGATGTATTTCAAGAGAATATTCAAGTCCTCAATGTGACTATTATCCACTAACTCATGTTCTTTTATATATTTATCATTAATACTTATCCAAAATACTAATAAACATATTAATATGATTAAATAATTTTTATTATTACACAAAAAATTATTATATTGATGCAATAATGATTATTTTTCTATACCCCATCCATTGGGTAATGAAAATGTCACATATATTTTGTACAGACTACCACTTCCATGAATGACATATTTAATTTTTATTCACCAACAAAAATTGATGGTTATAAGAATGTATCTAATGAATTAAAATAATAATTTTAACATGATTAATATTCTATCAATATTAATTAGTAATTCTATTAATATCTTACCCAATATTAACATACCAACTTTTGTTTGTTAAAATTTACTAAAACAATCTTTTCACAAATTTCATCTTCATGAATTGTAACTAAAACACTCATAGATTCAAATTGGAATATTATAAATAATGTTGTAAAATATAATATAGTACCTTAAATAATATTGTAATGATGGACATGGTATCAAATCATTGGGATCAACATCAACATTACAAAGGGTGTGTGAAATAATCAAAATCACAAACAGCTAAGGATGAAAATTAAAAAAAAACTAATAATTGTAAAATGAATGATTAATATTATCTACTAAAAAAGAACATAGATATTAATAATGTTCTAAAATATATTGTTAAAATTATTATGTTTATTATATTGGAAAATAAAGTGGTTTTATGAAAATCAAGTGTAAATTTAAGGGTTCTGTCAACTCAACTGAATTTTCATTTTGTCATATTTTTTCTCCCCAGAATATGATCTTTTATGTTTATTATAATATTATGTTTGTTAATTTAGTATGGAAGTTTCACTTATTATTTGGGAAATTTTTATCCTTATATCAAACTATTATTTTTTCCCCTTTTTAATCAATAGAATATTTTGTTAAGAATATTTTGTATCCTCTCCAATGGCTCTGTGTCCTGTATGTCCATATTATTTCTTTACAAAACAAATTATCCTTATTAATTTGAAACCCAAACATGTATTATCTCATGTGACATTGAAATTTATCTTAAAATATTTTCAAAATTATATTTATTACTTTTTAAAACGATGTGGTTTTCAATTAATAAAATTCATAATATAAAAAAGAATTTATTTTCACAATCAAATATTTTATCTTCCACTTCATGTTTTCTAACATAACCATTAATTATTTTCAATTATCAATTATTGTGATTTATTTTAATGTAATTTTTTTAAAAACATCATGTTATATTCTCGAAAATGACTTTTTGATAGTGACTCATAATTATTCATTTTAAAAAAAGGTAGAAATTATTTTTGGAAATCTATTTTTGTGATTTTGTGTGTTTGTTCCTATCTATTGTCAAAGGGTATATATGATATAAATATAAAATTCATTAAAAAACACTGAAATCCCTATTGAAAAAAAAATTATGTGGTTTAATTTTTTATATCAACAGATCTAATCCTTGATTTATTTTTATGTGAAACTAATTGTAAATGTTATAAAAATCATTATATATCCTTGGGTTATTCATGAAATGATATAAGATTTTTTTTCACAGATGCATATAGATTATTATTATGTGATGATTGGGGTCTAATATATCCCTCTTATTAATTGGTTATGTTTCAATATCTAATAAGATAATTATAGGAAATGAGTATTTATTCTCACTCCACTATGAGAATCAGGTAGTGATACTTACTACACTATGTTATGGAAATTAGGTAGTGATTCATGCTACACTATGTTATGAGAATCAAGTGGTCATTCCTACTCTATTTTGTTATGATTTCTTATGATTATTATTATGATACATTTATATGTTATATGGTTAAGTCATGCTCCATGGCCTACAATTATTGTCTCATGATTCATCACACTTATGTTATGGTATATGTTTGATCATTTACAATAGCAGCTATCACACTTTTCTACTTATTGATCATAATCCCATCACCAAGAGTTTAATCTTACACATTTTTGTGTCTTATATAACCCAGGTTTGAAACATAAGTATAACATATGATACATTTAGAAGGAGGACTATAATGGTGTAATTATGTATAAATGATCACAATTTTGTGAAATAATATTTTATTGAATTTAATGTCCGATGGAAATAAAAATTTGGATTCTAGGATTAGGAGATTATTTTGATATGTAATGATTAATTAATGTAAAATATATTCAATTATATATTAGGCTATAACACCTTGATATATTTAAAAATATATATTTTCTTAATATATTTAATCTTTTGGTATTTGTAATTATACGTAACACTGATTTTATATTTCATTACATGAAAAACTGGGATTATCTATCATTACAAACCCCACTATGTGTAAAAAAAACATGTCATAGTTTTAATTTTTTGTTTTTATTTATTATGATAGTTGTAACCTAAACATGGGATTGGATTGTATAAATATTATTAACTAAATTATGATAATATATGGTTTACATGTGTATATCAATTTCTTTCTATGGTTACCAACTAATTAAAAATAAAAATAAAAATAATTCTAAAATAAAGGAAATATTTAAAAAAACTATTTTTATGCACATAAACATATTTTTCCACAAAAAATTATGAAAATTAACTTCTAGTGAATTATTATAGAATTTATATACTATATATCCAATAAACTATGTAACATTCTTCATATGTGTTTCTAGAAAATAGAAAACAATAAATCCAGTTTTATACATAAAACTATAATTCTCTAAATTGTAATTTTGTTTCCTTTAGAACAGTTATTTTTAAATTCATTTTCACAAATTTAAATCAAATTATTTTAAAAAATAAACTACATTTTTTAAATCATCATGTCAAAATTATCATGGAGTAAATTTTTGAAAATTTTCCGTACAGATAATTGTTTTGATGAATAATTGACAATACATGTTTTAATTAATAATATTCCATTCTGTTAAAGAATTTGAAATTTTAATAAATATTTTAAGATTATTTTTAAAGTAAAATTAGTTAAATAATATGTCTATTAATCCAATTTATTTCATTTTAATATATTTAATATTGAATCTTTATATAAAGACATTTTAAAATTTAGAACATTTTCTCTTTCAAAATCCACTTTCGCATCACATCAGTGAGTTTAATTTTAAATAAATTGTTGTCACATATTTAAATGGAATTTTTAAATATGGATTCCATATTTAGAATCTGAAAAATTTATTTTATCTAATTTTATCATATCAATTTTTCAGAACTATGAATATCAAAATTATTAAAAATTAATTGTTGAGGTTAATGTTAAAATGGGGTCACCAGGGGTTAAACTAATAATATATGGGGTAATATGATCTAGAAAAATTTCCAAAACTCATTGGATGGAAATATTTAGACCTTATCACTTATGAGGTTTAATAATATATCATTTTGGATCCATGTATCATGTGAAAAACATGGGTAAACCTTTTCTATTATAAAATTACTAGAGTTCCTCTCAACTCACATATAAAAGGCCACCCCATATCGCCACCTCTTCACACCTCAAAATCTCATTGGTGTGGGACCTTGGAACCCCTTGAGAGGGGGGGATGAATCAGGGTGTCAAGTTTTACTTTTAAAGTAATAGATATTGTTCCCATGTTGGTTGGAACTTTTTAAACCTATCTGATGGAATTGTACAGTAATATAACATTCACATGTAGAGAGAAAACAAATAAGTTTCACTAGGTTTACCACTAATGGGTAGTCTATGGATAATATGATGATAGTGTATCAATCAAAACTAAATCCTATAATATTCTATAATTATGGATTAAAAAAGTATAAACATAATCACTCTATGCTATGCACACTGTCTTTACAAGATTTTAGAGAAATAACAATTCCTCCCTCAGAACACTTCCATATACTCCACCAAGCTCACTCAATTTGGTTAGGTATTACTTAGTTTAATTACATGAAGTGAAATTCAGTTGAATAGAATTTAAGACTTTTTCCCTGATTATCATGAGACTATGTTTGCACTATAGTCTGGAGTATATGCACTTGAAAGCACTGGTCACATAAAACAGATGTTCAATTATGATTTTCATGAAGCACATAGCCTTCAAAAAACCCCTTTTATGCTTCAATGAAATTAAAAATTTTAAACCCATACACTTTTTTGAAAAAAAATCATGACTCATTTTCACATAGCTAACTTCCTTTGCGAAGAAAACTGAATTTGTGGAACACTAAGACACTATCTAACAGAAAATAATCGCAAAATTCATTTTTCCAAGATACCTAAGAATTATTAATGACTAAGATAGTTTTTTTAGATGCACAATATCAGAATGAATATCTAATTTGTGAAGATCATAATCTTCACAAATTCAAAATTATTCAACATTTTCTCCAGTTATTTTCATTTGAAATAATGTGGGGGTAGCTAGCTATTTATAGGCCTAACCTTTTGTAAATATCCCCCAACTCCTGCGTCATTTTCAAAAACCATAGAAAATATGTTCACAAGTATCCAATATTTTTGTAACACCATAAAAATTAACCAGATTATGAAGCATCTCGTAGTTGTATTGAATCACCTTTATGCCTTCCCAGAATTCATGATGCTCATTCATGATACTCCACATCATCAAGATCCGATCCATCAACAAACCTAGTATTTCCAAAATCATGCCTTTACCAAATTTGATAAGATTCAACCCAAAAAAACTATTTTTCAAGAATATACTTTTTTATTTTATTCATCTTCAAAAAACATTCTCCTTCATATTTTGTGCCCAAAAATGTGGCAAGAACTAGGAATTGATACCACCTTCAACACTATAGTCATCTTGTACTGTAAGATCACATACTTTGAAAATTATCTAATCATCCTAGTGTGGATTGACAAAATACAAAAACTAGATAGAATTTTCGACTATTAATTTTATTGGTTCCACCAATATACCCCTTGGGGTTTTTTTCAATCTATAGATAAATTCAAGAAATCACCATCCACGAACAAAAACATGATGCACATGAAATACGAAATCCATAACACTAAGTCTATGTGAGATAATATTGGTGTAGAAAATAGGAGGATAAGAATTAATTGGGTTCTCATGTTTTGTAATGATTCAATATATCAAGTCTATTCTATGAGAAATTTGAACTATTTACTCATTACAACTGATTTACTTCCTGTCACAGAATCATTACAGTGTTTTTCAAAAACCTACAGCCAGAAAATCATTATAATGTTGAATTTATCCATTCCCGTCACATTAAAAAACTAAAATAACCTATATTTTTACTTGTATTGAAAAAACACCCCTATATAGTATCATCCCCAAAAACCAACTTCACATTCATTAATATATTAAAATTGTTAACACAAACAGGGATAAGAGAAAAACCGTAACATCCTCATGCATTGGGATGTGGCTAAACACTAAGGATCAACCGATGTTTCTCAAACATTTGTTCCACAAAAGGATTAGTCATAAAATTATACACCTAGTCATCAGTTCCAAAATGATGTATTATAATCACACCTTGTTCAACTTTTTCTTTGATATTGTGATCTCTGATCTCAAAATGTTTGGTATGAGATTGATGAACTGGATTCTTCATAAGATCACTCATGCTATTATTATAATAGTGAATTAACATTTTTTCACCTCATCACCAATATCAGTCATATGTTTCTCATCCAAAATAGCTGAGTCCATAACTTTGTATAAAATGTTTTACTTTGCTTCATCTATACTATGAGTAGTGCTTTCATATTTCATGATCAAAATGCTGACACATTTTTTTCCAATAAAGATAGCACTACCACTCATTGAATTTTGGTCCACCACATCTACACCCCAATTAGCATTAGAAAATGTTGATAATTCATTATCTCTTATTGTTGTAATTTATATACCAAAATTGAGTGTACAATGAATATACCTCGTTGTTCTTTTAATTTCTACCAAATTACCTTCCTTCAGATTACATTGAACTTAGGCCACTATGAATTTTTCAAAGATGATATTCGTTCATGATGTAGTCAAGTATAATAAGGATACAATGTTTCTAATAATGCATATTTTTCTTGAGGGATGAAGGTTTAATCCATTTTCAGAATTACCTATGTCCCTAATAAGTATATCATTTAACCAATCATGTGTCAGTTTTGGGTGCAGCAGAAGAAAAAGATGAGCGTGTACCCATCATTGAAAATTGTCATAATCGATGATTAATTCGGGATCAATATTATGATGAATGCCAATATCCATAAAATTGAATAATGTTAAAATACAAAGGAGTGAACCAAGAACCATGAAGATAGAATCAACAATTTTTTATAATTAATTTAATTAAATTATAGAATTACCTCCAAGGTGATTCTTTTTTGGTTTAAGAAGCCGACCATGGGTCCAAGGTGAAACTATGTTGAAAATGTAGAATAAATGGATAGAAATACTATGGTGGTGATCCACATATAATCCACGTACCTCCAAACACCATAGAAAGAGTATCTGTGTTCTATCAAGGAAGATCCTTGCGCTTAGGAGGTCTGCCTTTGATCTCCTTGAGAATCTATTCTAAAGCGTTCTGCTTGATCTGGTGGAGGAAGATCTCTCTCATTCTTGAGAGCATTCATAGAGAAGGAAGAGTTATCTATGTGCGAGATATTTTCTCTCGGCATATTGTGCACACAAGTATTGGTTATTTAGTGGAATGACCACAAGGATTATATAGAGAATAATAACATATTATGGAATTTAATTTAATAATTAATAATTAATAATTAGCATAGGCATCTTTACAAAATTTATTATTCCACATAAAAACCCCCATGTCAAATAATAATATCAATACTATTATTTCCATCACATTTCATTAATGAATTTAATTCCATAGTTATTAACAAATAATTAGCACATGTGGCATTTACTTAATTTATTATTCCAAGTGAATACCCCATGTCAAATAATAATAGAAATGATATTATTTCCATGACTTGTGCTTAATGTGAATGTTATATTTTAATATTATTTAACCAAATAATATTTAATATTATTTCTCGCTGGATCCATTACATGGTATACCAATCCTCCTTAATATTTTCCAGGCCTTGAATAATGACTATTTATTTATTAGATAAATATAGTGGCATTATTCATCAATAAATAATTATTTTTTACACAAAATATTATCTCGGATAACTAAAGGAGAAATAATTGAGATCAAGAAAACTTTAATAATTATTAAACCAAAAAAAGGAATAATATTTATTCCACTTTGTTAAATTAATTAATTATTTAACTTATATACATGTTGCAGTTATTGTGTGACCCTTTAGGACTCTTTCTCGTTGGCATTAGTTGAGCTGACCTAAAGTCCAAGATTATAGTCTAGAAAGAGGTAACGACACCCAAGAGAAATAATTTGATGTCCCAATGACATGTCACCACAAACAAATGCTTACTTTGTAATATAATACCCCTTTCCCGATATCTATAATCAATCGGATTGCATGAAACATCCATCAACCCATGTTCTTGATTGCTAATTATATGAATTCCTAAAATTGAACTTTCCTATAGAACACCATGTATGTGGATTTATTTTTCCTATATCATTTTCCTAAAGGGTTCTGAGATATCTACTTCCATATAAGTAAAAAAATCCTTTCATTCATCATTCATTACTGTAGTATTAATCAAGATTCACTCAACAAATCTTACATCATTGCGAACATCTTTCATCACAGATTTTCCTAATACATCTAAGTGCATGAGTAATAATACTCATTAATAATATTATTAATGTTTAAGAAAAAATACACACGCCCTCAGATATGAAAATAAAATTACACATATGAATGGGTATTCTTACTAGCGGGTCTTGTTCTCATAATATTCTGCAAGATATTACTAAGGGCGGACACCATGAGAAGGTGATTAAATGTTTCATGAGTACCCACCCCTGGTAGCCTATATTATTTGTGTCCCTTCAAATTATACTATACATCTATAGAAAATATATTCAAAAATATTTTCAGGGATCTTCCGGGTTTACCTAATAGTAGGGATCCCCTAAGACCTTTTAGTGTGATAGATATTATTAGGACATTATCACATACTATGTCACATAGAAGAACAATCATGATGTGATAAAGTTTTTATTAATATTCATCCAATGGATACATGTTTATCATAAAGTACAATGAAGCTTGTTTCTAGGGAACCAAATTTAACAGACTCTCACTTTCACATGAGAAAACTAGCAACAACCTTTAATCCACAAGCTCTCACATGATATTCATTCTTCTACTATGTTAGCCCTTTAGGTAAGGGGACTCAAATTTTCTCATCCATGGATACTATACTCACTGAAAAATTACTCCTTTGATAGAAATCCCTCAAGAGATGATATTTTGAGAGTATGTTCTTTGTTCGTTGATGTGTGCATAGATTTTCTTCCAGATCCACCACTACAGTATTATCATAATACAATATACTGATATCATTACTACTAGGAACCATATCAAGCTCTTGGACAGAGTTTTAAATCTAGATGGCTTCTTTGGGTTCATTAGAATCCACTATATATTCAGACTCCATGGTAGAATCAGCAAAAACTGGATGCTTTGAATTGTTTTATCTCACAAGTCCTCTATCAAAACAAAAAACATATCCTGATTGTGAGTTCAGATCATTCTGATCTATATGAAAACTAGCATCAATATACCATCTTCTTCCAAGCTCCTCATCTCCTCCATGCACAACGAACATATCTTAAAATCTTCTTAGATACTTATGGATTGACTTGAATGCAGTCTAATGATGTTCTCCTAGATCTGCTTGATATCTGCCTACCATGCTTAATATATAGGCAACATCATGTATGGTACATATCATTGAATACATGATAGATCCTATCATTGAATCCTATGGAATCCTAGTCATCCTATTATTCTCATGTGGTGTATGAGAACATATTTTCTTGGAAATATTTATACCATGTGACACTAGAACTAATCCCCTCTTTGATTGTTCCATACTAAATCTCTGTAGCATCTGATCAATGTATGTACACTATATTAGTCCAAGTAGCCTCTTGGATCTATTACGAATGATCATTATTCCTAGAATATAGGAAGCTTCGCATAAGTCCTTCATGTAAAAGCACGTGTTCAACCGATCCATGAAATACTGCAAGACTATTATGTCATTTACAATAATAAATATGTCAACAACATACACTACTTGGATAATGACCTCATTCCCATTAAACCTCTTGTAAAAAGATGGCTCACATTCATTCTTAATGAAACCAAATTATCTTATGGATTCATCAAATTGACTGTTCCATGACTTGGATTCTTGATTTAATTCATAAATGGATCTTTGAAACTTGCATACCATTTTAGCCTCACTTGGTGTAAAAAACCCTTTAGTTTGTGTCATATAGACTTCTTCCAGATGGTTCCGGTTAAGGAATGTAGTGCTGACATCCATTTTCCAAATCTCATTTTCATGGAAAACATCTATGGTAATTATGATTCTTATGGATTTAAACATGGAAACTAGTGAAAAGTTTTCATCATAGTCAATTCCTTAATTATTTTTAAAAGATTTATCCAATAGACTCTCTTTTTAGGTAATAACATGACCATCCATATCCAGCATCTTTTTGAATACCCATTTACACCGAACATGCTTTACATGAACTGGCACATCTACCAGAACCCATACATGGTTTTAATACATGGAATCCATCTCATAATTCATAACTTCTACCCATCTTACAGCTTATGAGATCTCTACTGCTTCCTTGTAGGAGGGGGATTCGTCATTGTCCAAAAATAATGAGTCGCCTTCCTTGGTGATATGGAAACCATATCTCTATGGTTCCCATACCTCTCTTTTTCTCTAATGTAGTACTTGGATTTTAGGAACTAACTCTTATAAAGGGACCTATGGAACTTGTTCTTCTACCAAATATTGTATATCTTGAGCGTCAACTTTATCAAAGTAAATCTCTCTCCATCTATCCTTTTTGAGGATGTTCCCTCTATCAAGAAAGATAGCCTATCTGGCCACAATCACTTTCTTTTATTAGTGGTTGTATAGGTAGTATCCATTTTTTCATGGTATACCCTACAAAGATACACATAGTGCCTTAGGGTGATATTTTGTTGCCTGAAAAATCCTTAAAAAACACATCACATCAACATAAACATCTATGTGACAAAGTGGGTTAATTTCCACTCCACAGCTCAAAGGGAACCCCATTTTCCACCTTAGTTAGTACTTATCTTAATGTGTATCTCACAGTTTGCAATGCATATACCCAAAAGGATAATGGAATATTTTCATGACACATCATCAACCATACAATGTCCAATAAGGTATGGTTTCTACTTCACTAACACCATTCCACTATGGTCTAAAAGGTGGAGTGAGCTTAGAAATAATCCTAGACGCTAATAAAAGATCGATGAACACTTGGTTAAGCTATTCTTTTTCTCAATCAAATAGAAGATTCTTTATATTCTTACCAAGATGAATATCTACTTAATTAATGAACTCCTTGAATTTCATAATGGACTCAAAATTATGCCTCATTAATTATACATATCCATATCCACTCAATTCATCAGTGAAAGTACTGAAGTAATAATATTTACCTCTAGCTTCTACTAAAAATGGTCCACACACAGCAGTGTGTGCCAATCCTAGAGGCTCTGGGCCATTTCACCTTATCCAACAAATAGTTGTTTGGTAATTTTCCATTATAAACAAGTGTGACATCTATCATGTGGTTTTAGCTTAGAAGATTCTAAATAACCATATTGACAGTTCTTTGTTAGACTCTTCTTGTTTACATGACCAAGGTGGTGATTCAATAACATGGTGTTGTATGAGTCATGTGAATTGGGTATGTTATCAATTGCCAACAATTGGTTCTTATAGTTTAATACATAGAAATAGTTATTTAAATGCACCATACCATAACATATGTTCTTCTTATTAAAGCGACTACATTTATTTCTTAAATTTAAAATAAATCCATTTGTATCTAAACATGATACAAAAAATTATGTTCATGGTAATACTAGGTACATAATCAAATCCATGTAAAACCAAAATCATTTCCATCCGCAATATGAGGTGGTATTCACCAATTGATAGAGGAACCATCCTCACTCTATTAGAATCTCATAGATCTACCTTTCCATTAGAAATTTTCCATAATCTATCTGGTTCCTACATTTCAATACAGATGTGATCCCCAAAAGCTACATCTAATACCCAATGTGTTTAAATAAAAAGATTGCACTTGATAACAAACACACCTTTGGCATCCTTTTTCCTCTGGGTGTTGTTCCACTCCTTGTGTCCTTACTTGCCACATGCAAATCATACTGCCTCCAATTCCTTTCCCTGTTTCATGGAGCTTCTTCTTCTTGGTTAGACAGCTCTAGAAGGTTGTAGATTTTTTATAAATCTTATCCCCATATTCCTTGTCCCTCTACTTCCTATTAACCATAATTACTGTTGTTTTTTCACGCCTCATGACCGAATGAACTTGGATAATCATTGTAAGAATCATTGATAGACTCTTCTTAGTATAGATCATATTATAATTCACAATAAAACAAGAGAAAATATTAGGATGTGATTATATTATGAGGTCTGTACACAACTCATCAGGGAATTTAATCCCTCATAAGTCTAGATTATAAATGTATCCAATAAGCTTGACTACATGTGGTCCAGCTAGTATAGACTCTCCATGTTTAGTAGTGAACAAAGCGTTAGAAATCTAATACCTCTCCTATCTCTCCTTCTCTTGATAGAGATCCCAAAGGTGAGACATCATGCAATAAACATCCATGTCCTCGTGTTTCTTCAACATCTCATTTGTCATGGAAGATATCAACTGGGACTGATCATTCATATAATTATTCATACGTTTCTCTTAAAAATATATTTCTTTGTCACTCACCTCATTTCTAGGCGCAACTGGTAAGGGCACATCCAATACATAATGTTTCCTCTCATTGTGAAGGATAACCCAAAGGCTCCAATGATACTATTGGAAATCAGTGCTATTGAGAAGGTTTTCCTTCTTGAGTATAGATCGCAATGATATGTCTGATTTCATTTTGATTATTTATTATACAAATTATAATGAATAGAGTTTTAGTACTTTATCATGATAAATATAGACAAATAAAAAAAAATTCATATCTATTAGTCTCCCATTATTTTGTCGAAACCAAATAGCCCTCAACATTGGATTCATAATATACTATTTCATGGAAATTATAGTAGAGAATATCCCTATTTCCCAACACATTACCCAAACTAGGGTTGGTCATGAAATATTAAAGGTTCTCGGTAGGCATTCCAAATGCCAACTACATTATCTCATAGGTTCTTGATCCATTGAGTGGACTCCCATGTCCTGAAATCTTTAATTTTGGATTTTTTCAACCCTTTCCTCTCAGTTATAGAAAGTCCTAATAGGGTAGTCATCCCTTGATGTAAACTATTTTAACTCAATAAAAATCTTCTAATTAAAATTCCCTAATAATTGAAGGCACCCTAAATAGGGTTGGTCAAGCACATTGAACTATGGTTCGAATCTAGCCGAAGTAATGTAAGGCTATACTGACTTAATATTTAACTGAAGGATTTTATACTTTATGGGTAAATTTACACTTTTTATCTTTTCACATTCGTGTTAATGTTGTGTGGGATATACATAATTGATTAACAATGCATAGATATAGTTTATGCATATGCCATTTTTATTTTAGTTTCATCTTGTATGCTTGTTAGTTCATTAATTATGTGATCTCATAGAACATCCATATTAAATAACAATATGACTAATAGAAATAAAACAAATGGTAAGATCATGAGATTTACTATTTGATAGTTTATCTAGTGGTTGATAAACTATGCCTGACCTAGGAGAAAAACACCTTGAACCATTTATGGTTTCTGTTTAATGCATTCCACTTGTCCACCTTTGTATCTCCTTGGATTGGTTTTACCTCAGCTCCTTACTTGAACCACCTCCACAATCTTGGGTGCTTCATCCATTACATATGCTTTTAACTCACATGTAGGTGAGGGGTCAAGGGTGTTTACATAAAAAACCATGGGCATTCATGCCCTTCATATTAAGGAGGAGAAGACACGTAGGCAAACAATTTTAATTTAATGAATAAATTAAAAGGGAACCAATAACATTCTATGGTCTTGTCTAGCTCATGATCATCCACATACATGCATCAAATTACACTTCTAATAAAAATATAATTCAATTCCTTAATCATTCTTATTAATATATATTATGCTCTAATTAATTAATCATTTTATTTAATTAATCAATCATTTTTATCTTTTTTTTTGAATTTTCTTGATATTCTCATCCATAACCTTGTACATAATTTATGCCTTGGAGGAAACCTAATAAATACCATCCAAAACAACCTAGCTTGTATTTATACTTGTACACACTATATTCATTGTGACATGTATCATGCATGTAGAATTATAATTATAATACAACTTATATATTATTTAAGATCTTTTAAAATTACACTGACGTTAATTAAATATAAATATATATATATATATATCAAACACCTATCACATTTTGTGTCCCATATTTACACCCACACAAAGGTACATGTCTCAATAGTTTAGATAATTTAATAATAAATACTTAAATTTTCATAATCTAGAACAATTATACGGCATGTAGATCCAATTACACGATGTGTACACTCCTCGCCATCCATACGATGTATTCACCTAGGGAAATGACATGTGAGCTGTAAATTAGAAATATTCAGAGTACATAACATATTCATTGGACAAAACGCTGTGTAGACTTTATGTATCATGGTCACCATCTGGGAAAGATGTGTATGGGATACACAACATGACCATGACCAGTAGGGACTACACGTCGAGTCCTGTGGGACACACAACATGTAGACTAGCTGACTGTGTGCTAGTCTATCCTTGTCAACATTCAATGTAATAATTATCTACATAGCGTGTCATTAATGCACATAGATCGATTAATTGATAAATTACTCCTAATGTATTGATCATAATTAAAAAAAGTGTAGATCTGACTACATGACATGTATTCTTATGTTATCTAGACAGAACAATCAAAAAATCCTGATGATATCCTCGATTTAATTTTATTCATAAAAATAATTGTTTTTGATAGAACTGTGGGAAATGATAAGGTAGGAACCAATATTAAAATTCATATTTCCATAATTATTAAACAGTAATTGACAGACCAAATTATTAAAGTGTAAATCAACAATGAATTATTTAATTAATTATAAATGAAAATATGTCCCCTCTGATACCACTTGTTGGTTCCAGGAACAATGGAAATGCAGGATGCACATGTACCCAGCTTTACAAATATTCATAATTGATGATTAATCCAAGATCAATACAATGATGATTGTAAGTATCCATGTAATTTAATCAAATATAAAAGACAAATGAGAGAACCTAGAACAGAGAAGAGAGGGTTAAAATATTTTGTTTATAATTACTTTAATTAAGTAATATAATTACCCCCATGGTGAATCTTTCTTCATTGATGATTCTTACCATATGTCTGAGGTGTGACTTTATTGCAATGTAGAATCCATGGATTGGAATCCTTTAGCGGTGATCCACACAAGATCCATATATCTAAGGACATTGCTGAAGTAGTCTCCGAGTGCTAGTGCGGAAGATCCTTTCACTTGCGATGTTCGCATTTGATCGGCTTGAGAATTGATTCCAAAGCGTTCTCCTTGATCTGGTGGAGGAGGATCTCAATTGTTCTTGATATCATTTATAAGGACCGGGCCGTATTACATTACATAATCTTGATTTTTAACAAGAAATCATTTCCTTTTATCTGGAGTATGTTTTAATTTTTATAGCTTTAGTGAATTTAGAAATAATACATTCTTAACCCCACACATTGTTATAGAGTCGATACAATAAAAAAAGTTTCAATTTTTTTTAATATAAATCATTAATGCTTAAGACATGATTTCTTTGACAATTAGTCAAAAATTTAACTTGTCTTCCTTCGTGGTCTTACAAATCCTTATGACTTGTGAAAATATTTTAAAAAAACATGGGATGAGCACAAAAATACCAGTAAGGGATTTAAATGATGGAAAGAGAAAATTAACCCTGGAATACTTGAAACGTATGAGAACATTTTCAAAAGAAATAATTGTCACCCATATATACTTATGTTATAAAACATGATATTTACACAAGATCCACACAAAACAATAGAACATAAATATAATCATAAATTTATATTGCGGAATTACTTACATAACCTTGTAACCCTCTCAGCTACCTTATAGATTGTAACCCTCATGGCTATCTTACAATTTATGTAACCATCACAGTTACACATGGAGTAACCATACGACCTACCTATAAATTACACAAACCCAATGCACTGAAGGGAGAAATAGGTCCCACCCTTCATCATAAATATTTCCCAATAACCATAACATAATCATACAACATGAATAATTACATAAAATCATTGCTCTTGAATTTCATAAAAAAGAATGTTTAAAAGAGATTTTAAAAGGAAAGTCCCTTATAAATACCATATAATGGAAGGGGTATTTAATAGTGTTGATGGAATATGATTATATTCTATAAAAACACATAATTAAAAATAATTTAATCACAATTATGCACACAAAAAATTTTACACCACATAACTAATGAGGTTGAAGGCTACCCCAAAGAATGGAAATCAGGTTAAAAATTCCCTTACCTCAGGTTTTCATTACTTAAAACTCATTTAAAATTCGGGTATAATATTTTAAAGAGTGTTATTAATATATTATAAATCCATATCCATATTTATAATATTTTATATGGTCATTTCATGATAAAAGTGTATCCTTTAATTATTAGTGATTTGTTCCATGCACTATTTTGGGTGAGTTCTTTACATGATTTTCATGATCGGTTCGTGATGGGTTGTTCTTATCGATTGGAGGTGAAACTCCATAATTTTAATGGAAAGGTATTTAAATATATCCAGTACCATAATTTATAGCATTTATCATTTTTATGTTTTATATGAGGATGATTCATAAGTTAAAACTTTAATGATGTTTGTATATATCATTTCAGTGGTTTTTTGATAATAACAATCTCATTTTGTCTAATAAATTAAAACCAAGAGGAAAAAAGAATTACAGAACCATTTTTGAGACATAATACATATATAATTACATGGTTCAACCATTGAAATTGTTTCATGACAATAATTTAAGGAATTAATGATAATTGAAATCACATTGCCCATGATGTCAGCAATTCGACAGATCACAGTCATTTTTTTTATTCCTTGAATAAGTTATAGAGGATAAGAACAATGGTGATGAATTTTCCTTGAACACACTACTACAAATATGGGTATTAATAGCGCTAAAAATGGGATTTAACAGTTCTAAAAAAGCATTGTAAAGAATGGCGCTGATAAAGGGGGTACACCTTTATCAGCGCTATAAAAGCGCTGATAAAAAACCCTCTATCAGCCCTAAAAAAGTGCTGATAAAGGTAGAAATTATCAGTGCTAAGAGAGCACTGATAAAATAATCCTTTATCAGCGCTAAAAGAGAGCTAATAAATGATTGTTTTATCAGCGCTACTTTACTACTGATAAACTTATCTTTTATCAGCACTTCGTTAGCACTGATAAAGGTGTAGTTTATCATTGCTTTTTTAGCGCTGATAAAAGAACGATTTATCAGCGCTAAAAGAGCACTGATAAATACCCTCTCTACTGCTATGATATATCTACAGCATCACACCTGAATACCTGCAAAAAAAAATAGCATCTCAATAAGCCAATTAAAGAAAGTATACCCATACAAAATTAACTCATAAATCAAAAGAAAATTAGACCAAGTATACCCATACAACAATTATACCCGTACAGCAGTAACACATAATTTATAAGTTAATCAAGTACTTACAGAAATAAATTCAGAATTCTGGGGGTTTGGGGGAAGTTCAAGGGTTTGGGGTGGCTTTCCGGTTCAATCCTAAGGCTCCACATGGGTGTGTTTTATCAATAAATAAATCTTTGGACTTTCCTCTATCCACTATGAATCATGTTCTCAACATCAAAGAAGTTATAAGTTTTGTACACACACTGAGGTGCACATACTTGGGGGGGATGAATCTCATTAATAAACCCCCAATATTAAACCTACAATAGGTTTTTGTAAGTGCATGATCAGGAAATATCCACAACCTAGTTGAGAAAGAACATGAACAAAACTAATAAAAAATCCTCATTGATCCTCAAATCCATGACCATGACTAAACCCAAATTAATTTTCTAAGTGATGAAGTTTTACCAAGCAGTTCACGAGGATTGTGTCAAAATTATAAAAATATAGTTGATCAAGTCCTAACCCGTCTACATCAAGACACGTTGATTCTCAAGTATTAAACCTTGATAAACCATACCTACTTCATCCAATGTTAGGGTTTCTCTGAGTACATCATAGGAACCACACAAGACATATAATATACCATGGTCTCCCCACTGTATAAATAATTAGCATTGACCTCCAATATGTGAGTTTTATTTATACTCCATCATGGAAATCCACTTATGGGAGTTTTCTCATCCAGGGAATACCCTCAACAGTATCTCAGACCACCCATATGTGTTCTTCCAATTCCAAGGCATAAGACCAACAAAGATCTCATACCTATACTATGAGAGTACCCTTATATATGGAATAAAAGTAATAAGCATATAATATTTACCATATGGTAGTATTATCATCCAAATAATAATCCCTAGAAGCATATCAACCCTCCAATATGGGTGTATTCTAATTTGAGGCATAATCTATATAATCATCTCAGCCCTCCCCTATGGGATTATTTTCATTTAGTGAATATTCCCGATAAGAATCACATCCCACTCTTATGGTAGTATTCTCATTTTGGGAATAATACCTATATACATCTCATCCTGCCCCTATGAGAGTACTCAAATTTAAGGAATAAGACCCACAAGCATATCCACCATCCCAAATGGAAGTATTTTCATCCAGATATAAGCCCATAAGTATCATAGACCCAAACACACGATCACCCTAGTTTACCATGACAACCATGACTTAAAATATATGAGGCCCCTGATAGATCAGATGCCATGAAACCCATTTAAATGATCAATGCAATCCGAATGCATTTGGCCAGATTTTTGTTGGTCAGTTGTTGTTTTCAATTTAAATCGTGCCCATTTTAAACAAAATATAGACACTTTGAGTGATAGCGGCCACACCGTGCCTCGGATGGAGGTGTGGTTGACTAATACACATCACCAAGGACACTTGGATCGTTCTTATAAAATATCAATGCAATCTGAATGCGTTTAGTCGGATTTCCATAGGTCAGTTATTGTTTTCACTTAAAATCGTGTCCATTTTAAACAAGAGAGACCCTTTGAGTGACAGCAGCCACACTGTGCCTCGTATTGAGGTTAGATTGACTCATACATGTAATAAAGGACCCTTGGATAATTCTTATAAAAGATAAATTCAATCTGAATGTGTTTGGTCAGATTTCCGTAGGTCAGTTGTTGTTTTCACTTAAAATATTGCCCATTTAAAAAAAATAGAGACCCTTTAAGTGATAGCAGCCACACCGTGCCACAGAATGTGTTGGGTTTTACTTGTACACATCACCAAGGAATATTGGATCATTCTTATAAATGATCAATGCAATCCGAATGCGTTTGGTCGGATTTCTGTAGGTCAGCTGTTGTTTTCAATTAAAATTGTGTCCAATTTTAAAAAAATAGAGACCCTTTGAGTTATAGAGGCCACACAATGCCTTGGATTGAGTCAGGGTTGACTTTCATACGTCACCAAGGAGCCTTGGATCGTTCTTATAAATGATCAATGAAATCCAAATGCGTTTGGTCGGATTTCCGTTGGTCAGTTGTTGTTTTCAATTAAAATTGTGTCCACATTAAACAAGAGAGACCCTTTGAGTGCTAGCGGCCACACCATGCCTCAGATTGAGCAGGGGTTGACTCATACACGTCACCAAGGACCCTTGGATCATTCTTATAAAAGATCAATGCAATCCTAATGCGTTTGGTCGGATTTCCGTAGGTCAGTTGTTGTTTTCACTTAAAATCTTGTCCATTTTAAATAAAATAGAGACCCTTTGAGTGATAGCGGCCACACTGTGCCTCGGATTGAGGTATGGTTGACTCGTTCACATCACCAAGGAACATTGGATCGTTTTTATAAATGATCAATACAATCTGAATGCGTTTGGTCGGATTTCAGTAGGGCAGTTGTTGTTTTTAGTTAAAATCATGTCCATTTTAAACAAGAGAGACCCTTTGAGTGATTTCGGCCACCACATTCATCATATTGAGGCGACGTTGACTCGTACCCATCACCAAGGACCCTTGGATCGTTATTATAAAAGATAAATGCAATCTGAATGTGTTTGGTCAGATTTCCGTAGGTCAGTTATTGTTTTCACTTAAAATCTTGTCCATTCTAAACAAAATAGAGACCCTTTGAGTAATAGAGGTCACACCGTGCCTCTGATTGAGGAGTGGTTGACACATACACGTCACCAAGGACCCTTGTATTGTTCTTATAAAATATCAATGAAATATGAATGTGTTTGGTCGGATTTCCACAGGTCAGTTGTTGTTTTCAATTAAAATCGTGTCCATTTTAAACAAGAGAGACCTTTTGAGTTATTGCGGCCACACTGTGCCTCTGATTGAGGAAAAGTTGACTCATAAACGTCACCAAGGACCCTTGGATCATTCTCATAAAATATCAAGGAAATCTGAATGCGTTTGGTCGGATTTTCGTAGGTCAGTTGTTGTTTTCAATTAAAATCGTGTCCATTTTTATGAACAAAGACACTTTGAGTGATAGAGGCCACACCGTGCCTTAAATTGAGGCAGGGTTGACTCCTACACGTCACCAAGGACCCTTGGATTGTTATTATAAACGATCAATGCAATCTGAATGCGTTTGGTCTGATTTCCATAGTTCAGTTGTTGTTTTCACTTAAAATCGTATCCATTTTAAACAAGAGATACCCTTTGAGTTCCAGCGGCACACCGTGCCTTGGATTGAGGAGGGGTTGACTTGAAAATGTCACCAAGGACACTTGGATCGTTCTTATAAAAGATCAATGCAATCCGAATGCGTTTGGTCAGATTTCCGTAGCTCAGTTGTTGTTTTCACTTAAAATTGTGTCCATTTAAAAAAACAGAGACCCTTTGAGTGCTAGCGGCCACACCGTGCCTCTGATTAAGGAGGGGTTGACTCATACACATCCCCAAGGACCCTTGGATGGTTCTTATAAAAGATCAATGCAATCCAAATTCATTTGGTCAGATTTCCGTAGGTCAGTTGTTGTTTTCACATAAAATCTTTTCCATTTTAAACAAGAGAGACCCTTTGAGTGCTAGTGGCCATACCATGCTTAAAATTGAGGTGGGGTTGACTCATACCCATCACTAAGGATCCTTGGATCATTCTTATAAATGATCAATGAAATCTGAATGTGTATGGTTAGATTTTTGTAGGTCAGTTGTTGTTTTCACTTAAATTCATGTCCATTTTAAAAAAATAGAGACCCTTTGAGTGCTAGCAGCCACACCATGCCTCAGATTGAGGAGGGGTTGACTCGTACATGTCGCAAAGGACCATTGGATCATTCTTATAAAATATCAATGAAATACGAATGCGTTTGGTTGGACTTCCATAGGTCAGTTGTTGTTTTCACTTAAAATTGAGTGCATTTTAAACAAAATAGAGAGCCTTTGAGTGTAGTGGCCACAACGTCCCTTGGATTGAGGTGGGGTTGACTCGTACACGTCACCAAGGACCCTTGGATCGTTATTAAAAAAGATAAAGGCAATCCAAATGTGTTTGGTTGGATTTCTGTAGGTCATTTGTTTTTTTCACTTAAAATCGAGTCCATTTTAAACAAAATAGAGACGCTTTGAGTGGTTCAACATTCTTGCATGTTGTTGGTGAATATCATCTGTTAAAATGGGAAAATGACTCATTGGAGAAAGGTTGTTTTATTTAATAACAATTACAATTTTCTTACGAACATTTACATACAACAATGTTTCATCTTTTGATCCCCTTAACCCCTCTCTAAAATGACCACAAATTGTACATGTCCCCAAGTCAGATCTTCATTGTATTTGTGTACAATCTTCCATCAGGTATCTGGCCCACTCATTTCGGAACACATCTATATCTTCTTGTGAGTTTGAGTCTTTTTGGAATTCAGAGTAGTAATGCAAAATAAAAAAATAAATAATTAATAAATAACTTAAATGAACTAGTAGTTGTTTTTAAAAATACCTCTTTAGGGATGATAGTTTGCTGGTGAAAAATGATCTCTTTCATAAATTTACAACCATAATAACCACAATAATTATTGTTTGATGGTTTTGGACACTGCAAAAAATTTATCATTAGGAGAATAAGTAACTTGTGTTGAGATGTGTTTGGATAGAGAAATTTTATTATATATTTCCTGATATTTGTCCAGACGTAGTACTTGCTCGACTCCCTATGCTTATCCCCTGTCCTCATTCCATTTTTTAGATGTTAATGATACACCACCCTATCAAAATAGAATCCTCAGTAACAGATAATATATATTATATTACATGATGTTTAGACCTAAAACGTAATATGTAGTGTCTTACAGATTCATAAACTCCATCATGTGTGGTCGGTTTGATGTATATACTTGTTTTGAATCCAGAAAATAAATCTTCTGAGTATCCAAGATCACAAAAATTAGAAACCAATATTGCCTAAAAACTCAAAAAGGAATAAGAAATAAAAGAAGTGAAAATATAATTGATATTGTCTAATCGTAGTGTACTACCCCTGCATAGTTGGTATTAGGAAAATTCTGTCATCAGTAATCCTGCGTTCAAATGTTTTCAGCAAGCCGTTCAATATTGAATCCCTTTTTGATGGATCTATTTTTGTTAGGTGTGTTGATGTGATATGAGGACTAACCAGTCAAAATCTTGGCTCATGGAAAAATTCCTTCAATTTTTTTTCATAAATGCGTCTGTCAACAATATAAAATGCATTTAGTCATAATTTTCACATTAGATCGGCTTTTGGAAAATCAATTCATGGATACATACCTCATACATACATTAACAATTGTGACACCTAGCCAACCGTTTTCAAGGATTTCATTTACATTTTCTGTAGAAAAGAAATCTTGAACTTCCTCTCTGTATATATTCTCTTAGAAAACCACTATATGGCTATTAGCATCTTTTAGCTTCGTATCCACATGAGTCTTCAATGCTAGTAAATGTGGATAGAGAACATGTGTTGTTATTGTGATTTCAGTAGCTCCATGGGATCGGTTGGTCAATCATTTAGATGGTTTTGAGCCGAGGTTTGTCACCCCCTTCCCTTTCTCTGTCTATAACAAAAATCATTGGTTCAGACCCTATTTTCATTAATTCTTATGGGTTTATCTTGAAATGAAAAGGAAATAAATACCTCTTTGTCTGCATGTACTCTTACAATTTTTGACGGCCATTGCATTGACTGTTCCAATAGCCTTTTTGACCGTATGAATATCATCGTCGTCATGTGGAATAGGAAGATCTTCATTTGGCTCATGAGCTACAGAAATCATCACTTTCAGATGATCTTTCGGAAGTGGTCTATTATGAATTGTGGCATTTGGGATATTGAACACTATTGCCCTCGCTACAAGGTGATAGGTGGGTGTTGGAAGATATAAATCACAATCATTATCACCCTGTAGAAGATGAGTATGGAAAAATTATTAGTGTTTGTCTGATTCATATTTCATGGGAACAATTATTAGATTACTGATTACCACGTCTAAAATAGTTCTTTGAGGCAAATGGCTCGCCTCAAATCTGGTGGGGGGGGGGGATGTTCATGCGGTGGTTATTCTTATGTTATGGCTTCCCTTTGCTTCCCACCCATAAATGTTTCTAGAAACTCTCCCTGACATTGCAATTGTTCTTCAAGGGTTGCTATTTTTTTGCTCATTTGTTCCAATGTTTCATCTGTATCATCTATTTTTTTCTTCTTCTCAAAATATACTCGGGGTGTCACCCTAAACCCTGCACCACTGACACGACCATATTTTTCTGGATTCTTCAAAGCCGTCGATAATAAGTCTGTATCAGCTACTGGAGTAGCTGATTCCTGTGACTATCAGATATAGGAAAATAAATAATCATTTTTATGTAATAGCAATTTTAAACAAATTATTTTATCATTGTGTCATACTTACACATATTTCACACACTTTCTGTGTGTTATCATATACTAACTTCCCTTCTTTTTTCACACGTTCCTCCTTCCATAGCACATGACGTGGGATGGAAGTGCATTTGGTTTTAGAATCATCCATCTACTTATAAACATAGAAAAATAATTATGATGTTGTTTATTGGCATATAACAATATTATTGTAAATTTAAAATACGTACCATTTTCTTTTATAATGAAATATACCCTATTCTTTACGATAGGGGTATGTTGGTTTTGAAGAATGTTACTTTTTTTAGTACAAAGTTTCTGTTTCATAAATGAAATATTGAAAATCAATTTGATGAATACTGGTATCCTAAAACAACGTATTATCACTCACAATGTACCTGAAAATTCTCATCCCCACGACGACCAATAAATGCATCCCATGTTTCTTGGGATATCATGTGAGCATAGAAAATGGGTGGGTGCGAGTTTATTTTACCTTTAGAATATTTGATGTGACATCTTGTTAAAATAGTGAGAAAACCTTGATGAATCGTTCCTACAAGCCTTAGTAAATAATAATTGTGTGAATCGTCTACTATAAATGTACTCTGCAAGAGATTGAGAAGAGTAAGACATTGTTTCATTATTTTATTTTCTAGTAAATTAAAGAAATAAATTAATAATGTTATCGTAATTTCTTCCCAGACCACAGCCTTCATCCCAGACACAACATGGTGCCATGAATCTATGTCAATCGGCACGCCTTACCGAGTGAAAACTCCAATGTAGCTGCTAAACATAGCCTTGTTGGGATTCACATGTTGGCCTCATGCATTCCATCCGACTTCAAATTTGATGCCTTTGCTTTTCGCCTTAAGAATTTTGGCTAACACCATCAAACTACGACGCACCTATGATTTCTGCGACACTGGTTCGTCATTCCCAGCCATTTCATCGATATCAACATCATATATATGTTCATCTAGAATGGTATCAATGACATGTGTTGATGGTTGTTGTACCTCAACACTAAGAGCAGTAGGAGCTGCAGTAGTAGAATCAGAAGGAGGAGCATCAACAGTAGGATCCACAGCAGGAGGAGTGGCAGGAGCAACCGAAGCCGTAGTAAGAGCAACAGTAGCAACGGCATTAGCTGCAGGAGCAGTAGGAGCAGCAGCAGCTAAAACAGCAGCTGCATGAGAGACTTGTTCAGCCTCAGGGTTAGGAGCATCAGAATGTGCAGAAGTCATTATATGAAAAAGTGGTTGAACAAATAATTCAGATTACGTAAATTCTATAATGATAAGATAATAACATGAGATAACAAGATCTATATTACAAACAAAATATAACATGTTTACTGAAATCTATTTCTTTTTTCAAAGGTTGGAGGTATTTGACACCTCTATCAACTATCCAAATCCCTTCATTGTGGTCTCCTCTAACATACAAAAAATCATCTGCATTGGTACCGCTATGAAATGATTGCGACGTACCACTAAAAAGATCTTCCTAAACTAAATTTTCATCAGAACCGTCAGTAGTTTTGGACGATAACAGAACAATCGACCACTTTCTTTTTGCGGGATCTGGAACATAAAAATCTTGTACCGCTTGTGATGCCCTTATAAACTATTCATCTTTGTCCCCTTCTTTACTAAAATCAACTTTCACAAGTCCCCATTCATCTATTTTAACACCACTATTGTTATCAATCCATTTTCATTGAAAAGTCGGCAATTGGAATATCATATAATACAACTCCCATATTAGTTTGATAATGACAAAGTATGACATATTTTCCTAAATTGGATTTCTGTCTATACTACCTGAAACATGCATCGCTTCAGACACTAGTGTAACTCCTCTATTTTTCATGGTAATATCATCATCATGTTCATCTGTATAGAATGTATAACCATTAATTACATAACCATTGTAAGATAATACATACACACTTGGTCCAGCGGCTAGCCATCAAAGACGTTTGAAATTGAATTCAGATTTTCATCCAACTGCATAAAAATATGGTTCTGAAACCATCCTTTAAACTAGTGATTATGTGTATCTGATAACCATTTTTCCTCCCTCAATGGATTCAACTGCCTAAGAATTTCTTTGTGAGTTTCAATATATGGAGAAACATCCCAACTGTTATGAAAAACATAAAGATGAGACTACTCCTGATCTATAATACTGATTGTCACAACTTCTCTTCCAGAAAATCCCTCACCCTCAATGTGTCGAGTGTGACAAGATTTCGGGAGACCAATTCATTCCACATCAGATAGGTATTCAGTACAAAATTCTATGGCTTACTCAAAAATATATCACTTCACTATATAACCCTCTGTCCGACTTTGATTTTTGACATACCCTTTCAAAATCATCATATATTGTTCAACAGGATACATCCATCTATAGTTCACATGACCAAAAAGTCGAATCTATCTCACCAAGTGAATCATCAAATGAACCATCATATCAAAGAATGATGGTGGGAAGAACATTTCTAATTCAAATAATATGATGACAATTTCTTTTTACATAGCTGCCAATTTCCCCGGGTCTAAAACTTTTCAACATATAGCTTTGAAAAAGAAAAAAAGTTTGGTTATCTTATGACGAACATTCTTGGGAAAAATGCAACGTAAAGCAATAGGAATTAGATCTTGCATCAAAATGTGGAAATCATGTGATTTCAAAACATTTAACTTCAAATAATTCATTGACACAATGCTCATGATATTTGATGAGTACCCCTCTGGAACCTTTACATCATTGAAGAAGTTTCAAAACTGAGATCTCTCTTCCCTAGAAAGAGTATAAGTAGCTGGAGGAAGAACTATTTGATTTTCACCCTTCACAGGAGCCAACAATTTTTCGTATTCCAATGTCAACCGTGTCCAAACTTGCCTTAATTCCATCTTTTGTTTTTCTAGGGGCATTTAGAAACATTCCGATATCACTGTCACATACTTTTTTTCCACATGCATCACATAAAGAAAATGTCTGATGTACAAACAATTCCAGTATGGTAATTCAAAAAAAACTGATCTCTTTTTCCAACCGATATTTGTAAGGTTTTTGAAAATGGTTTACCAAAAATAGTGTTCAGATCATTTACTGTCTCAAACAGATGATCACCTATTAGTGGAGATGGTGTTGCACATTTTTCTGAACTTCCATTGAATGATTTTTTCCAAGATCGGTACTTAAACCGATGAGGTAGAAATCTACGATGTCCTAGAAACATAGATTTTAATGAATTTGTCAACCTAATTGATTCTGTATCTTCTTCACACATGGGGAACCCTTGAGTTCCTTTAATTTTATAGCCTGAAAAATTTCCATAAGCAGGGAAATCTTTTATTGTCCCATACAACATCGCTCTCAACGTGAAGTATTCACTTTTATAAGATTTATAAAACATTACACCTGAGTCCAACAATAACATCAAATCCTCGATCAAAGGAGATAGATAAACATTAATATCGTAACCTGGTTGTTTTGGTCATGATATTAGCATAGATAACATGATGAATTTACACTTCATGCATAACTAGGGGGCAAGTTATAATTTACCAACATAACAGGCCATATATTATGAGTGCTGGTTTGAAAATCAAAAGGATTCACCCCATTTGTAGATAATGCAAGATGAAGGATTCGTGGCTCTTTTCCAAATTCAGGATACTCATGATCAATTTTCTTCCATTGAGGAGAGTAGGCTGGATGACATAATAACCCATCTTTATTTCTTTTATCTGTGTGTCACGACAATTGTCATGCAGTTTATTCACTTCCATATAGATGCCTAAACTTTGGAATGATTGGAAAGTACCATAAAACATTCGTAGGATTGGATTTATCTTTCTTGTATCGAGAAGGCCCACACTTTAGGAATTCTTTAAGTGTTTTTTTCTCTTTGCAAAACAATATATAGTCTTTCAGGCAGGCATATATTCTTTCAAAAATCATTCCCATCGAGTGTAGAATTCTTCTAGATTCATATGTCCGGCTTGGGAGCTCATTATCTTCAGGGATCATGTCATTGAAGAGAGAATGTAGTTCTATAAAACTGACATCACTCCATATTTTTCCTGCTTTCAATTTATACAACTTCAGTGCAATTGACAATGTTGTATACTTAGTGCAAGCAGCATACCATGGCGTCTTTGCACAACTCTTTAACATATCAATCAATTTTGGGAAATCATGGAGTTCATCTTGAATTATCTTTGTCATTTCCTCAATACGATCTATGTCATCATTGACATCTATAATCACATCCTCCATATGGTCTTCTTCATTATCAATATTTGTATTCATATCTGACGATCCATAAAATGCAGTTTTATCCCAACCAGTATCTACATTATCAATTTCTCCATGTTTATTCCAACATTTATAACTCCGATCTATTCCGTGAAATATAAAATGTTCTTCCAACTCCTCTGGAGTATGTAGTCTAGAATAACAACAACGTAAACATGGACAAATGATTTGAGAAGGATTCTTCGCATGATCCTTTGCAAACATGATGAACTCTTTCACTCCATTCTCGTACTTTATTGTTAAAGGATTAGTATCCATCTAATCTTTATTCATCTCCATCCTATTTGAATCTCAAATATTAGTATTTATGGTTTAATTAGACAAAACCATATTTCCAAATACAGTAGAAGAGAACCACTTCCTTATAAAAATGGAGATTAATAGAGCCTAACCATAAGTATTTATTCATATTCATTAAATATAATGACATTAGATTCATTATAGTTTCCTAAAATAAACCCAGACCAAACACAAGAATAATCCAGAATGATACATCTACCACTCCTAGGTTTCTGCCCTATATTCAATATCATCATGCCTAAATACTCACTGCTGGTGGAAGTGAAACCGTTCTTGATGATCATTCCAAGAAGAAATGGAAACCAAAAGGGGGGAGTGAATCAAAATACCCCAAACAAGATGGAAAACATGGTATTTGAGAATAGGTTAGTGGATTTCATGTTGGATAGACACCTATCCAATAGACTCCACAAGCGGTGAGGCCCCTACAGTTGTTGCACCAGGTGAAACTGTCACCTGAGAAGCTGAGATCAATGAGGCCCTTCCCAGCCATGAACTGAACAAAATCCATGATGGCCTTCTTTTGGAATGGGCTTCTACCTTTTCTTTCCTATGGGTTGGAAATGACATTAAAGACATCCCCAACAAACAATGTATGGTGGTCGGGATCGAAGGTATTTTGTTCAAAATAACAATCAATCCCCCTCAATTTTTTAAAATACCAATACCATAAACCATTTAAAAACAAGACATTTTAATTTATTTTGGAAATAATTCCCAAAAAATTTCAATAAACAAACACATGCCAAACCATTTGGAATTTTATTTAATGAATCAACATATATTTATTTTAAACCATGATTTTCATTTATAATATCAAATCCATCAACGGTAGAAGGAAACCTTATTTATTTCAATGAAAAAGGTTAATTCACAACAAGATACCATCCATTCCATATATTATTTTCATTAATAGGGTTATTTTGTGCTTCCAAATGATCAAGACGGGTCTAACCAACCTCAAATGGATAAAATATGAATTCATGAAACACATGAATCCCAAAAAAAAGATATATTATAGAAACACCCACATGGAATTTGAATGAGTCTACTCAAATGAAGGACATCATACATCTCCAACAACATCGATGCTTTCTCATATACAACGTCACCACTAGCTAGATAGTGGCCCTCACCAAGAACATCATACATCTCCAAATAAGAGACTACAACCACTAACCATGAAGAACATCATAATATGTAAATATACTAAGAACACATCCCTTCACACAAATAAGAGACTACAACCACTAACCATGAAGAACCACTAAGAGCATAATTTGAAACCTAAGGAAAGGTACACCCAAAACATACCAATGAATTCAAATGAAATACTTTCTAAACCAAACCATTGAAATCCTCAAATGTTCCTAAAATCAAACCCCAACATATCTCCTAATAAAATTCATTGATAACACTATTTCATGGACTATACCCATTTAGACCCCTCTACTGGTTTGTAGATTATTGTGTTGTGACCCCCTAAAACCATGCTCTAACATTTCATGGGTTAGTGACTGCACCGAGAGTTTGTATCACCACCATGTGCAATGTAATTCTAATAATAAATAATTGATATAGTTTAACATCAATTTGTATAGATGATTTTCCGAATGATACCAAGTGAAAGTTAGTAAGGTAAATATGTGTGATAAGACATTTTTGGTCTATCTAAAAGGGGATATAGCCAAATGAGTGTATTTTGGATTCACAAAAAATATGAATCTATGTGGTATATGGTTTTTTAAACTAGTAGGAGTATGGACCACTTAGTTAATATGATCCTCTATGTGGGGGAATGTTTTCATTTAGAGTATGGCCTAATATGTATGGTTCCCAAAGAATAAGGCCCATTTGAATTGGATATTTGGGCTCATGGGTAATTTTTTGATGCCTATACTGGGGAAATCACTCAGGCTTGAATCTGTTTCCTTGGGCTAGCCAAAATCCTCATAACCTACCTTACCTATTTCTAAAGGTGGAAAGAGTCCACCTCCATGGTTGATAATATTGTCCACTTGATTGGAATGGGAATATGGGATGTTAGATTTTCCTTCTATAGTTTTCTTCTTGGAGTATGATTACTATTCTGGGTCTCTGTTCCAGATATCAGACATGTTTCTGAATATAGTTTTTGGTTCTACTCTCTAGTGGACACAAGTTAATTACAATTATTATTCTAGATACAGGGAATATACTTTTAGTTGAATATAATAATGGTGATGAGTGTATTGATAAACTATAAAATTCAACTAAAATTGAGGTTATTAATTTTTCATTAGCTCGTGAAATGAGGTGTATTATCTCTAATACATGAGTCATACCATGATTGATAATTGGTAACTTATTCTTAATGTATAAGGAATTAAAGACTTATAACCTCTATAATCTTATGCTCATTACACAAGGTGGATCACATTTTTCATGTGAGGAATCTACACCAATTTGGTTCATAAAATATATTCATAGAACATAAGGATATCTATACTCATCAACTAATGAGTCGTGTTCTTATCACACCAGGTAGGAACATAAGATCATCTACTAAGGGAAGTGTTTAGAGATCATATCTTAATCACATAGGGGATTCTTTGACACATCTCCCAAGGAATATCATTCTCCTCATGTGAGGTATAATCCTAGGATCATTACCTTGGAGATGAATAAGAGATCTTATGATCATCACATAGGGGATTCTTAGGCATATCCCCTAATGAATCTATTTATAATCTCATGAGGTTTAATCAAGGGAACATTATTTGAGAGATAAAGAAGAAATCATATTCCCATAACATAGGGACTTCATATTCTCGTCACCTAAGGCAACCAAGGATTATCAACTAGAGTTGGATGTTTCCTCAATTAAGAGTGGTCATAGGTTTATATCTCGGTAAAGGAACTCAGATATTTTAATTTTAAAAGAGGGAACCACCCGATACACTCATCGCGTAGGGGTGAGCATAGTTTTATAGCCACCATTTCATTTTTATCCATGAATTTATTCAATTCCCACCAAACCCATTTCAATTTCATCATTAACCACTATATTCTATGTCACTGGGAAACTAAAAGGAAAACCCATATCAACTAACGATGTCATCTCCCACAATAACCCCCTCATTAAATCTTTTTAACAATGGAAAAGTTGATGCTTCCCCATTGAACGATTTACCACCTCAACCATCTCACATTTTTCCCTAATGGAATATATCACAACAAAACTAACAAAAAACTTCTCAAACAACCCCACCAAAAAACAATGATGATTTTCAACAATAAAAATAAACAACCACCATGTTCTTGATAAATATAATGAAAATTAGTAAAAACATGTGAATCATCCCTTGTACATCATTTTCCATCAAGTATGGTTCATTTTATTCAATCAGTCAATCCATAATACTCAGCCAAAGAATAAAAAGAATGTTAAAAAGTGATATAAAAATGGGAGAGGAGAACAATATTGAAAAAATATTTGGAAAAAATGCCTTAAAGGAGGTCCGGAAAACCGAAGTTTGAAAGCATTGCAGGCGGCGGAGGTCCGGAAAACTGAAGCTCGAGGGTGGCAGAGGTCCGGCAACGTGAACTCAGTGGGCGGCGGAGGTCCGGCAACGAGAAGAGAGGGCGGCAGCGGTCCGGCAACGTGATCTCAGCGAGTGGCGGAGGGGAGTCGCAGGGTTCCAGAACTGGGAGAGCTATAGGTCGCGATAAAATGAGGGCACTGTGCAACCAACTTTATAAAAAAATGCACTAAAGTTATATCAGCGCTAAAAAATCCCTGATAAAGACTACCTTTATCAGCGCTAACATTTTAGCGCTGATAAAGGTGTCCTTTATCAGCGCTTTTTTAGGGCTGATAATATTACCCTTTATCACCGCTAAAAAAATGATAAATCCTTGTTGTATCAGGGCTAAATTTTTAGTGCTGATACAAGGAGTCTTTATCAGCACAAAAATTTTAGCACTGACAAAGGAGTTATTTATCGGCACTTTTGTAGCACTGATATAGGGCCTCTTTATCAGCGCTACAAAAGAGCTGATAAAGAATCCATGTATCAGTGCTAGAATTGTAGCGATGATATAGGGTTTCTTTATCATCGCTAAAATTTTAGCGCTGCTACACGGTAAACATTATCAGCGGTTTTGCTTATAGCTAATATAAGGGGGCGCTTCCCTTGCCCGCTATTGTAGTAGTGACATGAGAACATCAAGAATATAAATTATTTTTGTATATTTCGTGCCTCTTGGGTAAGAGGAGATGAAGAAATTATAAGAAAAGAAAGGAACTCAAAATAAAATAATAATTGAGAAATCCCTTACAAATATTCGGCAGCCTGACGACTATGCAACATGGAATTAGAAAACATTAAAAAGAGAGGGGACAATGGTAAACCATCCATAAATGAATCATAATACAGAATAGATAAAGAATAACAAGGAAATAAGAACATGGTATGGAAACCTGAATGTTATACCTCATAAAAGAGAACTTGAATGGACAAAGAAAGAAATTGATAATTTTCATAACTTGTAACGTAACTCCTAGAACATGAAGGTTGGGACCATGAGGAATTTGGGAAACCTTGGGAGGACTAATATGGAGTTAAAGAAGGAATATATTCATTTAGGAAGAATTGGGAATGAATTTAATGAATGAATGGGTTGGTATTGATAGAAAAAGTGATGAATTATTTAAATAATTTTCAAGGGACACCTCATTAGTGGTATTTGATAACCCATGGGCATTTCCAAGGTATTTTCCCATGGTATAATCCCCATGGGAAACCACAGATATTATTTAACTATACACAAGTCGACCGGATTTATTACATCAAAATTACATCATTACTGATGTCATTAACACACCGAAACTCAAAACTGTATTTTTTTTACTATTCACTAAAAAATCAACTATTTTAGAAAAACTCTTAAAATGCACCCTAAACATTTATCAATGTGTATAATTAAAAAATGAACTCCATTTAAAAAAATCTATGTATGATTAACTTTTTTATGAAATAAAATCATACTTGATTCAAAAATTAATAATTTAAATTCTATAACTGCTTTTAAATAACATTGAAAAATTAACCATAAATTAATAATCTTAATTCCTTAAGAAAAAAAATATTAAAACAATTTAATTTTAATTACGGTCATATTACTATTGATATTACTATTCATAAGGGTATGTTACTATTTACCAAAAAACATGTTAGTTTCATTAGACTCCAAATCACTTACTGAACACATATGTAGATGATTATTTCTCAAAATTCAAAACATTGAAGTAGAAAATTATGTTTAAAGGATAGTTATAATTATCTACTTAAAGAAATGTTTCCTGCATTCAATTTATTTTTCGAAAACCTTGTGGTGTTACGTTATCCCCACCTCCTAGAAATTGTTTCATTGCAATTTTTTTAATTATCAAACAACTAAAGGTTTTTTCCCTCATTGAATTTTTAGACTCACATGTTTCTTTTTCAACCATGTGGTTCCTCTACAAAACCCTTACCGAGTATATTACCTTATTCCACTATACCTGTACCCATCAATCAAGAATCTGAATTGGTTTCTCTTCATAAAAAGGTTCTCTTCCAACTAAACTGCTTCTGGGATCAAGGAATATGATGAATCTGAACATACTTTCTCAAAATCGAAACATGAAAAACATTGTGTACCTGAGGAAAACTCGGTGGAAAATCTACTCAGTATGCAACTATTTCAAAATTTTCCATGATTTCATAAGGACTGATGAATCGCAGACACATATATCTTTTCTTACCAAAACACATCACACTTTTCAAAGGAGATATTTTAAGGAAATCATGGTCACCTACCTCGATAGATAAGTCTTTCCTTCTGTTATATGCATAACTTTTTTTCCTACTCTGATCTGTCCTCATGTGTTCCTGGATAATATTCACTTTTTCATCCACTTCTTCTACTAATTTTGGCCCAATCATCATTCTTTCACTAAATTTATCCCAAAACGCTGGAGTCTAACACTGCTTCACATACAGTTCCCTGAATGGTGCCATTTGTATACTGGAATAAAAACTTTTATTATAACAAAACTCAACGAATGAAAGATGTTGATCCCAACTTCACTGGTAGTCTATTGAACAAGCTCGATGCTTATCCTCAAAAGTCTGAATTGATCATTCTGACTGCCCATATTATTGAAGAAGAAAAGCTGTACAGAAATTTAATTCTATTAACAATGACTTCTGATGCCCCTTCCAAATGTTAGAAATGAACTTTGGATCCTGATCTGATATAATGGAAAGTGGAACTCCATGTAACCTGACAATCTCATTTAGGTATATTCTAGAAAGCTGATCCAATGACATTATATCTCGAATAGAAATAAAATGTGAAGATTTTGTGAACCGATCAACAATAACCCAAATCACATTGTTACCTCTATAAGTATTTGGTAGTCCCACCACAATGTCCATGGATACATTCTCCCATTTCCACTCTGGCACTAGTAAAGGCTGAAGCATCCAATTCAATATCCGCCACTATGCTTTAACCTATTCACATGTCAAACATTTCATGATAAAATCATCAATATCTCTTTTCATTCCATCCCACCAATAATACTCCAGAAGGTCTCTATAAATCTTAGTACTGCTAGTATGAAGTGAAAATGGAGAACTATGATCTTCACAAAATAATTATTTCTTCAAACGTGAATCACAGGTCACGCACAACATTTTTCCACATCTTGAAACACAATCACTATCAAGGTTAAATTCTAGAAACTTACCCACTCTAACCAATTCCACCTTTTTTGTAGCTCATGTTCTTCCTCTGCACTTGCCTAATTCAGTCTAATAATTATGACTACACGGAAACATGAGAAAAAACAGTGGTAATTGCTACACCCAAAACATCTATGTCGAAATACATAAATTCATAAATCAAGGGATCATATTCCAAACATATCATGGTTAATGAGGCATGAAGTTTTTGACTCAAGGAATCCACCACAGTGTTTTCTTTTCTAGGATATTAATTGATTTTCCAATAATAATACTTTATCAGTTCTAGCCATCTTCTCTTCCTCATGTTTAGTTCCTTCATAGTGAATATATATTTTAGACATTTATTGTCATTATATATTTTACATTTGGATCTATATAAATGATGCCTCCAAATTTTCAACTCAAAAACCACAGATTCCAATTCCAAATCTTGTGTGGGATAATTTAACTCAAGAGGTTTATATTTTCTTGAAGCATAAGCAATTACATGATCATTCTGCCTCAAAACACTTCCAAGTCCCTTCAAAGGAGAATCAGTAAAGATAGAAAACTCACCATTTTAGGAAGGAATGGCCCAAACTGGGGCCTCACCAATATCTTCTTCAATTCCTAATAAAAGATATCACATTATTCTATCAAAAAAAATATAACCCCTTTTCGTGCTAACATAGTTATCAGGATAGATAACCATGAAAAGTTCTCAAAAAAAATTCAGTAATAACCTGCTAATCCAAGAAAAATACGAATCTCTGTATCATTTATAGGTCTTGTTGATTCATCAACCACTCTTTTTTGGATGGATAAACTATTATTCCATCATTATTTACAGTGTTCACATGAAAATAAATCTGTCACAACCAAAAATCACAATTTCAGAATTTTCCATAAAGTTTATTTTCTTTTAAAGTTTGTAAAACAACCCATAGATATTTTTCATGCTCCACTTTATTTCTGAAAAAAACAGAATGTCATAAATAAACACCACCAAAAACTTATTCAACAACTCATGATATATTCTATTCAAAATATTTATGAATACATAAGGGTCATTTATTATCCCAAATGGCATAACAAAAAATTCATAATGCCCATATCTAGTATGAAAGGATGTTTTCAGGATGTCATCTTCCTTCACCTTCAGCTGATGGTATCCAGATCTCATGTATGTCTTGGAAAAGTACTGAGCTCCGTGGATTTGATCAAACAAGTCGTCGATGTGAGGAAAAAGACACTTGTTTTTAATAGTGATGCTATTCAAAGCCCTATAATCAATGAAATTTCTCATGGAACCATTATTATTTTTAATGAACAAAATAGGATCTCCCCATGGTGAAGTGCTTGGACAAATGCATCCTTTATCAAGAAAATCCTGCAACTAATTTTTCAATTCATGATGTTCTATTTGAACTATACTATAAGGGTGTTTTGAAATTAGATTAGTATCAGGAACTAAGTCAATTGTATATTTGACTTCCTGTCAGGTATAACACCAGTCAACTCATCAGAAAAAAAATCAAAGTATTAATTTACCACTGGAACATCATTAAACTAAACAGTTCCCTTATTTTCAACAATACGAGGAAGATAAATTTCATTTCCATATTTCAATAGTTTCTCATATTCTGGATATTTTATCAATTTTATGGGTTCTTTCTTGTAAATGAACTGAATCTCGTTCGGAAAAACAACTTATTTATCAATACAATCAATCATTTCATGATAAAAAAGACAATCCATTCCTAGAATAACATCAAAATCGACAAAGGGTAAAACAACAAGGTTGGAAGTTAAAGTATTTCCATAGACCACAATTGAAAGATTATTATAATTCCTCTTGGATATAATATTTCCTCTTGATTTTTTAGCAACAAGTTCTGGTATTATTTTTTGAGGTGATATTTCCAATTTTCGTGATAATTTCCCATAGATTATGGACTGTGTAGACCCTATATCAAACAATAATTTAGCAAAATCTGAGTGAACAATCAAAGTACATGATATGACTACATTTTATGGAACAACATCTACTGATATAGTTGCATCATATCTCACTACACATTTCTACTTATAGTCTAGATTCTTTACATCATTTGGATATCTCTTCAGGCATGCATTTTCCTAGTGACCCATCTCACCACCTTTAAAACACATTACAGTTCTCTTATCAGGACTAGTAATTGGATCATTTTCATTACAATATTAGGCCATATGTCCAAAATTACCACATTTAAAACACTTCCTATTATTGTTAATACATTCACCAAGGTCCTTCTTACAACACATTTCACAAACTGTAAATTATATTTTCTTACCATCTTATTTCATTGGTTGATTCTTACCCATAATATTACATCTATTCCCCTTCTTCTAATTATTTCTAAAATAAATATGATCATAAGAAAACTCCATCTCTACCCTCTCAGCACATCAGTAATGTTTCTCGTAACTTTTGAATTCACAGGTGGAAAACTCCCTTAGATACCTTGGATTCAATCCTGAGTTACAACACTTGATTTTCCTATCAAGATCCAGAATATTATTTGGATGATACCTCAGGAGTTTAGTGATTTTAGCTTCATATATAGCCACTGAATATTCCTCCTTTTTCTAGAATTCAAGTAATTTCTTCTCTATCCGATGTCACATCACCTTTGGAAAATATTTTTCTAGGAAAAGACTTTTAAATTCATCCCACTCAATGTAATCAATATCCTATATATCCCAGAAATTCATTACCACTGACCACCACTAATCAGCTTCGCCTTCAAAATTATATATAGAACGAAATACCTTTTTATTATCTAAACAACCCATTACATCAAATATCAATTCAAGGGCCTTAATCCATCCTTCAGTCTCTACTAGGTCAGAAGATCCATTGAAAGAAGGAGGGTGTTGTCTCATAAAATGTTCCACTATTGTCATGTTCTGTTTTGGAACCTCTATTTTTTCTCTTTCATGGAATCCACCACCATTTATTTCTTTTTTCAGCTAAGCCATTACATTAACAAGCTACTTGGTTCCAATCCCAACTATTCCAGTGTGCATATTCCGAAGGTTGATATTCCATAGGTGCCTCTCCTCTTCAGCTTCCTTGTTTAATCTACAAAAAACCATTCCGAAAAAACATATCTTATAAGAAGAAAAAAGTTAATCCTTAAATTCAATATCATTTCAAATTGACCCTATAGAAAAAAGCATTCATGGTATTTATTAACATCATCCTAACCCCTAAAGTTATCAAAACTGTCCTCTGATATCAACTATAAGGACCCGACCTTATTATTATTTTACATGGATTCCTTAATTGTCTTACACATCCTTATGTACCATGAAAATAATTTAAAAATCATGGTATGACCACAAAAATATCAGTAAGGGATGTAAAATAAGGAAATATAACATTAGTCCATGAATACTTGTAACGTATGAAAACATTTTCAAAAGACATGATTTTAACGCATATATACTTACGCTGCGAAACATGATATTTACACCAGATTCATACAAAACATGAGACCAAAAACATAATCATAAAGTTATCATGGATAATTACTTACATATCCTTGTAACCCACTCAGATACCTTATAATTTTTAACCCTCACAGCTACCTTACAGTTTTTGTAACCATTGCAGTTACACTTGGAGTAACCATACACCTGACCTCCAACATACACATACCCAATGAATTTGAGGGATATATAGGTACCATCCTTCATCATAATTAATTAACAATAACCAGAACATAATCATATGACCTTAATAATTACATAAAAACAACACTCTTAAATTTGAAAATATATAATTTTTAGCATATGTTTTAAAAGGAAAGTCCCTTATAAATATCATATAATTGAAGGGGTATTTAATTGAGTCAATGAAATATGTATATACTCTATAAATACACATAATTAAACATAATTTAATCATAATTAACTTCACAATAAACTGAAACACCACTTAAATAATGAAGTAGAAGGCTAACCCAAAGAAATGAAACCTGGTTAAGAATTCGCTTACATCGGGTTTGTCCTACTTCAAACACATTTAAATGTCTTTTATAATTATTAAAAGAGTTTTATTAACATATTAAAGAATCAAATACATCTTTCTAATACCATATATTATCCTTTATTCACATCATTTCACTCTTTAGATGTTAGTATTTTGTTTATTACATTGTTTTGGGTGAGTTCTTTACATGCTTTTCATGATTGGTTCATGATGGATTGTTCTAGTCAATCAGAAGTGAAACTCCATAATTGGAATGTAAAGTTATTTAAATACTTCTACGTACATAATTTATACAATTTATAATTTTAATATTTTATATTTGTATGATTCGTAAGTTAAAACATTAATGATGTTTGTTTAGATCATTTTAGCGGTTTTTTGAAAATAACGACCACATTTTGTCCTATAAATTGATAGCATGAGTACAAAATAATTACAGAATAATGGATTAGATATAATAAATATATTATAATTTGGTTCAAACATAAAATTGGTTTCACATCCATACATGATGGAATTAATGAAAATTTAAATCACATCGTCCATGATGTCGGTAATTCAACACATCAAAGACAATGCTTTTATTCCATGAATAAGTGCGAGAGGAGACGACTGATGATGATGAATTTTCCCTAAACATGAGGGAAAACATAATATACACGTTTTATGGATATTTAATTCCTCTTGGGTAAGAGGATATGTGAAAATAATAAGAAAATATAGGAACTCAAAATAAAAGAATAATTGAGAAATCCCTTACAAAAATTCGGTAGCCCAACAACTATGCAACATGGTTTTAGAAAATACTAAAAGTAGGGGGAAAAGGGTCACCCACCAAAAAATTAATCATAATACTTAATAGATAAATAATAATAAGGATATAAGAACATGGTATGGAATCTTGAATGTTATACCACATAAAAGGGAACTTGAATGGAAAAAGAATGAAATATAGAATTTTTATACCTTGTAGAGTAACTCCTTGAAATGGAAGGTTGGGATCATGGAGGCTTGAGGAAACCGTTGGAGGACTACTGGGGAGGTATGTAGACAATGTTGAATTGAGGAATAATTGGGAGTGATTTAAATGATGGAATGGGTTGGTATTTATAACAAAATTGGGGGATTATTTTAACATTTTCCAATGGACACCTCATTAGTGGCATTTGCAAAACCATGGGATTGCCCACGGTATATTACCATGGTATTAGCCCCTTGTGAATCCTCATATATTATCTAATTGTAAAAATTTCCACCCAATTTATTAAATCATTATTACATCATTAATGATTTCATTAACACACCGAAACTAAAAACTGTATTTTATACTATTCATCGACAAATCAACTATTTCAAAAAAATCCACAAAATTCACCCTAACCATTTATTGACGTGTAGAATTTAAAAATGAACTCAATTTTTTAAATACAATTTTCTAAATATTATTAATTTAATTTTAAATTAAATCATATTTAAATAAAAAATTAACAATTTAAATTCAATAACTGCTTTTAAATCACATTGAAAAATTAACCAAAAAGTAATTATCTTAAATCCTTAAGAAAATAACATAATAACACAATTTACTACTTATTAGGTTCATATTACTAATCATAAGGGTGTGTTACTATTCACCAAACCACAATTTTGTTTCATTAGTCTCCAAATGACTTACTGAACAAAATTATAGATGACCATTTTTCGAAATTGAAAACATAAAAGTAGTAAAATTATGTTCAAAGTCTAGTTAAAATTATATACATAAAACAATGTTTCATGCATTCAATTTATTTTTAGAAATCCATGGGGTGTTACAACATTATTGGAGATGTAATATTTCTCTATGCTTGAGAGATTTTCTCCATGGATGTTTTTACACATAATGATTTGTCAGCCGATGGAATGTCCCCTTGGCGTATATAGAGAATAATAACATCATAGGGAATTTAATTCACAAGGTAATAATAAATAATAAGTACATGTTCCATTAAATAATTTATTATTCCATGTGAAAAACCCCATGTCAAATAAAAATTTAAATTCTATTATTTTCATCACATGTTTGTAATGAATTTAATTCACCGGGTAATGATATATAATTTGTATAGGTTTCGTTTACATAATTTATTATTCCGTGTGAAAAAACCCATGCAAAATAATAAAATAAATTTTATTATTTTTATGAAATGTACTTAAAATTGAATATTATATTTACATATTATTTAACCAATTAATATTTTACATTATTTCTCAAAAGACCCGTAACATGGTCCTCCAATCATACTCAACATTTACCTGGACTTTAATAATGAATATTTATTTATTAAATAAATATAATTACATTATTCACTGATAAATGAAAATTTATTATGTAATATATTCACTTGAATAACTGGAAATTAAATAAATATTATCAGACATACTTGAATAATTATTAAACCATAATCAAGAATTATATTTTTTCAACATTGTTAAATAAATATATTATTTAACTGAGATACTGGATACAATTTGTCTATAACCATGAAGGCCTCTTTCATGTTGGCATTAGTTGGGAATTCATAAATTCCAATATTAATATCTATAAATGGGTCAAGGAACCTATGATAAAGAATTTTATGTCACAATGACATGTTACCTCACAAGAATGCTTACCATGTAATATAATCCCTTTTCGCGGATATCTCCAATCAAGAAGGATTCATGCGTGTTCCATCAACCTATGTGATCAATTTCACATTCTTTTATTTCCTTAAATTGAAAATTCCTAGATAATTTCATGGCCATGGATTTGGTAAGGATATATCAGTTATATCAAAGGGCTTGAGATATATACTTCCATAGAAGTGAAAAATCCTTTTTAACATTATTCATTAATGTAGTATTTCTCATGATGCACCCAACATATACTACATGTCCGTGAACATCTATCATCATGGGTTTGGTCAGTAAATCAATGTGTGTGATTGATAATGCTCATTAATAATAATTTTATTGTCTATGGACCAATAAAAACATCCACAGATAGTAAAATCCAATGACACTTTTGAATGTGGATTTCCTACTAACATGTCTTGTTCTCATAAAATCCTCCTGGATATTACTAAGGGAGCCCACCATGAGAAGGTGTCTCGATGTTTCATGAGTCCCCAATCTGAATATATTCTATTTTTTTGTCCCATCAAATTATATTATCCATACATAGAACATATTTCCAAGTATAATGTCATGGAACTTCTGGGTTCTAATTATAACAGGGATCTGCAATGACTTTATTGTGCGATATCTATTCTCAGGACATTATCACATACTATGTCACACATATGAACAATCATGAAGTGATTATGAGTTTATTAATATTCATACAATGAATAAATTTTTATCAAATAGCACAACGAAGTTGTTTTCTAGGGCACTGACTCCAACATCATGGACATTTCAAATTCAAATTTTATGTGATTAGAAAAATTCTTCCATTGATACATGATTTCTTCCATTAAAAAATAATATCATACATATACAAAAGCACCATAAATTGGGCTTTATGATAATTATTCACATAGATATAATGGTGGACACCTCCTCTTTTATGCTCAAGCTTCTTTAGATAATCATCAATTCAAGATGACCACGATCATGGTGCCTACATCAGAACATAGAGAGCCATATTTAATCTACAACCCCTATTCTCATCATTTCTGATCATAAATCCTAATGGTTGTTCAATGTAGACTTCATCTTCATGAACTAATTGTAAGAATACATTTTTGACATCCATCTGATAAACTTTTTTTCCTCTAAATTTCCATGGCAAGGAAAATACTGATCAACTCTAGTCAAGATACTAGAGAAAAAATTTCATCAACATCAATCACTTTAATCTATGAATAAACATTATACTCTATGAATTCCCTATTTCTGGTCACATTTACATGATCATTGAATTATACTTTAATGATCCACTTTGTTCCATTCACATTGTGATTTTAAGCTCTCTTGAAAAGGTATCATGTTCATTCATGGTATTTACCCATGATTGTTCATCAGATACTTCTTCAACCAAAGTTGGTCGCACAGTTGATAGGAAAGAGAAATGTGCTTCATTACTCATTGTTATAGTCTGTGTTGGTGAGGTCCACTACCCAATATTGTTGGATTGATCAATTTATACTCTTCTATTTCACATGTGAGGTTCATATGAAGTTTCATAAGCCAGGGCTTCCACTTCAGATTTTTCTTTTTAATCAACAACATTTTTTGAGCTTGGAATGTTTTTTCAATCCATCTACTATTTATTCATCTGAATCTAAACCCTGAATAGTTTCTTCTTAATATTCTACCATATCATTATATAAGATCCTTGAGGTATTTATGGTTTTATCTTTAATGATCACTTAATCATAATTTTTCACATTTCTTCCATGACAATTATTATAAAATTTGTAGTCTTTACTCTTTATGGAATATCCTAGAAATATTCCCTCATTTAAAGCATCACCATCCATTACTAGATTTCTATATTTGTTTTAGATGAAAAATATAATTTTAAAACGAAACTTTAGGTAGGGATTCCCTATATACAATAACTCATTTGGTGTCTTGGCTTCTCCCATAAAAATTCTTGTAAAATTTTGAATGTACACTACTACGTGAAAATCCTTTTTCTTGTATTAATGTGAAACATGATTCTCAATCATCACAATTCTATCCATATTGTTAATATGTAGATTTATTTGATAAACAACTCCATTTTTTTCTGGGGTTCTCATTGGAGCCACCACATTATTTATTCCATGGTTTTTAGCTAATTTAAAATTTTAATGGATTTTTATTCTCCTCAATTATCAGATTATAGATTCATAATTGTATAAGTAGTTTTATTCTCAACAATTTATTGATAAATTTGCATTCAATTATTCACATATTGTTTCCTATGTACAATCATTACACAATCTATTCTACTATAATCATGGATAATAATAAATACTTACCTTTCTCCATATATTCGAAACATATTTATCAGACCACATATGTCGTTGTGGATAAGACCAATCAGATTTTATCCCAATTTATACTTCAGCTGATTTGAAATCCTAACCATATTTCTTCACATGCATAAAACACATTTATTTTATAGACAATTGTTTATATTGGGATTATTGATAATTGTATTAAGATTATATGTATTCCCTGATATATTTATTAATGTTACCCAAACTATGGTTCAACAAGTAGTTTTATTCATCAACTGTTAAGTAAAAAATGTTTCCTTTACTATCAACCTGGTATAAGTTTCCATCTATTCAGTATTATCTCATGAGATAATTAATTGTCCTTCCTTTTATAGTGAACCCATTTTGATTAAAGGTCACTATCAGTCCAGAGTCATATTGTTTACTCACATTCAAGATATTTTAATGCAACCCATCTATATATAGAACTTTAGTTTTCCTGAGGTCTTAATTTTCTAGTTTGGTACTTCCACTGCCTTTGATTTTTAAAGCACATTAAATTTCTAAAATTCAATATTCTATCAACATTTTTCATAATATTATTTAAAATATATATATTTCCTATCATGTGGGATGAGTAAACTATTTCAAGAATCTAGGTTCTAATGTTCTTTTCTAGCATTGATAGATATTTTTACAGGTTTTTGTTTCATAATTTTCTTCTTTTCCTTTCATGAGAGTATTTCTTGGGTGCTTTAGAAATATTTCCTTTCCAATATATTTTCAATTTTCGTTGTTTCATAATCATCAAGTTATTATTTTATAGTAGAATACCTATTTACTAGAGTAAATTCAATTGGTTGGTGTGTATTGACTTTTCTCTGAGGTTTGTAGGTAGTGTTCCTTCATTTCCTCTCCTGAAATGAATAGATTTATGGCCACAATTAGAACAATGAAAACAATATCCCTATAAAGTATTTATTATATATTATATATGATATGGTGTTATTAATATTTGTTTACATAAAAGTGATTCTCTATTTAGATAGCTCCTTTCCTTTATAGAGTACGACATGGTGTGGCCTAAAAAGCCAAAAAATTGAAATTTCATAAGATTAAATGTCTTATCACTTATATTCCTCTACATGTCCCTTACTTTGTAAAAGTGTTTGATTTAAAATCATATCTGGATAATTTAGGATAATTTTTGGTTATTTTTTGTTTTATTTGATGCTTTCTTTGTTAGAACATTAGGTTCCTTTGTGATATTTACAACATTATGATTCCCTATATTTTGGATCACTTGTTTCTAAACTTTAATTTTTTAGCATCATATCCAATTCCAATTTTCCCCATAAATGTGTATCTGTGATCATTCAAGGTAATATCTACTTCTTCATAACAACCTTTAGCTACTTCTAAATGTTTGGCATCTGAGAATCTTCCAAACAATAATTTCTTTTTTTTTCCACCGATTTTGATTTAGTTCTTAGTTTACTCCTTAGAGTGACAAATCTTATTCAATTCCCTAAAATTTATTATCCTTATCCTATAATATAAATATAAGGTCATTGATTACATTTTACTATTCATTAATATTAATCTTAAATTCAGAAAATTATTCAAAGACTTTAAGAGTTATTGAATTATCTTCTTTCCCCTTATTCCAGTCGATAAATTTCTAATTCAAACTGATCAACACACTCTAATGTATCTTAATGAATGACTTTCATATTCATGATTAATTTTCATTCAATGTCAAGATAATATAGATAATACTAATATTACAACTTAATATCATTAACACTAATCAAACTTATTACCATTATCTTTAGAAGGATTAAAATTTTCAACTGTATCCCTCATTGAAGATTGGGATTCATCATTAAAATCTGGATCTACATCCTCCAATTTTTTTTTACCATATTGTAATTCATTGCAGAATAAACACTTTCTATGTAATTTATTTCCTAATTTAGAAGTATCCCTTTTAGGGGAACCTTTTATGAGGTTTCTACATGATTGTTTCTTCTCTTTATTCATCAATAAACTTCCTTGAGCATTGAGATGAATTGTTCCCCACTAGACCACATAAAAATTTTGAAAGAGGGAGATTTCCTTCAAATCTAACTTTTAATCTCATAAATTTCTTGGAAAAAACAGAAAGTAGTTCATCTTCATCATTATCATCAACAAAACTATCCCTGGAAATCTCATGTTTTTCCATTGATTTAAATTCCATTTACTTTCTTACTTGATATGCTGAATCTTCTAGTTTGTCTCCCATTTTATAACCCACTATACTGCTTAGTATATTATAAAAATAATGTTTAGACGTATCCCTTTCTTCAAGGGTGGTAACTTTTGGTTTTATATAAGTGGAATTTTTTTCAAAATATTCTTGAAAATGTCAAAATCATTAATTTCATCACTAAGTCCTAGAATTTCTCAAACAACATCAGTAAATTAATTAAAAATTATATCTCATTTTCATCAAGATGCATTTTATGATCATCGAACCTATTCTGAAAAATATGGAGTTCGACCTCCTTAACCTTTTCATTGCTTTCATATATATTTTCCTGTTTTTCCACATAAATTTTGCTGGTGTGAACTCATCACCAATAGATAAATTTTATCAGATAGAGCTATAGAAAGGGAATTTTGTCATTTGGAATCTACATCAAGCATTTTAATGTCTGTTTTAGTCATAGAAAGACCTATTACATCAGTGAACTGAACCCCCTATGGAGTAGAAAAATAATCTTCTATCCAATGGGTTATGAGATGTAATCTCATCATATTCTTCCAAATCTATATGTTTCTTCCATAATAGAGGGTTACACCGTTAAAATTCACTCAATTGTCCATGAAAAATATAGAGGACAAATTTAAATAAAATAACATCCCACTGATAAGACTCGTTGGACCCCAGACGACTCTGAGATGGGAGGGATGAATTAGAATGTCATCTTTTTCTTTTAAGGTGAAATATCTTATTCCCATGTTGGTAGAAACTTGTTAAACACATTGGATGTAATCATACAGTAATAAAACATTTACATGTGGAGAGATAAAAAATAGTTTTAATTGGTTCACCATTAAGGGCTAGTCCAAAGAGCATAATATGATATTGTACCCATTATAAATAAATCCTATAATATTCACTAGTTGTGGAATATAGATGTTAATAAATTAACACTATTCTAGTAACCATACCTTTATATAGTTTTATAGAAAGTAAACTACTTCCCTCAAAAACCTCTCATCGACTCCCCCAAGCTCACTAAATTGGATGATGTCTTACATAGTTTAATGACTTGACAGTCTCTTTAGTAGAATAGAATTTTAGTATTTGTCCTTGAATATAAGGAGACTTTTCTTGCACTATAGTTTTGATATGATTCACATGAAATAACTATTCACATAAATAATATTTTTAACTCTACAATTTGTGAATCTCTTAGCCTTTGTGAACCACCCTTTATGTTTCAATAAAATTCCAACTTTCGAACCCACACGCATTCATGAAGCTCCTTGAGAAAGATTCATTATGTATCTAACCCAATCCATAATGAAAAATACCTTTGGGGAAAACTATGTCACCATGGAATAACCAGTCATCCCAAAAAACCTTTTTTCAAGATACATAAGCAATGGTCAAGACTAAGATAATATTTTCTCAATGTTCAGGATCACAATGAATACTTAATTCTTGAATCACTTAACGTTAATGAATTTAGAATGATTGACCCTTTATTCCCATTATTTTCATCTAAAATTTAGTGTGGGTAGACACTTATTTATAGCCCCAACCTTCTATGAAGATCCCACACCTCCAGTAGTCTTATTGTGAACCTCTAAAAACTTGTTTGTGAAGATCCTCTATTCACGAAGCACTGTAGAAATTTAACCAATTTGTGTGGATTCTTTTAGTCATATAAAATCACTATCACACCATCCAACATTCTTGAAGTTCATTTCTAATTCCCGAAATCTTCACAAATATCAACCTCCACAAAACCCAATATTTGGGAAACTCATGCCTTTACTATATTTGAGACGTGGTAATACAGAAAACCCACTATTGGAGAAACAATTTCACAATGTTCCATACCTTCGCAAAACATTTTCCTTCCTCCTAGTTTTGAGCCCAACAATTTCACATACCATAATGAATGACTCCACCTTCAAAACTATAGTTATATTGTACTATAAGATCATTTACTGTACTGTAAACCTGGAATAAGTTTTCATCTATTAAATATCATTTCATGAGAGAATTACTCATCTGTCCTTTTATAGTGAACCCTTTTTTATTAAATGTCACTATCAGTCCTGAGTAATAGTGTTTACTCACATTCAAGAGATTTTAATACAAACAACCTACATAGAGCACTTCATTTTTTCTTAGCTCATCATTTTCCAGTTGTGTACTTCCATTTCCTTTTATTTTTAAAGCACCATCATTTATAAATATCACTGTTCTATCATCATTTTTCATTAAATTATTAATAAAATATGTATTTCCTACCATATGGGATGAGTTTCCTGTTTCAAGTATCTAGGTGCTAATATTCTTTTCTAGATTTGACTGTTATTTAAACAAGTTTGTATATCTTAATTTTCTTCTTTTCCTTCCATGAAAAACGTGATTTGGTGGAGGATAAATAATTCCATTCCAATTTATTTTCAATATTCATGGTTTCATCATAATAATTTTATTATTTTATAGCAGAATACATATATACTAGAGTAAATTCTCTTGGTTGGTGGTTATTGAATTTTCTCTCAGTTTTGTAGGTAATGTTCCCTCCTTTAATCTCCTAAAATGAATAGATTTATAGATATATTTAGAATAATGAAAACAATATCCCTATAAAGTATTTATTCGATGTGATAAAGGATATGGAATCATTTTTATTTATTTACATACAAGTTATTATCAATTAAGATAGCTCCTTGCCTCTCTAGAGTATGACATGGTGTGGACTAAGAATCCACAAAATTGAAATTTCATAAGAGTAAATTTCTTCTCACATATATTCCTCTATATGTCCCTTACTTTGTGAAAGTGTTTTATTGGAAATCATCTCTGGATACCTTAGGATGATTTTTAGATATTTGTTGTTTAGTTTCATGCTTTCTTTATTAGAACATCGGGTTCCTTTTTGAAATTTACAACTTTATGATTCCCTTTATTTTGGCTCATCTGGTTTCTAACCTTTAATTTTTTAGTATCATATGAAATTTCAATTTTCCCCATACATTTGTATCTCTAATCATGCAAGGTATTATATACTCCTTCAGAACAATGAATAGCTATTTATAAAAGATTGGAATCTGAGAATCTTCCAGAATACAATTTCTTCTTAGTTTCCCTCGATTTTTATTTAGTTTCTAGTTTACTTCTTAGAGAAACAACTCATATTCAATTACATCAACATTATTATACTTATACTATAATCTAAATATAAGATCATTGATGACCTTTTCTTATTATTTAATATTAATATTAAATTCATAAAATTATTCAAATACTATAGAGTTATTAAATTCTCTTCTTCCCCTTATTACAGTCGATAAATTTATAATTCAAAATGATCAATATACTCTAAAGAATCTTCCAGAATAAATTTCATCTTTATGATTATTTTTATTTTAATGTCATGATAATCAAGAGAACACTCATTTTACACTTTAAGATCATCAACACTAATCAACTAATTATATTTATCTTTGGAAGGATTAAAATTTTCAACTGTATCCATCATGGAAGATTGGGTTTCATATTTAATCTCTGGATCTATAGCCTCCAAAAATTCATTATCATCTTGTTATTCTTTACAGAATAACCTCTTTCTCTTTAATTTATTTCTTAATTTTGGTGTTTCCCTTTTGTAGAAACCTTTTATGAGGTTTTTAAATATTTTTTTCTTTCAAATTATTCATCTATAAATTTCCAGGAGAATTGAGAGGAATTGTTCTCTACTATACCAAATAAAAAATTGGAAAGAGGAAGATTCCATTAAAATCTCACTTTTCCTCTCATAAATTTCGTAGAAAAAATAGAAAGACTTTCATCTTCATCATCATCATCATCAAAAATATCTTTGGAAGTCTCATGTTTTTCCTTCTTTTTAAATTCCATTTCCTTTCTTACTTGATATGCGACATCTTCTGGATTGACCCTCATTTTATAACCCACAAGACTATTATGTATATTATCAAAATAATGTTTAGATGTATCCCTTTCTTCAAGGGCTGTCAAATTTGGATTTTATAAAAGTGGAATCCTTCTCAAAATTTTGTTTACAATGTTAATATCATTAATTTCCTCACTAAGACCTAGAATTTCTAAAACAACATCAGTAATTTGGTTAAAAATTATATCTCATTTTCATCAGGATGCATTTTCTGATCTTCAAACCTATTGTGAAAAACATGGAGTTTAGCCTCCATTAATTTTTCATCACCTTCAAAATATATTTTCTAGTTTTTCCCACATAAATTTAGCTAGAGTGAACTCATCACCAATAGAAAAATTTTATCAGATAGATATATAGTAAGGGATTTTGGTCGTTTGGAATCTACATCATGTATCTTCCTACCTTTTTTTTCATAGAATGACCTATCACATCAGTGAACTGAACCCCCTATGGAGTACAAAAATGAACTTCTATCCAAATGGTTATGAGATTATATCTCATCCAATTATTCAAAATATATATTTTTTGTCCCTAAAATAGGGGTACTCCCCAAACATTTAATAAATTATCCATCAAAATTATAGAGGACATATTTAAATCAAACAACCTCCCACTGATAAAACTTTTAGGACCCCAGAACACTCTGAGAGGGGAGGGATGAATCGGAGTGCCATATTTTTCTTTTAAGTGGATAGATGTCATATCCATGTTGGTACAAATGTGTTAAAAATATCTTATGTAATAGTACAGTAATAAAACATTTACATGTAGAGAGATAACAAATCAGTTTTACTTGGTTCACCATCAAGTGCCAGACCAAAGAGCATAGGATGATACTATATCCATCGTACATAAATCCTATAATAGTAAGTAGTTGTGGACTATATATGTTAATACATAATCACACTATTCTTGTAACACTACCTTTATAAGGTCTTATTGAAAGTACACTACCCCCTTGAAACCCTCCCATCGACTCCCCCTAGCTCACTACATTGTATGATGTCTTACATAATTTAACAACTTGATGGTCTCTTTAGTAGAATGGAATTTTAGTATTTCTCCCTGAATATAATGAGACTTTTCATGCAATATAGTATTGATTTGATGAACATGAAATAAATATTCACTTAAATAAGATTTTAAACACTATTATTTATGAATCTCCTAGCATTTGTGAAACCCCATTTATGTTTCTTTAAAATTCCATCTTTCAAACCCACACATATTTGTGAATCTCCTTCAGAAAGCTTCATTATGAATCTATGAAAATTCAAAATGATAACCCCTTTGGGGAAATCTATGTCACCATGGAATAACCAGTCATCACAAAACTCCTTTTTCCGAGATATATAAGCATTGGTCAACATTGAGATAATCTTTTCTCAATGCTCAGGCTCATAATGAATTCTTAATACTTGAAGCTCTTACCCTTCATGCATTTATAATGAATCAAACTTTATTACAATAATTTTCATCTAAAATTAAGTGTGGGTAGCCACATATTTGTAGAACCATCCGTTTTTTATGATCCCACACCTCCATTAGTCTTTTTGTGAACTTTTAGAAACATTTTTGTGAAGATCCTTTATTCACGAAGCACTGGAAAAAATCAACCCATTTGCAAAGATTATTTTAGTCACATAGAATCAATGTCAAACCATCAAAAATTCTTGAAGCTCATTGCCAATGCTCCAAATATACACAAATATCAACCTCCACAAAACCCTATATTTGAGAAACTCATGGCTTTACTATATTTGAGACATGGTAATACAGGAAACCCACTTTTGGAGAAACTTGTTCACAATGTTCAATACCTTCGCAAAAACTTTTCCTTACTTCTATTTTCAAGCCCAATAATTTCATAAACACTGATAAATGACTAACCTTCCAAAATATAGTTAGATTGTACTATAAGATCATTTTCATAACAAAATCCCGAATCAAACTAGTGTGGATTGACAACAAACACAACCTAGACTCTATTTCCAGCTTTGAAAGGCGTTGGTTCAAATAATTGGTTATGACAATACCTTCCCAATAACTTAAATAATTTCATTAACTCATTCTATAATCCATATTTTGGTCATAAATCCAACATAATAATCCTTTTTTTGAAAACCAAATGATGTTTTCCAAGGAAGTGGTAACATCCCTAATCGATCATTTTATATTATTTGTTCCTCCACCTCCATCAATTATTATAAAATAGTTCTGATATAATAATATTAGTATACTATATATACATATTTTTTATTATGATAATGGAATAACCCAAATAATTCTCCGCTTCTATTAAATGGGATACAAATTCATCATTCATGCGTATGGCACACTACCCCCTCGCGAACCAATGTTATTCATTTTATATCACCTCCTCTGATGGATGGATATAATGATGGATTTAATATTTATATATGGTATATATGATATTGTTTTACCTCTGTAATTATAATCCCACATCTACCTTCATACTGATGAATTTATTTGGAAAACAATAACCTCGCTCGTGTATACGGTGGACTACCGCTTCGTGAACCGATGGTATGTGTTTTCATTTAGGATTTAATTGGATGGTAATATGTATAGATTAAAAGAATAAATATGATATTTTTAACATAATTATATTTGTTAGTATTGATTCCACATTTATCTTATTACTTTCTAGTTCATGGGGGATACAATAATGTCGTTTTTGTGTATATTAGAATATTTCTTCACAAAGCGTTGTGATTAATTTTTCACAAACGCTTTACATAGAAGGTAATACATATAGGACTAAATAAGAATAATTGATATATATTATAATAAACTGATACTATATTGGTAATATAATATTTATCGTACTTTATTTCATTCAATAAATTAAATGGATATTTAATTCATGCGTATGTACTATCTACAATATCTATGAATGGTGTATTGAATTTTCTATATATAACTTTTATGCATTACGCTAAATATATATATATATATATAGAATATAAATTATATTTATATCACTTTTAAAATTATATATATTATATTATCATGATCAACATAATAGTAATGAAAATAATAAATCAAAATATACTTGAAAAAAGAAATTATTACATAAAACATGATATTAAGAAGAAATAATTGATAGGTGGGAAATAAATTCCATAATTAAATCATATATGGTATGATATATATAATAATGGTTATTTTTTATATTCACAAAAAACTTATATTTATTTTATAATAGGTTCTAATGTGTATAATGGGGTTCGGTACTTAAGGTTATGGATTTTTATCTCACTTTTTACTTTTGTGAGGCACATTCCATATTCACCTCCTATTTCACTAATGTGGTGCATATACTTCCCATGAATGTATTTTAGGATTATAATACTAAAAATTTATTATATTTATGTAACTGTTGTAGGATATCTCTTTCATATAGCATATTATTTAAAGAAAGTTTATTTTCCTAAAGAAATATTCCAATTGATTTTACTTTCAAAATCATTTTTAATATGAAATGACATCCTTTGAGGATACATATGATTTTTTGGGGATATAAACCTATGATACCATATTTATTATTCCTATATATGTTTTATGTTTATGATGACATGTTTTTATAAAGACCATTCCTATTGCATAGGTTATACCAGGATAAAATTATTATGAAAACTACATTTTTCATTGGTTATTATAAAATGATGAAATGATTATGAAACTTATTTCTTTTACATAGGTTATGATATGATGAAATGTTTATGAAACCAAATTCTTTTCATGGGCTCTGATATGATAAATGTTTTATGATTTTATGGTACATGTATGTATGATTTCTATTATGTGATTAGGTTGGACCAATATCTCCCTCTAATGCATTGGGTCATGATTAATTTTATATGAGCTCAAAGGGTACACATGAGGTTATCCCAAGCCTGAGATAGGTTACATAAGAGGTTAAACCAATCCTAAAAGATGGTATGTGAGATGTTATCGTGTATTTAAAAGAGCGTAAACAGGAGGTTATCTGAATATTTAGGTAGGTTCATGAGTGGTTAACCGAATCCTAGCTTGTTTTGAATGTCCTGGTGTGTATCCTTAACATAAGATTTTTTTCTTATGTATATGCTAAAAATCAAGGTCTTATGCTGCTGTTATGATCTTATTGACCATGTTTCTTGAGTACATTATGATTCATGTGTTATGAATATCCAATATTCATACCATGACATAATATTTTGATAATTAATATGAAAGGTATGCTTTTTATATTTTATGAAAATGTTCTCATACCCTTAAGCTCGTTTTATGTTTAGGTATTTCTAATTTATACCCTTACTGATAATTTTAGATAACCCTTTCATATATTTCCTTTATGGTGTCATGAAGAAAATATTTAAGTTGGGTATATTTACAATTTGTAAAAAAGGGTAATATATTTATTAGAGATGTTAACGATATTTCACTAAATAAGATGATTGTGTACCTAGTCCCAAAGGAACTAAATAATTATGATATTCATTCATGTGATTATGTAATGTAATGAACAATCATCTAAAATAGGTAATATATATTTATGATAAGTTTGGATCACTACATAGGCCGCAAAAAATAGTATTGAATCTAGTTTCTAAGGTATGTATATTTAGAATCAGACATAGGTTTGTGGGTATGAGGAATCTAGGTTGGTATTAGTGTCTTTAGATGATTTTATAAATTAAGAAATGATAGAATTAGTAAAAACCATATGGATAATTTTGAATATAGGGAAACATCTTAATTGTTTTGTTATAGTAGAGAGTGTGTCGTTTACTAGAAATTAAATCCTAATTTGGATACCAATAAGTGGATATTTTCTCTGGATTAACTTTATCAAGGTGTAATAGCCTTGAAAAATAATGGATAAGTATTAACTCAATCATCACTCGAAGAAAAATTAATAGTACTAATGACACATATTGTTTGACACTACTAGGGGATATTGTTTTGATGATTCACATGATATTTATGAACAATTGTGAAATATTTAAATTGAATTCAATGATTATATATATATATATTACTAGTTAAGTAAGATTGGAAAATGAATATAACCTAGTTCAGAATAAATTAGGTATAGGTTAATCAATTTTTATATAATGTTGAACTTTGAGTTTCATAGGATGAAATGAAGGTGTAATAGGAGGATACATATCAGTGTTGAGTATTCATATTTCAAAGATCAATTGCACTGATTTTTTAGGATATTATAAAAACCATTTTAGATTTATTATTTAATTGGAAAAAGGTTCCTAAAAATTATGTTGTGTACAATATGTCTCTAGAAACTCTTAACGAATCATATTTTTTTTTTTTTGAAAAAGTATCTTATTCATACAAAATATAGTTAGCTTTATATGTCATTAGAAATTATAGATTGATTCATGTATATATTATAGATATATTTAGCTATTTTCATTAGTGGGTGATAAATAAAAAATGTGAGGATATAATTTATATAAGTGGGATAAAGTAACAACCCATGTTTTTTGGAACATTTTCATTCCTTAAACTGTAACTTTATCTATCTTATAAATATTTTTTTATTCTTTCAATAAAATTAATACTGAGTGGAATGAATTTATACAAGACATGACACAAATTAACAACAAATTATTCATTAATAATAGAACATTACAAAAAGATTACATGATAATAATTACAACATTACAAGGATGGTTACATACCATGAATGATTACATCTACTAAAATAACATAAATTAAAATGGTAATGTAAATATATGAATAATAATATAATTAAAATTAAGTGATCCCTTGGATTAATTTTTTCTTTCAGAATCACTATTATTAGAACTATACCTATAATGAGAAAGAACAACGTCATAAAGAAAATCACGTAATCAAACCTATAATGAAAATTGTGGGAATGAGAAGTATTATATAAGAGATAATAATGGAATTAATTTATAAGGAGTAACGTTTCAATATAGTATTTATAAAGAGAAAACGGTCCTTGGAAATACAGTCATTCGAAATATAGTAATTTGAAATATGTTCAATGGATATACATATATATAATAGCTATAATGAATTTTTTCATTTTTTGTAGCAAATTAAAAATAAAATTACTAAAAAATAATAAATAATGTAACAAAAATATTATATTTAATTAAAATATTAATTTTGAGTTTTTTATATATATTACATAGTAATATTAAATTATGATATGATTATTTATAAAATGAAAAAAAAAATTAATATCATATATTGATAAAATTAAATATTTACCATATAAATAATTATCTGTAAGGGTATTTGATAAATATTATTTAGTATAAAAGTGTTATTTCATAATTAATTGTTTTTTAGGTGTTGTGTATTATTAATTAATAGCAAATAAATAATTATTTTAAAAAAATTTAATTATAAAATATATAAGAAAATAAATTAAAATCCAATCAATTGTTATTACTGGATAATTACTAATAATAAATTCATTTTGTGCTTAATGTATATATTTTTCTTTAAACTATTTTGATATGTTATGTGTGTTTTTGTTAAAATTATTTTTTATAAACTCTATAAATTGAGTCTAATAAAATAGTTTATACCTTTTTAATAATTATATAATAATTTCGAAATGTGCCCATTTTTTCCTTTTAACGTACAAATAATTTACCGAAGTAAATATTAGTCTCCACGGTAAAATAGTTATTTATAAAGGAAATATGTTAATAAAATTTATGTAATTTATATCTAAATAAATTAAATATATATATTTTACATTATGAATCTAAAATAAACAATTAATGTATAAAAAAATTTAAACACTCATTTAGATAGTAATTAATAGAAAACTATAATACAAACACTTAATGTATAAGAAGATATTTTTTTTAAAAATTAAAATTTTTATATATTTTATGTTTTAATTTATAAATTAATTGTATATTTTTAAAATTTAGGATAAGATAAAAATGAGTAAAAAACATGAATCCTCACATAATTTTTATTAATAATGGTTATATTTTATTTTTAGTAAAAAGTATACTTACCATATTAAATATTTAATCAAGGTTAACGGGTTAAAAGTTGTAATCTACCACGAATTGAATTTTACAAAATTAGAATTACACATAGACATTATATAAGAACATTTTTAGGTATTAAATAAATACCTACATTTATCACCAACATTTATTCAGCTAACTCACCTAACTCCCATGTGATTTCATCTTTCCCCTTCAGCAGACATTATTTTCCAGGGAAATGTCCATGATTATCACTTATAAATGGTGCTCACTTCCACCCACTTCATGCCACACTTATCCAAAAAATTACATTGAAACCATACATAATTTTACTCTCCTAGTTCCATTCACCATGTTTTTCATTATCTAATTATATTTAATATTTTCAAGTCTAATATTTCCCATAAGTGTTTCTATAAAAGATTAATTTCCTCAAAATGATAATTTTTACTCCCTAAGATTCACTTCCATATATTTTCCATTCAACCATATACAATTTTATAGAAAAATTAGTATTATAATTAAAATTGTATCATTAGTATACAAAAATTTTATTTTATTTATTGGACAAACATTATGGGTCTCTTTCCCATCAATTGGGAAATGAAAACATCACTCGTGTTATGTGCGAACTACCTCCTCCATGAACGACAAATTTTATTTTACATCACAATATTACATGGATAGATATAAATATTTATTAAATTATTAAAAACTATATTAATGAAATTAATAATATTAAATAATATAAAATTTTCATTCTATTAATATTAACACCATTACTAGTATTCTACCTTTTATTTGTTAAAAGTTAACTAATCAAGATCATCGTCAATTTCAACTTAACATAATATAACTAACAATATAAAATAATAGAATTTTAAATTTATAAATCTTTATGGAAAATCTATTCTAATACCTCAAAAAATGTATTAATTATGAACTTTATATCAAATTATGTGGATTAATAACAATATTGTAAATATTGTGTGAAACAATCAAAATAACTAACATCCAATGATGAAAATAAATAATAAACACTAATAAATTTATAATGAATGGTTATAATTTAATATTAAAAATGAAATATATATGAATAATGTTCAAAAAAATTTAATAAAATTTTTTATTTTTATTATATAGGATGTTAAATTGATTCTTTTGAAGCCAAGAGTAAATGTAAGGGTTTTGTCTACATAACCACATTTTGATTGATTTGTAGTTTTCTTCCTTTATTATAATATTATATTTTCTATTTTTTTAATATTTTTAATATGGTTATTTCATTTTTATCTAGGGAATTTTCATTTTACCTCAAAAATATTCTTCTTTGATGGATTCCCTTCTTCATTAAAATATTACATTGATAATAATAATTCTTATCCTCTCTAATGGCTATTTTCCCTCCAAGTCCATATTCATTATTTCAAAAAATATTTTCCCTTATTATTTTAAAACCCAATCACGATCTCATGTTATATTCATATTTCTCTTAAAATAATTCTAGAGTATGTTCAATAACTCATTTAATTGATGTAGGATTTTATAAATATATTTTTCAATATTAAAAATTATTTCCTATATACAAGCAAATCTTTTATCTTCCACTCAAATTTTTTTGAGTTAGATATTATTTCTTTTATTGGATCAATTATTTGGATTTATTTTATAGTGGCATTTTAAATGGGTTTCCATATTACCTTCTTGAAAATAAATTTTGAAACTGACTCATAACTCTATCCTTTTTACATTAATGTTGAATATATTGTATGGAATTTATTTTTATGATTTAACTTTTATTTTACTATCTATATCCAAATTATTTATCTCATATAGAGTTATATTTCATGAATTAAACTCTAAATTACCATGTGAATTACTCTTTTTGTGTGAAATAATTTTTGGTGTCAACTGATCTAATTATTTTTGTCATTTTAGATGATCCCATTCCACATTTTATAAAATCCATTTTATTTCCACAGGTTCTTCATGATATGATATATAATTGTTTTCATGTATCAAACATTTTTATATATTATAAAAATGTGTTGAGTGAGGTATTATAGAAAATTTCCATTTATTTCTTATAGTTATATATCTCATGGTATAATTATAGGAAATGAGTTTTGACGCTCGATCTATTTTTTGAATCGAGTAATGGTGCCTGATCCATTATGTTTTGGGAAATAGGTTTTGATTCATATTTAAATATTTTATGATTTCTTATACTTATTATTACTCCAAATTTCAATGTTATATGTTTATATTGTGATTTATCACTTGTGATTGTTGTCTAATAATTTTATATTCTTATGTTATGGTATATGTTTGTTCATTTACCTGACCATCTATCATGATTTGTGACTCATTGATATTTTTTACACTACTAATTATTTAATCTCACCCCTTATTATATTTTATATTACCTTGTTAATGAATATGAGTATAAATTATGTGTTGTTTAGAAGGAGGTCTACTGTGGTATAATTCTTGATAAATGTCCACAATTATGTGAAGTACATTATCTATGTATCTAATCTTTAAATTCACTAAAACATTTGACCATTGGATTTTTAGATTATTGTGATATATAATGTTTAGTAAATGTGAAATATAGTTACGTTTATCATAGTTCATCACATTTGTTATTGATTCTATTTTGATAGGTATCTATTTTTATTATTGGTCCCAGGAGTGCGCAATTGGGAAATCTAACCAATAATATCTAAAAGAACCAGGAATATAAACCACCAAAAAGAAATATTTAAAATTCAACATAAAAAAATAACTCCACTTCCATCACAAAATAAAGCTACCTACCTATAATGTTTTTATAATCTCCACATTATCGTTATAATGAAAACACTCATCTCCTGATATATTTATCATTTTCTATTTAAAACCATAATAATCAAAATATTTAGGGATAAAAACTAACGAAACATAATTATAAATAAAAAAATATAGAAACATGTCAAATGAATAAGAAGAACCATCCCCCGGAAACCAAAATGGTCAATTCACAATGGCATGAAGAAACACAACAGATAAAACCCCCGTGAAAATGAATAAATATAATTCAATAATAATTTGTTTCCTCCCATAAAAACCAATATAGAACATATACCATAAAAACCAAAATTCCCCTAGCACCTGAACTATATCTTGGATAATCATCTCTTTCTTATGTCATCATTTACAACAGGTCCATACAAAAAAACACCATCATTGTTAACATTACATAAGAGAGAATAACACCCCAACATTGTATGATATATTTATATATATAAAAATTTGATTTATTTGATAGATTTATTTACATGAAATGTTGAGTTTAAAAAAACCATGAAATATTGTAAAAATATTATAATTTAATGTGATAATTATTTCTTATCCATTGGATTGGATGGTTTGATTATGATTAACAAAATTATGATTAATATATGGCTTATATATGTATAAAATGAATTCATAATTTTAATAAAATTTATATATTACATGTTTAATCAAAATTTTCAACATTCATATAATGTTTTTTATATTTAGGGGATAAAAATAAATGGAGTTTTATGCTTAGGAATATATTTGTCTACATAATGATTTTCATCGCATTTTTTACACTTATTTTAAAATGATTTTTTTACATATATATAAATTTAATCATGAAAAATGAATCCCATATTTTTAATAAGGATATTAAAATTTGTTATGTAGGACAATTTGTTCATTTTGAATAGTATCCTTGGTAAATTTTTTCCACCGTTATAGGGGTAAAATATGTAAAATAGGGCTAAAACTCTGTGTTAAGACATTAAAATTACTATAAAACTAGGATTTATCCTATTGAATGGGTTTATTTAGACTAATATCATCGATATTTCTAAAATATGGCCCCCTTGTTCCATTTTTTCTTTTATTATGAACTTTATAATATTTCAATAAAATAATAAATTCAAAATGTCACTCTTTTAAATTTAATAACACTAAATTTTCATTAAAATGATAAAAAGAGGATAAGTTTGGTTCTAAATACTTATTTTAAATTTGAATTAATTTTCTTATCATGTTAATTTATTTATAATTCTTATTTTTTTAATAATTTCCTTAAATTTGTATGCAACATTGAAGAAGTATATATTTAATAAATATAAAAATAAAATAAATCATTTTTAAAAAATTAAAAGTCAGAAAATTTAGGTGAATGAATGATATATACAAAATTTATAGATAAATATAACATATTATGTATGTTTTAAAGAGTTGTATTTAAATTTATGTTTTGTCATGTTTTCTTTAAATAAAAATTAAATGAATAGTGTCAAAAATAAAATTAATGATATTTTATGTTAAAAAATATTTTATTAAATTTTTAAATATCATAAAAATATTAAAATAGGAAAATAAAAATTAAAAAAGGTCTAAAATTTCATCTATTTTCTATTCATGATCTAATTGATAACTTAAAGGAAAAATTACAACACATTAATATTTACAAAGTCATTACCATGATTAAGATTCAAATTGGTTAACCAAGGAGTTATACTATAAGATAATGTTCAAAATTAACCCAAAATTTTTCTTAATTAATTTTTACGACGATATTTAGATATTACCCTACTTTAATTTAATTAAATCACCATTTGGAATCATTTTTGTTAAGAATTAAGTAATTATATATATTTTTGTAATTCTATGTGTGTCGTTTCCTTTCATTATAAAAGGACACCTCTTTTATATTTCTATTAAACCACATAGATCAATATTTCTCAACCAAACCTTTGGAAAATTATATTTTAAAATTACTTTGACATATATTATAGGTTCCAGTCCTCTTAAAATAGCATTCTAAAGGTCCTGAAAAAATGATATAAAGGTGGTATCGAAGAGAAGATGTAATCATCTTACCCTGAATCTTTCCATTTATTTATTCTTATTCCCACTATAAATCTTTTATATTATTAAGAAAATTATAAATTAAATATCTCATATATATTTAAATTATCTTATTATCAGCAAACCATAGTTATCAACCATTTTTCACTCAAATATTGTGTGAAAGTATCACCTGTGCGTACATATGGACTACCACCTCTAATTAATGATACAATTCATTTTTCATCACCACATTTAATGGATGGGTATTATGAAGGTTTTAATATTTATACATGATAATTATGAAATTATTATGGTTCTATAATTATTATATTATACTTATCTTCTTTTCAACCAATCCTTTATAAAATTATAACACTGCTCGTGGGTACATTTGTGCTACCACCTCCACTAAGTGATGTGATTTTTTTCTCATTTCCAATTTACATGAATGGAAAAAGGGATAGATTTAATAAATATTTATTATATAATAATGATTCTAAAAATTTTAATATAATATACTATTATTTTTTTCTATCTTTTGAAAATTTAATAGAGTGTTCATACTTATGCAAGGCCTACTGTCCCCTTGAATGATGTAATTAATTTTTCTATCTTTACCTTGTATGAATGATTAAAAATGTTTATTTAATGAATATATATGATGTTTATATCATAAATAGAATTACACAGATGTTGTAATAATCATTAAATTACAAGGACCATAAATACTAAACTGAAATTCTCTGGAAAAAAGAAATTGATAACACCTAAAAATTGTGATTTAAATGAATTATTCATAAATGGGTGATGAAATTTTATAAGTATACAATATATGATTTTTTAAGTATGTAAATTACAATTTTTTAGAAGTATAATAAGTTTAAATTTATTATATAGGAGGTTAAATCTCTTTCTATGTAATTCAAACTCAAGTTATGAGATTTATGTTTCAATCTCATTTTAATCATGATTATTTATACTTCAATTTCAATTGAAGAAAATTTTATTATACATTCCTAATGAAAAACATTAATTTTATTAGATTATAGTTATTTGTTTAGAATATATATTTTCCTTTCATTTTCCTCATTCTAATTACATTATAGAATGAAATAATTTTATATTGTAGAAGAAAATTTATTTATATCTTTGGTAGAAAATCATTTTTCTTCCATAAAAATATTTTCTAATAAATTTTCAAAAATGTTTTTATATAATTATATATTTTACAAGATATAGTTTTACACATGATTTAATTTTTTTACAAATTACTTTAAAAGGAATCATCTTGTTATTCTTAAAATGAGGTACTTTTTACTTTTTATGAAAAAAATTAATGGAATTATTCATTTAATGCAATTTAAATGAATAGAATTTCCCATTATTATGAATTATCAATGACTCAAAACATACTTTAAATTTTTCAAAGATTATTTTCAAATAAATGTTTCACTTTAATATTTGTAATTTTTTTTGATTTTAATACATGATTTAAAAATGGAAAGGGTATTTTCCTCGAGAAATATTCCAATAATATTTAAACCAAATTTTCTATTTACGATAACATCCTTATATGTTACATAGGATTTAATATGGATATGATTCAAATATATAGTATTTATTCTTTCAATGGATGGTTTATGGTTCTGATGATGAAATAGTGATCAAACCCATTTTCTTTTCCATGGTTTAAGTTATGATGATTTTTTATGATCTTGTGGAATAAATAAGAATATATTTATGATTATGTGATGAGTGGGAATGTAATTTTATATAACTACAACATATTAATTAAATATTAATTTTATATAGATCAAACCGCACATGGTAGGTTATCATTAGCCCAAGAGATGGTACATGGGAGGTTATCTCATGCCTGAAAGACGATACACATGAGGTTATTTCATGCCTGAGGCCATCTAAATTGATGGTTAGACCAAGTTTATCAAGATATGAATGCCTTTATGGGTATCCATGACATAACATTTCTATGATTATGATTATTCCACAATTTATGACACTTTTTATGGCATGATCATATGTCAATGTTATGTTCTCATGTCTCATGTTAGTTGATCCATTTTATGATTTATATATTATGAACTAATAGACAATATTCCACAGCTCATGATTATGATCTATGAATTATTAGTAATGACTTTAAATGGTTTGGCTCATGTTCACATACCATTATTCTCATGTTATATTTAAATGATCAGTGATATATCCCTTGTTTACTCTTAAAAGAAATATTATGTCGCACTTTTTTATGTTTTCATTTAAAAAGGATATAAATAAAAGTATATGTATGATGTGTTTAAGATAGTTTCAAGTGATTAAGAACTATGTGGGGGATAATTTATATATTTTATGAACTATTTTTTTATGTATCCATGTTTCAAAAGATACTAAACCTATATGGGTTGGGAGTGGATTGTAATGATATCTATTAAATATTAATAAAATAATATATGTTGTTTATGAATAAAATTATGGGTATCTAATGTTTTCATCAGATCAAGGATTCGTTACCTTTGAAAACATGGATGAGAAAACATTAGTGAGAACCCTTAAGATAATTCTATATGTGTGAGAACATCCTAAGTTAAGGTAAATTATAGAGTGTGGTTTCCCTAAAAAAATTCATGTTTGGATAAAAAAAGTGGTTGCGTTTTTTTGGAATAGATACATATAGGGGAAATAAACTTAAAAATATTTGGTCGAGTATATCTAAAAAATCAATCTGGTGCATGGTGATTGTTCCCTTACTACACACCTTTTCAAACACTACTGGTGGATTTGTTTAGGTTAGTTCACATTATCATGATAAACAATCTTGAAATATTTTAATATTTGATTATCATGAATGATATAGGTTACAGAAAAGGTTTGACTGATAAAAAAATGTACTCTTGAAACACACATCCTTTAAATGATTTTTTATGATTATCTGGTCTCCCACTATGATTTTTATTGATCACACTATATTGTTTGTTTTTAATCAATAGATAGAATCATAAAAAATCATGTTAATAGTGAATATTATATAAAATGAAATTATTTTCCCCCCTAATAAACCAAATGATATGGGATATGGAAAGAAAAAACTAATTTATATGCTTATAAAAGTTAATCAATCCATGAATCGTTCTGATTTTCCAAATGAAAAAGAAGGGAAAACCTTCTATTGAGACCTTGAAAATGAAATATACACTCTATATTAGTGTATTTGTGATCTAGTAGTTTCTAATTAAAGTATTAATGCCATTTAAATTCTATATTCCATTTTCTATTATTTATATCATGAAAAATTAATTTTGGTAATATATCATTTGAACAGAGAAAATGAACAATTGTGTATTCTAATTAGGAACATGTGACAGTGGGAAGATATTGACTCAATGTAGTGGGATTAGTTAAGAAGGTTATTCATATATAATTACATTCATTGTATCCTTTATATGAAAATGTAGAATAAATTACTTGAGCTAAAAAAGGATGATGAATTTTTTAGTTCATATGATGAAAATTTTACAAAATTTGTAAAGTACGCTTTTAGATTTATCATTGAACTGAAAAGTAATATTGATATATTTTCATGTGGTATAAAATCAAGTATCTTAAAGGATTTATTCATATGTTAAATCAATAGTTATGATGAAATAATTCTATGTACTACCAAGGTAGATATGGATATTATAGTTACCTATTAATCTCATGGTTTTGATTAGAAAATAAAATGGAATTAAAAGGTAGTTATAATAATAAAAACCATAGAGGGAAAATTAATAGACTTCCATTATGATCAATGTGTGTGTGGATTCATCTATGAAATTATATTAAGGGGACTAGTAAATGCTTTAATTGTCGAAAGTAAGGTATTCAGGTAGTTAGAAGCCAAATTATTGGGAATAAGTTATTCAATGACATATGAAAATCACCACATAATGCACCACCAACACTATAGTGTTTAAAATAAATGTATTGTGTTGATTATACTAACGAGTGATCAAACATGAAGGTTATTGATAATTATTGATGTCAAAAACCTCTTAATCATAGATACAAATGTAAATATCATGTTATTTCTATTACTGATGTGTGGTTTGATTAGGACATGGTGAATCGTATAAATTCCATCCCCTGTAGAACTAAAAATGACTTATTTAATTCAGGATATTCCCAGAATTTATTTATGAATAATTTTATAAGGGTATCAAAATACTACCTTTATGATTAGTTGATAGATTAGAAGTGAAAAATCATAATTGTACGATGATCGCAGATCATGTCTATGATTCTTTTCCAATTAAAATTTGTGGGAATGTGTTTAATTTTAATTTTATTATTTTCCCTCTATTTTAATTTTATGTTATCTTTGGCATGTATAGGATTTATTTAAATTAGGAAAAAATAAATTTTCAAGGGATGTCATGTTTGATATTTCAAACCAACCAATTATTATCTATCCGTGTGATGATAAATGTGAACTTCTAATGAAAATAAAATCCATTATATGGGTCTTAATTTTTATTCAAAAGTGGTGTTGATTTTAGATGGTTGGAGAGAAACTCAAAATCAATGATATACAAATTTTGTGGTATTTTGTTTCTATATTTCTATAATAAATTCCTAGTATTTTATTAAATCAAGAAGTTGAGTTTCAATTGATTTCGTACCTGGTGATACATCTATTTTAGAGACACCATATAGAATAGAGCAGATTAAGTTGTGGAATTTGAAGAAACAACTTTAGGAGAATCTTTACAATGCATTAATTCATCAAATTGGATCACCATAGGGTGAACCTATTATCTTTTCTAAAAATAATGATGGATTAATATGACTCAACCTTGATTATCAATAAAATAACAAGATAACTATCAAGAATAGATATTATCTACCCTATATTGATGACTTTATTAATCCACTACATTTTTCTAAATACTTTTCCATGACTTAATTTTATTATATAGATTATCAATTTAGTATAAAAAAAGAGGACATAACCCTAAAAATATTCTTTAAAAGATATGGACACTATAAATTTATAGTGATTCTATTCGGTCTTACTAAATCCCCCACTATTTTTTGGATTTAATAAATAGAATCCATAGAGAATACCTTAATCACTATGTGGGGTTATTTATAGATGATATTATCATATAATCATTCATTTGGAAATATCATGAATATCTCTTGAGGATTATACTAAAGGCCTTATAAATGATAAGTTGTATGAAAAATTTACCAATTTTGAATTTTGGATACAAAATGTTTCATTTGTGGGTCATATAGTTTAAAAAAAGGGTATATTAGTGAATCAAGTAAAAATATATGTTTTTGAATGTTGGCCCATACCAAAAACACTACTAATATTTTTTTAGTTTTCTTGATTTTTCTAGATATTATTGATGATTTGTATAAAATATCTCTCCATATTTTTAATCCACTAACAATGTTAACCTTAAATGAATACAACTTCTTTTATATAGAAGAATAAGAATAAATTTTCATATAACTTAAGTTAAGGTTAGTTTGTGTACCTATTAATTCATTACCTTATAGGATAGAAGTGTTTTTGATATATAGTGATACGATTAATAAGGGATTAGGTTGATTACTCATGTAAAATTATATAATGATATCTTATGAGCCATGTTAATTGAATGTTCCTGATAAAAATTACCCCACTCAGAATATTTAGTTAACTATAGTAATTATTTAATTAATGATATGGAAGAATTATATTTATGGAGAATATTGTGATATATATAATGATAATAAAATATTAATTTATATATTCTCTTAAAATGAGATGATTATTTTCAAGAGAATATGGTTGGAGTGGATTAAAGATAATGAATTCTCAATACACTACCACTATTGGAAAGAGAATAAGGTGGAAGATGATCTGAGTTTAAAGGATAATGATATCTTATTTATGATCAGGATCACAAAATATACAATATTTATTGATTTTTAATGGGTTGATCAAGAAATATTTAAGAATGAGAAGAAATATTATATTAATCAAATGATTTTCAACCATCTATCCATGGGAGGAATAAAAGAGATCAAAAGGAAGACATGGAATGATAGAAGAAGGTAATTAATGTTCCTATATTCAACCTCTATTGTTATAGAATGACAAGGATTATGAACCATTATTTTTTTCAAACCATACAATATTTTATAAATAAACCTTTGGGTGTAGCTTATAGTTATTAATTATTCATTCACCTAGGAATTATGAATATATATATATATATATTTGAATGATTATTTGTATTGGGAAAGCATAAATATATATATTATAGAGTATATATATTTGTTATTGGTATTTAAACAAGTTAAAATTTATATATATAACTCAATTAGTATTTTAAAACCATTTCTTATACCATAATGGGAATGGGAAAACGTCATCATGGAATTTAACATCAAATTCCTCAAAATGTCTAAAGGCCATAATATTATTTGGGTTGTAGTCAATTACCATAAAAATATAAAATCATTTATTTCTATAAAAGAAGATTTATCTCCTCATAAAATTTATAAAATAAACATTAAACATGTGTTAAGTTTTCATGGAGAACTACAATATATTTTTTATGATCAGAATCTAAGATTCACCTCGATGTTTTGGAAAATTCTTAAGTAGACTCTTCATATGGTGTTGATTTTTAATAATAATTTTCATCCTTAAATAGAAGTATAGTCTGAGAGAACCATTTAGGACATAGATAATATTATGAGATATTGTTCTAGGGATTTAAAATTTGTTTGGGATCAACACCAACCTGTAGTATAGTTTTATTATAACAATAACATTCCCTAGATCACTTACCTGACTCTTTATAAATCCCTCTATGGAAAGAATAATATAACTGGAACATGATGGGATGAAGTTGGAGAACAAAATAAATTTTTACTAGTAATAGTTGAGGAAATATAAAAGAAATTTTGATTCATTAATAATTATATCAAAGAAACATAGAGTTGATAAGAACGTTTTCCTAACAATCATCAGAGAAATATTGAATTCAAAGTTAGCGATATGGTATTTTCTGGATTTTATCAATTGAAAAAGGTTTTTAGAATTATAAAGAACGGAAAGATAATCCCAAGGTATATTGTCTCAATATATATTATTCATTTTTTTGGGGATGGTAGGTTACCTCTCAGAGATTACACCAAACCTCTCTAAATGTCATGATGTGTTTCATGTATCTTTCTTGAGAAAGTACATACCTGATCCATCACATATACTAAACCTTGATAATATAATTTTTTATCTTGATCATAAAAATAAATAATAACCATGATAAATATTGGATCATAGGGATAATGTTCTATAGAATACAACTACTCACTTTTTTAAAGTTCTTTGGAGGAATTAGACATTTAATAAAGCAACTTGGGAACCCTGGGATGTGATGAAACATAGATAATCTCATTTTTTATAAAAGTGTCCAAATTTCATGGGTGAATGTAATTATAATTTATTTAGAATGTAATTCCTTGAAATTTTATATTATGTTTCTATTTAAATAAATTAGATTCCATTTATAGATTTCTTAATATGAAACATCATGTTTAAGTAAATAGTAATATACTATTAAAACTTTATTATTTAATGTAATAGCTATCTCTAAGTAATTGAACTATTGAGTATCAAAAGAAATAACTGAATTAAGAAATATTTATGTTTTAAAATGTACAAAAACAAATCATTTCGTATAAATTTATTATAAAAGAAAATAAATATCATTTGAATTTAAAAGATGTGTCTTTTTGAAAATATGTTTTTATAAACATAATATGTTTTTATCTTAACAAATTAATCACTATTGGTGAATTATTTTTATAAAATTTATATATTATTTACTAAATCATTTTTTTAACATTATTATAATTTTTATCTAATCATGAGATAAAAATAAATCTAGTTTTTTGATTAAATATGTATTAAGAAATGATTTCAATAGGTTTTTCACACTTAATTTAAAATTAATTTCTTTAGTTTATAGAAAATAAATCATGAAAATTGGATCCTATCTTTGGAATAAATATATTAAATTTATTTAAATAGGTCCCCTTTTTTCATTATTAATAGTAACCTTAAAAAAATTATGTCACCTCGATAAGGGTAAAATAATAAAACAAGGTTCAAAATTTGGGATTGGAATTTAAAATTCTTCTAACACGTTCCTTTATCCAATTGGCTGAGTTTATTTCGACCATTTTCATCTAATTATAAAATATAGTGCCACTTTTGACATTTTTTCATTGATTATGACATTTATATTGTTTTAAGAAAAGGAAAATTAAAAATGTCACACTCTTAAATTTAACAACAATAAAATTATATTATAAGTATAAAAATAATATATGTCAAATTATAAATGTTTATTTTAATTTTGAATTAATTTTTTAACCATGGTAATTTATTTTTACTTTTTAGTGATTGGATAATTAACTTAAATTCCTATGCAACATCGCCATAATATTTATTTAATTAATTTAACAAATAAAATAAATGATTTTACGGATATTAAAAGTTGGAAAATTTTGGAGAATTTATAATTTCATAGATAAATATAAGAACATTTTAAAGTACTACATTCAAATTCCTTCTATATCAGGTTTTAATTAAAGTCAAATTAAATTAATATTGTAAAAAAATTTATTTTAGGGTAAATAAATTAAAGTTAATTTGTTAATAATAACAAAAATATATAAATAGGAAAATAGGGATTATAAATGGTTAAAATTTCATCCATTGTAAATTTTTTAGATAAATACTTCCTAATATGTTAAATTAGAACATTTTAATACTAGAAAACTCCTTATCATATTTAATATTACAATTCGTTAACCTAGGGGTTAAACCAATTGATTAGGTTTAAAACGACTCCCAGAAATTTATAAATTTAATTATATGATTATATTTTTTTCTTAGACTATTTTTATTATAATTTATTGAAATTTTTCATCATCTTAATTCAGAATTACTTAATTTTATTTTAATATTTTTAGTAATTCCTAGTATGTCCTTTCCCTCCCACATAAAAGGACATCCCATTCTCTATTTTCTTTACACGAATTTGACCCATATAGCTCAACCAAATAGTAAAAAATTATTTAATAAGCTTATATACATTAAATTTGGATGTTTTTTATTCTGTAAATTTAATTCCAAGGTTCCTTAATGAAGGATCTAAAGGAGGTCTCCCAAACAATTTGTAATAATCATACCTGACCTATTTGAATTTATTTCCACATCAGCCTCTTTTGAATCAATGATATTCATAATAAAATACTAAATTAGTTATCTTAGAGATACATAAATGTTCTTATGATCATTAAAGAACCATTATCCACCATCTTTTCTATCAAATGGGAAGTGATAGTATCATTTGTGCGTATATATGGAATACCAACTCCATGTTGCGATGAAATTAATTTTTCATCACCATATTTCATGGATGTGTATTATTATGGTTTTAATGTTTATAAATTATATTAATAAAATTATTATGATTATATAACTATAATATCATATTTACCTTCTTAACATCAAATCCGTTGGAAAATCTTATCATCGCTCATGAATACATGTGGACCACCACCTCTATGAAGTGATGTGATTCATTTTTTATTTCTTATTTAAATATATGTAATAAGGGTATATTTAATGAATATATATGATACAATAATGATAACATAAATTTTAATTATTATTTACCTTTCTTTTTTCCATCTCTAAAAAAGTTAAGATATTGTTCTTATGTTTGTACGACCTACTGTATCCATGAATGGTGTAAGTAAATTTTATACATCTAATTTTTTTCAATGATTATAAATATATATATAATGAACATATATAATATTTATATCAATATAAAATATTATATATAATGTAAACATGATCAAATTACACAGATTATAACAACCAAACAAAAACTCTTATTAAATACAAAACAATTAACACCCAAAAATGATGATTTTAAAGAATCATTATCAAATGGGTGTTGAAATTTTATATGTGGATAAAATATGATATTATAAATTCATACAAGAAAATGATATATAATCATAAAATATTGAAATTAATTATATAGGAGGTTAAATTACTTTATCCGAAATTTGAACTTAAAGTAAGGGATTTATGTTTCAATCTCATTATAACCGAGATTGCTTATGACTGAATATCCATTGATGAAAATTATATGAATCCTTTTTATTTATACGATAAATTTTCTTATCCTATAATAAATATTTACACTTTTTTCATCACATTATGTAATCAAGAGTCCAATATAATATTTCTCTATAAAAATGACTATATTTGTTACTTCTATTGAATATTCATTTTCATCCTTATCGAAGTCTTCTAAAAAATATTTTAAAAGTCATTGTTATATTCTTCTATGATTTTTTAAATTGATTTTAACCTGTTATTTATTAATTTAATTAAATGATATAAAAAATTATTCCTGTTTTTTTTCATACTGAGTTACTTTTGACTTTTTACTGAAAATGTGAAAGGGATATTTTTTTAACAAACAATACGTGAATGAAATTTCCCACAATCAACACTACCCAATGACGGGGATATTACTTTAAAAGTTTTCAAGGATCATTCAACAAAAAATTATTCCCTTAATATTTTTGAAATTCCAAATGTTAATATGTGATTTTAAACTGAAAACATTACTTTCCTTAATATGTATATCTATTATATTATAATGGAATTTTTCATCTATGTCAAAAACCGTTGATGTAATATAGGATTTTCTGGGTATATAATCCATTGATATCATATTTATTCTCTTTAAGGATAGATTTTTGTTATGATGCAGAATGATTGATAACACAGATTTTCTTTTCCATAGATTGAGTTATGATGAATGTATTTATGGACTTGCGTCATGCATAATAATGGATCTAAGATTATGGGTCGGGTGGACCTACGATTATATACTTCCAATGTGTTGGGTAAATATTAATGTTCTATGAGATCAAATGGTACACATGAGGTTATTCCAAGCATGAAAAATGATACAAATGTGGTTATCCCATGCTCAAAAGATGGTATATTTAAGGTTATCTCAAACATACACATTTACAATTCTGATTATACCAAGAGTAGAATGTTATGAATTTCTTAGTGGTTAGACTTGACATAAAATTTATAAGATGATGAATAATACACACTTTATGCCACTATATTATGACATGATATTATTCCATTATTATGTTCTTGTGGATTAATTTCATTGAACCATATTATAATTCATGTCTTATAAACTCCCATGATTTGTACCATGTCTCATGTTTATGATCTAACAATTTATAAGTATGACATTCAATGGTTAATATCATCATCACAGACCATTTTTGATCATGTTAAGTTTTATTGATCAATGATTTCACCCATTTTTATCCTTACTAAGAAATATTTATCACCCTTTATAATGGTTTATTTTCCCTAGGATATGAGGAAAACTTTTATGTTGGATGTGTGAAAAAAGGGTCCTAGTTATAAAGAACTAAGTAAAAGATGATGCAGATACTTTATGAATCAACTTATTATGTATCTATGTTTTCAAAGACACTAAAACCATATAATTTTGGAATTGATATTAATGTTATGTAATCAATATTCATATTATAAGATATGATATTTATGATTGAAATTTATGGTTCTCTATAGATAAAAACCAAAACCCCATATAAAATACAAATGAATAAAGGAAGTCTATATTGGTCTGGCCTCCTGAATCATTGTCATCCTCTTGAACAACACATCTTAAAGCCTACTGGAAAACCACTACATTATAATGTACATATGAGATCAATGATATGAGAATCCTAAGAATAGTAGAATAAGGTTAGTAGCTCTATAGTGATCATTGACCTTTCCTTGTACCATAAACCTATTCATTCCTAACACATCAAGCTCATCATCATCAACATAACCCACTACTACATGGGCATCAAGAACACCAGTAAGAATGCAATTGTAGGAGATAATCCTACTCAATATATTCCTAGAACACCATCAACGAGTTGAACATATCATCCAAAAATATACTTTATTACTACTAAACCAAACTAAATTGGGAGGGGAGGATAGTATTGAGAGGCTATAGTAGAGACTGGGTTACCTAGGGCCATAAAAGAAAATATTCCTTTTTAGATAACTACCAATCCCTTTCTTTAGAATCATGACTATGATAATGAAACCACCTAAAACCTTACCCACAGGAATAAAAATTAGAAATGAGAAGCACAACACTAACTAGAAATAAAACTACAGTGAAAAAACATCAGCATGTCATCGAGGCTGATGTCAAGACTAAACCTCCAAAATCCACATATACCAACCAGAAATCTAAATATGTACACATAGGAGAAAAAATTTTGAAGTCAAAACATATGCGGGGGGATTAATACTAATAATAATAAAAAAGGTTGAATAGAAACCATAGTTATATAAGGATCCATAGTGATAGATAATGAATGGAGGTACAATATGAGAGAGAGGAAGTGAGGTGAATAAGCCAAAAGGGGTGGGGGAGTCACTGCTAATGGTCCTTTCTCCCCCTAATAAGATGTTGTATCTAGTAAACATAGTGTGGAGAGAGGAAGAGCTGGAGAAGCAACTTAGATGTGATAATTCTATAAACAAATTGTTTTTCATTGTCAAAACCTTCTATTTAATATTGTACTACTCATAATGGATCTTAATACAAGTTTGATGTTTTCATATTGATCATAATACTTTTTTTATTTATTAATTTAAGGTAGAAACTGTTTAGGATTTTTTCTTCAATGCATTATTTATACTGTTCAAATTTATTGTTTATATGAAAATTGTGTTATAATTCAAGGGTGGTAATAAGGAAGATGTTGGTGTCTATAAATTAAGAAAACCATTTATTAGAATTTTTTTAAATAAAATGGTGGATTTTGTGATGTAATGTCTATTTTTAAATGTTTATATTTTGGTAATGTAATTTGGGAACAAAAAATGTACAAAAAATGCATTTTTTTAAAAAAAAATTAATTTTCCACCAAGGGATTTTGATATATAATTTTTTAATTAGAAATTTTGGTTTCCTAGAAAGATATTTAATGGTTTAATATACCAGATAAACTGAGAAAACTTTTATAAATTTGAAGGTAAATGAAATATGGATTTATAAAACATAATATTTTAGAAATAAATTTATAATATTTTTCTAAAATGAAAAATACTTTTCTTTAAAATATCCATCATAAGTGAATTGTTTTGTTAAACTACTATATAGTGAATGGGAATGCATAAAGTGATCCTAAATAATTATTCTAGTTTAAAATACCATAAGTGTTAGGGTGGTATAATTACTTTTTATATAATTTATAAATTTTATTTATGTTATTGTTTCATTTGATGATAATTTTTTTTCTATATATTTATTTGTATTGATCATATAAGTTATTTATCATAACCTGGGTAAATAATTTAAATATATGTTAGTAATTTATGGTTATTAGGTATCTTATGTATTAGATTTTTTGTGTGTTTAATGTTCCTTATTGATTTAGGAGGTTGTGTATATGAGACATGGTAAGTATTAGAGATCTATTTTGGTGTAGTATTTTTTGTTATACATTGTGTACTTTTGAATATTATGAAATTGTGTGATTTGGGTTAAATTGAGGAGTTATACACCATTAATGTGGTTGATATTTTGGTAAATGTATTGGATAATTTTATATTATTTAGGGATTAATATATTTTGGATATGAATTGGTTTTTTTTTATTTTGGGGATTAACGATTTTATAGTGTAGAGTTTATAGAGATCAATTTATAATTGTATCAATTTAATGTGGGATTTTATTATTTAATTTTGGATTAAAGTGATAGAAGTGGGAGTTTGTTTGAAATTTTTTTTCCATGGATAGAGTAATATTTAATTTTGAAATTCATCCTTGAATCCTAATGTTTAAGGACAAAATTTTCGGTGTTTTTGTAATTGGTTTAAGGGTTTATAGAATTATAGGGTTTTGAGTGAGTCTTATAGGTGGTAGAAACTTCATTTTTTTAATTTCAGAAGGCACACAGTACATGGAATGTGATGTGGAGGTAAGGGTGGATAAGAGGATCCATTAGGATCCTAATGGACCATATTTTTTACCTCGTTGTCTTGGAAATTTTTTTAAAAAAAATATGGGAATTTTATTATTTTAACTTAAATATTTGTGTCCACTATTTTTTTTATTTGAATCCTCATTTCTTATTGTTGATAATTATATATTACCTTTCTCCTTTGAATATTATTCTTTCCCTCCTCATCCCACATATTCATGGGTGTTCATAGGGTATTAATATCACAAATTCATGGTAAAACCTTCTCATGTCATATCTTCTTACCACTCTCGATCTTTATATCTATTTTCATCATCATTGGTTAGTAATATTGAATTTTTATTTCACAAATTCATGATGAAATCATGTCATGGATTACATATTCCTTATCTCATGTTTAAAGGAAGCTCATATAGGTTGTTTTCATTTGGTTTATCAATATTTTTATATGATGTAATTGAAGTGTGATATATTCTAGGTATTTTATGAATTTTGATGAAAATGAGGATGTTTGTATTTTTTTTAATTGAGTGTTTTAATTGTGATAATTTTGGACGACTTTTAAAAGTGTCTCCATAGGTTTTTTACAGGATTTAATTATTTTTAAGTAACAATAATTGGTTAGTTAAGATCATTTTCTAATAATATATTTTTCATTTTTAATGAAGTTATATTCAGTACCCATTAGGATTTTATTATGTGATAATTGGAATTGATAAATTTTATTGATGGTTATAATGGTTGGTCTCGGCCCTTTTGGTAAATTTTCATGCTACACCTTTAATGTGTCCATCACATGATTTTCCATAACTAAAGATAATAATGTATAAAATCTATTTTTATAAATATGAATGGGTGGCATTTAAATTTTATTATGATATGATAAATCAACTTTTTAAAATGTATTTTCATATAAGTTATTTTTAGACTATATTTATTCTTCTCTCCCTTACAAGATTTGATATAGTGTATTTCGTTTAATTTTTTATTTGTTGTCTTTGAACACTCACAGTTTAGTTTTTATTTATTGATCATAACTATTTATATATAGTGATTATTTGTAATAATTTCCAAATAAACCAATTTATAACTTGTTTCCACCCGAGATATAACATTTTATTTTATATATGAAGTGTATAATTGTTTTTATTTCATTATTTATAGTAATTTAAAACTTTAAAGAATGGTCATGTATTTATTTATTGTATTTATTTCCCAAAACATTTTTCTCACATTTAGAATGTTTTTATATATTGAACGTAATTACTAATGTGTAATAGTTAATTTTATTATTCATGTTGGATAAATTATTCATGATTATATAATGGCGAGGTGTTAAAGATTCACTTTTAGTATGTATTGATTCCTATATCAAACCTTTATTGACTATTATGTTTTAGTTTAAAGCATACTCTCATGAGACATTATTACATTGTACAAATTAATATCATGTCTTTTCACTATAACTGAAATGAGTTGTTATTCAATGATTCATACTTTAAATTTTTTTAAGTGATTTCATTGGATGTGACACGGTGAATGGGTAGATTAAGTAGGAATAAATTGTTTGAATCATAATTTTTTTGGATTTCAAATATATTTAAATAAATATAACCAAAAACATCATATAACAACTAAATGTTTTCTTACAATGGTATGGGTATAAACTAGATTTTTTTACAGAGACATTAATTTTGTAAATTTATTCTTTTAAAGAATTTATATTGGATAATCCTGTACCCTTTTAATTTTTTTTATCAAAACTCACTTCCCTATTTTTATTTTTCTATCATCATTAATGATATAACTCATTTTATACAAAGGTTTATGTGAGAAATAATTTTTTATAATATTGTGGAAAATAATTGAGCATCAAATATATACTTTAATATTCATACTAAATTGAGTAAATAATGGTTATTAATAATTCAGTAAGTAGTTGAGAATAAAAAGCCTCTTGATATCGCATCACTATGTAAGTAGTGAAATTATGTTAGTGGAATATTCCTTGGTTAATTTCCATGTGTTACATTTAATTATCACACATTATAATTTATATACCATGGATGGATCCCTTTATTTTCTTTCAATTCCATTTCTGTTTGATATTAGCAAGATTAACTATTATCAATATTGTATTTCATCCGTAGAGAAACTAATAGAGACAGTTGATATTCACATACCATAAAGTTACATATCAGTGACATCATTTTGATCATGGGTTACATTATATCAATTCTAATTTTGATATTTATGCCTGTAGTTTTATATATTTGGAATGTTGATGTCATTGATTAATGTTTTATACATTATCATGGCTAATAATTTGTTATATTAATAATAATTAGTGGGGGAATTTTATAATTTCATCAAAAATTATCAATTATATTTATTGTTTCTGAATAGGTGGGTGGTGATTTGGATGGGCTCAAAATACCCTGACTAATTATACCCCTTTCAACTATTACCTTGGGATGACCTGTACGATATCACTGACTCACTATACATGATTCACTTTCTCTTAGGATAGATATTCCACCCGGATTACATTGTAATAAATTAAAAAGAATGGGATACAAAATATCCATACCCTGATCAACATAAAACCCGAGAGTAGTCTCAATGAAATATTGTAAATTTATGTATCCTCCTAATAAAGGGGGTTATCTACTAGGTTTTATACGCTTAAATGTTTTTCTTCATTGTTAATTATTTCCACATTATCTATTGAATATAATTTTATTTATGAATATGTAAATTTATAAACATTTTCATGCACATGTCTATTCATTCACCATGTGATTTGAGAAAAAAACATTGGTTCCCTAATAAGTAATTATACTCACATCTTGCATAGAAACATAGGTGTACATGAAGTCATGTTTACAAAATTTTACGTATGAAAGGTTCTTATTTAGTCATTGAATTTTATTCACTTGATTATTATCGGTCATTGTGGGAGTAGGTTGGGTCATTAGGTTATTTGGAATATGAATGCCACATCAAGATACAGATCTAATTTAGGATTTTTTTCTAACCAATTATTCAATTGTATATAGAATACCATATTGTATCTAGCACTATTTTTGTTTCAATGTCTATATTGAAATTTTTGTATTAGTTTCATTTGTGTAGTGATGATGATTTTGTTGTATCATTTTCTTACCACATCAGGTTTTTTATTATGTTGGTAATGTATTAATAATAAATGATTCATTCAACGATTTTATAGTTCATTGATCATAATTTAATATATAATTTTTTTAATTCATTCCCTATTTTAATATTGAGACCCTCAACACTAGTATATATAACTCGTGGATTCCGGAGTACTCATATGGTAGTAGCAATCTCATATGGGAACTATCCACGTATTCAAGATCAGGGTTTTTACATATTAAATTGAATAATAATAATAGAGGTAATCATTCTCTCACCCACATATATAAATGATATGTTATTGATTATGTAATGGGAGGGTTTTTTTGGGAATATATTCATGGTAGAGATGATACCCTATGACATCATCCTCAGTATGGACCAGTTATCAATATTCCATGATTGGTTAGACTTCTATCATCACAAGGTGATATACAGTCAAGATGATAATTCTAGGAAAACATTTAATATAAAGTGGGACCTTCATTTTGTATTGGTAGGTAAAACCCATAGTATGTAATAAATAATCTCCCTTCCTATTAGAGATCATGGATTGTGTTCCTTAAAATATTGAAAAGATACAATTCCCCCTATTGTGGATGTGTTCATGGATATTTTTCTAAAGTAAATATCAAGGTTTCTCCCTAATTGTGAGATCTATTTCAACATAAACATGTATCTAAAGGCCACATATATATCTCTTGCAGGTCGTCATATACCCTTGGCTAAGCTCAGAGAGCTTATGGTGTACTTGTAGCAGCTATTACATAAAGGTTCTATTAGGACCAATGTTTCTAATGGGTCATACATATTCTATTCTATGTGCAAGTGGATGAGTATATGATGATTTTTATCAACTATCAACACCTATGTTATGTGACTGACAAGAATGAATAACTACCTCCTAGGATCTATGATCTCTTCAACCAGATAAAAAGAGTGTAGTTGTTTTTTAAGATCGACCATAGGATGGATTTTGTCTTTTCTTATATCCTCCACCTTCTCTTAAATTTCCATATCATTTATTTCAATATCTTTTATATTTTCAAAATGGGATGGGTTAGAATTCATTATCGAAAGGAATGATTATGTACCTTTATTTATGATTCCCTTTTCCATCGTTTTGATGTCTAATAAGATTGGATCCTTCCTAATTTTCATCATAGATAATTTTTTCATAACCTGTTGACATAGAGGATCATCCACATTATTCACTTTACCAGGATGGTATATGATAGAGTAGTCCAAATCCTTGAAAATATCTAACCATATTTGTTGAATCATATTAATATTATTTTTTGTAATATATATTTGAGGCTATTGGGAGCTATATATATCTCACACTTCTCCCCATAGAGAATATGCTTCCATATTTACAATGTAAAGATCGTAGCTTCCAATTCCAGATCATGCGTGGAATAATTTTTCTCTTCAATTTTCAGTTTCCTATAGGCATATGATATTACTTTTTATTTTTTCACTATTAAAAAAAATAGTCCCTTATTTGATGAATAACTATATACCAAAATTAGTTCCCCACTTATTAGTAGTATAAGTATGAGTGTGGAAACTAACCTCTTTTTCAACACTGTAATGGAGTCTTCACATTAACTGGTCCAGATAAACTTTACTCCCTTCCATGTTAGCCAGGTTAGTGGGTTTGAACATCATGATAATTTCCTTAAAAATCATCAGTAATACCCAACTAGACTATGGGAACTATAGATAATTGTGAAAACTGTTGTCCTAGGATAGTCCTCAATTTCAATTTCTAAAAGGGTCCAAAGATATTCATTTCCATTGATAACATTATCCAAAAATGATACTTTTTCCAGCTATAACTCACATTTACATTACATTTCATATATTTTATCCCTTCATTATGTATTTATAATACTTTACAAATTCTCCTCACGATCCTCCTTTCTGATGCATTATATCAGAATAGAATCTACAAAGTCTTGCACATATTTTTTGATGTAATCTCTAACGACTTTTTTTATTATGATAATGTCAATTCCTGCAGTATTATTGAGTCCAAAGGGAATCACTATGAACTCATAGTTTTCATTATTCATTCAAAAGTTTGTATTGGTAATATATTCATTCGTCACTATTAATTGGGGATATCATGACCGAAAGACCACCTTAGATAAATAACTGGCCCCATGTAGTTGATCAAACAATTTATCTATCTATGGAATGTGATAATTTTTCTATATCGCGATTTTGTTGAGCTCATGATAATCAATGTTGAGGAACATTGATCAACATTTCTTCTTGATGAAGAGGACTGGAGCACCCCATAGTGATTTACTCAGGATTATAAAACCCTTTTTCAAATTATATTATAACTACATAATTAATTTTTCCATTTAAATAGTGTAAATTCAATGTTTTTAATATGGACATAGAACCATTTATAAGTTCAATTGAGAAATAATCCCCTCATATAGGGAATACATTTTTATAGTCCATCATAATTTGAATGTCATTGATAATGATCCTCTCATTTGTCTCAATCATTTGAGCCAGATATTCCTGTTCATAATTCAATAATATACACATTTGAGATGCATTTTCTAGAGGAGATTCATTCTCCTCTTTACACTTGTACAGAATTTGGGGATACCTTAGGATTTTAAGTGTGATATCACTTTCTCGAAAACTGATTTTGGATTTATATAACTATAGAAAATACCTCGCCATATAGCATCAATTCCCACCAAAGTAAGTAAGATGATATTTTATAGTAGTTTTAGTACCCAACATTAATCCGAGAGGAGTAATATAGTTTATATGAAATAGTTCCCCCACATACTGTTCTCACATATAACTCAACCATAATTATTAAGGTGGTGTTCGAATAGTTATACTAAACATTCAAGATAGGAATGAATTTATTGAAATAAAATAAAATAGTATAGTCACTATTTTTGAATTAATAACCAGTGTACCTATCACAATATCATTATAAATCTACACCTTAATAGTAGTGATAGAATATTCCCTTCATTATTTCCTTAGAGGTTGTTTTATTATTTTCAATAACAACCCTTTGTATAGGAAATTGGATCATATAATTCGCATGTTTGTTTTTTGTTTGAACACTATATTTCATGCTGATTGTAACACACCGACCCTAGTTACCTAAAGTTGGTGCATTATTATATAACATTTGCATGATATAAGGAACCATGTCCTAAACAACTAATCATTTTAGTATACTAGGAAGCACTAGATACATACATGAGTTTTACATTACACAATGAAATGAAAAAGAAACACTATGTCTCCATAGAATACACTAATATCCCTTAGCCTATCCCTACAGGTTAGTCATAATATACTACTTCATGTCTAGGGAAAAATAAAACATAAGAATGGGGTGGGATCAGATACTCAGTAAGGATAACAATATTGTAAAAACATTCATAAATAAGCATAAAAATTTAAGGAAATGTATAAGAGTAAAAGCCAAGACTTTTAAACTTATACATCAGCATAATATAGAAAAGGAAAGTCATATAATTCCATTTAAATATTCACATATACATTCTAGTAGTCAAATAATCACATGTAATATCAATTACTAATTTCATAATGATTGAATGCACAATGTCGGACATCATAACCAAATAGTCAAGGACTCATGCGAAGTCAAAAAATAAGATTTTGTTAAGGATTTGTGCCAATACACAAGTTTGTCTCACGATACCATCTGATGTATCAATGAGCTATAGAGGGCTCTACCCCTCACTTACAAAGTCCAAAGAATTTCCAATATGAAAAATATGAAACATAACATAATCATTAATATTAAAACTACTGTAAGAAATGTTTATACTTTTACCATAAACCATGAATGGTATAAAAATAACACATCCATAGTAAAACATATCACAAAACATTCAATACAATATGGATGATTGTATTATAATAAATCAACTTTAAAAAAGTGTAAAATCCATCAAAAGATGTTGATATAGACGAAATCATAACTATGTGAGATAAATATCTATTTATATTATGAAATCGTTAAAAAGTCACATAATTAAATAAAATTATTTTGAAATTATTCTTATAATCATGTAATGAAATCTTTGAAGATGTTATAATAATTAAAAATAACTGCACCCTCCATATACATTAAAAAACAATCTTACCTTAATTTGTCAAAATGGTCATAAAATACTTTGTTTAGAAAATGACGAAAAGATTCCTTTCAAAACATTTTATAAAAAGTAAAATAAAGGTATAAATTACATTAACCCATATTATTGGAAATAGTAAAAAAATTGAAATACTTTTTTATGAAACACTGATGTGGATGATAAAGAGGTCCTAGTAGATACTCATATATTAACAACCTCAGATAACAAAGAGATTGTAAAATAAACAATTACCCTGAATTTTTCCTTAGTCGAGGGTATGTAAACATCATGTATAATGGAGAAATAATTTTTATGAAATTATAAAATAACCATATACATAAATATGATATCATATAAGATCGTCTAATATTTCATTATTTATAATATTATAGTAGTATCATTGTTTTAGGTGTTGACTGATACATTTTCCATTATATGTTTTGTTATGTAAGTGATGTTTGTTATGGATAAGATGTATTTGACTCATATACTGAATTATATTAAATTTTTAAACATTATTTCAATCATTAAATTATAATTATTCTTTAATGGTTAAGATTGGGAATGACTTCTCATCGTGACGTGGAGACGGTAAGCCGTACATACACATGAGCATCAATATCATTCTTTAGATGGTGAAATTGTTTGTAATTGGATGGAATATTATATGTAAGGAATCATTATCATGTTATATTTATTATTTAAATAAATTATACTCATTATCATACCCATCCATATAATAAAGTGTTGAATAACAAACTATACCACGACGTGGATACGGTAATCCGTACGTAGGCACGTATGGTGACTTTGTCATTCATAGAATGGATAGAATATTGATTACAGTTGTACCATATTTATAATATCATCCATGTATGTATAAGGTAATAGAGTTATTATTTTTTATGGAAACAACAAAAAAAGAGAATGTGGAAGAAGAAAAGAACATTGGAAGAGGTGGTGAAGTAATTACCTATTTTCGGGTTCGACCTTTTGATTTGAACAAAAGGGCTCGTTAAGATCAATTTATGATCAAATAAAGGCATCTAGGTTTATGTGAGGGTATTTGGGAAGATATTTGAGTAGGTTTTGTTCAAGCCAAATGGATTTGGAGGTGTGATTTTGAGTGAAAGAGAGGTACCCTTTTATAAGATATGTGAGGGTCCCTTTTGAAAAAGCTTGATATATTAATTTATTATACAATAATATTCAGTTTATAATTGCTCCAAAAGAATTTATTTCGTGGATAAGGTGGGGAAGGGTTGAAAAAATCTCAAGCAATAGGTTTTATATAGGTTTTGGTCACCATATTAACCTTATCTATGATTTTTAACTTTTAGTTAAATAGTTTTTCTTTTATTATGTATTCTTGTATTATTATATTAAATGGTTAATAGACATATTATAAAATTACAAGTGAACCCCATGTGGTCCATTATTGAAATATATAACCCTATCTATGTCCTTTGGCCGAACATTAGATTTTTTGGAATATTATATCAATTAATAATATAGTATTAGTTTTAAAAACTCATTTATGTCAATTTTGACAGGATTTAGTATTTGGTTTTTGTGAAAGAAAAAAAAACTTGATTACTTCGTGAGAGATACATTAAATTAATTATAACACGTAATAGTAACCTATAAAATTAGTGTAATGAATCAAAAGTCTCAATTTAAATTTATTTGGATATTTATAATATCAATTTTTTTAATCATCCATTAATAAGGTAATTACTACATCATCATTGTGTCATAAATAAATTTAAATATTTAATGTTTAAAAATTATAAATAAAATACCACTATGTTTGAAATATTTTTATATTTATAATGAATATTTTTAGTTGAATATAACCTATGTAAAACCGTATATTAAAAGTGTTTTAGTTATGAATATTTGAATTTAACACTTTTAACCCTTCTTTAAAAAAATAGTAATAAATGACTTATTCTAATCCAAGTGGATCAAAGAAGATCATATTTTATTCATAAGGATTATTTTGGTCCAAAACCTATATCTAATAGAATTAGGACATATTTTAGGGTAATTACAATATCATTTTAACTTTTAATTACCCTATTTACATTTAATCGTGGTAAATAAAATTTCAGTTACTATTCCCCAAAATATTATTTTCATCCTAATGAAAAAAAATTTACTTATTGATGTCAACAGTTTCTCTCTTATTTTGGAAATTCAATTCCGAGAAGTGGTAAAATTATGTTTTATGCAAATTTTCAAATTTGCCTTGAAGGAGGGTAAATAACGTTAGAAAGTTCAATTAAATTTTATACATCTAATTTTATTATAAAATCACTTCAATGAATAAATTTAACTTATATACGTATTATGTATATATTTTTATTTAAAATAAATTAACATAAAATAAATTTAAATAAAATAAATATTTATTTAAATAAAAATTCAGTTTTAAAAAATAATGCAGTGTTTTTCAGTATTCCTCAAAAATTGAATGTTTTCAGAAAAATACCAAAAATTAACGCAAAGCTAATTTTGATATTCCAATATAAAAAATGATGTATATTTTACCAAATTAAAAACATATAAGTTATATTAATTAATTTAAAATTAATTCCTACTGTAAATACTAGAATGTGGGTTTTTAAGATGTTAAAACTATCAAAAGATTTACATGTGTATGTCCAATTTGAATGTTAAAAGACTAAAAATAACCTTAATTATATTAAATGATAAAAATTTAATATAATTATAAATTAAAACAAATCAAATTCACAATTTATCAAATTAAAGTATTTCGATTAAATTAGTTCTTTTCAATTGAAATATAGTATTTTTCACTATTCATCATAATATGAAAGATGTCAGAAAAGTACCAAGAATTTATCCAAACAAAAGTTATATTTCCTTCTTCTAAAGAAGAATTTAATTTCACCACACTGAATATATAGGGGTAAGGTATTGGATTTAAAAAATGTTCTCCATTAAATGGAGGGAAAACATCATTTTTTTTAAAAATACATTTTAAATTTGAAAATTTGAATTTGTTCTTATATTATGTCTAAGAAATAATAAATATGAATATTAAAATTATATATTATATATATATAATTCTAAATGTGGTTAATACTATTCCCAACTGCTTTTTAAATGGCTAGTTTGATAGGTCATGATGTGCTTGAACATGGTGTTGCGTGTAGCACACGCTATTGAATTACATTGAAGATATAAATTACTATTTAATATGGGGGTGTTAAATTATCCATTCCTTAAATAAATTGAATTATATAAATTTGGAATTTTTATTTGAACATAAAATGTTTACAAATAAAAAATACCTTTTTGGAAAACCCACATTGGAAATTGGGTTAACAAAATTTAGTCTTATTTAGAGGGACATGGAAATGAAACATTCACCACCAAATTAAGATATAAAATAAAAGAACATTGGTGGTGATTTGAGACACATAATTGGAGGATAAATGAAAATATTTTTAGGGAGTGATTTATGTCATCAATCACAGACAAGTGAACAATAAATATAAAATTGAGGGCCTCAAGGGCATAAATCTATGATGACATAAAATTTCATTGGTCCATCAAAACATAAGGTATTGGGATAATACATTTTTGGTTTTATGACCCTTTACCTAAATATTAAGAATTAATTTATTCATAGAATAAAAAAAACATGACATGTAGAGTTATATAAATTTTCTAATTTCTACTACAAACACATATTTCACTCCAAAAGATAATATACCTAAAATATATTCTATTAATCCTAATCATACAGGGTTTCAAAGAAATGAATTTATAATTCATATATTAGATCATTTAAAAAAACTACATTATAAAAACTAGGATATCACGTAGGCCGGTGGTAGGTGATGCACCATTGTCTCCTTTTTGTTGTGGGTTCAAGTCATGATGCCTTATAGGACGTGACAAGTTGTCACCCGACCTTTGGGTTGTCATTTTTATAAAAAATCAAAAAATAATATTAATAAACGTCTTATCCTTAAACCATAGTGTCCAATGTCCAACTTAATCGATTTAAATCGTTAATCATATCCAAAATACTTCTGTACAAACTCATAGTCCAAAAATTTATAAGGAAGGTCACCATAACATAACAAATATCTCTTTTTGCCACATAATAACCTGTGAGTACCTTCATCATATATTCTCTTAAAATATGGTAACACCCTGATTTACTATAAAACCTTACTGATTTCATTCATCCTCCCTTATTCCTTATAGAATACTAGATATATTCCTTATATCCAATCATTTTGAGTACTCTAACAATGATGGAATAAACAAACCATTAATAATTTCCAAGGTAGTAAAGAATATCCAATATAATTTATCCAAATCAACAATCTCTTATTCCAAAATCACTACCTCAGTATTCATACCATATTATGGTTTATCATTCCTTCATCCATGTATTTTTATAACATTTAACAAGCTATTGAGTCACTTTTCATAGTACTATATAATCTCAAATCCTCAATGAAATTGTACTACAATACAATCTTTTTTTCCATAATTAATATAAACAATACATCTTTCATAAAACACTCAAATTACATAATTCATTAATAAAAATATAAGAACACTAATAATTCATATTCCTCTATGGTAGTATCATAAATTGATTATTATCCAATAACATTATATGTGTAGTACTCTGATGATTGGGACATTGATTCGCGTAGTTTCCCAACTCATTGCAAATGAAGCATTGTATATTTAAAACCTTTTTCTTACCCTTTCAATCAGGTCCTTGGTTTCCATTTTCTACACAATTATAACACAAATGAATTCCTTCAAGAATTTACCAAGATGATTCTTTCCAGAAATATCACATATATGAAAATACTTCTTCCCATTCTTCCATTTATCCATCTTTCTCTCTATCATCCTTTTCCTCTCAAGCATACCTTCAAAGCCATAGGAATCAAATAATTCTTTAATTATATTGTTAACATGTGATAATATTTATTTATATGATGACAATACATGTGAGATAATTTCCATTATAAATGCTGGCTTAATACAATGAAAGATATGATTCTTCGTACTCTTCAGATCATGCATATTACTGGAGTTTTCATTCCTTCTAAATTTCACCATTTCTAAACAATGGAATACACTAGGTTAGATTATGAATCACAATTCATTATTCCATTATTTGAAAATACCCAAATTAAATTCAAAAGTTTATGCATATAATCCTTATTCATAAAAATGTATCCTTTGAGGATGTATTTACTCGTAATTCCTTTATAATGGTTTATAACGAAAATGTGAATTATTCTATGCATATCCCCTAAGAGTTTCAATACCAAGAGTGCAGTAGGGCCCATTCTTGTGTACCAGGATACCTTGAGTCAAGACCAAAACTCCTTGTCAGAGTTTTCACACCTAGGTACATCTATTAGAGAGGCACCTCTACATGTTTGTATCTAGACATAGATTTATTTTCCTTCAAATCCCACATAATATTTACACTACCAAATTTTTTGGATGTTCTTCTATATTAATCATTAATGTTTATCATAGGGTATTATTCTCTAATTTGTGATTTTCAAAATATAGTTTCCACAGATTGTACTAAAATTCCTCTGATACCAATTGTAACTCTCCAACCCTAGTTACCCAAAGTCAGTGCTTTATTACATAACATTGACATGATATAAGGAATCTTGTCCCGAATGATTTATCAATTTAGTGTCCATGGATGTACTAGATATATACATATGTTTTACATTACATGTTGAAATGAAAAAAGTAATAATGTATCTCTATAGAATACACTCATATCCCTTAGCCTATCCCTGCAGGTTAGTATTAATATACTTATTCACATCCTGGGAAAAATAAAACATATTATAGGGGTGAGCTGAGATGCTCAGTAAGGATAACAATATAGTTGAAACATTCATAAATAAGAATAAACTTTTAAGGAAATGTTTAAGACTAAAACACAAGCCTTTTCAAAGTAATGTTTAGAATAATATGGCAAAGATAAGTAAAATAATTCCATTTAATTATTCACAAATATATTATACTAGTCCAAAAATAACATGTAATATCAATAGATAATTTTATAATGATGGATTGCATAATACTAGACATTATAACCACATAGTTATTGCCTCGTGCGAAGAACACAAATAAGATTTTGTAAATGCCTTATTCCAAGAAACTAGTTTGTCTCATGAGACCTATCGATGCATTACGGAACTATAGTGGGCTCCACCCATCACATACTAAGTCCAATGCATTCCTCATAAGACAAGGTTGAAACAGAACATAAACATTCGTATTAAAAATAGCAAAAACAATGTAAATACATTAACCATAAACCATGAATGGTATAAAAATAACACATCCAATTTCAAACATATTACAAAACCTTCAATACAATATAAAAGATTGTATGATAATAAATCCACTTCAAACGAGTGTAAAATCCATCAAAGGATTTTGACATAGATGAAATCAAAACTATTTGATTGAAATATTTATTTCTATTTTGAAATCATATAAAAGTCACATAATTATAAAAGAAAACATTTATTTTGAAAATATTCTTATATCCTTGTAAGGGATGGTTTTAATATGTTATAACATTAGAACATAGCCACATATACTATATATGTTAAAAAATATTCTTACCATAATTTTCCCAAAAGGTCATAAAGTGACTTGTTTGGAAAACAACAGAATGATTGCTTTCAAATTTTTTATAAAAATTAAATCAAGGGTATAAACTAAATGAACCCATATTCTAAAAAAATAGTAAATATTTTTTGAAGTACATTTATATGAAACCAAGATATGGATGGTAAAGAAGTCCCAGTAGATACTCATGTATATACAACCTTGGATAAAAAAGTGATTGTAAAAAGAACCATAAACTTGATCTTTTCATTAGTCGAGGGTAAATTATATTCCTGCATAATGATGAAATAATTGTTATTAAAATATTAAATAACCATATACGTAAATATGATATCAAATATGATCTTATATATTGTGTTGTTAATAATATTTTAGTAGTGTCATTGTTTCGGGTGTTAACTGATTCATTTTACATTATACGTTTTTTTACGTAAGTTGTGTTTATTATGGATAGGATGTATTTGATTTCTATGAAGAATGATATTAAGTTTGTAAAAATTATTTTTAATCTTTAAAATAAAATTCTTCATGAAAGGTTATGATTCGGAATGAAATCGCATCGCGTCGTGGAGAAGGTAAGACGTATGTATGTATGAGAGAAAATATAATTTTTTAATGGTGAAATTTTATTTAATTTGTATGGTATATTATATATAAAGAATAATTAAAATGTTATATTTATTATTTAAATCAATTATACTCATTATTATACCCATCTAAATAAGGAAGTGTTGAATAACAAACTATACCACGACGTGGAGACGATAATCCATACGTACACACATATGGTGAATTTTTCATTCATATGATTGATAGAATAATGAATAAGGTTGTACCATATTTATTATAACATTAAAATATGTAGAATCTACTTAAGTTATTATTTTTTATGGAAACACCTATTAAAGAGGAATTGGAAGAAGAGAAGAACATTGAAAGAGGTGATGAAGTAATTACCTCTTCTTCGGGTTATTCCATTTGATTTGAACAAAAGGGATCTTTAGGGTGGATTTAGGATCAAATTAAGGCCAATAAGATAAAGTGAGGGTAGTTGGGAGGATACTTGAGTAGGGATTGTTCGATCCAAATGGAATTGGAGGAGTTATTTTGTGAGAGGGGGAAATATCCTTTTATAAGAGAGGTGAGGGTCACTTTAGGAAACACTTGAAATATTAATTTTTTATACAATCATATTTATTTTATAATTTCTCCAAAAGGATTTATTTCCATGATAATGTGGTTTTGGGTAGACAAAATCTCAAAAAATAGGTTTTAGATAGGTTTAAGTCACTTTATTAACCTTTTATTTTAGATTTAACTCTTTATTAAATAATTTAACTTTCACCATGTAATATTGTATTATTTTAATAAAGGGTTAAAAAATTAACATAAAATCGAAAGAGAATACCAAGTTCTTCATTATTGAAATATATAACATTATCTATGTCCTTTGGCCAATCCATATATTTTAGGAATTTTATATCAATTAATAATACAGTATTTTCTTTAAAAACTAATTTATGTCAATTTTGAAACCATTTAGTATTTGGTTTTTGTGGAAGTCAAAAAAACATGATTACTTAGAAAAAGATAAATTAATGCAATCCTAAAATGTCATATTAAACTATAAAATTAGTGTAATGCATCAAAATAGTAAATTTACATTTATTAGGATATTTATAATATCAATCCTTTTAATATTTAATTAATAAGGTAATTACTGCATCATCATTGTGTTATAAATAAATTTAGTTATTTGATGTTCAAAAATTTATAAACAAAATACCATTATGTATGAAATATTTTTAAATTTCTAAAGACTGTTTATAGTCCAATATATCTTAGACATAACCCTATAATGAAAATGTTATAGTTAGGAAAAATCAAATTTAACACTTTCAACTATTTTTTGAAATAAAATAATAATAAATTTCTTAATCTAATCCTAGGGGATAAAAGAGAATCATATTTTATTCTATGGTTGATTTAGGTTGAAATACAATTATCCAATAGAATTTGGAAATGTGTTAGGGAAATTATAATATCATTTATCCATTAATTAACATATTTACTTTTAACTGTGGTAAATAAAATCCAAAAGTTACTATTCAAGAAAAAAAAATTATATCCAATTGAACAACATTTTATTTACTGATTTCAACAATTTCTGAAAGATTTTTGAAATTCAATTCACTGAAGCTATAAGATTACATTTTATGCTTGTTTGAAAATGTGCCTAGAAGGTGGGTAAAAGACATTAAAAAGTTCAATAAAATATTATACATCTTATTTTATTATAAAATGGAACAAATGAATTAAATTGAACTTATATAGGTATTATGTATCTCTTTTTACTTAAAATAAATTTATAAAAAATAAATAAATATTTAAATAAGAATTCTGTTTTAAACAATAACACTGTGTTTTTCACTATTCAATAAAAAGTAAATGTATCTAGAAAAACAAAAAAAAATCACCCTAAGATAATTATGGATTTCCTAATTCAAAAATTGACGTCTATTTTAACAAATTTAAATAATATAAGTAGTGTTAATTAATTTAAAATTAATTCATGTTGTCAATACTAGAAATTCGGTCTTTCAAAAGTAAAAACTATCAAAATATTGACATGTGTTTTTCTCCAATATGAATGTGATATTAATTATATTGACCAAAATTATATTAAATGATAAAAATATAATCTAATTATACTTTAAATACTATAAAATTCATAATTTAACACTATAAACTATTTTATTTAAAAAAAATTTCAATTTAAATTTTGTATTTTTCATTATTCATCAAAATATGAATGTTATCAAAAAAGTACTAAAAGTTTATCCAAAATATAAATTTATGTTTCGATTATAAAAAAGAATTTAATTTAGTTAAATTGAATATATAAATGTGTCATGTATTGGATTAAAAAAGGTTCTCCATTAAAAGGTGGAAAAACTACTTTTTTTGGAAAAATAATTCTTTTATCTAAAATATTTAATTTGTCCTTATATTATGTCTATGAAATTCAAAAGATGATTTGTAACACCCCCAAACATCCATGGTATGTTTCCATTTGAATAATTAAATTGCTTGCATTGTACGCAACTTCGAGATTCTAACACACCGCGGCCAATAAAACTAAATGTTATGAATAGTAATACCCAATTTTTTAAATTTTATCATTAAAAATGGACTTAGTTTTTGGATTCGGAATACCTAAATTATCTTAGGGTGATTTTTTTTATTTTTCTGAATACTTTCAATTTTAAATGAATAATGAAAAAACACTGCGTTATTGGTTAAAACTGATCTTTTATATAAATAATTAGTTATTTTAATTATTTTATTTTAAGTCAATATTGATAAAGAATACATATATATGTTAAATTTGATTTATTGGAGTCATTTTAGAATAAGATTAGATATATAAAGTTTTACCGAACTATTTACCGTCTTTTACCCACCTCTTAGGAGAATTTTAAAATTTGTATAAAAAATAATTTTACTACTTCTGTGAGTTTAATTTCAAAAAACTATGATACACGATTAATATTAGTAAGTAAAATGTGGTAAAATAAGATGAAATTAAATTTTTTCGAATAGTCACTTTTTACATGTATTTACCACAGTTAAAATTAAATAGGATAATTAAGAGGAAAAATGATATCATAATTATCCTAACACATGTCCTATTTCTATTGGATAAGTGTAATTTGACAAAAAACAACCATAGGAATAAAATATGATCCTTTATGTCCACTTGGATTAGATTATGACATTTATTATTATTTTATTTAAAGAAGAGTTAAAAGAGTTAAAACGATTGTTTAAAAACTAAACCATTTTTTATATAGGTTTATAAAAAATATAAATCAGAAAGATAAAAAGATTTCCTACAAAATGGTATTTTATGTAAAATTTTTATACATTAAATTATTAAATTTATTTATGACACAATGATGATGCAACAATTATCTTATTAATGAAATATTAAAATAATTGATATTATAAATACTCAAATAAATCTAATTTGAGACTTTTAATGAATTACAATAATTTTCTAGGTTAATATGAAATGTTAGGGTTTATTAATAGGATCTATTTCAAATTAGTAATGCTTTTATAAATTTATGAATAAAAAAATAAAAAATAGTGTTAAAATTGACATAAAAGTGTTTTAAAAACAAATATTATATTATTAATTGGTTTTCTATTCCTAAAAATCTACTGATCTACTAGAGGGATAAATTAATATTATATATGTAATTAATGAACCACTTGGGGTTCATTTAGAAGTTTATAGTACGTTTATTAACCATATAATATAAAAATACAAAGAGACATGGAAAATGTCAAACTGTTTAACTAAGAGTTAAATATGAAGGATAAGGTTAATATGAAGACCTAAACCTATCTAAAACCTATTTTTTGATATTGTTTACACCCATACCCACCTTATCATTTAAATAATTAATTTTGGAGCAATTAGAAACTAATAATTATTTTATTATAAAATAATATTTCTATATTTTACTAAAGTGGACCCCACCTATCTTATAAAAGGGAATACCCACTTCCCTTAAATTCACACTGTCAAAGCCATTTTTATAGGCCAAACTCTACCCTAATATCCTCTCAACTAACCTACCTTCTTCCTAGAGTCCTTCCTTTAGTCAGAAAGCCAACCTAAGGAGCCCATATGATCAAATGAAAATGAAGAATTTGAAGAAGAGGTAAATACTTCGTCACCACTTTCAAGTACTTTTCTTCTTCCACATCCTCTTTCATTATTGTTTCCATTATAAAAAAAATCTAGAATCTTCTATATTCTTTGATGTTATTATAAATATGGTAAAACCATATTCATTATTCTAACCATCCTATAAATGACAAAGTCACCATACGTACGTACGTACGGATTACCATCTTCACGTCGTGGAGTAGTTTGTTATTCATTGACTTCTTCATTTGGATGGATATAATAATGAGTATAAATGATGTAAATAATAAATATATCATAATAATGATTCTGTATATATGATATACCATCCAATTTAATATTATTTTAATATCAAAAAATAATAATGTCGCTTGTGTGTACGTAAATATTACCGTCTCCATGAACGCGATGAGATTCATTCCCCATCATATCCATTCCATAATAAGATTCATTTGATGATTAAAAATAATTTTTAAAACTTAATATCATTATGAATATTAATAAGATATATCATATATATAATAAACATTATTTACATAAAAAGAAATTAAAGGAAAATGAATCAGTTAACACCCGAAAAGATGATACTACTGAAATATCATTAACAATGAAATATTAGAAGATCATATATGATATCATATTTATGTATATAGTTCTTGTATAATTTAATAACAATGATTTAACTATTTTACTAGAGGTTGAACTACCCTCCACCAAGGAAAACTACATGGTAAGGGTTAATTTCCCAATCCATTTATTATTCGTGGTTGATTTTACGTAAGTATCTATTGGGACATCTTTATCATCCACATCAATGTTTCTTGAAAATGTATTCCAAAACATTTTTACTATTTACTAGAATATGGGTTAAATTAATTTATATACTTTTTTTATTTTTTATAGAATAATTTTAAAGGATGCTTTCTGTCAATTTCCAAACAAGGCACCTTATGACCTTTTCAGCAAAATTAAGGTAATAATGTTTTTTTAAGGTATACAGGTGGTGCGGCTATTTTCCTTCATTATAACATTGTCGAAGCTTCCCTTATAAGAATATAGGAATACTTCCAAAATAACTATTCTATGTTATAATTATAATACTTTTAAATTATTTCAATATTGAAATAGATATTTCTCTAAATCTTTTTTTGATTTCATCTATGTCAACATCCATTGATGGATTTTAAGCTTATTTTAAGTCTATTTATTATGATACAAAACCTCCATATTTTATTTAAGTTTTTGTGTTATTTTTAACTATAGATGTGTTATTTTTACACCATTCAGGGTGTATGGATAAAGTATTTACATTTCATATGCTAGTTTTAATAAAAATGTTAATGTTATTTTTAACCCTTTTCATATGAGGAATTCATTGGACTTATTAAGTGATGGGTGGAGCCTGCTATATCTCTTAGTTTCATAGGTAGGTATCATGATACAATATAGTGTCTTGGAACAAGTCCTTGACGAAATCTTAGTTGTAGTCTTGGCACAAGTCATGAACTATGTGGTTTTTAATTCTGGCATTATGTGTTCCATCATTATGAAAGCGAGTATTGATATTGCGTGCGATTATTCAACTTATAGAATATTCATGTTAATAAGTAAATAGAATTATTTGATTTTATCATTTCCATATTATGCTGATGTTCATGTTTAAAAGGCTTTTGTTTTAATATTTCATTTCCTTAAATGTTTATTCTTATTTAGGAATGTTTCTCCTATATTGTTATCCTTAATGAACTTTTGAGATCACCCCTTTCTAGGTTTTATTTTTCCTAGGATGTAAAGAAGTATACAATGACTAACCTGTAGGGACGGTATAATGGATATGATTGTGGCCTATGGAGACTATGGTGTTGTAGTTTTTTATTTTATAATGTAATTTAAAACATACGAATGTATCTAGTATTTCCAAATCTTCTAAAGTAACTGGTCTTTTGAGGCTAGATATTTTGTGATCATGCCAATGTTATGTAATGATTCACTGACCCCAGGTAAATAGGGTTAGGTTTTTATATTTGGTATCAAAGAAAGTTTAGTCCAAACCTTGGAATGTAGATTTAGAAAAAATATGATCAGAGAACATTTTCCTAAGATAGACTTTAAGGATTAGAATAGAAGAACTTCCTAGAATTTTTGTACTGTAGAGATTTTTTAAGTTTTACAAGAAATACATCCCTATCTGGATAGGAGCAGGTAGAGTCAGCTCTGACACATATGTACTTAGGCGTAAAACCCGAAAACACCTTTTTGATCTAGACTCGAATGGGGACTGATGCACGACAACGAGCCTTACTGCACTCTTTGTTATGACACTCCTGAGGGATATGCTTAGGATAATTCTCATTTTATTTACAAACCATTATGATGGGTTTATGAGTATATACTTCTTCAAATAAAACATTTTTATTATTATGGATTATATCCATAAACGGTTCAATTTATGTTAACTGTTTTACAAGTTTGGAGTTATTTATTTCGATTCATAAACTAATATAGTTTATGCCATTGTTTTGAAATGTCACAATGTGGAAGGAATGGAAACCATATCAATGCACATAATCTATGAAGGGATTTCCATCCTACTCAAGATAATTATAGTGGAGCTGGTAAAGCAACTGGTGCTGATCAGCTTATCACAATACTAGGACAACTCACATAGGTTATGAATAATAACATTACCCATATAGAGTACTCTGATCCACAATGAAGAGGATAAATCTTAGAACGTTTCCTGAGGAAAATACCACCAACATGAAATGGGAGTACAAATCCATTAGTAGTTGAGAAATGGATAAATTCCTTAGAGAAAATATTTCATTCTTTGGGGTGTAGCGATAGGGGAAAATTTTTCATGCCAATTTATCGCCTAACAGGAAATATAGATCAATGGAGCTAATTGATTCAAAACACAAAGAAAGATGATGAAATATCAAATATGGAATGAAGTGAGTTTAAAGAGATTTTCTTGGAAAAACACTTTACTCATGATCATCAAGCAGATATGGAAATACAATTCCTAAGTCTAAGGAAAAAAGAGGACGAGAATGTCACAAAATATGAGGCTAACTTTACAAGGTTAGTAATGCATGCAACATATTATATACGTAACCCAATGAGTAAGATTGATTTATAATTTTATTGGTAAAAACAATTTCTCCGTCAAGCATTAGTCTAATAATACTTCTCATCATACCAAGATATTGTCTCATGTGATATCAATATAGAGAAGGAATTATCCAAGTCTTACGACCTTAATGTAATATCAGAGAATAATAGATCTACTGAACACTCTGGAATTAGAAATAAGGTGAAGAAGGTAAAAGTTGAATATCCATCCTGCTGTAAATGTGGGAAGAAACACCCAGGTACTAGCCTGAAGGGAATGAGAGTCTGTTACAAGTGTGGTGAAATAGGCCACCAAGATCGGGATTGAAAGGGGAAGAAAGAGGTTGTCAATGTTGAATGATACATTTGTAGAGAAAAAAAGGGAATTATGAAAATGAATTTCTTAAGCGCCAAGGGAACATAATTCAGAAAAGGCCAAGGGAGTAAGGCCAAGCTTATGCGATCACTATGGCTCAGGTCGAAGCTCCGAAAGATGTGGTGGTAGGTAATTTAATGGTTTACTCAAGTTTATCCAATGATTTATTTGATTTTGGATCATCGCATTGTTTCATATCTTCCCAGTTTGCTGAAAAATTTTGATAATTTCTATTTTTCATAACAAAGGAGATGTCATTCAAAACACCAAAGGGAAGTATCATCACAATAAATTTTTCTGAATTAGTTCACATTAGGTCATATAAATGTTCTTTATATGTTGATCCCATTGTCATACCATTTATTGAATTTGATATTATCCTCAATATGGATTGGATTTCGGACCAAGATGTGAATATTTATTATACGAATAAGGAGGAAGAAATTTTCGATAATGATAAGGAGTACCTTATATTTAGAGCAGAAACGTCACCACATGATTCATATCTAGATCCACCTCTAGTAGCTCTACTAAATTCTATTATTGTGGAGGATGAGAATGAAACAATTATGGGAGAGGAAAGGAATGTTCAAATAGAGGATGTACCATTGTGCAATAATATGTTGATGTGTTTCCAGAGGATTTACCTGGACATCCTCCAAAACAAGAAATTGAGTTCTCCATTGTTTTAATTCCTGGTTCATGTTCCATATCGAAGACCCCTTAAAGAATTTCCACTTTGGAATTAGTGGCACTAAACAAATAAATAGAGGAATTGAGTAATAATTTATTTATTCGCCCTAGTTTTTCTCCATTGGGTGCCCCTTTCCTTTTTTAAGAGGAAAGACAAATCTCTAACGTTGTGCATTGACTACATGGAGATCAATGCTATAATAATAAAGAACAAGTATCCCCTACCACGCATTGATATTTTATTCGACCAAATTCATGGATCTCAATATTTTTCAAAGATTTACCTTCGATATGGATAGCGTCAGTTGTGTGTGAAAAAGGATGAAATTCTAAAAAAAATCATTTCGAACCCTGTACGAGCATTACGAGTTTATAGTAATGCCTTTTGGGCTGACTAATGCACCCTCTGTTTTCATGGATCTAATGAACAGTTTTTTCATGGAATATGTTGATGCCTTTGTAGTTGTATTTATTGATGATATCCTGTATACCTCAAATTATATGAAGATCATGAAAATAACTTTCTCATTATTCTAAAGACTCTTAAAAGAAGTGAATTATATGAGATGTTTAGAAAGTGTGAATTATGGATTCAAGATATTTCTTTTCTTGGCCATATTATCTCTAAGGATGGAATATCTGTCATTCCCTCAAAGACCAAGGCAATCCAAGAATGGCCAACACCAATGAGTATAACTAAGGAATGCAGTTTTATTGGATTAGTAGGTTATTATCGACATTTTGTCCAGAATATTTCTTGATTGGCTAACCTATTAACCAAGATCAAACGTAAAGGGGTTAAATTTGTTTTTAGAAAGGAGCGTGAAGAATGTTTCGAATAATTGAAGAGAAGAATAGTCAATGCTCCAATATTGACTGTACCATAGGGAATGTTGGGTTTGTTATTTATAGCGATGCATTAAAGAAAGGACTTGGTTGTGTCCTTATGCAGAATGATATTGTTATTTCCAATGCATCAAAAAAACTAAAAATTCATGATCAAAACAATACTACTCACAATATTGAGTTAGAAAATGTAATAATTTCTTTGAAAATATGAAAACATTATCTATATGGTAAAAACTGTGAGATATATACATATCACAAGAGTTTTAAGTATATTTTCTCACAAAAAGAACTCAACATGAGGCATAGAAGATGTATTGAACTACTCATGGATTATGATTTCACAATACACTGCCACATGAGGATGGAAAATAAGGTGGTAGATGCATTGATAATAAAGTATCATTGAGTTTTGAACAATATAAGAGTTGAATGGGATCCTATTTTTATGGATCTAGTAAAAATCGATATGGGGATAATCCTGGAAGGTGAAACATCAATAATTTTTCAAATGGTTGCCAAACCATCATTATTATAATGGATAAAGTGTTCTCAGATAGATGATGAGGAGTTTCAAAAGAAGATAAAAGTTGGAAATGATTGGAGATTGAGTGACATCATATATAAAAATGAGATTTTGAAATTTGGGAAGAGACTTTGTGTTCCCAATTTACCTGATCTAAAAATGGAACTATTGGATGATTCTCATAGATCCAATTTCTCTATTCACCCAAGTAACACTAAGATGTATAGATATTTGAAGGATATTTTTTTGGGGGACAACATGAAGAGGGAGATTGCTAATTTTGTGTCAAGATGTATGGTTTGACAACAAGTGAAAGCTGGAAGGAAATAACCTAGAAGAGTAAGGCAACCTCTCCCCATACCTGAGTGGAAATGGGATAATATTTTGATAGACATTGAAATGGGGCTACCAATGACTCCTAGAAGTAATGAAGAAATATGGGTTGTTGTTGACCGTCCTACCAAGTCAGAACATTTTCTTGCTATAAGTGAATATTTACCACTTCAACGTATGGCATGAAAATATATTAATGATGTTGTAAGACTTCATGGAGTACCCCTATTGATTGTTTCTAATTGTGATCCCCATTATACATCATGATTCTAGAAAAGTTTTCAGAAATCCCTGGATACTAAACATCCTTTGAGCAATACCTACCACCCTCAAACCGATGGACAATCAGAATGAACTATTCAATCCTTAGAATACATGTTAAGATCTTGCTCACATGACTTTCCTGGTTTGTGGGATAAATATTTTCCTCTTGTTTAATTTTCCTATAATAATAGAATCCATTCAAATATTTAGATGGAACCATATGAAGCATTATATGGAAAGAGAGGTTTCACACTAACATGGTGGGATGTTGTTGGTGAAATAAAACTTGTAGGCACCGAAATTCATGAAGAAATAATGGAAAAGGTTAAGGTTATCCAAACCCACATCAAAGAAGCCCAAATTAGGCAAAAGAGATATGCTGATAACCGAAGGAAGGATTTTTAATTTCATGTAGGAGATCATGTTTCCTTGAAGGTATCTCCATGGAAGAGATTTATATGTTTCGGTATGATGGGTAAATTGGGTCCTAGGTACATCGGACCTTTCAAATTCTAGAAAGAATTGGAGTTGTTCCTTATTGTTTGGCAATTCTGCCAAGTCTTTCCAAAGATCACGATGTGTTCCATGTATCACTGCTGAGAAAATACATGAATGACCCAATGCATGTACTCACCTATATGTAAATTGAACTGGAACCTGATCTGTCTTATTGTGAAGAGCCTGTCAAAATTCTTGATAGAAGGGAATAAGTGCTGAGAAACGGGATGACTCGTCTGGTAAAATACCTATGGAGAAACCATAAGATGGAAGAAGCAATGTGGGAACCAGAACAAAATATGATGAAGAACCACCCGAATATTTTTTATGCGGTAGTATTATAGAAATTTCAAAGAAGAAATTATTTAATAGAGGGAATATTTTGATACCCCAAGATTCCATAGTACGTATCCATTTGAATAATGCAATAGCTTGCATTGTACACAACATTGATATTCTAACGCACCGCGACCAATCAAACTAGACGTTATGAATAGTAATACCCACTTTTTAAAATTTTATAAATTTTATCATTCAAAATGGACTACATTTTTTGATTCAGAATACCAAAATTAACTTAGGGTTATTTTTTGGTGTTTTTCTGTAAACTTTCAATTTTTGATGAATAGTGAAAAACACTGTGTTATTTGTTAAAAACGACTTTTTGTTTAAATAACTAGTAATTTTATTTTAATTTATATTATGTCAAAATAGTTACATAATTTATATATGTGTTCAACTTAATTCATTAGAGTCATTTTATACTATGTTTAGATATATAAAATTTTATCGAACTATTTACCGTCATTTACCCACCTCCTAGGATATTTTGCAAATTTAAATAAATATAATTTTATAGATTCTGTGAGTTGAATTTCAAAAATCCAAGATACATGGTAAATAACAGTAAATATAATTTGGTTCAATAAGATGAAAATAAATTTTCGTGAATAGTAACTTTTTACCCTAACACACATCTTAATTCTATTGGATTAGATTGATTCGTCCAAAAACAACCTTAGGAATAATATATGATTCTTTAGGTCCACTTAGAATAGATTAGGACATTAATTATTATTTCATTTTAAGAAGAGTTAAAAGAGTTAAAATCAATGATTAAAAACTAAACCATTTTTAATATAGGGTTATATAGAAGATAAATTCTATTATAAATATTTATTATAAATATAAAACTATTTCCTTCCTAAGGGTACTTTATTTATTATTTTTATACATTATATAATTAAATTTATTTATGACACAACGATGATGCATTACTTACATTATTAATGAATGATTAAAATAATTGATATTATAAATTCCCAAATAAATATAATTTGAGACTTTTAATGAATTAATCTAATTTTATAGGTTAATATGGCATGTTAGGGTCGATAAAATGATTTTTTTCGAATTAATAATGATGTTAAGAATTTATCAAAAACCAAATACCAAATAGTGTCAAAATTGAAACAAAAACATTTTAAAAAAAAATTATATTATAAATTGGTATTCTATTACTAAAAATTTAAGGTTTGGCCAAAGGGATAAAATAATATTATATATTTCATTAATGAACCACTTGGGGTTTTCTTGGAAGATGATAGTAAGTTTATTAACCATATAATATAAAAATAAAAAGAGACATGGTAAATGTCAAAAAATTTAAAAAAGAGTTAAATCTAAAAGAGAAGGATAATATGATGACCTAAACCTATCTAAAACCTATTTTATGATAGGTTTTAGACCAATAACCACCTTTTCAATTAAATAATTTATTTTTTAGCCTTTATAAAACAAAAATTAGTTTATTATAAAATAATTTTTCATGCTTTTCCTAATGTGACCTTCACCTCTCTTATAAAAGGGCACTTCCCCTTCTCTCAAATTCACACGTTAAAATCTATTTTTATCAGCCAACCCCTAAACAAATATCCTATAAACTGACCTCCGTTTATAATAGAGGCCTTCCAATAGTGAGAAAGCTATCATATGGATCCCTTTTGATCAAATGAAAATGATGAACCCGAAGAAGAGGTAAACATTTCATCACATCATTCATGTTCTTTTCTTCATCCACTTCCTCTTTATTTGTTGTTTCCATTCAAAAATAATAACTATAGTATCTTCTATATATTTTAGTGTTATTATAAAAATGGTAAAACTATATCCATTATTCTATCCATCCTAGATATAACAATGTCACCATATGTGCGAACATACAGATTACAATCTCCACGTCGCGGTGTAGTTTGTTATTCCAACACTCCATCATTTAGATTGGTAAAATAATGAGTATAAATGATGTAAACAATAAATATAAAATTATAATGATTCTATATATATAATATAACAGCTAATTATATATTATTTTAATATCAAAACAATGATATTGTCGCTCGGGCATACGTACAGATTACCATTTCCACGAACGCGATGAGATTAATTCCCCATCATATCAATTCAAGACTAATTTTCCTTTGTGGACAAAAATAATGTTTAAAGACATAATATCATTATTAATATGAATATTATATATTTTATAAATAACAATAATTACATATATAACAAATCTTTTAAAGGAAAACAAATTTGTTAACACCTGAAACGTTCATACAAATGAAATATCATTAACAAAGCAATAATTAAAGATCACATATGATATCATATTTATGTATATAGTTCTTGATTAACTTAATAACAATGATTTATATACTATACAGGGGGTTAATTAACCCTATACTAAGTAAAAGTACATGTTAAGGGTAAATTTCACAATCATTTTTTTATCCGAGGTTGTTTTTACGTAAGTATCTACTGGGACCTCTTTATCATTCACATTCATGTTTCTTAAAACTGTATTCCAAAAAAAATTACTATTTACTAGACTATGGGTTAAATTAATTTATAACCTTCTTTGAATTTTTATAAAATTATTTTAATGGAATATTTCTGTGGTTTTCCAAACAAGGTACCTTATGACATTTTTGACAAAATTAAGGTAAGAATGTTTTTTAAAATTATACTGCGGGTGCGGCTATTTTTCGCCATTATAACATCGTCGAAACTTCCCTTACAAGATTATAAGAATATTTTCAAAATAATTGTTTTATTTTATAATTATATGACTTTAACATGACTTCAAAATATAAATTGATATTTCACTAAAAATAGTTTTGATTTCATCTATGTCAACATCCTCTGATGTATTTTGAGATTATTTGATGTTGATTTATAATGATACAAAACATCCATATTGTATTAATGTTTTGTGATATTTTTTACTGTGGATGTGTTATTTTTACACCATTCATGGTGTATGGATAATGTATTGACATTTCGTATGCTATTTTTAATATGAATGTTTATGTTATGGTTAACCCTTTTCATATGAAGAATGCATTGGAATTAGTAAGTGACGGGTCGAGCCTGCTATAGCTCCTTGATGCATCAGTATGTCTAATGGGACAAACTAGTGTCTTGGAATAATGCTTTGACTATGTGATTATGAAGTCTGGAATTATGCATTCCATCATTATGAAAGTGGATGTTGATATTTCATGTGATTATTCAACTAGTAGAATATCAATGTGAATAAGTAAATGAAATTATTATATTTTATCTTTTCCATATTATGCTGATGTTAATGTTGAAAAGGCTTTTGTTTTAGTCTTACATTGCCTTAGATTTTTCTTCTTATTTATGAATGTTTCCTCTATATTGTTATCCTTCTGAGCATCTGAGCTCTCCCTTTTCTATGTTTTATTTTTTCTAGGATGTGAATAAGTATATTTTGACTGACCTGCCGGGATAGGATAAGGGATATGAGTGTGGAATTTGGAGACAATGTTCCTGTAGTTTTTCATATTATAATGTAATGTAAAAATTATGTATGTATCTACTATGTACAAGGCTACTAAGCTAATCGGTATTTAGAGTCGGGATCTTTTGTGATCATGCCAATGTAATATAATAATGCACCGACTCTGGGTAACTAGGGTCATGTTGTTAACTAATTGTTAAAATTATATAAGATATATATAATTAAAAATATGGTTAATAATATTCATAACATCTTTTTTAAATACCGAGTTTGATAGGTTGTGATTCTCTTGAACTTGGTGTTGCATGTTGCGTAGGCTATTGAATTACTTTAATGATATAACATACTATGAAATATTGGTGAGTTACACTGAGTGCTATTGTGAACATTTATTTTTCCACACTAGTGGGCTTCTTAAAATACCTTCAGCATTAATTATCCTAATTACCTTCTCTTCCACATTTTAGGCATCTCCTAGTTCTCTTTTAGGCTGTTTCTGTTATGTTTCTTCCCACACTTTTGACACATGAGATATTTAGTTTTCTTTCATTCATGGGATTTTTCTTTTGATACTAACATATTAAACTCCACTATAAACATTTTATCTCTAAATCCATGAGACCACTATGGTTCACAAATCTTCATCTCAGCCTTATTAGAATAACAAAAAATCTTCAACTGCTATCAAAGTCTCAAATCAGTAATGCGTTTCATAGACTCAGCTTTAATAAATTAGAGAAGAGATCCACCTTGGTTTCAGTGATCATGAAAAATCCATAGGTATATCATTCATTCCTTGTGATTTTGTCTTAATAAAACCTAATAGATTCATATTCCTTTTACTTTATTCAGAGGAACTCCCTCTCCATCTTAAGATAATGTGTTCAGGGAAAATATTTATTGAAAAATATATTCCTGAATCCTTGCCAACAAAATTAATCAATATACTATTTATGCTTTGTTATTCTGATTGTTTTCCACCAATGATTATCTTCCCCATCAAAATGATTGAATCAAATACAACATTATCTTTTTTTGGGCATTGAAGGACATAAAATATCTTCCCAATTTAGTTAATACACTATTCTATGATGAGAGGATCATAATATACAATAAATATAAGAGGTAATTTTCATATAAAGGATTCAATCAAAACATTATATTTCTTTGGATAAAGATTTAGTTCAACAAGATTCAATTTTTTATTCATAACTTGTTTCAATTTATCCAGTATTATCACAATGTTCTGATATCTTCTTCCAATAAATATTTAATTTAATTGGGGAAATCATAGCATTTCATATCAGATGGATTATTCACATGAGTTGTCATATTTCAAACCATTAAATAAGAAAAAGAAATAAAATACAAGTAGGTGGCTTGAATACTAATCTAATGAGAATATAAAAAGGAAAACATAATCTGGGAATGAATAACTTATAATGGAAATGTATATCTTAAATTATGATTCCTTATGTTTCAACATAGATTATTCATGGTGATTATATTATCCCTAGGGTAATTAATAATGTTTTATAGTCCTAATACTCTAAAATAAATAGATCATCATTTGATACCAATTATAGAGAGAATATCCTTTTACATATATTATTACATGATTTTAAGCATAATTTTCTGTGAAATAGAAACCATGGACCAAAATGTTTAGTGTTTTTGGAAGACTAGGTACATAATTAGAATTCATCAAACTAGAATAACACATTATTTTATTAATATCCATAATGAGATACTCACTTTCCTTGATCTCTTATATATTTTTTATATAACATGTGGAATACATTGAAAAAATAGATGAGAGAAATAGCCCAGTAAGGGAATAAATATGGGGATAAAGCATAACACATGAGTTAGAAGGTATAACATGAAAACATAAATGGCATGGATTATGAATTAAAATATAGAATCATAACATATAGGATATGAATAATATGATCATGAAAATATTGGAATGAGGCAGCAAAAAATAACCTGACAAAAATATGATTCAATGATAATTTCTACGACTATATCAAATGGTCAAAATGTCCCATAATAGATCTGGTTTACTCCCTAATCTCACACATGAAATTTCCTGAGACTAAACATTACCCATTTAATTAGAGGGATATTAGGTCCAACCCATCATTAAATTTCCTTTCATATGTGTTCCACATAATGAATTAAACATATGGATTAAACATAATTGTAACCTATAGAATGTAATGGGTATCATAATCACATTATAAGGCATAAACAATGGAAATATTACAATGGTATCCATGAAAGAAGGGATTTAAATCATTATTGGAAATTAATAATGGAAAAGTACGAATAAATCATGAAAAATAATTTTCAAATAAATTAAAAACATGAAAAATAGTGGTAAGGTAACATTGGAAATGTTCCACTTAAGTTCCCTTTTATGAAAAAGAATAAAGAGTCTTTAAAGAGGATAAAGGAATATTTTTTGGAATAAAACTAGAAATGAAGTAATATTTTTTTTCATGATAAATTACGTGATTTTAAAAATATTTTAGTCTTAAAATAGTTTATGAATAATACATTAAAATGGGTAAGAGACGGATGTGTTTTCTCGAATCGGGCTTGCACGTCAAGAAGAATTGAGAAACAAACCTTTTAAAATAGTTATCTAACCATGAAAGAATGATTAATTGAGATATATATATATAATTTTGGAAAATATAAATATAAATTAGGATATTTATATAATAAGAATTAATAAATACATTCAGTTAAGGATAGATAAAGAGTAACCAAAAGGAAAAAATGGAGGTTCAGAGAGATCACTTACCATATGTCCAAATGAGTTCTATAATTTCACTTAATGTCATTGATAATCAAATAATATCAATTAATTAACTAATTAATAAAATGTTATACATTTATTTTATTTTTAATAATTTTATTATGTTCATTTATGGTAATTTTGATGAGTTATAATGTTTAATTTTGTCGTTCCGAGGATGTTCATTTTCATGGTTTCATGGTCGGTTTACTAGTGTATAGTTATGGAAGTTCTTGTAAAATGGGAACAATTATACAATTATGTAATTATATGGTATTAATTAAATTTTATACTTTTAATTGGTCCCATATATAATTTGATTTTCTGGTATGATGATGATTCATTTGATAAAACATTTATGATAAATGTTTAGTTTATTTTAGTGGGTTTTTCTGACCATCACAAACTAGATTCATTTTATTTGATATTATGTCTATATATTTGTTTACGAAAACTGAAAAAGTAATAATATATATATTAAAATCTGTTTTAAATATAATAAATGTTTTTGACCATCCTTGAAGGAGGTATTGGAAAACAGAAAATCATTATCCCTGGAGATGGTAAACTACCACAATTGGGACAGTGATTTCATTTATTCAAATAAGAGGAGATGAGAAAAGGGGTTTATAAGATTTATTCCATTAGAAATATAAAAATTTGGTATATTAATGATACTTGAGTTATTATTATTTTATGGATTAAGGAGGTGTGAAAAATGTAGAAGAATAAATAAAAAGAAAAGAGATGGTTTGAGAACGTTACCTCTTTAATATAACCTCTTTGAAAGACTACTTCGGATATTGGAATAGGTATTTTTTGAGACCACTACATCTAGTATATGGGGAAGAGGATTGGGAATTTATGTTTTCCAAATATTGAAAATCTAAATGTCTTATAATGTGTGAAGATAAGGGGTGGTGGTGTGGTCTTTATTAGGGGAGGAGAGGGGCATTTTTTATTATTATATTCATTATTTTATTATTTTGTATCAAGACTACAAATAATGTTAAATTTTATAACTAAATATTGTGAATTATTTAGTATGTTTTAAACCAATTGGTTATTACAACATCCATGGCTATAAAATTCATGTATTTTCATTAGAATGTAAAATACTGTAAATTGTCGTATTCCACTATTCACAAAAATTCATATATTTTAGAAAAATCCAGAAAATTTATAAGAACCATTTCTAGAAATTTATATTTTAAAAATGGAATTCATTTTAAGAAAATAAATTATAAAATATGAGATATTAAATTTTTAAATAACATCATCATTTATGAAATAAATATAGATTTTAATATTATAATCCATTGTTTGACCCTATGAATATCTTATTTAGGTAACATAAAATATCATAAAATTATAATACAACATTATATTATTTTATAAATATATTTTATAAAAATAAATTTTCTTTTAAATCATTATATTAATTATAAAATTGTAAAAAACATTTCAGTTTTGCAATAATATGAACACATTATTTATCATTTTTATTTTTGTTTTACTTATGTAGGGACTTATATATATATAATTTTTTTTATTTATATGACACTAAAACATTTTTTTATACTTTAATAGTCAAAATTACTATTCCAATGGAAAACCCACAATTCTTAATGGTTAGATTACTATTTCAATGGTCAGATTTATAATAGTCATATAGGTTCATTAATTTCTATAAATACCACTTATGTAATTATTTCTTCATTCACATATACTTTCTCTAAAGGATATATATTTTCATCATCAAAATTAATATTATATTATTATCATTTTGTATTATTTCTATATCTTTTTTAATAAGTGCGGTCATTCTAGTGGATCGATGATATCCAAATTTATCTTTTTTATTTATTTATTATCCCACTGTAATATATGGAATTATTATTGTATTATTTTATGAATAATGTATCATTTTTAATTTATGAGATTAAAGTTTTTATTTGGATATTTATGTTACGTAAGAGTTTTATGAAATAAGAAGTGAAATTCCATTGATAAAATTATATATTGTTACATAAACAAACTACTACCATATGATGGATTGGTTAGTGTGTGGATGTGGATGCTTGACTGACACTATAAAATACCGAAATCTCTCTCTTATTAATCCATATCATATAAATATTCTATCACATCATGGAATAAAGGCTAATCCCACATTAAAGACATTTGTTTTAGTGGGCTGTGAATATACCACTGGAAACTATATGATCATTTAATGATATTGAAAAATATCCTAATTAATAGTTATGATTTTAAAAACATTATTCATTTCTATTTATGCATGTATTTTGAATTTCATGGCTTGTGAAATCATGTGTTGGGTTTCTGATAACATGTTATAATTTACAAGTGTTGTTTAATCCACATTGAAACCTATCTGTTGTATTAGATTAGTTTATGGATTTAGATTCATGAATCCATTGTGAAATATTGTTTTTATAAATGTTATTACATGTCATATTGGAAGCAATAAAATGAAACTAGTTTTTTTAATCGTTGTGTTTATACAATTAATTTATACCCTATGATATGAGATATTGTAAATAGAGAGACAATAAAAGTCCTTTTTTTCAAATATCATAGTGTATAACTCCATTAAAACATAGTATACTATTCATTCACGCCATGTTTTTAAAATAGAGCATCATAATTTAAAAATGATAGGAGATATATTTTTTAATACAATATTCAATATTTTATTGATCGATATGGTTATCAGCTATAAAATATGACTTTTTGTTGAGTTATACCATGACTTATGATATATATCAAATGAAAAAATATTATGGTAAAAAAATTTATTTTTCATATAATCCTATTATGAATGGATTTTTATTATTTATAAATTGTTTATAAATAACTAAAAATATATATTTTGGGATATTTTATTTTATAAGTGTTTTTTATAATAAAACTAAATTATGAAGTGCTTATAAATAATTAATTAACTATTTTGAGACATTTATAATAAATATTCCATTAATATTAAATTTTAATATTAAGAATATCATTTTCAAATTTATATGGAATATCTTATAATTTTAATATAAACTGTTTATATAAAAATTGTAAAATTAATTTATAAAAAAATTATAAATAAAAAAGTGATGGAAAATATAAAGATTTAAAATTAAATTATGAATAAATCATAGTTAATTGCTTTAAAATTATTCAAATTAAAAAATTATAATAATATATTATTTAAACCAGATAATTTTTTTTTTGATTGATAGGATTAATGGTTTAAATGATGTTAAATTTATGTTATCTAGAATTTGTAAATAGTTTATATAACCAATATTAAATTATAAATTTTTTATAATTCATTAAAATATAATATATTTAATATAAATTTATGTATAATGTATTATATCAAAGGATAATATTAAATAATGAATATAATGTTTTTTATTCATGATTATGTAATATCCATAATAAATGAGCTAATATTATAATATTTTTATAATTAAGATTTGTTTTAGGATTTTTCCATATGTATTTTACTCATGTTTAATTATTTGAAGTGTTTATTTGTTTAAAGTGCATTACTTTTTACTCATAATTAATTTTTTTAACAAAATGAATTACCGAGTATGATTTTGTTTAAGAGGTAAAGTTATTCAAATAATGTTTCATGTCTCACATTACATAGTAGGTATATAAAATTATGATTTATTTTTCATCTACTTTAAACACATATTGTAGTTGATGTTATGATATTGAATTTAGTTAAAGATCATAGTTTATATATAAAAGGAGTTAATGATATGATGCGTTGTATTTTACTTTCAGTGAAGTATCTCAGAGTAAAAGGGATTTAGGTTGGACTATCCCTTATGAATTATTCTAGAGAGGTAGGGGTCGGGGATATTTTTTTCAGGGCCAACTCATGTAGATATTTCCAGTCTAATATATTTCTAAACCATTAATTAAAAAAAATCTATTCCATATGAATTATATGCATTTATATATGTGTAGAAATATTTGAAATCAACTTTTGGGTGAGTAACATAAACTGTGGGTTATCTAAAATGTTACACCTCAATACGATTTGAAAATATTGGTTTATTAGATGGAATTGGATTCCAAAACTAAACCATTTTAGGAATTCGTAAATAAAGGGAATAACTTTTGTAACACCATATGTTACATATATAATTTATAGATTATTTAATTTTGGTATAATTTCTACTTAAATTTGTTTTTGGTATTTATTTTAAAAAAAATTATATTTTTCTTAGTTAGGGAAGGTTTACACATGGTTAGTAATAATCATGATGTAACCATGTGATAGTGTTTTAATTATTTATACAGTAATTTTTTATTGTTGTAACACAATTCACGATGTCATGTGGGGTCTTCCAGGTGACTGTGCATCTTGTATTATATAGGGAGTGACATGTATGGTTTGTTCATGATAAAGGGAACCAAGAATCCCAAAACCATGCAGGGTGTGGTGTGTAAATTAGTGTCTCCAAGATGGTTTTTGTACTATTTATAAAATCATTTGGTCTTCATATATTTAAAATAAAAGTGAAATAGACATTCAAACCATGTTGTTTATAATCCATTTTCATTATCCTCTCATCCCCCTCATTCGAACAACTCCTTAGATCCCTAGGTGGGTATTCTTATTCCGCATCTTTAGATTCATGGCCTCTTTCATAAAATTCATAGTGTTTTCAGAGTAAATACTTCTTTTATATTCCTTCGTACCTATTTTATTTAAAATCCAATATCCCCGATGTTTCATTATCCTTTATGAATCCTAATTCATTTTTCAAGGTAAATGTATAGTTTTTTTGGTTATAACCTATGTTGTTTTCTAGGACCATATTGAATTTTTTCATGATTTCCCAAGTGTTCTCTTTAGAAGTTGAAAAATTGCGTCTTGTTTTTGACAGATTTAATGAATTTATTTCTATTCAATCTCTCCGTATTCTAATTAATATGTTCTTGTTGTTTATAAATTTCATTTTAATAATTTAAATCCATTTATGATTTATATAGTTAATTTTGAAATTCTTTCATGGGCCTTTAATATGGTATTAAAGGGAGTTCCTTATGAAAATAAAGTATTTACTAATAGATAAATGGTTTTCTTACCCACTGTTTTAAAAAATGACAACTAGGATCTTTATAATGGTTTAAAATTTTGGTATTGGTCCATGTCTTCAGTTTGAAGGAATTAATTTAGATTAAAAAGGGGTGTGTGTTATTTTGTATTCTACGCCATTTCATATAGTGAGATTTAACAGAGATAGATATTACTCGTCATGATAAGTTAGATATGTTTTTGAGTCTCATGTGTCACTTCATAAAAATAATTGACTTGACATTATGAGACTCTCATTTATTGTCACTTGGACTTTTATAACCCACTATATGTTTTCTATGATTATGTGATGGTTGTGTGATGTGAAATTGGTTGTTTTATGAAAAGGTGTTGGAGGTGAGGTGAGATGTATTATTTATTCTTATGATTCATGTTGTTGATCGTGGATTAATGTTTTTTCAACTGAATTTTAGATTGTTCAAGTATACCTGAATAACTAATATGTTGATCTTAATTTATGATATACTAGTCTAGAGAACACTTAGTATAGTGTCCCCTCTATTATCATATAGATATAGGTGTGGGGTGTCCTCTTTTATACCAATGTGGACAATTTGGGTGTATTTTTTATCCGTTTAAGATGAAATGTAGGCTAGAAATGTGTCTCGTGTGTATAATTCTATTAGGATCATCTCACGTTGTGATATATAGAGTTTCCCATGATACTAGTTCATTGATTTTTAGTTCTTATAGGGGATTTACTTTGATGAATTTGTGTGTGTGTATATAAATATCACCTTGTTTTTTCTTAGCATGTGTAACCACCAAATTCATCAGTTTTTTTACCCTGTTTAATTTAGTAGTTCCCATTTTGTTGTGATATTATTTCATTATCATATGTTAGATTTCATAAATTGATTATTAACAATACTTTGAAAGTTTTTTTTAATATATGATAAATTTATACCTTTATGAAAGGGATTTTTTGAATTGTTTTGAAATTAAAAAAAAAAGTTTTCTTTTGTTTTTATCATTTTGAGGGCCCATATTTTAAGAATAAAATAACTATTTTCAATAGTTAAGTAGTGTTTTAAAATGGTTTTATAAAATAATATATAATCTCATCCATTGCGATTAAAGGAATGAATTTTGATTTTCTTTAGGTTATATGATATATAATAAATTATTTTCGAATATTTTGAGAAATAAAAACCATTATTTTCATTATGAATTGAATATAATATACTCTATAGTGATATCCTACTAGGGATATTCTCTCATACCATACATTCATAGTCATGTTTTCATGTATTTAGTTCATAAATAATATTTATGTTCCATGTTTCATTTTTTTAATTCAATTTTGTTTCATGGGCCATCAAGTGTGAGTTGGGATGTGTTGAGAAACCATGGGATTACTTGAAATGACCTTTTGGTTTGATTACATTTTTTTATTTATGTTGGTATGTCAATTTATTATCTAAGATGATATAATATTTATTTTTTATTTTCTTATTATTGTAACTTTTTAGTTAATTTTTTGGATGTGTGCATGTTCATACAAATGAGTTGAATTATAATACTCTTGACAGGTTAATTTTTATAATCTAATTTAGTAATAACTATTTATTTTTCCACATATGACTCATATATAAACTATCCATGAAATATTATCAAGAATTTAATATTCTATCTATTAGAACTAATTTAATAGAAAAAAATTCCCAAAATTTCATTATTGATGCCCAATCCTAGGTTTCTAGTCATTAGAGATCCAGAGCACCCTTCAAGACCAGTATTGAGATGAGTTTGTTGACATGTCGAGTTATCATGGGATTGTTCTTTATAAATGGTATCATATCATAGTGGTTCTTGATAAGGATCTAGGTTCTTGAGAGTTTCCTCTTATTATTTACGGATACATTTTGTTAGTATAGATATAAAAAATTTGAATTCGATTAGAGTGTGAAAGGAAGTGCTTGTCTAGATATTCCTCGGGATAAACCACATTTTACGTTGGTTAGTTAGTATTTTAAAATATTTCTATTTAAATATTTATTTTTATATTTATATTTATGTGGGTTGATGATATATTTATTCCCGATAATTTTGGTGAGTGATTTTTGGAGCCCCTAGAATTTTAGGGTGAAAATAATGGTATTAATAAGGATTCATGGTTATCCCTAATGTTTTTCTTAACTATATAGTGAAAATGTATATTATTATGTGAATATTATAAGAGTCTGTCACATGTTTGGTGTATGTTTTGAAAAATAGTGTGGTCAAATAATGTACAGCTTTTTAACCCTCTCAGTTTTGTTTTTTAATGCCTCTTAGTTCAATTTTTTTTCAATGGTGGTTTAAACTTGTTAAATATGAGTATAAGAAGCTTATGATGGTGTTTTTATGTTTTTAAAATGTTTTTTATGTTTCATATTTTTTTGGCCTGATTTTTTAAATTTGTGTTCTGGGTGAAAAGGGGAAATTTCATGAATTGTTTTTTTTAAACTAAATATGGCAGGTGGTTTGAAAAAGCGTTCTTTCATTTTTATGGAGGTACTTTTTAAATACACTTATTTCATTAAGGTATTTTTTAGAAATATTTTTTAAAAATATTTTTACCCTTTTTTCAATATTTTGAAGGGTTACAATCATTTTTAAGTAGTAATTTCAACTTGGTGAAATAAATTCCACGGAATTTAAACTATGAATTGGTTTTTTTTCCATGGTTGGTTTTATTTAAAAAGTGTATGGTTTATATTCATGTGTATTCCTAGGGATTTTTTTTCATTTCTTTAATAAAAAAATAAGTATTTAAAGGGTCGTAAATTTCAAGACAAGTCTTATTTTTGTGATATTTTATTTTTATATTCATCCGAAGGTTGTAAATGGACTATTTGTAGTTGGTTTCCATAAAATTTATTTATTTTAAATCTAGTTTACTGATTTATTTTATAAAGGGTTAAATATATTTTCTTTGGTTTTAATTATATATTTTAATGAGAATGTTAGTTTTAAATTTCTTTTTAATTTTTGAAAATAGTTCTTTACATTAGTGTTTTTGCAGACTTGTCCACTAATGGATACCCAAAAAATCAGAATTTATTAATAAAGCAAGGATAGTTTAAGATCAATATTTATGTTATTTATTATATTACTCCTATAAGGATTTCAAAATAAGTATAAAATTAATTTCTAGGGGTATTTCATCTTCCTATATACTATAACCTTTCTAGAAGTTAGCTCTTCCTAAATCTTGAGTGGGGTGGTGAAGCCGTGTGCTTTCTCTAACCTTAGAATAAATTCTTGGAAAAATTTTCCCTTATTTCTTTCCAATATATGCCCCATCATTATGGGTTTTTGTGTAATATTTAGTATTCTTAGAAATTTTTTATTGGATAATGTATTATTTTTTATATTGGTTGTGTTGTTGTCTATTTTTTGGTTTTCATCATTGTGGTTTTAGATGCGGTTAAATAGTTAATGTTATTATTGAATATATTTGAGGTGTCTCATTGATAATTTATTGTAAAATGATGATCCTTTTTCAGTAATTATTATGTTTAGTTTCCAAAATCCTATTTATTGAGATTTCTTTGTGTGGTGTCAGTCATGTTGAATTTGGTCACAGGTGGTTGGAATATAGGAGACTGTTTGGTCCATTCTTAGGTAACTATGACCAGTGTTTTATTCTAGTAAGAAACTAAAGGTGTTGGTTTTTTTAATGTCTTCGTTGGGAGATGGGATTATGGGGTTGAGATCTTATTTTACCCTTATAGAGTGATTCAATGAGGTAAGTGCCCATGTTTTTTCTTTTTGAGGGCTAGTTGTGGTGGTTTTATGTTTCCTTTTTTTTCAAAAAGGTGTGGGTGGACTCCTCAATGGTCTTGATATGATAATTTAATTTTGTTTCAATTTGATTAATGTTTGATTTTTTTCTCATTGTGTCTTCACTCAAATTTTTATAAAAAAATTTTAACTATGGTTTAGGATTTGGCTTATCTTTGATGGTGGATTTCCTTTTTGGATTTCCTTTCCTTTTTTACTCTATCTCATAGATATTATAAATTATGGGGAGAGCTATAATAAGTTTCTATTACATTAGGGATTCATTAAAGATGTTCATTGAAAATATATTCCATGATATGATGGTGTTATTTAGGTATTTTGGGTTTTACAATTTAAGGTTTTGTTTTATTTATTTTTTACTAATCTACCCTACTTTGGCGTTGAGGTGCGTATGTTTTAGTATTCAATGGAATCTAACTTTTTCTACGGACATTTTTGGGTATAAATTTGCATGGTGGGGAGATTTTAACACCATATGTTACCATTTTTAGGTTTATATTATTCAATTTTGGGTTAATTTTATATTTTGAAATTTTTGGGTATATAATATTAAAATTTGATACTTTTATGGGTCATAGTTTTTTTTGTAGTTATTATTAATAATGCAGCAATCAAAAAATAATAAATTATTGAAAATATATTTTTTTAATAGTTTGTAAATGATTTTCCATTTTGTATGAGGTCTTCTAGGTGACTATGAATCATTTATTGTGTGTGGGGGTAACCGACATCGTTGAAACATGATTATGTCAACTGTTTAGCCTAAAATATGCTTGTTGTGGTGTTTTAGTTAGTATATCTTGAACAGTTGGTGTATTATTTAAAAAACCATATAGGTCAACCATGTTATTTTTCTATATTTCCATTAAAATTTAATTGACCATTCTACCCCCATCAGTTTTTAATAACATTATGTTGTTTTTTCCTCCATACTATTCAACCATCTCCTTAAATCCCCATGTGGGATCCTTCATCCTCATTTGATTCATGCAGTTTTTTTGGATTGAATGTGGTTTTCAAGGTAAATCCTTATTCTTCCTCAACCTTCTTCACTCCAACCTTCCCTCTCCCTTTTCTCTAATTTTTGACCTTCCTATAGAAACCTAGATTCACTATTCCATTGAAATACAGTGTTCAAATAGGTTCTATCCTAGGGTTTAGTCTTTATAGGAGTTGTAGAGGGTGCTTCCTTACTCATTTCATTGTTTTTTAGAGAATTCAACATAATGTAACTTGTTTTTGATTGGTTCTAGGATGGAGTTTCATTAAAAATTTATTTATTTTTCAATTTCTGATCTATATTGTGTATATAGATTCATTTTTTTATGAATTTTTATACATGTGTGACATATATAAGGAATTCATAAATTGTTTCATGGGTCATAAACATGTAATGAAAGGTTTTACTTATGAAATTCATTTGTTGGCTGGAAATTAAATGGGTTTTCAGGCCAAGTGTTAATGAAAATTCAAAGGAGTCTCCATAAAATGTTTTTGGGAGAAAACATGGTCCATGGTGAATGTTTTAGGTTTCAAATATTGCTTTCAGATTAAAATGGTGTGTGTGTACTTGTGATTTCTAAACAATTTTCAATTTTTTTGTTTAAAAGAGGTGGAAATGGTTTGGAAACCTTAGTAAAGATTATTTCAAATGCCTATTTTGATCTTTATAAAAATAAATGGGTTGTAATTGTGTGACCATCATTTCTTTCCCCTTGTTATTATTCAACATTTTATGAGTTTTTTATAATTATGGGATAACTGTTTGATGTGAATGGGGATATTTTATGCATGGGTGTTGAAGGTAATTTCAAATTTATTGTTTATTATTATGATTCTTATGTTGATAATTGTTTGACTATTATCTTACCTCCACTTTTGACTACTCATGGGAACCAGGGTAACTATGAAGAAGATCATAATTTATGCCACACTAGTTCAACATATACATGGGCCAGTGTCCCATATAGAATGATATCGATCAAGGTGGGAATTTCCCCCATCGATGTTAGTGTGTGATAGTTAGTTTTCAGGGGTATTCTTTTTAGGATGCAATGTGGGTCATCAATTGGTTCCATGGAAACAATGTTCCCATTAGGGCCTAGGGAGTTCCTTATGTTACTTATTAAATGATCAATGGTTATTTTAGGTTATTTAATATTATATGTAAATAAAAACCCCCATGATTATTATTACATATGAAACCACCCTCTTTATCAATAATTATTTTTTTTAACTTCATTATGTTAGTAGTAGTTGTATTGCCATATTTTTTCTTTATGGTTGGTTTGATTTCATAAATGGATTTGAAAAGTGATTTGAAAAGTCTTTTTCACATATAAGGGAAATTTATACCTTTATGATTGGGTTTCTATGAATGAGTTTTAAATGAATATAAAGGGTATTTTTTTTCTTTTATCATAATAATGGTCCTCATTTTAGGAATTTTAAATTTTTAATCAAATTTTTAGAAAAAATTTCAAATATATTTATAAAAGAATCTATAATTTCTTTCATTTCAATTAAAGTCATGTGTTTTAGTTTTCTTTAAGCATTATTAAATCTATAAAATTATTTTATATTGTATTTTAAACTTTCAATCATGATTTTATTTCTGATATAAATAACATAGAATCCTTGTTGAGATCCTATTAGGCATGTTCTCACATACCCTTCATACACACTCATGTATGTGTGTATAAAGTTCTTATATATTATATAAGTTTACTATTTTTGGGAATGGATATATTCCTCTTAAGAAAAAATGGGAATGTTGGGAATTGTGAGCATGCATGGGTTGCATAGAGATTACCTTATGGTTTAGTTCAATTTTTTTACTTTGGTTGGTCATAATATCATCAAAGATGACATTTATTTTATTTTTACCTAGTTTCTACATGTTGTAAAATGTTATGTATTTGTTTTTAAATTTATTTTCATGTTTAAAAAAATGATTTGAATCATAATTGTTGGTTATGAATAAGTTATTTTTTATATCTATTTTTTTATTCCTATTTAGTTTTACATGGATTTATGATATATAGATGCCCTTTATAGGACTTTTAGGAAAGTGATTCATTGTTCATTAACAATTATTTTAAGGAAAACCCATTCCTAAATGTTTTTCCATGATTCCTAAGTAGCATTTTCCGACCTGTAGGGATCTAGAATTCCATTAGGTCCTTGTGTCAGTGGGGTTGAGTGATGAGATAGGTAACACCAAGTCATATTATTAAAAAAATGATATAAGATGATGACATTAAATACCATTAAAAATAAAATGGATAGATTCCTTCCCAATAGGAACTTTTGAATACTCCAATCATCCAACTGCAAAGGTCATTATAATGTTGGGCACCCCATGATTAGCATGTGTAAAGAAAACATTTGATTAGGAAACCCATTCATAAAATCTATGATATACCAGTACTTAGGTGAAATTTTTTAAAATTATTCTTAAAAGTGTTTTAGAATATAAAATGTATTATAAAATCCAAAAAATTTATTTTATCATAATTTAAAATTTTTACATAAATATATATTTATATATTCATTCTTCAAGGTGTAATCATAATTGAACTCTCAATGTAAAACTTTTATTCTATCCCTAACAGATTTTCATCATGGAATTTTATAGGTTATGATGAAATGTTATGGTTATCATGAGTAGGATTAATAAATGAGATAAAAAATATTCTCATGAAGTATTTTTTTAATTATGTTGAATGTAAAGCCCCCTAAATAAGAAACAAGAGAGCTTCTTTTGACATATGGGCCATTAGGGGACCCATTATAATCATATTAGACCCAATTACCTAAGGTTAGTGGGAAAACATGCATGATAACCACAATACATTGATATATTACATATGAATTCTATTATATCTTATCTAATCAAGAGGGATTGGTTATGTTATTGATCCTATCTTCAGTTGGATCTCAATAAAAATGAGGTTTTCCTATCATATGATGTGTTTGACATATGGGCCCTAGATTGAGATAGAATGAGAACTTCATTTCTACACCTAGGTTATATATATGGTGTTCTTATCTATTTAGGATTTTATTAATGTGATATAATTATCCATAAAGATGAATGACATGTGATGTATTCATTAACCAGGTCTGTCTATACATGAAGAATAAAAAATGTTTGAGTTTGTTTTATAATATTGTTATATATATATATAGTGTTTCATGGTCAAATGATTTCTTGGATAAAGGGAATGTATTATATTTATACTAACATGATATGTATATGTGGACATAGATATTGAGATAAGTGTGTTGGATGGGTATCACACCAGATCCCATTGTATCCTGAGTACCATTGATGATTTTCTATAGGCTTTCCATTAATTACATTTATTGATTCAGTGATTCATGTATTTTTGATGTTATAATGTCCAATGGGGTCACACTTTGTGTTTGAAAGAATGTAGATTGAGTTTGACTAAGATATCCACTCCAAAAGCCTTTTAGAGTGTCATCTAAAAAATATCCAAGGCTGAGAATTCACTAGGTATTAAATAAGATATGATATGAGGTTGAGTTAATGATAAATTTATAAAATTGTTTTGAAATATATAAATAATAGTTTCGGATATTATTTCATGAGTTATTATAAATTAAGTGGTATAAGGTGAAATAGCATGAAGCATTAGAACCTTTAGAGAAAGTGGGATATTGAATAAAATTAGATACTCTAAATCCATCACAAATGATGAAATTCCCTATATCATATTTAATTTTAGGTGATATATAATAATGTAACTTACAAATAGGTTTAATAAGATAAAAAATTCATTTTTGTAGTCTATGATAGAAGGAAATCAAAAAGTCATACATAAGAGGAGATTTGATGCATTTACATACCTCCCTCAGTCATATTATATGATTTACATTGAATTGCATGGCCTAGAATGAGAACATTTTTTAGTAAGATGGATATATCATATGGAGTCCATAAAGAATTAATAATGATAATATTAATCATTCAAATGGATTAAATACCACAAAATATATATTTATATCTTTATAATTGTTTTAATCCATGATAGTTGTATTAATGAATACATTGGATGTGTGTCTTTGTTATGGAATTCACTCATGCGTTATAATGCTTGAGTTAGTGAAATTATGCTTGAAGAGTATCCCAAATATCTGTATATGATCATACAATGGAAGTTGCTGGGTGAGTATTTATTAATTCTCATAGTATACTCCTTACCACATAATCTCTCATATCATACGACAATTCCCAGTATATGAACTAATATGACTCGGTGGAGGTAGATATAAAACGTATGATGTGTGATTCAGTAATCCTATAGACTCCTCTTATGGTGGGATTATTTTTCTACCAAATTATTGATTTTCATCCAGAATATTCTAAGGAATTAAAAGGTGTTGTAGAAAATACTAGAATGAATGGTAAAATTTGTATTAGTTTAATAAATTTAGTTTGTATATATTTCATTTATCATTGTAGGGATGACAGTGGGATTAGTTTCTAATCACTTCCACTAGTGAAAAACAATATTTTTTAATCACCCAAAAAACAAACAAGTGGATTCAAATCCCCAAATGGATTTATATTTTCGAAATCGTTTTTTAAATAAAAAATTTTCAATCATAATTCATGTTGTAACAATAGTAATTAAATATGACCAATAATTATTTATGTGTAATTTTTATCATGAAATTTGACAAAAGATATCATAAACTATGAAAAAGTTTTTAGTCATAGATTTTCTATTTGTTATATTATACAAATTCAAGCTATTGTAAAATATGATGGTAATACACTTGTTATAGAAAATATAGGATCCAGTTCTAAATATGAAATCAACACATGCCATAATAAATAATACATTGTTTCATTGGTGAAGATAGGATTTGAAATTATTAAATATGATATGATATATCATATGAAATGATAATTTTATCAATCATAAAATTTGACTTACAAGATGACATATCTATCATATCAGATAGATTTCTTGAATCAACTAAAATGATTCTCATCATAGCGTATGAATATATTTGGATTGTAAAATATGGTTGGGAGGGAAATATTTTTTTCCATTAAATAAAATTTATTATATAAATTTTAATAAATCATGAAAAATAGTATTTTGGAAATATTAATTAATTTATAAAGAGATTAAAAATTATTAATCTTTAAAGAGTTACTAATTTATGAATAAATGTTTACAGAAAAATTATAAATAAACATAACATAAATATTAATAGATAATATTAAATACCTTTTATAAAAATTTATACAGTATGCCTAATGATTAATATATAAAGTGTTTATTAATAAATCCTATGGTGTATTTTATAAATAGTATATCTATATTTATTATAGGTATAAGGGATTACCACACTCAAAATATGTAGACACCTAGGAATCCAAGTTGGTCATGCCTCATCTATATCCACAAGGAATGTATTGCAGCTTTATGATCCTATTTATTAAATTTTACATCTCCTTTGAAGTTATTGATCAAAATGTCTATAAATAACAAATTACAAGCATGAATTCCATAAGTATGTGAACTGTGTTCCCCACATTATTTGGTAGTCACCAGTAACCCCGATCTCCTAGTCGTTAACGATGTACACATCACCATATGTATCCCTCACGGTCACCTAACTCAAAAACCTATGTTTCATCAACTATTTTATCATCAACAACAACCCCAATAAGAGGTTTTCAACAACCTATAAATTCTCATTAAAATAGGACATGTTTATGGATATTATATAAACAACATTAATAGTGTATTTATGATTGATATTTTACAGGATTAAATTATTTTCAATTATATGATGTTATGAGTACATAAATAAATTAAAAAATATAAATTTCATTATTAAATTTTAATAATTCATAGAAATATTACATATTTAAATAAAATTCTATATTATTATAAATATGATTTTTTTATTAATTGAGTATAAATATTTAATATTAATTTTTTTGGAATATTCATAATGAATATGTTAAAATTACAAAATGCTTATAGATAATATTTTATTTATGATTTTTTTATAAATTATTATATCGTATATAAATACATGAATTTTACATTAAATTGAAAATCTATACCATGATTTTTTAATGATTATAATTATTTTATATAATGACTCATTGTGTATGATTTTGTTTATGAGATAAACTGCTTCTTATAACATTTTCAAGGTCTACATTAAAATATTGATACATCAATATAAGATTTATTTATCATCTGTAGTGATCTAAAATTTAAATAAATTTATGAGATTGAATTTAGTTTTTGAACATATTTTATACATATTATTTGTTAGAGTTATCATGAATTGAATTCACTCTTGAAGAAAGTCTCCATGGGGAGAGGAACTTGGGGTCCAACTACCCACCAATATAAAGGCATATGTCTTGTTCTATAAATGTGAGCGATTTTAGATAAATCACATTAACCTTATTCATGTTAATATTATAAAGGAATTTAAATCTTATACAATACATGAATATTTGATTTCCCTTGTGAATAATATTTATTTTTGATATATGTAAATATGTAAGACGTCAATTTTTGGTTGAGTAACAAAAATAGTGGGTTGTGTAAAAAAATTAAACATCAATATGGATTGAACATATTGATTTAATTGATTTAATAATATTCCATAACTAAATTATTGGAATCATTCATATAGAAAAATAATAACATGAGAGAAGAATATGATATTACATATCCTTCAAAATATTTACAATTAAATTTATTCTAAATTTGAACATGTAAAGGCCGTGATCATAAAATTAGGAATGTCATGCCAAATATGGGTTCCCCTCGATTAATGTTTTTAATAAAATAATGTAATGAGGTTTACCTAATAATTATGTTCCTTGTTCTTGGAATTTATTTAAGTTAAACAAGGTAAGAAACCCTAATGGTAAGGATACCAATAGAATATAGGTGAGATTTTTAAATTTATGTATTGGACATGGAGTTATCCACTCTTATATCAAAGATTCATATATAAAATTATTTACAAGTGTTTTCTACCATATATAGTCATGGATTGTTTTTGAGAACAAACCTATGTATATCCTTGAGAATTGTGGGTCTTTTTCTACAAATTAATAATTTTAATTCTAAAGGTTCCATGATTTTTTGGGATCCCATTAAATAAAAATAATGATTATTGGTAATAAAATATGAAAATAATATGTTAAAATATTCTATTAAAAATAATAACATCTTCACCATCAGATAGAGCATAGAGTTTAATCCTTCAGAAGGATAATCTTAATGTAAGTAACACATTAGATCGGTTAATTACGAAATTTTCTTATGTAAAAGAATAATTTGATGTGTTAGAGGATTTTTTTTATGAAACCTATTATTGATTATGTTAAACATGTTACTCATTACTATCAGAAAATGTATAATGATTCACGAAGTGTTTCAAATTATTAAAATAAAAAATTACCTTAGGAATTTTAGTCACATATACTCAATATTATTTAGTATGTGGGTGATTCTATATTTTATTGAGTATATTAATGAGTTTTAAATAATAGAGGTTTTCTAAAGGATTTTTTTGGTTAAGGATGTTATAATAATTTCATACATGGAAATGGTTTGACATGTTGAATGAATTCAAAGAAAATGTTTCCTAATATTCCCAAGTTTTGAAAATAGATGAACTGGGAATATGATATTGGAATTCTAGATATTGTTAGATAATATAAGTGGGTAAATGTTAATATTGGGAGAATAAATGTTAATCATAAATTCCAAAAATATTTCTTAGAGTAATTATTGAATGTTGTTGAAACCTAAAGGTAAATGTAGGATGATTGATGATTCCATAATATGGAATTATTTGAGATACTTAAGGAGTTTTTGAAACTTCGTTGAATCTCCATGTTAAGTAACAGTGTTAGATAATTAAATTATTTAAATTTTATGTTTATAAGATAAAAATTTATATCATTAAAGTATTAAAAAAATTTAGTGGTAAAAAAAAAGGAATTGTTGGTAAATATTGTTGTTTTAATCTGAATAAGGAAACAAAGAGTTTATATTTTAAGGATTTGAATGCAATGGAATATATCCAGATTTGATGGTTCATAAAAGGAATTTTATATTTGTGTTATTTTTCTTATGTGATAATAGAATTTTTTTGTTATCAAAGTGTTACTATGAATAAAATAATATGATCCATCTTATTTACGTGATTTATGATTGATCATATTCTATAACATGTTCCGAGATACCGATAAAGATAATTTTTTAATGCATGATAAAAAATGTATCCAATTTTTTAAAATATAAGGGATGATGTTACAAACATCCATCAGTGGAATATTTTAATAAATTATTTTTTTAGAGGAAAATTCTCCAAACAAAAAAATAAAATATCTGATTTGGAAGTAATAGTTTATTTTTTAAATATTTCTACTAATATTAAATAAGTGTTAATTTCTAACACAATAGAGATTTTGTATCACAACATGATATTTTAAATTAAATATCATGTATAAGAGGATAGTGTAAATATTATTGGACATAGAAAAGTTAAAATTTAACAATTAGCATAATATACAAATCTAATTTAAGTAATTCTCATTTATAATTCTAAAAATTTTATGATATATAACAGAAAGGAAAAAAGCATTAAAGTTATATGTTGTAACTAAAAGTGGAAATCCCTATTTAAGAAAGGGTCATTACTTGTAAAGTGAATGAAACGTTATATGTTAGGATTAATATGATTTACCCACCAAATATATTAATGGATTATTTTCATGAACATACTATTTCATGTCATTATAAAAGATAGATCTTGTCTTATTAATGGATATGACGTATTTTAAAGGGGTCATCATTTTTGTGGGATCCCATTTAAAAATCTCCTTATTTAATGATAATTAAAACTTGATACACATATTATAAAATCTCCTACTGTAGATAAATAATTTCACTATAAAACTAATCATTGTTATTAATCATTTGGAGGGAGAAACATGACCTAAGAAAATTGTTGGACTGGTAACTTAAGAAAAATTATTCTGTATAATGCGTTAGGAAAAAACCATCATAAGTTACTATGTGTTGAAATTTTCAATAGGTGAATCTTAAATTCTTATAAAATATTGCATTATTTACTAAATGATTCAAAGTGAGAATGAAAATGATCTAAGGAATTATGTTTATGATAACATATTAAATATTATTGGATATGATAACAAATATCTGATTATAGAAATTTTTATTTGGATTCATATGGTTATCTAATTAATTATATTTTCATATATATAAATTTTCTGAAAAAATATACGAGTTCATGAAAATTTTAACTAATATTATCAAGTGTTGATAATTTATGAACCATGAATAAAATTTCTAGGTTTTGATGTTTTATAGACACTAAATGGGGTTAAAATTTCAATAATAGAATTAATTATTTTGGAGAGTCCAATTAAATTTCTTAAAGTACTCAGTCAAGTTCATTAAAACATAAAGGTGTTATTATGAATCAATTATGATTCCATAGGATGGAATAGTCTGAGATGACTGACAGAGTTTTTGAAACATTATGGAATGGCCATTTCATATATCAATGTCATATAAATCCGTTATATTATTTTTAAGGAATGAGATATTTAATGTATAGTGTAAAAATTTTATAGATATAAACAATTTTAAAACCAAAGGAAGTATTATTAAAATCATGATGTTTATCTTCAATTGTAGAAGTAAGAGTTTCTACAACAATCACTTGAATGTAAAGGAATTTATCAAGCTCATATTTTTATATGTATGAGATGTGTATCTTCATCTAATTTAACTTATATGATTGGTAAATTGGTCAGTACCTTTGTTCGGATACCCATACCGACATTGTATGTCATCAGGTTTCTCCAAGAATTTGTGTCAATGATGATGTCTCAAAGAGACAATTGGATTTCATAAGAATATAGGTTTAAGGGTAACTAAACTGGAACTAGAAGTTAGGTGATGCTATTGAAGATTGTATAATTTTCCCTGGAGAGATCCTCTCTTTGATCATTGGGAATATCATTCTATTGTAGCATAAAGGGCCTCTGATATTGATTACATGAATACAAGAGAGGCTAGAATTTATTCTATCCTATAGAATGAATTTAAATCATTGATTCCCTATACAAGAGTAGTGGATTTCTTTTATACTCTGCAAACATATATGGGTTTTAGTAATGCAGTTCTAGATGTTAAACTGGTGAAATGTGAGGTTTAGAGAAGCATTATAAGCATTCTACTCTCTTTTGATGATGTTGTAATATCTGATAATATATCTTTTTAGGAGAATACATCAGCTGATTAGTGGGCTTGGTTGGGATTAGTGAAAAAGGCTTGCTCAACAAGGGATGAGCATATTTTTTATGATGTTAGAAGGCCACCGTCCTCTACTGGAAAATCCAATGTTATAGATTACGGTTATCACAAACTTTCTATGGTATTTGGAGAATTTTTTTGAATAACTAATGAAGGAGGGACTGAAGTGGAGGCTAATCGTGATAAGAATCATCATTTGAGGTAGGAATATGATGGTGTGGATACTGATTCTGTTTCATAATGATGGTCAGTAGATCCTAAGGAAGTGGATCTCACAGAATAATACCTCATATCTTCCTCAATGAAAGGTAAGAATACACTTATGGACTGAGATGGATTTATTAAGCATACCTGGAGGCTAAAGAGATGAAAATATTATTCAAATGTACATAATACCTCAATTATAGGAGCTTCTACTAAAGGTGAACTTCCTCAAAATAGCGTTTCAAATGTTAATTTATCCTAAGTATACAGATAAATTTTTATGATAATTCTATGACCTTCACTCACACACTTCCATAAAATTTGATACACAATCATTTTTATGGATACAGTGGGCTACAACCTCTCAAACCAATATCATTCATTCTTCCATTTCCACCTTGATATACACGCATGAGAGCTAGCAATCAGTGATCCAATAAATGTTGAAAATGAGGGTGATGAATCATAAATTTATAAGGAACTCTTAATGCATTCTAATGAATAAATTTTATAAGAGTCCTTTATGATCATCATTTTAGAGAAGGATGAATAAAAAAATCTCGAGAGACAATTCCATGTAGATCATATTGGCGAAAAAACCTATTATGTTGATAAAAAATATATAATTTTTATTCATGAATTTAATGAGGAAAAGAAAAACCAATAGAATCATGTTTAATCATGGGAAAAAAGTCATTTTTCTTAGAGGAACATGTAAAGGATAATATAGAATTATTGGTTACCCCCATTGAATGGTGACTATTCGAGGTAAAGAATTCAGATTGTTTTAAATAATTAAGGAATTTTTCAATATTCTATTATGAGGGTTGATGTATTTTTAATTTAACTTTTATGGTTTCCAAAATTCCACCTATATGTGTTTCTATAAAAAAAATATTTTATTTTCAAAGGTATGCTCGATATCACACAAGTCACATAACACCGATCTAAAACGAACAATGAAATAATATTATTTAAAATATGACCATTATAACGTAGCCATTAAATTGAAAGGTATTAATTCTATTAAATAATTCAAGATATATATGTATATATATATTTTCTACTCAATAAAAATTTATTTATAAGTACTTAGTAAATAATCAATCAATTGTTTGTAAATTACTTTTATTCATCAAAAATAAGTTTTCTTTAAATATTATTCTTATTGATATTGGTGAGAAAATATTATAATTAATTTATAAATATTTTATAAAATCTATTTTATATTATTATTTTCATTTTTAAAACCCTAATTTAAAAATTAACATAGTGTCAAATTTTTTATTTTTTGGAAAATATTGATTTTTCAATGAATAGTGAAAAATACTAGTTTTTGTAAGAATGTCATTTATTTTAAATAAATTATGTATTTTAAAACTCCAATTATGTCTTTGATTTTTATTTTATGTAAAGTATTTTTCATTTATTTAAATTTAATAACAATAATTACATTTCAATCATCTTTAAATTGAATATTAGTATAAGTTTATTTTTGGGTTTAAAAACATGATTTTTCTAAAAACTGTTTTAAAGTGCATAATATTTCTCAATTCTAATTAATTAAAAAACATAATGAGGAATGATTTAAATGAAATTTATAGATTATATATCTATAAATATGTATTTTTATTTATATAATTATTATTACTTTTCATTCATTTAATATAAAATCCACATTTTCATAAAAAATACACTTCTTGAAAACCTAATTTTTCATTATGCATGTGGGATTAATTTTATGTAAGCATTTCCAATTATGTGAATTTAATATTATAAAATAGATTCCATATTTAAAATCATAATAATTTATATTATCTTATAATTTCAGATTAAATTTTAACCACAATGAATTGTGTAAATACTGAAAATTAGTTACCACAGTTAAGGTAAAAAGAGATTTACATGGGGTTAAACTAAACACATAAGGTTTAAAATACCTAAAATATTATCTAAAATATATTTTATGTACATATTTAGACCTTATAATTCCTAATACTTTCGAATATTTTATTTTTTAGCCTTGTAGAATGTGAAAAACATAGGTACACCCTTTTCCTTTAAAAATTACAAGTGTGCCACTCACCTCACTTATAAAAGGCCAACCCACTACTATCCTCTTAACACCTTAAAATACTTTATTATTGTACAATAAATACCCAAATGTATTTTTTAATTACCCACATGAACTTGATATCTTATTTTTCTCATAAATCCATCATAAATAGGCTTCTTGTTCTTACCTAAGGATGTTGAATGAAGAGGAGGTATTAGTCTTAATTGTGCATTTTAATTTTATTTATTCTTACACCTCCTTAAAATATTCATAAATTATAATTATATAATTAAAAAATTATATCCCATATAATTATATTTTATGATTTTAATTTAATAACCTAAATCTATCTCCGCTTCCATCAAATGAGATATGAAAACATTATTCGTGTGTACAACAGACTACTTCCCCACAAACCGATGTCATTTGTTTTACATCATTACGTCTAATGGATTATTATGATGATAGATATAAAGTATTTATATTATATATGAAACATAATTATACTCATATAATTATTACATAACTATACCTTTTTATTTTCCATTCGGTGGGGGATACGATAACAACACTTGTGTGTATGGTGGAGTACCGCCTCGAGAAGCGATGTGATTCATTTTTCACTAACACTTTTCAATGATGATATTCAGGATAATTTAAATGAATTTACGTGAAATAATATTTATATTCATTAAATATTTATCATTATAAAGATTTAATATGATATTTTTTTTGTTACATTTCCACTCACTAAAAAATGATTATGTCATTCATGCATATGTGTGGACTACTGCCTCTACGAAGCGATGTCATTCTTTTTTCATCACCAAATAACATGAATGATATATAAAATTATATTTAAATAAATAATATGGTATTTATGATATTATTATAATTATGGAATGATCAAATATTACTTACCACATTACTATAATGATCATTAAAAATGGAAATGTTACTCATCCATACGTACGACCTACCATCTCCATGATTGTACAGTGGATTATTTTTCATAAAAATTTATCATGAATAGTTTTAAAAAAATAATTTAAAAAAAAGTATAATAAATATTTCCTTATTAATATTCTATAAATTTTGAAACAATTACATATTTAACCTCAACCAATACACTGAAGTCGTTACGATCCAATGAACCGAACGTCCTCAAAACACTCACTATGGACATAGCAGATTAAGTATTTAAATATATCATTAAAATAATAAAATAAATGATTTAAGTATAACTTATTAAAATTGGAAAAAAAATTTAAGATATAAAATAATTTATACCATTTTATTATACATGATTTAATGAACATACATGGAAATTATGGACTCGAGGTAAGATATTTCGTCTCAATTTTCCTTCATTATGGAATATTTTAATGTTATGTTGCTACATAATTTTTTATGGTGTATATATTTTCACTTTTACATGTAAAATAATTATTAATTCACACATAATGTTTTTTTAGTTTATAATTTTAATTGTATCATCCCATAGGTTATTACTGGAATTTTACCAAGTGGTAAATAATTTCATAAATCAATTTCATTTTATTGGGTTATACTACTTCTCCGTTGAATTTGATATTATAGGATTATGTGTAAAATTTAATTTTATTATTTTATGTTTTATTTCATATTTTTTACTGTGGATTTACATTCCATAAACATAATCAATCTATTTATTAATCCTCATTTCATCGGTATGATCATTGTAAGGGACTTCATATCAATTTATCTTCATTGCGGAATATTTTGATGTTATGAAACTAAATTATTTGATATTGTTTAAATAATTACAATTTTACATGTAGTATCATTATTCCTTCATACATAATGTTTTTTAAATTTATAATTTGAATTATTTCATATACGTATAATTGACACAAAAGTTACCAAGTGGTAAAAAAATTCATTACACAATTTTTCCCCTTGGGTTATATTACTTATTCATTGTATTTGATATTCTAAGATTACATGTGTAATGAAGTTGTATTTTATAATTTTGTATTTATAATTTCTTTTTGGATTTTAATTTTATACACATAATTTATTCATTGATTAATTATCAAATTCAATTGAATGATATTTGTGTGGCTTATTCAGTTCAAATTATATTTCTTTGAACCATGTGTTTATTACAGGATCCTATATTCATTTTTGAGGTGTATATACATCCCCTTTAACACGTTATATAATGAATATCCTTAAGTTCATGATATGTTATGTTATTATTTCATGAATATTACGGTCTATTAACTACCAAATTAGGATATATTTTATGTTTCGATCTCATTTTTAATCGGGATTTCTTATGCATGAATTTCAATTGATGGAAATTATTTTATCATTATATAATAAAAACATTTAATTTTATTCCCCTATAGGTATTCATGAAGTTTTCAAGTAATAATACAATTTTACTTTATTTGGTATGTAACATTATTTATGAATTTTGTTAAGATAACATGACTTAATTTCTATTTTTATTCGCAAATCCTTTTTATTGCAAATCCATATTAAAATAAATGGATTCAAATTTTTTAAAATGACTATTTAAAGTTATTTTTAAACATAAATTGGTTTTTTCAAAAAATTTTAAAATTAATATTTCGATAATTTTCATAATATGGATCATTTAGAATTTTACATAAAATGTGAATGGGAATAATTTTTATCTTACTAGGAATGACCTGAATTTACAACCATCATGAACAATCAATATTTTAAAGATTACTTTTTTATGTTTCTAAGGTTAACATAGAAGAGAATATTTAATTAAATTTTTCATAATGATATATATTATTAATAAGTGTTTAAAAAATGGAAATAATGTTTTCCTCAGTAAATGTTCCAAGTGATCTCCCAAAATAATTTACTATCTAAGATAGCATCCTTTGATTTTACTCAAAGTGAAACGGTTATTTTCCTCAAGAATTGTTTTAATGAAAATTTTATGGTACTTCCATTCATCAGTGGAAAAAACCCTCAATTTTATTTATGATCCCATTGATATGTTGAAATGAAACCATCCTTATTCTTCATCAGGATAGATTATTATTGTTTCAAGATATTGTCATGGAACATGATTTGTCTCCATAGGTCAATGGGGTTATGAAAGGAATAATGATTATTTCTAAGTGATTTGTTATGACATAATTATTGGACATTTTTCACGAAGGGTTTAACCCCATATATCTCATGGGTGACACCAATACATCTTATACGATGGGATGACACCCATAATAAATCACGGGTGATCCTAATAGAACTTATATTAAGTGTTGATCCTCCTTACAGCTCACAAGTGTGACAAATATAGATTATACTAAGGTTTTACTCTGTTATAGCTCTTCATTGTATTATTAAATTAATATGTTTTCTGGATATTTATTTTGTAAGTTGGTTGTATGGTTATTATAATTATAATAGTTTTAAGGGGTTTATAATAAAGACTTCTTAATATACATATACATTTTCTTATTCCTATTATAGGTTTTGAATGTTACCTTTGAACAAGATTGACATCACATTGCTCATGATTACTAAATCTCATGACTATTTCCTTTCATAAAGTTGTATTCCCTACTACATGTTGTTTGATATAGGTTTTATGGGTATGATTTCTCTTATGAAATTCTCATGATTTTTTATTATGTTATTATAACTTTATGCTCTTATAATTCTTATTGATGACATTCAATAGATAATGCTTATTTTTACCCTTACTGAGAATTCTGCCCAACCCTTATTATATTTATTTTTATCTATGTTATCATGATGATTCTAAATTAATTATTTCATGAAGGGTTTCATATGAATGATAATGGTGGAAAAATGTTATCTAAGAAAAGATTGGTTTTATGAGAGGAACACCCACTTGAATATATTTTTATTGTTTATGTAATATTTTTCAAAATTTTCTAAAAATATAAATCTAAAAGGTCCTTGGGTATGTAAGTGACCTAATATTCATTTTCATGTTGTATGTTTTGGACGCTTAAAATTGTGTCACATTCATCAGTTTCAAATCTATATATGTAATGATATTGTCTTTAGCATATAATTTGGTAATATGTGAATGATTTTGTTATAGTTGGCAACAAAGTAATGGTTTAGATGTATTTTTAGATTTTAATTTTTTTATTTGAGGATATACTAATAGTTATAGATTCCACTATGGGTTTACAAGTTTTTGTTGGATCATAAGTTAAAAATCATAGACAACCATTTTTATGTTTTATGTGATGAGATATCACTAGTGAATAAACAGGTTTTCAAGTTGGATATTTATGTTTTTTCAAAAAATTAATAAGTAATGTTATTATAGGGTGTATATTATATTTATCTTTCATGTCTTTTAATGATAAAAAGATGTTTTATATTAATAATTGTTAATCGTGTTTTCATTTTGGTTATTTGCTAATAAATGTGTAAAACAAATTAGGGGTTGTTTTTCACGTATCTTATCCAATAATAATTGTGAAAAACTACATTTTTTAAAACAAATTGAACATTGATTCATCCTCTACCATATAAGAAGCCAATGATTTGTTGAAAATTTAACACAGAATGTAGCTAAAAAAGATTCACAAATACTAGTAAAAGTCATATAAAATTAAACATTCAAACAAAATAAAAATCAATCAAACAAATAAAATTGTTTGACTATTCAATTTTTAATGTCTCCACTCCCTCACACTATACTACCATGAATCATGAAAGGGAAAAAATACAGAAATAATTTGAATTTAATTTTCAAAAAAACATATTAAAAGTTAACTATTGCTTTATAAAAAATATTACCTTATGAAAAATTGTAATTATTCCGGTTGAAATTATTTCATAAATGAATCTTAAAACATAATATCCACATTCAGTTCCTCCTAGTTGTTTATCACACAATTTAAAAGAGATTTTATTTCAAACTATCATTTTTAAATAATATATCCAAAATTTAGGAATTGTAAATGAAAATTCATCTTATGTTTTACAAATTTGATGTTGTAGCTCTTCTTTACTGTCAACTCTCTAAATAACATCCATGAACTATTTGAAAATAATATAAATTTAATAAATTTTATTCAATATAATATAAAAAAAGTATTAATATAAGCAAACATAAATTTTCTAAACATTCTTAAAATTTTATCTCAATTCATCATGGATAGAGAATTGCCAATATGATGTCTTCTGTCTTAAAAAAAACACCGCTCATCCAATGAACACTTATATAAAATAAAATTTAATATGAGTTATTAATATGTTATGTGAGTGTTAATACATTATGAGAAAAATTATTTCTGACGTACTTTTCAAGATATAGAAACATCCAACATTGAGTGATGACATTATTCTGAAATCGTTCAGCCATATAAACTATTCTTTCAACATCATCCATTGTCAAAAAAATACTAGAAATAAAATATGGGTTCATAAATCCTTATAAATCGACCTTTTCATTCTCTTTAAAACTTTTATATAGATACCTAATACAAATCAGACATAATTATAAGTTTTTAATAAATTAAAAGAACTAAAATATTATGTTAATCGACTAACATGGAAAAATTGAATTGTGTTGATTCTGAATTGATCTCTATCTTCAAGATTCAATATATAACTTTTCAGAACCCAACAAATATTTTCACACCCAATAATAACACCATCAATTGGAATCACAAATACTCTTAATAAAAAATTTGAGTAGCTTTACAATCGACCCGGTCTAGAAGAACCTATATCTGAATTCATGGAATTCTGATTTTATTATTGTCTATACAATATTTCATACCTTTAAAGTATTCATATGAAAAAATATAGAAATATATATATTTAAAATGAGAAAAAAATATTAAAAATATTAAATAAAATATAGTACATATATATACTTATATAGTAATATGCCAAAGTTTTCTGAATGACCAAACAAAAAAATGATCAATAATATATCCAACTATACTCTCCTCATCTATAGGAAAATGTATTTTTTGATGATATATCTATAATTTCTTGTAAAACGACCCTACGATTGACTATCTCAATATATTGATGATTAATGGTATCACTGATATAATATATTGTCCTACATGCAATAATATTATGAGTATCATCAATATATAACTCATAGAAACTTTGATGCTATAGAGGAGGGGGTGTGGGGTTAGGATTAGAAGGGGTAAGGTCTAGAAACACAGATGAGTGATTAGAATGAGGAGGAGGAGTGGGTTTTTTTTGTGGATTTGGAGGATTCAGATCTTCTATCCAAAACTATCATTGCATGTTTTCAAACATTTCTCGTACTAGAGAACTAATACTATCCTCTATCGTCCCTTGAATATCAAAAATATTAGATTCCAATAATTTTATTTTTTTATAAAAATTCTCTTTTAAATAATATTTTGAACGTGAAAACACACATCTTACTGATACACCTTCCACGTATCCTCATACATGACCCAAGTGTTTGGGCTTCTCTAAAGTTGCAGATATAATATCATATCTCCCCATAACAATAAACACCCACTATGTGATTTTTCCCTCAAGATAATAATGTATGGATTATTCAAAAAAATATATAATTAATGAAAATACCTAAAAAGTTGATTTAAATTTAATAAATAAATAAATTTCTTACAATATTATCAGCTAAAACTATTGAACCTATTATAAGATATTATTTTTTTATCATCTGAGCCCTCTTCCATTTTTCATGATTAGAAGGGGTAAAGGAGGAGGAACCTCTGTAGACCCTTACAACTCAACTCTATACTTTGGATGTTTTTCCTCTAGCACATGTTCTTCCAATAATGTATCCCCTCCCTGAGATAAAAAATGAGGGAATACATTACTAGGTTGAATTTACTGATGTCATCTCTTTGAGTAATATAAATTAATAATTATGAATAACAAAAATCATTAACATGGTAATTAATATAAAAATACACATATAAATGTAACATTTCACATACTAAAAACACTTCTTATCATCTACCCTAAAAAAATTATTTCCAAGTATCTCAATCTATAAATGGATATATATCACATGGATTTTTTCTCTCTCTATTCCCAAAAATGAACAGTGATGTGAATGATGATTTAAAATCCTTCCATCTCTTAGTAGCCAATTATAAAAATTTCATCATAACTCCTCCAGTGTTAGGTATATCATTTCTCATATGATAATAAGGGAAAACATATATTAATATAATATTTTCATAATAAGTAAAATAATATGAAACAAGCTTACCAAAATGGTCTCATACAAATGTGATAATGTAATTTTTTCAACACTTATCCAATCATCAAACAAAATACTAACATTGATTTTTGACTATATTAATACCGAAGTCCTGATTAATGTTGAATCCAAACCTTGTGTAATATCATTATCATCAAAGTCTGTTTGTATCCTCTATTATTCAATATGAGAAACTGATAATTATGGTAAATGTGTGGTTCTATGATTGATAACCCTTGAAATATTTTCCTCTTGTGGATGTAGATGTCTCTTGTAATGTAGGATGAGAAGACTCATTAATATGAGCATGTGTAAGTTCCTCCCAAATGGACTGAGTATTTTTATCTCTACAAATATGTGGTAGATCAAAGGATTGATATTTCATTATCCTATAAACCAATGTAAGATCAGTTTGTACAAATATAAAAAAGTTGAACAATTAAATAAAAATATATATAAAAATTTAACAATTATCAAACAAAAAGAAAAGTAAACTAAAAATTACACATTTTTATTCATATATTTTATAGTTATCTAAAATATTAACAATATTAATGAGATATGAACTGACATAAATTAATCAAAACTAAAAAAATTAACTTATTAGTTATAATAAATTTTTTAATGAAGAATATGAAAATTAAAATAAATAAATTATGAAATTTAAAAAAGTAAACCATAATTAAACATATTTAACCTATAATATTGGGAATTTACTGATGATTGTTTTCCCAAAAGACATACATATCACCCAAATATACTTACATTGTGAAAAATGAGATTTTCACAGGATCCCAAAAAATTATAAGAACATAAATATAACCACAAAGGTAACTCGGGGAATTACTTATATAATATTGTAACCCTATAAACTACCTTATAATTTGAAATCCTCACAGCTACCTTACAATTTGTGTAACCATCACAATTACACATGGAGTAACCATACGTCTGACCTCCATAATACACATATAAAATGAATTAGAGAGATATATAGGTCCCACCCTCCATCATAAATACTTCCTATGAACCAGAACACAATCATACAACATGAATAATTTCCTAAAAACACTGCTTTTGAATGTTGTAAAACAGAATTCTTAAAGAGCATTTTAAAATAAAATCCCCATATAAATATCATATAATAGAATATAGAATTAATAGAGTGGATGAAGTATGTATAAACCCTATAAATACACATAATTAATCATTATATAAATAATTTTAATCAAAGAAAATTAATACCACATTAAAAATAAAGTATATGATTAACCCAATAAATGGAAATTGGGTTAAGAATTCCCTTACCTTGGGTTTGTATTAATTAAAAATCAATTAATCCTCTTTTATAATGGTTAAAATATTGTTTTTAATATCTTAAATAAACATATTAATATTTATAACACCTTATATAATCATTTTATGAAATCATTTCATCCTTTAATTGTTAGTATTTTGTTCCTTGCATTGTTTTGGGTGTGTTCATTATATGATATCCATGATCGGTTAATGATGGATATTCATGTAGATTGGAAGTGAAACTACATAAATGAAATGGAATTATATTTAAATATTTATAGTACCATAAATTATACCATTTATCATTTTGAATTATAACATGGGTATGATTCATAAGTTTGAAAAATATTGATATTTTTTTAGGTCATTTTGGTGATTCTTCGATCAAAATGAACTCATTTTGTTTCATAAATTAACAAAATTTGTACAAAATGATTCAAAAACCATATATATGATATAATACACAAATTATAATCTAGTTCAACCATAAATATGATTTCATGAATAGTTTTTATGGAAGAAAATAAAATTGAAATCACATCGTCCATGATGTCGGAAAATCGACACATCACAGGCGATGTTTAAATTTCTAGATTAAGTGGTATATGAGAAGAGGTAAAATGGTGATTCATACATAAACATGATTAAATATAGAATATTTATGATACTGGATCATTCATTACTCTTGGATAATGGTAGGTGAGGAAAGAAGAAGATTAGAAAATAAAAAGAAAAGAAATGAAAGAAAACAAAAGAAGATGTTTACCTCATGATCTTTTCTCCTAGAGATCATTCTTAAGGCCTTTTTTTGACATTTGGGGAGACCATAAGATCTAGGAAGTGAGTAAGAGACTTGAGAAGAGTATTTATAAGAAGGTAAAAAATTCACAAGTCTTGATAGGTGTTGCAGGAAGAGGGAAATGAGGGTTGTATTTATAGTGGAAGTGGTGAGGTTTTTTACATTATTTTAATACTTATTATAATTTTTTTGCTCAAGACTATGAACAGTAATAATTCATGTGACCCAAATAGTAAAAATTACATGTGATTTAGAACCATGTGGGATTATCTCCCTTATGATGTCATAAATAGGGCATTTATCTGATAATTATAATATACAGTATTTTACTGTATTTCACTATTCATCTAAAATTCCTGAATTTCAATGAAATCCCGAAAATTCACACTAATCATTTTTTGACATGTATAATTCATAAAAGAACTCCATTTTTATTAAAATTATTTTCTAAATATTGTTAACTTAATGTTTAAATTAAATAATAATTTATCCAGAAATAACTATTTTAAATATATAACTCATTTTTTAACACATTGGAAAATTAATTAAGTTGAAATTATCTTAAATAGTCAATGAAATAAAATAATAATACAATTTACTATTCATTACTGTCATATGAATATGAATATTAATATTTATAAGGGTATGTTACAATTCACGAAAGAAACAAGTTGGTCTTATTAGACAAGAAATAACATACTAGTCAGAATTTAGATGAACTTTTTTCCCAATTCAAAACATAGAAGTGAAAAAATTATGTTTCATGGGTATTTATAAATAAGAACATAAAACATATATTCCTAAATTTAAATTTATTATTAAAAATCATGGGGTGTTACATTTTCCTAACCATCCAAAAATTGCGTCTTTTCATTTTTATTTACTTATCAAACAATTGAGGGTATCATTACCTCATAGTATTTTCCAATTCACTTGTTGCTTATTCAACCATGTAGGTTTTCAAACAAAACATTACATGGTGAGTTACCTTATTCAAAAATACCTATTCTCTTTGATCTAGAATCTAAACTGGGTTCTCATAATAATAAAGGATCTCTTATATCTGAACTACTTCTAGGATAAAAACAAGAGATTATATTGTCACATACTTCCTCAACATCGAAACCTGAATAACATTGTGTACTTGAGATAAACTCTGAGGAAATGATAATTTGAAGGGTATTGGCATAACATTCTCGGATATTTCAAATGGATTTATGAACCACAAACATATATTTCCTTTCTTAACAAAACGCATCAAACTTTTCCATGGAGAGATTTTAAGGAAAACATGGTCACTAACCTCAAAATTGAAGTCTTTCCTTTTGTTATATGAAAAACATTTTGTTTGATATGGGCTATCCTCATGTGTTTTCGGATCATATTCTCTTTCCCATCCACTTCTTCTACTAATTATATCCCCATAAACATCCATTCCCCATCTCTATCACAAAAATTTGTAGTTCGACACCGCTTCCCATACAATACCTCATAAGGATTCATCATTATACTGAAATGAATATAGTAATTATAAGGGAACTCAATTGAAAAAATATTATGTTCCCAAAATCTCTAGTAATCCATGGAAAAATCTCAATGCATATCCACTAATGTCTGAATCATTCATTCAGACAACCCATCTGATTGAAGATGGAAGGCTATACTAAAATTTAATTCTATTCCCAATTTCTTCTAAAGCCCCTTCCAAAAGTTAGAAGTGAATCTGGTATCCCGATCAGATATAATATAAAGAGGAACTCCATTTAACCTGCCAATAACATTGACTTATTTTTGAGATACCTAATCCAAATACTTTGTTTCTTAAATAGAAAGAAAATGTACAGATTTAGTCATCCAATCAACAACTACCCAACTCACATTGTTAACTCAAGAAGTCTTTTGTAGTTCCACCGTAAAGTCCATGGATATATTCACTCATTTCCAATATTTATTTGGAAAAGGTGGAATAATCACCTTAGGTAAATACCTTTCTTCTTTAACCGATTTTCATGTCAAACACTTCATGGTAAAATCACCAATATCCCATTTCATTCCATCTCACTAGTAATACTACTGAATGTCTCTATACATCTTAGTACTACCATGATGAACTGAAAATGGAAAACTATAAGCTTCACACAATAATTATTTATTCAATTTGTAATCACAAGGCACACATGAACTTTTACCAAATATTAAAACACAATATTTATCATGGTTAAATTCGGGAAACATATCCATTTTAAGCAATAATACATTTTTCTATAGCTCACTATCTTCATTCTATGCTTTCTTAATTCTATCTGATAATGATTAACTCACTGAATCCTAAAATAGAACAAAGGTATTTCTTGCACCAAAAACTTCTAAGCCAATTTTCATCACATAATTAATCAAGGGATCATGTTCCAAACATAACATGGTTATTGATTTATTATGTTTTCTAATCAAGGCATCCACCACTTTGGTTGCTTCTCCCAGATGGTAATTGATCATGAAATCATAATCCATTATGAGTTCAATCCATCTTATCTACTTCATGAATAATTCCTTTTGAGTGAATATATACATCAGTCCTTTATGGTTGGTATATATTTTACATTTGGACCCTTATAAATTATGCCTCCCAAATTTCAAATAAAAAAACATAGTTTCTAATTCCATAACATGTGTAGGATAATTTAACTCACGTGGTTTTACTTGTAATGAATCATTAGCAATTAATAGATTATTCTACATCAGAACACAACTATGTCACTTCAATGATGTATCACTGTAGATGGAAAACACCCCATTTAGTGATGAGAAGGCCAAAACTGGATAATTCACCAATATCTTCTTGAGTTCCTGCAAAAAAAATCACATTCTTCTATCCAAATAATTTTAACCCATTATCTAGTTAATTTAATTAGTTTTCTAGATAACCATGCAATTTTTTTTAAAAACATTTAGGTAATAACCTACTAATCTATTAAAACTATATATCTCTGTAACATTTTTGGGGCTTTGAAATTCAATAGCCAATTTTGTTTTGGCAGTATCAATTGTTATTCTATCCTCAGTTACTATGTGCACAAGAAAATATTTGTTTTTCAACCAAAAATCAATCATTTCGAATATTCCATTCATTTGTTTCCTTTAAGGTTTTCATAACTACCCTTAAATATTTTTCATGCTCCCTTTTACTCTTAGAAAATATCATGATGTCTTCAAAAAATACAACCAAAAAATTATCCATGAATCGTGAAATATTATATTTATAACATCCATGAAAATAGAAGGTTCATTATTTAACCCAATCTACATAAAAAAAAATTCATAATGCCCATATCTAGTACAAAAATCTATTTTTGGGACTTTGCCCTCCATTACCTTCAACTGATGGAATTCAGATCTCAAATCAAACTTTAAAAAGTACTACGCTCCTAGGAGTGGATCAAACAAGTCATCACAATGAGTCAATGGATACTTGTTTTTAATAGTGATGTTATTCAAGGATATATAATCAATTACAAGTCTCATGGAAACATTTTTAATTTTAACAAATAAAACAACAGCATCCCATGGTGATGTTGTAGGATGAATGAAGACTTTATCAAGAAAATCCAACAAAATATATTTAAATTTAAGATGTTCTATTTGAACATTTCGATATAGGGGGTTTGAAATTTTCATAGCATCAAAAACGTAGTCAATAGTGAATTTGACATCCTGATTAGGAATGAAACTATGTAACTCATTAGGAAAACATAAAGGTATTCATTTACCATTAGAACATTATTAATCTTAATAGTTCTTTGGTTTTCTATAATATGATCATGCTAAAATTCATTTCCATCTTTCAACAATTTCCTGACACCCTGATATGAAATCAAATGTATGGGGTTATTCTTTTATAAAAACTAAAACACTTCCTGTAAAACAACTTATTTATATCTATAATCAATCATAGAATGATAAAAAGAATGGAAATCCATTCCTAGAATGACATAAAACCCTACTAAGGGAAAAACAATAATGTTTGAAGGTAAATTCGTTCCATATACCATAATAGAAGGATTCCTATAATTCCTATTTTCTATAATATTTACCGATTTTGTGTTAACAATAAGTTCTAGTCTCATTTGTTGAGATGACATTTCTAAATTACCAGAAAATTTTATTAGAAATAAATGATTGTGTAGAACCCATATCAAACCAAACTTTATCAAAATTTGAGTAACCAAACAACGTACCAGATAAAACATAATTGGATGGTCTGACATCCGTTTACATAGTCACAATGTATCTCACTAAACCTTTGTACTTATACTCTAGCTTCATTATACCATTCATATATCTCTAATGGTTGGAATTTTCATAATGAAACATATCACAACATTAAAATCATTTTACAATTTTCCTAGCAGGATTAGTCTTAGGATAATTTAATTAATATCTAGGGCCATATGTCTAAACTTACCACATCGAAGACACTTCTGAGTTTTGGTAATGCATTCCACTAGTTTCTTCTTTCCACACTTTTCAGAATCTAGAAAATATATTTTCTTACCACCATATTTTCTTTTTTGATTCCTACCCATCACTTTCCATATGGACATCTTCTTCTACTTTTTGTCAAAAAGCATGTGATCATCAGAAAATTAAATCTCTACCCACTTAGAACATCGAACAAGTTACTCATAACTTTTGAATTCAAGGGAGTCCAACGCCCTTCGATACTATGGCTCCAATCCTGAGTAAAATTAGTTGATTTTCATATCAAGACCCAGGATAATATTTGGAGCATACATCGCTAGTTGGATAAAGTTTTCTTCATACAGAACCATTGAATCTTCCTCATTTTTCATCAACTCAAGTAATTTCATCTCCATCCTATGCCGCACCCCCTAAAGAAAATATTTTTCAAAGAAGAAGCCTTTTTAATTCTTTATAGTCTATGGAATAAATATCCTCTCTATCCATGATATTATTTACCATTAACCACCTATGATTAGATTCAACTTCAAAATGATAACTTTCAAGACTTACTCTTTTATTTTTGGAACAACCCATTACATCGAATACCTTTTCAAGGGCTTTAATCAATCCTTTAGCCGCTACTGGGTGAGAGGATCCATTGAAACCAGGAGTATTTTGTCTCATAAAATGCTCCACTATTGTCATGTTTTGTTGTGGAACTTCTGGTTGTTCTCTTGAATGTATTCCCCCACCATATAATTCCTACATTATCTAAGTCGTTACTATCCCAAATTGATCAGTTCCAATCCTTACCATTCCGGGTTGCAGATTCAGAAGGATTTCATTCTGTCAGTGCCTATCCTCTTCAGCTTCCCTGTTTCTTATGTAGACAACCAATATGAACAAACATATCATAGCTAATTCAACATAGTAATCATTAAATGCTACAATATTTCAAATTATTTAAAGAGTAAAAATAATTTATGGTTTTCTATTAACATCATCGTATCTCCTAAATTTATCTAAACCATCCAATGATACCAACAATAAGGACCCAACCATATTAAATTACATAATAATGAATTTTGTAATGAAATAACATCCTTTAAAATTGAGGATATTCTAAAATTCAGATATTTTGATAAATGTGAAATAATACATTCATAACATTATAAAATAATACTGAGTATATACCATAGAAACAACATTCATATCTTCCCAAATATAAAACTTTTCAAATAAAACATGATTTATTTGAAACATGGTCAAACATTTAACTTGAATTCCTTATTTTTCAAAAAAAAACTATAACTTGTGAAAATAATTTAAATTCATGGGATGAGCACAAAAATCTCAGTAATGGATATAAAAAGAAGAAATGAACACATTAGTCCATGAATACTTGCATCGCATGAAATCATTTTCAAAAGGCGTACTTATCCCCCATATATATGTACTTTGTGAAACATGAGATTTCCAAAAGATACCCACAAAACTAAAGAAAATAAATATAACCACAATGGTATAGTGTGGCACTACTTCCATAATCATTTAATCCTCTCATCTACCTTATAATTTGTAACCCCCATGACTATTTTACCTTTTTTGTAACCATCATAGTTAAACATGGAGTAAACATATGGCCGGCCTCAATCATACATTTAAAAAATGAATTGGAGGGAGATATATGTCACGACCTTCATAATAAAAAATTACCATGAACGAGAACACAATCATACAACATTAATAATTTTATAAAAACATTGATTTGGAATTTTGTAAAACAGAATTTAAAAAGAATATTTTAAAAGAAAATCCCCTTATAAATATCATATAGTTGAAGATATACTTAATAGAGTGAATTTAATATGTATAAAAACATTAAATACACATAATTAACCATAATATACTAAAAATTCATAAAACAAAAAAATTTAATACCACGTAAACAATGATGTAGAAGGGTAACCCAAAAAATGGAAATTGGGATAAAAATTTTCTTACCTGGGTTTGTCTAACTTCAAACTCATTTAGACATCCTTTATAATGGTAAAAAGAGTTTTATTAATATATTAAAGAAGCATATTTATCTTTATATCACATTATATGATCATTTTATTCCATCATTTTACCCTTTAAATTTTATAATTTTTTTCCTTTCATTGTTTTGGGTGCGTTCTTTACATGATTTCCATGATCGGTTCTTGATGGATATTCTTGTCGATTGGAATTGAAACTCCAGAATTGGAATGGAATGGAATTTAAATTTTTCCTGTAACCTAAATTATACCATTTTTTTTTAATTCTTAAATGATCATGATTTATAAGTTAGAAAATTATTTATATTTGTTTGTGTAAATATGGCTATTCTTCAATCGTAATGAACTCTTTTTTTTATTAATTTTAATAACATGTGTAAAAAATAATTCCAAAAAATTATTATATATAATAAATAATTTATAATCTTTTTATACCATAAAAAGGGTTTCATGACTTGTATTGAGGTAATTAAAAGAAATTTAAATCACATCATCCACGATGTCGGTAAATCGACACATCACAGTCAGAGCATAAATTTCATGAATAAGTAGGAGAGGAGAAGAAGTATAATGGTGAGTCTTCTATAAATATAATGAAATAAATAATATTTACGATATTGGATCCTTAATTCCTCTTGGATATGGGGTGGGGAGGAATGAAGAATAATAGAAAACAAGATGAAAAGATAAGAAAGAAAACAATAGAGGATGTTTACCTCTTGATCTTTTCCCCTTGAGATCCTTCTAAAGGCCTTTGGTTTTGGACTTTTGTTGAGACCAGATGATCTAAGACGTGGGGAAGAGCCTTGGGAGGAGTATTTTACATAAGATAGGTATGGATCAAGGCTTTAGTGGTGTGGAAGGAAGTGGGAAATGAGGGTGGTATTTATAGTGGAGGAGAAGAGGTATTTTACATTATTTTATTCATTATTATATTATGTTTCTTCAAGATATAGAATAATATTTATTAATGTGACCCACAATAGTAATAATGAACTATGAGTTCTAAAAAAGTGGGATTAGATCATTTATGATGTCATAAACAGTTTATTTAACTGATAATTTGAATATACAGTATTTTACCGTATTTCACTGTTCATTTTTTTCGAATTTTAGAAAAATACCAAAAATTCACCCTAACCATTTTTTGATATGTAGAATTCAAAAATTAACTCCATTTTTTGAAAATAAATTTTAAAATATTATTGTTTTATTTTTAAACAAAATCATAATTTATTCAAATATAACAATTTTAAATATATTCCTCATTTTTTAACACCTTGAAAAATTAATCAATTTGACATTATCTTAAATCCATAAAAATAAAATAACAATACAATTTAATATTCATTAGTGTCATATTAATATTTATATTTCTCTTCATAATGGTATGTTACTATTCACAAAAAAAAACAAGTTGGTCCAATCAGACTCCAAATAACATACTGGTCACAATTGTAGATGACGGTTTTTCAAAATTCAAAACACATAAGAGGAAAAATTATGATTAATGAACAGTTCTAAATATCTAAATTAAAAAATGTTTCATGCATTTAAATTAATAATTAAAAAAATTAGGTCGTTACACCATGTCTTCAACTTGTTCATAAATATTATTTCTTAATCATTCTATGGATTTCAGTACCTCACAAAAATATACATCTTCGTCAAGTTTATCATCACCAACATATTATTTCATACTTGTAAAACAATATACCACTGTATATCAGATTTATCAAGAACATATAATTTTTTTTCATATGTTTCCATAATAAAATTATCATTTGTTTATTCAAATTTATTCAGATTAACTACTGTAAATCCAAATTTATCATCACAGATGTTGTTGTTACTGATGAACCATTTATATTTAAACATCGGAACTTGAAATTTAATGTAGTAAACATACCATATTTCTTCAATGACTCTATAATAAGTGGTTAATATATAGATTGAGTTTTTTCTATAGCACTTGGAAAATGCATTGCACTTGAAAACACCTACACTACTATTCTAAACTGCACTTCTATTGTCCTCATATTTTGAATGAAAAGTATTTTCATTTATGTCATACCCTTCCATGTTATAAAATTTAAACATAGACCGCTCACTAACTATATCAATGTTTTTGATTCATATAGTTTACCATGCATGATCTATTTAATCTATGGTAGAAAAGTTTTATACGCTAATTCAAAATCTATACATATTTATTATAGGGATAACATTGTTTCTACTCATTAATATGCAATGTTATATATGGTGGTGCAACATCATTGTCCTTATAGATGTATAATTGTACCTTCATTATCTGTTCACCTATCAAAAATTGGAATTTCATGCCATCATTCACCTTTCTATTATAATTAACTCGTTCATGGTGAGATGTAGGAAAATCGATGTGATCCACGTTTGAAAAATATCTTGTAAAAAAACTCTAAAATGTACTTAGAAATATTTCTCTCAAAAATGGATTCATCATGTTGATATGGATTCTTATCATACCCCATAAATATCATCATATACCTTTCAATAGAATACATTAAACTGAAATATACAGGTCCATAAAGCTTTATTTTTCACGCAAAATGATCCATTAAATGCACCATGATATCAAAAAAACATGGAGGAATATACATTTACAATTGAAAAAGAATAGAAACCACGTCATTCTCCAAAAATTTTAAATCATTCAAATCAATAACCTTGTTAAAAATTGAACTAAAAAATAAAACAACTTCATGATTGTCATTTTAAAAAGGGTGGGAAATATTCCACACAATGAAACTGGTAGGAGTTGTTGCATCATGATGTGACAATGATGAGATTTCATACATGTCAACTATAAATACTTTAAAGACAATTTTTTTACATTTTAAGAATAATAATGTGTCACTTTGATATAATTAATAAATTGAATAACTAATTTTTCTTCCTCTTGGATATGGTATTACAAGATGTGGAAACAAATTTTTTCCATCCATTAGGTGTGGGATAAAACTCTAAATGTATTACCATTGAGAGTAAATACATTATTGCATTAAAGCCATCTTTAGTACTTCCGTTAATATATAACAATGTTCATTTAAACTATCACAAATGTTTTTCTCTATGTGCAAGACATCAATGTTATGTTTCAATTCATTATATATCCAATATGGTAGGTCAAAAAATATTTATGTTTTATTCCTAATATTTATGTCATTACTTGAATTATGTGTTATTTTGAATATCAGATCTATTTTTTCACTCTATCAAAATACTGATCAATGGATTACGGATTTGGAGAAATATAGAATTTATGTGATCCATTGAAATCCCTTTTTAATCTTTTATAAGAGTGATCTATAGGATAAAATTTTTTATGATCTATTTATACTATTTTTCTCCCATGATGTAGTTTCCAATATGAGGTCTCTTGTTCACAAATTGGACAATCTTTAATCCTCTTATAACAATATGTATAAAAGTTTCCATATGCTAGTAAGTCATTTATAGTTAACATAATCATTTCATGCAGTTGAAAATATTTCATTTTATATTAATCATACACCCTTATACCTTCCACCCAAAATAGTTTCAAATCATCAAATATTGTTGGCAAGAAACCATAGATTACATTTTTGGGCTATTTTGGTCCACTAATCATTAATCTCAACATGACATATTTTATCTTCATATAGAATTATAGATATATGTTGAAAATTACCAATAAAATAGGCCATGGACTATGTGTTCTACTAAGGATTCAATATGGATTCATTCCATCCAAGAATTCTCTCTTGTGATATTTATTAATTTATTTCTAAATATGGGAAACTAGTGATCAATTTTCTTCCACTATGGAATATCATATGGATGATGTATTTTTCCATCACATATCCACTCATAATCATTCCTTATTAACATTTTTTCATTATTTTAATGATAAAATAAATGTTCTAAATTATGAATTAAAATATGATACCAAAATTACATTTATGTGGTCTCTAAAACTTCTAAATTAGGATGTGATTTTTTCTATCAACTTATACTATGGTGTCCCATATTTGTGAGACTTAGAAAAAAATTATATTCTTTCCTATATAGAACATAGTCATTTTGGAATACATGTATTTTCGTGTTCCCCAAACAAATTTGTAATAATTTTTTATTGGTCTTATAATGTGAATATGGAATATCACTATCTTTAAAACGAATTTATTTTATCAGTTGCAGTAGCTCTACAAAACACTTTTCACTCCATTCATGATTCGCTTTCAGGTTTATCAATATTAACACCATCGATAAAACCGTATATTCAGTACAACAAGGATACTATGGTATTTTGGCATAAACATATAAACACCCAATTTTAGGTTTTTTCTCAATTGCCTATACTTCAATATCATGAATCAATTCATCATTTTTTCTGATTTATCATCTTGCAAATAACTATAATCAATAGATCTAAAATTCTTCCTGGTTTCACAATACTTGCTCCAAAATTTTAAAATTGAATTAAAACCATGAAAAATTAAAATTTCTTTTAGATATATATATTTAAACCTCATAAAATATAATCATTTCATGCATGGATAGAAAAACATGTCATTTTTTGGGAAATTTCATTTAGAAAATTCCAAAAAAGCATCGACACCTTCCACATATTCCGCACAAATTTGAGGTGAATTAATCCAATAAATATTTATTATGTATAAAAAATTTCAAAAATAAATTAAAATAGGCAATGAAATAATCTCATGTAACACATATTAATAAAATAATTTATTTAATCGATATAGAACATTATATAAAACTGATAAATATATTCTATAAAATATTAAATAATACAATAAACTTATAAAAAACATATTTATGACTTAAAAACCATAGTTTTTTATTTCCTAGATGTGTCATAGTTTTTATCAATGATGTAAAATAATAATAAAAATTACAGATAAAATGATTTTTTAAAATCATTTATATATAATTTGAGTGGATACTATGTGATTGAAAAATTATGGAAATGAGATTTATTTATTGCATGTATAAGGGATATATGATTTCCATAATAGTATCATATCCAATAGATTAGTAACCTAAAATTTAGTTATTAACTCAACCATTATAATTGTAAAATAATTTATAAGTAATATTTAGTTAGAATAAAATAGTTAAATATAAAAAATATAATTCCCAAACATAATTATTAAAAACATATATATTAAAAAAATGTAAATTGTTTTATATGTTATAAAGAAATTATGTTTTAATAGAACATTAATGAATAATATATCTCATTACACGCTCTTTGATACACAACTAGTTTTTAACTATTTCAAAATCCCAACTAGCTTTTTTTAAAAACTCTCATTCTATTCTACATTACATACATTCCATCTATTAAACAAAGAATATATTTTTAAACCCATTAAAAGACCCAGCTCATGATGTGATATTGCATGAAAAATAATTTTTCAACTCTCCCATGTACCAAATTTATAAGAACTAAAATGAACCCACTCTGATAAAAACACCTAATTAATTTAAAATGTAGCTCATTGACATGGATAATAGTGAGGAAACACACAACATCCACCTATATTATCTACTGAATAATACACTTTATCATGAAATACTCTATTAAATAATTTCAAATTAATCCTAATAAGATAAAATTTTAAATGTGAAACGATAACTCACACTAGAAAAAAAACCAGGAACAAATGATTAACACATCATATAAGATATTAAAACTTTTAGGTGAGCTAGTTGGATATCATAATATGTGTAATAAAACATGCAATGACGAAGCTAAAAAATCCCAAATGTATGAATATGGAAATTTGATAATAAAGAACACATGATCGAACAATCGTCAATTGGAGATTCCAATCCAAATAATGGCAGAAAAGAGAGAATTTGTTTAGGCTTACTTAAGATATATCTTCGAGGAATAACACGAGGCTAATTAATAATAAGGAATGATTAAGATAGAAATGTGATATTGGACCACAAAATTGAATAAACTGTGGAGTTAGGGCAAGGTAGAGAGATAAATGAGAACTACGATGCAATAATTGAACACTACATAGTTAACCCTCATTTGATAAATAATTTTTAAACATTTTTTTCATCATTTATATTATAAAAGTTGTGAAAATTGGATATTAAATGCACTTTTACATAAGTTATGTTATAAAAAATGTAAAAAATCAATCTTTCAAATTGGTTAAATTATAGAACTGATGATAAATAGAAGTGAATATTAACATTTTCACATCGGTTTTAGGAAAATTGTAGTAAATGAATCCACATTAAAAAAATTTGTTTTTGGTTATAAATAACCAACATGAAAACTATGATGTAATAAATAGTTTTTCAAATACTGTCATAATGTGATTAATGAAATTTTAAGAGATATTTTTATTATATTGATGTATATGTAATGTTTTGATTTAAGGTGAATTATGAAATTAAATGTGGTTGAAAATGTTTCAAGTAATTGATAACCATTACAGTTTATATAATCTTGGATATTGAGGTAATTATTGGAACATGTGTTTTATAATATATATAACCAAAATATTGAAAAGTTATTTGGTGATTATGTGATTAACTATGTTTTTTATCTTGTGTTTCATGTGTTTTAGTAGAAGATCACTATATTTTTAGGCATATAAGATAAAAGGTATGGGAAATGATTTGATGTTAAACCAGTCTTTAATAATAATGTTACTGAGGTTATTTGGGATATAGGGATTATTTATATACATAATGATATAGTTTTATCTTTTTATATTACTATTGAATTTTAAAGATTAATTTATTATTTCATATATAAATGTTCATTAATTTTTGGAATTATCATAATATGTTCTAAAAATTTTGTTTTTGGTAAATGACTAAATATTGGTGAAATGTCTTGATTATCCATTTTATGGTTATGTGATCCATTATAATCTGATTTTAGTGATTCATACAAGAAAAATTCATATTGAATACTCATTATTTTAGCAAAAGATGATATTATGGTTGAAATTTATTAAAGGATTAAATTATAATTATCAAGTAATTATATTTCCATTTTTTTCAGTCTAGATGTTAAATTAATTTCTAAACTCCCATAAAATTATCTATATTTTTTTATCTTAGTACCTTCATTTTTAATGAACCGGTGGCCTTTTTTTCTCATCACTGATTTATGAAATTATAGCCATTAAATTTTATAAATCATTAACATTAATGTGATATGTGATATCTATCACTATCTATAATTATGTATAGTTTTATTCCATTTCCAAATATCCAACACCCACTAATTTTTTCTTACATGCAAACTTAGTTACGTGTTTTTACAGATAGCCTGTATACTTCCCTTTCACTCTTTTCATGAGGATGCTTTATTAACCCTTTATAAGAAATGGGCATTCAACATAGTATTTGAAAATTAAAAATATTTATTATTGTGACCAATTTCAAATTATGTGGATAAAATTTATTAATGGTGGGGAGGATGTAAGACCATTATATTATAAAAAATTATGATATTATCTATATTGAACAAGACACAAAACATCTATCTTTAATGAACAAAAATAATAATATTATTTTAAATAAGACAATTATAATATAGAAATAAAATTAGTGGGTATAAATTCTATAAAAAAAATTATGAAATATATGTAGTTATTAATTACCAACTCAATATCAATTTATTCATAAATTCTTATTAATTAATCATTCAATTATTTGTAAATTAATTTTAGTCATCAAAAAAAAATTTTCTTCAAAATTGAAATTTATTTCTTTTTTTGAGAAAATATTATAAATCATTTTCTGGGATTTATGAAAAGTTATTTTATAAAAATAAATTAATTTTGAAAATTATCATATCAAAATTAATATTGGTTGGTATTTTAGGATGTTTCATAAAATATATATTTTTCAATGAATTGGGAAAAAAATCTAATTTTTGTAAAAATGACATTTATTTTCAATAAATTAGGTAATGTTAAAGTCACTTTTTTATTATAATTTGTTATAAATAAAAATAATTATTATTTATTATTATTTAATCCAATTCATTAAATCTTATACATTTTAATTTTTTATTTTAATATAATTTTATTTTTGGGTTTATAAAAGACATTTGACTGTAAAGCATTTTAAACTGCATAGTGTTTCCCTATTTTAATTATTTAAAAAATCCCCAAATGAGGAATGATTTAAATGAAATTTATATATTATATATCTATAAATATTGATTTAAATTCATATATTAATTAGTACTGGATAGAGATTTTATATAAAATAATTATTTTCATTAAATATACACTTCTTGGAAACATGTATTTTCATCACACTTGTCAGTTTAATATTAAATTTAAAATTTCAACTATTATTAATTTAATTATGTAAAATCTGTTGAATATTTGAAATCACAATATTTTATATTAAAAAATAATTTTAACTTATTTTTTTACCATAATGAATAGTGAATGTAGAAAAACGTACATACCACAATTAAGGTATGAAATGATTTACTTAGAGGTTAAAAGTAAATGATAACAGTTAAAATGACAAAAACTATTTTATAAAATACTTTTTATAAATATATGTTTACCATGAGAATCTAATTCTAGATAATGTTTCTTTTTTTATCTTTATTTAATGTGAAATACATGGATACATTTTTTTATTTTTTAAAATTATATGTGTACCAAACACCTCACTTATAAAAGGACACCCTCTCCTCTCAACTTCACACTGTAAAATACATTTAGATATTTAAATACAAACACAAATATATTACTTAATTTCCTATTAAAAACAAATATCCCTTTTTTTATCAAAAATCCGTCATAAAAAGGCTTTTGGTGCTTTCTTAATATGTTCTTAGAAGAAGAGGTATTGTTCTTAACTGAGCGTTTTTTATTTTATTTCTTCTTGAACTTCATAAAAAAATTCATAAATTATTATTATATAATTAAAAACTTATCTAAAATATAATTTTATGTTATTATTTTAATATAATAACTTAAATCTATATACTCTTCCATCAAATGAGATAGAGAATTTATCATTCGTGAGTACAATAGACCACTGCCTCACAAATTGATGTCATTAATTTTCCATCATTTCCTCTCAAATAATGTACTAATGTTGGATATAAAGTATATATATGATATTTTTAATATAATTATACTCCTTTAATTATTATATCACATATAAATACTTACTTTCCATTGTTTTTGGGATACAATAACGTTTCTCGTGTGTACGACGAACTACAACCTCACAAAGTGTTGTGACTCGTTTTTCATTGGCGATTTTCAAGGAAGGTAATAAGAATAAATTTAATCAATATATGTGACATAATTATGATATTAAAGAAATATTTATAATTATTAAAAGATATTATATCATTATATTTCTTACCTTTACACGCACTAAAAACTGATAATGGCGTTCGTGCATACAAGTGGACTATATGCTACTAATGATATTATTATAGTTTCTAAATGATTAAATATCACTTAACTCTTTTATGTAATGATCATTCAAAAAATGGGATTGTTACTCATTCGTATGCAAAGCCTACCATCTCCATGATTGCAATGTATTAAAGTTTTCATAACTATATTCTAGGATTTGTTTTAAAGGTATAATTTATGAATAAGTATTATAAATATTTAATTATTATTATTCTGTTTTGGTTGAAAAAAAGAACTCTTTTACCCAATTCAAAACACTCATGTGGTTTTGAAAAAAAAATAACCTCAAAACACGCTGTGTGGAAATAGATGATTGTGTATTTAAATATATCATTAAGATAAATAAAATAAATGATTCAAATACAAGGTAATATACCAAGAAAATATTGTTAATACATAAAATAATTGATATCATATTATTATATAGGAGTTAATGGACATGCATGGATTTTCTGGACTCAATATAAGGTTTTCATCTCAATTTTAATTTATTAATAAATATTTTAATTTTATGAACCAGATTACTTTTACATGGTTTATATACTTCAACTTTTATATGTAATATAATTATTTATTCATACATAATGGTATTTTATTTTTCAATTTTAATTATTTTATCTAATATTATTTTACATGATAGTTACCAAGTGGTAAATAATTTCATAACTAAATTTATTTCCATTGGGTAATATTCCTTCTCCATTATCTTTAATATTATGATATTATATGTGTAATACATTTTGAATATTTTATGTTTTTTTTAATTTTTTAATTTTTTAATTTTTATTTACATCTGATAAACATAATCAATCAATTGACTTATCCTCAAATCAACAGTTTGATCATTGTTAGGGACATCATCTCAATTTACCTTCATTTAGGAATATTCTAGTGGTATGTACTTAATTTCTTATACAAGATAAATATACTACCACTTTCAAATGTAATATCATTATTAATTCATTCCTAATGATATTTTAATTTTCAATTTCAATTATTTTTTCCACAGGAATTTGTAATGAATGTTACCGAGTGGTAATGAATTTAATAACTCATTTTCCTTCCCTAAGATAATAATACATCTTCATTGTATTTGATGTTATACGATTATGTAACATCCCAGGTAAATAATGAATATGAAAATTTTCAAATTTATTAATATTTATAAAGTAAATATTAATTTTTCTTTAAAGGGGATGTTATGTTCGATTACGTACCTAATACGCAACAATGTGTTTCTTTGAAAACATACCTTTCTCACAACGTTGAGTTATACCAAAAAATAATATAAAAATATTATTAATATAAATATTAGTTAGTGCCTAGATTTTGTAATGGAAGTAATGAATATGACTAACTACAATATCATTATATATGTTTGTTAAATGTTTTTACATTTATCCATTAATTTTTGGTGGATTAAAATGTGAATGAATGAAATTTTAAGCATAAATACCTTAATACTCTTAGAAGGCTGATTTACATCCTTTTATTGGGGAAGACTTTGTAAATATAATTTTTTCACTTTTATATGTTATATTTTAATAAATACAATTTGTCATTAGAATTGGAACATCAAAAATTTCTTTGCATAAATTTTTGGTATTTTTCTGATAAATATCGTTTTGTAATGAATAGTGAAAAAATACTGTATTTTTATTCAAACCCAGATTTTAATAAAATTTATTTATATGGATATATTATATTTTTATTAAATTAATTTTTAGCTGGTGTTATATAAGTTATCTATTCGACTATAAATATTCATTATACATCTAAAAATATTTCATACAACATGGTATTTTTTTATAATATTTAGACGTCAAATAAATAAAATTATTTATGTCACAATAAGGATGCATTGTTTACCTCATTAATGAATGATTTAAATAAATAAGATTGTAAAAATTAAAACAATAAACAAAACCTATCCAATTCTTATTGGATGATTTTATTTTTAACAAGGGTCATCTTATCTTCAACATTAATAAGTTTTGGACTTTTCTAAACTGAAAATAGTTATATAATAAAATAATATTTTCAAAAATTCTTTAAAGATCCCCTCCTCCCCCTTATAAAAGGAAACCACTTCCAACCCATTCCTCACACCTCTCAAGCCCCTTGTCTCATTCAAAATCTGCCTAATTAATCTTAATAAATCCCTCTATTCCACCTAGAAGCATTACCTTAGGCAGAAGGACCTTCATGGAAGCCTTTTGGTTCAATCCAAAGGGAGTTACCCGATTTAAAAGTAACATATTCTATTAAGTTATTTTAATTTATATTACTTCTCCAACCCCCAAATATCTATTAATTCATTTTTTTTATAAAAAATACTATCCTAAATATACTAGGTTGTTTTTATGAGAATCATTCGAACTACACTTACACAAAACTCCATCTAATGGTTATTGAACATAATGTTTCTGTAGACGGCGAACTACTGCCTCACGAAATGATGATTGTTCAAATATCTATAACCTCCTCTAATGGTGTACATTATGATGGAAATGTATTTATATATGATATATATTATGTTTATGTTTTTATTAATCTTCTGTATTTTTCCTTTGTAGCATACCATTATGGTTTCCATAATGGGTAGATACGATATTTTAATTTGCGGAAGTGCAGACTACCGCCTCTCAATGTGATATGACTCGTTCAAACCATTCCCGAAACGTATAAAGGATGGTGTTAATGAAAATAATTAACATATATAAAATATGATATTATGCGGTATTAATAATATACCTATATATCATTTGGTTTTCATTCCATTTAAAATGAAATTGAAGTAGCGTCCATGCTTACGTACGGCTTACCCACTCCATGAACAGTGCATTTCATTTTCAAATATCCAAATGATATGGAAAATTATAAATACATATAAACTGGATATATATGATATATATGAAATATAAATCATTAATATGATTCAATATATAACATAATTTCAATAAAATGGACAATTTATAATCATAATAAGTTCATTTTTAACTCATGTTCGGAAAATTGAAAAACAGTCCGATATGAACATAAATAATTTTCTAATTGTTATTGCAAGGTAATAAGTGATATAGAAAGAATAATAAACCTGTTAAAGGTACTTAATCATGAATAAATTAACTTATGTTTATTATTCAAGAAATTAAAGAACGAATGTGTCATGTTGGACATGAGGTAAGGGGTTTCATATCTCACTTTAAATTCCATGAGATTTCCATTATTCGCAACTTATTTCTTGAATGAGAAGTATTTTTTACTTCCATTTGATATATATTATAATTGTTCTCTTTAAATTCTTGGTATTCTATGAATCTTTCGTGTTTATTGACTTTTGGTTATATGACTTGATTGATTAGAATGAGGTAAGGTGTTTTCATCTCACTTTTTTTCCTGTGAGATTCATGAAATATTGACCAAAATTTCCATTTGTGTGGGATATATACTAACAATTATTCTATTCTTTGAATAATATAATTTAATTTATGGTTATTGAAATCTTTATTGTATGATCTTTCTTTCATGTGGTGAATGTTTCTTATGTTACCAAATCCGTATAGGAACCTTTAAACGTACACTTTTAGTCATATACTAATTTTATGTTATGTCATTAAATTTCACTTTTCAAATGATGGGATATGTTATTATATATCATTATTTCTACAAATTTTATGTCAATTTGGTGATAGAACAATTTTCTATCCTCATATCATTTTCAAAAAATTTCATTGACAAAATTAGGCTGCTGAATTTTTGTAAGGGAACTTCTTAACCCAATTTCCAATATTTGGGTTAATCTAATAATTCTAAATTATGTAATGATATGATTATGTGTGGAATAAATATTTATTTATTTATGTAATAATATAACTCCTCTTTTTGTGGATATAATTTTTAAACACATAATCATAAAATTGATAATTTCTCAAGTTATCGATATGAACTAGATTAGGGTAATCTTAACTCAATTTCAATTAATTGAATTAAACATCCCAGTCATTGGTTTTGTTTTCAAAAGAACATGTGTGAATGTGATCTAATTTATTTGCACTGAATATTGAATCACATTGTGTGTATTAATTTTTATCACAAAAAATTATGTAATTGACTTATCCTTAATCTAAGGATACTGTCTTTATAAGGTATTTCGTCTCAATTTACATTCCATTAAGACTCCATTTTTGTTATGTGAAAATTCCCATTTATAGAGTGTATACAGATTTTATTGGAATATTATATCATTAATACCATTATTCTCATGATATTATATGGTTTTTTATTAAATTTTATTCCTCAATTACTTGTATTGATGAATCTCTAATTTGGTTAGGAACTCCATAACTAAAATATTGTTTTTAATGATTTAGTCCAATAAATATTTCTAATTAATGCCCATATTTTCAAATTGGTTTCAATTATTTATTTATATGGAAATTAATGTTTCAAAATTCTAATACTTTTAAAATTTTCAAATTGGTATGGGATACTATAATTCAGAAATATCTTTATTAAATGTTTTAAATGGTTATGAAAATGCTTTTGATAAACCATTGATTATGTCAATATCTTGAAATTATATATTTTGATTGCAATGTGGAAACGTTATATTTATTTCATGCTTGTTTTATTTGTTATGATTTTTAATGGTACTTGGAAATTTGGCAGGTGGATACATGATAAACCAAATGATGGGTGGTGCAATGATAAACCAGGATAGGTGGTTATGTTATAACCTCCAATTCACTGGGTATAGAAGTAGGTCGTATAGTTATTCCATTTAGTGATATGTTTGGAATATTATTGAATGGTTTCTCCGTCTAAATATTTTTATTTCCCAATTTACCATTATATGTTAAGTGTGCTTTCTATGGTTTTTATGGTAATCATTTGGTTACCAAAGGTTATGCATGGATCTTTTAATCAGTGAAGATTATTTACTACTTCATAAAGGGGGAAAGTATTAATTATGATAAAGTATTCATGGTTTACATGTGGTTTTAAAAAAACTAACATTTTCCTTCTTTTTGTATCCCTTATTGAGTTTTTTTCTCATCCTGTGTTTTTTAAATGTTTTTCATAGGACATAAAGAGGAATAGGGTCAAGGATGAGATGAAGTAAAAGTCATGTGGTATAAAACATGGAACTAGACATGTTTCTTTTTAAGAGTTTTAATTTTATAAAAAAATAGTTAATGAGTAGTAGTGTCTAAATGTAATATTCAAGTTGATATGTAATAGTTATGGCCTAATTTTTCAAAAACTCTAAAACTGAAAAGATCATCAATGTGAATTCTTGACATAACTCAAGGTTATATAATTTATTAAGGATAGTGCCATATATTTGGTATCCGAGGTCGGTTTAGACAACTTTATGGGATATGAGTTTTCATTCCACACATGTTTAGTCCATATGTCTATTATTTTAGTTAAATAACATTATTATAACTTTTTTAGATCTTGGAATGTTTATTACAAATTGTAGTGGGAGGATCGCAAATGGAATTCCTATCTCTTCCTAGTGACATCCTTGAAAGAATTATTGCAAAGTCATGTTCAGATGATTGAGAATATTCTTCTAGCATCAAAATCACTTGAATGGATTTGTTTGAGATATCAAACACCTCCACTATACCTCGATATCATCGTGGTTCAGGGGTCATATTTAATCAAATACTATTTTCTCAATATTCTCATATTTTCAAGAATTGAAAATATTATCAAGGAATTTTAACATATTTTACCTTATCACAAGATTTTGAATCATATTATGGTTTTGAAAAATGTGCTGAAGAAGAAGACCCTGGAACAACCTATTTATTTTGGCTTTTACAATATAGTCTCTCAGCACATACATATGAAATTTTAAAATGACCTTTGATTGAATGTTTAAATGCATACTCGGTCCGAATGTTTTATAAAAATCGTGTTTTATCTGATGTTTTGAAACTATATGTCATACATGATTATTTTCCAAAACAATTTCTCTGAGAACACCCATATAACCCAAGTTGTACAATGTGTATTTGGATGGAGGAAGAAAATGATTTTGATGGATCACTTAATCATTGATTCAATGCATGGACCTTCTACCTACGTGAACAAGAGGTTGATGAAACCATATAGACAACATTATCAAGGTATGATGTTCTTTCTTTTGGGTGTAGTTTTAATTTATAACAGAGAGGTGGTAAAAATGACAATATATAATATGGTCTTAATGTATTGGGATGAAAATAAAAGGTATAAGAAAAAAATTGAGGATAAAACATGTTAAGGTTATATTTTATTTTTATAAAAAGGAAAACATGTTATATGGGTGATAACCTATCGCATCTGGCAAGGCTGCAGGAATCAGACCCACAACCGATGGAAGACAAGGGTGCATTGCCTACCACTAGCCTACTTGAATTCCCTGGTTTGTATATCTTCTTCATTTAAGTTAAATGATTTTATGGATCAATAATAAGTTGTTTTGGGGAAAATATGTTTGGTCAAAGGGATATCCTTAATATTGGAAAATTAATTTGTGATTATGTGATAAAGATTATTTTAGAAGATGTTCTCTATTTTGGGGAAACACTATATGCCTATTGAAAATAGAATAATTTTGGATTTCAATTGAGGAGTAATGGTGGAATTTTATTTTGGAAGAATATAGGTTTTTATTGTGTTATTATAAGAGTTTTGGGTTATTTAAGGAAATTATTAACCTATCATTTAGAATATGTGATTAGGTTAATTAATTTCAAATATTAGATATTAAGAGTAGTCGATGTTATTTGGAGATAAATTTTAATATTTATTGTAGAAGATAATGTGAATAAATCCTTATGATTTTTGGGATTCAATATTAGTTAGGATTATATTGAATGATTTTAAAGAGGATTTTGTATTTAATGGTCTTTGTTGGACTTTGAGTATTGTTTGTTCAATTATGGAGATTAAGAGTAGTATTTATATTTATAAATGATTATCATTTTTGGGGATTATCGGATGTTGTACTAACATTTTGGGTTTTGGTTAATGTATAAATATTGGGGAAATATATAGTTCATCTTTTGTAGATTATGTGAAACTCTAGAATTTAATTATAGAACTTTCAGTGTGAAAAAGTTATCTAGAATAATCTTTGTCTGGAGAATAGATGAGTTTGTGGTAAGAATTTATTAATGGATAAAACTCTACATGAAATGTAAGTATGATACCTTATATTTTTAGTTGAGCTCATAAATAAATTCCACCAATTTATTAAAATTAACTTAAAACAAAAACACTATCCATTAACTTTTCCTAATGGGGAATCAAAGATCGTTTAACCCATCAGAAGTCAATAATTTTTTGGTAGTTAACATTCTCCTAATCATGTTTTTTATCACTCTCTATCAGAACTTGACACTAAATTTATCCTCCATATCCTTGTTTTCATTGAATCCTAGTACGGGTTATCTCGGGTGACATTTTTACATATCATTATTTCTTTTAAAGTGATAGTTTTATTTACTAATTTTTTGATCTGGGGATTTCAATGATGTTTCCAATCCCACTTTTAAAATTGTGAGGAAGGAATTTCCAAAATGGGGGAAGGATGTAACCTCCTAGGTAAATAAATAATATTACATTTTTCATATTTATTTATATTTGTAAACTAAATATCAATTTTACATTAAGGGTGATGAAATGTTTTATGGAATACCTGATAAGCAACAATGGGTTTCATTGTAAACATACTGTGCACACAACATTGAGTTATAATAAAAAAATATAATATTATTATTAATTTAAATGGTAGTTAATTCATAGATGTTGTATTAGAGGGAATGAATTTTACTAACTAAAATATGATTATATATGTTTTTTAAATGTTTATTCATTTATCAAATAAATTTTAGAGGCTTAAAATTGGAATGAATCAAATTATAAGCATAAATACTCTAATGTTTTTTAAAAGGTTGAATTTCCTCCATTAAATGGAGAACCCTTCTTAAATATAGTATTTGACACTTTTATATGTCTTATTCGACAAAATTAAATTCTTTTTTGAATCGTAACATCAAAATTTACTTTGGGTAAATTTTTTGTATTTTTCTGATGAAGTTCTTTTTTTAATAAATACTAAAAATAATGTATTTTAATTCAAAACATACTTGTAATCTTATTTATTTATATGGATAGATTATCATTTTAAATTGTTTTAAAGATTAATTAGATTATATTTTTACTATTTAATCCAATGTTGTTCATTGAAAGTAATTTCACATTATAATTGGACATAAACAAGTGTCAATCTTTTGATCGTTATTATTTCATAAAAACAATGTTTACGTTTTGACAACATGAATTAATATTAAATTAATTTTATCCACTTGTGTGTTTTGAATTTAGAAAAATGGATTCCATATTTGTAATTATGAGGTCCAAATTAGGTAAATATGTAACATTTATTTTTAGACATTATGAATATTATTTCAATAAATATTTTATTTACCATGTTAAAGGGTAAATCAGGTAAATAAGGGTAAATAATAATATTATAATAATAATAAATTACCCTAACACATGTCCTAATCCTATTGGATGATAAATTTCTGACCAGGGGAATCCTTGGGTCTATTTTGGGACCCCATCGAGCCACATGGGAGTGATAATAACACTTTAAATGAATTGATTTAATGTATAAAAAAATGACATAAACATATATCTTTTTGTAAATAAATTTTTAAATGATGTTATGCAAGTTATCACATCAACTATAAATATTCATTATAACATTATAAAATTTCCTACATCATGGTATTTTTTTTATAATTCTTAGTCATCAAATAAATATAATTATTTATGACACAATAATGATGCAGTGTTTACCTCATTAATGAATGATTTAAATAAATAAGATCATAAAAATTAAAAAAATATCCAAAACCTGTCCAGTTCTTGTTGGATGATTTTTTTATAACTAAAGTCATTTTATATACAATGTTAATTAGTTTTGGACTTTTAGAAACCAAAAATAATTATATAATAAAATAATATTTTCCAACATTCATAAAAAATCCTTCCTCCCATTTATAAAAGGACACCACTTCTAACCCATTACTCACACCTCTCAAGACCCTTTTCTCGTCCAAACTCTCCCAATTAAGCTCCCTACAACCCTATATTACACATATAATCCTTTCCTTTAGCATAATGAACTTCAAGTAAGCCTTTTTGGTCAAACCAAAGGAAGTTACCCGATTTAAAGGTAACATGTTCTCTTAAGTTATTTTATTTTGTTTAACTTTTCCAACCCACTAAACTATCTTTATTATATAATTTTATAACAACAACAATATTTTCAAAATACTGGGTTGTTTTTATGATAATTATTCAAACTAAACATAAAAAAAAAACCACCTAATTGGTATATAATATAATGTTTTTGTGGACGATGAACTATTGACTCACGAAATGATAATTGTTCAAATATATCCAACCATCTATCATGGTGGGAATTATGATGGAAATTTATTTATATATCATAAATATTATTTTTATAATTTCTATATGACTTTGTATTTTTCATTTTTATCATAATTTTATGGTTTCCATAATGGGTAATACAATAATTTCATTTGAGGATGTACGGACTATCACCCCCTCAAAGTGATATGATTTGTTCAAACCATACATGAAACGTATAAAGGATTGTTTTAATGAACTTATGTAATATATATAAAATAAGATATTATACTATAATAATAATATACCTTTGTATCATTTGGTTTTAATTCCTTTTAAAATGAAATAGATGTAGGGTTCATGCGTACGTACGACTTACCGTCTCCATGAACGATGCATTTCATTTTCATATATCAAAATGATATGAAATATTATAAATACACATATAATGTATTTATATGATATATATTATACATAATTTAGGAATATAATTATAGAGAAAATGTGATTTTAACTACATGGACAATTTATAATTTATCAAGTTCATTTTTAACTCGTGTTCTGAACATCGACAAAATGACATACATGAACTCAAATAATTAAATAATTTATATAGCAAGGTAATCAGTGATATAAAAGAAAAAAACTTGATAAAGGTTCTTAATAAAGTATAAATTAATTAAATATTGTTATATAGGATGTTAATGAACGAACAGGTCAATTCAGACACGAGGTAAGGGGTTTCATAACTCACTTTTAATTATGTGATATTTCCATTGTTTGCCACTTATTTCTAACTTGTGGTGTGTTTTTTACTGCCATTTGATATTTATTATCATCATTATCTTTATATTAATGGTATTATTTGATTCATTTTGTGGTTATTAACTTTTGGTTATGCGACTCGACTGATTACAATGTGGTAATTGGTTTTCATATAACTTTTTTTCCTACAATATTCATGCTATATTTTCCACAATTTCCTTTTGTGTGGTGTATGTACATCACATGATTGTATTCCTTGTATAATATAATATAAATTATGGGTATTTAAATATTCATTGTATGATCCTACTTTCATGTGGATAATCATTCATAAGTTACCAAATCTGTAAGGGAACCTTTCACCGTACTTTTTATTCAAAGACTTATTTTATGCATTGGATTTAAATATCTATTTTTAAACTTTGAAATATGTTCTTATATATATTTATTCCTGAACATTTTATTTTCATGTGATTAGAGACCATTTTTCTCTCATAAAATAATTTTCTGAAGTTTTAATTGACAATGTTAAGCTGCTGAATTTTCATAAGGGAACTTCTTAATCAAATTTAAATTCTTTGGGTTAATCTTATAGAAATTGATTGTGTAAAGATATTATTATGTGTGGAATAAATATTTATTTATTTTTGTTATAATTTTCACTCCACTTTGTGTGGATATAATTTTGATACACATAATCACTCCGTTGATAATTTCATAATTTATTGATATGAACTTGATAAGGGTAATCTTGACCAAATTTACATTCATTGAGTTAAATATTCAAGTAATTGGTTTTGTTTTTAAAAGAACATGTGTGAATGTCCCCTGATTTATTTACACTGAATATCCAATAATATGGAGATTATTTTTGTCTGTCACAAAAAATTATGTAATTGAGTTATCCTTAATCTAAGAGACCGTTTTAATTTAAATTCCCTTGAGATTTCATTGTTGTTATGCGCCAATACAGTTTTATAATTTTTATATACTTTACTTTGGAATATTATATCATAACTACTTTTATTCTCCTGAAATTTTAATTTTTTTATTATATTTTATTTCTAAATTTTTTGTATTTGAGCATCTATCATTTTAGTAAGAACACTTTAACTAAAATATTGTTGTCAATGATTGTAGGGTCATGAAATATACGCAAAGTAGAATGAGAATACCCATTAATCCAAGGGATATTCCACCCAATTTACCCCAAAATAATTGGGAAAGGTGGGGAAATAGCCAAATGATGGCACCAGTTGAACTGGTCCGAAGACCGGTCCCATGAAAACGCTACACGTCCAGTTCCGTGGAGCACCCCCTCCGCGGACCGCTGTTGTTCATGGAATGGAGGCGGAGAGCCTCCACGGGCGCGGAGCAGGATGGACGCCAGACCGGTCCATCGCCATGAACCACCCCATCCGCGGACTACGTCAACCACCCCAGGACTCAACCGTTGTCATTCGCGGAATGGAGGGGGAACCCTGCATGGCTGCGAAGCACTCCTCATGCTCGTTTGTTTCGCAGGGGAGATGCATTCAATGCCCCCCCCCCTGCGAGTTGCAGATTGACCTAGTCATCCGTAAACCGGTTTTCGGTCATGGTACTCTGAAAAAGGTGCTGCATTACCATAGATACATCTCTTTCCCCACTCTATAAATGGAGAACAAGTGGGAAGAGGGAGGCATGATTCAGAGAGACTGGTCAGACTTGGGTGGAAGTATTTTGAAGGAAGGAGCTTAGGATTTCACAAAACGCGATGTTCCAGTCCGCGAACAAGAACAGCTATGAAGCTGTATGTGAATTAATATAGAACAAAAAACGAATAATAACATAGTGAACCACAAACATAAAATAACAAAGAAAAGAAGACCACAAACCATGGCCCTTCCACGGATGCACTCCCCGTGGACCGGGGAATTTATGCCCCTATTCCGATCTGACGCACCGCATATCACCCTACTACACAGGTGAATCCCCGACCAATGATCCCCCGATCTGTGCCGACTTTGGAAACCACTGCTCACATGGATCCCTCCACGTACTACCCTATTACGCGGCCCGAACCCGAAGCCACGAACCACCCTGGTTCGCGGGATGCCCGCCAGTCCACGAAATACCTTGGTTCGCGGGATGACCGTCTGTCCGCGAACCACCCTGGTTCGCGGACGACCTCCCCAGCAACGTAGCACCTCCCGACCCAAAAGGCTCCAACACTCCTACACATTTCTGGCCCACGATATCTTTCGGAATTCCCATTCTCTAGTCCGGATAAAATTCTCCCAGTCTGGCCTGGTCCTCCGCAGCCCACTCATTGGCCCATTCATCGGCCCGAGTTGAGGGCTCCACTAAAGCCACCATACCCATGTGATGTATCGTTCATGTGCATTAATGCGCCATTTTGAGTTCACATTCCCACGGTAAGCAGGGGCGAAGGGGATGCCCCAACCCTTGGGCGGATTCCTGAATCATTCCTCAGATAAAATTCTTACGGTAATGCGGAGTCCGAGCCCGAGAGCCCCCTTTATGCCCATCCACTTGTTAGGAATGGGGAACTTCTCCCCTCCCTAGGGTTTGGCGGGATACCCATCAGAAGGAATCCCCCATTCACCTCCGTACTTTCCAACAACCATGCCCAAGGAAGGGCATTGGGGGAAAGGTTGTTGTTCTGTCCTTCATAGAGGGCCATGTCCCTCTCCCACTGCGCTTTTTCACATGGGGAATCCACCTTGGAGTAAGCCCTAACATTATGGGCTGCTTCTATTCGTATTCCCCAATCCACATCCCATGGACACACCTTGCAAGACATGATCGTCTGGTCCATGTTGTCTCTTGTTTCTCACACCGACCATGACTCACGTGGGCTTAGAGTAAGCATCGACCATGACATCCTCTTATGGGCCTCCTCTGAGTGTAAGCCCCACTCCCTTCCTATGGGCCTCCTCAGAGTGTAATCCACAATCCATTTCCATGGGCCTCCTTAGAGTGTAAGCACCAGGCTAATACGATCTATGTGGACTTTGATTCCCCAACATAGGGATACGTAGGAAGCCTCCATGTGGTTCAAGCACGATCACCACCGGACCCTTGGGTCCATAATCATGTCGGCCCTCCGACACTACTATTAGAATTACATGGAAATTGATCCATGTCTTCTAGGTAGGGTATGAAGGAAGCCTCCCTGAGGTTCAATCCCAACAACCGGTTGAGCTGACTATCTTCACATCGGTTCACTGTGCCACTCCTAGTGTCGCATCAATGAGTCCAGACACCACGGGGTCATTAATCCAATGAGGGATGTAAATTCTCAGGCATAAATGATTCCAAACCCCTACATCCAGCCGACCGTTTCCAACCGGTATTAATCCCTGGATACTATGCTGGGGTATAAACCAAAGATTTGAGAACATATGAATACATATTAAATCAACAAGAGAGTCCCGAAATAGGTAATAATTCCCCTCAAAATGGTGTGATGATCCCGGATTCCCATCCTCTCGACCAATGTGAGTTCTTAAGTGTCGCTGGCCAAATCACCCAGAGAACGCCTGCCTTTGGAAAGTAGGTCCACATATCGTCGGATACGGAACCGTTGGGCATTTCTAAACCGATCTGAAACATAAATGGTGAACCTGGCATGAATCTTTAACCAAGAATGATCGATTCAACCTAATCCCACCTGGTTCCTCCTTTATACTCACAAGTAGGGCCATGAAAAGTCATTAATTATGCAATGGGTCATGAGATGCTGGTTTGATGGGTTTTCTGTTTGTATTTGTTAAATTATTCTACATGTACCACACAGAACTCCCTTCGATCCAACAACATCACGAAGGAACACACCGGCATGTGCTTCCAAAAATGCAATGACCAGACTTCCTCACCAACGGAGGACCCTGTCACCTACCCAGCGTCTTCAACGCTGGGTCTCAGATGCACTGATCCGAGAGTACCACGTGAATGGTACTCTTCAGACAGTGGAGGCAGCCATGCACGCCCTCCAATCCGCCAAGACTCGTCGGTCGCCTACCCAGCAGTGACCGCAAAGGCAGGTCAAGACGGCTCCAGTTTCCATCTCAAAGCATTTCGGGAGTCTATCCCCGGAATGAGACAATGTCTAAATCCCTTATCTTAGGGAGGCTGATGAGGTCGACGCAGAGGAATTCATCCCTGCCGAACAGGGGTTCCGCTCCATGGACCCCGCCAGAAGACGTCATCCTGGTCACGCCGCGACTCAACATCCTCACGATATGGAGTATATCACCCCATGGATCCAGGCCCACTCTCCCCGAGCTCTGGCCCCTCGGACCTCCCAGCGAGGGAGGAAAATATACAACATGGGACCGGTCATCACCCTTGTCCCCAAGGAGGAGCTCCGCTTCCCAGTCACAAAGACGTATCATGAACAAGAAGATACAACTGTTTGCTCCTCCATATCCCTCCATCCAGACATGGCAGCCCACCATCCATACATGGAGGCATCATACGAGTAGGTTCACATCCCCGTCGAGCTCTGTAAAGACCATCGCTCACATAGGACGACACTTACCTGGAAGGCACCTCTCCCTGCCCAGGGTCATGAATCCCACCAACCCAACGTGGTGGCGACCTGCCACCTGGAAGACCAGATCCTACCAGATGCTCCTAATGCCTACCATCTCGATATGGCGGCGATCAACAAAGCCTGCCACCCAGATGTTGCAGCAATTCATTGGTGGGCACGTCTCCCCACCAATAAAGGCCACCAACTCGATACGGTGGGAAACCAACATATGCAGGGCCAGTACCCTGTGGATGCAAGTAAAGTACGCTATCTCGAAGTGGCCACAAATGGAGAGATAAACTAGAATATCCCGGCCCAGGGGAAGATTCATTCACCAGCCCCGAAACAGGATAATTGTCAGTACCCACTGACCACCGGAGGACCGGAGCAGGATATTCCACCTCCGATACCGGAATGGACCTTCATTCCCATTCCAGCCAAAATTTCTCTCTGCATATCCTGGAAATGATGGAGGATCAGGTATCGATACCAGATCATATCTTACAGACTTGCTAGAGTGTAATTGCATCAGCGACAACAGCAAGGACTCAGGCTCGTGAGCCCGTCTCCCCAATTGAGTTGAATTATCTAAGAGAAGTGATAGCCGCCTCTGTAATGGACCGGACCTCTCCGGTCCATTACTTTGTGAAATGTTGGTGTTGGAGGTGTTCTGGGAGTTCAAGAGGACTTATCCCCAACACATTGCCAATTTTCCAGTTCTGTGAACAGTGTTTCCAGTTTTATGAACAGTAACAGATCGGTCTCACTGATCGGTCTGACAGATCGGTCTCACCAATCAGTTTCACAGATCGGTCTCACCGATCGACCTGACAGATCTGTCTCACCGATCGGTCTGACAGATCAGTATCACTGATCAGTTTCACAGATCGGTCTGACATATCGGTTTCATTGATCGGTGTGACAGATCGGTTTCATAGATCGGTGTGACAGATCAGTTTCAAAGATCGGTGTGACAGATCGGTTTCACAGATCAGTGTGACAGATCCGTTTCACAGATCGGTTTCACAGATCGGTGTGACAGATCAGTTTCACAGATCGGTTTCACAGATCGGTTTCACAGATCGGTGTGATAGATCGGTTTCAAAGATCGGTGTGACAGATCGGTTTCACAGATCGGTGTGACAGATCCATTTCACAGATCGGTTTCATAGATCGGTGTGACAGATCAGTGTCACAGATCGGTTTCACAGATCGGTGTGACAGATCAGTTTCAGAGATCGGTTTCACAGATCGGTGTGACAGATCAGTTTCACAGATCGGTTTCACAGATCGGTTTCACAGATCGGTGTGACAGATCAGTTTCACATATCAGTTTCACAGATCGGTGTGACAGATCAGTTTCTCAGATCATTTTCACAGATCGGTTTCACAGATCGGTTTCATGAACAGTAACGGTGGGTGAACAGTGTTTCCTGAATCCTTCAGTTTTTCCCTTTTTACGTTTCCTTTAATGTAAAATACATTTAAAGCCTTATTTTAAGGGATCTTAAGGCCGATTCAAATGCCATAAATCCTATATTAATTATTCCTAAGGCTTGTAATGTTTTACTTGGTCAACCGCGTGGGTTAATGCGATCCGTTTTTAATAGAGAATTAACCGGATCTTAAACCGTCACCCCATTAAATATTAAAAAGGGACGAGATATCATTCTTCCTTGTTATTTCCTTTGTTCTCTATTAAGAGGCACTAAAACCTTTCAATCCTTTCCGTAGGAGTTGCGCAATCAATCTTTACTCCTAGGATTGGTTCCGCTTTGTTTTGATGCAACCAAGCTGTGTCGATCAATCTTCGATATAAGGTATGTTGTATCGTCGTTCTTTCGGGATTCATCTTCTCCTATCCTCCTTTCAATAATTATACCATGAAATTTCAAAGATTCTAATGGGTTTTCTAACGGGGTTGGTTGGTACTGTCGTACCGCAGCATCCTCCAGTGGATGCAGTTGTCGCGAGGGGAGGATCGTGACCTGTTGTGTGGATAAAGAACGTGAGGAACTGTTTGAGGTAGGGGATTCATGGCTTCTATAATTGTATATGTGCAATCGTAGAATTAGCATGATTTATCCCTTTGGATCACAATGAAATTGACCTAATTAAATACTTGAACCGGATTAAAAGAATTGGTTGATCGCATGTTGTTGCTTTATACCATGATAACGGTTTGCCTCATGTTTTCCTAGATATAGTGATATCTTTGTTTTCTTTAATTAGTTGCTTGTTCATGATGGAAATTGATAAATAACGTAAAGCCGGAATTATTTGTTAAATAATTGGCTAAAGATAAAGAGGCATGTTAATGAATCTGTTAATTCAAGACGGATTAAAGAACTATTAGTTCGATAATTTCAAAGGGGTTATGAGTTACCCGCTTTCTTGTAAGGCTGAATACCTTGTGGTTTGGAGCTCCGAGTGCTCATTTTGTCCGAAGGCTGAATGCCTTGTGGTTTGGACCTCTGAGTGCTCATTTTGTCCAAAGGCTGAATGGCTTGTTAAAGGGCCGAGAGCCCATTTTGTGATCTTTGTTTTCCTGCTGCTTGTGATTTGATGTGAGCCTGGATGGCTGTTGTGATATGTGGAGGCATGGAGGCCTTGTGGTTATGGCAGCAGATGACGCCTAGAGTGGCGAGATGCATCAGTTTATGCATATGGGTGTCAGGGAGGACACCAGGGGTGATGGAATGGGTTGGATGTGGTTGCTGGTTGCTTGCGGTTTTCTTGAATGTTAATCTGCTTCTCTTTTCCCCACTGATCAAGGCAGCTGGTCTTGCTACCCTTCTTCCGAAGGAGGCGAAGACGCGCAGGGTATGCCACGTGCTTTCCGTGTTTAGCCTCCCAGGGGAGAATGGGTATATGCTCTTTCTATAGGCGGCAAAGACTCGACGGGTAGTATATCTACTCACCTTGTTGAGCCTCCTTTGTGTTTAGAAGCATAGGATGCTTTTCTAGAATTCCTGGGAATGTGGAAAAGTAATTCTGTAATGAATTTCTGATTAGATGGTGAAAATCCACGTGGATGGAGATGCTGGAATTTAAAGGTGATGTGAATCTTAAAAAGGAGCAGTTGTTTTTGAAAGTGATGCCAATTCAGTTTAATGTGGAATTGTTCATTCTTAATTAATGTTTAAATAATTAATTAATGTACACTGGACCTGATAAATGAGAATGGAGTAATCTAATAAAGCTCTTCAATTGGTTGTGTGCTTATAGGATACCTAGTCTTTGAAGTAGCAGCCTGGAGTCTGAGAGACGTTAGCTGCAGTTGTATCTAAGACTTGGTAATGCCCATAGTGTGGATGTAAGATATATATATATATATATTCTGTACTTTTTGTGTTTCTATACGCTACTCCACCCTGTCGGTAAGGGCAACTGACACCCCTGGGATTCTGAGCCCTGGGGGGTGTTTTCCCCAACATTCTGATGGGAGGTTGAATGGCTGACTACCCCCTTTGGCCCCGCTCTCTTCTCTTGGTAGATCTTTGTTCTGGTAGGCACAGTGGTAGGTTTTACCCATATATGTGTGTAGAGGGCTGTAATCGCTTGTGGTTATTTCACACACATATATTCTGGATATAGTATCCTATGGAATACTATAGGTGTAACGTGTATAGGCTGTGATGGCTTGAGGATCCTTACTCGGCGTATGGGTTGTGATGGCTTGAGGTATAATACTCGACGTATGAAACACGTTATACGAGCTATGGTGACCCCTGGAAACTACCTGGTCACTTTGGTTGTGAGAATGGTGTGGTGCTTAGCCCAGGTGTCTGCGGGCAAGCCTATGTGGTGCACGAGGTGCAGATCGTGGAGCTTAGCCCAGGTGTCTGCGGGAAATCCTTGGAGAGAGATGCACAGGACGTATGTCATTGGGGAAAAGCGGAAAACCAGTGGGGAAGTAGTAGCGGGGTACCCTTGATATTATTTACTACATGCTATATTCTTGTATGCGTTACTTGGTGAGAGTAGCCATGGTGAGGTTGGGAACATAGTATACCTGCTCAGGTGACGAGTTAGTTTCACTTGTTGTTCACTGGGCTTTAGCATGCTTTCATTACTTTTGCACGAGAGGCTTGGGGAGGATCCTACTGAGTATACTCTTATACTCACCCTATGTATATATAAACTGTTTTTCAGGTCACTTGGAGCAAGTTGGAGATCAAGCGGGTTACTACTAGCTTGTGGTTGGAGGAGGAGCTGTTCGGGCTCGTGGCCGCTGCCATTTTTCTTTATTTTGGGTACTTTTAGTTCTCCCTTTCAGTTGTAGTACTTTTGCATGAAATTCCATATATGTACTTGGTTTCCTTTTATATTTCAGTTATGAGTTGGAGTTGGTTGGAGTCTATTCTATCTCTCTCTTCTGCATGTGTTCTCTTAGAGGTTAATGCCTCCCATTTGTATGTTATTATACCCTCGATGCTAGTCGCCAACCCGGGGCCTACTGGAGGCGGGACTCGGGGGTCATTATATCCCTTTTCACATTGTCGGCCCAGGAGGGGTACACTTTGTGTGGAGGGGGTCATGACAGAGTGGTATCAGAGGTCTGGTTGAGGGATAGGATGGAGTTTGGAGTTAGGAACAGGTGAGGATGCATGGGATGGTAGGGAAACATTGTCATTCATGTTTAGCAAGTGGGGTAAACACTGGAGACCGGCATAGACATAGGCGTTCAGGGCCCCCTATGATCTGTTGCACGGACCTTTAAGTTTACGATGGCTACTAAACAAAGTGATACTGGTTGCCGGGTAGAGACCTAGGAAAGGATCATGCATCATTATTCTTTGTGCCTGTGTTTGAATGGGTAGACCTTGGGATAGGTAACCTAAAATTAATAAAACAAAATAATTAATTAATTAATGTTTAGTCTTCCATATTCCAGGATTAGGAGCTCTAACAGTTGTTATTTTACAGGTATGGCTCCAGGTCGACGTCCTCGTCAGGTTTGCGCAGAAGGTGCCCAGCAGACTGTTCCAGCAGATCGCCGCCGGGTAGAGGTTGACGACGATGACACTTGGAGGAGGACACTCTGAGAGTTTCAGCACCAGAGTCTACAGAAGTACGAGGGCTCCGTTTCAGATGCAGTCACAGAAGACTGGCTGGAGGAGGTCGAGATAGGCTTCAGTTCAATTCGTGCTCGGAAGGAACACTGGGTGTCCTTGGTTGTGACGATGCTGCGTGGAGCAGCGAGTAAATGGTGGTTCTTGTTCCTCTGTGATCGTGAGGAGTTAGCGATCTCATGGGAGGAGTTTCGAGACAGTTTTAGAGTCGAGTTTCATTCATCAACTACGAAGGCGTCCAGTCGCCAGGAGCTACTCACCCTTTGACAGCGGAGCTCCAGTGTTCGAGAGTTTGGAATCCATTTCAGGAACCTTCTACGATATGCTTTAGACCTGTTACCAGATGATGAGGCCAGGGCGAGGCATTTCGAGGAGGCTTTGCGTCCAGAGATCCAGCGCCAGGTCACCCCATTTATGCTGAAGACATATCTTGAGGTGCTGTAAAGGGCAGAGGTTGTTGAGAGGACATTGACCAGGACCGGATCGTCATGAGAGGGGAATCTTCATGATTCCTCACGAAGCAGAGCTGTGGTCCGGGGTTCCTGGTTTTCAGGACAGAAGAGTTTCCGTTCACCTAGGGGTAGGTCCCAGCCCTTCCCATCTCGTTTCTCCTAAGGCAACAACTCTCAGGCCTATGCCAAGGGAGCAGGCACTTTTTTTCTTGTGGTGGTCGTGGTCATCAGCAGCGGGAGTTCCCGACATTTTAGAGCAGTCATCGTGCACCAGGTGCTCCACTCCATGTTCCTCCGTTGAGGCAGTTCCAGCCGAGGCAGCAGCAGTAGGTTGCACCAGCTTTAGATCACCAGATGGTAAATGGAGCAGGCAAAGGATAGCCCCATGATGCTCCCCGTCCTCAGAGAGCAGAGCGCGGCCATGGTGGTGGTCGTCATCAGGGTCAGAGAGTCCATGGAGGTGGTCATGGACAGCTTCATGCTCTAGCGTTGCCAGCTCCAGGCGATCCAGACGTCGTCCGAGGTACCCTTTGCTTGTTTTCTACCTTGGTGTATGCCTTGTTTGATTCAGGAGCGACACACTCTTTTATATCCCCTACCCTTGTCCATGCTTTGGGACATGAGGTAGAGAGGCTTCCAGTGCCCTTGGCGTTGACTACGCCAATTGGAGGTCGAGCTAGCTTGTTTGAAGTATGTAGAGACTGTGATCTAGTGTTGGGGCAGCACCGCTCTTGGGGAGATTTCCTATGTTTACGAATACAACCATATGATGTCATCCTCGGCATGGATTGGTTGTATTCGGTGCAGGCTATTGTGGATTGCTACAGGAAGAAGGTCGTTTTCTTTGATGAATATGGAGAGGAAGTAGTGTTTGTTGGTGAGAGCGATCCTCGGATGACTCATAGACGAGTTTCATCCTTATCATCCATGATGTATGGGATGATGCTGAGTTCTTCAGAGGTTCAACAGTTGGCGTTTCCTAGGGTCATAGAGGAGTACCCTGACGTCTTTCCAGAAGAGGTTGTATCCTTACGCCCTCAACGAGAGATCGAGTTTGGGATCGAGCTACAGTCGGGAGCGTCTCCTATCTCTATGTCTCCGTATAGGATGGCCCCTTCTGAGTTACAAGAGCTACGTATACAGCTCGATGTTCTGTTGTAGTGTGGATTTGTTCGGCCAAGTGTGTCACCGTGGGGTGCACCAGTTTTGTTTGTGAAAAAGGCCGACGACAGTTTGCGGTTGTGCGTCGATTATCGTCGATTAAACAAAGTGGCAATAAAGAATCGCTATCCTCTTCCACGGATTGATGACCTATTCGATCAACTGAAGGGTGCAAGTTGGTTCTCAAAGATCGACTTGCTGTCAGGATATCATCATATGCGTGTAAAGGATGAGGATATCCCGAAGGCTGCTTTCCGTTGTCGTCATGGGCATTATGAGTCTGTTGTAATGCCATTCGGCGTGACGAATGCTCCAGCTGTTTTCATGGGGTTGATGAATGTTGTGTTCCGTGAATTCCTGGACATGTTTTTTGTGGTCTTCATCGATGACATCCTTGTGTACTCCACATCTGAAGAGGATCATTCAGAGCATCTACGAGCCGTTTTGGGAGTTCTTCGCCAACATCAGTTGTTTGGGAAGTTGTCCAAGTGTGAGTTCTGGGCTCGAGAAGTTCGTTTCTTAGGGCATGTTTTGTCCCAACATGGAGTAGCAGTGGATCCTTCGAAGATAGAAGCAGTAGTGTCTTGGGAAGCCCCCAAGACTGTGTCAGAGGTGCGAATTTTCCTTGGTCTCGTAGGCTATTATAGGAGGTTTGTAGCCAATTTCTCCCGAGTTGTGACTCCTCTGACAGCTTTGACCAAGAAGGATCAAGCGTTCATATGGACTGATCAGTTTCAGGCAGCTTTTGAATATATAAAGGAGAAGTTGGTAAGTGCTCCAGTCCTTTGTCTTCTAGTAGAGGGAGTCCAGTTTGATGTTTTCTGTGATGCTTTACATCTGGGGATAGGCTGTGTTCTCATGCAGCAGAGGTCAGTTGTTTCTTATGGGTCTCGTTAGTTGCATCCCCATGAATGCAACTATGCCACCCATGATCTTGAGTTGGCAGCCGTGGTGTTTTCTCTGAAGTTGTGGAGACATTACCTCATTGGTGAGCACTTTGTGGTTTTCACCGATCATAAGAGTTTGAGGTATATTTTCTCCCAACATGACTTGAACTTGAGGCAGCGTCGGTGGATGGAGTTCTTGCAGGAATACGACTTTGAAATATCGTATACACCTGGAAAATGGAACGTTGTAGCTGATGCATTAAGCCGAAAGTCACGTAATGATGTTGTGCGTGAATCTGGTGATTCCTGGAGAGTGATGGAAGAGCTAGCAGCTTTGCATCTTGATATGGAAGAGTTTGGAGGTAGAGGATGTCTTTTCCAGATGACGGTGCAGTCATCTCTAATGTAGAAGGTGGAAGAGTCTCAGTTGGGTGATCTAGAGGTGGAAGTTTGGAGAGACAGAGTTGTTTGTGGGGAGCCCCCTGATGGTTGGTCGGAGGATGAACAACACCGAGTGTTGAATCATGGAAGGATTTTTGTTCCCTTGGCGATGCGCGAGACCGTTCTCCAAGAGTTCCATAGTTCACCCTTGGCGGTACATCCTGGTGTGACGAAGATGTACCGATCCTTGAGGAGTCAGTTTTGGTGGCCTGGGCTGAAGCGTACAGTTTCAGAATGTGTGTCTCGATGTTTAGTCTGCCAGAAGGTGAAGGCCGAACACCGTGTTCCTGGTGGTCTTCTCCAACACAAAGAGATTCCTCAGTGGAAGTGGGAGGACTTCTCAATGGACATTGTTACAGGTTTACCTCGAGCTCCGGGAGGACATGATGCTATATGGGTGGTAGTGGATCGTTTAACTAAATCTGCCCACTTCATAGCAATCAAGGAGTCGAGCTCAGTGGAGGTCTTGTCGAGGCAGTATCTGGAGGAGGTGGTGAGGCTTCACGGAGTACCTAGGACGATCATTTCTGATCGAGATCCTCGTTTTACCTCTAGGGTGTGGAGAGGTCTCCAACATGCTTTTGGCTCTCAACTATGCCATAGCACTTCTTTTCATCCTCAAACGGATGGTCAGACAGAGCGAACAATCCAGACTCTTGAAGACATGTTGCGCTCTTGTGTTCTTGATTATGGAGGTTCATGGGTGAAGCACTTACCCTTGGTATAGTTCTCTTACAATAATAGTTTTCACTATACCATAGGCATGGAGCCGTTTGAAGCCTTGTATGGTCGGCCATGCCGTTCTCCGTTGTGCTGGACTGGGGTCGGAGATTCAGCAATTCTCGGACCAGAACTAGTGCAGAATACAACAGAGATGGTACAGGTGATTTGTGAGAGGATGAAGACAGCACAAGATCGTCAGAAATCATATGCTGATCAAAGAAGTAGATCGTTAGAGTTTAATGTTGGGGATCATGTGTTTCTGAAGGTGACTCCCCGTCGTGGGCAGTGAAGGTTTGGTCATGGAAGTAAGCTTTCTCCCTGGTTTGTTGGGCCTTTCGAGTTGTTAGCTCATGTTGGAGCTGTGGCATATCAAGTATCACTTCCCCCTCAGATGATTCGGATACATGATGTTTTCCATGTATTGCAGCTTCGTCGTTATCTTCATGATGAATCTCATGTTATCGATTGGGGAGAGATCGATATTGATGATGATGCAACCTTCGAGGAGCGACCTGTGGAGATCCAAGACCACAAGGATAAGGTGTTTCGTGGGTATTCTATCCCCTTAGTTCGTGTCTTGTGGCAACACGGTGGCATGGAGGAGAGTACCTGGGAGCATGAGTCACAGATACGTGCTCAGTACCCAGAGTTGTTCAATGTGTAACTCCTTTCATGTAATGATGTTTCCTCTCTAGTTAGACCTTTCATGTTTTATTTATGTACCTTTGATGTGATGTTGTGAATGAATTGTTTGGGTATGGATTTTTTTTGTTCCCGGATGTCAGAGTTTTGTTCCATCTTTCGAACAACTCATGGTGGTTTTTCCCTGAGAGGTATCTTATGGGGTGGTTGTTCGGACCCCTCTTCTCTTCTGGGTTGGTTTTTAATTCTCGAGGACGAGAATGTTTTGAGAGGTATCTAATGTAATGGCCCGGACCTCTCCGGTCCATTACTTTGTGAAATGTTGGTGTTGGAGGTGTTCTGGGAGGTCAAGAGGACTTATCCCCCAACACTTTTCCAATTTTCCAGTTCTGTGAACAGTGTTTCCAGTTTTATGAACAGTAACAGATCGGTCTCACCGATCGGTCTCACTGATCGGTCTGACAGATCGGTCTCACCGATCAGTTTCACAGATCGGTCTGACAGATCGGTCTCACCGATCGACCTGATAGATCGGTCTCACCGATCGGTCTGACAGATCGGTCTCACCGATCAGTTTCACAGATCGGTCTGACAGATCGGTTTCACATATCGGTGTGACAGATCGGTTTCATAGATCGGTGTGACAGATCGGTTTCAAAGATCGGTGTGACAGATCAGTTTCACAGATCGGTGTGACAGATCCGTTTCACAGATCGTTTTTACAGATCGGTGTGACAGATCAGTTTCACAGATCGGTTTCACAGATCGGTGTGACAGATCGGTTTCAATGATCGGTGTGACAGATCGGTTTCACAGATCGGTGTGATAGATCCGTTTCACAGATCGGTTTCACAGATCGGTGTGACAGATCAGTTTCAGAGATCGGTTTCACAGATCGGTGTGACAGATCGGTGTGACAGATCAGTTTCACAGATCGGTTTCACAGATCGGTGTGACAGATCAGTTTCACAGATCGGTTTCACAGATCGGTGTGACAGATCAGTTTCACAGATCGGTTTCACAGATCGGTGTGACAGATCAGTTTCTCAGATCAGTTTCACAGATCGGTTTCACAGATCGGTTTCATGTACAGTAACGGTGGGTGAACAGTGTTTCCAGAATCCTTCAGTTTTTCCCTTTTTACGTTTCCTTTAACGTAAAATACATTTAATGCCTTATTTTAAGGGCTCTAAAGGCCGATTCAAATGCCATAAATCCTATATTAATTATTCATATGGCTTGGAATTTTTTACTTGGTCAACCGCATGGGTTAATGTGATCCATTTTTAATGGATAATTAACCGGATCTTAAACCGTCGCCCCATTAAATCTTAAAAAGGGACGAGATATCATTCTTCCTTGTTCTTTCCGTTGTTCTCTATTAAGAGGCACTAGAACCTTTCAATCCTTTCCGTAGGAGTTGCACAATCAATCTTTACTCCTAGGATTGGTTCCGCTTTGTTTTGATGAAACCAAGCTGTGTCGATCAATCTTCGATATAAGGTATGTTGTATCGTCGTTCTTTTGGGGTTCATCTTCTCCTATCCTCCTTTCAATAATTATACCATGAAATTTCCAAGATTCTAATGGGTTTTCTAATGGGGTTGGTTGGTACTGTCGTACCGCAGCATCCTCGGGTGGATGCAGTTGTCGCGAGGGGAGGATCGTGACCTGTTGTGTGGATAAAGAACGTGAGGAACTGTTTGAGGTCGAGGATTCATGGCTTCTCTAATTGAATATGTGCAATCGTAGAATTAGCATGATTTATCCCTTTGGATCACAATGAAATTGACCTAATTAAATACTTGAACCGGATTAAATGAATTGGTTGATCGCATGTTGTTGCTTTATACCGTGATAACGGTTTGCCTCATGTTTTCCTAGATATAGTGATATCTATGTTTTCTTTAATTAGTTGCTCGTTCATGATGGAAATTGATAAAGAACGTAAAGCCGGAATTATTTGTTAAATAATTGGCTAAAGATAAAGAGGCATGTTAATGAATTTGTTAATTCAAGACGGATTAAAGAACTATTAGATTGATAATTTCAAAGGGGTTCTGAGTTACCCGCTTGCTTGTAAGGCTGAATGCCTTGTGGTTTGGAGTTCTGAGTGCTCATTTTGTCCGAAGGCTGAATGCCTTGTTAAAGGGCCGAGAGCCCATTTTGTGATCTTTGTTTTCCTGCTGCTTGTGATTTGATGTGATCCTAGATGGTTGTTGTGATATGTGGAGGCATGGAGGCCTTGTGGTTATGGCAGTAGATGACGCCTAGAGTGGCGAGATGCATTATTTTATGCATGTGGGTGTCGGGGAGGACACCAGGGGTGATGGAATGGGATGGATGTGGTTGCTGGTTGCTTGCGGTTTTCTTGAATGTTAATCTGCTTCGCTTTTCCCCACTGCTCAAGGCAGCTGGTCTTGCTACCCTTCTTCCGAAGGAGGTGAAGACGCGCAGGGTATGCCACGTGCTTTCCGTGTTTATCCTCCCGAGGTAGAATGGGTATATGCTCTTTCTATAGGCGGAAAAGACTCGACGGGTAGTATATCTACTCACCGTGTTGAGCCTCCTTTGTGTTTAGAAGCATAGGATGCTTTTCTAGAATTCCTGGGAATGTGGAAATGTAATTCTGTAATGAATGTTTGATTGGATGGTGAAAATCCACGGGGATGGAGATGCTGGAATTTAAAGGTGATGTGAATCTCAAAAAAGAGCAGTTGTTTTTAAAAGTGATGCCAATTCAGTTTAATGTGGAATTGTTCATTCTTAATTAATGTTTAAATTATTAATTAATGTACAGTGGAACTGATAAATGAGAATGGAGTAATCTAATAAAGCTCTTCAATTGGTTGTGTGCTTATAGGATACCTAGTCTTTGAAGTAGCAGCCTGGAGTCTGAGAGACGTTAGCTGCAGTTGTATCTAAGACTAGGTAATGCCCACAGTGTGGATGTGAGATATATATATATTCTGTACTTTTTTTTTCTATACGCTACTCCACCCCGTCGGTAAGGGCAACTGACACCCCTGGGATTCTGAGCCCTGGGGGGTGTTTTCCCCAACATTCTGATGGGAGGTTGAATGGCTGACTACCCCCTTTGGCCCTGCTCTCTTCTCTTGGTAGATCTTTGTGCTGGTCGGCACAGTGGTTAGTTTTACCCATATATGTGTGTAGAGGGTTGTAATGGCTTGTGGTTATTTCACAGACATATATTCTGGATATAGTATCCTATGGAATACTATAGGTGTAACGTGTATAGGCTGTGATGGCTTGAGGATCCTTACTCGGTGTATGGGCTGTGATGGCTTGAGGTATAATACTCGACGTATGATACACGTTATACGAGCTATGGTGGCCCCCGGAAACTACCTGGTCACTTTGGTTTTGAGGATGGTGTGGTGCTTAGCCCAGGTGTATGCGGGCAAGCCTATGTGGTGCACGAGGTGCAGATCGTGGAGCATAGCCCAGGTGTCTGCGGGCAAGCCTTGGAGAGAGATACACAAGACGTATGTCGTTGGGGCAAAGCGGCAAACCAGTGGGGAAGTAGTAGCGGGGTACCCTTGATATTCTTTACTACATGCTATATTCTTGTATGAGTTACTTGGTGAGAGTATCCATGGTGAGGTTGGGAACATAGTATACCTGTTCAGGTGACGAGTTAGTTTCACTTATTGTTCACTGGGCTTTAGCATGCTTTCTTTACTTTTGCGCGAGAGGCTTGGGGAGGATCCTACTGAGTGTACTGTTATACTCACCCTATGTATATATAAACTGTTTTTCAGGTCATTTGGAGAAAGTTGGAGATCAAGCGGGTTACTACTAGCTTGTGGTTGGAGGAGGAGTTGTTCGTGCTCGTGGTCGCTGCCGTTTTTCTTTCTTTTGGGTACTTTTAGTTTTCCCTTTCAGTTGTAGTACTTTTGCATGACATTCCATATATGTACTTGGTTTCCTTTTATATTTCTGTTATGAGTTGGAGTTGGTTGGAGTCTATTCTATCTATCTCTTCTGTATGTGTTCTCTTAAAGGGTAATGCCTCCCATTTGTATGTTATTATACCCTCGGTGCTAGTCGCCAACCCGGGGCCTACTGGAGGCGGGACTCGGGGGTCATTATCTCCCTTTTCACATTGCCGGCCCAGGAGCGGTACACTTTGTGGAGAGGGGGTTGTGACAGCCTCAAAGTAGATTTTCATCTCTGCTTCCACCCAGGAGGGTCACCGGCTATATTCAGCGACACAAAGGCAACCAGATCGAGCAGCTTCACTCATTCTAACTGGGGGACACCCGTCCATCACGGTGGATGCTCCAGAGCAGGAATATATCCCTACTAAATGTCAAGATGTTTGTCGGTGTATCCCGATAGAATCACAGGACCCAATTATAGAGGGAGCCAAAGGTGAAGGCCGTTTTCAATAGCAGACAGTCCCCCCTGCCTGCAAGAAAGCACTCCAAATGCGCCGAAGGCAGCCGTAAAATAAAGAGTTGGTTCATGACTCCTCTCTACTAGAAGTCGGGGTTCCCAACACCGCTAAGAGCCTATCGAAGGCTCTAAACCCTATCCACCCATTACCATATTTTGGGAGTGGTAGTAGATGTTGCGAAGGTCCTCCCCACAATTTCTCTACCAGCAGCTCTGAAGTTCATCCCCAGAGCACCCGTGGGGGCCTCCCCTACGAGCATATAATGATTGATCACGAGAGCTCCTCTTTTGATGCGAGTAACATAAACCCTAAATTTGACCATAATATCGAGTAGCAAGAAGGTCCTCCACTTTCTGTGGTCCACCCTGAAGGTCCTCCCCAGGTTATATGCTGCAAACACTATCCATGCAGTGGGACCATTGATTATGATAGTAGTCCTCGCTATCATAGTCGCAACTGTGGAGGCCCTCCCTGCAGTGACATCTCATCGCGATATGAAGTCCCTCCCCTTGTTGTAGTCTGGACTGAAGGTCCTCCCCATGGGTTACATTGCAATGACACTCTGCGCATCCGGGCATCAGATCACGGTTATTGTCCTTACCACCCTGATAACATAGGTCCTCCCTATAGAGACGTCAATCAACGAGAAGTCCATACCCTTGTTGAGGTACATTCTGAAGGCCCTCCCCTGGGTGTACCTCATAGATATTATCCCTGTGGCAGATGTGATGGTATTCCTCACCATTGCAGCAGCTGTGAAGGTAGTACTCACCACGACAGCTGTCATTGTGAAGGTCCTCCCCGCAGTGGCCCCAAGAAACAAGAAGGTCCTCCCCATGTCACGGTGTATCTTCAAGATCCTCCGTAGGATACACATCGAATGTCAAGCCATGATGGAAATCCTCACCATGGTGGATGTTGTTGGGAAGGCCCTCCCCATAACAACGCTACGCAGCCAGATGGTCCTCCCCACGCAGTGACACCCCTTATAGGTCCTCCTCGGGGTGTGCACTGCAAAATTCCTTTATGCAGTAAGGCGTCAAGAAGTAATGGTAGTCCTCTTCATTACGGCCGTCATTGTGAAAGCCCTCCCCATGACGAAATATCATATCAAAAGGAAGGTCCTCCCCCTACCGAATCAAGAACGGAAAATCCCTCTTATGCTGAGGCACTCAGAAGGATGAGATCAAGCATGTCAGATTTCCAGTCAATCGCTAACGACACCCTTCTTCAATCGGGTGACGTTCCGGGGCCACGTTCATCATCTGAACCACCTCAGAATCATCCAAATGACAATTCAACACCTACTAGTCACATTTCCTCTGACCACACTATCAGTGAGCATCTCATTTGGGCGGTCTAGGTAGAGGAGTCACTAGCAGAGGAGTATTCCAACATGTTGCACATGAGTAAACGACTGGCCATTGATGATATACCAGTAATGTTTGGCCCACGACCACCTCTTAGTTCGACATTCCCAGTGAGTTGTTGGAAGAATGCGTTCACGGCATCCCCCACAATTTATGGACAACCCTATTCCAATTTAAATCAAGATTTCTGCCCTACAACGGGTATCTAGACCATGACAGGACAATATGAGACCTCCATCATCACATTGACTGGGAATTTCATTCTTTGGAGCGACAACAGTGACCCAAGGGGAATAAAGGAAACATGGAGATATCTTTCCTTGCACCACCTCATCGGTGCTGCACTGACGGGAGTCCATATCAGGGGATGCAGAGAACATGGAACTCTGCATTTCACTCCGATCCCCGCCCAGAAGAACATGTTCGACATGGTGTCTTCCAATTTCATCACATCGAGAAATCAATCAAGTTGTGTCCTTGTTCGCGAAAGGAAACAAACCCAACAGAGTCAGGCTGTAACACCCCAAGCTTCTATGGTACGCTTCTCTTTGAATAATGCGATAGCGTGTGTTGTACGCAACATGGAGTTCTAACAAACCACAACCAATCAAACTAGCCGTTATGAATAGTAATACCTACTTTTTGAAATTATATATATATATTATATATCAAAATGAACTTCATTTTTGGATTCAGAATATCGAAATTATCGTAAGTTGATTTTTTCTGAGAACGTCCAATTTTTATGAATAGTGAAAAATACATAAAAACAAATTTTTTAATCAAAATAATTTATAGTGATAAATTATATTATTTAGTGGTTTTATAGTATAATTAGAATATATTTTTACCATTTTATCCAATGGTGTTCATTATAATTAATTTCACTTTGAAATTGGACATAAACAATTGTCAATCTTTTGATATATATTATTTCTTAAAAACACGCTATTTGTTGTAACAGCGGGAATTAATTATAAAATTAATTAATACAACTTATATGTTTGGAATTTTTTTAAAATTGACATCATTTTTGAATTTGGAATATCAATTATAGATTAGGGTGAAATTTTGGCATTGTTCTGAAAAACTTCAATTTTTGATGAATAGTGAAACTACTAAGTGGTAGTTAAAAAAACTGAATTTTTTCATAAAACATAATTTTACCGCTTCTGTGAATGAAATTTCGAAAATCCGAGAGACACGGTAAATATCAAGAAGTAAAATGTGGTTCAATGAGATGAAAATAATTTTTGGTGAATAGTAACTTTTTACTTTTAGTTACCACGGTTAAAAATAAATAGGGTAATTAAGGGTAAAAATGATATTAATATTACCCTAACACATGTCCTAATTCTATTGGAAAAGTGTATCACGACCAAAAACAACCTTAGGAATAAAATATTATCATTTAGGTCCACATGGATTAGATTAGGACATTTATTATTATTTAATTCAAAGAAGAGTTAAAAGAATTAAAATCAAAGTTTATTTACTAAAACATTTTTAATATAGGGTTATTAATAAGATAAATTCGATTGTAAGTATTCATTAGAAATATAATAATATTTCCTACATAATAATATTTTATTTATAATTTTTAGACATTAAATAATTTAGTTTATTTATGACACAATGATGATGCAGTAATTAACATAATAGTGAAAAATTAAAATAATTGATATTATAAATACAAAAATAAATATAATTTGAGACTTTTTATGAATTACACTAATTTTATAAGTTAATATGACCTGTCAGGAATGATTTAATTAAATTTTTTCGAAATAATCATTCTGTTATGAGTTTCAAAAAATCAACTATTGAATAGTGTCAAAATTGACATAAAAGAGTTTTTAAAACAAATATTATATTATTAATTGATATTAAATTTCTAAAAATCTACGGTTCGGAAAAGAGACTTATATAATGATTGGTTTATCATTAATGTACCACTTGGGGGGTCTCTTGGAAGTATATAGTAAGTTTATTAACCATATAATATAAAAATACAAAGAGACATTGTAAAAGTGAAACTAATTAACATAGAGTTAATACTTAAAGATAAGGTTAATATAAGTACCCAAACCTGTCTAAATTATATTGGTTGAGTGGTTTGAGACCCATCCCCACATTAACATTTAAATAATCCACTTTGGATCCATTAGAAACCGAATATAAATTTATTATAAACTAATATTTCTAGCTTTTCCAAAGGTGCCCCTCACCCCTCTTATAAAAGGGCACTCCTCCTTCTCATTTATTCACACCTTAAAAGCCTTTTGGTTGGTCCAAAATCTTCCCAAATACTCTCCCAACTTCCCTCACTACAACGTAGAGGCCTTAGTTTGATCATAAAGCCAACTTAAAGAGCCCTTTTGATCAAATCAAAAGGAAGTACCCGAAGAAGAGGTAATGATTTCACCACCCTTTTCCAAGTTCCTTTCTTCTTCCAGTTCTTCTTCCTTTTTTATTACCATTCTAAAATAATAACTCCAGTATCATATATATACTGTGATGTTATTATAAATATGGTACAACCATATTCAGTATTCTGTCCACCCTTTGAATAACATGTCACCACACGTGCGTGCGTACGACTTACCGTCTCCACGTCGTGGTGTAATTGTTATTCAATATATTATTATTTTGATGGGTATAATAATGATGTGTAACTCATGTAAATAATAAATATAACATATTAATGATTCTTTATATATGATATAACATCCATTTATATATTATTTTCATATCAAAAGAATGATATTGTCGCTCGTGCGTACGTACGGACTACCGTCTCCACAAACGCGATGAGATTCATTCTCCATCATATCAATTCAAGTATAATTATCATTTTATGATTTAAAAATAATGCTTAAGGACTTGATATCATTATGTCCATAACAAACATTGCTTATGTAACAAAACATATAAAATAAAACGAGTAAGTTAACACCCGAAACGATGATAATTCTAAGATATTATTAACAAATCAATGTTAAAAGATCATATATGATATCATATTAAAATATATGATTCTTCTATAATTTAATAACTATTATTTCACCATTATACAGGATTTTAACCTACCCTAAACCAACGAAAAGTGCAAGGTAAGGGTTTATTTCACAATATCTTCATTATCCGAGGTTGTTTATACGTAATAATCTACTGGGATCTCTTTATCATCCACATCCATGTTTCTTAAAAATGTATTTCAAAACATTTTTACTATTTAAAAGAATATGGGTTAAAGTCATTTATACCCTTGTTTGACTTTTTATAAGAGTTTAATAAAGGAATCTTTTCGTCGTTTTCCAAACAAGGTTCTTTTTAACCTTTTCGACAGAATTAAGGTAAGAATGTTTTTTTAACTTATACGGCGGGTGCGGTTATATTCCTCCATTATAAAATTGTCAAAGCTTCCCTTACTAGCTTATAATAATATTTTCAAAGAAAAATGTTTTATTTTATAAATATATGACTCTTAAATGATTTCAAAAATAGAAAGAGATATTTCTCTAAAAAGAGTTTTGATTTCATCTATGTCAACATCCTTTGATGGATTTTACGCTTATTTGAAGTTGATTTATTATGATACAAAACTTATATATTGTATTGAAGGTTTTGTGATATGTTTGACTGTGGATGTGCTATTTTTATACCATTCATTTTTTATGGTAAAAGTATTGACATTTCATATGCTAGTTTTAATACGAATGTCTATGTTATGTTTAAACCATTTTATATGGGAATGCATTGGACTTAATATGTGAAGGGTGGAGCCTGCTATAGCTCCTTGAAGCATCAGTAGGACTCATGAGACAAACTAGTGTCTTGGCACAAGGCCTTGGAAAAATCATATTTGTAGTCTTCGCACGAGGCCTTGGCTATGTGGTTATGATAGTCTGGCATTATGCATTCCATCATTATGAAAGTAGTTATTGATATTGCATGTGATTATTCGATTAGTAGAATATCCACGTGAATAAGTAAATGGAATTATATCATTTTACTTTTTCCATACTATGTTGAAGTTCAAGTTTAAAAGGCTTTTGTTTTAGTTATACATTTCCTTAAATGTTTATTTTTTTTATGAAAGTTTCCGCTATACTGTTATCTTTACTGGGAATTTGAGCTCACCCCTTTTCTATGTTTTATTTTTCCCAGGGTATGAAGAAGTAAATTATGAATGACCTGCAGGGATAGTATGTGGGGATATGAGTGTGGAATATGAAGAAAAATATGTTGTTGTAGTTTTCATTTTTATGATGTAATGTAAGACTTATGAATATATCTAGTGTTTCCAAGCCTACTAAACTAATCCGTCTTTCGAGATTTGATCTTTCTTGTGATCATGCCAATGTTATGTAATAATGAACCAACTCTAGGTAACTGGGGTCGGGGCGTTACAGTAGGTATCAGTGGAAGTTTATTACAAACATTGGAATCTAGATTTAGATAAACTCTGATTAGAGCACATAGATTTAAGATGGAATTTGAGGATTAGTATAGATGAACTTCCTAGAATTTTGGTATTGTTGAGATTTTTTGAGTTTTCCGAGCAACACATCCCTGTCTGGATACGAGCAGGTAGAGGCGGATCTGGCACATATGTACCTAGGGGTAAAACCCGAAAATACCGCTTTGAGCTAGACTCGAACGGGAACTGGTGCACGACAATGGGTCTTGCTTCACTCTTTGTTACGACACTCCCAGGGGATATGCTTAGGATAACTCTCATTTTCTTTACAAATCATTATGAAGGGTTTATGAGTATATACTTCCTCAAACAAAACAATCTTATGATTATGGATTATATCCATAGATAGTTTAATTTATGTTAAGTGTTTTATAAGTATGGAATTATGTATTTTGATTCATAAACTGATATAGTTTATACCATTGTTTAGAAATGGCGCCTAGTGGAAGAAATGGAAACTGTATCAATGCACGAACTCCATGTAGGGATTTCCCTCCTGCTCAAGATAATTATAGTGGAGCTGGTGATGCAACTGGTTCCAATCAGCTAATCACCATACTGGGACAACTTACTCAGGTTATGAATAATAACTCAACCCGTATGGAGCACCCTGATCCACAGCGTGGTGGATCAATGTTAAATCGATTCATGAGGCAACAACCAACAATGTTAAATGGGAGTAAAAATACCTTAGTAGCTGAGCAATGGATAAATTCCCTAGAGAAAATATTTCAGGCTTTGGGGAGTAGTGAAAGGGAAAAAGTTATCATGGCAGTTTACCGACTCACTGGAGATGCTGATCAATAGTGGTCACTGATTCAAAACACGAAGGAAGAAGATGAAGTATAAAATATGGAATGGAGGGAGTTCAAAGATATGTTTTTAGAAAAATACTTTCCTCGCGACCATCAAGCAGATATGGAAAGGCAATTTCTGAGTCTGAGTCAGAAGGAGGATGAGAATGTCTCAAAGTATGAGGCTAACTTTACAAGGTTAGATAGGTATGCTGGAGATTATATATGTAACCCAAGAAGTAATACTGATCGTTTCTTTGATGGGCTAAAACCATTTCTCCGTCGAGCATTAGTCTCACAATCCTTCTCGTCGTACGAAGACATTGTCTCATGTGCTATCAAGACCGAAAAGGAATTCTCTAAGTCTTACGACTTTAAAGAAAAACAAGAGAAGAATAGACCTGCTGATCAATCTGGGAATGGTAATAAGGGGAAGAAGGGAAAGGTTGAATATCCATCCTGTGGTAAATGTGGGAAGAAACGCCCCAGTACTTGCTTGAAGGGAACGGGAGTCTGTTACAAGTGTGGTGAAAAGGCCACCAAGCTCGTGATTGCAAGGGGAAGAAGGAAGACACCAACGTTCAATGCTACAATTTCAGGGAGATGGGGCATTATTCAAATGAATTTCCTAAGCATCAGGAGAACTTACCTCAGAAAAGGCCAAGGGATCAAGGCCAAGCTTATGCTATCACTACTACTGAGGTAGAAGCTCTGAAAGACGTCGTGGTAGGTAATTTAATGGTTTCCTCAAGTTTAGCAAATGCATTATTTGATTCTGGATCATCTCATTATTTCATATCTTCCCAGTTTTCTAATAAAATTAGATATTTCCAATTTTATTTAACAAGGGAGTTTTCAGTTAAAACTCTTAAGGGAAGTATCATTGCAACAAAGTTTTGTGAATCAGTCCCCATTAGAGCACATAAATGTTCTTTATCTATTGATCTCATCTTCATACCTATGATTGAGTTCGATATAATCCTCGGTATGGACTGGATTTTGGACTATGATGCGAAGATTTATTGTAAGAAGAAAGAGGTTACAATTCTTGATGATGATGATAAGGAACACCTTATCTTTAGAGAAGAATCGTCACCACCTAATTCTTATCTAGATCTACCCCTAGTAGCTCAACTAAATTCAATTATTGGGGAGGAAGAGAATGAAATAACTGTGGGTGAAGAGAGGAATGTTCAAATAGAGGATGTACCTATTGTGAAAGAATTTGTAGATGTATTTCCGGAAGATTTACCTGAACATCCTCCAGAACGAGAATTTGAGTTTTCCCTTGATTTAATTCCTAGATCAAGGCCTATATCAAAGACCCCTTATAGAATGGCCACTGTATAATTAGTCGAACTAAAGAAACAACTATAGGAATTGAATAATAATGGATTTATTCGCCCTAGTGTTTCTCCATGGGGAGCCCCTGTTATTTTTGTTAAAAAGAAAGATGGATCTATGAGGTTATGTATCGACTACAGGGAGATCAATGCTATAACAATAAAGAACAAGTATCCTCTACCACGCATTGATGATTTATTTGACCAACTGCATGGAGCTCAATACTTTTCAAAGATTGAACTTCGATCTGGATACCATCAGTTGTGTGTGAAGAAGGAATACATACAGAGACAACATTTCGAACCAGGTACGGGCATTATGAGTTTACTGTAATGCCTTTTGGATTGACTAATGCACCCTCTGTATTCATGGATCTGATGAATAGAGTTTTCAGGGAGTATCTCGATGAATTTGTGGTGGTATTTATTGATGATATCTTAGTATAATCCAAAATATACGAAGATCATGAAAATCACTTGCGCATTATCTTGAAGACTCTGTGAAGACATGAATTATATGGGAAGTTTAGCAAGTGTGAATTCTGGTTTCCAGAGATTTCTTTTCTTGGCCATATTGTCTCTAAATATGGAATCTCTATTGATCCTTCTAAGACTAAGGCAATCCAAGAATGGCCAGCACCGACGAGTGTAACTGAGGTACGTAGTTTTATTGGTTTAGCAGGTTATTATCGACATTTAGTCCAGAATTTTTCCCGATTGGCTAACCCATTAACGAAGATCACATGTAAAGGGGTTAAATTTGTTTGGACAAAAGAGTTTGAAGAATGTTTCGAAGAACTGAAGAGAAGATTAGTCAATGCTCCTATATTGACTCTACCATCAGGGAATGATGGGTTCGTTATTTATAGTGATGCATCGAAGAAAGGACATGGTTGTGTCCTTATGCAGAATGATAGGGTTATTGCCTATGAATCACGATATTTGAAAATTCATGAACAAAAATATCCTACTCATGATCTCGAGTTAGCAGCTGTGATATTTTCTTTGAAGATATGGAGGCACTACCTCTATGGTGAAAATTTTGAGATTTATACTGATCACAAGAGCTTGAAGTATATTTTCTCATAAAAAGAACTCAACATGAGGCAAAAGAGATGGCTTGAATTACTCAAGGATTATGATTGTACGATACACTAACACCCGGGGAAAGCAAACAAGGTGGAAGATGCTTTGAGAAGAAAATACCATGGAGTTTTGACCGTGATGAGAATTGAAAGGAATCCAATTTTGATGGATCTAGTGAAGATGGACATGGGAATAACTAGGGAAGGAGAAACATAAATGATTTTTCAAATGGTTACCAAACCATCTTTAATAGAAAAGATTAAGAGTTCTCAGACAGATGATGAAGAATTTCAAAAGAAGATTAAAGCTGTGAATGATGGGAGACTGAGAGACTTTGTGTATGGAGATGGAATTTTGAAATTTGGGAAGAGACTTTGTGTTCCTGATATACCTGATCTAAAAAGAGAATTGCTGGATGATTCTCATAGTTCCAATTTCTCTATACACCCTAGGAGCACCAAAATGTATAGAGATTTGAAGGAACATTTTTGGTGGGACAACATGAAGAGGGAGATTGCTGATTTTGTGTCAAGATGTATGGTTTGTCAACAAGTGAATGCTAAAAGGAAACAGCCTGTAAAAGTTATGCAACCTCTTCCCATACCGTAGTGGAAATGGGACAATATTACGATGGATTTTGTCATGGGGCTACCAAAGACTCCTAGAAGGAATGATGCAATATGGGTTATTGTTGATCATCTTACCAAGTCAGCACATTTTCTTGCTATAAGAGAAGATATACCCCTAGAACGTCTAGCAAGACTATATATTAATGAAGTTGTGAAACTTCATGGAGTACCCCTATCGATTGTTTCTGATCGTGATTCCCGTTTTACCTCATGATTATGGAAAAGTCTTCAGAAATCCCTGGATACTGAACTTCATTTGAGCACTGCTTACCACCCTCAGACAGACGGACAATCAGAACGGACTATTCAAACATTAGAAGGCATGTTGAGATCCTGCTCACTTGACTTTCAGGGTATGTGGGATCAGTATTTACCTCTGGTAGAATTTTCCTATAACAATAGCTTCCATTCAAGTATTCAGATGAAATCATATGAAGCGTTATACGTAAAGAGATGTCGCACATCAACCTGTTGGGATGACGTTGGTGAAAGAAAACTTGTATGTCTAGAACTGGTGGAGGAAACGATGGAAAAGGTGATGGAAATCCAAAATCACATCAAAGCAGCTCAAATTAGGCAGAAGAGCTATGCCGATAATCGAAGGAAGGATTTGGAATTTCAAGTCGGTGATCAAGTTTTCCTGAAGGTATCTCCATGGAAGGGAGTCATACATTTTGGTAAGAAAGGTAAATTGATTACCAGGTACATCGGACCTTTTGAAATTCTAGAACAAATTGGGGTTGTATCTTACCGATTGGAAATGACGCCAAGTCTCTCCAAAGTTCACGATGTGTTCCACGTATCTCTATTGAAGAAATACATGCCTGACCCAACACATGTAATCACATATGATGAATTAGAACGGGAACCCGATCTGTCTTATTGGGAAGAGCCCATCAGGATTCTTGATACAAGAGAAAAAGTACTGAGAAACCGGACGACACGTCTGGTAAAAGTTTTGTGGAGAAACCATAAGTTGGAAGAGGCAACATGGGAACCCGGGGAACATATGATGAAGAAACAGCCGAGTCTTTTCATGCGATAATATTCTAGAAATTTAGAGGACGAAATTATTTGAAGGAGGGGAGAATGTAACACCCCAAGCTTCTATGTTACGCTTCTCTTTGAATAATGTGATAGCGTTTGTTGTACGCAACATGGAGTTGTAACACACCACAACCAATCAAACTAGCGGTTATGAATAGTAATAACTACTTTTTGAAATTATATATATATTATATTTCAAAATGAACTTCATTTTTAGATTCAGAATATCGAAATTATCCTAAGTTGAATTTTTCCGAGAACGTCCAATTTTTATGAATAGTGAAAAATACTTAAATACAAATTTTTTAATCAAAATAATTTATAGTGATAAATTGTACTATTTAGTGGTTTTATAGTATAATTATAATATATTTTTACCATTTTATCCAATGGTGTTCATTATAATTAATTTCACTTTGAAATTTAACATAAACAATTGTCACTCTTTTGATATATATTGTTTCTTAAAAACACGCTATTTGTTGTAACAGCGGGAATTAATTATAAAATTAATTAATGCAACTTATATGTTTGGAATTTTGTAAAATAGAAGTCATTTTTGAATTCGGAATATCAATTATATCTTAGGGTGAAATTTTGGCATTGTTCTGAAAAACTTCAATTTTTGATGAATAGTGAAACTACTAAGTGGTAGTTAAAAAAACTGAATTTTTTCATAAAACTTAATTTTACCACTTCTGTGAATGGAATTTCGAAAATCCGAGAGACACAGTTAATATCAAGAAGTAAAATGTGGTTCAATGAGATGAAAATAATTTTTGGTGAATAGTAACTTTTTTCTTTTAGTTACCACGGTTAAAAGTAAATAGGGTAATTAAGGGTAAAAATGATATTTATATTACCCTAACACATGTCCTAATTCTATTAGACAAATGTATCTCGACCAAAAACAATCATAGGAATAAAATATTATCATTTAGGTCCACTTGGATTAGATTAGGACATTTATTATTATTTAATTCAAAGAAGAGTTAAAAGAATTAAAATCAAAGTTTATTTACTGAAACATTTTTAATATAGGGTTATACATAAGATAAATTCGATTGTAAATATTAATTAGAAAGATAAAAATATTTCCTACATAATGATATTTTATTTATAATTTTTTGACTTTAAATAATTTAGTTTATTTATGACACAATGATGATGCAATAATTACCATAATAGTGAAAAATTAAAATAATTGATATTATAAATACACAAATAAATATAATTTTAGACTTTTTATGAATTACACTAATTTTATAAGTTAATAAGACATGTAAGGAATGATTTAATTAAATATTTTCGAAGTAATCATTCTGTTATGAGTTTCAAAAAAATCAACTATTGAATAGTGTCAAAATTGACATAAAAGAGTTTTTAAAAAAAATATTATATTATTAATTGATATTAAATTCCTAAAAATCTATGGTTTGGTAAAGAGACTTATATAATGATAGTTTTATCATTAATGGACCACTTGGGGGTATCTTGGATGTATATAGTAAGTTTATTAACCATATAATATAAAAATACAAAGAGACATTGTAAAAGTGAAACAAATTAACTTAGAGTTAATACTTCAAGATAAGGTTAATATAAGAACCCAAATCAGTCTAAATTCTATTGGTTGAGTGGCTTTAGACCCATACCCACCTTAAAATTTAAATAATCCACTTTTGAGACATTAGAAACTGAATATGATTTTATTATAAACTAATATTTCTAGCTTTTCCAAAGGTGCCCCTCAACCCTCTTATAAAATGGCACTCCTCATCATTTCTTCACACATTCAAAGCCTTTTGGTTCGGCCAAACTCTACCCAAATACTCTCCCAACTTCCCTCACTACAACCTAGAGGCATTAGTTTGATCATAAATCCAACCTAAGGAGCCCTTTTTATCAAATCAAAAGGAAGAACCCGAAGAAGAGGTAATGATTTCACCACCCTTTTCCAAGTTCCTTTCTTATTCCACTTATTCTTCCTTTGTTATTACCATTATAAAATAATAACTCTAGTATCATATATGTACTGTGATGTTATTATAAATATGGTACAACCATATTCAGTATTCCATCCACCCTTTGAATAACATGTCACCATACGTGCGTACGTACGACTTACCGTCTCCACGTCGTGGTGTAATTGTTTTTCAATATATTATTATTTTGATGGGTATAATAATGATGTGTAACTCATGTAAATAATAAATATAACATGTTAATGATTCTGTATATATGATATAACATCCATTTATATATTATTTGAATATCAAAAAATGATATTGTTGCTCGTGCGTACGTACGAACGACCGTCTCCACGAACGCGATGAGATTCATTCTCCATCATATCCATTCAAGTATAATTATCATTTGATGATTTAAAAATAATTCTTAAGGACTTTATATCATTCTTTCTATAAAAAACACGGCTTATGTAACAAAAGATTTAAAATAAAACGAGTAAGTTAACACCCGAAACGACGATAATTCTAAGATATTATTAACAAATCAATGTTAAAAGATCATATATGATATCATATTAATATATATGATTATTGTATAATTTAATAACAATTATTTCACCATTATACATGAGGTTAACCTACCCTCAACCAAGTAAAAGTTCAAGGTAAGGGTTTATTTCAAAATCTCTTCATTATCCAAGGTTGTTTATACGTAATAATCTACTGGGATCTCTTCATCATCCACATCCATGTTTCTTAAAAATGTATTTCAAAAAAAATTTACTATTTAAAAGAATATGGGTTAAAGTCATTTATACCCTTGTTTGACTTTTTATAAGAGTTTTATAATGAAATCTTTCCATCGTTTTCCAAACAAGGTGCGTTTTAACCTTTTCGACAGAATTAAGGTAAGAATGTTTTTTTAACTTATACGGCGGGTGCAGTTATTTTCCACCGTTATAAAATTGTCAAAGCTTCCCGTACAAGCTTATAAGAATATTTTCAAAGAAAATGTTTTATTTTATAAATATATGAATCTTAAATGATTTCAAAAATAGAAAGAGATATTTCTCTAAAAACAGTTTTGATTTCAACTATGTCAACATCCTTTGATGGATTTTACGCTTATTTGAAGTTGATTTATTATGATACAAAACTTATATATTGTATTGAAGGTTTTCTGATATATTTTACTATGGATGTGCTATTTTTATACCATTCATAATTTTTGGTGAATGTATTGACATTTTGTATACTAGTTTAAATACGAATGTTTATGTTATGTTGAAACCTTTTCATATGGGAGTGCATTGGACTTAATATGTGACGGGTGGAGCCTGCTATAGCTCCTCGATGCATCGGTAGGTCTCATGAGACAAACTAGTGTCTAGGAACAAGGCCTTGACAAAATCTTATTTGTAGTCTTGGCATGAGGACTTGGCTATGTGGTTATGATAGTTTGGAATTATGCATTCCATCATTATGAAAGTGGTTATTGATATTGCATGTGATTATTCGATTAGTAGAATATCCATGTGAATAAGTAAATGGAATTATTTCATTTTACTTTTTCCATACTATGTTGAAGTTCATGTTTAAAAGGATTTTGTTTTAGTTATACATTGCCTTAAATGTTTATTTTTTTATGAAAGTTTCCGCTATACTGTTATCCTTACTGGGCATTTGAGCTCACCCCTTTTCTATGTTTTATTTTTCCCAGTGTATGAAGAAGTAAATTATGAATGACCTACAGGGATAGTATGTGGGGATATGAGTGTGGAATATGAAGAAAATCTGTTGTTGTAGTTTTCATTTTTATGATGTAATGTAAGACTTATGAATAAATCTAGTGTTTCTAAGGCTACTAAACCAATCGGTCTTCCGAGATTTGATCTTTCTTGTGATCATGCCAATGTTATGTAATAATGCACCGACTCTAGGTAACTGGGGTCAGGGCGTTACACAGGCCCTGAGTAAGTCCATGAAGCGTCAGGCCCGATGGGAATGAGCCATTCAAGAACTCCTGAATCAGGCCACCGAGAGCATAAAACATGCCTCTCACCTAAGAGAGGCCAATCAGCAATCATTGTCTGCCTCCCTGGAAGGGATTAATTCACAGAAGAACTCAGCACCAAACCCAGTTCACCCCTGAATGGGGGCACGTTAGATCAGGCTGGTCGAGATAGCAGAAGCCACCGCTGCAATCCAGGTTCAATCCCAGCCTATAGGGCTGTGAAAATTTTTAACAAAAAATGCCACTGTAAGACCAATCAAAACGGGAAGAGACTCAACATCCAAGGAACAGAGCCAACCCCATCCATCAGGGCTGGTGGAATTATTACCTTCTCAACAACAACATCCCCCATGAGAATCATTATTCTCTAATCTAGGGAGGATAGTCAGAAGAGGATTTTCTTGCCTTATCCCATCATTTGAACCATCATCCCCTCCAAATGGGAGACGTACTATAAGGTCACATGAGAGAACTATCTGCGTCACCTTCATCAAAAAGCCCGAAAGAAATCCTGGGACAGAAGAGGGAAGTCCAATAAAAGAAGCAGTAGATCCTCTTCCTATTTGGAAGATGACATCTTCTACACCCTATAATACGTATCCATCAATGCCATATAGGCTAACCCCATGAGTAACACCGAAGATGGTGCAGATCCGGATAGATCGGGAGATGATGGTTCCGGTCAGGCTGTGACTCACAACGAACCACCAGGTGTGCACACTCGGAACTAGAGGGACGCTCTAAACATGTCCACCCCTTCAGATAACCTTCCTATGCTCACCCTGTAAGCTTCCAATCAAGAAAAGAACAAAGGACCAGTTACCCTTAACCCACCTCTTTCTCTCAATAAAGGTGAGCCACTTATGCTCGAAGAGTGATTCGCTCGACAGGAAGAGGAAATGAAATAATTGAGGTGTCTTAAGGCCGAGCTACTCCAGAGGAACCTTCTTATTGAAAGCGCTTCCCAAGGAGATCTGCATCATGGACTCATAGTAAGTGCACCTCAAAGACTAAGGTTTGCCCCGAAAAACGATGCACAGTCAGGGCTCCTGGCCAATGAGGTGCACGGCCCATCAAACTACCTAAACGTGGATCCATATGAATACCAAGACTTACCTACACTCAGGAAGCAATAGGAGAGAGTACGTCTGAACCCTCCAAAGGAGTCACAAATGACACATGCACCCCTTGTGCCAACAGAGCAGGATCCTCAAGAAATGCCTCGGGCTACACCTGCCTAGGACTGAGCCCAAAAAGATGTAAACCAGGTTCTCACCAACACCATCGAGACACTAACATCTCCATTGGAAGTAATAGAAGGTTGATGCACTCCGATACAACCAGAGTTGAATCCATACCCGGATTGGGTGAGCAACACCCCTCCTCCACCCAATTTTGGGAGCCATGTATTCCCTATTTTCAATGGATCTGGAGATCCGGAATAAAACATGATGCACTATGTGTCTTAATTCGACCCTATGATGGGAACTCTATAACAACAAGTAGTAGTGAAACTCATATGCTTTGTACGGACCTTGAAAGGATCCTCCTTCATCTGGAATACGAGTCTGCCATCCCAGTCAATAAAAAGAGGCAATGACCTTCGGCAGTAGTTCCACTTCCACTTCATCTTGAAGTTTCCTAAAACAACGGTTAGAGACCTCATGAACTGCAAGCAGAGGGAGAATGAGAGTGTCTCTAATTTCATCGCCAGATGGAAAGGTCTGACCTACTATCTGAACAGGCCAATGCCTCAAGATGATTTTCTCGCCATATGCATTTCCAATCATCGAGATGAGTTGTGAACTCCGCTCATACGAGTGGAGTGCACCACTGCCTTCCACCATCTCTCGGCCATTGCCCAGAGAATCGAGGAATCCCTGCAGCAGACCAATTAAAAGTCTTGAATAGCCTCGCAGGCTTCTGTAAAGTGAATAGTTAGAGCTGTAGCATCCTCCGTCACACTCAAGCCAGCCCCTGTACTCGCTCCACTGCTTAGGCCTCCACCAAATCTCCATGGGCCCCCAGTATATCAGCAGCCGCCTCTTCCCAGGAGGGATGATCAGAAAGGGGAGAAGCGGAACCAGTTTGAGGAACAAAGACATAAAACATACTCATTCCGAGAGGATCAAGTCTGCATCTACTTCATCACTGCCATGAATTTCAACTTGATACGCCTCCCGGAGCAGAGGAAACCTGAAGAAGTCAGCCGCAATGACAAGCCAAAGTACTGTCCCTACCATAGAATGTAGGGGCACAATATTCGGGAATGCATTGTTTTCAAAGACCTCCCGCAAAGGATGGTATATTTCGGGCAGGTCGAGCTGGGACCACAACCGGCACATGTGACATATATTTCTACCATTGACTCCGACAAAGGGGTGGGGTGGCAGGAGGTCACCAGCAAGAAGGGGAAGAATTTTGATAATTGGATTACTCAGAAGACTATTAATTGAGCCCAGAGCATACTCCGAGCTTAACTAAACAGCCGGTTTTTCCGCCAACAACCCCTGATGCCGCACATCAGACAATATTTTCCTCACAACCCTCTAAGAGCCGGTCATCCAGGCATAATATAAAAGGGAGGAGACAAGATAAAGAGAAGTATTCCACGACAAGGCCAAAGTTATCCTCGACACTATCAAATTTTATGCCCTCAAACTTGGCGCCACGGGCACCGACCCACCAAACGACACCATCAGGGACAACCGACTAGGTTGACCTGTTAGAGGATGAAGAGCCAATATTTGGTTCTATCAACGTCATCCATCTTATGGAATCGTTCCATGATGAAGGGTGTGATTATGAACCCAAGTTACCAACACGAGGAACCGGGACGAGGAATCCCAGAGGCAGGGAATATCCGGAAAGGCGCAGTTGCGGCCGAAACCAGCCCTACGGTTGGACCTTGTCCTAGACCATCAATATCACTGAAACTCATGGGAGATCCATTCAAAAGACTCAGTAAGATAAAGGATATCCTTGTACCTCCACAAGTGGCCACTCTTCCCTCATCATTCTGCGGTACCCATCAGAGGATGAACAAGGGTCTAGCCACCTAGTGTGCATAAACAGACCGGTTGGGCCGAGTCCCCAAAACTTGGGGACACCGTTGACATTCGACCCCATGGCTGGTCCCTCCTCATCACTTATTCCAACTCCCACGCTTCCCGCTAAAACACCCCCACCAATGGAGATGCATCAACCACAAGAGTAGAAATACGACATCCTTAATTAGTTGGCGTCGGTACCAGAAAATCTGTCGATCCTGGATTCTCTTAGTTTGTCAGTTGACCTCAGGGAGGAGCTTATAGAAGCCTTGCTCAGCCCCCAGGAGTTTCAATCCAATGTAGCTACCATCGAGATTTACTGGACAGGGACTGGATCAGCTGAATGTAATGAATTTATTTCCATCACCAATCAGGATTAAGATGCCATCATGCAAGGACATATCAAGCCACTATATGTGTCTGGCACACTAAATGTTGTTGAGATCCATAAAGTTTTTATTGACAACGGTTCTGGAGTTAACCTCCATTCTCTATGGACACTCCGTAAGTTGGGCCATAGTGAGGATGATTAAATACCCTCGGCTAAAACTATACTAGGCTACGACATGAGTGAGCAGAAGACAATGAGACAAATTAAGCTAAAGACCCATTTTGGAAACCTTGTGGCCTATTCGGAATTCTCGGTGGTCTGGAAGATCATAGCATTCAATGCCCTGCTGGGAAGGTCGTGGCTCTATAATCACATGGCTATTCCTTCATCCTACCACCAGTGTATTAAGTACTGCGTTAATGGGAAAAGTGGGACATTGCATGCCGAAATGGACCCTTTTGAGCTCTCCAAGTCACATTACATTGACGTCGGGTTTTATGAGAAAAAGAATAAAAATCCTTTGGCCGATGGTGTTAACTGGATCCCCACTCCAAATGGTCTAGAAGTGGTCCCTGATGACCCCATCAGACAGCTTGGTAGAGATTACATACTGCCCATCAACCATATTGAGAGGAGGGATTCGAGTTCGGGAACACACTCAGTTGTCCTCATGAATTCATCCATAACGGCCGAGCGTGACAATGAAGGAACGTCCGGTGACTCTCAGTTTGGGGATGGATACTTGAGCGAGGACACCCACAACGCCTCACCTCTGGAATTCCAGGAGCCTTAGGTAAGAACTCTCCCACCGTCAAATCAGGAAGATGAGGATTTGGGAGAAGAATATGAGGAATATCTCAGGGACACACCTCCCGTATGTGAGGAAGGTATCTCCACCACTATAGACGATCTCATGGAAATAAACTTGGGTACCAAGGAAGATCTGAGGCCTACTTTCATTAGTGTATCCATGTCCCCCGATGAGAACGAGATATATACATACTTCCTTAGGCAACACCAGGATGTTTTTGACTGGTATTATACAGAAATTCCGGGACTCGATCCAGAAGTGGCGACGCATCACCTAGGTCTTCCAAAAGAGCACTGGGGCTATAAACATGCCGCCAGAAGGACACACCCCTCACATGCTTCCAAAATAGAGGCGGAAGTCGATAAGCTCATCAAAGCAGGCTTCATTCGGGAGGTCCAATACCCCATCTGGTTGGCCAATATCATCCCTGTCAAGAAAAAGAACGGAAAAATTCTTGTCTGCATTGATTTTAGAGATCTCAATTGGCATTTCCCGAAAGATGATTTCCACGTCCCAATAACCGAATTATTAATCGATGTAAAGGTCGGGTATGATGCTGTATCCTTTATGGATGTCTATTCTTGGTATAATTGGATCAGGATAGCCCGAGAAGACGAAGAAGCCACTACCTTTAGGGCCCCCAAGGAGTATTCTTCTACAGGGTCATGCCCTTTAGTCTCTAGAAGGCTGGCACCACATATCAGTGTTCCATGCATCGTATCTTTAAACCATTCCTGGGGAGAATCGTCGAATTTTACGTAGATGACTTGGTGATTAAGTACAAAAAATGCTCAGATCACCGTTCATACATTGAAACCGTCTTCAAAAAACTTTGAAAACATATTCTTAAGATGAAACCCTTGAAGTGTGCCTTCGGGGTTACCTCAGGGAAATTCCTTGGCTTCGCCGTACACCATCATCGAATCGAAGTCAACCCTGAAAAGACAAAGGCTTTCCTTGGCCTTCCACCCCCCCTATAATCTCACTGAGTTGAGATCATTCCAAAGGAACCTGACCTACATCACGCGATTCATAGCCAACCTGGAAGGCAAATGTTTGCCCATTACCAGGTTAATGAAGAAGGGGATTACCTACCAATGGAAAGATGACTGCCAATAGCAAATCAATATCCTAAAGAGGTACTTATTAAGCCCACCGGTGCTCATTCCCCCTGTAGAAGGAAAAACACTCATCCTATACGTAACGGCCCTAGAGCGGTTGTTGGGGGCCTTCCTCACGCCGAAAAATGACATTGGCAGTGAAAATAGTCTCTATTACCACAGCTGAACCATGATTGATGCTGAGAATCGATACTCAAACATAGATAATAGTTGTTTGGCCTTGTTCTTCGTAGTTCAAATTTGCGGCATTATCTGCAGCATCATGAAGTCCACTTGGTCTCACGTAATAAACCGCTCAATTACATCCTCAGCTGCACGATGTTGACCAGGTGCCTATCCCATTGGGCAGTCATCCGACAATAGTTTGACATCCGATTTGTGCCTTAGAAGGCCATCGAATGCCAGGCGCTAGCAGATTTTCTGGCAGAGCACCCATCAACAGGGACCGCCACACCGGACATTGAGCTACCCGATGAAGACGACTTCGTGGTTCAAGAGGAGCTCCAACCATGGGAAATGCACTTCGACGGTTCATCTCAAAGCCCAACTGAGAAAAGGATGGAAGAACCCAAATTTAACAAGGTGGGCTTAGGGATAATACTCATGTCCCAGGAAAAGGTATTCTTTCCATATATCTTCCTCCTTTCAGAAGGAAGTATGAACAATGAAGCGGAGTATCAAGCACTCATTATAGGCCTGGAGCTCACACTCCATGCACAAGTACAACACCTTAAGGTAAAATGTGACTTAGAACTGGTCATTAAGAAATTCAATGGTGACTATGATATTATAAAGGAGGAGCTGATTCCACTATTTGACCATGTATAAGGTTTAATGGAAGAATTCTCCATAGAACCAACATTGAATTATATTCCCCGGTCTCCGAATTCTTGGGCTGATGCATTAGCTAATGCGGCCATAGCCCTAGCTGACCTAGACTGGGATGAAACTTTCATCAGTATTGCTCACCACCGAATGGTCTTGTCGTTTGTCCAGACCAAGACAGAGGAAATCAACGAAGTTAGTCATGTCCCTGATCCATATTCTCCTGCTATCGGTTGGATGACCCCCATTGCGAACTAAATTCAACGGGGAGAACATCCATCAGAGAGGGAAGAAAAAGGGAAAATACGGAGAAGGGAAATAAACATTGTCCTATATGGCGGTGTAGGTCAGCAAGAGGTCCTCTACAAATGAGGTCTCGATGGAATCCTCCTCAAATGCATTGATGGAGAATAAATTGTTGCTGTCATGACTGAAGTGCATGCCGGAGTATGTGGAGCACATCAGCCGGGGTCCATGCCTTCCCCTCAGGTCCGATGGATTTGGTACTATTGGCCCAAAATGCCACGAGATTGCGAGCTCATTACCCCAAAATGCCACTCATGCCAAATTCATGCCAACTTCATACACCAACCCCCAGAGTTACACCATCAGGTTAAGTACTCCTGGCCATTTTCCGTCTGGGGAATGGATGTCATGGGACCATATCCTCCCGCCACATCCAAATAGATGATGTATATCCTCATGGAAACCGACTTCTTTTCAAAATTAGAAGAAGTTGTACCCCTTAAGGAAGTAGGGGAAAGGAACATTGTAAGCCTTTTGTAAACCAGTATAATCACCAGATTTGGTGTCCCTCATATCATACTGACGGATAACAGCACCAACATCTGATATGCTGAATTGGAGAAACTATACCAAGAATATGGTATCAAGGATAACCACTAATCCCGCTACAATGTAGTGGCCAACAAAAAAATAGAGGCTTTCAATAAGACCCTGTCCAACATTATCCAAAAAATGGTAGACAAAGACAATAAGTCATGGCCGGATAACCTCCTCCATGCATTGTGGGCTTATCGAACCACAATCTGCACCACTACTCGGGCTACTCTGTACTCATTAGTATACGGAACAGAAGTGGTGTTACACATTGAACTCCTATTACCCTCGCCTCGTGATGCCATTTGTGATCAGTTATCCGATGAGGAGAAATCAAAAAAGAGGATGGGTGAATTGGTGCAGCTAGACGATAAGCGGTTGCACACTTTGCACCATATGGAAGTATATCAGAAGCGGATAGCACGAGCCTTCAATAAAAAGGTCTGTCTTCGGTCTTTCTTGGAAGGAGAATTGGTATTGTTTCTCTGGACCCCAATGATACCCAGAAAGAAACATCAAAAGCTGGTGACCAAGTGGTAGAGACCATATGTTATACACAAGGTCTACTTCAACAGAGCATATACCCTGATCTCCACAGACGGACAATTCACCACCGCTTCTAAAAATGCCAGATTCCTAAAGAAGTATTTCGCATAATAACTGAAAGTAGTTGTTGTCCAAGATGCAGGGCATTAAACTACCAAGCACTCAATGGTCCAAACTCTATAACCCTAAACTAAGAGTATCTCATCCACACGGGCATAACTAAAAGCAGTTATCATCCGAGCTACAGGACGTTAAACTGTCGAACACTCAACAGTCCAAACTTTATGACCCTAAACTACGAGTATCCCGTCCTCAACTGCATAACGTAAAGTAGTTATCGTCCAAGCTGCAGGATGTTAAACTACCAAGATCCCAACGGTCCAAAATCTATGACTCTAAATTAAGAGTATCTTGTCCTAACCAGTATATCTAAAAGCAGTTATCGTCCAAGCTGCATGACGTTAAACTGCCATGCACCCAATGGTCCAAACACTATGACATTAAACTAAGAGTACTTCATCCTCACTGCACGATGTTAAACTGCACGGACAAGAAGTTTTAAAAAATTCCCCTTTCCCCCATGTGTGGATCATCCCTTTACGGGGTGCACTCCAAATAGAACTACGTGGGGATTGATTATTGCCCTCGTAGGATAAATAGCGACACCAGGATCCCCTACCCTAGCCCAACCACTCCCAAATGGAATAAAATTTGTCCACTTCCCCCATGTACAGAGCAACCCTACACGGGGTTTACTCCTTTTAGAGAACTATGTACGGATTGATTCCTACTCTCACAGGAAACATAGCAACGCCATGGTCCCACACCCTGGCCTAGCCATCCCTGAATAAAAGTTAAAATTCCCTCTCCCCCATGTACGGACCAGCCCTACATGGGGTGTATTGCCTTTCAAAAAACTATATAAGGCTTGATTCTTGCCTTTGCAGGATACGTAGTGACGCCAGAGTTCCACACTCTCGCCCAGCCACCTCAAATGAAGCCAAAAATACCCCTTTCCCTCGCACGGACTAGACCCGCATGGGATGCATTTCCCAGAAAACTATGAATGGAATGATTCATGCCCTCAAAGGATACATAGTGATGCCTAGATTCTGTATCCTGGGCCAGCCAAATGTTTTTCTTAAAATGCACCTTCCCCCCGTGTTAGGACCAGACCTGCATGAGGTTTATTTAGGATAGAACTACATGTGGCTTGATTCCTACCCTCGCAGGTTACGTAGTGACGCCATGGTCCCCCACCCTGGTCCAGTCGTCCCCAAATGGAAGTTAAAAATTCTCTTTCCACCGTGTACGAACCAGACCTGCACATGGTGTACTCTTCGTCCTCCCTACACGACGTTGAACTGCATGGATAAGAGTTTAAAAATTCCCTTTTCTCCTGTGTACGGACCGGACCTACACAAGGTGTATTCCTCGTCCTTACCACACGACGTTAAACTATGTGGACATCCGGGAACTACACTCGATTTTATTCCTACCCTCGGGGGATGCGTAGTGACACCTGGACTCTATATCCTGGCCTAGCCATTAAAAATAATAAATTCCATTTCACCCCATATTAGGACAATACCTGCACAGGGTTTACTCCTTGTCCTCACCGCAAAACGTTAAACTGCACGGATAAGAGGTTAAAAATTCCATTTTCCCTGTGTGTGGGCCATAACTGCACGTGGTGTATCCCTCTTCCTTACCGCACGATATTAAACTGCAAGGATAAAAAGTTTTTTTTAAAAAACAACACAAAAAAACCCCCTTCCCCCTATGTACAGAAGATAGCTTCACGAGGTGTATTTAGCAGAGAACTATGTGAGGATTGATTATTTCCCTCACGGGATATGTAGTGATGCCTGGTGTAGAGACCCAAAGCTTTACATACATGGAAATTACATTACTTTTGTGGAATACTTAATACATAAAAAAACAGACACACAAGGATCGTAACAGTTTAGTGTCTTTGGAAACATGGAATATAAACTTCTAATCATGTTGAAAAATCTTTAACAACTCCCATAACGATCTTCCACTTTTTGTTTCCATACCTAAAACCTTTATTTATTTCCTAGGGAAAATAAAACCTAAAAATGGTGAGCTCAAATGCTCAGTAAGGGAAAACATAGAGAACATAAAACAATCCATATAGATTTGAAAGAAAAAACTTGAACATGAAATTTAAACATCAAAATCTTGAGCAAAGACATAAATCGTGGAAGTACGTAAGGAATATATCATAATGGAACATCAATCATGATAAAATATAATGGGAATAAAATATGTAATTTTGGCAACCATTCAGCACATGTTATGATTTCCATAGTAGCCAAGGCATTGCTACCAATACAATCTTATTGGACAAAGTCCCTTTCTGAATCGAGTTCACTCCTCATATCTGTCCTGTAACACTGAACCGGATTAACTTACCGTTCCATCCATGTCTATATCATGAGATATAAATCTTTACCCAATGTATTGGAGGGAGATATAGGTCCCACCCATCTAATAATGAAATCATTCTTACTTGTGCCACAAAATAAACATACATCATTCATAATAACCCAACAAATAAAATGGGTTTCATAAACATAATCCCATCAACACAGAATCCATATAAAAGAAATGGATATCATTTCATAATAAGAAAAGTGAAACCATGTAAATAATAGAGACATTATGTTTGAAACATACACATATGAAATAATATCATCTTAGATGGAAAATGGTTTTGATCAAACACTTGAAATGAATTCTTGAAGAAAATATCCTTTCTTATTTAAAATCATTTTCTTTTCACAAAATGTCATGCAATTTTAAAAGAAATGTATTTTTTTGAAAATAGTCATGAAATATTTTGGAGGAAGCTTCCTGAAAATAAGGCTTTATAAAACTGTAAAAATCCTTTCATTCTGTATATGTTAAAAAAACATTCTTCTCGTACCTTTGTCAGAAAAGTAACAAAAAGTACCTCGTAACGTAAAAAAAAGAAAGATTCCTTACATAACGTGTAGTAAAAGTTAAAAATGGGTAAAAATTAATTTAAACATACATGAAAACACTTTTATAAAACATGGACATGGATGATAGAAATAACCCCAGTAAATACTTACGAATGAGCAATCTCCGATAAAAATAAGATTTGCAAAATTATCCCTTACCTTATGTGTGATATGCTTCGTACGTATCCGAACCTCCTGTATAATGATTTAAATAATGTCATTGACTTATTACAGAATCATATTAATTTTTATGATATCATCTATGTCTCACTTACAACTTTATATTACCCATTCTTTTGAAAATTCCATTTTAAAGCAGCGTTTTGGGTAAAATCATTTCATTTATCGTATGTGTTTCCACTTGTCGTTCTTGATATTATTAATTATATCCTGATTTACATAATTCCAGAATATAAAACATGATTTATATATAATACATATTCATCATATACATATATATATATATATTATATCAATAAAAGGAATGAAATACACCGTTCATGGAGACGGTAGGTCGTACGTACACATGAATGCTGTTTTCGTTTCCTTATTGAATTGAATGAAACTAAATAGATGAAATACATATATATATATACATAAATCCAGTAGCATTATTATTTCATATATTTAATTATTATTCATTATATAAACTTTATTATCATTCATGTATGGTTAACATGGAGAATGAATCTCATCGCATCGTGGAGACGGTAGTCCGTACGTACGCACGAGCGATGATATCATTCCCATAATTATCGAATAGAATTAGAGTGGATGGTATAATATATCAGAATCAGTATGATGTAATAATAACCATATATAGTTATTCTTTACACCATTATACCCATCCATGTAAGGTGTTGGTGGAAAAAAAGATTTCACCACGGCGTGGAGACGGTATTCCCTACGTACGCACGCGTGGTGATTTCGCTATCCGTAGGATGGATAGATGGTGAAATAGGGTTGTTTCATACTTATAATAAAAAATCAGTATATGAGTTATACTTATGTTATTACTTCATAATGAAACAACTAAAGAAGAAGAAGTGGAAGAAGAAATAGAGTTGAAAGAATCAGTAACGGACATTACCACTTCTTTGAAGCGCCTCTTTGAGACCTCCTCTTAGGGAACTAAAATTTGTCTTTGAAGAAGACCAGAACCTCTATGATGTTTCTATGGAAGTGGAGAAGAGAAATTTGCAGGGGTTGGCCGATCTTGAAGTCTCAAAGTGGTGTGAGGAAGAGAGGGAGGAGGTGCCCTTTTATAAGGGAGGAGAGGGGCACCTTTGGAAAAACTAAAAATATTATTTTTTTATAAAGTCATATTTGGTTTTTTTAATATCTCCAAATTGATTTATTTAGAAACTAATGTGGGGATGGGTCTAAATAATCTCATCCAATATAATTTAGATAAGTTTAGGATTCTATTTTAACCATATCATTTAGATTTAACCTTATGTTAAATAATTTTACTTTTACTGTGTCTTCTTGTTTTATTACACTATAAGGTTAATAAACTTACTATAAAAATCCAAAAGAACCGCAATTTGTTTCTTATTAATATATATAACCTTATGTAAGTCAATTTTCCGAACCTTAGATTTTTAGGAAGAAAATAACAATTAATAATATAATATTTGTTTTAAAAACTATTTTATGTCAATTTTGACACAATTTGGTAATTGATTTTTGTGAAAAACATAACAGAATTATTAGTTCGAAAAACATTAATTAAATCAATACTAACATGTCATATTAACCTAGAAAATTACTTGAAATCATAAAAAGCCACAAATTAAATTTATTTGGGTATTTATAACATCAATTATCTCAATATTTAATTAATAAAATAATTACTGCATCATCTTTGTATCATAAATAATTTAAATTATTCAATGTCTAAAAATTATAAATAAAATACCATTATGTAGGAATGCTTTTTATCTTTCTAATTAATATTTATATTCGAATTTATATTATTTATTACCCTATATTAAAAATGATTTACTTATGAAACATTGATTTTAACTATTTTAACCCTTCTTTAAATAAATTAATAATAAATGTCCTAATCTAATCCATGTGGACCTAAATGGTCATATTTTATTCCTAAGGTTGTTTTTGGTCGAATTACATTTATCCAATAGAATTAAGACACATGTTAGGGTAATAATAATATCATTTTTACCCTTAATTACCATATTTACTTTTAACCGTGGTAAAAAAAGTAAAAAGTTACTATTCACCAAAAATTATTTTCATCTCACTGAACCACATTTTAGTTCTTGATATTAACCATGTCTCTCGGATTTTCAAAATTCCACTCACAGAAGCGCTAAAATTAAGTTTTATGAAAAATTTAGTTTTTTAACTACCACTTAGTGCTTTCATTATTCATCATAAAATGAAAGTTTCCAGAAAAATACCAAAAATATGGCCTAAGCTATATTTGATATTATGAATTAAAAAATGATTCAAATTTTACCAAATTCAAAACATATCATTTTCATTAATTAATTTAAAAATTAATTCCCATCGTCAAAGCAAATCGCGTGTTTTTAAGAAACAATAACTATCAAAAGATTGATACTTGTTTATATCCAATTTCAATGTGAAATTAATTCCAATGACCAACATTGGATTAAATGGTAAAAATATATTTAATTACACTTTAAAACCAATTAATAAGATAATCTAAACATATAAATTATTATGATGAAAAAAGTTGTTTTTAATTAAAATATAGTGTGTTTTTAATATTCATTAAAATATGAATGTTATCAGAATAGTATGAAAATTTTATCCAAAGTAAATTTTTATACCCTGATTCCAAAGAAGAATTTTATTTTGTCAAATTGAACTTATAGACATGTCAAAAACAATATTTAAGGTGGGTGTTCCATCAAAAGGCGGCAAAACTATATTTTGTGAAAAATACTTATTTTACTCGAAAAATTGATTTTTTTTCCCATACCATTTTCTAGAAAATTTGTAAGATGAATAGTAACATTATAAAATTAAAAATGTAGTTGATACTATTCATAAAGTCTAGTTCATAATAATATTATAACCATATATCGTTGTTTAGTGAATCCTGGTATTGCGCACAACACACGCTATCGAGGAAAGTCATGATTACGTGTAATGAAAGCCAAGTCAGGGTTGCGTGTTGTGCAAGACTCCTCAGTTGTTTAGTATAATAGAATCCAACCATATTTCATTTATACAATGAATATATATATATATATTTATATATACACACTCAATGTTTCATAGAATAAGTACTATCAAAGTTGTGTGTAACATGATCCAGGAATAGTGTTTTGTATAATGCAAGCTCATACGGTGTTGCGTGTAGCACAAGGTAATCATGTTGTAGCATACAACACAAGACATCAATGATATTAAAAGAATATTTTTCATAAAATCTCGGGGTTTTACATTCTAACCCCCTTAAAATGAATTTCGCCCTCGAAATTCTTCGGGGTTCTAATTGGTTTACTACTCGAAAGTTTGTTTAATAGAAACCCACATCATAAAAAGGAATAACAAAACTTGGCTTTAAAAACTAATGTACGAAATGTAATGGTTACCCAAATTAACTCATCACTGGGTTTCCACATAGAAGAACATAGGTGAAAATATGGATGTGGAAGAAAAATCTAACCATCATGTTTTGATGGAGAGTGGTAGAGAACATGGCTATGATAAAGCCATCAATCAAAAATCCATAGATTTGTGATGATCTAAGGTACCATCTGATTCATCGGATATAAGGGCACTAGGACAACATTTTTGGTTTTCAAGATCATTTCCCTAAAGTTGATGAAATTGGAAATAGAATAAATACTTTAATGATTTTGGTACAGTCTCACCGTTGTTTATTATTTGGACAATTTCCACTTCATCTATTGAAGAAATGAAGTTGAATTTGTCATTCGTGAACTATTAGCGGATCATGTGATAGAATGATGGTTCATTCCATCTATCTCAAACAAAAGGTTATAAAAGTTATCAAAAATACATAAGTCCATCTATAGTGAGATTAATCATATATGGTTCCTAAAATGGAATTATACTTCATATATAATACTCCTTAATATAATAAAACTAGTTTCTACTAAACAGGGACTTCCTGTAGGCCAGTGGTAGGCAATAAAGGTCAGTCTCACTTCAGTTGTGGGTTCGATTCCCACATCCTTGTCCGACACGATGGGCTGTCGCCCATCCTGCAGGTTGTCCTTTTTCTAAAACAACATTACTATAACATCCCATCAATAATATCGAAAAAAGTTCTATCCATAAACAATAATAACTTATGTCCAACATAATCCATTCCAATCTTTATGCTTATCTAAAATACTTCGGTCCAAGCTCATAGTATAAAGAAAATGATTACTTGAAATGTCATCAACCAAGCATGTGAATACCATCATTTATCCCCCATATATATTGTTGGTCACATTCCAATCATGTGAATACCTTAATCATGTATTCTCTTTAAAAATTAATACCCATTAAACCTTAGTGAAAACATGAATGCTGTCAAAAGATAACTCCTTCCACATACCAAAATTCCAAAATTCTGTATACTGAAACCAGGATACAACCTTCTCCTTATATTAGTCATGAGCTCATGAATACTATCAAACATTTAATTTTCTCCTTATCCCTTCATTATGCACATATCATCTACTTTCCAAAAATATCTGAATAACCATTCATGGTTACTGGTAACATTAATCATACACTTTCAAAACTTAAGTAAAGACAACAGTGTAACAATCCATAGATGTCTCTTTATTCCGTAGTACCATGAGATTACTTATACAAAATTACACTTGATTAACATGTAATAATTCTTCTACCATATTAAACCATTGACCAAGCTTCAACAATTCTTTCATATGACATATCATTTGTAGTCTCTTCATCATCATCAACATAAATACTACCCATACGACCGTACTGATTCTCTTCATGAGACTTTCCCTTAGGGAATTGGTTTTCATAATGCCCGTACATTCCACATTTAAAACATTTAACCATTGTTGATGTCGTAAAAATACCATTATCCTCATCCATGGTGTTAACTGATCCTTTTCCATTGCACTTAGTGGATTTGTGTCCTTTTCCACACCCAAAGCATCTTCCAGTTCCCTAGAAACAATCTCCCCGATGCCTCTTCCAACATGATTTACATTAGGGAAATTGAACGTTCATTCCTCTATGATAATCATGAAACACCATCTTTCTCCTATTATCTGAATTGGGAAACTTACCAAAGTTGAGATTATTAATAATATTATGAGATTTCTGATTAGGCATAATAACGATGTTTGGACTTCCAAATCCCGTTTCATTTGGTTTCTCATGAAGAATATCATTCCATTGTCTGTCATATCCTCCATTATCATGAATCTTCCTGTTTCCATCCATTTTCTAAAACCCAAAAAGAATAGTGTGAGAGGAAAAAATCATGCTATGGAAAACAACATAGTAATGGGGGAGTACCCTCAATATCTAACATCTTAGGTTATAATCTAAGATCGTTACCATAGTTCTAGTACAATATCCTATACGTATACTTATCCTTAGGGACAACCCTAGACATACCATAGAAATTTCTCTAGGGATATCACTAACGTTTTCGCATCCTAATTTCCAATGGTTGACTAAAGCTTTCCTCTGATACCAACTGTAGAGACCCAAATCATGATGTACATGGACATTACATTACTTCTGATGAATACTTAATACATAAAAAAACAGACACATAAGGATCGTAATAGTTTAGTGTCTTTGGAAACATGGAATATAAACTTCTAATCATGTTGAAAGATCTTCAACAACTCCCATAATGATCTTACCCTTTTTGTTTCCTTACCTAAAACCTTTATTTATTTCCTAGTTAAAATAAAACATAAAAAGGGTGAGATCAAATGCTCAGTAAGGGAAAACATAGAGAACATAAAATAATCCATAAACATTTGAAAGTAAAAACTTGAACATGAAATTTAAACATCAACATATTGAGCAAATACATAAATCGTGGAAGTACATATGGCATATATCATAATGGAACATAAACCATGATAAAATATAATGGGAATAAAACATTTAATTGTGGAAACCATTCAACACATGTTATGATTTCCATAGTATCCAAGGCATTACTGCCAAGACCATCTTAGTGGACAAAGTCCCTTTCTGAATCAAGTTCACTCCTCGTTTCAGTCCTGTAATACTGAACCAGATTAACTTACCATTCCATCCAAGTCTATCTCATGAGATATAAATCTTTACCCAATGAATTGGAGGGATATATAGGTCCCACCCATCTCATAATGAAATTATTCTTACTTGTGCCACAAAATAAACATACATCATTCATAATAATCCAACGAATAAAATGGGTTTCATAAATGTAATCCCATCATCACATAATCCATATAAAAGAAATGGAGATCATTTCATAATAAGAAAAGTGAAACCATGTAAATAATAGAGACATTATTCTTGAAACATACACATATGAAATAATGTCATCTTAGATGGAAAATGGTTTTCATCAAACACTTGAAATGAATTATTGAGGAAAATATCCTTTCTTATTTAAAATCATTTTCTTTTCACAAAATGTCATGCAATTTTAAAAGAAAAGGATTTTGTTGAAAATAGTCATGAAATATTTTGGAAGAAGCTTCATGAAAATAAGTCTTTATAAAACCTTAAAAATCCTTTCATGCCGTATAAGTTAAAAAAACACTCTTCTCGTACTTTTTTCGGAAAAGTCAAAAAAAGTACCTCGTAACGTAAACAAAAGAAAGATTCCTTAAATACCATGTAGTAAAAGTAAAAAATGGGTAAAAATGACTTTAAACATACATGAAAACTCTTTTATAAAACATGGACATGGTTGATAGAAATAACCCCAGTAAATACTTACGAATAAGTAATCTCGGATAAAAATGATATTTGAAAAATTATCCCTTACCTTAAGTCCAATATGCTTCGTATGTATCCGAACCTCCTGTATAATGATTCAAATAATGTCATTGACTTATTACAGAATCATATTCATTGTTATGATTTCATATATGTCTCACTTATGAATTTATATTACCTGTTCTTTTGTAAATTCCATGTTAATGTAGCACTTTGGGTAAAATCATTTCATTTATCGTATGTGTTTCAACTTTTTGTTCTTGATATTATTACTTATATCCTGATTTACATAATTCCAGAATGTAAAAAATGATTTATATATAATATATATCCATTATAAACATATATATATTAAATATCGATAAAATGAATGAAATACACCGTTCATGGAGACGGTAGGCCGTACGTATGTATGAATGTTGTTTTCGATTCCTTATTGAATTGAATGAAACTAAATAGATGACATATATATATATATATAAATCCAGTAGCATTATTATTTCATATATTTCATTATTATTCATTATATAAACATTATGATCATTCATGTATGGTTAACATGGATAATGAATCTCATCGCATTGTGGAGACGGTAGTCCCTACATACGCACGAGCGATGATATCATTCCCATAATTATTGAATAGAATTGGAGTGGATGGTATAATATATCAGAATCATTATGATGTAATAATAACCATATATAGTTATTCATTACACCATTATACCATCCATGTAAGGTGTTGGTGGAAAAAACAGATTTCACCACGGCGTGGAGACAGTATTCCGTACGTACGCACGCGTGGTGATTTCATTTTCCGTAGGATGGATAGATGGTGAAATAGGGTTGTTTCATACTTATAATAACATATCATTATATGAGTTATAATGATGTTATTACTTCATAATGATGAAACTAAATAAGAAGAAGTGGAAGAAGAAATAGAGTTGAAAGAATCGGTAACAGACATTACCACTTCTTTGAAGCGCCTCTTTGAGACCTCCTCTTAGGGCACTAAAATTGGTCTTTGAAGAAGACCAAAACCTCTAGGATGTTTCTATGGAAGTGGAGAAGAGAATTTGTCATGGTTTGGCCGGTTTGGAAGTCTCAATGTGGTGTGAGGAAGAGAGGGAGGAGGTTCCCTTTTATAAGGGAGGAGAGAGGCACCTTTGGAAAAACTAAACATATTATATTATTATAAAGTCATATTCGGTTTTTAATAGCTCAAAATTGATTTATTTTGAAGATAATGTGGGGATGGGTCGAAATAATTTCATAAAATAGAATTTAGACATGTTTATGTTTCAATTTTAACCTTATCATTTAGATTTAACTTTAAGTTAAATAATTTTACTTTTACCATGTCTTCTTGTTTTCCTACACTATAAGGTTAATAAACTTACAATAAAAATTCAAAAGAACCCCATGTACTTAATTATTAATATATATAACCTTATCTAAGTCATTTTGCCGAACCTTAGATTTTTAGGAATAAAATAATAATTAAAAATATAATATTTGTTTTAAAAACTTTTTTATGTCAATTTTGACACTATTTGGTAATTGATTTTTGTGAAAATCATAACAGAATTATTAGATCGAAAAACGTTAATTAAATCAATTATAAAATGTCATATTAACCTATAAAATTATTGTAATTCATAAAAAGCCACAAATTAAATTTATTTGGGTATTGATAACATAAATTATGTCAATATTTCATTAATAAGATAATTACTGCATCATCTTTATGTCATAAATAGTTTAAATTTTTTAATGTCTAAAAATTATAAATAAAATACCATTATGTAGGAAATTTTTTTATATTTCTAATAAATATTTATAGTCGAATTTATCTTATGTATAACCCTATATTAAAAATTACTTACTTATAAATCATTGATTTTAACTATTTTAACCCTTCTTTAAATAAATTAATAATAAATGTCCTAATCTAATCCATGTGGACCTAAATGGTCTTATTTTATTCCTAAGGTTGTTTTTGGTCGAATTACACTTATACAATATAATTAGGACATGTGTTAGGGTAATAATAATATCATTTTTACCCTTAATTACCCTATTTACTTTTAACCGTGGTAAAAAAAAGTAAAAAGTTACTATTCCACAAATATTATTTTCATCTCATTGAACCAAATTTTAGTCCTTCATATTAATCGTGTCTCTCGGTTTTTTGAAATTCCACTCACAGAAGTGGTAAAATTATGTTTTTTGAAAAATTTAGTTTTTTAACTACCACTTAGTACTTTCACTATTCATCAAAAAATGAAAGTTTCCAGAAAAATACCAAAAATTAGGCGTAATATATATTTGATATTATGAATTCAAAAATGATGTATATTTTAACAAATTCAAAACATATCAATTTCATTAATTAATTTAGAAATTAATTCCCGTCGTCAATGCAAATCGCGTGTTTTTAAGAAACAATAACTATCAAAAGATTGATACTTGTTTATATCCAATTTCAAAGTGAAATTAATTCCAATGACCAAAATTGGATTAAATGTTAAAAATATATTCTAATTACACTTTAAAACCAATTAAAAATATAATCTAACCATATAAATTATTGGGATGAAAAGAGTTGTTTTTAATTAAAATATAGCGTGCTTTTACTATTCATTAAAATATGAATGTTATCAGAATAATATGAAAATTTTATCCAAAGTAAATATTTACACCCTGATTCCAAAGAAGAATTTTATTTTTTCAAATTGAACTTATAGACATCTCAAAAACAATATTTAAGGTGGGTGCACCATCAAATGGTGGTAAAACTACATTTTTTGAAAAATACTTATTTTACTCGAAAAATTGACTTTCTTCTCATACCATGTTCTAGAAAATGTGTAAGATGAATAATAATTTTATAAAATTCAAAATGTAGGTGATACTATTTATAACTGCTAGTTCATAATAATATTATAACCATATATCGTTGTTTAGTGAAACATGGTATTGCGTATAACACACGCTATTGAGGAAAGTCGCGATTGCGTGTAATGCAAGCCAAGTCAGGGTTGCGTGTTGTGCAAGTCTCCTCCGTTGTTTCGTATAACAGAATCCAACCATATTTCATTTATACATTGAATATATATATATATATATATATAAATTTATATATATACAATCAATGTTTGGTAGATTAACTACTATCAAAATTGTGTGTAACATGATCCAAGAATAGTGTTGTATATACTGCAAGCTCATACGGTGTTTCGTGTGGCGCAAGGTAATCTTGTTGTAGCATACAACACAAGACATCAATGATATTAAAAGAATATTTTTCATAAAATCTCGGGTTGTTACACCTGGACTCTGTATCCTGGCCTAGCCATTCAAAAAAAAGTCCTCTCCCCCCATGTATGGAATAGACCTGCCCGGGGTGTACTCCTCGTCCTTAGCGCACGATGTTAAACTGCATGGATAAGAAAATAAAAATTCCATTTTCCCGCGTGTATGGACCAGACCCGCACTGGGTGTACTCTTCGTCCTCACCACATGATGTTAAACTGCATGGATTGCGTCCTCACCACATGACGTTAAACTACACGGACTTCTTCATGACTCACCGAAGATATATATATATAAAAATATGGAAATACTCCTCGTGCATTTGGATGCACCCCCTCCATACATCAGACTCCACGAATCGGATAATTATGGATCTTCACAACCATTCATGGCCGTCGGAAGTGGAAATTTATCGACCTGTCGGCACCTTTGGATGACTATGCATACGATGCCCTCATCGGCTTTGCATATTGATATCCCATGGCTCTTCTATCAAATGCAAGATTTCCTCAGGCGATACTCGTCCTAGCTTCATACGCTTACCGGCCTTAGTGCCCCCATATCATATCTCCCGATCTATAAATTTATGGAGCAGTGGTTTACAAGGTCATCCCACATTTCACATCCAAATGTTTCTAGGGTATCCCTACCCAGTTAGCCTATATGTATTTGCCTGTGGTTCACAAGACGACCTGCATCTATGAACATCAAGCCCGAGCTAGGATACTTTGACTCAACATACAATTGCAGTGAAGATGTTTCTTGTATGCTCAGACACAATTATCCACATACACCGAAATATGTATTGTGAGAAATCTTGGGTTTTCAAAATCATTCATGGCCATAGAAAGTGGAAAGTCATTGACCCAGGGACACCTTTGCATGACTATGCATACCAAGCCCTCATCGGCTCTGCATATTGACAGTCCCTGGCTCGTCTATCAAAGGAAATATTTCCTCGGGCGGTACTCTTCCTAGCTCCATACACTTACCGGCCTTAGAGCCCCTACACCACATATCCTGAACCCGAAAACCTCAGAGTTGCAGTTTACAACCTTCATCCCCCACCCTGTTCAGAGTATATCAGAGCACGGTAACTCAGTTATCCTTCGAGTGACTGCATCAATAGTCACCCAATGGTCTGAGCTCTATGACCGCTAAAATAGGAGTACATTGTCATAACTGCATTATTTCAAACTGATAGGAGTAAAGGTACACCCCGGTGCACATGATAAATCATCACATGGAACTCTCTAAGCATTAACAGCAACTAGGGCTGAATATGCCCGACATGTCCAGATAGTTTCTTACCGAATTAAAAACATTATGGCCCAGAAAATCACGGATCCTCATAACCATTCATGGCCATCATAAGTGGAACGTCATCGACCCAGGGACACCTTTGCAATACTATTCATACCATGCCCTCAGTGGCTCATCATATTGATAGCCACTGGCCCATCTACCAAAGGCCTGATTTCCTTGGGCGACACTCTTTCCAGCTCCATACGCTTAATAACGTCAAATCCCTCATATCATTTCTCGTAATCCAAGAAGCCCCAGAATGACAATTTACACCATCAACCCCAGTCCACATCTTGGGCATGCTGAGGTGTTCAAGCCCAGTTACATTCTGATCAAGAGCATCCTTTGCAACTACATCCTTACCGCATGATGTTAAAATGTACGGAACATCATGGCCACTTGGAATAAAGCTTCAAATATCATGAATTATTCATTCGGGGAGATTCCTCCAACTACGAGAATTTTCAATGGTTTAAAAATTTCCCCGTCCTCGCTGCATGATGCTAAACATCATAGAATATTTTAATAATGCCCTCATCCTCAATGCATGACATTAAACTAAATGACATCCTTGAATAGTGCTCCTAGTCTTTATCTCATGACGTTAAACTGTACGGAATCCATCCTTACCGCATGATTCTAAACAACATGGTCAAACCTGTCATAGGTTCAGTATGGAATGTAGGCTTTTCTCTGTCCCTCATTGCATGGGTCAGACCTACACGGACCACCATCACACACCATCATGAGTAGGGATGACTTCACCCTGTCTTGGGAAATTTAGCCTAGATGTTTCTCCCATATCCAGACACCCTCTCCTCATAAACCATACTATGTACTCAGAAAAAGCCGAACTCTCATAAACCACCCCTGGTGGTCCCGAATATCAACTTCCCTGAATTTTCCTAGCTATCGGGAGAATGCAATCATTGACCTATGGAAAACATTGAACGACTATGCATACCATGACCTCAGCGGCTCTGCATATTTATCGCCCCTTGCTCGTCTACCAAAGGCATGACTTCCTTAGGCAATGCTTCTATCCATACGCCTCTTGGCCCCTGAGCCCCCATGTCCATCTTGGGATTCAGAAACCCTCTGAGATATAGTTTTCTAGCCTCTTTCACGACCCTGCCTGAATATAGTGGAACCTCTCTGATGAGATTACCTGGAACCAGTAGAAGCCATTCCACTTTTCATAATGTCCCAGCTGCATGAATTTAAACTGATCCAAGCTCCAATAGCCCTTGACGCTATATAAATTCATAGGATAGAGACCCTGAGTCAAAACTCCTGATTAGTATAGATGATCTCAAACCCTTTCAGATGTCACATAGCCTTTCTGAGCCACCCCCGGTGGTTTTCATAATTTTCCAAGCCACCCATGGTGGTTTCCCTAAGACAGACTTCCATGAAGTCCTATGGCCATCAGAAATGGTGATTCATTGACCCAAGGACATATTTTCATTACTATGTAGACCATTCCCTCAGCAGCTCTGCATATCGATTTCCCCTGGCCCATCTAAAAAAGGTAATATTTCCTTGGGCGATACTCCTCCTACCTCTGTCCGCCGATACAGCTCCCATGCCTTGAGACTTGCTGTGCATGTCATTCAAATCCAAACATGTTCCACCCACATGCATCTGGAGGATATTGAGACATATATTAATCAAAAAAATCTCATTGGGGCCCACTTCCCACCATGTATGGTCAAACCTGTTCGACCTAAAACATCAGTAATGATATTTTTTACGATAGGACTTTAAACTGCTCAAAAAAAGAGGCACAAAGCCTGTTAGGCCGAAAACCCAAAAAGGGCGACCTAAGAAAAATTTGGGCCATACCCGCTGGGTCCACACCAAATGGTACCAGGCAAAATTAGGACATTAACAAGAAAAGAAAAAAGGTTTGTTGGTGTTTTCTACAAAACCCTAGCAATATTCAAACTATGCTTGCTGGATCCCATGATCTAGGAAAAAGGTAGAGCTTGTTTATTATATCTTTTTATCAATTCTCTTGATCTCTTATTATTCTGAGTAGGGTGAATTAACATATGCGGAAATCACGCCAAGTAATTCATGTCACAGGAGAATACAACAAGATAACTAAGTAGAAACATTTCTTTGTTCCATAAAAAAGTTAGTAAGAAGGGTGTCCACAATTCAGAGCCTCCTCTAGCATAAAAGGTTATTAAATGATTTTTTCAGCAGATTCACAATTTTGTATCAGGGGATGATGATAATCCTTGATTTTTTGATTGAGATTCAGCAGTAAATATGTCTCATCTTCTGCACCAGCCCGCAACGCTTCCGCTTCCTGGGCCGCCTTTGAGCTCACTATCATCTCCTCCTCCACTTGCCGCTCCTCATCTTCAATTATGGTGGTGACATTTGTCTCTTCCTTCTACAGCAATATTATGCCATTCCACAGCACCTCCAGTCGAGAACGCTGCTCAATGACTTCTCCTTGGAGTCTCGCAACTACCTCAGCATTATCATGAGACTCTGTTAGGCAATGATGTCAGGTTACGGAATGGTAGGCTTCAGATTGAGTAGCAGAAAGGCGAGATTCGAAACCACCCAGTCTTTCCCGATCAGCACCGACCTTCTTGACTATGTCATAAATACCATCGTAGTTGTAGCCATCAAATCCCATCAGCGTGAACAGATTGTGCAACCTCGGTAATTTGATCAGCATCTCAGCCAAAGGTGTCTGAGAAATCAGCTTCCAAATTTTCTCCCAATCCCTTTGGCGAGTAGTTAGAAGATTGGATAGGACTTTTTGATCAGGTTTGGAGTCGCTCCTAGTTGAAGATACGTATTCAGGGATGAATGTCACCAGGGAGGGACCCAATGCGACTTCACCTGCAAACTCTGGCACCGCGGCGACTTCGCCCCTGGCGGTTATGGTCACAGGCACGATCGGATCCGACGACACAATTGCCAAAGCCAAAGGTCGTGGTACTAAATCTCGAGAGTCATGTATCCCTAATCAGAAAAGGGAATAGGAAAGAGTCAGTGGGAAAATATTGAGGCACTTACCCCCGGTCATCGAAGCGTCGGTATCCTCAGGATCTGCGCCGCCACGACCACTCGAGGGAAACACCACATCTTCGAGGGGAAAGGGAGTCCTGGGAACCCCCAGAGGTGTCCAAGACCTAAGTCCATACCCAAGTCCAGCAACTCCCAAAGGTGTCCCCAAGAAATTGTCTATGGAGATCAAGCTTGGGGAAATCACTCCCTCAGTAAACAAAATAATGGCCCTCTCTGGGTTTCCAGCAACTGGCATGATGGCAGGTTCTTCCTCCATCACCAAGGGATACATTGGGACTGAGGTAGCCAAACACATTCAGATTTGGGGCCTCTTCGGTAATCACGGGTGTTCGATCCTTCCACACTATTATAAAGGTTGTATGATCAGTGGGAGTCTCAGCTTCCAGTTGTCCCTCCTCTATCATATCTATTATTGATGAAGGAAAAAATATAAACATCCATGTAAACTTTCCCCTTCAGTAGGGACCGCCATCTCATCATGCTCAGGTGTGGCTACATGTGAACCCTTAGATGATAAAGGGGTATAAAGTACGGCTTCTCGGTAACCACGGCCAGGTCTCCGAATGACCCTTCACCGTAGTGCCAAAACAATTAACAACCAACATAATCTGAATATATGAGTTGGTAATCAAGGAAACATGAATTCATGATTACCCTACGTCTCTTGCATAAGTCGTTCCATAGATAGGATGCCTGCTGGTGTCTCTGGATCTGCCCTGGGGGACAATTCCTTGCTCAGAACGCTGAGAGGGGATGGAGGAGGAAAGACCCCAGCTGGGTCCGTGATGGTCCCCTTCAATGAGCTCAGCTGCACCAGGAGACCCCTCCACCATGATCCTCATAACCGAAATCGCATGTTCTCCTACCACGGTACCACGGGGAGTGTACTCCGAAGAAATAATTTCCCCATAGGACTCCTGGACACCCTATATAAAGGGAAGAAACATTAAAAACATCATAGTAAAGGAGGAGGGAAAGCCGGAATGGATGAATAGGATGACCTCTTCTTCGGGATAGGATGATTCAGGATTTCTTATCATCAGGGAAACCTATGTAGTCCCGTAAAGCTGGTTCCAGAGTGAATGAACGTAGGTGTCCATCTCCTTCAGTGAGGTGACTATTTCGTCCAGATCCTCTTCCAGCAGCAATTGGGGTGAAGCGAATATCATCCTAATACCCAGAAGCTCGAGAGGGCCCGTTTAGAGTAACCACCAAACCTCTTCATCAGATCCATTGTCCCCTCAAGTCATCCCAAATCCTCCATGAATCCGGGAATGTGGCCATAATGGGAACAACTAGACCAGAGGGATCAACCTGAGAGGGTCTGGAAACGACATGCGTTGTCATTGGCACCAATGGACGTGTATGTTTTCCGGATCCCACCACCACCCTAGAACTTTATGGAGCTACCTCTGTATGGGACCCCATGGGTAGGGGGGAGAATTCACTTGTTTCATCCATGGAAGGGGGGCCATTTAAATCATTTCCCCCAGAAGAGTGGTCCCTCCCTTCCCTCTCCTCATCAGTCACCAAGTGTAGCTTGGCCTGGACTCGGTGGGTTAATACTGCATAACCCTGACGCACATAAGTTTAAGCATCGGGGTCCCGTATATACCACATGGACCTCTCTGGGTCCACATCATAAAGAATGTCAACAAGAGAAGTTCTGTATCCTAGCCCGTCCAATGCCACATCTGATTCCTAGAGATACTGCCATAGAGAACGGGTGTAATGGCTGCAAATGGCTGACCGACGCTTGAATTTGTCCCATTGGACCCATGCCATTGGGAAGGAAGCAAATGTAGGGATAACCAACCATCTTTGGGCGGCTTCGAGAGCATTAGAGGATACACCTCTGTTCGTTAAAATCATCCCCGGAAGCACGAGACCGGTAGGGTTGCGAGGAACCTTGCCTGGCTAGGTGGAAGTTCTATCCCCCTTTCGCTTCTTCTTTCCCTTCGATGGGTTAGTACTTGAGACAGTGGGAACCCACAACCCTAGCTGGCCATTCGAGTACGAAAACAACTAGGAGTCGTTATATCCCTTGGACAAGAAATTCATGGAGTCTGCAAGAGCATAAGTCATAACCTCGCAACCGTTATCTTCCAAGGTAAACATTAACCATAGTTTCATGGACACCATTAAAATGGAGGTTCTCACGAGCGCCATTTAGTGCGGGGGGAAATAGTTCTTGGACTTAACCAAATTGACGTCCCGAATTGGCAAGTCGTGTACCCCTCACAGATCAGCTCACCATTAATACGGGCCACCAGAATGCCCTCTCGGAGGGAATAGAGATATCCCTGCTTGCTAGACTCTTCTGATATGGTATTCCTAATTACACCAGTCTAGGATGTATATGGTTGAAAATTGAAATGCTCAAATCTCAAAATCTTACTCATCAGCAGACGCATATTCTGAACCGTCTGTTGTCCATACTTCTCTTGGTTCACCCACACTTCTGGCATAACCCCACTGGTCACTTGAAAAACACGGCTGGAATGTGGTCCCAAGAATCTGAAGATGGTTGTTTAAAAGTGTATCAGTTCTTGATATGCGCTCCCAACCATCCCTAGAGAATTTAAAAAGGACTGGCTACCCATTTTGGCTGACTCACATCGGTAATATTTCAAACAAAAGATAAATCCTGGAAAATAATGGAACCACCATGTTGATGAAACTTCTGGTAGCTTGTTGTGCTGCCATGATGAAAGTAGAGATCCGCACGCCACTAGTCTCGCATACAGGAAATAGCCAGCCACCCAGGAACGTGGCCAGAAATTCTGCCAGACAAAGCAGCCGATCGACGTCCAGAACAAGCTCCCAGCCCCAGTCGTTGAACTGGCCTTCTTCCGGGATCATCCAGTTGCAGCCCCTTTGCTTCCGGGACTCCATCATCAGGAAGGTCGGGGGAATGTGTGGGAGTGCCACAAAATTTTTCTCTCAAGCAGAACCCTTGACCCAATCATGATATGGGACAAGCTGTTTTGGAGACGTATCCTCTGAATGCTTCTGGGCCTGGTCAATAAGCTTCTTCACCAGGGGAAGTCCTCTCTTCGTTGTCCCACACAGAAGGAGGCAGGAATTTTTCATACATACCCCCAATGATGGAGACCCATGAAATCTGAAAGATGTCCCAATGACTATTACCCACCTCACCAGGGACCAGGTGAAATGTGTTGGTGTCCAGACTCCAATGGCTCATATGTTTCCTGGTGAGGTCTTGAGGCCGGTGGGTATAGGTTTGGGACACCTAGGTATCTTCATATATGCCTAAGACTCGCAACTCTTCCTCAAACACTTCATAGCTCTTGCGAACCCAGAAGGGCCACCCCCAATCCAATGACTTAAATGCCCCTCCGGGCCTATGTTCTCGGACCACTGACCAGCCATGCTGGTTGTTTACCATCGCATTACATGGAATGCTCTGATAACAATGAATTGTCCTGTCTAGCTAACGGTGTTCCCCTATCGGGGACACAAGAAGGTGGTTCAACACAGATCTGGCAGATGTATCCTTTATGGAAGTCCACCCTCAGGCGGATATCATAGATCAAGGGATGGTGCTAGTAAATATCCATGCTGCAGTATTTTTGTCACGAGATGGTACCAGAATCGGCGTATCAGACAGTAAACTGAACCCGTATGAAGGAAGACTGTTAGAAAAGGGGTACTATCATTGTGACTCAGAGAGCTGATCGGCATGAAAGGAACACTGTGGGGAGTAGCGGATTCCATCTTCAAAAGAACTGGCAACATCCTTCAGGTGTTGATCGCCAATTGGGAGAGGCTCGAGAGAAGGATCGGGCGCTGGGCGAGGGGGAAACATGTTTTCTCCCTATAATAACCAGGAAAATGGTTAATCAATGGAGTCAAGAAGCGTTCATAATAAGGTCCCTGATAAGGGCTCAAAAGGTGGTTCGTGATGACTGCATCCCACGAACCAACCCTGCGGGGAAGCACTCTGCGGTACTCTGGCCCGCAGAGCGTTGGCCAGAAAACCGTAATCCAAGTTCGTCCAAGGAATCCTAATCCCGGATTTAAATAATTAAGATTAAGAAGACTTAAGAAATTTTCAAAATTTGTAAGATTTTAGTTCACGGACCATCAAAACTAAGAATCAAGTTCCTACGCGGCCCATTGTGACTTACTTTTTAATTAATTGAAAGTATTAGTTTGCGGCTGGAGATTGGTCCACGAAAGAAGGCGACCGCAAAGGAGGAATGGTTCATGGAAATGGTAGCTGGTTCACGGATGAGACGTTTTGTGAAGGAGTGAGCACATGAAGACAAAAAGTGAGAGAGCTCTAATTTTGCGAAGAAACAAGTAAAAGACAATGGATGGGCACCCGTATTTATATGTGTGGTCCCCTACCGGGTCCACTCCCCTACTGTAATCCATCCATGTTTCAGGACCACTCGTCATCAGAATGGCCTCCTCTTCATTCTGATCGGACCCCATTATGAAGGGGGATTTGTAGGGCCCTGAAAAATCCACAAAGGAGAATGAGAATACCCTTTAATCCAACGGAGAATACACCCAATTCCCCTCCAAAACAATTGGGAATGGTTAGGAAATACTCAAAGGATGGTACAGGATGAACCTGTCCATAGACTGGTCCCATGAAAACGTTATGCATCCGGTTCCGTAGAGAACCCCCTCTTTGGACCGCTGTCGTTCACGGAATGGAGGCGGAGAGCGTCCGCAGGCGCGAAGCAGGACGTGCGCCAGGCAGGTCCACTGCCACGAACCGCCCCAGTCGCGGACCGTGTCGACCGGCCCACGCCTCATCTGCTATCATTCGCGGAATGGAGGCAGAACCCTACGCCGCCGCGAAGCACTCCTTGATCTCGTTTCGTTCGTGGGGGAGATGTGTTCAATTCCCCCTGCGAGTTGTAGATTCACCAAGTCATCCGTAAACTGGGTTTTCGGTCATGGTCCTCCAAAAAATGTGTCGTATGACCATAGATAAATCCCTTTCCCCACTATATAAAAGGAGAATGAGGGGGAAGAGTGAGGGAGGATTCGAAGAGATCAACCAGACTCGGGTGGAAGGATTTCGAAGGAAGGAGCTTATGATTTCGTAAACTGCGATGTTCCAGTCCGCGAACCAGAACAGGTATGAAGCTGGAAGCGAATTAATAAGTAACCGAAAATGCATATTAACTTGGTGAACTACGAACTTGAAATAACAACCAAAAGAAGACCGAGAACCATGGCCCCTCTGCGGATGCACTCCCCGCGGACAAGGGAATTTATGCCCCTTTTCCGATCTGACGCACCGCGTAGCACCCTACTACGAGGGCGAAGCCCCGACCGAAAAACCCCCGACCGGCACCACCCTTGGCCACCACCGCTCGCATGGATCCTTCCGCGTACTACCATGGTACGCTGGATGAACCTGATGCCACGAACCACCCTAGTTCTCAAGATGCCCGCCAGTCCGCGAACAACCATGGTTCGCGGGATGCCCGTCAGTCCACTGACCACCCTAGTTCGCGGACGACCTCTCCAGCTGCGTAGCACAACCCTACACGATGGGTTCCACCACTCCTACACATGTGTGTTCCCACAAGATCCTTCAGAGTTCCCATTCCCCGGGCTGGATAAAATCCTCCCAGTCCGACCTGATCCTCTACAGCCCCCTCATTGGCCCATTCATCGGCCCCGAGCCGAGGTCTACACCAAAGCCACCGAACCCGTGTCACGTAACCTTCAGGAGCATCAGCGCACCATTTTGAGTTCACAAACCCATGGTAAGCAGGGGAGAATGGGCTGCCCCGACCCTTGGGCATATTTCCTAATCATTCCTGGGTTTACATTCCCATAGTAATGTAGAGTCCGAGTTTGGGAGCCCCCTTTCTACCCCTCCACATGTTAGGACTGGGGCACTTCTCCCATCCCTAGTGTGTGGCAGGATAACCATCAGAAGGAATCCCCCCATGCACCACCGTACTTCCCCACAGCCATGCCCAAGGAAGGGCCTATGTGGAAAGGGTTCATCTCTGTCTTTCTTAGGGGCCAAGTCCCTCTACCAATGCGCTTTGTCGCCCTGGGCATCCTCTTAGGAGTACGCCCCTACTTTATGGGATGCTTCTATGTGTAATCCCCACTCCTCTTCCCACGGATGCACCTTTCATGATGTCATCATCTGGTCCCTCCTGCCTCTTGTTTCTCAGACCGAGCATGACTCATGTGAGCTTAGGGTAAGCATCGACCATGAAATCCTTTTATGGGCCTTCTCAGAGTGTAAGCCCCAATCAATTACTACGGGCCTCCTCAGAGTGTAATCCCCAATCCATTACCATGGGCCTCCTCAGAGTGTAATCCCCAAGAAAATGCGAACTATGAGGACTTTGATTCCCTACCACAGGGATATATAGGAAGCCTCCATGAGGTTTAAGACCGATCACCACTGGACCCTAGGGTCCACATTTACGTCAGCCCTCCGACACTCCTACTCGAACTACGTGGACATTGATCACTGCCTCCTAGGATGGGTATATAGGAATCCTCCCTGGGGTTCAAGCCCAACAACCGGTCGATCCGACTATCTTCACATCGGTTCATCGCGCCACTCCTAGTGTCGCCTCAATGAGTTCAGACACCTCGGGGTAATTAATCCAATGAGGGATGGTAAACCATGGGCATAAATGATTCGGAACCCCTATGTCCATCTGACTGTTTCCAACCAGGAGTAATCCGTGGATACTATGCTTGGGTATAAACCAAAGATTCGCGAACATATGAATACGTCTTAAATCTATAAGAGAGTCCCGGAACATGCAATAATTCCTCCCAAAAGGGTGCGATGAGCCCGACTTCCCATCCTCTTGACCAATTTGTGTTCTTAAGTGTCACTGGACAAATCGCCCATCAAACACATGCCTTTGGAATGTAGGTCCATGTATCGTCGGATACAGAACCATTGGGCGTTTCAAAATCGACTTGAAACAAAGATTTATTCATAATGTTTTTTCTCATCAATGTACATATTTTGAAAGTGGTTTTAATTATTAATTTAAATGAAAATTAATGATTGAAATTTTTATACCATTAAAAGTTTCAATGTGGTATGGGACACTTTGATAACAAAATAACTTTATTAAATGTTTTAAATGTTTTTGAAAATGGTTTTGATAAATAATTGATTATGTAAATATCTTGATATGATATATTGTGATTGAAATGTAGAAATCTTATATATATTTAATGATTTCTTTATGTGTTATGATTTATAATGGTAATTGGAAATTTGATGGTTGTATACGTGATAAACCAAATGACGGGTGGTGCCATGATAAAACAGGACAGGTGGTTATGTTATAACCTCAAATGCATTAGGTATGGAAGTCATCCATATGCATATTCCATTATGTTATATGTGTAGAAGTCGGTCGTATGGTTATTCCATGTAAGTATTTTTATGTCCCATGTTACCTTTATATGTTATGTGTTCCTTCATTGGGTTTTGTGGAAATATTTTGGTTACAAATGGGTATGTAGTGATCATTTATTTAGTGAATATTTTTAATACTTAATAATGGTGAAAAGTATTAATTATGATAATGTATTCATGGTTTACTTGTTGTTTTAAAAAACTATCATTTTTACTTATTTGTGTATCCCTTACTGATCTTTTTTTCTCATCCCATGTTTTTGTAATTTTATTCGCAGGACATAAAGTGGAATATGGTCTAGGATGGGATCAGGGAAATTTCATGTTGTCTAAAACATGGAGCTAGACATGTATCTTTTCAAGAGTTTTTATTTTATGAATGAAATGGATACTGAGTAATAGTGTCTACATTTAATATTAAAGTTGATATGTAATAGTTATGGCATAATTTATCAAAAACATTAAACCTGAAAATATCCTCTATATGAATTCTTGGTTTTACTCAATATTATATAATGTTTTACAGCTGGGGCCTTACAGATTATGCATGTAATGAATTTTGGGTATCTTATGTTTTATTTAACCTTGTTTTATGTGTATTTACATTGTATAGACATAATTTATCCATTGACCAATTCACAAATTTAATGGTATGATCATTTTAAGGTTTATTTATCTCAAATTACATTTATTTGAGGCTAACAATTATGATATAAACCTATATTCATTTGGGAGGTGTATATACGGACCTTTTGACATGTTATATCATGAATATTCTTATGTTAATGATATTTAATGTTTCATTTGAATTTATTATTTCATGAATGTTATGTTTTAAGAGTTACTAAAGTGGAAAGGGATTTAATTTACAATCAACTTTTTAATAATGAATGATTATGCATGAATTTATATTGAAAGAAATTATTTGACAATTTTCTAAAAACCCCGTGAAATTTTCTTATCAAATGGTTATTCGAATTTATTTTATGTAATAGTAAAATTTCAATCTCTTTATCACTTAAAATGATATAAGAAAACTTTTTTATGAAAATATGACGTCTTTTCTCTCTTTTGTAAAAAATATGTTTCCCCCCAAATCTATGTTTTTAAAATAAAAAAGTTTTAAATTTTTATCACTATACAATTTTAAATTTATTTTTACCCATAATTGGATATTTTATTTTTCTTATAAATAATATTCCTATCATTTTATGAATGAGTTCCCTTTTTTACTTTTACTAAAAATGTGAAAAGAATATTTTTAAACATACTCTACATGAACAATGTTTCCAACCATCATGGCCACTAAATTTTTTAATGATTAATTTTTAAGATTCAAAGGTTATTTTCAAATAAAATATTTTATTTAATTTTTTAGAAAATTTTATATTTTAAATAGGTTTTTTCAAAATGTAAGGCTTATTTTCCTCAAGAAATGTTTCAAGTGATCTTTCAAAATCATGTTCCATATAAAAAATATGATATTACTCATTAATGTTTTTAATTATCCTTTACTAAAATATCAATTATCAATTTCTATATCCCTTGATGTTACTTATAATCCACTAAGAAAATTTAAAATGTTACCATCCTTATTCGTTCTCTAGTGGATAATTATTATTTCAAGATATTGTAAAGGAATATATTTCTATTCAGCAGGTAAATGATGTTATGAAAAGAATAATGATTGTTTCTACGTTTTTTTATTTATGTTATGGTTATTTGATTTTTTCATGATGGATTGATCCCATTTATATCTCATGAGCCTTCCGGATAAAAAATATACTATGGATTAAGCCTCATTCTAGCTCAAGATATGAAGGGTTGGGCCTCATTATAGCCCACATGTGGGACCGATATAGATTATATAAAGGGATGATCACTATTTTAGCTCCCCAATGTATTAGGTAATGATTGTGTTCTCCTAATTGTTATATTGGTAGTCAGTTGTATATAATTACAATTGTAAGGGTTTTTTAAGGGTTTTATGATGAGGATGTACCAATATAACCTCATATTTTTTTTATTCTCTCTAAGGGTTTAAAATATTTCCTTTGATCAAGATTGAAATCACATGACTCATGATTACTGATTCTCATGACTCTTTACTTTGTTAAATATTTATTCCATGCCACATTTTTATTGATCTAGGTTTGATGAGTCTGAATTGTATTATGTGATTCTTACAAACTTTGTTTTTTAACATATCCTTATGCTCAAATTATCCAATCATATTTACTATATTATGAACATCCAATGAAACCTTTCCACGATTTATAATGAATACATCCTTGTAAAAAACTTACCTCACTTTTTTATCCATATCTTGATAGTGACCACAATGATGGGTGGGAATATTGTCTGTGACCATGGTTTCATGTGACTGATGAAGATCACTAGTCATAGATGATAACATCCTGAACATGAAATCTAGTGAATCTTCCAAGTAATTATCATTAACAATGATCTCTTTATCACTCACCTCCTTATAGGTGGATAATGAGGTGGGCACTCTAGCATGTAATGCTTCATATAATATAAAATTATAATGCACAATCTATAAAGACCCATAAAATTCAATGGAATTTTTTTTCTTAATTTTCTTTGGAATTTTACAAAAACACGATTTCTGACGGCACCAGATTCCGAGGCCCGGAGTGCCCGAAATCAATTTCTGAAGTTTGGCTCAGGTACGTTCAGTGAACGAACGAGCGGGAATTTCTAAATTTTGATCCGGTGCTCGGAATTGAAATATGAGGACACCGATGAACTCACAGCGCTGTTATTCTCTTAAGGAGACCTTTTCCGAGGTTGCGTTTTATGCGGGATGAAAGTTAGTTTTGGGAGAAATTATAAGAAGTTAAATAAAAATGTGGAAACACTTTTTTATCTTTAACTTGTTGGTTAACTCCTCTCAACGGAAGTTAGGGGTGGGACCCACACCCTCTTAACCTCCCTTGAGAGGATTAAGTGTTGTGGGGCCCACACGAACCCTAACTTTTCATCTTCTCTTTTTAAACTCCCAATAACCCCTCTTTAATTAACTTGACAACTTGGTTAATTAATGGAGTTGAGTTGTTTGAATTTCAAAACATTGAAATTCAAAATGATAATTGTGTGAATAAAATAAGCCTTAGCTTATTTTATTTCGGTTGGTATCCTTATCCATCTTGAGAGGTTTTGAAGAATTCTCTCCTTCTTCTTCAAACTTTGGCGAAGAACGCGAAGAACATTCGGACTTCGACGATGAATGCCACGCTCTCGGGAACTGTCTTCCGCGACGCCATACCCGCGACGCCATACCCGCGACACCGACGACGTCTCCTTCCGCGTCATCTCTTCCGCGACGGTTTCCCGTGACGAAATCGCCGTCAAAGAGCTTCGAATCCTCACTTCACGACATCGACGTCCTTTTCCGCGACGCCGACCACCGCAACGCTCGTCTTCCGCGGGTCGTTGACGATCATCATTCCTGAAACTGAGGTAGGGGTTTGTTGTTGTATATTTATTTATTCTCGTTCTTGGTTCTAGCATGACAATCTTGAGGATAAATTTTTATGTGTTATCATCTAACGAGAGGGGGGCCGGACCGCACAGACACGGCCTAAACCCCCCTTCTTTGTTCTTGATTATTTCTTGCGGATGAAACGTGATGGTGTGGTGTCATTGCACCACACAGATATCATAGACAATTATTGTGCGGCGCCATCGCGCCCCGCCGTGGAAAGATTATCATGAACGCGACGCTGTCGCGCCGCGTCGAAGGAAACCGAAGGCGCCGCGGCCGGAGCGGGGCCGCGGCGGAGGGGCGCGGTGCCGTCACACCGCGCCGGACGATGAAGGTCATGGCCGGTTCCGGGCCGCGGCAGAAGGAGAAGACCGGCGGGCAGCCGGGCCGCCGGTGTCAGAAGCCGGAAGGGGGACCGACTCTTGCCGGTCCCGTTGAGGAAGAACCGACCGGCCAGGTCGGGCCGGCCGGAAGAGAGGCAAACCGGGGGAAATTAATCCCCCGGCCAGCCAACAAACGGCCCCCCATATTGAGGGGGGGCTGGTTTTCACAAAGGGGGGGCAGCGCCCCCTCCCCCCCCCCCCCCCCCCCGTTTTTTTTTCAAGGGCAGGCCCCCCACGTGAGGGGGGGGGCGGCGTTTCTTTCCCTAGGCGCGGCATCCAGCCGCACCGCCGGCTGAGGAAAAGCGGGGGCCTTGCCCCCCGCGCGTGGCACCCGAGCCGCGCCCCGGCTGCGCCGCCGCGCCGCCGTGCCGGTCCGGGTCGTACCCAGGTCCGGTCGACCCGGTTCGGGCCGACCCAGGGGGGGTCGGGCCGGGTCGGCCCGGACCCGGACCCCCCGTTTTCGAATCGACTTCGGTCTTTTGCCCATAACTTGTGCTACGGACCTCCGTTTGACGAGCCGTCAGTGGAAGTGCGATCCTTGGATCGAGACTGTCGTTTTGGTATATCACACTCAAGGTTTTGGAATACTTTGAGTTCGGTCGGGTTGGTTCGTACACGAAACCAACCGGGCCCTCGGAGCGGAAACACTCATATCTTGAGCTGCGGACGTCCGATTGACGTGCCGTCAGCTTTGTTGAGTTCCTCTTAGTGAGACGAATCTTTTGGAATACTCCTCCCGAGATTTGGACGCAGGTGGAGGACGGTCGGGTTGGTTTTGCCTTAAAACCAACCGGGCCCCTGGGACGAAAAAGCCAATAACTCTCAGACCGGGTGTCCGATCGATGCGCCGTCTGTTGCGTTGAGTTCCTGTTGGTGATACGGAACTTTTGGATACATCAACTCTGGACTTTGAGATAGTTGATGTATCAGCCTCTCGGCTCGTGGAGCGGACCCTCCCGAACGAGCTTGCTGTGTGTGGGAACCCTAGCGCTGGCTGTGACTGCTACTGCTATTGCTACTGCTATTATGACTGCGACGACGACAGTACAGAGATCCTTGGTGGATTCGATGACGACTACAGAACTCAGCGATCCTACGTGGATCAGTGCTACAGGTCATGTGTGGGCCCGATCCTGTGTGGGTCTGATCCTGTGTGGGTCTGCGCTCAGCGGTCCTGTGTGAACCAGCGCCTACAGGTCCTATGTGGGCCCGATCCTGTGTGGGTATTTTGCGGGGGTTAGTACCTATCGATCCATCGTGGGTCCGACGACTTAGATGGATCAGAGATCATCTTTATCGTCTTTCGAAGAAGTATACCTGTGTGAGTTACATCCTATTGTTTTCCTGTGTGGATTGTGTTGTGCTATCCTGTGTGGATTTCGTTTTGCTTTCCTATGTGGAATACATATACTTTCCTGTGTGGACTGAGTTGTACTTGGGCTCGGAGGTCGGAACGTATTGGAATTGATGATTTAGGTATATGTATGGGCATATACCTAAGTAGTGTCGGTTGTTACTTCGTGTTTGTATCTATCCTTTGTGGTTTATCCTTTGTGGATTTTGGGAGACCTTCGGGGGTCTCGGGGTCCCTACTGAGTAGCTTATACTCACCCTTGCACGGGCTATGCTCGCACTACGTTGTGTTGGTTGTAGACGACGGACAACGTTGATCGTGGCTGAGGCTTGCAGAGCAGAACAGTACCTGGAGGTGGACCACTGGGCGGGACGTGCCCGGAGCGGACGGCGGGACCCGAGGAGCAGTGGAGCTATCTGTACCCACCCTTCAGGTGGGATTTCCAATGGACAGCTTGGTGTAGAGGCTTTTACTTTTCAGTTTTTGTTTTCCCTTTCGAGTTGTACTTTACTTTCCGTTTGGGTTTGTATACTGGCCCATTTACTTTTCCGCACTTTCAGTTGTACTCTGTTTTTTACTTAGTGTTTACTTTTCCGCTTGCTTACTCTGTGGTGTTTGTTTTCTTTTCAAAGTCAGTGCCTTCCCTTTTTACTGGTATTTACACCTTGGTGCTAGTCGCCAGCCCCTGGCCTATGGAAGGCGGGCTTGGGGTAGTCACGGCACAGACCCCGAGGGCGGGTCGTGACAAATTGGTATCAGAGGAGTTCGGTTCTACCGCGAACTCTGATCTTTTCTAAGTGAAGCAATAATGTTTAGCGTATTGAGTGTGGTTATCAGTCCAGGGAGTCCAGTGTTGGTGCGGCGGCCGACGTATCCATACACCAGGACCCTGACTTCTGATTTCCAACTTAATGCACGAAAACATTGATTACGTGTGTGTTTCAAAATATTCATTGTGATTACTTTATATCCGCTCACCAGGTATACTGTTCTGACCGTGGCGCACCTGTTTCCTTTTCAGGATGGCGCCACAACGGAAGCCAGCTAGGGTTCTGAGGGTTGAGCGTGACGATAGCCCACCGAGCGACGAGGCCTCGGTGCAGGGCCCTTTGTCAGCAGTGTCACCGGCGGTAGCTCTACCCGTCGAGCCACCGATGCTTCCAGCACCAGCCGCTGACAATGCACGTCGTCTTGGAGCTCTACACGAGTTCCAGTTCCAGCGACCGCCTAGGTTCCGTGGGGAGACGGACTCCCAGGCAGCAGAGGACTGGCTAGAGGCAATGGTACGAGTTTTTAGGAAAGTGAGGACATTTGCAGACCTCATGGTGATCCTCGTTGCGAGCCTACTGAATGCAGCAGCGGGCCGATGGTGGAGCTTGATTCTCCAGGTGCACGATGAGGCATCTCTACTATGGACGGACTCTGAGAGCCTCTTATTCTCGGAGTTTGTCCCTGCCACCCTTCGTGCGGTGCGTATTCAGGAGCTTCTTCAGCTGCGGCAGGGCAACATGACGGTCACTCAGTAATCGGCGAGATTTACTGATCTCTCACGCTACTCGACCGACATGGTACGGGACCCATTATTCTGGGCCCGGACCTTTGAGCAGGGATTGAGACATGAGATCAGGGCATCGCTGATCTCCCTCAGCATACTGACTCAGACAGGAGTACTGGAGCGGGCCCTATTGATCGAGAGCTCCCTTGCTGAGTCTACACTAGCGCCGCGACCCACCGTAGGGCGGCACGTGGCAGAGTCTTCTGCAGCTGGCAGTCGACGGATGACTCAGCGGTCCAGACAGACCAGACCTTCAGGCAGACGACCTCAGGACACTGGCTCAGTAGTGCGGGGAACACAACGTAGATCCAGTCTTTCGAGAGGCAGATAGTGCTACTCGTGTGGCGGGCAGGGCCACATGGCTCGTGACTGCCCGACCCGTTGTGCCGAGGAGCAGCAGACGGTTGAGGGACCACTGAGGTAGAGGCAGAGGGTCGACCGTGGCGGTCCGCAGGGAGGAGGCGGATGAGGCAGAGGAGCTGGCCGAGCAGCAGGTGGTGGGTGACGCTTTGAGGCTCTACCACCACCACCACCAGGAGGTCCACCCCATCCACAGGGAGCTGGCGGGCAGAGATAGGCACAGCTCCAGGCAGCAGAGGCCTACGACCACGGCACACCCGAGATGATTCGAGGTACTATCTGTGTCTATTCCACCCTTGCTGCAGTACTTATAGACACAGGAGCGAGTCACTCTTTCATGGTCGCTGCCCTTGTTCAGAGCTCGGAGATTCCGACAGAGCCGTTGGATCAATCCTAACGGTTAGAGACTCCTACGGGAGAAGACTCGACGATTACGCACTGGTGCCGATAGTGTGAGCTTACTCTAGGAGGTGAGAGCTTCGGCTGGGATCTTCTTGTAACAGCGTTGAGGCCTTACGACGTCATCTTGGGCATGGATTGGCTATCTATGGTCCATGCACAGATTGACTGTTTTAGGCGCAAGGTGCGATGTGTACGCACCGACGGGAGCAGGTTCACCTTCACCGTCGAGAAAGGAGCCTTTGCAGCACAGGATGGACTTCCGCAGAGGAGAGGATAGCCCATCACTCATCAGTTGGCTAGCCTCATCCTAGGAGCAGTTGACGTGCGGAGTCCTGGTTTTCCTGTAGTGGTGGATCAGTTTGCGGACGTTTTTCCCGACGACGTTCCAGGGATACCTCTTCGCAGAGAGGTAGACTTTTATATTGACCTGTACCCCGGGATAGCCCCGATATCCACTCCAGCATACCGAATGGCCCCCGCCGAGCTTCGAGAGCTACGGGTACAGTTGGAGGACTTGTAGGGCAAGAGGTTCATCTGACCCAGTGTTTCACCCTGGGCTTCCCCGATATTGTTCGCCAAGAAGGCGGAAGGAAGCTTGCGACTTTGTGTTGACTATCATCGCCTGAACCAGGTGACAGTGAGGAACAAGTATCCGCTCCTGAGGATTGATGACCTATTTGATCAGCTCAAAGGAGCACGGTGTTTCTCGAAGATAGACCTTAGGTCAGGCTATCATCAGCTCAGAGTTAGAGACGAGGATGTGCGGAAGACGGCCTTCAGATGTCGGTATGGCCACTATGAGTTCTTGGTTATGCCTTTTGGCATAACCAATGCTCTAGCAGTGTTCATGGCCCTCATGAACAGGATCTTTCAGCCATACCTCGATCAATTTGTCGTGGTCTTTATCGACGACATTCTGATTTTCTCTACGACTGAGGAGGAGCACGCCTATCACTTGCGAGTTGTACTTGACACAATTCGAGAGCACCAGCTTTATGGTAAGCTCTCAAAGTGCTAGTTCTGGATACGAGAGGTACACTTCTTGGGACACATTATCTCTAAGGCGGGAGTTGCAGTGGATCCTGCGAAGATCGAGGTTATGTTAGCTTGGGAGCCACCCAGGAGCGTGACTGAGGTTCGGAGTTTCTTCGGACTAGCTGGATACTATCGGAGATTCGTGCCAGACTTCTCTAGAGTTGAGGCACCACTCACAGCTTTGAAGAAGAAGGGGAAACCCTTCGTGTGGTCAGATAGATGTCAGCAGAGCTTCCAGGAGCTGAGACAGGGATTGACCAGCGCACCTATCTTGAGGTTGCCTGAGGGGGGAGTAGGGTACGTAGTCTACTGCGATGCATCAGGGACCGGACTCGGATGTGTTCTGATGCAGGAGCGGGCAATGATTGCCTATGGATCATGTCAGTTGAGGCCGCATGAGCAGAACTACGCTACCCATGACCTAGAGTTAGCAATAGTGGTCTTCGCTCTGAAGACATGGCGACATTACCTGATGGGTGAGCGCTTTACAGTCTTTTCTGATCATCAGAGTCTCAGGTATATCTTCTCGCAGAAGGAACTGAACCTGAGACAGCGGCGATGGCTCGAGTTCCTCGAGGACTGTGACTTTGAGATAGTCTATACTCTTGGAAAGGGGAACTTAGTAGCCGATGCCCTCAGTAGGAGGAAGGGAATTCAGCTACTTGAGGAGGCGACGAAGCAACTAGCCTCTTTGCAGATATCCTTCGTGGATAGAGATGGAGCAGCATTCCTTCAGTCTCTCACAGTCACCCCTCCACTACTGTAGCGGGTCAGAGAGGCACAGCGTGAGGACGCTGACTGTGAGACACGGCGTGCACAGTTATCCTTGGGACAGGAACCTAATGGTTTCTCCCTTGGAGCAGAGCACGACATCCTTTTCAGAGGACGTACCATGGTACCAGTTGCTTTGTGAGAGGAGGTTATGAGAGAGTTTCACACTTCTCCTTTGGAGGTACATCTAGGAGTGGCGAAGATGTACCAGCATCTTAGACGACAGCACTGGTGGCCGGGCATGAAGAAGGCTATGGCAGAGTTCGTTTCTCGATGCCTCACCTGCCAGCAGGTGAAGGCAGAACATCAGGTACCAATAGTCTTGGTACAGCCCTTAGAGGTCCCGGAGTGGAATTGGGATGGGATATCTGTGGACTTCGTGACTGGACTTCCACGCACTTCCAGAGGTCATGACTCCATCTGGGTGATTGTCGACCGACTCACCAAGTCGGCTCACTTTTTACCCATCAGAGAGCAGGGCTTAGTGGAGAGCTTGGGACGTCTCTACGTTCAGGATATTGTACGGCTTCACGGTGTGCCATCATCTGTCGTTTCCGACCGAGATGCTCGCTTTACTTCCCGGCTTTGGAAGGGGTTATAGGAGGCGTTCGGGACGCAGCTACGTCTGAGCACAGCCTTTCACCCTCAGACGGATGGTCAGACGGAGAGGATCATTCAGACTCTCGAGGACATGTTCCGTGCATGTATCCTCGACTTTGGTCGTTGCTGGGAGGACCACCTACCCGTGGTGGAGTTTGCGTACAACAACAGCTACCACTCCACCATCGGGATGGCACCGTACGAGGCGTTGTACGGCTGACCTTGTAGATCTCCTTTGTGCTGGACCGACCCTGGGGAGTCAGCACTTGAGAGACCGGAGATGGTCCAGGCCACGACAGAGAAGGTCCAGGTCATCCAGGAGTGGATGAGGACAGCTCAAAGCCGGCAGAAGTCATATGCTGACAGGAGGCGGAGGCCACTAGAGTTCAAGGATGGCGACCACGTCTTCTTGCGGGTCTCACCTCGATGTGGTATTCGGAGATTTGGCCAAGGCGGAAAGTTATCTCCGCGCTTTATCGGACCCTTCCAGGTCCTCAGTAGGATTGGCGAGGTGGCTTATTTCCTGGCTCTACCACCTCAGTTGCACCGGGTGCACGACGTCTTCCACGTGTCTCAGCTAAGGAGATACGTGCACGATCTGACGCACATCATTGACCATAGGGAGCTTGACATTGACGATGGGGCGAATTTTACGGAGGTCCTAGTGGAAATAGAGGATCGACAGGAGCGGGTCCTACGTGGGTGATCGATTCCTCTTGTGCGCATTAGATGGCAGCACGTGAACCTCCAGGAGAGCACATGGGAGCGGGAGGCTCAGATGCGTGCTCAATACCCTCATTTGTTTCCCTAGTTTTGATGTATCTTTACGGGGACGTAAAGCCCTGAGGTGGGAGTAATGTAAAGACCCGTAAAATTCAAGGGAAATGTTTTCTTAATTTTCTTTGGAATTTCACAAGAATGCGGTTTCTGACGGCACTTGATTCCGAGGCCCGGAGTGCCCGGAATCAATTTCCGAAGTTTGGCTGGGGTACGTTCAGTGAACGAACGAGCAGGAATTTCTAACTTTTGATCCGGTGCTCGGAATTAAAATCCGAGGACACCGATGAACTTGAAGTGCTATTATTCGCTTAAGGAGACCTTTTCCGAGGTTGCGTTTTATGCGGGATGAAAGTTAGTTTTGGGAGAAATTATAAGAAGTTAAATAAAAATGTGGAAACACTTTTTTATCTTTAACTTGTTGGTTAACTCCTCTCAAAGGAAGTTAGGGGTGGGACCCACACCCACTTAACCTCCCTTGAGAGGATTAAGTGTGGTGGGGCCCACATGAACCCTAAATTTTCATCTTATCTTTTTAAACTCCCAATAACCCCTCTTTAATTAACTTGGCAACCTGGTTAATTAATGGAGTTGAGTTGTTTGAATTTCAAACCTTTGAAATTCAAAATGATAATTGTGTGAATAAAATAAGCCTTAGCTTATTTTATTTTGGTTGGTCTCCTTATCCATCTTGAGAGGTTTTGAAGAATTCTCTCCTTCTTCTTCAAACTTTGGCAAAGAAAGCGAAGAACATTCGGACTTCGATGAAGAACGCCACGCTCTCGGGAACCGTCTTCCGCGACGCCATACCCGCGACACCGACGACGTATCCTTCCGCGTCATCTCTTCCGCGACGGATTCCCATGACGAAATCGCCGTCAAAGAGCTTCGAATCGTCGCTTCACGACGTTGACTTCCTTTTCCGCGACGCCGACCACTGTGACGCTCGTCTTCTGCGGGTCGTTGATGATCATCGTTCTTGAAACCGAGGTAGGGGTTTGTTGTTGTTTATTTATTCATTCTCGTTCTTGGTTCTAGCATGACAATCTTGAGGATAAATGTTTATGTGTTATCATCTAACGAGAGGGGGGCCGGACCGCACAAACACGGCTGAAACCCCCCTCCTTTGTTCTTGATTGTTTCTTGTGGATGAAACGTGATGGCGTGGTGCCGTCGCACCACGCAGATATCATCGACAATTATTGCGCGGCGCCATCGCGCCGAGTCGTGGAATGATTATCATGAACGCGACGCCGTCGCGCCACGTCGAAGGAAACCGAAGGCGCCGCGGACGGAGCGGGGCCGCGGCGGAGGGGCGCAGTGCCGTCGCACCGCGCCAGACGATGAAGGCCACGGCCGGTTCCGGGCCGCGGCGGAAGGAGAAGACCGGCGGCCAGCCGGTGTCGGAAGCCCGAAGGGGGACCAGCTCTTGCCGGTCCCGTTGAGGAAGAACCGAACGGCCAGGTCGGGCCGGCCGGAAGAGAGGAAAACCGGGGGAAATTAGTCCCCCGACCAGCCAACAAATAGCCCCCATATTGAGGGGGGGTTTCACAAAGGGGGGGCTGCGCCCCCCCGTTTTTTTCAAAGGCAGGCCCCCCACGTGAGGGGGGGGGGGGGGGGGGGCGTTTCTTTCCCAAGGCGCGGCATCCAGCCGCGCCGCCAGCTGAGGAAAAGCGGGGGCCTTTCCCCCCGCGCGTGGCACCCAAGCGGTGCCCCGGCCGCGCCGCCGCGCCGGGCCGCACCGCCGTGCCGGGCCGGGTCGGACCCGGGTCGGGTCGGCCCGGACCCGGACCCCCCATTTTCGAATCGACTTCGGTCTTTTTCCCATAACGTCAGCTACAGACCTCCGTTTGACAAGTCGTTAGTGGCAGTGCGATCCTTGGATCGAGGCGGTACTTTCGGTATATCGCACTCAAGGTTTCAGAATACTTTGAGTTCAGCCGGGTTGGTTCGTACACGAAACCAACCGGGCCCTCGGAGCGGAAACGATCATATCTTGAGCTACGGACGTCCGATTGACGTGCCGTCAGCTTTGTTGAGTTACTCTTAGTGAGACGGATCATTTGGCATACTCCGCACGAGATTTGGACGCAGGTGGAGTATGGTCGGGTTGGTTTTGCCTTAAAAACCAACCGGGCCCCTGGGACGAAAAAGCCAATAACTCTCAGACCGGGCGTCCGATCGACGCACCGTCTGTTGCGTTGAGTTCCTGTTGGCGATACAGAACTTTTGGATACAGCAACTCTGGACTTTGAGACAGTTGATGTATTAGCCTCTTGGCTCATGGAGCGGACCCTCCCGAACGAGCTTGCTGTGTGTGGGAACCCTAGCACTGGCTGCGACTGCTACTGCTACTGCTACTGCTACTGATACTGTGACTGCGACGACGACAGTACAGAGATCCTTGGTTGATTCGACGATGACTACAGCACTCAGCGATCCTATGTGGATCAGTGCTATAGGTCCTGTGTGGGCCCGATCCTGTGTGGGTCCGATCTTGTGTGGGTCTGCGCTCAGCGGTCCTGTGTGAACCAGCGCCTACAGGTCCTATGCGGGCCCGATCCTGTGTGGGTCTTTTGCGGGGGTTAGTACCTATCGATCCATCGTGGGTCCGACGACTTAGATGGATCAGAGATAATCTTTATCGTCTTTCAAAGAAGTATACCTGTGTGAGCTGCATCCTGTTGTTTTCCTGTGTGGATTGTGTTGTGCTATCCTGTGTGGATTTCGTTTTGCTTTCCTGTGTGGAATACGTATACTTTCCTGTGTGGACTGAGTTGTACTTGGGCTCGGAGGTTGGAACGTATTGGAATTGATGACTTAGGTATATGTATGGTCATATACCTAAGCAGTGTCGGTTGTTACTTCGTGTTTGTATCTATCCTTTGTGTTTTATCCTTTGTGGATTTTGGGAGACCTTCAGGGGTCTCGGGGTCCCTACTGAGTAGCTTATACTCACCCCTGCACGGGCTTTGCCCGCACTACGTTGTGTTGGTTGTAGACGACGGACAGCGTTGATCGTGGCTGAGGCTTGCAAAGCAGAACGGTACCTGGAGGTGGACCACGGGGCGGGACGTGCCCGGAGCGGACGACGGGACCCGAGGAGCAGTGGAGCTATCTGTACCCACCCTTCAGGTGGGATTTCCAGTGGACAGCTTGGTGTAGCGGCTTTTACTTTACAGTTGTTGTTTTCCCTTTCGAGTTGAACTTTACATTCAGTTTGGGTTTGTATACTGGCCCATTTACTTTTCCGCACTTTCAGTTGTACTCTATTTTTACTTAGTGTTTACTTTTCCACTTGCTTACTCTGTGGTGTTTGTTTTCTTTTCAAAGGCAATGCCTTCCCTTTTTACTGGGATTTACGCGTTGGTGCTAGTCGCTAGCCCCTGGCATATGGAAGGCGGGCTTGGGGTAGTCACGGCGCGGACCCCGAGGGCGGGTCGTGACACAATCCCCTGTACATCACTATGAAATTGTTTTAGGAAATGAGATATTATTTCTATAGTTTATACTATAATGATATCAATGAATTTTCCATTTCTAATAAAAATATAATGTAGATATTTATTTCTTCATTTGATTAGAAAAATATGTGATATAAAATAAATTTAATTATCTTATTAAGTCACTCACTATTTTATCAAGTCCCAAATGTCCTCACTATTAGTCATATAATGAATTGTTACATCGTTCCAAGGATCTATATTACCTCTATTCTATCGTAAATAAACATGAAAATTATTGGAATGTGTTTAGCTAGGTGGTATTCCCAACTACAAGTTTGCTTCTCATTATTCCATTGAGAGGAATCCCCTATTCTAAACTCCCTTTTCAAATTTCCTTATCAATTACCTCAAAATTTATATTTAATACAAAATGTTCATTAAATTATACGGATGTTTAGTTAATTCAATCCCATATATTTGTTTAGACTACCAGATAATTAATGTTTCCTTTTAAAAAAGGCACAGATCAATACTTCATCTATAAGACCATATTAACTCGAATAATAGAAGGATTTTGGCTTAATATTAAATTGTGATATTTTTTATGATGTATAAAAAATTTTAATTCATCATCTTTAATGTATTATGAATATTTTGTTTATTTTATACATTTAATTGGAAATGTTTTTATAAAATATATATGAATAATTAAATTAATAAAATTCCATCATTCATAATTGTTAATTACATTATTTATGCTATTATGATAAAGAATCCATAAAATTAAATATATAATATATATAAATAAAACAACTAAAATGACATCATCGTGATATTTTCTAATGGTTTATTTATTTATATGATTTATAAACCATCCTATGATCCCATAGGAATAACTGATAGATCATGAATAAACGCATGTTTCACCATTCTACCATTGATCTTAGTATATTCTTGGTTTTTTTCACCTTATCCCCTTTTCTGAACAAACTTTACTCCTTAGAGATCCATCCTTTATATATTATACTCACAAATCTGTGAGGGTAACTAGGGGAATGGAACGAATTAAATAAACCATGGACATGTAGGTGCTAAATAATAAAAAAAGAGATGACATGAATACCATGATATTTTATTTTTAAAATATTTATTATATAATAAACTACATGAAACAAAATTAAATTAAATAAAAACTACCACATACATTAGTTGGTTAAGGATCTATATTAGTCTCATTCATGTAACACGATCATATTTATATAAGCTATCTTTCATTTGGAATGTCTATATAAGATCATATAAATTTCGACAGAATTAATATATAATGATATTATTAATTTATTCTTTTTATTAATTATAAATCCAAAAATTCCTAAAGTTACATTAGATTTTATTAACAATAATTTTAAAATAAAGTTTAGTTATTCTTTTTTTCTTAAAATTACCTAAGTAAAAGGCTTGTACTTAGAGCTAATATAGTGCATGACCATATAAACCATGAGGCATCGAGTTATAATCATGTACCATGGACTCGCATGCAATTTTTCATACATGGTGTTTATTTTCTATTTATGAAACATGGAAACATTCTAATTAATTTGACATTTAACACTTTTATTTCATGTGATTTACATGATGTATAATGATGATCATATACAATGTCCAATTCCAAAGTAAACATAGAAATTAATCAATCTATTAAAATTCAATAAAACTTATTACATGATGTGTACTATCAATCTATGACATGTAGAAAACTTATAAATTTAGTTAAATGGAACAATTAATTGTATTTTCTTGTAAATTAATCTATGTTTTGTAAAACCAAACTTAGCATGTAAACTAAATAAATTGGTATGATACCATGTGTGTATTAATTAATTATATAACACTTGTATACTAATTATAAACTGTGTCAAAATTATTTAATTATACACATCATTTATATCAATTATATATCATGTGTTTAATGATTAATTACTTTATGGATATGTATTAATAATACACCACATGTGTTTTAATTAAAAACCACATATGTATAAATTAATTACACATCACATGTGTATTAATTTAACAACACTTGTATATTAATTATTCCTCATTTGTATATTAATTATACATGATTCGTGAATTAATTAACTATACACTGCATGTATATTAATTAAATACAGACCATGTGAGTATTAATTAAACACCCTAATATTATTAATTACATTACATGTGACTATTAATTACATTATGAATGTGTATTAATTAATTACAAATGTGGTGTATTAATCATACATCTTGTCTTTTGACCACATGACTAATGTGTCATGTTGGGCCACACATCAAATAAGCGAGTTACACATTATGTAACCTTGAAAACATTTGTCCACTTATGAATGGAATAAATTATTCATTTTTATATGTTATAAGGAGGGGAATGAATAAAATATATTGAATTTAATATCAAAGAAAAAGAATAAAAATAACAAATAGCAAATAATTGTGGAATTGAATAAAAATAATTAAATAATTATAAATTTAAGCACGACCACTCTAATACCACTTGAAGGTTCCCGGAAAAGAAAGCGTTAGTAGAGCCTATTCCAAAAAATATTGTTTCATTGAATTCAATATATATATAATAATAACATGTTGAAAACAACTTATCTCATTATTATATCCAAAGAACCATAATGAATGACTCTTAAATCTACAGAGATGATGTTTGCATAATGAATTTATAATTAATTTAATAATAATAAATTTCCTTGACATAAATGTTAATTTTTATGTATGTATTAAAAATTTGAACATTCATTCAATTATACCATCTTTAGATTATGAGGATCCAATATCGAATACCTCTAGTGACGATTCAAACATGCTCTTCTATTCTCAAATCAATATTGATGGTACTCCTGGATATAAAAAAATGGTACTAATCATCTTACATCAGTCACCTTTGATAAGAACATAAAATATTTGGGGTTCAAGGATTGGTTATCGTTCTCCTATAATTAAGATGCTGGAGGGAAGTGCATAAGAGTTTCATGAGCACTAGAGAAATTCATATAGAATTTATTTTGGGATAAAATTATCCTATGTGGAAATTATTATTCACATATTTTGTTTATCCTTCGAAAATGATTATAAATAAATATCCGAGAATATATAATTTAACTAACTACCTTAACATTATTATAATAATCAGTGAATTCCATGTCTAATAAAAATATTATTATGATTATTTTCATGACAAGTTCATAACTCACAGATAAAATAGATATCAATCCTTATATATATATATATATTTAAACGATATTTAATATATCATTTCCACTAGAACTATTAACAAGATTATCAATTCCTCCACATTCAAAGAATACTAAATAATAAATATTCTTAATTCCATATAAAAATAAATTTAAAGTTCATGGTCTTACAAATAAGTATTTATTTTAATATTCATGTCACATAAAATTATGACTAAGTATATAAGATCAAAATATCATCAATAAATTTTATTCTTGAATCTAGAGAAAAATATTTCATTTGATAATTAAATCCATAGGAAATTAATTTAAATCAATGGAAACACTGCATTTGTGACTCTCTAGGTATACTCCACAGTGATGTCAACTGTACTTTCTAAATGTACAATATATGATTCTATCAACATGTATGGTAACCTATAAAATAATAAATAAATTTTTCAATGATGAAAACCATATATTAATGCTCACTATATTATATAATCTATTTTTCTTGATATCTCATAAATTTCGTTTTAGACTCATTTCATCAATCTATATGTTTGATAGGCCTTTCTTAGACCTCTTTTAATGTACCCATCAACACACCATGTCTATTGAATTTATCTTGATAGTACAATTTTTTCAAATCATAGAGATATTAACTTTCACAAAGATGTAAGAGACAAGTCAATCATTGAGTTATTCATTAATAACATATCAATAATGTTGCACCCAATATACCAAAATTTACCATGAATATATGTTTTCATGGTTTATGAAAATAAATCCAATTACAAAACTCATGACATGAATTAATAATAATCTTAATTTCTATGTTTCATTAAACAAGTATATAAATATAAATATCCAATGATAGGTTACATGTACATTTCCTACTAGGGGTTCTGTCCTCTTAATCATTGATCTGGTATATTACTATGTTTGATATTTATGAGATGAATTCTTATATTGTTATAAGTACTCACTCTTAAAATAAAGAATCATTTTTTTCTTAGAATATTACATCATACAACTATAGAAAAAGTAGATTAATAATATCATTATAGAACATCAAAGTTCTCATCATAACAGGGAATTGGTATGACTATTTTAGTGTGACATGTACTATAAGACATTATCACATTAAATACACAATTAATAACAATAAATATGTGATAATTTATAAATTATTATTAATTTATATAAATATAAAGGTAATATAAATCATTTTAGTCTAGGTAACTAACCCCAAAAATTGATGTATCATAAGTATCAGGATTCACTACCCCAATATCCTGAACTGATAGTGGATAGTCTTGTCCTAGATTTACATGAATTTACATAGATTGAAGACTATATATATTTTATATCGTTTTAATATATTTTATCATCTAATCATAAAACAATAACATATCTCTTCTTTTAATGGCCCTCCTACTAATAATACCCCATTGTGTATTTCCAAACTCCTCCTGAGTGTATCCTAAAAAGATACAATGTTATCCTATTTTTTCTATCTTTTCCCTCTCATCTTATTGTATGTGAAGAAATACCTTGTATCCAAATAATCTAAATTATTTGAATGAAATATGTTTACCTATATAAAATCTATATGATATTTCATAGATTACTGGAATTAATGTGTAAATAGTAGTAATATTTATTGTGATCCTTATTGCCCCCTCCAAAGGAATTTATCAACTTAAAATTAGAGAACATATAGTTAGATCTCTTAAAAATGGTTATGATCATACTCTCAGCAACATTCTTATGATTTGAGTCATTTTTACCGATTTTTATATCATTATGAAAAAACATCTCTTGTATTCCTCAAATGAACTGTTGTTCTCTCCTATATTATTCTCACGCACACACGTTAATCCTCTACATGTTTCTCATTCCACATTAATATTAATATTATTGAAAATATCATCCACTTTATATTAAATTGTTAACGATAAAACCCAAAAATTTCAGGTGTAATCATTAATAAAGGTAATAAATTAAACAATACAACCAATCAACTTGGTGATCCTTATAAAACCATAATTATGCATCAGTTCTAAAAAAATTGATTTTATTGATGGTAAATAACAATAAAAAGACACTAAATTTTGTATTATCTTTATGTATTCAAAAAAAATATCAAAATTTATAGCATTGATTTCTGGATAGTATCCGTATTTGGAAAGAATTGTGATTCCTAACTAAAACATGAGATTAATCTATTTGATCTACCCTTATGTAGTAACCTAATTTATGGATTTATTGATTTCTACTCTCTATGGTGTGTCATCTATGTGGTAGAGAAAATTATTTCTCATTACATCAGTTTTTACCATATTTCCTATGGAATGTTTCCATTTCCCATCCCTCAATGAGATGATGTTGTCATCATCATTAAGAATTATAATGGATATTGGGTTGAGGTAATTATTAATAACACACCTCATATTATTTTACATGTAACTTGAATCAAATACTATTTTCCCGAAATGTATTACCAATTTTAGTGATTTTGGATTTATCATTATTTCCTATATTTATATGTCAAAAAATCATTGGTTCATGTGATGAGAAGAAATATCATATGGCAATGACATTTTCAGATTTTAATGAAAAAATCACCCATGTAAAATCATGTCTTATGAAAATTAACCTGATAATATTATAAACAATAATAATCACATTATTGGAAACTATAAAATCATTATATTGTGTTTTAACAACCTAATTTATCTTTCCTACTTTCAAATTTTTACACTCTTGGGTGATGTGTATGGGATTTCCACAATGGTGTATGTTCATATTATATCTCGATAAGTATTTTTTATCACTTCCTTCTTTTTTAATTTTTTACATGAGCCAATTTTTTATATTTCTTCTCTGTTATTTTTTCTTCCCATATCTTATACTGTTATGGGATTCATATTCTTGAGTTCATACATCATCAATATTTTAGTTTTCTTAATTCAATAACCAGTCTTTCATCATTTCCATGATGTGGTTTCCATTAAGAGTTGGATTAGTGACCAAAAAAACCGATGATTCCCTTGTGTTTGATAAATATCTGATATCAATAGTTACTCCAACATATTATCGACCATTACTTTCATGGAATTCAATTGATAAAAAATTCACTAGAACACATTCATGTTCTATTATTTGATGGTAATATCCTTATACACTTTATTGAAAAGTGTCATATCAAATATTCTTTATTCTATATGGTATTCCTTTTATATATATTTTCCTATTTTTTCCATGGAACCTAAGCACCATGTTCTTTGGTAAGCATTTCGAAGACACTCTGGTCGATGCACTTTATGAAAACAGTAGCACAATTCCTTTTGAGAAAAAACCACTGAAAATTAACTAGAGTACAACTTTTACTAGATTGAACAAGTTTCTAAGATTCAATTGATGATATTAAAATGCGATTGGTGACATGATAATTTATTGGGATGTGGAACTCAAAAACACTAAAACCTGCATAAATAGAACAAAAAAATCAGAATAACTCCAGTGATTTTTCTGGATTGATGATTTACGTATATCTAAAAGCCATGGGGGGATAAATCTTCTCTTTATCACTCTAAATAAATCATCATATTATATATGTTAAAATTTTGGTGGAATTAATACCAATTAAAAAAACATAAAATTCCTAATATTTCAAGGGTTTTTTATAGAAATTCATCATCCCTTATTGATTCTCATAACCCCAAACATATATCACTACATTAGATGTTGTATATAGACTTATCCCAATGATGCTACAGATAAAAAGGACCATTCTAATATATTCCAATCACATGAATCCATTTCTCATGGACAAGGACTCCCATTACATTATCACCATAATAAACACCCAAATTTGGATTGGACCACATACTATGCTTGGGTAAGAAGAACGGTGTCTAATGAGAGTGTGGGGAGAGGATAGATCATAGAATAGATTTATCTTCATTAATTACAAGTACCAGATCTTATAGGAATACTATTTACTCTATTTTTTAAAGAAATAGGGCATGTTCAGATACTGATATGGGGATATATGGCATTTATGTAGTGTGTGGGGGTGAGTACAGAATTAGAGTTGAGATTGAGCTTATATAACTTCACACAGCGTCTACTAAAAGCATTTAATTTCTTATACTTGTTTGATAAAATGTGAATGTGTTGATAATGATGTGGGGAGGAAAGGTATCCCTATATAGTGTGATAGGGATGCTATAATCAAGCATTTTCTTGAGCTTCAATGATTATAGATAGTATTTACTACATGCATACAATTTATTCCACATTTTATATAATGAAGAAATGTGTAGAAATCGATGTGGGAGTGTATGTCGTCTTATGAGAGTGCGAGGGAGAGTCTATAATTGAATTAAAACTGAGTTTCATATATTTCATGAAAAATATCTTATAAGAATAAATTTTCCCATACACGATCAAAATTAAGGGAATGTATAAATATCAACATTCGGAAGTTTGGTCACCTAAGATAATGTGATGATGAAGATGGAATTAGACTATGTCTCGTTATTTATTGATTTCACATAATAGATGTTAGATGTGAATGATTTAATTTAATTATTTGAGAATGGGGTTATGTGAGGATGCTAGCCATGGGAATCATGGTTTCCATGGGGAGTATAAGGTAGTGGAAAGAATTTCACTAGGGCTTGAGCATCGCTGATTTCATATAACAGCTACTACAGGTTTATAAATCTTTTCACTTTTAAATAATGAATTCATGTGCGGATATTGATATGGGGACTAATGGTGTCCAAGGAGAATGTAAGTGATATGATAGGATCAATTTAGGGTTTGATATTCATTTACATCATATACAAACTACTATAGTCATTCCATTTACATTAATTGTGTTAGTGTGGGGGAATGTGTAGATATGAATGTTGGGAATCATGGTGTTCTCTGAGAGTTTGAGGTAGACGATGGAATTATATAAGGTCTTGAACATCACTAATTTAACTCAATAAATCCTATATGAGAATTATTTTTTTTACGTATACTATAATGGGAGTATGAAAAAATATTGATGTGGGTAATCATGGAATCATATGAGATTGTGAGGTATAATATAGAATCTTAACAGTGCTTGAACTTCACAGATTTAACATACCAGCTACTAAATGTGTATGAATTATTGTATATGTCCATGAATGGGGACATGTGTGGATGAAAACATGGGGAAATGATGTTTATGAAGAGTGTTTGAGGGAGAGGTTAGAATATGTGTAGGGTTTGAGCTTCGTTATCTTCATGTACTAGCTTCCACAAGGGGGAAATTTCCTCTACTTGTTAATGAATGAAAGGCATGTATGGATTCAAATGTATGGAATCATGGTTTCTAAGGGGAGTTTGAGAGAGAGTTTGAAATTATATAATGTTTATATCTTCACAGATTTCATGTGTATACTATAATAAAAAATAATTTCATTTAATTATTTAAGAATGAGGGATTGTGTGTATAAATATATGGGGAAGCAAGGTATCCAAGGAGAGTGTGACAGAGAGTCTTGACATAGTGAAGGGTTTGATATTTACTGATTTTAAAATACATATAACAAAAGAATATGACTTTCTATACTTGTTTTAAGATTAAGACAAGTGAAGATACCTTTATTGGGAAGCATGGTGTCTAAGGATTGTCTGAGGGAGATACTAGAATCAGAGCATGGATTGAGCTTCTCTAACTTAATGTACCAGCTTCTATAGGTGTATAAATTACTGTAATGTTTTTGATAATAAGGGAATGTGATGATACAAACATGTGGAATCATGGTCTCAAAAATGTGTGTGAGGGAGAGACTAGAATCAGATTAGGTATTGAGATTCACTGATAACACATTCCAATAGCAATAGGTGTGAAATTTCATATACTTGTTTCAGAATGACGACATGTTTGGATAATTACATGGGGGAGAGACATGTATAAGGATTCTATGAGGAACATTCTATTTTCAATGAAGATATTGAGCTTTATTGATTTCATGTTTCATCTCTTATAGGCAAAATATTTCTTATATATGTTCTATAATGAGGGTATATACAAAAACTAAAATGGGGAATCATAGTGTCCAATGATATTATAAGAGAGAGTGTGGAATTAGAGTAAGGATTGTGATTCACTGATTTCATATAATAGCTATAATAGGAATTTGATTTCCATTACTTATTAGAGAACAAGGGAATGTGTGAATAAAAATGTGGGGAAGCTTGGTGTTTAACTATAGTGTTAGGGATAGGTTAGAATCAGTACAAGTATCAATTTTCATTAATTTCATTTACTAGATCAAATAGGAATATGATTTCCAATATGATTTAAAAAATGTGGGAATGTGTGGATACCAACATGGGGAATCAGGGTGAATAAGGAGAGTGTGAAAGAGATTCTAGATTTAGAGAAATGATTGAGATTACCTAGTCTAAAGTACTAGCTACTATATGCATATTATTTCTTATACCTTTTAAAAAAATGGGTTAACATGTAGATAAAAATCATGGGGAGTTCTACACGATAATCCCATTCATGGATATAGAGGAGATAAGAGAAGTGGAGGTGGGGATAGAGTGTTGGGTAACATTCCACACATGTAATAGTGGGAGGTCGCGGTAGAAGCGACGCATTTTATCCATAGACAGGAGGGTTAGAAGAGTCTATTTAAGATAAGGGGACATTGATGATATATGGAGGGGTGTTGGATACCCCGGCGGTGTCCCATCCTACTCTTTGGTTACCTATCAAGTCATTGATGTGTCAAACTATTGATAGGAATTAATTAATAATTTACATTCAATTGATTCATTTTATCTCTTTAATATATCATTGTTTAAAAATATAATGATTCATTGATGATCCATCTGGAACATAATTATAGAATTATACATTGATGCTTTTTATAATTTATATTTATGGATATTAAATTGTAAATTTTTTATATGATATGTGATGGTTTATATAATCTATTATTGTTAAAGGAAGTCTCTACTATCATCTATTATTTCCTACTTAAATTTTCTCCATCTAGAATTTTTTATGTGTTTGTGGAACTATTCCTTATGGCTTACAAAAGTGATATTAGATAACCTCTATTCATCATTAATCCATTAATTTTATTTCACATGCCTTTTAAGAATAGGGGATATGGATATGATACACAAATTATAGGTACACACTTCTATTTTTAATATTGTCTTTTTTTTATTAATATCTTATCATCATATATCATGGATTCTAGATTAGTTAGAGATAATTACTAATTTCTGTATTTTCCTATCAATTATTATCAATGATAATAAGGAATCATATAAATGTTATGATTATTTTTATTTTATTTGACTCTTTCAATTTGGATGAATTTTTTTAAACATGCATGTTTGTCACAACACTTGAATAAGTGTATAATAACCGAAACCAGTGATATACTGTTTCACATATCATTTACAAAAGATCAAATATGTATGTAAAGGAGTGTGATATATATTATGGGGTTGAATCTTGTAAAAATTCATTGTGTATTGTGGAGTTTAATGCTGTCAAATTTTTAGTAAGTCTAAGATACAAAAAATATAGGATTATTCTTTAACGAGTCATTAAATTTGGTTTAATAGAGAATAAACCATTAAAAAAAAGGTATCACCAATTCACTCTTCCCATATCAGTTATATAACTAGACATAGGAATAGTAAGTGATATCATATCTTACCATGTTCCCACAAAAATTCCCAATCACGACTAAAAATAAAGATCTAAAACAAGAATTTAGTAAACAGTAGGATTATCCCAATACTTTTTATCTAGAACTATAATAGTTAAGAGAACAAGATGCTTCCTAATATTTTATATCTTATTTTATAAGTTAGATATTCTAAAATAGTGAAATTTTTACCAATGGATAAGTAATATCTTATGTATTTTATGGAAAAGTGGTATATGGGATAATATTTAAAAGGATATGATTTCATTCATATATCTCTGCCAGTAAAGTTATACAAAAAAATCATGGGGAATCAATCTTTTATGATTTTTTTTTATAATCTAGAGAGCAATTATTAAGGTGTTATTATAGTCATGGATTCCAAATTAAAGTTTTAGATAAGTATATATGATGATCTAACGAATGATGATGAGGAAAAAAATAATTGAGACTTCATAGGAATAAATAATACAATAAGAAATATTGAAGGATATAGTTAAAATTTAGAGTATTCAATAATTTTTAAAAAATAAATGAGAAATTTTCTTGGTAGGTTCTATCCTAAGAATTCAACAATATAAGCCATATATGATATTTCCCTTGTTCAATTTCAAAATACTCTCATTTCATAGAATATGATAAAACTACAACCATTAAAAATAATATCAAGGATGAAATGGACTTTGAGGCCATTAAAAACACAAAAATCAAGGAATATAAAGATATAGTGTGAAGTGAATCAGACTATGAGAAATAATTTTAAGATTAAAATAGAATTTTTTCTATGATATCAAGGAAATTAAAAAAGATAATGATAAAAAATAATAACAAACTCCCAAAAATTTGTTACAATTTTAAGGGAATTGAAAAAATTTCTATGTATTTCTCATTGAATAATTTTGATTCATATTAATCAGACAAACATGGTGAGAAAATACAAAAAATAAATAAATATGGTAACTACTCAAAATAATTTACCAAATATGGTTGATGAAATAATAAGTTCTATTTAGGAAAAATAATTAGTAGAATCCCAATCATAAATCTAAAATGAATATGAATCTAATTAAAATATCATGAAAATTATGTCTCATGTTCATAGTGGAATCAAACCATTAGTTGTGGGGTGTATATAAGTGAACTGATAGAGCTGTAATAAATTTCAAAGTCTGAATTTTAGGAATAACATAATAAAATTACAAAACTCATGAAGTATAAGGGATTACGGATGAAATGAAAGAAAAATAGAACTAAATTCAATGAAGAATATATCAATAGGGAAAATACTTATATTAACAAAATAATAAAATTCAAATTGAAATTGGATGAGAAAGATAAGATTGTTAATGAACATGAGGATAAGATTTATCTAAGAGAAAAATAATTAAGAATGACACAATAACATTATCTTGAATCTGAGAATGGGTTGAATAATATAAGAGATGTCTTCAATGAGAAAATATTTTATTGTTGAATATTCAGAAGATTGTGAATATGATGGTTTATGTAGGTAGGATAATTATTCTCCAAACTAATCTCAAAATAAACATGTTACCTCTAATAGTACAAGTAATAAAATCTAATATGTAAAAGTTTGGAGCTAGAAGACCGATGAGAAAATTATCATTATTCAAAAGAAGATAATTATATCTAATGAATATCACTTCCCTGTCTATAAATATAGAAATTGTTTATTTAAAGAAAACAACATTTATATTTTTCACAAAATTAAAATCTATATGGAAGATAATGGTTCAATGGAAATTATTGGTTCTGTAGAGTGTTTGGAAATAAATCCTATTCATTATGCATAAATATTTCACTACTATATTGAATTCATGATTCATATGGAATTTATTATAAAAATATTAATAAGAGACTCCCAAAAAATATAATTTTTAACTAAAAATTATACATATCCAGTAAATAAAAAATAGGTTTCATAATATAGAATAAATATTTGGAAGATGTGATCATCATCTTCATTTTGTTGAGTAGTTTTTAATATTCACTCTTGGATATATATTAGATGCTGATAAAGAAAATAGAATTCATATAATGGAGGAATGGAAGTAATTCTATTCAAAGGTTGTATAGAATGTCTATAAGAGAACCATGTTATGAATTCATAAAATTGGTTGTTCACCCCACATGAGTGGTTACACACATGTTATGGAAAAATTAAAAATCATGAAGGAGGTGTAACGAATTATGGAAAGAACTACTATTTAAAAAGTACGGTTGTTAGCTTAGTAGAAATAGAATCTCAAAGTCTATACTAAAACGAATAATAATTTGGTCGGGGTCTGAAAAATAATTTCATTATTTCTGGTCAACTCAATTATGATGTTCATGTTTTCATCTTTTATAAAGACTCATGTATCACCAAAAGTACAAAGAATTAATGGATCATTGCCTAAGGAATAAAAAAAATTGGGATTTTTTTTCAAATTCGTGATCCTATAAGATCTTATTATTTGATTTCCAATGGTAAAATAATTTTATTGTATAGTATGACTAGTTATATTGGAAACCGAAGCCTAAATAAAATTCTATTATATGATATTTTTTGAGATATGACTATATTGGTGGTAGAAATATATGACCTATCAGAGACTTTTTAGAAATGGGAATTGGATCGAGATTATCATAAAAGATTAGAGATTCAGTCTAATAGACCATTTGAACTTATCTACACTGAGTTATGTCAACCTTTGAGACAAAAGTACAATATGTTATATTTATACATGATTATTTTAACATATTACTACAATCGTATGACCAATTCCATGTTTATCAAGAACAATTCAAAAGTAATTGTGTCATTCACAATCTTTAAATGGTATGTTAGGGAAAATCTAGGAATATACATCAAGAAACTATGATTAGATAATGATAAATAATATACATATAATTATTTATAAATATAACTTTTTAAAAAAGGAATATTTCATCAATATAATACACTATATACTCCACAGAAAAATGGTGTGGTAGAGATATATAATAGAAGAATCATTGAGATTGTTAGAAATTTATTATATGAAGAAGGGATATCAAAAATTATAAGGATAAGTTTTATGTATTATTGTACACCCTTATAACATGAGTTTACTAAGGACTGAGAAACTTATGACCCCATATAAAATTTAATATTAAATAAATCTAATTTTTATGTACTTTAATTTTTTTGGTAGTCCTTGTTTAGTTAATATTTAAAAAATTATGAAATTTTGAAGTGATTAAAGAAGAACTGATCTTCTTGGGAAACTAAAATTTTTTTTATAACTACAGATGTTTGAATAAAAAATCACACATGATGGTTGATAATTTTCATGTTTAATTTTTTGAAAATCAGAGAAATAAAGATTTGATAATTGAAGAAGGTTTAGCAAATTCTTTTGTAGACAACATGTAGATTTTAGAAAAAATAAATGAATACGACGTTGACAAGGAGACAATAATTATCGATTCTAATTCTGAACAAACCAATGGTTAATATAATGGTGATGGAAATAATATATTAAAATTTAATAAGCCAAATAATCATTTTGAAATTGAAAATATAATTCAATGACTAGAATATTGATTAAAAAAAGATTTATTTTGATAAAGGATGATCAAACTAAACATACTTCTTAGATTTTTCCATTAATAATAGATCAAATATTTGAGCCTGACGAGTCTATATAATCTATGAGTAAATAATCTAGAATGATTGAGTATAAATGCAATTAATATCTTATGTATGTACAAGAATGGAAAATTTTCATTATCACCAACTATGTTTCCAAAAAATAAGGAATAAGAAAGATGATATGTTAAGATATAAGGCTAGATTGGTATGGAAAGTCCACTCAAGAAGGCAAGGAACTGAATTTTAAGAATCATTTTCACCAGTAGTAAGGTTCGAAATATTTATAATAACCATGGTAGTGTCAGTACATAGATGTTACAAGTTCAATCAGATGGATATGAAATAGAACATTCTAAATAGTTACATGTAATAAGTGTTGGAGTTGGTGGCCTAGAACAAACCACTTTGTACTTTATTCATTAATAAAAGCCTTATCACATATTGATTTTTCTTCTACGTGACAATGCATGTGATAATGTCATAAGGATTGCTGTTGCATTAAAAGGTCATAGCGGAACCCTACTATGATGAGAACCTGGAAGTTCCATAACACTGTTCTTGAATATATGTTCTATGGCCGGATGACATTATTTGGGGGACAAAAATAATACATGCCATTAGGGGTGAGGACTCATAAAGCTTTAAGGAAACATCTCATGGTGTGCGCTATTGGTAATATCCAGGAGGATATTTTGAGAATGAGACCCGGCAGTAGGAAATCCACATCTCATTGTGTTATTGGATGTCCCTATCTGCAGAAGTGTGTATTGGTCCTTAGAATTTAAGATTATTATTAATGGGTATTACAACTCACACACTTAGATGTATTGACAAAAACTGTGACGACACACTGTTCACAATGACGTAGGATACGTTGGGTGTGTCACGAGTAATACTGCATTAATAGATAATGTGAGAAAGGATTTTTCGCTTCCATTCCACAACAGAAGTCGATATCTCAGGCCCTTTGATAGAATTGATATAGCCTAGATAAATCCATGGAAATGGTAAGGTATGGGCGGGTTCAATTCCAGAAAGTCAAAGAAAGAATAATTGAGCACATGGGTTGATGACACTAGCATGAAACCCGCTTGATTGGAGACATCGAGACAAAGAGATTATATTACACGGTAAACATTCGTAGGAGGTGACATTTCATTTCGGCATTAAATTCTTTCTCTATGGGTTCCTTGACATGTTTCTAGACGCTAACCTTGGACTTTAGGCAGGCTCCGCCTAATGCCACTGAGAAAGATGCCTAGAGGGTCACACAGTAAGTGTGTCCATGTATCTCAGTTAAATATTAATTTAACAAGTTAAATAATGATTATTCCCGATTGTGGTTTAATAATTATTTAAGGATCCCTGATCGCATTTATTTCGACCCTAGTTATTCGAGAGAATATTTTGTGGGTGAAATAATATATTTATTTGTGATTAATGCAGTAGAATTTATTTAATAAATAAATAGCAATTACTCAAGGTATAATATATGTGGAGGAGGAGATAAAGAAAATTGGAAAAATAAAAGTACACACCGTGTATATTAAATATACACGCAATTTAGTTTTGTGGAAAATGAGTACACGCCGTGTATTAAGGATTACACGCCATGTATTTTTCTGGTCAGGATTTTGAGAATATAATATTGTTTATTAAATGATATAAATTATAATCAGTGTGGGAGCATGTTAAGGAATTAATAATTCGACATGGGGGGTTTCAATAAGAGTTAATGAAATAAATAAAACATGTCACGCATTTATTTATTTTCATAAATCTGAAAACCTCAAAGTCGATTATAAATATCCTCACAACCCCAAAACTTTTAAAAAATCTTTTTGCACAATAATTCTGGACAATTCTTTCAAGGTTGAAAGAACACCTTCCTCCAAGAATGCTCTCAAGACCGAGAGACCAAGGCGATCGAAGGAGGACATCGCAAGCGAAGGTTCATCTGCGCTAGCACCTAGAGATCCCTTCGGTGACATCCAGAGATACGTGGCACACGTGTGGATCACCATTAGTGGAATCATACACTTGGATTCTATGATGTAACAACGGATCACAAGATCATGACTGGAGACATCAATGAAGAAGTAATTCAACCGAGGCAATTCTTGTGAATTAATTAAATTAATTATAACCAACATATGATGATCCTATTGATATGGTTCTAGGATTCCCTCTTATGTTTTTCTCTCCTCATTCTATTCTGAAGATTTGGTGTTTTACATCATGACAGATATCAGATTGAACGTTGTTTAAAATTAAAATTAAGTTTGGGCCAACCACCAACGCGCTTCTACTGCGCCTGGAACCTACAAGTTGTATCAGAGGGGTCATATTGTTGATTATAATTATTTAGTTTTTCTTTTATGTTTTACATATTTAATAATTTAGTTGTTTCAATTCATGTTTAATCATTCGGGAAATATGAGTCTTGAGATCTGTTCCTCCTCCATCGTTTCTCGTTCACCACACAGAAACAAATTTTTATTTTAATTTTTATTAAAATAAAATAGAGGAACTCATCCGGAGGAGCCAAATGTTTCTAGCCGTACAACACCAGAATACCCGGCATGTATTTGGAAGTACACATCGTGTAGTCTAGGTTCAATGCATTGAATGATCCTCCAAATCAGGCAATGTATTGTAGTATACCTATGTCATTTATGACACCACGTGTTGACCAGGAACAAGTGGCACACGGGTTCCGGATTACACGTCGTGTGGCCCAACTGAACACGGCGTGTAGTCCCTTGGGGTTTGGGATGGACCGTCTACCCCGTACATTGGTTGCCTGGATGGAAACCGTGTAACACTGAAACTACAGGGTGTGTTTCTCACAGAACACGCCGTGTACTCCCAAAAATTTCTGAAGTACAATAACATGCCTTGTCCCCAGTCATGTACTTTGGATGGATGGTGAAGAAAAGTACACGCCATGTAGTCGAAACTACATGCCCTGTACTCCCACAAATTATGCATATTTATTAAAATTTATTGTTATATTATACAAACCCTTGATACGTGTACCATGGTGTAGGAATAAAGTTGAGGCACAACACATGATAGGAGTTTTATATATATGTGATTAATTTAACATCTACATAATGAACGGGAATTCACCGGGTTGCCTCCAAGGTACAAGTAACATAAATGGATAAATTTAAATGAATTTATTTGTTTAAAATTATGATGGATGAGAATCTGATAGATGTTCAAAAAAGGGTTTAAGATAAAAGGATTGATTAATTATAGATAATTAATTGATTCGAGTGTGATTTATCATAAACAAGAACAATTAAAGAATTGAATGCTAGTTTTATTTATGCATAAATATTGTTGCATGTAAGGATCATCATGATCTAGGCCGATACCTTTGTATGTGAATGGTTTCTTTTAATTAATTTATTTAAATTAATTTTTTTGGCCTGCGAGCCATATCCTTCTTAATATATAGGGCATGCACGCCCAAATATTCTTGTACGTAAAAAAACCCTTTTTACCCTTCAACTACGTGTGAGATAAATGCATATGTAATGGATGGAGCTCCCAAGCTAGAGGAGGCGGCTCAAGTCAGGAGCCAAGGTGAAACCAATCCAAGGAGATACAAAGGTGGACAAGTGGAAAGCTGTAAACACGAACCGGAAATGTTCAAGGTGTTTCTCCCCTAGGTCTTGGGTTAGTTTATCAACCACTAGATAAAGTAACCAATAGAAAAAGCTCCTGATCATACCATTTATTTTATTTATATCAATTTCATGGATTATTTATTGTGGGTGTGTTTTCACTATCACACAATTAATGAATTAAACGAGCATGCTAGATGGAACTAAAATAAAACCGGCTTATACGTAAATATTATCTTAGACATCGTTAATCACTTAATTTTATCCCACATAATATTAAAAAGCATGTAATAAAATATAATAAATTGGAAATTTACGTATCAGGATAAAATCCCTCAAATGAAATATTAAGTCGGTATAGCCTTCTATAATCTTGGTTAGAATCGAACAATAGTTCAAAGTACATGACCAACCCTAGTTGGGGTACTTTCAATTATCGAGGAATTATTATTCAAGGTTTTGGGTTGACTTGAATTGGTTCACATTAAGGGTTGACTGCCATTGCAGGACTTGGTGTGACCAAGAGGCAAAGGTTGAGGAAATCCAAAATAAAAGGATTTCAGGATTGGGGAGTCCACTCAGCGGATCGAGGATCAACGAGTTAATTCAGTTGTAATTTTAAATGCCTACCTAAAACCCTTCTAGTTTCTTGACCAACCCTATTTGGGGTAACGCGAAGGGAAATATGGATCATTTCCACTAGAATATTCAGGTAACAGAATATTTCAAAGTCAATGGTGAGGGCTATTGGATTTTGATAAAATGGTGGGAGAATAATAAGTATTAATTTATTTATTTGTCTCGGCATTGTTATAAAGTACTAAACCATTTCTGATCTTAATTTGTAGAAACGAACAGAAAATGGCTTCAAACATATCATTGTGAACCATACTCGAGAAGGAAAACCTTCTCACCGACACCAATTTAAAAGAGTGGCAGAGGTGTCTAAGCTTCATACTTCGCCACAAAAACACATGAAACACAGGGATGATGAGGAAAAAGTGATGAGGAATTATATTTATATATGAAACACGTGGTTGATGCCACATATGTCCAGTGTTTCATGCTATCGGTCTTGTGGAATGAGCTCTTGAAGCAACATGAAAACATGGACGCATATAGCATGATGCCTCACCATAAGGATCTCTAATAAGAGAAGGTGAGATAGGAGATATATGAGATCTACAATGCTTTGTTTTCAACGAATCTTGGAGAGTATGCGCCAGCTGGGCCACATGTAGTCAAGCTTATTGGCTACATTGAACAGCTGGACATCGTGGGGATTAAATTCCCGGATGAGTTGCGTACAGAACTCATCCTATCATCACTACCCAAGGCCTTCTCTAGCTTAATTTTCAATTATAACATGATCGGCAGTGAGAATAGTCTATCAGAGCTTCTTACCTTGATTCTCCCGGTAGACAAGGACATGGGGCGTGACAAACCTGCAGTCCTTATGGTGAACAAGAAAAGGAAGGACAAGGAAAAGGGGCCAAAGACTTATAAACGGTCTGAAGCCCCTGAGAACCATCCCTCCAAGAAGGGGAAGATCCAGAGGAAGGGCAAGGAATGAGAGGCGGTGTGTTTTTCATGTGTCATGCAAGGCCCCTGGAAGAGAAACTACACCTAGAAGCATGGGGATGCTAATGGTTCCTTCGTTATCGAGTGAAATCTTTCTATTTCTACACATTGGGTATTATATACAGCTTGTTGGGCTCACATATGTATTCAAATGTAGGAACCAAGAAGATTTAGAAATATCGCCAGCGGAGAGGTGAATTTTTGAGCTGCCAATGGTGAAAGGCTGGATGTGTTGGCTGATAGCGATTACCACCACTCATTGCTAACTGGGATGATTTTGGTTTTACGTAACTATTATTATGTACCTAGTGTTACCAATAACATAATTTATCTATCTTGTTTTGATATGGATGGATTTATTTTCATGTTTGAAAATAAGGGTTGTCTCTTTTATAAGAACAATGTATGTTATGCTATGGCACATTTAAATAATGGTTTGTATGTATTAAATTACCAAAACCAAGGTTTGAAATTTGATAATGAAACAAACTCACATGACACATACATCACCCAGTTATGGCATCACCGTCTCGGTCATGTAAACGAAACGCATTTATCAAAGCTCTGCCAAGATGGCTATTTTGACTCTACTGAGCTGAAACAACTTGATATATTTCATGCTTGTTTACAAGGAAAAATGACCAAGACTCCTTTTGGTGGACATGGTTAAAGGGAAAAAAGCATCTAGGATTGGTACACATAGATGTGTGTGGACCATTTCTAGTAGAAGCTAGAGGTGGATATTCTTACTTCATTACGTTTACTGATGATTTGAGTAGATATGGCTATGTCTCATTAATGAGGTATAAGTTAGAGGCTTTAGATAAATTTAAGTAATTCAACAATGAAGTAGAGAATCATCTTGGTAAGAAGATAAAGAAGCTTCGATCGGATTGAGGTGGAGAATATTTGAACCAAGAGTTCATCGATATTCTATGGTATTCTGGGATTCTCTCTCAGCTCACTCCTCCTTATACACCACAGTGGAATGGTGTTAGTGAAAGGAGGAACAACACCTTGTTGGACATGGTGAGGTTAATGATGAGTCATGCAGATCATCCATTATCCTTTTCAAGATATGCATTACAAACTACGACATACACATTAAACCAAGTACCAACAAAGGCGGAAACTGGAATTCCCTCCGAGTTATGGAATGGAATGAAACCCATTTTTTCACAAACATGTGTATGGGGATGTGAGGAATTTGTTAAGGACACCTTAGGCAACAAACTAGCACCCCGAGACTCGAGGTGTATCCTTATAGGATATCCCAAGGAAACTAAAGGATATTACATATATAACCATCAAGACAAGAAAGTGACTGTCACTAGACAAGGCTTATTTCTTGAGAGGGAGCAAATACTAAAAAAGGATAGTGGGAGAAAGATTGAATTTGATGAAGTTGATGCTCAAGATACACAGGAGTTGGTATAGGAACAAGTTACACAGGTCCCAGTGGAAGAGGTTCCAGAAACACAAGTACTGCATAGGAGCTCAAGAGAGGTAAGGGAACCAGAGAGATTTGGTTTCCTAGTCACCAAGGATGGTGAATCATTATTGTTTCACAATAATGAACTTATAACCTATAATGAAGCAGTATAAATCTCAGAAGCTTCAAGATAGCAAGAATCTATGATTTCTGAGATGGATTCCATGTATCAGAACCACATTTGGGTTCTGGTCGATGAGCCAATTGATGTAAATCCTGATGGGTGCAAATGGGTATTCAAGAGAAAGCAGGACATGGAAGGAAAAGATATCACCTATAAATCATGGCTAGTGGATAAAAGGTTTAGAAAACATCAAGGAATTGACTATGATGAAACCTTCTCGCCAGTTTCCATGTTTAAATCCATAAGATTCATAATTTCCGTAGCAGCTTACCATGACTACGAGGTTTGGGAGATGGATGTAAAACAACATTACTTAATGGGAACCTTCAGGAAGATTTCTATATGACACAACCATAAGGGATTGTGACACCAGGGGAAGCCAAGTGGGTTTGCAAGTTGTATAAATCCAATTATGGATTAAAGAAAGCATCCAGGTCATGGAACATTCTCTTTGATGAAGATATAATAAAATTTGGGTTTATTAAATAATAATGTGATCCATGTGTTTATAAACGGTTTAATGGGAATGTGATTGTTATCCTAGTAGTATATGTTGATGAAATATTTCTTATTGGAAATGATGTACCAGTCTTACAGTCAGTTAAGGACTAGTTGAGAAAGTGTTTCTCCATGAAGGACTTGGATGAAGCAGCCTACATTCTAGGGATCAAGATCATTCATGATAGATCCAAGAGGCTGCATGGACTAAGTTAGAGTACATACATTGACCAGACACTAATGAGATTTAGTAAGGAACAATACAAGAGGGTATTGGTTCCAGTGTCACATAGCCTTCATCTTTCTAAAAAAATGTGTCATCAGACACAAAAAGTGAAAGATAGAATGAGTAAGATCCCATAATCTTCGGCTATAGGATCCATCATGTATTCCATTTTATGTACCAGGCATGATGTTGCCTATGCATTGATCATGGTAGGAAGAATTGAAGAAGATCTAAGAGAACATCATTGGACTGCTGTTAAGACTATCCTTAAGTATCTTAGAAGAACTAAGGATATGTTCCTGGTATATGGAGGAAACGAGGAGCTTGTCATCAAAGGGTATGCTGAGGCTGGTTTTCAGATCGATCAGAATGATCTGATGTCACAATATGGATATGTGTTTTGTCTCAATGGAGGAGCTTTGATCTAGAAGTGTTCAAAGTATACAATTGTCGCTGATTCTACAACGGAGTCCGAATATATAGCGGCTACTGATGCAGCCAAGGAAACTGTCTGGATTCGTATCATTGTCCAGGAACATGATGTGGTTCCTAGCATAAAATATCCCATTACATTGTATTGTGATAATACTGCAGAGGTGGATCTTGAAATAGAACCAAGGTCACATCAATGGACAAAGAACATACTCCGTAAGTATCACCTCTTGAGGGATTTCTATCAAAGGGGTGAAGTTGCAATGAGAAGAGTGTCCACAGAAGAGAACATGGGGGACCCCATGACTAAATTCTTATCTTAGTAGAAGCATGAATATCTTGTGAGAGATAGCGGGCTATAGGTTGTTAGTAGTTGTCTCTAGTCCAAGTGGGAGTCTGTTGGAGTTGGTGGCCTAGAACCAACTACTTTGTACTTTATTCATTAATAAAAGACTTATCACATCTTGATTGTTCTTATGCGTGACAATGCATGTGATAATTTCCTAAGGATAACTATTAAATTAAAGGGTTATAAAGGATCCCCACTATGATGATAACCCAGAAGTGGCATAACACTGTTCTTGAATATACGTTCTATGGCCGGATGACGTTATTTGAGGGACACAAAAAATACAGGCCATTGAGGGTGAGGACTCATAAAACATTGAGGCACCATCTCATGGTGTGTGCCCTTGGTAATATCCAGGAGGATATTATGAGAATGAGACCTTCCAGTAGAAAATCCACATTTCATAGGGTCATTGGATGTTCTTATATGCGGGCGTGTGTATTGGTCCTTAGACATTATGATTATTATTAATAGGTTTTACAACTTGTGCACATAGATGTATTGACGAAAACTGTGACGACACACTGTTCGCCGTGAGGTAGGATACATTGGGCGCGTCATGAGTAATACCGCATTAATAGATAGTGCGAGAATGGATTTGTCACTTCTTTTCCACAATAGAAGTACATATCTTTGGTCCTTTGATGGAATTGATATAGCCTAAATAAATCCATGGACATGGTAAGGTATGGGAGGGTTCAATTACAGAAAATCCAAGAAAGAATAATCGAGAACATGGGTTGATGACACTAGAATGAAACCCAATTGATTTGAGATATCGAGACAAAGAGAATATATTACACAGTAATTGTTTTTAGGAGGATACACTTCATTGCGGCGTTAACTTCTTTTTCTATGGGTTCTTTGGCTTGTTGCTAGACACTAACCTTAGACTTTAGGCAGGCTCCACCTATGCCACTGAGAAAGAGGCCTATAGGGTCACACACTAAGTGTGTTCATGTATCTCAGTTAAATATTAATTTAACAAGTTAAATAAAGATTATTCCCGACTGTGGTTTAATAATTATTTAAGGATGCCTGATCGCATTTATTTCTACACTATTTATTCGAGAGAATATATTGTGGGTGAAATAATATATTTATTTGCGAGAAATGCAGTTACATTTATTTATGAAATAAATATCCATTACTCAAGGTCTAATAAATGTGGAGGAGGAGATAATGAAACATAGAAAAATAAAAGTACACGTCGTGTATGTTAAACATACACGCCATGTAGTTTTGTGGAAAATGAGTACCCACGATGTATTAATGATTACACGCCGTGTAGTTTTGCAGTCTCTATTTTGAGGATATAATATTGTTTTTTAAATGATATTAACTATAATCAGCGTGGGCGCATGTCAAGGAATTAATAATTCGACATGGGGGGTTTCAATAAGAGTTAATGAAATAAATAAAACGCGTAACGCATTTATTTATTGTCATAACTCTGCAAACCTAAAACCTGATTATAAATATACTCAGAACCCCAACACTTGTCCAAAATCGTTTTGCACAACAATTCTGGAGAATTCTTTCAAGGATGAAAGAAATCCTTCCTCCAAAAACGCTCTCAAGACTGAGAGACCAAGGCGATCGAAGGCGGACATCGCAAGAGGAGGTTCTTATGTGCTAGCACCCGGAGATCCCTTCAGTGATGTCCGGAGATACATGACACATGTGTGGATCAATACTAGAGGAATCCTACACTTGGATTCTACGACGCAATGATAGGTCACAGTATCGTGATCGGAGACATCAACGAAGAAAAAATTCCACCGAGGTAATTCTTGTGAATTAATTAAACTAATTATAACCAACATATGATGATATTATTTATATGGTTCTGGGATTCCCTATTATGTTTTTTGTTCCTCGTTCTATTCTGAAGATTCGGCATTTTAAATCATGATGGATCTTGGATTGTACGTTGTTTGAAGTTAAAATTAAAGCTGGGAAAACCTCCAACGCACTTCCGCTGCACCCGAAACCTACAAGAAGATGTTTTCATTAATCAACCTAAGGGATTTATATTAGAATTTGTAGATACATAGTCTATATGTTAATGAAATATTTTTACAGCTTTTAATGGACCTCGAGATCATAGTATCCTAAATGGTATAGCTACTTGAGAGGTATGATATTTTCAAAGAGAAAGGTTTATAGTGACTTATAAGTGAATGAGATGTCACCAAGTACTCTAACATTATATTTATATATTGATGAAATTATATTTTATGTTGAAAATTAGTGTATATCGGAGTAATTTTCTACAAATATCATAATTAATTCTTCTTTTTTCCATACTATATGAGATGACATAATTTTTGGTATTACAAAATGAGTAGGAATAGAATTAAACATTATTATCATAATGGAAAAATTATATATAATTGATAACAAATTTCATTAGCAATGATTCAAAGGAATTTTTAAATCCCATTTTATTTGTAACTAATCTATAAAATTATTATGCTAGAAGAAGTGTTAATAAAAATGTGATCTAGAAAGAGTAATGGAAGCACACTTTATTAGGTAGAAACAAGACCATACATAATTTAGGGAGTAAACTTTTATATAATATTCAAAAGTGATCCAAAGGAGTATCATTTACTACAGGGAAAAATAATGTTGTTGTACATGAAATTCACAGTAATCATGGAATTATTTATAGAATTTTTTTTGAATTGAATCTACAAGGATTTAAAGATTCAGACCTGGAATGTAATTGAAGACATAGAAAATCCCATTCATGTATAATGTTATTTCTTACTGAGGGACATGTGAGTTGGTACAAAAATGGTCATAATTAAATGACACTATAAATAGAAGAAGATAATTTTTATCCACTATAAATTCATTTTGATTGATGTAATTAATGAAATTATAGAATGAAAACATAAAATTTGAGATTGAGAGTACACTAAAAATAGATTATGGAAATTAGAGTACTAATAATGAATCAAATAACTATGTGCATCACTCTATAAAAAATTGATATAATATATCATTTTGTCAAATATAGAGTATCCATTTGGGATGTGAAACATGACTAATTTTACAGAAAATATAATATTACAAATATTTTACAATGATGATTATGAGAGAGTGTTTTCTGGAATTAAGAATGAAACCTCATGTTTACCCTTACCCTCTAACATGATAATGTATGGAAGAACAATTAAATTTTATTATAGGTGTTTAAAAAAGGAAAAAAGAGGTGTAACATTGTATAATATTAGTTTTTAATATATATTTATGTTAGTGATAAAAATAGGTAGTAAACCTAGTAGTGTTGAGTGGGTGGGTTCATGAATTTTGGGGGAGTTCATTAAAATTACGTGGAAAAAATTTTCAATTCACCGAGTGATGTAAATTTTTCAAGAAAAAAACAAAATCATATAGTTCATTTCAATATTATTCTCACATGAGGATGGTTGTGAGTTGATTTACTATAGAGTTAGTTATTGTGTTATTTGACGAGATGAGTGAGGATGGTAAGAAATCTATAGGGGGAGGTTTTAGTAATTCATGGATTTTTCGAATTTTTTTTTTTTCAAACATGATTTTGTGGATCATTGGAAGTAATTTTAGAATTATTATGATTTGTTTTGATGTGTTGGGGAATGTTTTTCTTAAATTTCAGTTGTGTTTTATCATTTCTATGAATTTTAGTTTGTGGTGACAATTTGGTTATGTTTGGACTCCGTAATAGTCATTGAGTCCTATTAGATTCATTTTCAGTTCTATGGTCTAAATTTGGAAAAGGAGTGATAATTGTATAAGAATTATCAAATCTATATAAGACTCAATCATACTTTAAAACCCCATAATTATAATGTATATATATCCTTAAATAAATTCAATTTATTTTATAGCTAACGTTCCATGCAACAGTGAGCATAAATGAGAAATGACATATTATTAAATATTAATTTTTAAACGTGACCATTGGAGAAGTAATGTGACAATTTGAAGTAGTAATGTTTCCATAAAAGTAATAAAATATCCTATAAAATTATAAATAAAATTTAGTTATCCAATAAATGATAATACGATATATTAATATCATGGAAAATGTATATAATTTTTTTAAAATGATAAATTATGTTTTCATATTTTTTTGAAGGGTAAACAATTATTTAAAATTTTATAATTAATATAATTATTTAAAATAAATTTATTCATAAATTAGTATTATATTTTTACTATAATTATAACATAATTTAATGAGAAAATAATTAATTATACAAAGTGTTGTAAATTCAGTTATAATATTAAAATCAATATTTTTCGAACAAATGATGATTTAAATTGAAAATTAAGTTTTCAATATTTACATAATGAATTTCATTAAATTAAGACTATTTTTTAAATCTACAAATTGAACAATGATTATTGTGATTTTTTGGGATTTTTCTAAAATAGTTTATTTTTTTGTGAATAGTGAAATATGGTAATTTACTGTATATAACATTATAAGTAAATAAATGATTTATTGATTCATATATGATGTATGAATGAGGTAATAACTAATAGTTTAAACTCTAATGATCTAGTTATTATATCTAGTTATGTTAGTAAACACTAATGATCAAGTTCAACAAAAATAATAAGTAGATGAATAAAATAATAAAAAACACCCCTTTCATCTCCCTATAAATACCACCTCACCATAAAATATAATCGAACCATATAATACTTTAATATTATATAAATTATTCCCAATTACCTTCCAAATCCTATTCCCCAAATCCAAGTCCTCCGTGTCTTACAAAAATAACAAATCCATGTAACTTAAAGAGGCTTCCACATAGATGATATTCAAGAGGTAAAATACTTTTTCATTCTCTTTTAATTTCTTTTATTTTACTATCCTCTCCATATCTCCTCTATCCAATGTGGCATGGTAACTATAGTATCATATATATATTAGAGTGTTATTTTTATATATCACTTATTCAACCCATATTTATTATGTATGGTGTATATTCTACCCATCAATTTATAATATCATGAATCACTTTATATTTTTGGTATTCAATGTTTCATTTAATGATTATAAAATTTTTGGGGAATGTGATTTTATTGAATAGGAGTGCTAAGGCCTTTCTCATATCACTTTTACTTATGTGATATATATTCCTTATTCAACCCCTATTTCTTATGTGTGATGTATATACATCCCTTTTGATATATCATGTCATGAATCTAATTATCTTTGTGGTATTAAATGTTTCAATAAATTATTATTAATGGGAAATATGATTCGATTGATTAAAAGTTATAATATACTTCATCTCAATTTACAATCCATTATGTATTACTTGTTATTGTGCACCTAATCATTTTTATGTGTTTTTTCGAATACCCCTTTGATATCATTTTTCATTTTTCATTTATATTTCTACTAAATGTCCATATTTATTATATCATGGATATGATTTTAGTCTAATATTTATACCATAATTTACATACAATGTCTGCATTTAATGTTTTTTTGTATTGGGAAATATTCATAAATATGTATACTCTACTCAATATGGATATTTTGATCAGGCATATTGGCAATGAATTAAATCTATGTGTGAGGAATCATTTTCAATTATAGACATAGGTGTTGATCGATTATAGATATCCCTTGATGCATCGGTAGTTTCATGAGACAAAACAATTAGAGACAAAACGATATCCAATATTTAATAGAAGAATTACAATGGTTTCTACGCAAAAAATGAAACTATCTTGTGAAAGGTCTTGACAGTAGAGGCCCATGTTCGAGATACATGATAACCAATAATTAATAATTTCCTTAATTTAGTATTCAGATATTACTATACATGATATTTTTACTATGATGAAATATACAGATGAATTTTCATTCTTAGTTCATTGATTAAATTGAATGTGTTTTCATCTAATTACCTTTCCATGTTTATTATTCCTGAATGATTATGCTACAGTTATTATGGACTATTGTTTCTAATTTATGGAACCCATACTAAGAATTAAAGCTCACTTTTTTTTCATTCCCCAGGACATGAAGATTAAATCTTTGAATTAGTTTCAGGGAAGAAATTTATTTTTCTTTTTTATGTTCTATGTTGAATTGGAAATTAAATAAGGGAACGATTTATGTATCTAGTTCTTCAATACTACTAAAATTATCGAACTGTGGTGATGTGATCTCTTATATATATGACAAGTTTATAAAATAACTACTGACTATGGGGTATGGGGGTTGAGTTGTTACAAATGATTTATATGGATGGTTACATACTTTAAAAGACTATTTTTTACTCATTAATTGAAAATTGGAAAAGTAATTTAATATTTTTGTGGATGATTCAAGACCTTGTAAAGATGGGTCTTCAATTTCATAAGTATTTTTCATTACCACCTAAAGATGAGATTCAAAGTTCATGTGGAAAATATGCTACTTTATAAAGATGTTTGTGAAAATTGTAAAGATAAATCATTTTTTAAAAATAATTTAAACATATGAGATACTTCATTCCTAAAATAATGGTAAAGGAAAATCACATAAGGATCATTTAACTATATTAATTTTTTTGGGAAAAAAATCACATGGAAATTATATTAGAAGTTTATTTAGTGTTTTTATTCATTGATTTAAACATAAAATAAAATATAAAAATATTTTATTCAAAATAATTTTTGAGGGTTCCTCACCATAATCATACATTCTATGTCATGATGTAAAACACCTTGCAGACAAAGACGAAATTTAAAATTACTTAAATGTCACAAATTTTTTAGAGAAAATAATATAGTTATAATTCCAATATCCCAGGAAGAATAACCTAAGTCTCTTAAAAATTTTAATGTATATCATTGATCATAATTAAATGAGTTTATATATGATAATTTCATATGGATACAAATTGTGGAAAATTTATATATTCAAGAAATCGAAACATTGTTCATCAAATTAATTAGGAATAATATAAAATTGAATGATGATGATTGAGATTTGAGTGTTTTGAAGCATATACATTACTTAATTGAATAACCACTGTAAAAAATAGGGAAAATAAAATATTTAAGAATATTTTTTTAGAAGAAAGGAGAAAACATGAAGTGCCCATGCATTTAATGATTTGACAATGTGAACTAAATCAGTGAAGATATGAATGAATTGAGAAATAATAACTAAGATATTCATCATTATCATGCATTAATGGTTATTAAGAATTCAGCTATTTTTTTAGTGTTCTTAAATGATCATTTAGGAATTTCTATATCAATTATTACAAAAACAAAAATCATAGAACATGTAAGGATCATTTTATTTAGTTCTAAGATTTTTGTACTAATAACAAAAAGATATTATTCTAGTGGGATTTTAAAAATAATAGTGTGAACCTATGTTGATGGAGGATGCATAAAATCATCATGAATATTTCTATTATAGCCATTTTAATTTAGTGTTGATTAATAATTGATTGGGGTGTTTAAGAAATAACAGTTTGGAGTTGCCTTTCCATAAAGTTATTGGAACATTTAATATTCAACAATGTTTTATGGATTTTAATTCCATTAATATTTCAGTAATGTCAAAATATTGATGAAAATAGTATTAGACATAGGAAATCATAGATTTTGATTTAAAAATGATGAAATTATAAATAAAATTATCATTGATTCACCCCTCACCTACTTAGTGATATAACTGGACCTAGGTACTTCATATTGAATACCACCATAAAACATATAACATGATAATATTTTATATTATAAATCATAAATTTTAAATTTTCCTAATAAAGACTTATATAGATTAGAGATAATATCATATTTCATTCATCCAAATGAATAAATACAATTTCATTCATCGATGTAGATGCCTTTATCACATATCACATTACTATGAATAATGTAATGGCCATTGTGTTGAGACATTGATTATGATTTACTATTTTGGTATTTTTTGTATCATATGATCTAGGCTGTGTTAACTATATAACACACCCTATTACTTGATGTTTTTACATCATTATTATACATAGTGAGTTTTACTAGCTCTAAGTCACCTATTGTGTTTTGTTATAAATTATTAATGCATGATTTTTGGTGGTTGTTAATAAAAAAGGTGCTTAGTTGAATGAAAGTGGTTGAATGAAGCTTTTATTAAATAAATGGAATGAATGTTTTCGGTTACTGACCCTAAACCATTGATAATTGTAATTTTTTATTGATTGTTTGGGTTGTTGGAATATTAGGGTCATATTATTTTTTTATTATATTAGAATAATTTCATGGAATTTCATTTCTATTTCAATAAAACATGATTCGTTCAACAACATTTTCATCATGTATCACATAGTTTGTAAAATAATTTTTTTCTAGCTACTTTATCTAATGAGATATAATAGACTATTTATACGTTGTGTTGCTGTGTGAGTTTTATTTTTCCATGGATTTCTAAAAAATATATTTAATATTTTTATAGATTAATTTTTTATAAATCATGTTGGTTTCTGAATGGTATTTAAAAAGGGCAAAATTAATTTTAAATAAATTATTTTTAATGATATTTCAAAGAATAAATAAGGTATTTTTAAGGGAATTATATAAAGAAATGTTTTAAAATTGGGTTTCAAAATAATGTATGGGTTTCCGTAAAGTTTTTTTCACTGAATTATTCCAAGAGCCCTTGACTGATAAAATTTTACATGCTATTCCTTTTTAAATATTTTTTAAAGGGGGTGTTTGTTCTTATAACAAAAATAATTGTAATGAGGTTTTTTTGAAAAAATATTTTATTCGATTGAACACATAAGTGAAATTACCAGTATTCCAATGATTTTATGGTTCTGAGACCAGTTTATTTATGGAATAATTTTTAAAATATCTCTTTTGGGGGTGGTCCATGGACAAAAATACTGGAGCACAAATTTTATAAATATTAATAATAGATTACATGAGTTTAAATTACAAAATCAAATTACAATCCATCACATGAAGAGGTAGCGAATAATCAGGGAGATCATCAAGCTAGTTAATGTATTAACTTTTAAAATATGTCTTATTATATAATGATTCATGATTACAAAGGAGTCATGGGTTAAAAAAACTCAAGAGTGATGGGTTATTCATACTAAACATAGAGGTCTAGTGCAATTCTGGATTATTTTTTACAAATAATGAACATGGGGTACCCTTGGGTATAATTAATGACTGTAGTACTCTTGAGAAAACCTAAAATCATAGAGTTAATAATAGGTTATTGTATGATATTGATTTAGTGATCACACATAGGTTTGTATCAGGTTATGAGATAACCTTAGGGTGTTATGAGATACCTTTATGTTTATTTAAGAATATGTGATATTTTAACAATTACGATTTGAAAAAAATTGATGTTATTGATGATTTATATTCTTCCTTATTTCATTAAAAGAGTTCCACTTCATTAACCTAAGTGGTGGAGGTGAGAGATAGTCCTGATAGTGTTCCAATTAATTACTATGATATGATTATTGGGAATTTTTCCACATGTAGAGATGATTCTTCATGTTGATTATGATATATGATTAGGATGCGAGTGAGTTCCCTCATTATTTTTTATGGGAGTATAGTGGGTTTCTCATTAGTGGTGTCATCTTATAATAGTATGAGATTTAACAAATAAGAATATAGAACGTGAGTTAGTCTTGTAGTGTGATAGACTTCTTAATTTGGATTTTACACTATAGGAGGTAACATATAACAAAAAACTAGGGTTCTATAATTATCTATAAGTTCATTATTACATTCAATTTTGAGGTGTCACATGATGTTGGTTTATATAATTCATATTTTGATCAAAATGAATGTGTTTTCATCATTTATGGTCATGACACAACATGTTGATTAATGAGGTTCTAGATAATAAGGTGGGGGTGACTGGAATGAGTTGTAGGATACATGAGTTAAATTAAACATACATATTTTGTGATTACAAATGTAGTAATAGCATGATAATATAATTACCTTACTGATAATTCTGATAAATTTTCTTTTAGATCAGTGTGAGGATGTTAATGTTGATCTATTCGATATGTATATAGGTGTAGTTTAGTTTATCTTGTAGTTGGGGAAAGTATCTATGATAATTTTTTATATATGACTTACACCCCAACATTCATTGTGGTTAATTAGTTGGATATCTCCAGTGAGGAATAGTTTTATGATATGAGGTAGGGAATAAAAAATAGATTTTTATTTCATGTGGTTGGGCCTCATTTTCATTAGTTTACCCATTTTTATAATGGTATTATATTTTGATTGATAATTTATGTTTTAGTCCCTCTCTATAACAACATGAACTTTTCATACATAGAAATCAAATATTGGTAGATGAATATTTATTACATAACATAATGATGCACTCCAAATTTGTATAGGTCTATTGACTTTTGAAAATTCAATATACAAACATATGGTTTATAAATGTTAAAAATATTATCCCACTAATTTCATAATGACTAGAACCCTTCTTAAACATATCTTACATAGTACCTTTTTACAGCCGAAGGAAAGGAAACATAAGAAAAGATGAGCTTAGATGCTCAGTAAATTTAAAAAGGGAGCTATCAATGAACACTTGAGTATAAAATGATCATGAGGGTATGAAAAAATGATCTGGACCTTTCAAAATCAATCCCTTTATATCATATATCACAATCATAAATCATTTCATTTAAATTGGCATTTCATAAGGAAAGAATCATATAAGAATATGAAAAACATGAGCTATGAGAGCATGAAATTTTCCTAAGAAATAAGGTTTTCCATACAAATAATTATATAAAATCATTTTCATTGTTCTTAGGGATCATTTCAAATACTATCATAGTGGATCATGTTAACATCCCAAATAATCATACTAATAAAGGATATCATCCACGAGTATCATGGTGGAAAAATTCCATTACAAAACTTTGTTCAATAGCTTTTCAAGTTTGATTTATTTATTTATAAATCAATCTTTACTAAATGTATTGGACGGATATATTGGTCCCATCCGACCTTTGTTATAACATGACCACTATCCTTGGCTATAATGTAACTGCCAACCTTCTTTATAACGTCACCACCATCCATGTTATATAACATAACCCACATTCTTTTTATAATTTAACCACCACCACATATTCATAACCATACAGAAGAGTACCAATGATCATAAAACATTCATTATATCATCACATCAGAACCCATTCAATGAAAAAATAATTCATAATAAATATATTAATTCACTTTAACATAACCAATAAAAAATTAATGGATTTTATAAGGATATCATCAAAATAAAAATTAATAATTACGAGAAAGAGTAATAATGGTATCAATGGACTATATACTAATAAAAATTATTATAATCATTGTATTTTTTCCTATACAAAATTTCCTACAAAATATTACTGAATTATTTCATGAGGAAAATAAACCTTCCATGTTGAAAATAAATTTTACAATAAATATATATACAAAATGTTTATTAAATAATTTTATTTAAAAAGAAACATGGAATATTACAAATTATGATTAAAATAATTGAGTGTTCAAGCTAGAGGTAAATTTCATTCAAGTCGTGTAAGTTAAAAGAAAACATTCCTATAAATTTTTTGGTAAAAAGTCAAAAATAACTTTGTTCATAAAATGACATGAATTAACTTTGAAACCTTTTTTTAAAGTGTAAAAAATGTGTAAAAATGAATTTATAATATAACATCAGAGTATTAAAATCTATAATAATTTTTTTTGAAAACAAGTATATGGAAGAAAATGGGTTCGGGATAAAGGGAGAAATGACGTCGGCTTTCCATAAAAATATATTTTCAGTATTTTGGGTACTCATGTTGAGGAAAATTAATTATAAAAATTTATTTGAAATAAATTACAATAGGATAACAAAATAAATTAGTTTAATTTGAGTTAAATCATAATATTTTATCACCAGAAACATATTCATAAACAATCCCAAAAAACATTGTAATTGTAACAATAAAACCATACAACTTTGTTAAATTATGAATCATAATCCAAATTAGAGAAATAACTTTATATATATATTTATATCACATAATATTTATGATATTTATCATAACAGAAATTCATTTATGTTATATAAACCCCCAAAAAAAGAAACAAGAGCTGAATATGGAATTTGTCCCACTGAAATAATAGTGATATGAAAAAATATTACCCTAGGTCCGACTTTGTAGAGACCCGAAGCTTGACATACATAAACATTACATTACTTTTTCGTAATACTTAATACATAACAAAAACAGACACACAAGGATAGTAATAGTTTAGTGTCTTTGGAAACTTAGAATGTAATCTTCTAATCGTGGTGAAAGACCTTCAACATCTCCAATAAAGTTCTTCCCTTTTTTTCTTACCTAAAACCTTTCTTTATATCCTGGGGAAAAGAAAACATAAAAAGGGTGAGATCAAATGCTCAGTAAGGGTAAGCATGGATAAAATAAATCATACCATATACATTTGAACTTAAAAACATGAGCATAATGTTTAAACATCAAAAGCATGAGAAATGACATAAAACATGGAAGTACGTATGGCATAGATCATAAAGAACAATTAAGAATGATAAAATAACAGGGGAATAAAACATGTAATTATGTCAACCATTAAGCACATGTTATGATTTCCATAGTAGCCAAGGCATTGCTGCCAATACCATCTTAGTGGAGAATCGAGTTCACTCCTTGTTCTAGTCATGTATTACTGAACCGGTTTAACTTGTCGTTCCATCCATTTATATCTCATGAGATATAAATCTTTACCCAATGCATTGGAGGGAGATATAGGTCCCAACCATCTCATAATTAAATCATTCTTACTTGTTCCACAAAATAAACTTAAAACATTCTTGATAACCCAAAGAATAAAAAGGGTTTCATAAACATCATCCCATCATTTCATAATCCATATATAACAAACGGACATTTAATCATAAGAAAAGTGAACCATGTAAATTATAGAGACATTAAACTTAAAACATACACATATGAAATAATTTCATCTTAGATGGAAAATGGTTTTGATAAAACATTTGAAATGAATTCTTGAGGAAAATGTCCTTTCTTCTTCAAAATCAATTTCTTTTCACAAAACGTCATGCTATTTTAAATGAAAAGGATTTTGTTGAAAATAGTCATGAAATATTTTGGAAGAAGATTCATGAAAATAAGGCTTTATAAAACTGTAAAAATCCGTTCGTGCCGTATAAGTTAAAAAACATTCTTCTCGTACTTTTTCCGGAAAAGTCAAAAAGTACCTCGTAACGTAAACAAAAGAAAGATTCCTTCCATACAATGTGGTAAAAGTAGAAAAGGTTAAAAATGACTTTAAACATACATGGAAGAAAAGTAAACATTTTAGGAAAACATTTTGAGAACATATGGACATGGATAACAATCATAACCCCAGTAAATACTTACAAATAAACAATCTCAGATAAGAATGAGATTGGAATAATTATCCCTTACCTTATGTCTGATATGTTTCGTATGTATCCTATCCTCCTGTATAATGATTTAAATAATGCCATTGACTTATTACAGAATCATATTCATTGTTATGATATCATATATGGTTTACTTATGACTTTATATTACCTGTTCTTTTGTAAATTCCATGTTAAAGAGTGTTTTGGGTAAAATCGTTTCATTAGTCATCCATGTTTTGACTTGTAATTATTCATATGATTACTTAGATCATGATTACTTAATTCCAGAATATAAAACATGATTTATATATAATATATATTCAGAATATACATATATATAATAGATCGATAAATGGAAAGAAATACACCATTCAGGGAGATGATAGGCCGTACATACGCATGAACACTGTTTTCGTTTCCTTATTGAGTTGAATGGAATTAAGTAGACGACATACATATATATAAATAAATCCAGTAGCATTATAATGTCATATATCTCATTATTATTGCTTATATATACTTTATAATCATTCTTAAATGGTTAACATGGAAAATGAATCTCATCGCGTCGTGGAGACGGTAGTCTGTATGTACGCACGAGCGATGATATCATTCCCATAATTATTGAATTTAATTGGACAGGATGATACTATATATCATAATCATTATGATGTTATAATAACTATTTATAGTTATTCTTTACACCATTATACCCATCCAATTAAGGTGGTTTTGGAAAAACAGATTACACCACAGCATGGAGACGGTATTCTGTACGTACGCATGCGCGATGATTTCATTTTCCATAGGATGGATAGATGGTGAAATAGGGTTGTTTCATACATATAATAACATATCAGTATATGAGTGATACTTATTTTATTACTTAATAATGAAACAACTAAATAAGAAGAAGTATAAGAAGAAATAAAGTTGAAAGAATCGGTAACAGACATTACCTCTTCTTTGAAGCGCCTCTTTGACACCTCCACTTAGGGAACTAAAATTGGTCTTTTAAGAATACCAGGACCTCTAGTATGTTTCTAGGGTAGTGGAGAAGAGAATTTGGCATGGTTTGGCCGAGCATGAAGGATCAAATTGGTGTGAGGAAGGGAGGGAGGAGGTGCCCTTTTATAAGGGAGGAGAGGGGCACCTATGGAAAACTTAAAATTATTAATTTATAATAAATACAACCCCACATAAAAACCTCCAAAAATGACACATATTAGAATATTAGATGATATATGGTTGTAATCTCATCAAAAAATAAAATTTAGACATGTTAGGAATATATTGTAAACATTACCAACTTGATGTATCCTTACATAATCAATTTAATTTAATTTGTGGTAATAACCATCTAAATTTTAAATTATAACAAATATTACTTATTTGTTGTGAATTTACCATAATTGGATACTTTATAACATTTGAGACCATAAAAATTTAAATTTATAATTTGTAAATATTTTTGTGATTTGTAAACAATTTTATAATATGTTATTTTTATAAACTAACTATAGTGTCAATTTTTACACTATTCATTTATTTGAATTTAAATAAAATATATACAGAGGTTATGTTCAAAATAAAAGCTTTAATAGATTCAAAAAAGGTAATATTTATCTAAAAAATTATTTTATCACATTAAATAGTTCATATAATATTTATTTTATTATTTTTAAAACCATTTATTTGGTTTATCTCTTTATAAAGTAATTACTACAACATTATTGTATAATTATTTAATATACTTATTTGTTGCATAAAATTAAAACTAAAATCCTATGATGAATATAAATCTATTACCTTTCACAATAATACTTTTAATCGAATTTATCATCTTAAAATCACCATATTTAAATTGTTATATTTATTAAATTATGAAGGTGAGAACTTTGGCATCATTTAAAATAAACTAATATAAGTGTCATAATCACAATTATAAGACTCCAAACGGTTATATATTATATCATTGGATTATTACGGTATAGATATATACTAAAAATAATATAGGTCAGGTTTTTGGGACTTTTAATGGGTATTATTATTTCAATAAAAACTATATTACTGATTTTTCACTTAATAAATAATTTCTGCATCATTAATGTATCACCATTAATGAAAATTATTTAATCCCTAAAAAATCTAAATAAATTATCATGATGTATATAATTTTATTATATTTCTATAGACTATTCATTTTAGTAGTTTTATGATGTTTATCACTCAATTAAAATTATTATACTTATAAGATTTAAGAGAGTGACATGTTGTCACATTCTTTGGTTTTAATAATAATTAAATTATTTTCATAGTCAAAAGTCCATAAAATGAATCTAATCCGACCCTTAGGTGATATGGGTCTACTTTTAGCCATCCAATAGAATTTTGGCATGTGTTAGGGTAATTTTATAATATTATATTTACCCGTAATTACCCGATTTACCTTTAACTATGGTAAATAAAATTTACCGTAGTTACTATTCATAATTCCCGAAAATAAAAAGTAGCCTATTAACATAATTTGGACCCACTGATTGAAAATATGGAATCCATTATTTTATATTCAATACAAATAATTTTCAGAAATTAAATTAAAATTAATCCTGTTGTCAAATGAAAACGAGTTTTTGTTTAAAACATTGCAAAAGATTGAATTAATTTAACCTACGAATTCAATGTAAAATCAATTATAATGAAATAAATTATATTAAATGGTAAAAATATATTCTATTTATACTTTAAAACCATTCAATATTATAATTTAACCATATAAATTATTGTGATGAAAGAAGTTGTTTTTAATTAAAATATAGCGTGTTTTTACTATTCAACAAAATATAAAAGTTACCAGAATAATATGAAAAATTTATCCAAAGTAAATTTTTATTTCTTGATTCCAAAGAAGAATTTTATTTTTTCAAATTGAACTTATAAGCATGTCAAAAACTATATTTAAAGTGGGTGCACCATCAAAAGGCGACAAAACTGCATTTTTTAAAAAATACTTATTTTACCTGAAAAATTTATTTTGTTCTTATACCCTATTCTAGAAAATGTGTAAGATGAATAATAATGTTATAAAATTGAAAACATAGTTAATACTATTCATAACGGCTAGTTCATAATAATATTATAATAATATATCGTTGTTTAGTAAAACTCGGTATTGCGTACAACACACGCTATCGAGGAAGGTCACGATTGCATGTAATGCAAGCCAAGTCAGGGTTGCGTGTAGTGCACGGCTCCTTTTTTTCTGCATATAAAAAAATACATTGAATACATATATATATACTCAATTATTCGTAGAGTAACTACTATAAAAAACATGAAATTGTGTGTAACACGATCCAGGATTAGTGTTGCGTATACTGCAAGCTAATACGGTGTTGTGTATAGTGCAAGATAATCTTGGTGTATCGTACAACAGAAGATATGAAAGAAATTAAAAAGAATATATATTATAAAATCTTGGGATATTATAGACTTTCTTTGTAAATATTGGAATATCCTGTGTAATAAATATATATTTATTATAAATATATAAAATAAAAATTTAAATATATATCATAATATATATGGTTTAAATATAAACATTGATCACCAATTTGTTAATAATTAATAATAAAATCATTGTTATATGTGATATTATCCCTTTTTCACATTTGTTTTGGTTCGATAGTTTTGGTAATTGTTTTTAGATCAGGATTATAATGACTATATAAAATTAATAAGGATATATTATCACAAACATTCATTATATACATGTTTATAAAAATTACATAAATATTTAGATAGAAAAATGGATTACACCATTCATAGAGACGGTTGGTCGTATGTACACAAGATTATAATTTACATTTTTTTTATTAATAGAATAAAAGAATGATAAATAAGAAATCAAATTTATAGTATTATTATTGTATACTATATATAATATATACTAATTAATTATATCGTTATTACAAAGGATGTAAAATATAATTGAAAAATGAATCACATCACTTCATGGAGGTGGTACTGCCCACGTATGCACAATTGATGTTATGATTTTCCAACAGTTTGGAAGGATAGAATGAAGATATGATTCTATCATTAAAAAAATTATTATTATTTCATAATTATAATAAATAAAAATTAAAGTAATCATAATAACCATCCATAAAAGATGGTGATGAGAAATTAATTGTATCGCTACATGTATACGATTAGCCGTATGTATGCACAAGTCATATTTTCAATTCCAATTTGATGCAAATAGGGTGAATAAATATAGATTCATAATCATAATAAAATTTCAGTATATTTATTAAGTATTTTTATTTTGAAAATAATAAATTTATAGGTAGTTATAGTATAATTAAAAATGAATTGGTATGTTATGGAAATGCGGTATTCTTGGATACAACTCCATTACATATAATTTTAAAGAATAGTAATGATATTTTGGGAATAAAATAACCTATATAATGTGAAAAAAGAATTTTATATTGTATTTATTTAGGGTATGCTCAAGAAATAATGCTCCATGTGATGTGAAGAAGAGAAATGAGGGGTGCTCTATTATAATCAAGGGGAGGGTCAATCATGGTATTTTTTAAAATATTAAATTAATATTGATAAATTTTGACAAATAAATAGATATTAATAGATAATATAAAAATATAATATGTAAGAACCCAATTCTTCGTTTCAGGTATGTCTTTCATTTTTTTGGAGTTTTTGAAAAAAAGGAGTTTCTCGGAATTTTTGAAGTAAATGTCGTGCACTTTCTAAGTACATGCCATGTACTCTTTTCCTGCTCAATGCCGTGTACTGGCCATGTCCGGGATACACACACGGTGTGTAGGGGTGAGGTGGAGGCTGATTTAAGCGTAGTACAGAAATGCCCACTACACGTCGTGTACTCTAAAAGTACACGTTGTGTACTTTCTTTTTTCTTCATTAAACGGACCAGGGACGCGCATGAATGCCATAAATTTCTTCTTCTAGGTTTGGTTCGATCGAGAGACGTCATACAACCACGAATATTCTCCAGATTCTCGAGACTCCATATGTTGGCTGATTTGACTGTTGTCGATTGCGTTGGAACCACAATGGTGAGTTCTTCCTTCTTCTTGAGTTTCATTTCTTGAATCTTCCGCTTTCTCAAGTTATCAAGGTTTCAGTGTATTGGACGTTTTCTTAGATCTACGACGTTCAAGGTAAAATCAGTCATTCTGGTTCAAGTATATCGATCTCCTAGGATCGAGGTAGGTGGTTTGTGCCTTACCGTTCAAAGTCTTTGAGTTCTATGACCAAATTCCACCAGTACCCATGAACATGGTATTTTTTGTTAACCTTTTTTCCCTTGTTGTTTTCCTGCCTTGATTTTATGCTTGTGTAGATGAAAATTAATAATTTTAGAGGATATTTTGTTGTTCTTGGATTTATTTCAATGATTTTTTCTGGTTACAACCTTCGGGTTTGATTCTCCTTTGGATGTTACACATATTTCCATGCCTTATGACCATAGGATGGAGTGAGATCCATAACATGCTTGTTATCCTGTAGAATGTTATCCAAGTAGCTCTATAGGTTTATTTTGGTTAGACAAGTAGCTCTATAGGTGCACTTTGGACTTGTAGCATTATCATGCACTGACTGGAACGGGGCTATGAGAACCTGCTGTTATAGACTATAAGGGATAGACCGAGTGAGATTCCCGGAGAGTCTTTGACACTATAGACTTCAGGAGGGTAGACCAAGTGAGCTTCCTTAGTCAGTATTAGACATTATAGGCCAAAGGGGATAGGCCGAGCGAGCTTCCCTGAGTGCCTTCAGATTTTATAAACTACATGAGGGTAGACCGAGTGAGCTTCCTTAGAGATTCTTACCTTGTTCGATTTCTCTTTATGAACCTTCCCAGGCTAGAGGTTGAATTGACCGAGTGAGCTTCCTCAGAGAGTCTGTGGTACACCTGAGGCTATAGGTGGAATTGACCGAGATAGCTTCCTCATAGAGTCTCTAGACCTTGGGGATATGAGGGTTAGACCATGTGATCTTCCTCAGAGAGTCCCTGACTACCCTAGACTATAAGGGTAATTGACCGAGTGAGCTTCCTCGGAGAGTCTCATAAATTCGTATGACCAAGCCAGAGGGGTTAGGCTAAGTGCACTGCCCAAAGGGTTGTTGTACATCTAGGTTAGGACCAGAGGGGATGGCTGTGGCTACTTTCCAAAGGGTTTCCTATTGTGTTAGCTGTTTTTCATCACTGGTACTATTGTTTGTGGGTTGATTGTTGTTTTGTTTCATATTGTTTACTGCATGCTGCTTTACTGTTGTTGTTTACTTCTTACTGTACTTTCACCAACCATATACTCATTGACTATTTTGGATAGATCATTGGGTGAATGCCTACTTGTATTTAGTCTCAGACCCTGTCTTTTTCATTATTTTTGGACCAAACAAACTATGTTTTTTTAGGTATAGACAATGTAAAGTTCCCTTCGACTTCTGGTACTTGATTGCTTGGAGCAGGAGAGCAAGGGACCAAGCTTTCGCTTGTCATTCTGAGGAGGTTTTTTTCTTTCCTTTTGTACTTGTTTTGGTACGGTGGTGTTTTCCATCATTGTGACATGTTGGGATGCTTTCCTAGACATATATATATCATGTATCATTTTATATATATATATACATCTGTTCTCTAGTTGTCTTTTGGTTTAGCCTCCCGTTGTTTATTGTTGTTGGTTATTTACTACTTCTTCTATTTCATGTTTATTTGTTTCCACTGTTTACTTTTCCAATGAGGGCATAGTTTCTCAACTATCACACCCAAGGCCCACGCTTCTAATTGGAATCATCTGGCGTTTGGGGAAATCCTCTTGAGGCCATGTGACCAACCAGGTATGGGGTGCCTCTAGGTGCATTCCGGAACTGGGACGTTACAATGTGGTTTTAGTGGAATTATTTTCCCTTGATTTACTATTTGGATCCTTTATCCAAGGATAGTATGGATTCGGTACTTGGTAATGAGTTGTGCCCGGGTGTAGCTATCCCATGTACAGGGAAAAGCTATACTACCTCGTTACTGCAATTTTCTGGTTTGGAGATTTTACGGTTGATATGATTTCACCTAGAGTGATTCACATGACTTGCGTTGTTATTATTGTTGGGCTATTAAGGTACTATTTCTGTCGAAACCTGATGAGATGAGGGTATTCCATCTCATGCATCATATAAGCACCTGTAGAAATCAGATTCCATGCATTATTTCCATACCATATAGGGTGCATTAGAGATTGCATGTTGTTGTGATAGACATGGTGTAGATTATGCATGCTGTTGTGATTGATGCTTGATAGAATCTCTGCTACTGCTAGAGGACTGTTGTTATTATACCTAGCTTATATGAACACCAAGTTTTGGTTCCTGAGGTGTTATGGGACCTCTTGAATCGGAAATTATTGGGTCATTGAAATTTTTTTCTTTATATATGACTGTAGGAGATTCCAAGCTTTGATTCGTTGTGAGTATGGGCCCTCGCGGGTCGGTATTGGGCACCTCGTCACTTTTTTTTCTGTGTTTTCTAGGCTTCTGTGCAGTTTCTGAGCTACTGCCCGGAAAAACCTAGAATACACGGCCTATACTTTCTGGATACACGCCGTGTAGTTTAAGGCCATGTCACTGACCGTGTGAGCAGAAACACAGTGTCAGGAAAATAGCTTCTGGAACACGCCGTGTTGGTAAAGAACACACCGTTTAGTTTAGAGCCGTGTACCCGGCCGTGTCACTAACAACATGGGCTGGGGAAGCTCGAGTATAACACGCCGTGTTGGTAAAAAACCCACCATGTAGTTTAGATCCGTGTACCCAGCCGTGTCACTAACCACATGGGCTGGGGAAGCTCGAGTAGAACACGCTGTGTAGTTTTGTCCCCGATACCTGGCCGTGTCATGGAAAACACAGGTCGGTGTTATCTTCACCTATACACACCGTGTTTGTTCGGAACACGCCGTGTAGGGGAAGCCATGTAGACGGCCATGTAACTAAAAACACGGGTTGTCGATACCATTTATAGTACATGACATGTCCCTAGGGAACACGCCACGTCATCTGGGGTTAGTTTGGACCGTGTGGGATAGCTGTGTAAAGAGACTCGGGTGTGGGTTTTGATTTCAAGTACACGCCGTGTGTAGGAACAACACGCCGTGTAGTTTGGGGTGTTACACGACTAGTAGTGGAAGGAGTACACGCCCATGTCAATGGCTACAACGGACAGGCCGTGTAGTTTTTAATACACACAGTATAGTTATGTTTTGTGAAACATGATGTTCTTCCACCAGTTCCCATTTTTTACTCCTGTATTTTCAATACAAGTTAATTCTGATCTAAGGTGTGCTTTTGATCTTTCAGAGCTATGCCTCTGAGACGTCCTCTGGTCGTACGTTAGTTGATGGATGGTGACCAGACACCGGAAATGGCCGATCAAGGACCTCCTGTTGATCATCCTGCTATTCCAGCCTTGGCACCAGAAGTTATACCCATTGCAGGCACTGATACGTAGTTCAGGGAGGACTCCCTGAGGATTTTGGATACTTTTCAGGGAGCACCGCCTCCTGCCCCGTCGATGGCTGTGTTGACGCGGGTTTTCCAGCATCAGCATCCTCCTACATTCTCATGGGATAAAGGACCCCAGGCTACAGAGTCATGGTTCGAGGCCACCCTAACTATCTTCGAGCATCTAGAGATACCCCCTAGATAAGAGGGTAAAGTTGTACACCTATATGCTTCGGGACACCTCCAAGAGGTGGTGGGAGGTGATATCATAGTTAGGATGCCGGCAGGGTATGTCATGGTATGAGTTTCGACGCACCTTCTATGACTACTTCTATATGGAGACCCTGAGGACCGATCGATCCCGAGAGTTTATGAGTCTTCAGCAAGGTACTCTTTTTTTCATGGAGTAATCATCCCATTTTACTAAGATGTAGCGTTTCACACCGATCCTAGTATGTGATGAGTTGTTCCTTGCTAGGAAGTTTGAGGACGGTCTCAGGAAGGAGATCCACTTCCAGGTGAATATCTCCCAGTTGACCTCTATATCCTCCATCATCAACCAGGCGCTGATTACTGAGCACAGTCTGAGGGATTCTAGAGTAGTGAGCTAGGGCGGTTCGACATCCAGAGCTAGTGTTCCTCCTATGGAAAGTAGTAAGCGTCGTAGAGAGTCTTCTCGAGGAGATAGGGGTTTGTGGGATGTGTCTTCTGGTAGCCAGGTTTTACGCTACCAGTGCGGTAGGAGTGGGCATACTCGGCCTCAGTGTTAGAGAGATCCTATGGAGTGACGATCTTTCCGCAAGATGGGACATCTTCAGCGTTTTTGTTAGATCTTCTCACCTTCAACTGGTGGTAGTGGTTCCTCTATGACCCCACGTTCTGGAGATGCTTCGCCAGTTCCCCACCAGTCTAGGAACTGGAGTTCTTCTGGTCGTTTGGGACGAGGTGGTGGTTGAGGTCATGGTGGTCAGTCACCAGGTCATCAGCGACATCAGAGTGGATCAGCTCAGAGCGGTCAGCCAATGGTGCAGGGCTGTGGTGCAGTCAAATATTTCTCCATGGAGCAAACCTATCAAGAGAAGGATCCCGATCCATATATATTTCGAGGTACGATATTATTAGCCCCAGTTTTATCTTCATCTCTTTTCGATACTGGTACTTTCCATAGATTTATATCTATTGTGGTCGCGGAGAGCATTAGGCTTTGTATCTCTTCATCGGCTACTTTGTTGACTATTCACATGTCGTTGGGAACAAGGACATCTAGCGTACGTCAGTGCAGAGAGTTCCCTATTGAGGTTTCAGGGTGTCATTTCTTATGGGACCTCTATGTCCTAGAGATGACATCTTATGACATCATTCTTAGTATGGACTGGTTTGTTCCCTTCTAGGAAGTCAGTGATTTCTATCACCGCAGGGTGAGTTTCATATCACCAGAGGGCGGATCTTTCCTTCATAGAAGAGAGTGGGATGTCCAGGCAGGTAGAGCTGGACCAGAGCATCATGTGCTAGGGGTAGTTACTGCCCAGATTTCCAGTCAATATCTGGATGACCATGGGACTTTGCAGTTAGACTTTCCCCCAGTTGTGAATCATTTCTGGGATGTTTTTCCATAGGAATTTTTAGGTATTCCTCTGGAGCGTGAGCTAGACGTCTCGATTGTTCTTGTTCCCGGAGCGAAACCGGTGTCCATTCCACCTTATAGGATGGCTACACCAGAGTTGGAGGAGCTCATGATGCAGCTGGAGGATTTGCAGGAAAAGGGTTTCATCTGACCCAGTACTTCTCCTTGGGGTTCTACGATCCTGTTTGCGAAGAAGGCAGATAGTACACTTCAGCTTTGTGTGGATTATCGGAAGCTGAACTAGTTGATGGTCAAGAACTGATATCCCTTGTTGAGGACATATGTCCTCTTCGATGAGCTATGTGGATCCCGGGTGTTCTCGAAGATTGATTTGAGGTACGGTTATCATCAATTGAGCATTAGACCATCAGATATACAACTTAAAGCCTTCAGGAGCAGGTATGGTCTATATGAGTATACAATCATGCTGTTCGGTCTCATGAATGTGCCTGCAGTTTTCATGGAACTGATGAACCAAGTGTTCCATCCGTACATGGACTCCTTCGTCGTTGTCTTCATGGACGATATCTTTGTGTACTCTCACACTCGGCACTACCATGCTACACATCTTGATATCATTCTAAGTACACTGAGAGATCATCAGATGTATGTTAAACTCGTGAAGTTCCACTTTTGGATGGAACATGTTCACTTATTGGGTCACGTCATCTCAGATGTTGGAGTATCTTTGGACCCATAGAAAGTGAGAGCTGCAGTTTCCTAGGAGCATCCGAAAAATGTCTTTGAGGTACGAAGTTTCCTAGGGTTGTCAGGATACTAAGATGCTTCATTCCTGACTTCTCGTGCCTATCAGCACCGTTGAAAGGTCTGACAAAAAAGGGGGATATGTTTTTATGGTCATATTTTTCGGAGTCATCCTTTCAGGAGCTGATGGGGAGCTTGACGTCAGCACCGATACTAGTCTTTCCTAATCCGGGCAAGGGCTACACTATTTATAATGATGCTTCAGGTATCGGGCTAGGAGATGTGATTATTCAAGGAGATGTATTCATTACGTAGGGGTTTCGGCATTTGAGGCCACACGAGAGGAATTACCATACACATGATATGTAGTCGGCAGTTGTTGTTCATGCCTTACACTGTTGGAGACACTACCTTATGTGAGATCTCATTGTGGTTTTCACTGACCAAAAGAGTCTCAAATATATCTTCAATCTGCGTGATCTGAATCTAAGATAGCATAGGTGGTTTGAGTATATTCAGTTGTTTGACTTCGAGATCGCCTATATTCTGGGAAAGGTAAATGTAGTGGCAGATGCATTGAGAAGAAGAACTCAGATTCTGGAAGTTTAGGAGGCCAATAGTGAGTGGTAGCTTATGGATCTGTTCTTTGAGATTCTCTTGGACGTGCACGACAGGCATAGAATGATTGTCCTATATTCTGTAGTTGTTACCTCTACAATTCATGATCGGGTTCGGATGAGGAAGCTATTAGATTCAAAGGCCTTATTCATGCGGGAGAGTGTGTCAGGAGGGGACCCTCTTCCTTGATGGACAATGGGAGAGGATGAGATCTTGTGTTTCTAGGGATGCATATGGGTGCCAGCAGACATAAACGAGGAGATGATGTAGGATTTTCATTCCTCAGTTTTGGTAGTTCATCCGGGGGTCACCAAGATGTATCGTGATCTACACCACCTATACTGGTGGTCAGGTATGAAGAAAGATGTTTTTGGTTTTGTTATGAGATGTTCTACTTGTCAGCTGGTGAAGACAGAACATCAGCGACCAGTAGGGATTTTACAACAGCTACCCATTACTGAGTGGAAGTGGAATCATGTCACGATGGACTTCATGACTGGGTTTCGAGGTCGCCTCGGGGGAACGATGTTGTTTGGGTTGTTATCGATAGGCTTACGAAGGTTTCTCACTTCTTGCTGATCAACGAGACCTTCAGTGTTTATGATCTGGGATGGTTGTAAATCCGAGAGATTGTACATCTACATGGAGTTCCACACTCCATTATTTCAGACAGGTATGTGGGCTTTACCTCTCGGTTCTGGCAGGGACTTCAGAAGTATTTTGGTACATAGGACTTTTGAGTACATCATACCATCCCCAGACTGATGGCCAGTCCGAGGGAATAATCCAGGTGCTTGAGGATATGCTCCGAGCTTGCATGTTAGACATTGGAGGGTCATGGGAGAAAAATATTCCTATTCTGGAGTTCTCTTACAACAACAATTTTCAGGAAACCATTCAGATGTCACCTTATGAGGCTTTTTACAGTAGGCCATGCCGATCACCCTTATGCTGGCTGTAGGTAGGAGAGGCAACTCTTCTGGGACCTCTTCTTGTTCAGGAGACCTCAGAGCAGATAGCGTTGATTCGGAAGAGGATGGGTACAACACAGTCTCGACAGACGTCTTATGCTAATCAGCAGAGGTGACCTCTGGAGTTCGAGATCGGAGATCATGTTTTCCTGCATGTCCCACCGAGGTTGGGACACAAGCAGATTCAGAGATAGGGTAAACTTTCACCGCGTTACGTCGGGCCGTTTGAGGTTTTTTAAGAAGTTGGGACGGTTTCCTATCAGTTTCAGTTACCTCAGAGGTACCGGGCCATGCAAGACATCTTCCATGTCTCTCAGCTCCGACGTTACTTTTCAGACCCATCACATGTCATTCAGCCCGAGGAGGTTGAGCTCGAAGCAGATACATCATTTGAGGAACATCCCATATGAATTTTCAATCGCAGTATGAAGTTTCTCTAAGGCTGGTCTATTCCTCTGCTACGGGTGTTATGGCAGCACGAGCAAGTATAGGACGAGACTTAGGAGAGGGAGGCCAGGGTTCGATCGCAGTGGCCGGAGCAGTTCGTGGTTTCTTCTTCTACGCCTCTCTAGGAAAATTTGGTGATGAATTTCTTTAAAGAAGGAAGTTTGTATGAACCCAGATCTTAGTTTCAGGTATGTCTTTCCTTTTTCTGGAGTTTTTGAGAAAAATAGAGTTTCTGGAAATTTTTTAAGTAGACGCCGTATAATTTCTGAGTACATCCCGTGTACTCTTTTCCTGCTCGAAGTCGTGTGATGGCCATGTCCAGGCCATAAACACGGTGTGTAGGGTTGAGGTGGAGGCCGATTTAAGTAGAGTATGGAAAACCCCACTATATGTCGTGTAATCTAAACGTACACGCTGTGTACATTCTTTTTTTATCAAATGGACCAGGGTCGCACCTGATCACCATAAACGTCTTCTTCTAGGTCTGGTTCAACCGAGAGACACCGTACGGATGCGAAACATCTCTGGATTCCTGAGCCTCCATCTGTTGTCCGATTCGACCGTCATCGATTTTGTTGGAACTGCAGTGGTGAGTTCTTCCTTCTTCATGAGTTTCATTCCTTTATTCTTCTTCTTTTTCAAGTTATCATGGTTTGAGCGTTTTGGACTTTTTCTCAGATCTACGATGTTCAAGGGAGAATCAGTCATTATGGTTCAAGTATATTGATCTTCTAGAATCGAGGTAGGTGTTTTGTGCCTTACCGTTCAATGTCTTTGAGTTCTATGTGCAAATTACACCAATACCCGTGAGAGGGGTATTGTGTGTTTACCTTTTATCCCATGTTGTTTTCCTGCCTTGCTTGTATGCTTGTGTAGAGGTAAATTAATCATGTTAGAGGATATTTTTTTGTTCATGGATGTTTTTCCATGCTTTTTTCTGGTTACAACCTTCAGGTTTTGTTTGCCATTGGTTGTTACACCTATTTCCAGGCATTGTGACCATAAGATGGAGTGATATCTATAACATGCTTATTGTACTGTAGAATGTTATCCATGTAGCTCAATTGGTGTACTATGGCTATCCAAGTGCTCTATAGGTGTACTTTGGCCTTATATAATTTTCATGCACTGATTGGCATAGGGATGTGAGAACCTGGTGCTAGACAATAAGGGATAGACTGAGTGAGATTCCCAGAGAGTCTTTGACATTATAGACATCAGGAAGGTAGACCAAGTGAGCTTCCTCATTAAGTCTTAGACATTATAGGCCACAGGGTATAGACTGAGCGAGCTTCCCAGAGTGCCTTCAGATTTTATAGACTACATGAGGGTAGACCGAGTGAGCTTCCTCATAAAGACTTACCTTGTTTGATTTCTCTTAAATAACCTTCCCAGGATAGAGGAGGAATTGATAGAGAGAGCTTCCTCAGGGAGTCTGTGGTATACCTGAGGCTATAGGAGGAATTGAATGAGATAGCTTCCTCAGAGAGTCACTAGAACTTGGGGATAAGAGGGTTAGACCGTGTGATCTTCCTCAGAGAGTCCCTGACTACCCTAGACTATAAAGGGAATTGACTGAGTGAGCTTCCCCTGAGAGTCCCATAAATTCGTATGACCAAGCCAGAGGGGCTAGGCTGAGTGCACTGCCCAGAGGGTTCTAGTACTTCTTGGTTTGGACCAGAGGGGATGGATGAGGGTACTTTATAGAGGGTTTCGTGTTGTGTTAGCTGTTTTGCTTCACTGCTACTATTGTTCGTTGGTTGATTGTTGTTGTGTATCATCTTGTTTACTGCCTGCTGCTTTGCTGTTGTTGTTTACTGCTTACTATACTTTTACCTACCATATACTCATTGACTATTAGGCACAAATATTTGGGTGAATGACTACTGGGATTTAGTCTCACAACCTATTTGGGTCATGCTTTTGGGCCCAAACAGACTATGTTGTTACAGGTATAGACAAAAGAAAGAGCCCTTCGACTTCTGGTACTTGATTGCTTGGATCAGGAGAGCAAGGGACCAAGCTTTGTCTTGTGATGATGAGGTGCTGTTTTTCTATTCTTTTGTACTTGTTTTGGTACGATGGTGTTTTCCAGCATTGTGACTTGTTTGTATTCTTTCCTAGATATATATATATATCATGCATCATTTTATATATATACATGTGTACTCCAGTTGTTTGTTGGTTTAACCTTATGTTGTTTATTGTTGTTGGTTATTTACTGCTTCAGCTATTGCATGTTTATATATTTCCACTTTGTATTATGCCAATGAGGTAATAGTTTCCCCACTATCACACCCAAGGCCCTCGCTGCTAGTCGGCAGCCTCTGCCGTTTGGGGAAATACACTTGAGGCCATGTGGCCAACTGGGTATGGGGAGCCTCTAGGTGGATTCTGGAATAGGGACATTATATAATATGATTATGAGTCTAAATATTCTAATTCAATAAATATTGGGAATTTTTCTATTATAATTTTACACTTATATTTATGTTTTAACCAATCCTTAACTATTTTGATAAATACCGTAATATTAAAGTTTTCTACCCTTTACAGTTTAATAATGTTGTTATAAAATTAAAAAATACACATGAATGATCAATTTTGATTTTAAAAACCATATAAAATTAATTTGTATGAATATTATTTTTTTATGAATTTTATATCAGTTAATAAAGAATTATTTTATATACATACGATTAATTTAATTTTAGCACTATTTATTTAATTTGACATTAAATACATCATGAAAAATGGTATTTAAAATATAATTATTCCAAAATATATCAAATAGGTCTTATAGATCTGTATAATTTGTTTTAAATATTAAATAAATCAAATTATGTCACTTTTAATACTTTTAAAATCATTTATTTTATTTTTCTCTTAATTTCATAAATAATGTATTAGCGTTGTAGAAGAATTTAATGTAATTATATAATTAAAAAAATTAGAAATAAATTTATATTCATAAAATAATATAATATATCTCAAAATAGCCACTTATTATATTTCATATCATGCAATTTCACCTGTGTGGAAGAATAATATAAATTTAAAACTGGGAGTGTCATTTTATAACCATATTTCATTTATATATTATATAATATATTTTCATTTACATGTGATCATTAGAAGACCTTATATTGATCCAAATGCTATAATGATATAATTTCATTCATAAAAAATTTATTTTGATGAAAACATGTTGCCTTATCACTTAGTTTTAACATAGATTAGCCAAATTTACCCTCTACCAAGGTGATAAATTTTATCATGGTTATTATTCATATTAACCAAAATAAATTTTCCATTTTTAGAAAATGTGAAAGTCATAATTCATAATATGGAATCCATATTATCAAATTCAATACCTATAAGTGGATAAAAAATAATTTCAAATAAGTGTGCCAAGTGCGATGAAAATTTATTTTAGAAAATATAATGTTTTTATGCCTAAAACAACATTTATTCTTATCGCATTCTTAGTAAAAATATTAGATCAATGTTTTAATTTTTATTTAGTATATAAATTATAAATTTAATTTAAATAAATCACCCATAGTGATAATATAATTAATTATTTCAAAAAGGCATTGTGCCCATACAATAAGGTTTTCCGGAAAATTCCTTTTCACCTATAATATTTTTTATAAAAAATTAAAAAATAAAATTGATTTAAATTTAATTAATTGCAGTATTTAAAATAAAAAAAGTTACATGGAAACTATTTAAATCAAACAAGATTTTTTATATAGATTTTGTAATGGAATTAGCAATTTTTACTATTCATTGGAAAAACAATCTTCTCAGAAAATTATCAAAAATTCATCCTAAGATAATTTTAATATGAGGATTTCAAAAATGAATTTAATTTTCACTAAATAAAATTTACAAATCATCCCAAAATGTATCATCATATTTTCTCACAAAAATCAATAAATAACTCTATTAATGAAAATGTATTTCTGAAGAATAAAATGACTTTAATATAAATTAAGTGATTATTTACATAGCATATACCAATATACTTATATTGAGTTGGAAATTTATATATATATAATAAATTTGTTAATATTATTCATAGAGATCAATTTAACTAGAAGTTTATAATTATCAAAAAAATATATTATTATAATAGTGTATCACGGTTAATTAGAACATGGTGTTGCGTGTAATGAAATCTATTGAAGAAATTAAATTATTTAAAGAGAAATATTTTTTGAATTGTTGAGGTGTGGTAATCTCCATCACTAAAAAATTAGAATCCTCAAACATTAATAATATTCTTGGAAATATATGGTTTGATATTTTAGGAGTCCTTTATTTAAAAACTATATCATAAAATAGGGTTAATAAAATTTTACCTTAAAAATTAGGAAAGTGAAGTATGAGGGTCACTATATAAATAGGTATCCAAATAGGAGAACATCTGTTGGAAGTTAAAGTAAGTACCTAAAAGGGAGAAATAACCCCCATGAAATAATAGAGAGTGATATATGACATTGAGGGGATGAATTTCAAAATTACAAAACCAATAATTACTGAGGAGCGAAATGTCCAAAAAATCATCCATATTGAACATTACATGAAAAAACATTTTTCGTAAGATCATTTTCCTAGTGTTTTATCATTCAATTAAAAAATAGAATGTGATCATAATGAAACATACTTCCTTGGATAGTGTAATTTGATCCATTAATCAATTTACATAATAAACTATTATACTACTCTAAAAAATTATTATTTGAGAGAAATATTGTTTTACCAGAAGAACTAAAATCGAATTCCAATGGATCAAAAAAATTATATCAAGGTATTTCAATATTATTTATCTATCAATCAAAACAAAAAATTGTTCGCACAAGATAGTTATCAAAATTAATAAACCACCTTATGAAAAAAATTAAACTTTAATTTCCAAAACATCAATTACCACAATAATATTATCATCAAATAATTTTTTATTCTAAGATTCTATAATATACCATTCAACTTACATATTTAAAAATAATTATTATCATTATTCCAAAATAATATTTCGAATTTATTCATTAAAAAAGGTTATATATACCTCACCCCAAATAAACGTATCCCAAATATCATTAACCACCATGGTAAATTAATATATAGTATTGTGACATTGTGAACAGTACGAAAATATCATGGAACAAATTTTAACACTAACCTGGAAGGTAATACTATACTTGACCATCACTATCTCTGAAAACATCACTTTTTTAATGAATCTCTTTTCATATAGTAAGATTATCTATATTCCACTATACATTAGTATATAATTAAGATAACATAAAATCATATACTAATGAAAAAGGTTATTTAAAACTCTATTAAGTATCCAAATCAAATTTCATAAAATAAAAAAGGGGTGTAGATTCATTTGAACATATAATTAACCTTAAACATTTAAACCCATTATGGTATCCAAAACATTTAATTTAACCACACATGAAACCATATATACATAAAAAATTAACACAATACTTATTCCATAAATAAGTTTACAACTATTGGATATTTTTCATAAATCCAAAAATGTAGTACATATATAAAAGGTAACCAAAATATTTTTTAATAGAATAAAAAAAATTCATGGTTACCAATACTATCAATTTCAATCATCTCATTATCAATAATAAATTTTTTTAAATATATATCAAAACCATATAAAAGTTTAACTTTACCTTAATCATGTTTTCTCCAAAAATATCTCCTTATTGATGAATTACTTTTCTTGGTTATTAGTACCATTCATAAATATTTTTTAAAATAATTAATGAAAAACTACTATTGAATAATCCATTATTGTTTCATGCTTTTAAAAAAAATACCATTGGTATAATACCTATAAAACATAATTATTTAATACAAATACATAATCAATTAAATCGCACCACATCCATATTGAACCACTAACTTGGCTTAATCATCTTATTCCTCATCACTTACTTCCTACAATATGAAATATGAATCATGTATTATGGTTCATCAACTTCAATTTGGTCGAGTTTTTTTAATTTTTACATAAGTAATATTGTTAAAATAAACTATACCTTTATTATGTCATTCATTGTTTATTCATCATAGTTGTAAAGCTGTTACTCCTACAACAATGCTGATTCTATTATCATGTTTTCCCCTATGACATCAACATTCATAACTCTAATAATTTTCACATTTAAATAAATTAAACCATCGAGGATATGTTAGGGATACCATTAATCTAATCCATTGTAATATCTAAACTTTTCATTTTTTATCAGAAATTTCATGATTTGTACCCTTATTTTACACACTCAAAACATCCTCTCATTCCACTTAGACATTTATTTGAGTTATTCTTTCAAAATTCTCAAATATTTGGATGCTGAGTCTTCCTTCCAATATAGTCTTCATTAAATCCATTTTTCTCTTATTAAGTATCCATTAAAAAGCACCAATATTGAGATTATTAATAATATAATGAGATAGTTAATTTAATATAATCATAAGAATTCACATTCTATAACATATTTCAATTGGGTTTTCATGTGGAAAATCATTACATTTATCATCACATTCAACATTATAATGATTGAATTAGGTTGAAACTGTTGACTAAAATAAAAATTATAGTATGAGGAACAATAATCATAGTGCGAATCCACATAATAAAAAAAATAATTTAATGAATGTCTAAATCATGACTTACTATTTTAGGACACATTTGGTTTAAAATAGTTCATTCATGAACTTTAATAAAAACATTATGACTCTATCATATACATAGATTTATCCTTTGGATTCTCACTAATGTTTTCGCATCCCATTTTACTATGGTAAAATTAAATTTTCCTTGATATAAACTATAAGGTCCCAAAATTTTCAAAAATAGATATCATATATTTTTAGATGAATAATAATTACATAACATAAATATCAATTATAGAATCCTATAAGTCTAGTTACATTGTATACTATGACTTATAAACATCAAGATCAAAAAAAACTACATCAACTCCCAGTAAATTCTTCATAACTAGAAACCCTTTTTATAAATATTATACTTAATATCGTTATCTATAACATGGGGAAATGAAACATAATAAAGGGTGAGATAATATTCTTACTATGATTAAACAAGGGAGATTTCAATTATCACGTCATCATAATTTCAACATAAGGGTATGATAATTTTAACATAAAATTTGAAAATTATACCATGCATATCGTAGATCTTAATCTTACTTTTTTTCATAAAACATGGATGTTCATAAGACACCAATCATAAATGAATAATATAATTTTATCTATGAGAGCATAAAATTTTAAAAATACATATGTTTGTGGCATACACATAATCATATAATATAATTTCTTCAATAGTTAAGGCTCACTGTTAATACTATCATAGGGGAATTGTTTTAATCAACAAAACTTCATAGCCATCAATTTTCACTTCCAAGATTATCGTAGTGGATAATTTCCCTTATTAAAATGGATTCACTCACCATTACAGACCTAATTATGTCATGATATATCAATATTTAACCAATTCATTGGAGGGAGATATAAGTCCCACCCATCCCTGGTTATTACATGACCACCATCCATGGTTATAACATAACCACAATCCTTGGTGATAACATCACTAAAATAATTGTTTATTACATCAACAACAAACATTGTTATAATATAACAACCACCACATAATAAAGATCATACATATGGGTTCCGATATATTTTAAAAAATTTGTTATAATATCACATTATTACACTTGAAAAGAAAATGAGATCATAAAAATTTCATCAATTCAATTTATGATAACCTGTGGAAAATTAATGGTTTTCATAAAAATCTCATTAATATAAATTGTTTGATATAATGAATGTAAAAAATTTCTTTCATGTTATATATCTTAAAATAAAATATTCTTTTCATTTTTTTGGTAAAAAGTAAAAGTGTATCTATGATAGAAAAATGATAAGAAGGTTAATTTAATCAATTTTTTAAAAATTAAAACATCTGTAAAAAAATTTAAAAAATCATATTAGAATACAAAAAACATTATTTAAATTATTTTAATAAAAAACATATATGAAAGAAAAGGGTTTCTGGGATAAAGTGGGAACTGAGGTCCATTTTACTTAAAAATACTTTTGTTATCTTGAGTAATTATTCTGAATTAAATTAATTGAAAAAACGTATTTAAAATAAATAAAAATAAGATATTAAAGTTAATTATTTTCTTGGGTGCTAAACCATAGTATTTCATTATCTAAAACATATTAATAAACAATCCCGATAAAAAATTATATTGTAAAATTAAACCCATACCACTTTGATATCATTTGAATCAAAATCCCCACGAATGAATTAAAATTATATGGATATTTATATACCATAATTTTCATTTTAATCATAAAAAATTACATTCTTGGGTATTATATATACCACATAAAAGAAAAACCTGGTGAATATGGAATGTTCCCCACTGAAAGAAAAGTGAGATGAAATCCCTTACCTTAGGTCCTAAATTCTTCATACGCATTGGAACCCTCTTTATAATAAATATAATTTTCTTATAAATTTGTAAAATAAACATTATAATATTTATAATTCCCTATATTAGTTGATTATAACGATTTATCACACATTTTTTAACAATTATTTATTTAAATATTTGTCCTTGGTGATATCTTCATCGTTTTAAACATGTGTTTTGGTTAGTAATTTTTTTCCCTTTTAATTTGACCATGGTTATATCATCTGAAGAATTATAATAACAATATAAATATTATATATATTTATTATATAAATCTTTATGTTCATTCATAAAATATATTGATATAAAAATTTATTACACCGTCCAGGGAGACGATGAGTTATATTTTTGCAAAAACTTAGTTCTAGTTTTTCGATGGATGGAACAAATGAAAGGTAAATAATAACACCCCTATAAATAATAATTGTGATATAATATATATAATAAATATTTATTAAATATATCCTAATATACATAAATTTAAAACATAAATGAAATTGGAATCACATACCTTCGTGGGGGTTGTAGTCCCCACATACACACAATATTCGTTATCCATTTCCAACGAGTTGGAAGGTAATAAGGTATATATGGTACTATAATTGCAGAAGTATAATTAAGTTGTAATTATAATATATAAATAAAAAAATTATAATACCCATCTGTAAAAAATGTTGATGAGAATGAATTGTATTTGTATATTGAAATGGTACATCGTACATACACACGAGCAATATTTTCACTTACCACATGATATAAAAATGGTGAATTGGGGTGGTTCAATAATTATAATTACATTTAATTATATTTAATATACTGAATTTTTTATTTTATAATGTATATTATATATTTATATGAGGTAAAGTAATAATTTTAAAAAGTGATCGGTTAAGGTAATTACCTCTTCTTTGAAATAACTCATTTAAATATCTTTTTAAGGGCTATAGAGTTGGCCTTTTTGGAAGAAAATCACCTCTAAAATTTGACTAAGTAAGTTTTGAATTTATTTTTAAAAGGGATTGTCTTGATATAAGTGTCATGGCTGTGTTAAGATGGGAAACAAGGGGTTTCCTTTTATAATTGAGGTGAGGGGAACACATTTAATTTCAAAATATATTAAATTAATATAAAGTAATTTTGATGTATAATTTAATATAAATACATAATACTCTAAATTAATATGATTATGATTTTAAATAATATTAAATAATAAAATTTGGACCTTCATTGATTACATTATTACCCTTATCTTGTTGTTTTCACCCTTCATTAACCCTTTTGAAAATTACTAAAATATTAATGTTTTGTACTATTTATGTATTAATAGTATTACTATAAATTTGAAGAATACCCATAAATGGAAAATGGTTTATGTTTAAAACAATATAAAATTAATTTTTTGAAATATAATATTTTTATGAATTTTATATCATATAATAAGTAATATTTATTACAAAATATCATTAATTTAATTTTTATTACAATTCATTTAATTTGACTTTAAACACGTGAAAGTAAAGGGTTATTTTGAGTATCAATATTTAAAAACATAATAATATTTCATATAGATATATAACATTCATGATATATATTAAATTATTCAAATTATATAACTTTTAACATATTTAGTATCATTTATTTTCATTTTTGTTTATTGGATTATTATTATATTAACATAAGAAAATAATTTAAGGTCAGTATAAAATTTATAAAAATTAAGAAACAATTTATAAAGGAAAATAATTTCATTAATCTTAAAATATATACATATATTAATTAATAACATGAATTTTCCCCAATGTGGACACATAAGAGATATTTAAAACTAAGAGTGTGACATTTTGTAACTTTTATTGATTTAAATATTATATAAGTCATTTTCATGGAACATTGTTTATAAAAAAATTAATTTAGACAGTTTTTTGAAAAGGTTATAATTAAGTTCATCAAATGAAATTATTTAAAAAAAAAATTTGGCTTATCGCTTTGTTTTGAACTAGAATAACCAAAGTTACCCTTTAGAGTGGCGATAAATTTTACCATGGTTACCTTTAATATTGACCAAAAATAAAAATTTTTTATTTACCAAATTTTAACTTAATAAATCAATTTATGGAGAAAATTTTATCAAATAAATTATATAAAATAGGAATCAATTATTATTAAAATAAGTTGAAGAAATGGTGTGAGAACAGTTTTAAGAAAAAAAATACAGTTTGTTAGCATAAAACCATATTTATTATTCTCCCATATCTAAAAAATAATATATTAATGTTAAATTTATATTGAGTAATAAATATATATAATTTTTAAAAATCCTTTAACAATATTTATCAATTTAATTTATTATGATAAAAAATCATTTCACGTATAAAAATAGTTTTTTAAGGAAAATATATTTATTAAAAATAATTTTTCTTTTCTAAATTCAAACATAAATTCAATTACCATGGACATAATTGAATTATTTAAAATATAAGACAGATTTTTTAACATTGAAACTATTTTAAAACAAAATATAAATTTTCACATACATATTTCAATGAAATCAACAATTTTTAACATTCACTGGAAAATCAATATTTTATGAAATTTATAAAAAATTCATTATAAGATAATTTTAGTATTATGATATAAAAAATAATAATATTTTTATAAAAAATATTTCTAAAATTTCTAAAATTAATCATAATATTGTCTCACAAAAATAGTAATTCTTCATGAAGAAAACATATTTTTGAAGAATAAAATGACTATAAAAAATGAATGAATATTTACTAAGATGTTATCAATAAGATTGTATTGAGTATAAAAATTTTAAAAAAATATAAAAATGTCTTCAATAATATTCATACCCATCAATTTATCCACTATGTTATAGCTATCAAAAATACTAATAATTTAATAGTCTATCACGGTTTTTTAAACACGGTATTTTATGTTATGAAATACATCGATAAAATTAAATTATTTTTAAATACATATTTTCTAAAATATCATGGTGTAATAATATTTGAGTACAGTTTTTATCGATCCTATTATGGGTTTTATTTACGATTACATCGACTTTTATTTCTAATTGTTTTTTTCTTGATATCATCATTATTACTTTTTCTATTTTTGGTTTTTCTAATTGATAATGATTGAGATGACTCGCAAGATAGGTGGACCTCTAATGATAATTTACTTATGTACATAGTAACAACTCTTGATGATAGAATCTGTTGATACATGATTGATTTTTTGGTTTACCACATTGGTCCATGTGGATATATATGTATTCGATCATGGATAGAAGAAACTAGACTTAGATGGGTAATTGTTGTATCAATATTTGAACTGTGTGTCTTATGTCCATGATGAAATGTATTTATGACTATGTATGAGATAGTGATGATTACATTTCTTGGTGAGACAAGTTTCAATCAACACAATGTTTCACTCACCATGGACTAGAACTTGAATCCACTTGATCACTAGAACATAGCTATTCAAGGTGAGTGGATAATACCTATTTGGTTATTGGAATCTCTCCATATACACATACATTACTTGGGTTTTGATATATGTTGGTAGAACATCATGTCTTAATTTCAATAGTTAGTATCATCATTGTGTTGTAGAACTGGCTTGGGATATTTAGGGAATCACACGGTAAAGATTCACAATTAGATGAATAGAGAGTTTCGATAAAGGGATTTTTTAATTAGTTATAGTATATATTTATTTAATGAGGGACACACTTTGGTATTTTTTTTATTTCAGAATTATGGGTTATATTTATTATACTACATTTTTTATACTTTGTTATGGATTTTAATATCATTTATTCTTTTTTTCTATATACTAGACAATAAGGTTTCTTATTAGCACAATATTGTTTTCCACTAGTTTAGGGTATGGCTGTTATGTAGATGTTTCATGGTAAACATTGTGTAGATATGACCATGAAGCATTAGTGAAAAATTTGACTATATATACTCTCCATTATTTTTTTAAATTCCTTCCAATTTTTTGAATCATTTTTAATAAAGGGAAGAATATGTTAGTTGATGTAGTGACTCTAGCTTGGTCCGTGTTCGGGTGAACATGACCCGAGTGTAACATGATGGATCATTTAACATGGATTCTATATAAAATTGCCCAAAGATCACTAGTTTTAGCTCACTAATAACTTTTTATAGCTAGTATGGAATGTTTTGGGCACCATTTCATCTTTGTATTCATTAGGATCGTGTTCAAAGCTATTTTACTCTCCAATAAAAAATAATTAATTGGAATATAATAATAATTTAGGAGGGTTTTTTCTACGGTTCAACAACTAATTATGTCAACTATGTATTTGAGAAACAACATCATGAACAAGACTATATTATTGTTGTCTCTGCAATATAGAAGACACCAGGATCCAATAACTTATTCTTATAAGTATTATATATATATCATTATAAATTTAACCACCCCAATTAACTTTCTACAAATTGAAATAGAGTATTAAATCCTTGGGAAATGTAAGAAACATTTCATTAATAATGGACCCACAACCCAAGTCTTATTTACCAATATCCAATGTATAATTTGCCTGTATTTGTTTGAAACATATCTAGTTATTGTTCATCACAATGATACAAAATGGATTCAATTTGGCTACCCCCTATTTTTATGAATTGAATGAAACTAAACTATGGTGGTTTTATTTCCGAACAAAAATAAACCCCATCAATTTGTTTACATTTTCATGATTAACTTATTAGATAACTCAATGAATTTTTGATACAAGGAAAAATAAACCTTGTTTATACATATAATCAAAAAATAAATGACATACTCATGGTTTTTTATTATATAAGGTTATGATCATGTAGCCTTAGGTCAAACATAAAACCAGTGATGAAATATTTTTTGAACCATAGAAAATGAAATTTTAAATTAGAATAGAGATGATTGGGGATAATAATAATTTTTTATAATACAAAGGATCAACCCAAATCCAATATATTACACATATTAATCCCTATATCAGTCACTAATGTTCAATTGGGGGTCTCACCTGATGTCAATCTTGCATCCCCATATGATAGAGGCTACTATTTAATAATAAAATCCTAATTAATTAACATGTGGATAATGTACCCTCATATCATAGAAAAAATAGTGTAAATAACTACAAATATTCCATATCAATAATAAAATTTCATATAAACAACAAAAACAAAATTTTATAACAATTGTTTTGTGGAAAAATACAATCATACATCCCAACTAGTCACCCACTAGGCCAATCATATATATAGTGAAAAAATCAAATAAATTTAAATACAAAGAGGATATAATACCATCCCATAGACTTATTTCATACTCCCCTAAAATATCCATGATATCAATACTGTTTATAAAAAATTGTCACTTTATTTTACTTATCTTACAAATAGTAAGTCTATTTGGGTACCCATGTTGCATGGAAACCCGAAGATGGTGTGGTTAAATCATAGCTGGACACCACAAATAGAATCCCTAACATATAAAATATTGTAGAGTATGAACATGTGATATGAATAGACATAAAATAAATAAAATATAGTACTGAAAATAAATAATTTTAGTAAATCATATGGTTCTATGGTTACAACCAAAACTGGCCATACCAACATCATCTAGTGTTAGAGTATATCTCAACATAAAATATTCCACCTAGGGGGTACCATAATTCACCATGGAATCACATGAGTGACACGTAAGAGAAAAAAAATGTCCTTCCACATAACTATGATAATGTCATCCACCCAGGGGACCCATGTTCGACCTGGAAAATTTCATTCTTCCAACCACAATAGGGGTCTCAATCGCTACCCAAAACCAATATGTCCACCACTAGTGGTGGGGGGTCAAATACCCTACAAAAAACTAGCATATAAATGGGGTTTAAATCACCTATAACCTCATATAATATTTACCCAAGGGTTATCCAACCCTAGAACATCATATAACATACACGCATGGGATACTCTCTCCCTAAAAGCATCATAGAGAACACAATTGGGGGGGGGGTTACATCTCTTATCCAGAATAGGTATCATGCCTCCATTAACTAGTGATAATATCCCACCACTTGTTCATAGACCCTCATCTCACAAATATGACATAAACCAAGGGGGTTTCATACCTTACCCAAATCCAGGTACCAAGCCTCAATTTCTCAAGGAACATATACCACCCTGATTATTAAAGTTTTATTCACATTTATCACACACACGCAAACACACACACACACACACTCATATGTAATAAAATATCTAATACACATTGTGGCCACAACGAACCCAATAACATCAAATTTTAATGCAGGGATTTCATCATTCCTGAACCCATATCATGTATCTTATGTTTTATTCTTAGGTGCATAACTCATCCCTATTACTAAAACCATGATAGATTATCCCATGTGATCCTTCGATTCCAAGGTGAAACCCAAGATATATGATACAGACTCCCCTCATTGACCCTTCTCGGGGGTCAATATAATATTGGGGAACAAAATGAGTTCCTCTATATCTCATTTATACCTAGAAAAATAATATGTTATCCTCTATCTCATTCATTGTGTTAAATATATGGATTGTTACATAGAGGGAATAATGTTTTTCATCACTTCAATGAACACATAATATCTTAATAGGCCGTGTATGTAAACCCTATCATCATCACCCAAAAGGTATGAAATAAATTCAACATATATAAGTAAACCATGTGAGGTCAGTCTTCTGGAAAACATCCTTTTTGTATCCCAACCCGAGGAATACCCTAAAAAATCACATTCCAGTGGGATAGAAACAGACCACCAACTCTCTACTCAACTCTCATGATGTCAATTATGTATTTAAAGGTTCTTAAAAGCCCTATCACGAGGACAATCATCCTAATCCATCACTAACCTCTCCACAAAGGGAACCATGATCACCTTTCTTAGGTCCAATTTTTTTCATCTTATTGGTACCCCTGCATGGTCTTTGTACAGTATGGAATGTATCTATAATAATTCCCCTAACCATTGGTGGCAAAAGAATAAACAAGTTTTTTAGGGGCCACTATGGCCGTTGATACATTTTTTTATACATAGGTATCCACAAAAAATATCTAAACATTAGGGTTTATCATAAATACATTTTGAGGCCACAAATTCCAAGATATATAAACACAAAACATACACTTAAGGACATTTTGAAGGACCATCGCCCACATACCAATCTATCCCTTTTATGTAATCTCACCAATCACCTCCCCTAATTTTCCAAGCCTCATATCACATCCCAAATAATTATCAAAACCCATAATTTCCAATTAATTCAATTATAATTGTTTATATATTGTTTAAATTTATTTCATATAGTAATATTTGAAAAATGACTCATTAAGACATCTATCTAAATTGAAACAATGACTAAACACACATGGACTATTTATTGAACACCCCTAAAACCATCCCAAGGAAAATGTCAATCAATCGACACCCGAACAGTCGCTACCGTTGTTCACAATTTCATAAAAAAAATTAATAAATGTGATTTGTACCTATAATGAAATAGAAAAAGATTATGTGTGTTCATTGTCATGGAAAATCCTATAACTCCACTAATAAAAGGAACCATCATTTTTGGTATTATTACACAATGATATGATGGAATAATCAATGAAACCCAATATGAAACCATTAAAAAAGTAGGAAATAAAGGGATGAGATGAAAAAATCATGAGAATGAAGGTAATAACATTGAATTTATATATAGATCCATTAAAAAACTCATATCCACTAGAAAATAATTTAGTACGAAATATTATGGTGCTACTTTGATCCGCCCTAGTATACTCCTGTGATAGTGGCTGAAAACAGGGAGAGGAACATAAAATTAAGTATGGAAAAAACACTTCATTATTTTTTATATATTGTTTCCAGTAAAAGAGTTAATCACATGATCTTAAAAAACACTATAAAACCATTTATCATATACTATCATGGGTGAAATACACTCATATATTTTTTTTCTTGGTTTACCAAACCTTTCACCAATAGTGCAACTCCCTTAATGAAATTTTGGCACTGCAAATGATTTTCCTTGCATGGTGTCCAGTAGTTGTGTTTAAGATGTGTGCCACAAACCTAATGAATAAAGAATATCCATGATTTTATCTAATTTAGAGGTAACCATATGGTGGATAAACCCATTATAAATATCCAACCATCCTCCCAAATCTTCTAATTAGCACACAAGAACTAATAAAACCTCCTTGGACACAATCCATGAAACAAAATATCATTGGGATGATCCAACCCCAAGAATTAAAATTCAAATAAAAATTATTAAAAATACCATACTCCAAGATAATGATTAAAATTCATTATGAATTTCCTAACCCATAATGATAAAATTAATTAAAAAATCTACACCATAAAACTTATCATCCTCGATATGTTTATGTGTCCTTATCCATCAATGTAGACCTAATATAGTTTTCAATTCACCACTACCTCGGTGCATATTACACTAGAATTCCAAAAAAAACATTAAATATTCAACTCTAAACACCCAATAAAACTATTATTAGGAGGTTGAGCTACATTCTCACCAGAACATATAAAATATATATGGTTCTCAACTGATATTATCTATCACATGACACTAATGCCTCATGAACTGAAAATTATTATTTTTCACTGATCCCCACCATATGACATAGGTTGTAAAGTATTATCCCATTATATGGTTCTCACCACCATAGTAATTACCTATCAAAACTCACATTCAGTGGTACAATAACATTTATGATTTTTATTCTGTCTATTCTCACCCAATATTAAAAAAACATTGATTAGTCCTCCTTTGGCCATCAGTTCCCGAAAATGCTCTGACTCACCCACCAACATGACATCACATTTTCCAATAATGATTTGGACATCCCTATAGGAAACTTGATATTTACTTGAATCTACAATAAATTCTAAATATGACACACATTGTAATTTCGTGGTTGCATCCTTAAACAAACAAAACATTCACCGTACTCTCATACGATCACCAACACGGATCTGATCCAAATCAATTTCAAATCACAAACAAATCTTAATAAATCCTAATTACAATTACTATAAACCAATAAACACCACATCCCATTTGGAACCTAGTATTTATTAAGGAAACAAATTAAAATTGATCCATCTACACAATAATATCATGGTTTCATCATGGCCATCCACCGACCAGTCTCACTGCACCCATGACTCTAAAAACTTGATATTCATGCACTCATGATCGATAATATGATCACCAAAATAGTATAATCATCATTATTTCCCTTTTGAATGAAAATATAAATCTATATATCCCATTATATATCGATTAAAACACATTTTAACTAGATGTTATTGTCTCACTCAATCTTGAGTGCGATGGAAAAACATCAATCACTAACCATTACCCACTTATAGGAATGTCCACCTTAGAATCCATTGAATATCCTTCCATAATAGGGGAAAAAATTCAATGAAAATTGGTTTTCTCCAAACTATATGGATTCAATTACCCTTATCCTTGGAAAAAACACCTGAAAAATTCCATTTCACTTGAGTGTATCTCCTCTAGAGAAACACACCCCTATCATGTTAACCAATGATATAATCCATCCAAAATTTCATTATCCACTACATAAGTAACACCTCTTATTATCAGCCAAAACCACAGACCCCTAATAATATAAGTGCATCATTAAAACAAAAAATCCTTAAACATCACATGGTTAATCACCAATCCACTACCCAAAAAGGAAACATACATACCCAACATGAACATTCCCTTACAAATCAGGATTTTATCAAAAATACACAAAAAATGTAACACCTATCCTCCAAAGGTAGTTTAATCTAATAAGAACACAATAAGAGGTTCTTGATCTTTATAAAAACATTTATCTTCCAAATATAATGGGTTTACACTCTCATGATACCCAATTTTATATCTGAGTACAAAATCACATGAGTCACCCATCATCAAATATAGGCTCACATGGCTAAAATGATAAATATGCGCCATACACATGTTAGCGTCACATATCCAAAATAACTATTGTGATTTGATTCAAACTAACTTGATGCATATCACACATGCTTTGGTCAACCACATGACCATTCTCTACTCGTCCATTCTCAATAAATATGAGGAATCTATTAATTCTCTATCTTTATAAGATCCAAACATTAATGATCACAAAATAAAACCTAACCACGGACCAAAACCGAAATAAATATGTTTGGGGATACTACTAATCCCTCCCTCCAAAACCAAACCTTAAAAACAAAAGAACATTTAGTGATTTATATCATGAATTCTCAATGCATCTCCATACATATACTATATCTCTACCAAAACTTATAATGCATTAATCATGTTGAATAAAATCTTATTATGACTCCCATAAATAAGAAATATCATAAGTTTGGGCTCACCCATATCCCAAGATACCCTCACATATCACAACTCTTATCAATAATAGCAGGAAATCATCTTTATACTTAATAAGAACACACGACTCACCAATATACCGAGTTTAAATTAAAAGGAATTAGACTCTATTACCTATACCAAAAACCATGTCTCACATAGGCCACAAATCACAGGGATTCACCGAAACTTTTGTCTCAAACATCATAAGGAACCTCTTGTTTCGACACACCAACTATAGCGTTCACAAATATCCATATCATGAATCAGATTTCAAATCACCACCTCTCCTCAGACACTTATATTCATTGAGAATCCGAATATTAGACTAAACCTTATGAATAAAGTAATATCAATATATAAATATAATGAAATCACCATAAGAAAATTTTTATTAAAAAAATAATTGAAAAGTTGTTCATTTATGTAAAATTTTACTATAAATATTTACAAGAAAACATCACACTGGTTTTTATCGAAACATTATAGAAACACAAAATGTCATAATCACCCACAAGTAGTTCATAAATAATTAATCTAATACATATTTTTATCCACTCTGGATCGCTATAAAGACCTTTTAAAAATGGATTTTATAGTCATAATCTAAGAATATCTCACTATATGATACACATGAGATGTCATGTCAAGAATTAACTTGCACCACCCTAAAATTGGACCACCACTAAACCAAGAACCAAATCCAGCCTATAGTAAGGTTTAAACAGTTTCCTCAATCCACATAGGATGAAAACTAGTGTCTAGGTTTCAAGAAACAAAACATGTGAATTATTTCATCAAAATGAACCATCAAATGGGTATGTGCCAAAAACAAAACATATCCTTTCCATAACATGGAAATTAATGCCCCCAAAAAGAGTGGTCAAGGACAATATAGTGAAAATTTAGTGACAAAAATTAAATCCCAAACCCAATAACAAAAATATGTATAGGTTATCACAAAAATAATATCAAAAGTGATTGTCTTATATGTATATATATATATATAATTATAAATAGGTATGGGATGGATGCCGAGTAGGAGATACATAACTGAACAAAAAAACAAATATGGATAGCGTCTTGGTGTGACATGAGTTTTATATTTCATATTATGCCACCATCCCCTACCCATGCTCCAATAACATGTGTTCCTATCACCTTATTTCATCCCATTTTTTTACTCTAACCTTCAATGAAATGGTCTACATACACCCATTAGGTGTATGTAGGTTTTGGGAAACACCAACCTAGTAGTATCCCACCAATTGTTTCATTAATAACTTTTTTTTATAAAATTTGGTGTTTGTTAGTTAGAATAAAAATCTACGAAAATATCCATTTTTTATTTTAGAATCAATTAGAGATAATAATATTTAAAAAAATCAATTCAATAAAACATGCATTTGAAGGAAATAAAACCAATCATCACACTTTAATAATTTAATAATAAATAAATATTTCTTTAAATAAAGTATTCCATCAAAATACACCATGGGAGAACCCTAATTAATCTAAAGTTATAGAAACTCTAGTTCCTCAGATAAAATTTTGAATAAATGTGTAAATACCCAGAAATTAAATGTAATTTTTTTTAAATATATAGGAATTTGATGAGACTACGAGAATTGACGGCGCATGACTCTGGGGCCCAGAGTTCCCGGAATGAATTTTTGAACATCTTTTTGCGAACGTTCTGTAAACGTGGGAGCGTGATTTTCTAACATTTGAACTAGTGCACGAAATTAAAATCTTAGGGCACAGTTGAACTCGGAGCAACGATTTTCTCTTAAGGAGACATTCACCTTGATGACAGTGGGTCGAGAGTGAAATATAGTATTTGGGTTTTTCGTGTAATAATAAAATAAAAAATAAATGTGTGTGTCATTTTTTAATTTTGTTTGCAACACCCATGTAGGTGTTGATAGGAGGGGTCCACTAAAAGAAAACCTTCATGTGGATGTTGAGGTGGGGGACCACCAGACATTAACCTCTCAAGAGATGTTATGGTGGTGGAGACCACCCGATCCATAACATCCCATGAGCGGTTATGGTGGTGGGGACCACCAAGTACTAATCCCACCTTTTAATTGAGAGAAACTCTCAACCCCCCTCATTAATGTGGAGGAGCCTCTTAACGTACACCACATTAATTGTGTTAATGCACCACATTAATTCTGCCAACTCTCCATTAACAAATTAATCCTTTTGGAATATTATGCCATTGACTTAATAGACATTATAATCTATTATCTTTGGATTCCTTTTCTTATTGGGTGGAATTTGGGGAGAGGAGGAACTTGGGAGAATGCTTCCAATGAAGAAATATCCACTGAAGAAGAATGCCGATGAGGAATGCATTTGACTATGAAGAATGACCTTGACTTATACTTAATTCCTAGGAACATCCTACGATGTAGGACGTGTTTATCTACAACGAATCGACGTCCGCCTTTTTGCATCAACATAAATCAACAACGAACAAGTAGGGGGTTAATGTTGTTTGATTATCACATCACAAGTACCCCATTTTTTATAATTGCGGGTTGCGAAGAATCTTTGTGGGAGGTTTTGATGTGCTTTGTTATTGTGAACCTCTTGATACAGCTCTAATGCAGAGAGTGTGGTCCAAACTAACATGGTCCGTCCTCTCTGTAACACTTTTGTTGTTTTACAATGTTCTTCAAAACGGAGGAAGTCAAGGTAGGAGACGAAGGCGATGAAGGAAACACTGCCGCCACATGCAGAATTCGCGACCCACGCCGCCCCCGCGGAACTCCGGCCTTCCTGCCAAACGGCCCCCTCACCACCAATGACCGAACAAGCCCCAATCCGTGCCATAACCCAGCCACGCCGTGCCCCGGCAGCGCCGCACCCTGGTCGCACTGCACCTCTACCTCCCGGGCCTCCCGGCTGAACTGGCCCACGGCCGAGCCCACCCTGGATGAGCCATTTACCTTCCGAGCCACCCTGGTCACTCCGGCATCCCGGCCGAACCGGCCTCGGTTGTGCCACCTGCAAGACGAACCGGCCCCAGTCGCGCCACCCCGGTCCCCGGGCCGAGCAGCCCGAGTAAGGTCCATGTGGCCCTCCTAGACGAACCGGCCTCGTACCCCAGGACAAGGTGCCCGAGCCACGCCCTCCGGGCCAAAACTCCCCCACACCGATCCATGGCCAGTCCAAGCCCTCGTTGCCGGTCCGCGCCCTCTTGGCTCTCCGTAGACCCTCGCGGTCGGCTGGTCAGGGCCGAGTGGGTCGGGCCGAACCCAACGGCTGGGCTAGACCCAACAGGCCTAGCTAGACCTAACAGGTCAACCTGGGTCGAACTGAACCAGGTCGGTCCTACCTGGTCAGACCAAACCCGGGCCCACTACGACCCATTTACGCTCCTTCGACCATATCTTTGGCACCAGAAATCTATTCAATGAACCTTCAACGGCGTTGGAAATCATCGAGTGTGACGGACCCTTTGAGTATAACACACTAGATATTGGGGAATATTTGAGATACAATTAGGTTGAATCATGTGGGAATCCAATTGGGTCCCCAAGACTCAAAGTCTAATAACCCACTGACTGGGCGTCCGATTGACACGTCGTCTATAGTGTTGAGGGCACTATGATGTGGCAGACCTTTGAGGTACTTCTTTGTGGAACTTCATGAACGTTGAAGTATTGACCCACAGCTCATGGGGAGGATCCTCCTAGAGACGAGCGAGCATAGTGAGTAGACCTAGTAGTTGGATGAGACCTGATGATTTCTAACCGTTTTGACTCAGAGTGACTCTACTAGCCCAGTGGGGAGTGCCTTGGTGTCATGGAGGACCAACAGTGGGGAGCTCCTTGGTGTCACGATAGACCCACGGTACTCGACAGGAAGAGTACCTTAGTAGGCTATGATGGGTAGCTCGCTTGGTGATGCAGTAGACCCATGGTGGGGAGTGCGCTTGGTGACGCAGCAGATCCACGGTACTCGACACATGGAGTACCTCAGCAGTAAAAGGATAGTGGGAAGTGTGATTGGTGTCGCCGCAGTCCCACTTTACTTGATAGAGGAGGAGTTCTCATAAAGCTGAGGTTTCAATTATGTGAATGGAGATGTTTCTTGATACTACCCCTAGAATAAAATCATGGTTTAAGCAGAGTCAATTTTTCTGTGTTTTCCTCTTGATTGAGATGGATAACTTGATAACTCAGGTATATGTATTGGAATATTACTAAGTAGGGTTATCTATTGATTTCATTCATTGTGATTTATCCCTAGTGGATTTTGTGAGACATTGAGGGTCTCGGGGTCCCTATTGAGTGCCGTTATACTCACCCTTGCACGGGCTATGCCCGCACCTTGTTTTGTTGGATACGGACGATAGACAGTGCTTCCGGAGGCTGAGAGTACAAGGACTAGACGGTAACTGGAGGTGAACCATGTGGTGTGTCGGTACCCGGAGGCGACAGATAGACGTGGAGTGCGGAGGAGGGGATTTGTACATACCCTTCAGGTAGGAACCTCGGGGGACGATCCAGTAGCAATCTTTTCCATTCTCTTCAGTTTTATTACATTTAAGTTGTACTTGTACCTTTACTGTTTCTCTTGTATAGTGGCCCCTATTACTTTTAGCACTCTTTTGTTATACGATTTACTTTGTGTTTCAACCTGATGTGTTCTATCTTTTATGTGTTTATACAGGTTATAAAGGCTATGCCTTCCTAGTTTTAGGGAATGACACATTCTGTGCTAGTCTCCAGCCCCTGGCCCAAGGATGGTGGGCTACGAGTACTCGTGACATGAGCCTCGGGGGACGGGTCATGAAAAATTTGTATCAGAGGTGTTGGTTCTATTGCAGAACTAAAGACTCTGATCTTTTCTTGTGAACCAATAGTGTAAAGTGTAGTGTGTGTGGTTTTTAGTTCAGGGAGTCCAGTTTTGGTGCGGCGGCTGAATTATCCATACACCAAGACCCTGAATTCTAATTTCTGACTCGGTGCATGAAAAAACTGAGTGTGTGTGTGTTTTCAAAAGTATTCCTTAATTCAGATAACTAGTTCATCTCACTAGGTATTACTTTTAACCGTAACACACCAGTTTCGTTCCACTATACCCCCACACAGACATCCAGATAGAGTTTCCAGACTTCTACATACTGATATCCCACCGAGTGACGAGGCATCATTGTAGGTCCCTTTTCTAGTAGAGTCCCTAGTGGAGGAACCAGCGGTACCATTCCCCATTGGGCCACCAATTCCATAGGCCCCAGTAGCATATGGTACCCGCTTCTTGAGCACTTTGAATGAGTTCCAGTGCCAGAGGCCACCCAGGTTCAGGGGAAAGATTGACCCATAGGCGGCTGAGGATTGGCTGGAGGCTGTGGTGAGATTTTTTTGACTGGTAGATACACCAGCTGATCTCATGGGGATTCTAGCTGTAATCCTTTTATAGGAAGCAGCAGGAAGATAGTGGAGCATGATGCTCAATGTTCCCGACGAGTTGACGCTTCTCTTGGTAGACTTTGATAGCCTAATTCGGGCATAGTTTGTCCCAGCGACTCTTTGTGCAGTGCGCATACATGAGCTTTTTCATCTGCAGTAGGGTAGCATGATTGTGTCTCAGTATTTAGCGAGGTTCACAGAACACTCACTTCACTCCATCCATATTTTGCAGGACCTTTTCATCAGGGCCTAGACCATTGACTAGGGTATCATGCGGGAGATCATGGCTAATATGATTTCACTCAGCATCCTGACATATTAGGAGATGTTAGAGAGCCCTATTGGTGGATCATTTCCTTGCCGAGAAGTCACCATATGTGAGACCCACTACCAGTATTCACGTAGCGGATTCATCCGCAGTTGGGAGCAGACAGATGTCACAGAGTTCCAAGAGGACCAGACCTATAGGTGGATGAACACATGAATAAGGATCGGTTGTGCGGGGCACCCGAGACAGAGCTATTCATACCAAGAGTTGGCAGTGTTACAGGTGTGGCAGGCATGGACACATGGCTCGTGACAGTCTGACCCTCTGTTCAGATGATCAGCAAAAAGTTAAAGAACTACCCAGGCAGAGACATAGATTCGACTGATGAGGTTCGTGGGGAGTAGGAATACGTGTCATAGGCGCTATTCGTGCAACTGTTTGTGGGTGATGATTCGAGATTTTACTGCCAAAACCAGCAGGAGGTCCACCCCGACTGCAAGGGGAAGGAGGACATGGGAGAGCACAACTCCATGTAGTTGAGGCTTATAATCACGACACTCCAGAGATGATATGAGGTATAGTCTATGTCTATTAAACCACAGCTGGAGTACTTATAGACACATGTGTCGGTCAATCTATTATTTCCACTGCCCTCGTTCGGATATTGGAGATGCTGATAGAGTCGTTGGATCGATCCTTACAACTAAATACTTTTACGAGAGAATATTTGACGATTACGCACTACTGTCAGCAGTGCGAGCTTACTCTAGGAGAAAATATCTTCATCTTGGATCACCTAGTAGTGGAATCAAGTCCTTACAACGTCATCTTGGGTATGGACTGGTTATCTATAGTCCATGCATAGATTGACTGTATAAGGTGCAAAGTGTGTTGTTTCCCCACGTATGGGACCAGGTTTACCCTCACAAAGGAGTAAGAAGCCTTTACAACACAGGATGGACTTGCTAAGAGGATATTTAAGACAATCACTCATCAATTTTCTAGCCTTACAAATAGAGCTCTTGATGTGGAGAGTTTGATCTGTCCTGTAGTGGTGGACCAGAAACTGGATGATTTCCCTAAGGATGTTCCTCTCTACCTCTTCAAAGAGAGGTGGAATTTTACATTGACTTGTAACCAGGGACGACACTAATATCTATCCCAATATATCTTATGGATCCCACAGAGCTTTGTGAGATTTGGGTACAACATGAGGACTTTCAGGGGAAGGGATTCATCTAGCCCAGTGTTTCTCCCTGGGCAGCCTCGATTCTATTCCCCAAGAAGGAGGATGGGAGCGTGAGGCTTTGTGTTGACTATCGGTGCCTGAATCATTTGATCGTGAAGAAAAAGTACCCACTCTGTAGGATTGATTACCTCTTTGATCAGTGGAAGGAATCATGGGGGTTCTTGAAGATCGACCTTAGATCAGGCTAGCCCCATCTTAGAGTTCGAGAAGTGGATTTTCATAAGACAGCCTACAGATGCCGGTATCGCCATTACGAGTTCATAGTTTTTCCATTCAGTGTAACTGACACTCCAAAAGTGTGCAGGGGGACCATTAATAGGATCTTTCATCTATACCTCGATCGCTTTGTTGTAGTCTTAATCAACAACATTCTGATTTACTCTACTACTGAGGAGGAGCATGCCTACAATTTCCAGGCAGTACTTGACACACTCTGAGAGCAATAGATTTATCGTAAGCTCTTGAAGTGATAGTTCTAGATCTGAGAGGTTCAATTTCTATGGAATTTCATATCGGAGACATGAGTTATTGTTGGTCCAGCAATTATTGAGGCGGTACATGCTTGGGAGCCACCTAGGAGTGTGAAGAAGGTACGAAGTTTCATGGGTTTGGCTAGTTATTACTAGTGGTTTGTGCCAGATTTCTCCAGAGTTTCGGCACCAATATAAGCCTTGACAAAGAAGGGGAAACTCTTTGTGTGGTCAGAGAGATGCTAGCAGAGCTTTCAGGAGTTGAGGTAGAAGCTGACTAGTGCACCCATCTTGAGGCTTCCACAGCAAGGTGTAGGGTACGTAGTCTACTGCAACACATCGGGGACTAGACATGGATGTGTCTTAATGCACGAGTGAGTAGTGATCACATATGGTTCTCGATAGCTGAGACAACATGAGCAGAACTACACCACCCATGACCTAGAGTTAGCAGCAGTGGTATTCACTTTGAATATGTGGTGGCACTATCTGATGGGTGAACATTTTAGATTCTACTATGATCACAAGAGTCTCAGGTATATCTTCTCCTAGAAAGACCAAAACATGAGACAACGACATTGGCATTAGTTTTTTCAGGACTATGACTTCGACATAGTCTATACTCTTGAGAAGTGGAATATTTTTTTCTGATGCACTTAGCATGATATCTAGTATACAACTTCTTGGTGAGGTGATGGAGAATCTGGCTGCTTTGCAGATATCCTTTGGGGATCAGGATATAACTACTTTTCTTCAGTATCTTACTGTCACTCCCCCAGTTCATCTGCAATTTAGGGAGGAACAGCATGGAGACATTGACTGTGAGACACAACGTGATCTGATATCCATAGGGCATGAACCTGATATATTTTCTAAAGGTGGGGAGCACGTCATCCTCTTTAGAGAACATATCACGGTACCAGTGTCACTTCAGGAGGAAGTGTTGAGGGATTTCCACACATCCCCCCTAGCGGTACATCTAGGAGTGGAGAAGCTGTTCTAGGACCTTTGAAGACAGCATTGGTGGTCGGGAAAGAAGAAAGCAGTTGCATAGTTTGTCTCTCGATGCCTCACTTGTCAGTAAGTGAAGGCGGAGCATCAGGTACATGTAGTCTTGGTGCAACCTTTAGATGTCCCAGAATGGATTTGGGATTGGATATCCATGGACTTCTTGAATGGAATTCCACGTACATTTAGGGGACAAGACTCTGTCTGGGTGATCATCGACAGACTCCCAATGTCGGCCAACTTCCTACCGATCCGAGAGCAGGGTTCAGTAGAGAGCATGAGATGCCTCTATGTGTAATATATTGTGTGGCTACATGGAGTACCTTCAACGATTGTCTCTTATCATGATGCATGCTTTACATTCCCAGTTATAGAAGGGGTTGTATGAGGCTTTTGGGATGCAGCTTCGTTTGAGCACCGCCTTCCATCCATAGAAGGATGACCAGACTGAGCAGACCATTTAGACCATCGAGGACATGCTCCGTGCTTGTGTCCTCGACTTCGGTCATAGCTAGGAGGACCATTTAACTTTGGTGGATTTTTACAACAACAAAAGCTATCACTCCACCATTGGGATGGAACCTTTTGAGGCATTGTACACGCGACATTGTAGATCACCTTTGTGCTGGACAGACCAAGGGGAGTCAGCACACATGGAACCAGAGATCGTATAGGATACCACAGATAAGGTACAGGTCATCCAAGAGCAGATGAATACTGAACAAAGCTGGGAGAAGTCAAATGATGATAAGAGACAAAGACCTGTAGAGTTTGAGGATGGAGACCACATCTTTATATGGGTATCACCTCAATAAGGTTTGTGGAGATTTGGCCTAAGAGGGAAGTTATATATGAGGTTTATCGAACCTTTTCAGGTCCTCAGTAGAGTTGGTGAGATGGAATACCACTTATATCTTCCACCTATGTTACACTGGGTGCACGATGTCTTCCATGTATCCCAGCTAAGGATATACGTGAACAAACCATCTCACATCACCGACCATGGCGAGCTGGACATCAACGATGGGGTGACTTTTACGGAGGTTCCAGTAGAGATTGATGATCGATAAGATTGGGTCTTTCGTGGATGTTTGATACCTCTGGTGCAAGTTTTCTGGTAGCATGGGAACCTCCAGGAAAGCACATGGTAGCGGGAGGCTCAGATGTGTGCATTTTACTCTCACTTGTTCCCTTAGTTTTGAGGTATGGCTTACCGGGACATAAATCCCTGATGCGGGGATAATGTAAAGAACCTGAATTTCCATGTAATATTTTTCAAATATATGGTAATTTTATGAGTCCGGGAAAATTTACGGAGCGTAATTCCGAGTCCTGGAGTGCCCATAATGAATTTCTGAACATTTTTTTAGGTACGTTCTATAAACGTGAGAGCGGGTTTTTCTAACATTTTAACTGGTGCTTGGAATTGAAATATGATGGCACCGTTGAACTCGCATCGCTGGTTTTCTCTTAAAGAGACTTTCACCTCGACGGTAGTGGGTCAGGAGTGAATGATTTTTTTTGGGTTTTTCTTGTAAGAATAAAATAAAAAATAAATGTGTGTGACATTTTTTATTTTTATTTGCAACACCCATGTGGGAGTTTTGAGGAGGGGTCCACTAGAACTAAACCTGCATGTGGACGTTGAGGTGCGGGCACCAACTGACCTTAAACTCTCATGAGAGGTTATGGTGGTGGGGATGACCCAAACCATAAACTCCCAAAAGATGTTATGGTGGTGGTGACCACTCGGGAATAAACCCCCTTTTAATTGAGAGAAACTCTCAACACCCATCATTAATGTAGAGGAGCCTCTTGACTTCCTCCACATTAATTGTGCCAACACACCACATTAATTGTGTCAACTCTCACATAATCAATTAAAACTTTTTGAATATTATTCCAATGACTAAATAGATATTATAATCTATAATCGCGGGAGACCTTTTCATTTTGGGTGAAATTTGGGGAGAGGAGGAACTAGGGAGATAGCTCTCAACGAAGAACGCTCCACCAATGAATAACGCCGACGAGGAACACCTTCGACTATGAAGAATGTACTCGACTTCGAATTTCTTCCTCGGAACATCCTCCGACATAGGATGTGTTCGTCTACAATGAATCGGCGTCCACCTTTTCACACCAACATGAACCAACAACGAAAAAATAGGGGTTTCATGATGTTTGATTATCACATCACTAGCACACCCCTTATTTTCTTTTGTGGGTTGGAATAATATTTGTGGGAGGGTTTTAGGGGCATTATTCTTGTGAACCTTTTCCTACAGATCCAATGCGGAGAGTGTGGGCCAAAATAACATGTCATGTCCTATCTGTAACCCTTGTTTTGTTTTGCGGTGTTCTTCTAAATGGAGGAAGGCGATGAAGGCGACGAAGGCAACAACGCTGCCACCTACGGCCTCTTTGACCCGCGCCGCCCCCACAATGCTCTGTCCTCCTGGACAAACCGGCCTCGTACTGCCACCTGTCGAACTAGCCCCGAGCCGCAACGCGCCCCAGCCACACCGCACCCCGGCCACCCCGACCTCATGACCAAACACACCCCCGACCACCCCGTCCTCCTGGACGCTCTTCCCTGGCAGCACCTTTCGTCGGACGAGCAACCCCAGCCTCTCCAGCCTCTCAGCCAAACCATCCCCAGTCGCGCCACCCGCTGGCCAAACCAGCCCCGGACACGCCACTCAGGCCCCCGGGCCGATCCTCCTCGAGTCGCACCCTCGCGGACCTCCGAGCAGAACCGACCCCACGCCCCGGGCCGAGCCACCCTAAAGCCGCCAAACGGGCCGACCCGCCCACGCAACGCCCTCCAGAGCGAACCGGCCTCAAGCCGACTTGTGGTTGTTCCACACTTTAATGGTCGATCCATGCCTCACCGCCAGTCTGCGACCTCTCGGCTCTCCGCGGCCCCTCACTGCCTCCTAGTCTGGGCCCAGTGAGCCGGGCCGAACCCAACGGGCCAGTCTCGACCTAATAGGTTAGGCTGGGACTACTTTTACCAGTTCAGCCCATACGAGGATGGACCGGGTCGGTCTGATCAGGTCAGACTGGACCATGGCCCACTACGACCCATTTACACTCCTTCGTCCATATCTTTGGCACCAGACATCCATTTTAAAAACTGTCTGCATCGCTATAAAATATTGTAACGTAACGGACCCTTTGAATATACCCCACTAGAGTTTGTGGTATAGTTGAGATATGTTTAGGTTGGACGGTGCATGAATCTAACCGGGCCCCATGGACTAAAATACTAATAACTCACAGACCAGACATCTGATTGACTCGCCATCTATTGCGTTGAGACCCTTATGATGTGGGAGAACATTTAGATACTTCTTAATGGGACTTCATGAAAGTTGGAGTATCGACCAGTAGATCGTGGAGAGGATCCTCCTGGAGAGGAGAGAGTATACTGTGGATACCGAGTAACTAGCTGAGACCTGATGACTACTGACCATTTTGACTCGGAGTGACTCTACTGGCCTAGTGGGGAGCACATTGGTGTTGCGGCAGACCCACAGTGGGGCGAGCCTTGGTGTCATGGTAAACCCATGGTACTCTATAGTAGGTGTCCCTCAGCAGGCTATGAGGGGTAGCACACTTGGTGACGTGGCAGACCCATGGTGGGGAGCACGCTTGGTGACGTTGTAGATCCACGGTACATGACAGGAGGAGTACCTCAGCAGCTCATGGTTTATGGGAAGAACAGTTGGTGTCGTGGCAGGCCCACTATACTCGATAGAGGAGTTCTCCAGTAGCTGAGGTATCGATAATGTGACTACGGATGTTACATGATACTACCCCTAGAATAAAATCCATTTTTGAGCTGAGTTAGTTTTTCTATGTTTTCCTGATGATTGAGATGGATCACTTGATAACTTAGGTATATGTATGGTCATATACCTAATTAGGGTTATATATTGATTTAATTATTTTTGGTTTATCATTGGTGGATTTTTTGAGACCATGAGGGTATCAGGGTCCCTACTGAGTATCGTTATAGTCACCCCTACACGAGCTATGCCCGCACCTTATTGTGTTGGATGCAGATGACGGACAGTGCTGACGAAGGGTGAGAGTACCAAGATAGGATTGTACCCGGAGGTGGACCATATGGTGTGTCGGTACCTAGAGGAAATGGACAGATGTGGAGTATTTAGGAGGTGATCCGTACATAACCTTCATGTAGGAACCTCGGAGGACGATCCAGTAACTATCTTTTCCTTTCTCATTAGTTTTATTGCATTTTAGTTGTACTTGTACCTTAACTATTGGGCTTGTATTATATCCCCTTTTATATTCAGAAATCGTTTGTTATAAAATGTAATTAGTGTTTCGTCCAGCTGTGTTCTTTCTTGTGTGTGTTTTTACAGGTTATAAATGCAATGCCTTCACGGTTTTAGGGAATTATGCTTTTGTTTCTAGTCGACATCCCCTTGCCTAAGGAAGGCGGGCTAGGGGTAGTCAGGACACGTTCCCTGGGGGATGGTTCATGACAAGATGATTAATCAATGTGTGAAAAACCCACTATTGATTTTATTCCATGGATTAGAGGCATAGTGTATACCATACCATGAAATCACATGAAACCAATCCATAAGGACTAACATTTCTTTTCATAGTGGTTTGGTGATGCTCATCTGCGACACAATGACCATCATCAAAATCTGACATGTTTTGTAACATTAGAAATATCCAATATTGGTACTTAAATGTAGTTATCCCATATTAGATATTTGGTTTTCATTGATATTTACCCATTCTAATGATTCCACCTTTCAAAAAAGTTACATTTTATCAATACCCAATACTTTTCAATTTTCTATATTTTCTACATGCCCTCAAAATTAAAATTTCCATTGAAAAAAAGGGAAACGTTTAATGTAATCATATAATAAAAATAATAAACCATTAAAACCGTTGTATTATAGCTTAGATTAACTAAAACCCCATTTATAAAACATTTCAATCATAATGTTTTCATAAAACAAGAGTGGTATATTAGTCCACCTACCTTTAGCAATGGAAACCCAGATAAATTAGTGGAAACCACTATCCTATAATGAAAATTCACTTAGGATAACATGATGGATCATAGTAATGAAAATAAAAATTCAAAAACATGATAACCCATAGCATAAAATCAAGAAAATGTAAAACCTAGGCTACCACAATAATGAGCGATATTGAAAGTCAAGAAAGAAATAATAATGATCCCGGAAGATTGAAGTGGGTATTATTTAATGATAGAATATTGATTTTCCATGTAGAAATCACCACAAAATCATTCAGAGGATAAATAATGGAGGGTGTTAAATGAGTAGGAAGGATTATGGTGTTTAATGGGTTAATGAATTTTGGGTTATCAGATTTAAAATTCATGGGGTAAACATGGTAATTTCTAATTTTTATGTTTCAGTGTTAACTTCATGGTTTTCCAAACCATGCACCAAATTTACAGGTCACAATATTTTTCCTGGGAAATTAAAAAATTAATCCTCAGGGTTTAGTAAACTGGTAACCAATTTTCTAAACACACACTATCAAACTATAGTCCTTTTTTAATTGTTGTTGCATGGTGTCCAACCATGCAATAGTCCTATTATCTCAAATTTTGAATGATTGAATTCATAATGACCCAAAAATTATTTAAAACAATAATAATTTATAAATAATAAATAAAATACCTTAGATGAACATTGTGGTTGTGGAAAATTTCCCCATGAAATCAATTTCATTCCACCAGAATGCCCATTCGAAGACACATGATTGATAAAATGGTGAGGCCACTACTCCCTAAAAATGATCATTCCTCTCATGTTTGTTGATAATCTCTCCCATTCTACCAAGACACTAAAAAATCGAATAGTTCTACCCTAATTCATTTCTCATCAGATATAAAAATTTGAATTGGTTGTCTAATCACAAGGGTGTCTAATTCCAGCACAAAATCTTCTTGATATATAACACAATATGGATATGAATACAACTTTTTCAACTAATAAATATGATACAAAATATTTATCAACATAAAATAGGGATTCAATTCAAATGATTATGATAATTTTATGACACTTTCATGGGTCTTGAAAATATATTTCCCACTATCTTGAGAATGCATGGAGGAACCACCACATTTCATTAAAGGTGTTTTTAATTTTTCAAAAGAGACATGAATTTTTACCTTCTCTATTTTTAATCTATATCTAGAGTTATCATAAAAATTGGAAGTAAAAAATAAATGTGGTTTATTTTTGAGTGTATGAATTGATTGGAATTTCATTCAAATTTCTTGGATAAATCTTTCATATCACATATATAATTATCTCAAAAAAAATACTTTATAATATATTTTAGTTCAATATTTTTCACACATGTTAATGTATTCAATTTTAATAACTCGAGAGTGAGATATTTTTCATTTTAACATAGATTAGGGAGATTAATAAAGAAACAAATAGGTATATTTATTTACTTAATGGAATTCTAAATCATTTTTATTTCATTCAATCAATTTTTTGTGGATCACTGGAATTTATTTTGAATTATTGATTATTTATTTGAAGTAATGGATTTGGTTTTTAGATGTCTTGAGTTGAGTTAAAAATGCCTTATAATTGTTAGAATGTGGTTAAAATATTGGTAAATCATGATTACATAAGTTTCATAATGTCCCATTAGATTAATTTTCAATTCTACGGTCAAAATTTGGAAATGGAATGAGAATTATATAATGATGAAATAAGATATATCAGATTGATTGAGAATTCATAAGAATGGTTACCCACTTTATAAGTGTCATTCTGACTCCTTAATTAAAAATTGGAAAAGGTATTACAATTTTGTAAGGATGATTCATAGACTTGTAAACAAGAGTCAAAAATTTTTTAAGGATGATTTATATCCTCATAATGATGTGACTTCATGTTAATAAGAAAAGAAATGATATAATTTATAAGGATAATTTTGTAATTTTTATTTATGGATAAATTTATTTATGGATCATTAAAATAAATGATATAGTTGTTTCCAAGATAAAAAGAAAAGGAATAGATCATAAGTATTATTTTACCTTACAAATTAATATTGCCTAAAAATTCAGAAATTCCTTAAATTTGATTTTTATTTAGTATTGGTATTCCAAAGTTACAATAATAGAAACAAATACATTGATTTTGTAGTCAATATTATTTTTTAGGATTGAAAAATAAAATTATATGTTCCATGTAATTATGTAGAACACATTATACAATTGAATGAAATTCTAAATGATTTAAATGATGGGATTTTATTGTGAATGTAAATTAGTGATTATATAAATATTAAATGAGTAATATACCGAGTCTCAAATAAATTTTAATGGAGATTATTGATTTGGATAAAATGAGTTTGTATTTTATAAGATCACAAGGAGAAGAAATATGTTTCATTTTTGTATTCAATACATAGAAACATTATTCGTGAAATTATTTGGTAATATTTAATTAGAAAATGAATCACATGGATTGAGATTTCAGAAATTTGTAGCTGGTACTTTACTGATTTTAAGAACAAATATATCAAAGAGAGAATATGAAAGACTGAATTAGAGTGTTTTTTAGATAATAGGTTATAAGTTATAGACCCTAATCATTCAATGATTTGAGATTGAAAAAAATCATTAATGATCTAAAGGAATTTAGCATGACCAACTAAATTGCCCATGATTATTAGAAATTATTGTTCTTTAAGAAGTGATCAAATGCTAGTTTGGTGATCATAAAGGATTGAAGATGAATATCACCATCAACTATTATAAAAGAAACATGGTGAAATAAGTGGAATTTTTCATTCAATTAGGATATTCTTCTACTAACAATAATAAGATATGATTCCACTGAGATTTTTGGAATCATAGTGAGATGATATGTTAAAGTAGGATGTATAAAGGGATTGTGGATTTTTCTATTAGATAAAATTGTATTTTGTGTGGGTGAATATATGAGTTCGGTGATTAACAAATCACATTAAGGAGTAGAATTTACATTATGGTAAAGAACATATTTAAAAGAAACTACATCTTTTGGATTTTAATTCCTATAACATTTTTGTAAATATAAGATATATAAAAAAAGAGTATTTGAATTTTATTATTCCTAGGGATTGATTTTAAAAGGATGAAATAATATAAAAAACTTATAAAATATTAACCCCTCACACTCAAAATAATATAACTAGACCTTGGAACATCACATTTAATACCACCATGAAACATAGAGCTTAGAAATATTTTATATGTGAAATAATATATTCTCGGTTATCTAAATTAATACATGTCTAGATTGAAGATGAAACCATATTTCATTAATCCTAAAAAATATCCCTCATTTATTTCATTTAATAAAATTAGTATATAACATATCACTCAACTTGTATTAGGGTTATGACTTGGGTGTAGATCCATAAATTATGTTTTAATATTTGTTAATTTTTTTCTCCATAGGCTCAAGGGTGTGTTAAGAGTCAACCACATCCTGTTGCTTAATTTTTTCAAGTCATCATATTCTTTGGTGAGTTATAAAGCATTATGTCTCTTATGGAACATGTTTTTAAAAATTTAAAATATTTATTTTGGGTTCCTTTCAAAAAAAAAGTGTTGATTGGGAGGAACATGTTAAACATGTGTTTCACTTAAATAAAAAAATCATTTTTGTGGTTGATGGTATTTACCAGCTAAAAGTGGTGGTTTTTGTTGTTGTTTTTGAGTAATGGAATGTAAATTTTATATGATTTATTATTATTATGATATATATTTTTTCATGTCATTTCTCATTAAATATAATTTTATTGTATCAACCTTATAATCAACAGGGACTGAATTTATTTTTAAACAGTTTTTTAGTGTCACCTTGGTCGAATGATTTCCAATGGATTATTTTCTATATTTTTTTATGGGAGTTGTATTTTTAAATGTTTTTATAAAAAATATAATTTATTAATTTTATTGTTGAATTTCAAAAAAATTTATTGGTTTTGGAATTTTATTTAACAATTAAAAAAATATTTGAAATAATTGATTTTATAATGATATTATAATGCAAAAATAAGGGATTTTCACTGGAGTGATTTAATAGAAAAGTAATGAAAATGGGTTTCAAAATAATGTATAGGTTCTCATAAATTTATTTTCACTATATTTTCCCAGGGGCCCTTGAATGAGTAAATTAAACCTGCTATTCATTTTTAAATATTTGGTAATGGTTGAATTTTACAAATACATTAAATGATATTATAAATAGATTATTTTGATAAAATATTTTGTTTGGTTGACCACAAATAGGTAACAAACTAATTCATAAATCCTTTCTAATTGTGTGATTCCTATTGATTTATGGTTTCCTTTTCAATTATCTCTTATTACATAATGATGCATGAAAACCAAGGATCCTTGAGTACAACATTTCCATGGGTGTGATGTTTTTTATAGTAACAAGAAATTTCTAGTGAGATTCTAGATGATTTTTTATGAGAAAGGCATTTTGTGTGGGGGGTAACCTTAGGTTTTATTAATGACTCTAGGACTATTGAGATGCCCCAACTGCTTAAAGTGAGTTTTGGGTCCCTTTGAGACATTTTTTGTGTGATCACATGTAGTTTGTTATCAATTCACGAGATGAACATGGGATGTTATGGGATACCATGATGTTTATTTAGAAATGGGTGATACTTTTCACCATAATCCTTTTTGAAATTTGTAATATTTTTAATGACAGAGTGGATACCTCAGTTACCTATAATAGTGCCTCTTGATTAACCTCATTGATTAGGGTGGGAGATAGTCCCAATGATGATTTAATTAATGACTATGAGTATGTTAACTGGATGTAGTCCCCATGTAGATATGATCCCCATTGTGGATTGAGATATAAGATTATAAGGGGTGTGAGTTCCCAATTTTGTGTTTTTATGGGACAATTGTGGGGTCCTCGTTAGTGATGTAGGCTTATAGCTACTTGAGATTGGGTGACTAAGAATATATCCTTCCATTTAGTGTGGTAGTGTGTTAAAATTATAGGTTCGGATTTGACACTATAAGAGGTATATTATTAAAAAACCATAGGGTTTAGGATTTATCTTTTGTTTCATAATTAGTTTTACTTTTTAGGTGACACATATTGATTTCTCCCAATTGATATTGGGATCATAGTAGATTTTTTTTTATTTTTGGTGGTCTAGAAAAAATATTGTGATTTATGAGGTTTAACATAAGATGGTGGGGTTCTTGGGTTGAGATATTAGATACCTATGTTATAAAAAACCTATATCCTTAGAGATTCCACCTATGGTATTCCCATTGTAATAGGGAACCGTTGTTGATGTTTTTGATAAATTTTCTAAGGGGATAATGGGAGGATGTTAATGTATGATCCAAAGGGATATGTATAAAATTTTAGTGTTGTATTACAATGTAGTGGGAGAAAGCCGATGTGATTATTTATGATATTTAAATTATACATAAAGGTTATTTGTGGGTTGTCAGGTAAATGAATCTTATAAATACTATTGAGATGGTATGGGGTATAGAATAAGAAATGGATTGTTAATTAATTTGGTTGGGCCTCATTGTTTTATTTTCCCCATTTTTTTACCATGGGATTATATTTTAGTCTTATTTATTTAGTTCCTATATGAAGGAAATTTTTTGACATATTTGTCATTTTATATTTTTTATTGATGTTTAGGACCACTTTGATTAAATTTATTTTCATTTATTAACAAGATCATAATTTCAATTATATTATAGGATATTATTATTGATATGAAATGAGATGACCATTCAGATAGTTGGGAATCTAATGTGATATTATTTTTTGATATTGTAAGACATTTTATGATAACATCAGTTGTGAAAATAATGAATATGTGGTTTACCACATTGGGACATGAGGGTATACATATCTTTGATCTTGGATAGAGGAACATAGCCTTTGTATAGAAGTTCTAGTATATCTCATTAACTTTTGTGAGTCTTATGGCCAGGAAGACATGTATTTATTACTTTGTATGATAATATAAGGATTATTTTTATGGGTGTGATGAGATTAACACATAATAGGATTGAACTCACCACACACTACTACATGAACCCACTTGAACACTAACACTCAGTGATTTGAGGTGAGTGGAGGAATTTTTTTGGTCAATTGTACGTCCCCATATCATGTACATGACACGGGCTTTTGATGAATGTGGGTACACCATCATGTATTTATTTCATTATTTGGTATCATCAGGGAGTAATACATAAATCTTGGGACCTGTAGGATATCATTTACTAATGATTCAACAGAAGTTGACTAGTGTGTTGGGTTAGAGGCCATTTTGTTTTTATTTTTTATTGTACTACATATATATCGATTGAGATACCAATTTTATCTTTATATGTATACATTATTGTTTATATATATTAAATTAAAATTTATATTACATTTAAATAGATGTCAATATTCTGTATACTATTTTTTATTTTATATAATGGAAAACGGATTCCCTCTTAGCTCATTATTTTATTTACACTAGTATTGGGTATGTAAGTAATACATGTGGTTCATTCAATATTTTTTTGTGTAGATTTATCCATGAAACATTGTCTCAGTATTGGTGTGTATATTTTCTACATAATTGTTCCTAATTATTTATACATTTTTGAATTTTTGGGAATATGTGGTGGTGAACCTTCTGTGATTTAGTGAATCTAGCATAGTTAATATTTAAGTGATCTGGGTTAAGGAATTATAGGATGAATCCATCAATATGGATTGAATATAAAATTCTCCCATGATGTCTAGCCTCAAATCACTGATCACTTTGGGACGTCAGTATGGAAGTACATTTGTCACTGATTCATCCATATATTCATGTGTCTAGTGTTCAAGGAGGGGTTCCCCACCAATAACAAAGTCCTTTTGGGGAACCCGAAAACATGAGATGAGGGTCTTCTATATGGATTAACTATTATGGGTATCACTTATGAATTTCAAAAAATTCATAATTAATAATACTATCTTATAAATCATTTTCAAATTGGAAGACCTGTTTAACATATAAGTGATTCATATTTTTACTGTTTATTACTAATTCTTAAACAAACTACCTATATTTCATATATCCTCATAGAAATCATGTATTCAGCCACTAGGGACAATGTAAGGAATAACAATAGAAATCAACTAAAAACCCAAGATTTATTTTCAAATAACCAATGTATACATTTTAATAATTTTCTGAACATATATAGTTATTTCACCTCACAAGGATAAAAATGGGAGTGGTGTGTTTTATATTTGATATACCCCTTTTGATGAATTGAATAAAACTCAAATATGGTGGTTTTCTTTCTCTATAAAAATGTACCTCATTAGTCATCTAATATATTCATGATTTGTTATGTACATTGTTCAATTATTCTTGATTAAAAGGGTGAAGATACATTGTTTTATATTTTTCATCAAACCAAAATTGAAATACTCGGGGTTTTTTATAAAATAACCATACAATATAGAATCATGGAGTTTAATATATAAATAGTTATGAAACATTTTAATTAACAAAAAAAAGAAATCTAAAATTAAACATGAAATAATTGGGGATAATAATAATTTTCTCCGAAATGATCAACACAAATCCAATATAAATGAATATGTGTCCAAGAGCCACTCTATAATGATCATGTCAGGGACCTAACATGACATCAGGCATGATTCCGCATGTGTTTGAGGATTCTGACTTATAGTGATGGTGCATGTTATTAATTTGAGGAGACTATTTCCCCATATCCATGAAAAAACCTATTAATAACTAATAATCATCCATAAAAAAAATTGAGTGTCCAGAAAAAATGAAATAAAATTCATATAACAAATTAAATTTTGAAACATAGGGTCATGCATCCCAACTTATCTCCCTCTAGGCTGATCAAATATACAAAAAAAATATATTTAAATACAAAGATTTTCTTATACCATCCCTAAGACTTATCTTATCATAGTTTAAAATAGCAAATATTTCTAGCTTGACAATGCAACATTGCACCTTTTCATTTCCATATCCTATAAAAAGGAGGTCTACATGGGTTCCCATGATCCATGGATTCCTGAGTAGGGTGAGAGTAAAGCTCAGTAGTCCACTTCCAATGGAATACCTAACATAATGAGTGTGTTAGTGTATTCACATGGGACATACTTATAAAAATAAACAAAGAACAAAAAAAGTGAATATAAATAATCTTTTATGATCCCCATGTTATATGTGGAAACCCAGTGTATCATCCCCAACCCAGTTATCCATCATGTGTCCAATCTGGGTCAACATTAGGACCATTGGCTTGCCTCTATAGATTCCATAGTCTACCCACTAGTAGTGATTCTATAAGTAACATAGCGGGGAGTCTATAACCTCTTGTACAGTGTCGAAATAGAAACAAAAATATAATAATATATTTTGGTAAATATAAAAAATTATTATAAAATATATAATAAAATTGGAATCCAAAAAATTGTCCAAATTGACTAACCACTGTTTCCTCTGGAAATGGGAATGAACTTGATTGATTTAAGGTTCAAACATTCCAAGCGGTTTATAACGGGTTTGTTCATAGAATTGGAAACATCGAATGATTCCATATCCATTTGGACCTACTTTCCAATGGTAGGTGCACATTAGTTGTGAACTGATGAGGCTTATGAATTTTCATTGATCGAGAGGATGGGAGGTCGAACTCATCACCCCCTTTTGGGGGGAATTATTGTTTACTCCAAGACTCTCTTTATAGATTTATGTTATGTTCATGAATCCTTATTACATTTCCAACTATTAAAATGAGCTTTCCTTTAGATATGACAATCAATTATTAGTATGAATGAGATTTAGAGAATATTTTATATGTATTCGAGGTTCTTCATCGATAGATAATAATCTTTATTTGTTAGAGATTCTTAGTCAATGGTATCCTTCAAATCATTGTATAGAAATATTTTGGACATTATGATAACCACTCTTTTGAGTTCTCTCCGTGTATGTTTCCTTCGCCACGCAAGTTACTCAGTTTTCTGCTGCTTCCTTCTGTGTCGCGCTGCTATATAGGTATTTGGACTTGCACGGTGATACCTGCTCGCCAAAACTTGTACAACACACTAATACTTGTGCGCCTTAATTCCTTAGCAATTTTTTCAATTTTCTTCACAAAAATTTTATGAAAATTTAACTTACTTAAGAGGTAATTATTCAACCTTTGTGCAGATTCAATGGATCCTAGAAGAATCGGAACTACTAATGAATTTTCTAGAAAATGAATTGATGGCCTGATGAATGTTGTAGGAGATGATTATTATACTGTCTACGACAGCACCCTCCTATATTTGGAAAAGTATTTGAAGAATTATCATCGTATCTTTCCAGATAGAACCTACTTGTCTTTGTATGGCCATGGTCATCTGCAAGATGTCAACATTCCAGAGGCAAAGAATTATTTACCAAATTCTTGGTTTTCGAATTAAACCAATTTTTCCTCAGCAAATATCTCAAGTGGTGGAGTTTTTGTAAATACTGGAACAGTGGAGAAGTCTTATATAACGCATCACAGTCCTTGTGCGCCAGATCTGAAACCTCACATGCCCGAGCTGCAACCACATTGTTATCCTTCAATCTTCCGAAATTCTCAGATGGATCAATCTAATGGCTGGAAGAAGAGATGAGACTTTCTTCCTGGAGGAGCTGTGAATCCAACTTTGATGTTGGCATACTGGGTGCAACAAAACTATGCAGAGTTTGACGAGGAATTGAAAGGAGCTGTGATATATGAAGATTTCTGGGCTGGGCATACATATGTCTATAGAAATGATGAGTTTGTACCGAAGATAATCAGCCACTGGAGCCAAGAAACCAATTTATTCCATCTAAATAATGGAGAAGTAGGCATTGGTTTTTGGGATGTCCACACGATCTCGGGGGCTCCAATTCTAGGTGACATGTTTGATGAATTCATCCCTCCCAAGGATACTTGGAATGATTCGGAGAGGACCCCGACGTTGGCTCAGGAATTATTGAAAATATTTCACAAGCTCAAGAGTTTAGAGACCTCCTTAACTCATTCTAGAAAGGATATTCATCCACAGGAGTGGATGAATATGTTTCGTACCATGAATTAGGAGAAGGAGCCGAAGGATAAGTGGCCAACTTGTACACGTCCTACTACCTGCCCCAGAATAGAGAAAAGGGGTACTCGTGGAACATTTTTTCCGACCTTGGAAGTAGGATAATTTGAGAAATGGGGATATGAAGTAAATTATAGAATCCCAAAAAATACCCGTTTGGCGGGCTTCTTAGCCATGTGGCTCAGTGTTTATCTTCATCCAGTCCGGGATTCAAAGGGAGACGCCAGGCCAGGGACCTTCGTTGTGGCATCCAAGTTGGATGAGAAGAAAATGGCTGGGATGGCCACCCCCATTTTGGAGAAGATTCATAGGAGATTACTCCATGTTTTTATGGGTATGTCTCCTTTGAGAATAGCGGGACCATTTGATGTTTTTTGGGGATGGATTGTCGCTCACTTCATGACATATAATGTACAGAACAGATTATAGGTTCCTGGATGTTCCATCAGGCCATCAGTGCATGAATTTTCTATAATTTCTCCATTATCCCTTAACCCCTATGATATAAAGGTGAGACTGACCATGTATAAGGAATTAAATTTCTTTCCTTATGGAAATCCATCAACTGGGCGGTTTGTTGATGATGGAATAACCAACCTAGAATTGAGGGAATACATGATAGCCTGCAGAGATGGTGTACTGGCCACCAGGATTGAAAGAGAGATTATATGTGAGGTCTATGCTCCATACTGATTTTTATGTCAATTCAAATGTTTGCAGTAGACTGTTGTATCTCCCCCTGTGCATGTCAGGTCAGAGGTGCATCCGATGGTTTCCTGAAAACTTTGGTTTCTCACATCTATGGAGTGTACCGGGGCAGTGTTTGATCTACCAGTTGATAAAGAGGAAAGTAACTTCACTACATGGTATGTTGAGAACTGAATAGCATCATAAACTGGAGGGGTGTTGAATCACCCAGTTTATCAGGTGGGGAAAAGGAAAAGAACCGAAGAGAAAGATACCCCTCACCTAGAAGGTGATTCTTCTACACTACCCAGAGCTGATTCGCTAGATTCCGAGGATGGGGATGATGAGGCACAACATGCGGCAAAGCGGCCTTGTTCCAGATATAATAATACTATCAGAATCAAAATACCCTATCCTTCAACTCCTAGTGAGTAACATCATTGGGGAAATTTAATCACCAATACTTTATATAGAAACAAGGATTATTTTATTGTTCTCTATCTGTAGTTGCAGGAGATGGGAAGAAGCTGATGTCTAAGGTTATAGGACCCTCTGTGCAGCCTTCTGGTACACATACTGAATATCTATGACCAGAGGCTATCGAGACATGACAGAGTTTATACTGTGGTGCTTAATGTACCTGGATGCATTTGTGCAAGGGGATACACCTCCCTGGAATAGGGAATCTTCTAGCTTCTATAGATATCCATTACAAGGATAACCCCGATGAAGTGTGGGCTTAATAAGAGAGTTGTAAATGCTCATATATACCACCGATGATTCCATTCATGTCACAAATAGGTTGAAGGAAATGATAGAACGTGGCGCCAGTGAGGGGACTGGTGGTTCTGGAGATGAGGATTGGCACGATTATGTGGCTCCTGAAGATGTAAGTCTCTTTCCTTATTTTCTTTGCAACTTTATTTTAGTCATTTCTTTTTTACTCAAGGAAATTATTTTCTTCATCCTGCATCTTGCAAATAAATAAACTACTGAGGTACCTTCGCCATAGTATATACCTGGTGGTACTGCCATTGGGGCTAATGAATCTCCTCGCGAGTAGGGTGAGATATATCTATGCCAACAAGCCATGGATGAGTAGTTGGACATGGCTTTCCATTGTCCAATTCATGTACCTGTAAAGGAGACTGTCGACACTCACAAAAAACCAATGAGACAAAGGAATCAAAGGATGATTTCCACAATTAAACCCTTCATCATTAGTGGTAAGCCCATCAGATAATCAAGAATTTTAACCCATGAAAAGGTTTCTCATAATTCATGGGATTTTAGGGGCTTCATAAATTTCCCCTTTGAGGGAGAGGATTGACACTCCTATATGGACCACAGAGGGTACTGGTGAACAATCAGAAGTTCAGGCTGACTTGGTTTCTCCTAGAGAAGAGCCAACGTCGATTCCCAGTATCCCTCATGCTACTATTGCAAGAACGGAAGAGCATGCTTATAGTAAGTCAAAAATTATTCATAAAATGTTTAACTAAACATCAAATGACTTCCATTCGGTTATACTTTAGGTTCAACCCATGAACTAGAGATGTTGGCGTCCATTGCAACTGAGGCCACAATTTTAACTGAAGAAGCTGTCTAGGGTCAGAGGTAGCAGGATGAAGGTCTCCAAAAAGACATATCGAATGCTCCCACTGGTGAGATTAACCAGGACTCTGAGATAACATTGGATGAATTGATGGAAATTGGCATTTCTTTTTATGATTTTTTAGATCATGTTAAATTACCCCGAAATTTAGAGGATTATGGATGTGAGTGTTATCCTTCGCCCAGTTACAAATAAATTCTTATTACATATCTGATCATTATCGGTTGAAATGTGCAGTTCTATGTGAGCAAGTTGTTGAACTTCCAATGCTTGAAGGGGGTACAGAAAACCCTACCATAGTAGAGACATTAGCGCAAGTGGAGTTGAACCCAGTAATGCTTCCTCAAACTCATCCTGAAAATCCTTTCGAAGGTAGAAAAGATGGGGAGGAGCCTTCTCAAGTTGTTGATCTACCGTTGGGTAAGGGATAATAATTTTTTTTGCGACTGTACTTATTTTTCATGACAACAAATAAACATTTTTTATCCTTTGAAACTAACCAATGCTTTCAATTGATTATGCATGGCCCTCAATTTCAGTGGCTAGATCTGGAGGTGAAGCCTCAGCCTCCGCTCCAACGGGAATAGAAAGTGAAGTAACACAGGTCGGGAGGAAGGATCAAAGCAGGGAACTTACCTAAGTGCATTAATCCCGGATTATATTCCCCGCTGTGACAGTGATGCCGAATCAGACCCAGAAATAAAAAAGGCGCTCTAATTTTCACGATGTAAGGCATGGAAGAAGATATGGAAAATCATATCTAATGTTCCTCTAAAAGAGTTGTCATCTAAGATTCCCCGACTGTCAACCATGTTCATCTTGTTGGGACTTGGCGGTTTTGTATATCAAAATATCCATTCCGAGGTGAAACAAGTCATCCTAAGAATGGAGAAGGAGCAGAAGTACCATAAAAATTTGACTAGAGTAAGGTTGTCAGCCAATATCGATGAATTTGAGGCTACGGTATCCCGAGCTAAGGCTTATCATGCTGCCATGTTGAAGGAGCTGAAGCCCATGATCAAGAAGAAATTTTTCCAGCAGATGCACCTTTAGCAGCAGTTAGATGGTGTTACTGGGGAACTTGACCAACTTCACATGAATGAGCTCAAACGAATGGTATGAAATCCATCTCAGATGCCAATAAAGCACTCCATCAAGATGAAAAGAGTGAAGTTGGTAGAGTGCATGAGCAAAAAAGGTGCTGCTAATGAAGATCGGGACGCTGTAAATCAAATTAAGATTTATGTTGATATCCTTTTGTAATTCTTGGAAAAAAATAGACTCTAGTCTTTGGATTTCCTTATAACTTTTTTGCATCAAATGAAAAACACTTTCATCTTCAATCATTTGTGCCAGCTTTATTTTGCTACCTGATTTAAAATTTTACCTATGCTAGTGGGCCTAGTAATAATTGGTTGATTTTTTCTTGGATTATTATTAATAACCCTACAAACATTGAATCTTTTAATAGCTCAATATTACCTAAATCATACGAAATGTAGGTTTAGTGAGCTGTAACTTGACCTTTATTCAGAGTTACCTTGTCTGTTGTGGGTAGTTTAAAGTCATGCACGTTGTACATAAAAAGGATAACATTTAAGGACGAAATATCTTTGACCGAATGGATTAAAATTGACTCAATTTATTGATAATTTATCTGAAAAAATATTACCATGTTCAAGAATGGGGTAAAATATGTAAACGATGACTTAAGAAATTTTGAATCTGAAGAATGATATGAAAAAGGGCTATAAATCATTAGAAGAAGTAGTTCCCCAGAATGAAGTTATCACTATTTAACCAACTCGTTTGGGGGTTGAATTATGCAGGGCCGCTTAAGGGAATTGGTTGCATAGTCAAATAATATCATCTTTTGGCTGACATGTCTGTTGTGTAGACTACTTATCCAAGGCCACCTAAGGGCACATGCTGCATAGTCAGGCAATATAACTCTCATAAATTTACTTTTCTACTACTAAAAAATCCAGTGGAAGTTTATAGAGATTAAAATTTTCCAAAGCATAGAGTTTCTGTTTGGAGAGAGGTACTTGAATGTGGAGAATATATTTCGAAACATGATTTTATAAGAACTGGATGCATGTCACTCCTACGAATGTCTAACCCAAACATAGGGAAGGGAAATATAAACCACAAACTAGAATACTTCCAGATCATGAAAAGGAGTATGGGACAAATATGTTAAGGAAGGCCATTTTTTATGGATCCCTACATATTTTCGTTAAGACAACTAAGGACAAAATAGGTTTTCCTCCCAAGAATGAAGTTACCATTATTTTACAAACCCGTTAGGGGGTTGAATTATGCAGATCCACCTATGGGAATTGGCATCATAGTCAAATAATAGCATCTTTTGGATGACAAGTCTGTTATGTGGACTATTTATGCAAGGCCACCTAAGGGCACATGCTACATAGTTAGGAAAAATAACTCTCAGGAATCGGTCATTTTGGACTAAAAGTCAAGGAAAGGGTTATGGAGATCTGGAAGTATTTAAGGTTAGGAGTATGATACATAAAAATGCATATTGTTCAATGAATGTAGAGACACACAGACTAATGCTAACCATAATGATGTTGTGGCTAGGTCCTGAATTGAGATATTGGACTCCACTACATATATCATTAGAAAGAGAATAAATAAAAATGTATTTCATAAAATACAGTTTAACGAAATATGGGATGAGAGTATAGGAAATATTAGTTTAAGGTCATAGAGCTCGGACCAAGGGGGACTTTTCAGCCAAGGGATTGGAAGTGGAATTTGGGGTTAGGCCCAAAGACTTGGGGCTGGATTCGAGGGACACTTGAACGTTCCTACGTATCCCATAAGAACGGGAATCAAGCCGCACATAGTTCTTGAAATACCCTTTGTACATATTTGGTTCGTATATGTGAAGGGTGAAAAGGGACTTTAGTGCAATGATGGTTTGACCCAAGATAAAAGGTTCAGGTATTTCCATGTATGCATGTAGTCTTTAGAATATAACATGATTGGAGATCAATGTAAATAATGATTCCCTCTCAGGTGAGGGTGTCAAGGAATGTTGTAGTTTATTGTCATACAGGAAAAAAAGTGTTGTACAGTTTAACGTCATATAGCAAGGAAATAGGTGAACCAATGTAAATATATTGATTCTGAAGGTGGATTCACGAATCAACATCATATGAGATGGAAGTGAACCGACATGAACAGAATGATTTTGGGCTTGAACCACGAGTGGTTGCCTACATACCCAACCGAGAAGGTGAGGATCAAATTCTGCGTAGTCCCATTAAATAATGAATTGGTGATCAAGTTGTTTTTGAGGACAACGATCAAAAAACAATGTATTAGAACTTACGCATGATTAGCGGCCCAGAGAAGGTGTTATGGTTGAAGTTTACTCTAGGATCACATGAGTCATACTCAGTGTGAGAAACAAGAGATAGAAACAACCCTAATGATGCACAATTTAATTTCATGTAGGACGTATGAAGGTACTATGCAGTTTAAAGTCTTGTAGTGATGATTATTGGTGCTGCACTGTTTAGTGTCATGTAGTAGGGAAAAAATACAATTTAACATCATGTGTGACGTATTAAGGGAAATTGTTCATTTTTATGTCATATAGGATGAATGAACAATACAGTTTAACGTCATGTAGGACAAATATAGGGACACAGTTTAATGTCATGTTGGACATGAACACAGTTTTGCGGCATGTTGGATAATAAGGGTGCTATACAGTTTAGCATCCTGTAGCTAAGACGATGGGGGCAATAAAGTGTAATGTCATGTTGGATGAAAGGGGAACTGTGAAGCTTAATGGAAAGTAGTAAGGAAAAAAGAGGAAAAAGTTTAAAGTCATGTTGGACGTATCAGGTACATTTTCATAGTTTAACGTCATGTTGGATGATGGTGCGAGTAGTTTAAGGTCATATGCATGGACCGGTGGTTATGCAGTTTAACATCTTGCTAGACCTATGGGACTTCTGTACTATTTAGCATCATGTAGCTAGGACATCACAGTTTAACATCATGTTGGACGTAGAAGGAACTATCCAGTTTAAAGTCTTGTAGTAAGGACAAAAGAAGACACATTTTAACGTCATGTTGGACGTATCAGGGAATTTTTCACAGTTTAACATCATGTTGGACGATGGTGCGAGTAGTTTAAGGTAATATGCATGGACCAAAGATTATGCATTTTAACGTCTTGCTGGATGTAAGGGACTTCTGTACAGTTTAGCATCAATGTTTCTAGGACATCACAGTTTAACGTCATGTTGGATGTAGAAGGGATTGTGCAGTTTAAAGTCATGAAGTAAGGAAAAAAGAAGGGATGTATAGTTTAACATCATATAGAAAGTACGACCCAGTATAATGTCATGTTGGATGTAATTTAAAATAGTTTAAGTTCAAATTCATGGACCGTACTGATATATTTTGTGTTTATACAAAATACCTCTTCATAAATCTGTCATTGGTTGGATTAGTGATGAGTTCTCCATCCATTGTGATTAAAGAATAAGCTCCATTGGAGTAGACCTTATGTATTGAATGATGTCCTTCCCATTTTGGCTCCAGCTTGGGAGGTTTCTTTCCTGGTATCATTGGAGTTCTAAGAACCAATACCAATTCTCCCTGAACGAATGAACAAAGATGAACTTTTTTGTTGAATGCTCGTGCTATTCGATTCTAATATAATTCCAAGTGGTGCAGGGTGAAAAATATTTTCTCATCTAACCATTCCAATTAATCCACTCTCTTTTGAGATTATTCATCTGTAGGTGACTGATCACAAATGGAAACTCTGAGTGAGGGTAATTGAACCTCAATGGGAAAGACTGCTTCTGTTCCATATTCCAATGAATATGGAGTTGACCACGTTGCACTGCGGGTGGTGGTCCGATAAGCCCATAAAGCATGAAAGAGTTTATCAGGCCATGATTTCTTATCTTTATCTACCACCTTTTGCAGTATGTATGAAATAGTCTTGTTGAAAGCTTCTATCTAGCCATTAGCCGCTACATTATACCAAGAGGAATGGTTGGATTTAATGTTGTATTCTTGATACAACTTCCTTACATCAGATGAACTGATGTTGGTTCCATTGTCCGTCAATATGGTATGAGGGATACCAAATTTGGTAATGATGTTAGACTTGATGAAGCAAACAATGCATTTAGAACTGACATCTCTAAGAGGTATTTCCTCTTCCCATTTGGAAAAGAAGTCAGTAGCAGTAAGATTTTAATTAAATTACTTGGTTGTAGCTGAAGGGTAAGGTCCCACCACATCCATTCCCTATGTGGAAAATGGACACGAGTATTTAGCTGTTTGAAGCAACTCTGGTGGTTGATGAATAAATTTGGCATATACTTGGCAAGAATGACACATCATTGTGAAATCAATACAATCTTGTATCATTGAAGTCCAAAAGTATCCGAGCCTTCGAATTTGACCAGATAGTCTATGTTCGGACTGATGGGCACTACAGACTCATGCATGCACTTCTTTCATGACAGCCATTGTCTCTTCACCATCAATTCATCTGAAGAGAATCCTATCAAAACCCATTTTTTAGTGAATTTTCTCTAGGTGATCTGGACTACTAGAAAGAGTAAAATTTACCACATGTCGCCGGATTTGTTCTTTCCCGACTCTATTAGGTGGAAGTGTTCCATTTTGAATGTATTCCCTCATGGGTGTCATCCATCCTGTAGTATGACCATATGGTTCTGGAATGGAACTAAATTCATTGATTTCCTCTATTCTGGCTTGAACATAAGGTGAAATTTTACGAAGGTGGGAAATACTGATGATGGTTTTGTCCCAGTTTGGATCTTCCAGGGCGATATCCATATTATCCAGTGTATCATCTTGGGCATTTTGTGATCGTGGGACATATGAAAATGTTGGTTCCAAAAGGAATTCCGCCATTAACTCTCTTATGTAATCATATAAATGGATTAGTTCTTCTTTTTTGACCACATAATCCTCATTGACTTGTTTGATTACGAGGTCTGAATCACCTTTCACCTTTAAGTGATTCACTTGTGCTTGAAGCGCCATCTCCAATCTTGCGATAAGAGCTTGGTATTCCACTTCATTATTTGTACCACCTCCCAACAATGAGAAGGAATAAGGTAACACTTCCTTTTACATGGAAATTAGTATAATTCCTAACCCAACTTTGTTGAATTTAGGATCTTCCATTTTCTTCCCTGTTGGACTTCTGGAAGCACCATAAAAGTACATTTCCCATATTTGAAGACTATATTTAATAGAAAATACTTCCTCATTAGGAAGTTCAATATTTGAAGATGTATCTTCTACTGAAGGATGTTTAGCAAGGGAATTAGCCAGAGTATGGCCCTATATTTCCATTTGAGACACAAACTAGATATCAAATTGCTTCAAAATAACTGCACACCTTGTCAGACGTCCAGTAAGCGTTGGGCGGCTAAGGATGAATTTGAGCAGGTTATTGCGAGATACCAATTGGACCTCATGATATTGAAGGTAGTGTCTCAACTTCTAAACTACAAAGATTAATGCTAGGAATCACTTCTCAATACTTGAATATCGGGTTTCTGCTTCATGCATAGTCCGACTTAGATAGTAACGGTTGTTTTCATTCCCAGCATCATTCTTCTGAGCAGGAAAGGCACCCAATGATCGCTCTAAAGTTGTCACATAGAGGATAAGGAGTCTTACTTCAACAGGTGGCATTAATACCGGTGGACTCAAGAGATATTTCATGAGCATATGGAATGATTCTTGGGATTCTTCAGTCCACTGGTGACTGACTCCCTTTTTCATCAACTTGGTGAAGGGTAAACTTTTGCCTGCCAAATTGGCGATGAAACGCCGAATATAGGCCAAGTGTCCTTGAAGCCCTCTCAATTATTTCAAATTTCGAGGAGGTGAAATACCAAGTATTGACTTTTTCATCTCAGGATCGACTTTGATACTATGATGCCGTACAAAAAAGCCGAAATTTTTTCCTTAGGTTACCCCAAAACCACATTTTAAGGGGTATATCTTCAAATTTTTCTATCTATGTTTGTGGAATATGACTTCCAAATCAGCCAAGTGATTAGAACATTTCCTGAATTTAACCACCAAATCGTCAACATAACATTCAACAAACTTCCCTAAAAAGGTTTTGAAGATACGATGCATGGCACGCTGATATGTTGCGCCTGCATTCTTCAAGACAAAGGGAATTACCTGATAGGAGAACACAACCTGAGTGGCTTTGAAGGATGTGGATTCTATATATTATGGAGCCATTCATATTTGATAATACCTGAAATATTCATCCATGAAGGAAAGTGCTTCATAGACAGCTGTTGCATCAATTAAGAGTTCTATGATCGGAACTGTAAAATCATCCTTAGGACAATGCTGATTAAGATCGCTGAAATCAATGTAAACTCCAATTTTTCCATTCTTCTTTTTCACAGGGACAATATTATCCAACCACTTGGGATATTAAACTTCTATGACGAAGTTATCTTTGATAATATTATCTACTTCAGCATTAATTTTGGAAGCATAGGTTGGGTGTGTTCTTCTTGCGGCTTGCTTAAATCCTCGATGTTCTGCTGGAAAACCTAAATGATGAGTAGCAACATTAGGATCAACCCCTTGAATCTCTGTATAGTTCCAAGAAAATATTTCTCTATTTCTCTTTAAAAATGAAATATACATCTCATGCTCTTCAAGAGTCATGGACGCACAAATTAAAATGGGGCTTGGATCTTATTTTGTACCCATATTTATTTCTCTGAGTTCAACCATGGTGGTAGAGATACCCTCTTCAAATGCTGGAGAAGCATCCCTGAGATCTTCCTATTCTTCTTGAACATGTGTTATTTCTTCTTTTTCTACTTTCATAGAAGATGATGAAGTAGAATTTCCTTGATTATAAGAGATGTTAAAATTTTAACATCTTGAAGAAGAGGTTTCCATTTCTGACCCTATTGATAATGAAGGGTCTTCCATAGGTAATAAAGAGGAGATGATGGATTGAGAATCGGCATCATCGTTATCCTCTGACATTTCTATAACTTCTTCTGGCCTGGTTGGCGACGTATAATCTTGTTGGATTTCAGCTGATGAAATGAAGACATCCCCATTTGAGATTTCATCATTGATTGGTGAATCATGAATTTCTCTCATGTTGTCTGGCTTGATTGCCGTAATTGACATTATGGAAGTTTCCATAAGTGTAACACCGCAGTTAAATAAAGAATATGACATCTTTATATTTATCCATACTTGTGAATCAAATATTAATATTAATTTAAAGGGGATGCAATGCTCGATGGCGTACCCAATACGCAACAACGAGTTTCTTGGGAATCTTATGTTGCACTCTAATAATAAAATAATATTATTTTAACTGGCAGTTAACATGTAGCCGTTGTATTGGCGGGAATGGATAGAAATAACTAAAATATGATTATATGTGTTTTTTAAATGTTTTTACATTTATCCAAAGGCTTAAAATACGGAAAGAATTCAATTTTAGGCTTTTATACCCTAATTTTCACTAAAGGTTCACTTATCGCCTTCTGATGGCGAACTTTCATTAAATATAGTTTTGATCGCTCTTATAAATTTTTTTTGGACCAAATAAAACTCTTCTTTAGAATCGGGACATCAAATATTACTTTGTGTAAATTTTTGGTATTTTTCCAATAAAGTTCATTTTTTTAATGAATAGTGTAAAATGTTGTATTTTAATTCAAAACCTCTTTTTAGTCTAATTTATTTATATGATTAGATTATCATCTGAATTTTTTTTAAAGTTAAATTATAAAATATTTTTACCATTAAATCCAATAGTGGTCGTTGGAATTAATTTCACTTTGAAATCGGACTTAAACTAGTGTCAATATTTTGATACTTATTGTTTCATAAAAACACGCTATTTGCTCTGACAGTGGGAATTAATTATTAAATTATTTAATGTGACTTATATGTTTTGAATTTTTTAAAATAGACTTTATTTTTGAATTCGTAATATCAAATATATCTTAGGGTGAATTTTTGGTAATTTTCTGAAAAACTTCAATCTTTGATGAATAGTGAAACCACTAAGTGGTACTTATAAAAACTGATTTTCCGTTTAAATGAAATTTTTCCATAATTGTGTTTTGATTTTCAAAAATCTGACATAAATGGTTGTCATTAAGATGTAAAATGTGGTTCAATGGGATAAAAATAATTTTTTGGTGAATAGTAACTTATTAAGTTTTTAATCGCGATTAGTGATAATTAGTGTAGTTTAAGGAAAAAATAATGCTTTAATAAAATGAGATGAGCTTGACACATGTCCTAACCCTATTGGTTGTGTCATGGCCGACCAAGAAAAACCATGGGTCGATTTATGGGACCCCATGGAGCCACTTGGGTGAGAAAATGACTTTAATGCCTTTTTTTAAATAAAGGTGAAAATGACACTAACATAAATTGTTTTACTAAAACAATTTTTATAAGGGGTTATACTAATCATATTTTTTATTATAAATATTAATTAGAAAGATAAAAAGATTTTATACATCATAGTAGTTTTTCTATAATTTTTAGACTTTAAATAAATTAAATTATTTATGACATCATGATGATGCAGCGATGACTTCATTATTTAACGATTTAAATAAAATGGAAAGATAATGTAATATATAAAACCTACACATGTCCAAAACCTATTGTATGGAAATATTTCGAAGCCTTATCATCTTATCTTCGAAATATATCAATGTGGGACCTTAGAAATTCTAAACACTTTTGAAAATAAAATAATAGTTTCATGATTTCCTAAAGTGCCCCTCCTCTCCTCTTATAAAAGGCCCCCACCTCTCCCTCATTTCACACACTACTCAAGCCTTTGGCTCGGCCATACCCTGACCATTTACTCTATCCACATCCCTCTACTCATCCTATAGGATTCCTTTTGGGCAGAAGCCTTTCAAAGGAAGCCTTTAGGCTCAAATCAAAAGGAGTTACACTTTTAAAGGTAATTCATTCTCTCTTGTTCGTTTGTTTTATTTTGCTTCTCCAACCCCCTAAACTCTTTTTATTCATTTTTTTGTAACAAATCCAGTATCATAAATATACTAGGATGTTGTTATAAGAAGTATTCTAGCTACACTTACACACACCTACATCTAATGGTTAAAGAACATACGGTTTCCGTGGATGGCGAATTTCTGCCTCACGAAACGATGATTGTTCAACACTCATATAACACCTTCAAAGGTGGCCATTAAGATGTCACTATATTTATATATGATATATAATATGTTTATGTTTTACTTAAGCTTCTATATTTTTCATTTGTAGCTTACCTTTATGGCTTCCATTATGGGTATACATGATATCTTCATTTAAAGAAGTGCGGACTACCGCCCACTCAAAGTGATGTGATTCGTTAATGCCATATGTGGGACGTATAAAAGATGGAATTAAAGTTATTATATATGATGTTATACTGGAATTATAATATACCTCTATATAATTATTATTTATTTCCATTAAAGTATGAGATAGAAATGAAAGTAGTGTTCATGCGTACGTACGGCTTACCGTCTCCATGAACGGTGCATTTCATTTCTTATCCCCAAATGTAATGTACTATTAAAAGTATATGTATATAATGGATATATATAATGAATGATACATCTACATGATGAATATAATTCTTTAATTAAAATATAAATACCTCTCATTTAATTTTAATTCCATTAATATGTGAAAGAAATGAAAGTAGCGTTCATGCGTACGTACGGCTTACCGTCTCCATGAACGGTGCATTTCATTTCTTACCTCTAAATGATTATGTAATATTATAAATACATGTATATGTTGGATATATATGATATATATCCTATCCAAATCAGGAATTTCATTCTGGATATAAAGAAACTTTGACCACACGAACAACATGTAATTGTAAGAAGTCCATTTTCGACTTAAGAACCAAATATCAACAAAACAAACATTATTAACTTAAATGGTTTCATAATGTTTATAACATGGAAATAATTGATATAGAAGGAATAATGAACATTAAAAAGGTTCTTAATCAAGTATAATTTAACTCAAGTTTATTACTCAGGACGTTAAAGAACGATCGAGTCAAGTCGGACCCGAGGTAAGGGATCTTACTCCCCTCTTTTTTTAAGTACACTCTTATATGTCATTCCTTATAAAGCTCATTTTCATGTTATTGGGATGTTATTTTATATTCCTATTTCTGTAAAATTTATGTTTATGTGATGAGAGACCCTATTTCCTCTCATCAATCCATTTGGGAAGTTTTAAGTGGCGCCGTTAGGCTGCCGAGTTCTCGTAAGAGATTTTTCATCCCACTTTTTTTCCCGTGATATTTATGATACATTAGCCACAAGTTCCTTTGAGTGGTTTATGTACTACCCACTATTACACTCCTTTTTTATATATAATTCCATTTATGGGTATTTACATATTCATTGTATGAAACTTCTTCAATGGGGTGTACTTTTCGAAAGATACCCAAGTCGGTAAGGGAACCTTTCACCCTCCTCTTTTTAAAAGACTTCGTTTGTTTTGTCTTTTAATTCACATACTATTTTGTTGGGATATGTTCTTATATATCCTGATTAATGTAAATTTTATGTCCAAGTGATGAGATACCCTTTTTATCTCTCATCAACTCATTTTCTGAATTTTTGAAGTGACGCCGTTAGGCTGTCAAATTTTTGCAAGGGAACTTCTTAGCCCAAATTTGATTATTTGGGATAAAGTTGTACTCCTTGAATATGTTGTTCTATGAATATTTGTGAATAACCACTGATTGTTTTACAATTAATATCCACTTATATTTGGTGTATTCGTTTGTCACACATAATTATGTAATTGATTTTTCCTTAAACCAAGGATACCGTCTTTGTTAGGGACTTCGTCTCAATCTCCATTCATTGAGGCATATTTCGTTTTATACACAACTTTATTTTATACGGTGTATAAACTCCTTTGACTTTTACTTTTATACAAAATGAATCTTTTTCTACGAAGCGTTTTACAAAACGACAAGAAGGAATGTTTATTTTAACGTACGCGGTGAAAATGACCTTTTCCGCCGCCGCGAGTATTATTTGACTTTGGCTTCGTCAACAAGCCATAATGTTTTTAAAATAAAATAAATACCATATACTTTTTTTTTGTATTTTGGTATTGAAAATGTTTTTGATAAAGGATTATATTATGTCAATATATTTAAATGATATATTGTGATTGAAATGTGGAAATGTTATCATTCCTTTATGTTGGTTTTATGTGTTATGATTTTATAATGGTACTTGGACATTATGACGGGTGGTGCCGTGAATACCAGGACGGTTGGTTACGTTATAACCTCCAATGCATTGGGTATGGAAGTCGTCCATATGGCTATTCCAATAAGTATGTATGGAAATTGGTCGTATGGCTATTCCATTAAGTGATATGTGTGGGAGTCGACCGTATGGTTATTCCACTTAAGTATGTTTATGTCCCAAGTTACCTTTATATATGTTATGTGTTCTTTATATGGGCTTTATGGTAATCTTTTGGTTGCAAAAAGGTAAGTAATGATATTTTATTCAGTGAAGAGTTTTTACTACTTCATAAAGGTGAAAAGTATTACTTTGATAAAGTATACATGGTTTACTTTTTGTTTTGATAAACTAACAGTTTTTATACTTTGTGTATCCCTTACTGAGTTTTTATGCTCATCCCAAGTTTTTGAAATGTTTTTCACAGGACTTAGCATGGAATAGGGTCAAGGATGGGATCAATGGAAAGTCATGCTACCTAAAACATGAAACTAGACATGTTTCTTTTTATGAGTTTTTATTTTATGGAAATTTAGTAGAAGAGACTACTTTGTAATCTTTTGAGATGTAATAGTTATGTCCTAATTATCTAAAACTATAAACCTGAAAAGATCCTCAATGTGAATTATTCATTTAATTCAATTTTAAGTAAGGTTTAAGGCTGCGGCCTTATAGTTGGTATCAAAGGTCGGTTTAGATAACTTTAGAGTTTAGGGTATTCTTTAAGCATAAGTGACATTACCATAATGGTTAGGATTTCAGAAAGAGTCCTAGTTTTAGATAAAGTGAATGAGTAAGAATATCTTAGTGTTTATCTTCCTCATTAATACATGATGGTTTTGTTTTTATACTCACACTGAACCTTTTTGGTTTTAGTAAATGGCTGGATCTAGCAGGCACCAAGGTAACGGTGGATGTGAAGGAAACTGTGACAGTTTTCTGAGCAAGCAACTGAATGATATGGGAGCTGTAATGAGAACTCTTGTGTTTATCCTCAACCAACTATCTGGAGTTATGATTGACCACCTAAACCTTGGTGATTTCTATAAGGTTTCATATATGTGAGAAACAAATCCCTATGGAACTACAGGTAATAATCATAAAGGTAAGTGTGTTAAAAAACCCATGATTCAAAGATGTGGAAAGAAACACCTAGGAAAATGTTTCAAAGGGGAAGAAATATGCTATAGATGTGGAAATGAAGGTCATAAAGCAAGAACGTTCCGTGGAAAAAGGAAACATCCAGTTGACTCGAGGAAAGGGAAAGAAGTTCTTTCTGAGGGATCAATTGAATGTTTTAAATGTGGCGTGCATGGTCATTATTCAAAAACATGTCCCATGAAGAAGTTTTGTGAATGGGATCACCAAGATCATACAAATACTCGTTTACCAATTCCTAATGCCATTCTGATTGAGGATGAAGAAACTGACAATGGCCAATCAAAGGTATGGATTATTTCTTAACTTTTGTTTTCTATTTTGGGATCTTAGGATATGATTCATGATTTTGTTTGTAGGAAAGAGGTATTTCAGAATAAGTTGGAAATGAATGGTTACTGGATCATGAAGAATGTTGAATGAGTAAGATGTCAACATATAAGGTCTTCAAGAGTTATGGTGAAATTCATAAGAGTATTAAGTGTCTTTTGATGATGGGGTAAATTAGAATACTTTTTATAGTATGTGTAACACTAATGTTTAATATATGAAAATTTTATTCAAGGAATAGTTATCTTTTCTTTTGTGGACATAGTTATAAAGAACCATTTGGGTTTATATGATCCTTACTTTTGAGGTAATTATGGGTTACTATATGTTATGATTGAAGTGAAAGGCATGAGATAAAATTGAGGTTAAATTATGTTATGGTTATTTTTGATGATTTTATCCCTTTTTGGGGAATGATTTAAGAATTATATAGTTTTTGAAAAAGGACAACACGCAGACCGTGTGACAACCCGTCGCGTCGGACAAAGCTGCGGGAATCAAACCCACAACCAAAGTGCGATTGGTATTTATCACCTACCACTCGACTACGTGACGTCCCTGGTTAGTTTGACTGATTCTTTTTAGTTATATGATTTTTTGAATTAAGAGTAAGTTTATTTTGTGTTATTTATGAAAATGATTGACCTATCATAGAGGATATGTGATTAGGTTAATTACATTTCAATACGAGATTTTAGGAGCAACTAATGTTGTTTGGAGATAAATGTTACGATTTAACTTGGAAGACTATGTGACTAAATCCTTCAAATGTTTGGGTTTCAATATTAGATTGGTTTACTTTGAGGAATGTTATGGACAAATTGTTTATCGGATGTTCCTCGTTGAACTTTGGGTTTTGTTAGACAAATTTTGGAGATTAAGAATAGATTTTCTTTCTAATGGACTATCCTTTTCTGGGTTATCTGATCTTGTACTAATATTTTGGGTTTTGGTTTTGTTTAAAGTCTAAAGACATGGGAAGTATATAGTTCTCTTTTTTGGTTAGGTTATTCTCTAGAAGTTGACTATAGTACTCTTAATGTGAACAAGTCTCCCTAAATACTCGTATTTTGGAAAAAAAATATGAGTTTGTGTAAGGAATCTAATAAAAGTTGAAAGTCAACATGATAAGTGATTATGTTTCCTTATGAATAAATTCCTCAATAAAAAGTAACTTAAAACAAAAATGTTTTCTATTAACATTTCCTACTAGGGAATCAAATACCGTTTAACCCATCACAAGTTTGTGATTTTCTCATGGTTAACTTTCTCCTAAACATGTTTTCTATCACTCTCCATCAGAACATGACCCTTTGTTTTCTCCTCCATATCCATATTTTCATACTTGGAATCCTAGTATGGGTTAACTCGGGTGACCTCTATACTTCTCTTTCTTTATTTTAAAGTGATTGTTTTACCGAATCTTGTTCCGATGTAGGATTTTCAAGGATGTTTCCAAGCCCGATTTAAAAAAAATTGCGAGGATGCAATTCCCAAAAGGGGGGAAGGATGTAACACCCCAGGTAAATAAAAAATATGACATCTTTATATTTATCCATACTTGTGAATCAAATATTAATATTACTTTAAAGGGGATGCAATGCTCGATGGTGTACCCAATACGCAACAACGAGTTTCTGGAGAATCTTACGTTGCACTCTAGTAATAAAAGAATATTATTTTAAATGGAAGTTAACAGGTAGCCATTGTATTGGCTGGAATGGATAGAAATAACTAAAATATGATTATATATGTTTTTAAATGTTTTTACATTTATCCAAAGGCTTAAAATACGGAAAGAATTCAATTTTAGGCTTTTATACCCTAATTTTCACTAAAGGTTCACTTATCGCCTTCTGATGGCGAACTGTCCTTAAATATAGTTTTGATCACTCTTATAAATTATTTTGGACCAAATAAATATCTTCTTTAGAATCGGGACAACAAATTTTACTTTGTGTAAATTTTTGGTATTTTTCCGATAAAGTTCATTTTTTTAATGAATAGTGTAAAATGTTGTATTTTAATTCAAAGCCTCTTTTTAATCTAATTTATTTATATGATTAGATTATCATTTTAATTGTTTTTAAAGTTAAATTAGAAAATATTTTTACCATTAAATCCAATAGTGGTCGTTGGAATTAATTTCACTTTGAAATCGGACTTAAACTAGTGTCAATCTTTTGATACTTATTGTTTCATAAAAACACGCTATTTTTTCTGACAGCGGGAATTAATTATTAAATTAATTAATGTGACTTATATGTTTTGAATTTTGTATAATTGACTTCATTTTTGAATTCGTAATATCAAATATAGCTTAGGGTGAATTTTTGGTAATTTTCTGAAAAACTTCAATCTTTAAAGAATAGTGAAACCACTAAGTGGTACTTATAAAAAACTGATTTTCCGTTTAAATGAAATTTTGCCATCATTGTGTTTTGATTTTCAAAAATCCGACATACATGGTTTTCATTAAGAAGTAAAATGTGGTTCAATGGGATAAAAATAATTTTTTGGTGAATAGTAACTTATTAAGTTTTTAATCGCGATTAGTGGTAATTAGTGTAGTTTAAGGAAAAAATAATGCTTTAATAAACTGAGATGAGCTTGACACATGTCCTAAACCTATTGGTTGTGTAATGGCCGACCAAGACAACCCATGGGTCGAGTTAGGGGACCCCATGGAGCCACTTGGGTGAGATAATGACTTTAATGCCTTTTTTTTAAATAATGGTGAAAATGACACTAACATAAATAGTTTTACTAAAACAATTTTTAGAATGGGTTATACTAATAATATTTTTGATTATAAATATTCATTAGAAAGATAAAAAGATTTTCTACATCATAGTATTTTTTTAGAATTTTTATACTTTATATAAATTAAATTATTTATGACATCATGATGATGCAGTGATGACTTCATTATTTAACGATTTAAATAAAATGGAATGATAATGTAATATATAAAACCTAAACATGTCCAAAACCTATTGTATGGGAATATTTAGAAGCCTTATCATCTTATCTTTTAAATATATCAATTTGGGACCTTAGAAATTCGAAACACTTTTGAAAATAAAATAATAGTTTCATGATTTCTAAAAGTGCCCCTCCTCTCCTCTTATAAAAGGTCCCCACCTCTACCTCATTTCCCACACTACTCAAGCATTTGGCTCGGCCATCCCCTGCCCATTTACTCTCTCCACATCCCTCTCCTCATCCTATAGGATTAACTTTTGGCATAATCCTTTCAAAGGAAGCCTTTAGGCTCAAATCAAAAGGAGTTACACTTTTAAAGGTAATTCATTCTCTCTTGTTCATTTGTTGTATTTTGCTTCTCCAACCCCCTAAACTCTTTTTATTCACTTTTTTTGTAACAACTCCAGTATATTAAATATACTAGGATGTTCTTGTACGAAGTATTCGAGCTACACTTACACACACCTACATCTAATGGTTAAAGAACATACGATTTCCGTGGATGGCGAATTTCTGCCTCACGAAACGATGATTGTTCAACACTCATATAACACCTTCAAAGGTGGCAATTAAGATGTCACTATATTTATATATGATATATAATATGTTTATGTTTTACTTAAGCTTCTGTATTTTTCATTTGTGGCTTACCTTTATGGCTTCCATTATGGGTATACGCGATATCTTCATTTAAAGAAGTGCGGACTACCGCCCCCTCAAAGTGATGTGATTCGTTAATGCCATATGTGGGACGTATAAAGGATGGATTTAAAGTTATTATATATGATGTTATACTGGAATTATAATATACCTCTATATCATTATTATTTATTTCCATTAAAGTATGAGATAGAAATGAAAGTAGCGTTCATGCGTACGTACAGCTTACCGTCTTCATGAACGGTGCATTTCATTTCTTATCCCCAAATGTAATGTACTATTAAAAGTATATGTATATAATGTATATATATAATGAATGATACATCTAAATGATGTATATAATTCAGGAATTAAAATATACATACCTCTCATTTAATTTTAATTCCATTAATATGTGAAAGAAATGAAAGTAGCGTTCATGCGTACGTACGGCTTACCGTCTCCATGAACGGTGCATTTCATTTCTTACCTCTAAAAGATTATGTAATATTATAAATACATGTATATGCTGGATATATATGATATATATGCTATCCAAATCAGGAATTTCATTCTGGATATAAAGAACCTTTGACCACACGAACAACATGTAATTGTAAGAAGTCCATTTTCGACTTAAGAACCAAATATCGACAAAACAAACATTATTAACTTAAATGGTTACATAATGTTTATAACATGGAAATAAGTGATATAGAATGAATAATGAACTTTAAAAAGGTTCTTAATCAAGATTAAATTAACTCTTTTTTATTACTCAGGACGTTAAAGAATGATCGAGTCAAGTCGGACCCGAGGTAAGGGATCTTACTCCCCTCTTTTTTTAAGTACACTCTTTTATGCAATTCCTTCTAAAGCTCATATTTCTTTTTATTGGGATGTTATCTTATATTCATATTTCTCTAAACATTATGTTTATGTGATGAGAGACCCTATTTCCTCTCATCCATCCATTTTGGATGTTTTAAGTGGCGTCGTTAGGCTGCCGAGTTTTCGTAGGAGATTTTTCATCCCACTTTTATTCCCTTGAGATTTATGCTACATTTGCCACAATTTCCTTTGAGTGGTTTATGTACTTCCCACTATTAAACTCCTTTTGTAATATAATTCCATTTATGGGTATTTACATATTCATTGTGTGACACTTCTTCAATGGGGTGTACTTTTTGAAAGTTACCCAAGTCAGTAAGGGAACCTTTCACCCTCCTATTTTTAAAAGACTTCGTTTGTTATGTCTTTTAATTCACATAATATTATGTTGGGATATGTTCTTATATATCATGATTAATGTAAATTTTATGTCCAAGTGATGAGATCCCATTTTTATCTCTCATCAACTCATTTTCTGAATTTTTGAAGTGACGTCGTTAGGTTGTCAAATTTTTGCAAGGGAACATCTTAGCCCAAATTTGATTCTTTGGGATAAACATGTACTCCTTGAATATGTTGTTCTATGAATATGTGTGAATAACCTCTGATTGTTTTACACTTAATATCCACTTATATTTGGTCTATTCATTTGTCACACATAATTATGTAATTTATTTTTCCTTAAACCAAGGATACCGTCTTTGTAAGGGACTTCGTCTCAATCTCCTTTCATTGAGGCATATTTCGTTTTATACACAACTTTCTTTTATACGGTGTATAAACCCCTTTTACTTTTACTTTTATACAAAAGGAATCTTTTTCTACGAAGCGTTTTACAAAATGACAAGAAGTAATGTTTCTTTTAACATACTCGGTGACAATGACCTTTTCCGCCGCCGCGAGTATTATTTGACTTTGGCTTCCTCAACAAGCCATAATGTTTTTAAATAAAATAAATACCATATACTTTTTTTTGTATTTAGGTATTGAAAATGTTTTTGATAAAGGATTATATTATGTAAATATATTTAAATGATATATTGTGATTGAAATGTTGAAATGTTATCATTCCTTTATGTTGGTTACATGTGTTATGATTTTATAATGGTACTTGGGCATTATGACGGGTGGTGTCGTGAATACCAGGATGGGTGGTTACGTTATAACCTCCAATGCATTGGGTATGGAAGTTGGCCGTTTGGCTATTCCATTAAGTATGTATGGAAATTAGCCGTATGGAATTTCCATTATGTGATATGTGTTGGAGTAGACCGTATGGTTATTCCACTTAAGTATGTTTATGTACCAAGTTACCTTTATATATGTTATGTGTTCTTTATATGGGTTTTATGGTAATCCTTTGGTTACAAAAGGTAAGTAATGATATTTTATTCAATGAAGAGTTTTTACTACTTTATAAAGGTGAAAAGTATTACTTTGATAAAGTATACATGGTTTACTTTTTGTTTTGATAAACTAACAGTTTTTATTCTTTTTGTATCCCTTACTGAGTTTTTATGCTCATCCCAAGTTTTTGAATTGTTTTTCACAGGACTTAGCATGGAATAGGGTCAAGGATGGGATCAAGGGAAAGTCATGCTACCTAAAACATGAAACTAGACATGTTTCTTTTAAAGAGTTTTTATTTTATGAAAATTTAGTAGAAGAGACTACTTTGTAATCTTTTGAGATGTAATAGTTATGTCCTAATTCTCTAAAACTCTAAACCTGAAAAGATCCTCAATGTGAATTATTCATTTAATTCAATTTTAAGTAAGGTTTAAGGTTGGGGCCTTATAATAAGAGTATTTGGATTCGGGTCTATCCTGTTAATTTGACTGATAGGAAACACATAATCTGTACTCACATGTGTGAATGGGATTACTGGAATCTTTTCTAAACCATATAGAGCATTAAATTTAGTAACCTCCTTTTTTTGGATTTCTCCTTACCCTTCATGTGATAGAATTCTGCATCAATGTATTGAGATTCACATGTTTGTAAGGGGGATTTATAATCATACAATGTCCCAATTTGACCATCGAAACAATATTTGAGGCATTGATGGTATGGTGAAGGGATATCTGCATGTTGATTTAGGCAAGGTCTTCCATGAAAAACGTTGAAGGTTGTATCCTGATCAACCGCCATGAAATCTGAATTGAATAAAAGGTTTCCAAACTGAGTTCTGAGCGTAATCTCTCCCACTGGTTCTTGTTCATTTTTATCATATCCTTGTAACATCAATGTAGATGGAGATAAATCATATTCTGTGAGGCCCAGTCAACGAAGTGTACGAATGGGGATGATGTTGACTCCTGATCCATTATCAATGATAGCTCTTCGGACATCTACACCATTGACCTTTCCAGATAATTACAAAGGCCTAATATATACATGCACGACATCATCTTCATCATTATCTATGAAAGATAACTCTGCATGAAATTCTGTAGGATTATTCTCTACATGGTAGACTTTAAGGGTAGCAATTTCAGTTGTGAATTCATGAGAACTTGACAAAGCCTCAATGAGTGCCTCCCAAAGATCATTTGATAAATTTAAGGCATCCAAAATTGATAACTTGGTCGGTACATGGGCCAAGTGTTTCAATAAATCATTCTTTTGATCCAAATGTCTTCGTTTCCAAACAAGAACATGTGGTTTCGTAGGTACCTTAGAAGTTGATTCTTTGGAAGTAGATGAATCTTGTATCGGGGTAAGAGTTGGAAATAATCCTAGATTTGGAATATTAGACCGAATATGACTATTTAATTACTGAGAAAAAGAAGGTGGAATCTCTAATCGATCCTCCATAATAATTGTGCCAGGACTGAGTCTGCTATTAGTGGAAGAATTTTCTTGTTCTTGTTGAGCCCGTTGAAGGGCTCTTCCATGATTTTCTATAGCATGCACAGTTCTACCAGGGGTAGAATTGGAATAGTGGATTATGGGATATCCACATCTTCCTCTATATCCCAGACCTCTATAACTCCCTATAATTCCTCTATTTGATAAAGGGAATTCAGGCTCATCAAAATCAAAACTGCGAGTGGCATAAGGATATGTTAAATGAATCTTATTAACAGAACCAAATATAAACACTACATCCGATGAAGACTCTGCCTGATTATCGAATTTAGGCTGTGTCGTTTGGTGGGGTGGTGCCCGTGGCTTCGAAGTAGATGGCATAAAATATTCCGGTGTCAAAGCCAATTTAGTCCTTGACACGATCTCATATTCTTCTAATTGATCTTATTTCTTTGAATTATGTCGCTTCATTGAAGATTTTCCCTCTTCTGAAGAGGTTTTTGCTGTGGAATTTAATGCAGCAGACACGATAGGTTTCTTCAATTACATTCGCAAAATTGAATGAGATTGGTTGATCATTTTTCTGACCATCAAATCATCATATTTTTGCGCATTTTTGTTTTTTACTTCCTGCCACTTTCCTTCTTCCTCTGGATTTGTAGCAGTAACACATGCTAGCTGAGATGAAGAACCTTTCAATTTTACTTGTCCCGAGTCCACCATTTTTTACAGGAGGTCATTGAAGAAAAAACACTCCTGAATGGGATGCCCCAACATCTGATGAAATGGGAAATAGTTGGGACGACCTTCATCTCTTTCCTTGTTCGGCCTCTTGGGCCTTGGCAATTGAACCAAATTATTTTCCAGAGCCGAAATGAAGTAACCACGAACTTGTTCATTTCAGAAAGAGTAAAATTTACTCTTCAAATCCTCAAATTGTTTCCATCTTTGATATCATTGATCATATTGATGAAATGAACGCTGTTGTTGATGCTCAGGTGGTGGAGTCCTTCGATAAGATGAAGGTTTTGAAGTAGAAGTAGGTACATGTGCTTGTTTAAGCTTAACTGTAATAGTTTCTACTTTACCCATTCTCCTTCCTGGAGCTGATGGAATTACATGAGCATTATCCTTATTCATCATAAGAGAGTCGTCAATATATTGAGCGATTGAAGTAATGTCTTGAAACCCTCCTGTGTATTTCCCTGGGATCAACGGTGTGCGCAACTCATCACTCAAATTTTCCACACAGATTGGAAACAATTTTTCTTAAGGGAGTGCTAAGGTCAGGGAATATGGTAATCCCTTACAGCGAGCAATGAAATCTGAAACCCTTTCATTATACATTTGATTACAATTTGTATGATAAAAAATTGTTGTCTTTGGAAATGTTGATCTGAATTGAAGAAGGAATCGTTGACAGAGATCCTCCCACCCAGTAATTAACCGGGAGTGCAAGATTGTATAATAAACAAAAGCAGGTCCTTTTAATGACTGTATAAAACACCTGAACATAACTGCTTTTTATTCCTATGGGGTTCCTATCATAGTATCTCAATGAGTAACAAAATGTCTTAAGTGTTGCTCTAGGTCTCCCAAACCGTTAAATATTGGGGATGTGGTACTTGAAAAATTTGATGGGGGGGGAATTGCATCAACCCATTCAGGGTAAGATATACATTCAAGTTGAATTTGAGCTCATTTTCCCTCCATATCTTCCAACCGAGATGTTAATGACTCAATAGTAGTTATTAACTTTTGAGAAACATCCTGTTGTGTTGGACTTGAGGAGGTGCAATAACTAGAGCTTGGAAAGATGTGGTGGCTGGTACTGCAACTGATGATAATATCACCGGTGGTTGTGGCACTTAACCTATAAGATCAGAACTGTGAGGGTGTACTGATAAAGGATGATATTCTTGATCCATCTCAATAGCCACAACAAATTCCCTTGGCTGACTAACTCCAGCACGCATAGGAGGAAGACTTCCTTGAAGTAGTTCTGCGTTCATCCTCCTCAATTCCTTCATTTCATCCTCTTGTTGTGTGAATATTTTCTCTAATGAGGGCGATTGGAATTCTCCAGAAGAAGGGTATGTGACTTGATTATTTCCTTTCCCCTTATTGGACACCTTTCGGAGAGGGGGAAGTGGTATACTTGAAGGATTACCAATATTCTGGGTAATCCTTTGATTTCGTGTATGCACACCTTCTTCATTTTTGTCTGTGCATACAACCTATTGAGCATGAGTTTCCTCATTTGATCCCTCTAAGTGAGCCATATCTGGGGGATCAGAAACAATGGCATTGATTTCATTGATTGATGAATAACGCATTATATCCCTTCTATCAGCATTTTTCTGATATTGTCTTCTTCCATGTCTTTGATGAGACATCGCCTTTTGTTGATTTGATCCCTCATGAACATCTTGAAGAACCATTATTTGGAGGAAATATCCTAATAACTCAACTCTTCATTCCTCTTGTGTCTTCTTCCCTAATCGAGAGAAGACTGACTTTCTCTGTGGGAGAGATTGAGGATTTGAAAAAGTCCCCAGTCCGGTGGACTGGGGCTATTCCTGCTGTTTCTATTCAACTCCTCGAATCATATTTGTTGATTCTGAGGGTTGGTTTAAAAGATTCCCCAGTCTGGCAAGATGAGGTGGTTCTTGAGCTGCTACATCTGAGACTTTCTTGAATGCTCTCATGATCTTGCGGACTTTAGTCTAGAATTTAGTTGGATGCATCAACCTTCATACAATCTTATCTCCCGGCTCAAAAGACTGATGGATGATTTTTGAAACTTTTGTCACTTGATGATGTGCTTACTCTAAATGAGAGGCATGTTCAATATTCTAATTTTCTTGATGAAGGAGTAAGTTGTCAACTTGTTCTCTATATTCTTGATTTTGAGAAGAACTAGTTGAGGCCTGTTCTTGAGCAAGCCTTTGATTACAAACAAAGCCAATTGGTTGTGGCCGGCCATGGGAAATAACATTACATGAGACCATTTTCGGCAGGCATTATTGATTGGAGAGTACAGTGAAATGTTTTCCTCCATGAACTCCCCATCCCCTTATATGAATACCAGATGGGGCATTGGAAATTAACTGGTTCAATCTTCTTAGTGCGCTAAGCCATGAATGCTGAAGGGCTCTCTACTGCTTTTCAACCTTCGAATATCAAGAAACTGAGAGAGATGCCAAATCATAATGGTGTTGTAACCCTTCTATTATCTTGACATGATTTTCATATTCATCATAAGATAATATTTTATTTTTCAACTAAAAATGAGTTTACCATATGTTGAGATGAATATCATGAATTCCATCTTCTATCAACATCTATGGAATGTCATACTAAGAGTCATCTAGAGGCCAAAACATGACTGGGACTTCACCTTTCTCCAGTTGTTTTCTCATATTCAGCACTTCCTCCTAATCATTTGATGAAGATTCATCTACCTGATTAGACCAGAGCAAGTGCTTCCTTATTGCTTTATCAGATTCAACAAGATTGGTATAGAATTCACTTATCAATTTAGAAGATGCATGAATCAGGAGTGGTTCAGAGAATGACCTACACCCCAGGCTATCTTCTGGATGAGAAAGTATTTCACCTGCTATTGGTAATGCATCATACATGACTGGCGTCACATTTTCAAGTGCCTCAAAGTAAGATGGATTTCTCATCACTACATTGTCCTTGGAAAAATTTTCCAGGAAATGAGAATTACTACTGCAGTGAGGAATTTCGTTGATAAATTCATCATCATGGGAAGGACCACCATGGTGGGTTACAACAAAAGATGAAACATTTTTCTCCTAGATCTTCTGGCCACACAGAGGGTTATCATGACTCTCATATGAAGATGATACTTCAAGATCGACAGAATTGTCATGAAGCAAGCCTTCATGAGGATGTGTGTAATGCAGACCTTCAGAATTAATGTTCCCTGTATTGGGAACAGAGAGAGTAGAATCTTGAGTGGCAACAGATAATTGTCTCAGTGCATCAAGAACTCCAGCATCGAGTAAGGCCTTGTTATAGATTGGCCCTTGATTTTCTTGACTGTGCTGGATGGGTCTTCTTTTAATACGCCTTCTTACTCACTTTAGGAACTACTTGTTGAAAAAATTTGTTATAATTGGTAGATGTTTGTGCCTACTTAGGAGAAAGTATCAGGTTAGGCTAATTATCTCTACTCAAATCAGGTGTATGTGCCTAAATTGGTTGTCCGTATGACATGGGGGAGTTTTCCCCACAACCCTCTTGGACTAGAATAGAGGTTTGTGTCTGTTCCATAGTGAACTTTTGATGTATCACTCCACTGGTAGTGATAGATTTTCATTTCTTTCCCTGTGATGCTGCTGAAGCTATAATAATATCCTGGAATTCATCCAGAATATGAGCAGGGATTTGCTTCTGCTCTTTCAACATTGAGAGAGTAAGCGTGGTGAATTCAGCTACTGGAATGGGGATATACGTCCATTTCGTGCTTGGAGTAGGTGTGTGTTCCTGCTCCTGTACTTCTTTTCCTGCCATTGAATTCTGATAGTACTAATGTATGGGGGTAGAGAGTTGAGTCTGTCTCCTATTTGTCATTGGGTCTTTCCAATTGACTTCTCTTGGTGCTACCAAATGTGACTATTTGTAGGCTTGATCAATACTAGCAGGTGTATGTGCCTACTGATTTCACTCCGCTGAACGTGGTTGATGAGCTTCCTTTAATACTGACAGATGAGGCTGCTGGTAGGATTGACGAGTGTAAACAGGTGAATGTGCATGTTTACCTGTTTTCAACACATTGGGTTGGCGGGCCTCCTTGTATGTATTTAGACGAGTTTGCTGGCTAACGAATGATTAATAAAAAGGTGTGTGTTTCTGTCTATAGTAATCCACCTAAATTGCCTGGCTAGATTGGTGTGCTGCTGGCAGACGAGTCTGTTGGACATCAGAATTAAAACGGACGGGTGTCTATGCCCTCTTGTTGCGTTCCACCAAGTTAGGTTGGTGGACTTCTCCGTTGATGGCAGAGATAAGGACCTTCTAACTATTGATCAGATTTCACCTCTGGTGGTTCTTCTTGACTGCTCGGGTTCGAGGAACCTAAGCCGAATGCCCGGTGATGATACCCTCATCATGTTGAGGGCGCACTTCCGCACGAGTCTGGCGGCGATTGTTGGTGGGAGCCCTCGGGAAGGACTCAAGTTTCCTTGAATTAAGGCCTTTAGTGACCTTCTCATTCACCTCCCTAGAATATGGGAGGGAATGGTGATTGTGTTCCCGGGATAATGACCCAAAACGGTTGGAAACAGTGGTTGGAACCACCTTCTTCTTGATCAATGGTCGTCGCTGTCCGGACGACCAAGGTGAATTATTGAGTTGGAGGGCTTGTCGAGCAGCCTCTAGAGTTGGAATAGTACCATTTTGGTGGTATTCCTTAACCAGCGCATTTGATACCCATCATTGAAGATGCTGAGTAGGTGATGTCATCCGCAGAGCGAATGATGATCCAATAGGAGTAGCAGCAGATGCATTCACAACATAGGTATTCACAGTTTTGAACATAAGAGAATCCATTTCTGTAATGCAGAAGATCATGGAAAATAGTTCCTATTTGATATAAAAGACATAAAAAAGATAAGTTCGGCCACTACATCTTTTGGATGGGCACATATGTTGTTGATTGTTTTGTTGACCCTCTCATTGAGTTTAAATAGGGGCCTAAAAAATAAGTAAAACATCATTTTAACTTGGTTAAGGATTCACGTTAGGTTCACCATTTTTTGTTTCCTATAGAAATGTGAATGACCTCGTTTGATTTATGGTTCAAACATTCAAAGTGGTTTCTAACGAGTTTGTTCATAGAACCAAAAAAATCCAGTGATTCCATATCCATTTGGAACTACTTTCCAAAGGTAGGTGCTCATTAGTTGTGAACTAACGAGGCTTAAGAATTCGCATTGGTCGAGAGGATGGGAGGTCGAACTCATCACACCCTTTTGGGGGGAATTATTGTTTACTCCGAGACTCTCTTTATAGATTTAAGTTATGTTTTTGATTCCTTATTACATTACCAAGTATGAAAATGAGCTTTCCTTTAGATCTGACAATCAATTATTAGTATCAATGAGATTAATAGAATCTTTTATATGTATTAGAGGTTTTTCAATGGTAGATAATCATCTGTATCTGTTAAAGATTCTTAGTCAATGGTATCATTAGATACATTATATAGAAATATCTTGGTCATTATGATAACCATACTGGTTTTAAATCCACTCAGCTGGGCACTAGAAGTTTATTGTCATTCAGAAGGACATAGATTATTTCATATTTGGGATCGTACCCACCGATGGGCTACCTACGTATCCTATTCTTTAGAAAAGGAATCATAACCCACATAGTTCGAGTAATGAAATATGAGGTTTTTGCATGATTGATGGCTCAAATAAATATTTCATAATTTCTTTTACACTCTAAGCTCACGTGAGTGATAATCGGTGTGAGAAACAAGAGGTATTGGAAAAACCATACAATTGTTCCACAAAAGATGAAATAATGTGGGGATTATGTATGTGTGACTGCCCAAGAAAAAATAAGGATTGAGATTTACATCAGGAAAAAAAAATGGGAACAGGGTCCATAAAGGTATATGTGTTTTTATGGAGATTTGGGTACTCTAAATTGGGTCTTACTCCTGAGAAAAATTCCCAAATTAGGAGGGGACTTATGATTGGGATTTACTCCTTAAAAGGAAGACCAAATGAAAAGTAAATTAAGACTGGTTAAGAGAATTTATGACTGGGGATTATTCCTGAGAATGAGGCCTTGGTTAAGGGATTTTGGAACATGGGGCTTACTCATGAGGAGGATGCACAAAATTAAGGGAACTTGAATACTGGGGATTACCCTAGAAAATGAGGCCCAGGTTAGGGGACTTGGGGATTACTCCTACGGAGGATACCCATATTTAGAAAACTTGGAATGGTGCTTACTCCTGAAAAGGAAGCCTAGGTTAAAGCTCCTCTCATCATAAAGGATGTGGTAGAATGAATGAAATCTGTAACATTAGTGACATAAAGATATGTAAATCACTATGTTTTGAGAGATTTTCCATACAATTCCTTTTAGATAAGGAATCCAACAATTACACAATGTCATAAATGAATTTGAAGAGGATTTTGAAGGCTGAATCTTGAAAATAAGATGTGTATTTGAATAATAGAGGTGAATAGGCAGGAGGGGCACCCAAAAAGAGAAAGGCGCGCAAGTCCGGCATGGGTGCGCAAGTCCTGGTCACACAAGTTTAATTGGTCGACACATGGGTACTTGAACGATGGTCAACCCTTAGGCTAATATTTGGGCGATACTTTTCTCAAGCCCTTAGAATTATCCCCTTAGGCCTCCAAAAGAGTGGCGTGCATGTTTTGTTGAAGGTACATGGCGGCGCGCATGTGTGGCCACTTACCTTAAGGGATGGCCACTTAGGTGCGCAAATGTTGATGAGTTTCGACACTTAGGCCTTGTTTCTCCTGTTTATAGCTTACATTCTAGGTAATAAATTCCTTATAAGTGTTCTGAAGACTTCCAGAAGAGACTAGGGCACTGGGAGCTCGAATATGAGTTTGGGAATTTTTCTATCCCTAAAATGGGGGGCCCACCAGGGGTATTTATTGGCCAGGGAAGACCTTGGGAGAAAATCAAAGAGGGCGCGCAAGTCACCAGTGCGACCACTATTCAGCTCTCAAGTATACTTGCATGACCATGATGAAACTTGCATGACCCAAGTGGGAAGAAATCCTTCTTCATTCCTTTGTCGATTTTTTATGTTTCATAAAAGGATGAATCACTTTGGACTAAGGTATTCCCTATTTTCAGTCATTTAGACTTTGTGACTTAAAGGAGAATCAACAACCACTTACATAAAATAGTGTACTGATATTTAGATTGTAACTAAATTCCATACCAATAGTCATATATATAAAAAACTTAACATAAGCAAGAATTATTCCAATGACACTAGTCTTGAACCCTGTGTCGGTCCTGTCTCCATGCTCTATCTCCTCCAATAAGCCAAAATCAAAATAGGATCCCCTTCCCTTGTCCAAACCTAAATGCACAAAATGTTTCTTAATAGGAAATTAAAACCCATCTAGGGTTAGAGTATGTTTGAGTAGGTTGACACCAACATGTCTGAAAAAATATAGTATGAGAATATGGGGCGTGAAATAAATTGTTAAACAAGGGTATTAGTTAACAAATTATTATTTCTCATCTAATCAACCCAATGAACCTCATGATATGTATTGACACTCAGGGTAAATAAAATTTTCTTTATAACCAAGCCTGATATCTATATCTAAGGGTGGATCATCCCACATCATGAAAGATAAACCATGTTAGTGGTAGATTATACTAAAAAGGATTAATCAAATATAAAATATCTCAATCAAAGGGTCCCAGTCCTTAGGCTAATAATAATATCTCCCTCAGTAACATAGGACATCTCTCCCTTATCCATCTAGTGACCATGAAATTAACCCTCAAGCAGACTGTACCCGTGCACCGTAACCTCTTGCATCAAATTTGGTTCCTTTTCACAACTAACCCAATCACATGTATTTTCAAAATAAAAACCCAATGTCCATGTAACATCCAACCATCAAGCATAAATCATAAAAAATAATCTCCAAATATATTTATAGATAGCAGTTTCCATGACCTAACAGTAAGAAAAAAAACATGTCAACATAACATTATGGAAAATTAATCCATTTACAATTAATCTATCCATTTATAATTCATAATTTCCTGATCCAAATTATAATTATAATTTCATCAATTTCGATTCCACATATCATTCAACCCTAATATCATTAGTAAGGTAGCATAGCCACAACTCATCAAGTAAATATTACAAGAAGATTACTCATAATTTAACTAGTTCTAGTCCATATGATTATTTGTTAAGAAATATTTAAAAATCATCTATTATTACAGTTCAAAGTATTAATCCAACAATCAATCCAATTTTTAAAATGTCTCTAGCCTCTATTAAAAAAACGATGTCTCAAAAAGGCCAATTATTGAAAGTCATATCGGGTGGCCACAAGTCTCGATATCAATTCCAATTGACTTGATGGAATCAATTGGAGGTCTATACATGTGTAAATAATCAAATAGAGAATTATTAAATTTCATAGGTTGTTTGAATAGAATAAAGGTGTGATCACACATACATCACATGGAAGGATAATTAAATAGACAATTAGAGATATGTTCTATGCCACCACCTCAAAATAAGTGTATATGTAGATAATTACCTGTGGTTTATTATATAATTGGGTTCCTTCTTCATTTAAAAAAAACAAGAAAATGAAAACAAAGGACATATAAAACTTGATCCAATTTAGGAAGTCCAATTTTGGGGTCTCCACTTGGGAAAATGGAGTAGAGAAGAAGTATATTATAATCAAATAGGCATACCACTGATCGTTAGGTCTGGAATTCCAAGATCCAATGATGAATGATTTGGGATTGAAGAGTATTGTCAAATATCACCAATGTAACGTTTGAAATCTAGAGAGACATATACACATTATTTGAAAGCATGATAGGCCATTGGAGGTTTTCAAAATTGGATGGCTGAAGATAATTCATTCCATAGTTAGCAAATTTACTTAATGAATCACTTCATAGACATATAAAACCAGAAAACCCATTGTACAAAATTAAAAATGAAGAACAAATTATTTCATGTCATAAATCCATTTCATGTCATATATCATCAATTCATGGATGGAAATGATTATTTAATGTTTTCTCTATGTTTTATAGGTTTGGAATATTGTAGAAATTCAGGTTACAAATTGGGAATTTATGGCATAAATTCTCCCTAAAGCCTATAACAAACTCTCCTACTAATCCTCCACAACAATTACCATAAAAAAGTGAAATCATTTAGAGGAACGACTTAGGCACAAAAAAAATACAATTGGACTCTAATAGTTTTACCAAAAATTGAAAAGAGACATACCTAGAAATTATTGAATCTTACAACCGACCCACCATATAATAGCTTACCCTGATCTATTATCCAAAGTATCTTACTGGGTGTCAGTGAAAATGTCTAGACACTATGTCCACATATCACATTCCCTCAAACTGATCTCCTCTTTCTCAATCCCATGATGCCACTACACTCACAATGAAGGTATGGTCTTCCATAGGATATTTTTCTCACTATGGTTCATGATTCAAATCATATTATTGTCAAAGGACAAATAAACATATAGATTGATGTCATCAGAATATACTACATGATATAGATTAGGGTGATATATCTGATGCCCAGGAATTTGAAACAAATAATGCATGAAACTATAACATTTTTTCAGGGTAAAATAGTACGAAACTAGACCAAACCTATCCATAATCTCATATAGCTTGAAAACCCCATGTGATAACTTAAAATATTTCATAATATGGTGTTCCCCCAACTTAAGGGACACATGAAGGAAAACATGATTACCATAATCAAACTATAATGGTATACTTTTATGGTCAACAAGATATTTCTATCATCTATGTCTGGTCAACCGTAACTTTTCGATTAATTGGGCCTACTCAAACATCTCATACATTTGACTAGGTCCAATTATTTCTAACTCACCTACCTCTACCAAGAAAAGTGGTGGATGGAACAAACATCTATAAAAGGCCTAGAAAAGTTGAATTTGGATTTGTGGCTTTAGGATGTTATTATAAGTGAAATCCATGAGTTCTAGATTCCCATTACACAAACCACTGAAATCCATAACACATTCTCCTAAGATATACTCCTGAATTTGAATATCCCATTCAGATTATCCATTAGTTTAAGGATAATCGGTCATACTGAAAAGAACTTATGGTCTGAGAGCCCTCCAGATACCCTTCCAAAACTGATATTTGAAAAGAGGGTCTCAATAAAAAATGATACTCTTTGGAACATTGTTCCTTCATACTATTTCACAGATATTGAGAGTACCCAAATAATTAATGATCAAGACCTCCCTGATAGGTAAGAAGTGTGATACATTTATTAGTGGCTCCATGATCACGCATAATATATCATTCTTGTAGGAAATCCAGTGTAATCCTATTATAAAATCCATAGTGACATCATCCCACATCAATTCATGTATGGAAAAATAATGCAATAACCTAGAAAGCCTTTGATACTCAACCTTCACCTGATGATAAGTGAAACAAATTTCCATTAAGCCTTCCATCTCATTTTTCATCTCTAAGCACCAATACTACATATAGTGGTAAAAATAAATATTTTTTAGATTGGGATGTATCTCTCATTTAGAATAATTTAAATCCCTAATAAACTTATTATATTATCCAAGGGGAACTCATAAATAGACACAAAGAAGAAGACCATAACTTCCCTGCCTCTATCAATGTATTTCATCACATGGAATCATAAATAAGTTTCATTATCCAGGTTGTAGGCTAACTGAAATTTATAAGACTATAAATAATCAACCAACCTCTTTTTCTCGTGGTTTTTTTCATAGAAAATATGTACTTAAGGATCATGTGGTTTGTTTACATCAAAAATCTTATTTCCCAATAGACTGTGTTTCTTTCCAATCAGGGTGTTTACCCTTGCAACTAACTCTAGATCGTGAGTCGGTTAATTCCTCTCATGTGGTATCCGCTATTTGGATCCATAAGATACCACTATATCATCCTTCATTATAATGACTCTGAGTCTGAATATGGATGCATCATAGTATAAAATATACTACTTAATCAGAACATGAAATGTTAGAATTGGGTCGGAGGTTGGCCTTATATTAATCTCCTATAATGTTCTATCACATCTATCTATCTATAGAAACTTCAGTCCTTTTTTTGTTCTATTGTACATCAGCATCTCCAGATAAGAAAATTCTGTGATGAAATTTCGATAATAACCTTATACACACTAAAATATCAGAATTTACAAACCATTTTTGGGTTTGATGCAAGATACTATGGCTATAAAATAATCATGTTCGACTAACACTACATCCTCTAAGATGAAATAACCAAAGAATTTCATGCCATCAATCCATAGGTTTCCTTTAGATATCTTGGTTTATGGTCTATGCTCCATCAGTGTACTCATGAAAATTTCAAGCTATTGGGAATGATATACTACTAAAATTGAGTTCAGTAAGATGTGACATAAAATGAAACCGAACTAAAATGAAGAAAAGATCTAATTCATTTGATCCATTAATACCAATTAATCATTCATCATACCAAAAGACATGTCCATAAACTCATATAGGCCATATATACATCTAAAAGTATATTGAGGTATGTAATATGGTATCAATAACCATTGATGTTTCCCTAACATCATGTAAACCTTCGAAAAGAATCTAGAACCTCTCGGATGACCGATGATATCATCAATTTTTTGATGGGGACACCAGTTATTGACCTTTATATGGGTTCATCTCCAATAATCCATGTGTACGTATAAAGTTGCATCATACTTATTAGTGAAAAGAATGGGAGAACACAAAATAGATGTAGAAGTCCATATTAAGCCGTCATATTCTAGATTTGCTAATTGAAATTTCAACTCAATATTCACTATTGGTTCCATTATGTAAGGTTGAATAGAAACTATATCAACTAAGATAACCAACTCGATCATGAACATGATCTCCCACTCTAGTGGTAAGCCTGATATCGTTTTAGAAAATGATTCAGGAAAATGATTTACACATAGAGGAAAATTATCCTATTGCATTCCTATATTTTCTGGAAGATGTATTGTAATCTGTGCTATGATACAATCCAAAATCCTTTGAATTAGTCCTTCATGAACAACTTGTACAATTCATTCATTATGTTGAGAATAGTTTACCCCTTCTGGAAAGGGAAAGGAAATATTCCCTAATAAAAGTTTATATTATTCTGGTATAGAACTATCTAATCCATACCAATTATTAAATATTAAATCGCAAATTATAGTAAAAAAAATCTCCCAATGAAATTGGTAGCCACTAATTTCAAGAGAACACAACTTTCAAAATTTGATATCCTCTAACATCCCTTTCAATGGTGTGTTAATAGCCTTAACACCATACATGATATCCACAACCAAACCCAAACCATTTGATAATAGAGTAGATAAAATGGAATCTCATTCTCTTATATCAATTTTTTTAAATAATGTTAGATGATATAAGAATCGTACCTCTTCTTATAAAAGGTCATGAATTTAAGCTATCTAGAGTGGACTGCATAGTGTACAAATAACACATCCTTTTACCCTTGGATCCAAAATGACTCCCCTATATGATTCCCTCAAGCAAGAAATACTACACCTCTATTGTGGTTCCACATCCCCATCCTCATCCTAAATGTACCATGTAACTCTAGAAACCAATCTAATGAGGGGTATTTCGGTCCCTCATAATCTTAGGTGCCTATATCAATCCACTTCCAATGATCTACTAGGGAATTTACTATAGAACCTCTAAATATGAAATATCCTCCCACAGAAACAACTCCTTAATATGGGTGAGGACACAAGGGTCCCTTTTTGTCTCACCCTACTATACTGAAATCAACACACCAAGCTGTTATATTGATTCATAAGTCTACACCCCTGACTACGTTTACTTCTAATTCACTGGTGAAAATTATTGTAGTCGTGATTATTTTTTACAGAAGAAGATCTCCCATATTTCATTAGTGAAACTGCATGTCCAACAATCGATCCACTCTTTATTTTCCTTATGTTATGCAACCATGAATCATCACATCTATAAATCCTCTTATGTGAAAGAAATTCTTCTATGACCTGATATTATGGTGAATCTCATTCTGTAAATGTATTAACCTAGTGACATTATCAGTTTCTAAGGATGGAGGCAAAAATGTAAGCCTGTGAAACTTCATGTATAGTCCCTTACTAACATAAAATCCTATGTCGTATTAATGAACTCTTGTTCACTCTTATACCTCAACATATCTATATAATAGTGGACCTTGAACCTCACATAGAAATCCTTCTAGGATAGATCCTCATGATTCCTAACAAACTCTAGGATATTCCAAAAACTCATGGATAGTCTCAAATCATGTAATAAACATGTTTCAAATTCATATAAATGGGGGTTTCATGGTGATTGAAGATTGTATTGATATAATAAATCCAGAAATCAGCTTCCTAGGGCCACCCTCACCTGTGAAGGTAGGTGTATTCTGTTGTTGGAACTCTCTCTTCATCTCATACAATAATGGTATAATTGGAAAATATCTATATATGTTGATAACATGACCCTTAAGAATATTTTTCCAAGAATATTTTCCTTCTTATTCACTAGAGAAGTAATAAGTTTAAACATTAATATGTTAGAAGAATGATTATTTATACTCATCAGATGATCAATTTGAAGAAAATGAGGATGCATTTTCTCTAAAAAAATTACAAACACCTCTAAACACAGGAAATCAATACACTAACCTCATTAGGTCATAATAATATAGAACCACCTACTCAAGGATCCCCTATACATGGATTAATAAGTTAATCTGAATAACATAACAGTTTCTATTATTTCATTTATCTGGTAAAATAAGTGATTTCTTTTCACAATTCATATTGGAAAATGTCTCACATATGATAAATATGTTCTTATCATGAACAATGTATGTGAACATACACTCTTACATTCCAATCACAATGCATGCATAGTCATCTCGTTCCATAATGGACTATGAAAAAAATATCATAAAATGGTAATGCCACACAAAAATTGAATTTTCCATGGTCAAGTAAAATAATAAATGTAACTAGAGAACAACATAAACAAAAATCCCATACCTATGAACATATTTTCTCTTTCAAACCAGGATCAGATACTCCCACAAATGATCAAATTATCAAATGTGACACATATTTCTTTTTTTCTACCATTCCAAAATGTTAAAGTAATATAAAATAAATTATCTCTGATAACACATTATAACACCCCTGAGCGAGTTCCCCCTCATGTGACTAAGATAGGTTGACTATATTTCCTCAGGTGTACCACCCCATATGCCAAATGATGAAAACTAGTATCATGGTTGTAAGGAAAATAGTTGGGAGACTATACCCTATAGTGATGTGATGAAATAGTATAAAAATAATAATATTAGATAATTAAAAATAGTGGAAACAATAAATAAAAATAATCAATTTGAAAGACAAAAAATAGTCCAAATTGACAAACCAATGAGAAAAATAATGTAATTGTAGGATGAGTGTTACTAAATGTCATGCTGATATCATATAGATAAAAAACTAATCATCACCAAATAAATATTGCAATAAATCCATTCCCATAACGAATTTCAGTCCCATATCCATGATCCATGTCGTCCTGCATGCATTAATCAAGAGGAAGGTCCCTTAACCTGGTCCAAATAAACATCCATGAAGTCTATATGGTTGATAAAGGAAAACCCATCTAGGGTTTGAATAAAAAATTGTAATATGACTTCACCATATCTAAACAAATATATTATCATGATATAGGGCATGTAATTAAGCGATAAACAAGGGTATTAATTAGTAAATTAATATTTCTAATGTAATTATCCTAATGAACCCATGCTATAGGATGATACTATGATTCATTCAAAACTTCATTAGCACCATGCCAGATATAACTGTCAATGTGTGGATCCTCCTAAATCAGTATTGATCACCCAAGTCAATGAAAAATTCTATTACCAAGGATGAATCATACATAATGTAACACAAAAAATTGGTCCCTAACATTAATATAATTACAATACAACCCCAAAACATCTTGGAAACCTCACCCCCATGAGTCAAGTGACTATACAATTTACCCCCATACAGACTATACCCATGAAACATATCATCAGATGACAAAGTTGGTGTCTTTCCACACCAATCACAATAACATGTCCTTTCAGAAGATGATCATAAATTTCATGCAACAACCAACCCCCATGAATCAATCAAAAAATAAATCATCTAGAAATAGAATTCTAGTAAGAAATTCACATGACCAAACACCAAGGAAAAACATGACATCATAAGACATATTGGTCAATTCATATAATTACCATTTATCTATACATTTATATTTGTAAATTTGTGTATCCTAATTAGCATAATAATTACATCTATCCCAATTTCATTTATTATTTAATGATATGGCTAACATCAATATATTATATACATAACACATCAGGTAAACATTCAACGATGGTTACACATCAATTAAAAGTTTTTTGTCCTTGCGATTCTATATCAAGAAATCCTTAAAAATAACCCATTATACCAATTCATATTATGAATCCAACAATCTTTTCAATTTAAAAAATTTCTATGTGATCTATTTTTAAACTAACCTATTCTCAACAAGGTTAATGATTGAAACACCTATCCGGTGGATTCATGTCTCACTATCAATAGAAACAAACCCAATAGGATCGAATGGTAGGTATATACTTTGGTATGTCATAAAAAATATAGTTAACCAATTACATAGGTCATGCACATGACATATCGACAAAATCTCACATAGTGATAATACTATGATATTTGAATATTAAATTATTGATAAGTTCTAGACCACCTGTCTCAAAAGTTGGGTAGGTGTTAATAATTATTTAATGTCCATGATACAACTACTTTTCTCCATCCATTCAACAGAAATAAGAAATTAACAACAATGGAAATCCAAATTTGGATCTGGTTTTGGTAGTCTAATATACGGTTCTATGTATGGTAAAATAGATAGTATGATCGAGGGATTATGAATCACAAGGATTACATCCAATCACAATTTCCAAAACACCAATATCCACTTGATTGAGAATGGTACATGTTATCTCAATGCATGAAAATCCACTGATGGTTTTTAAAATAGGATGGGTAGGGATAATTCAAGATGTTAATAGGGAATTTACATCATGAATCCCTAGATTTACATATATTCCAAAAACCCTATCATCTATAATTATAAAACGGGTTATAAATGATTTTACATTTTAAATACTTTTTTTTTCATAAATCTCATATTCACAAACATCCCTGAAAAATTTACATCTTTTCTTAGTTTTATGGGGTCAGCCCAACCTTCCTATTTTATAGTGGCAATTTACATTTTAAATTCAACTTTCATCTTGATACCCTCTATCCTCATGCATCTCCTCCACAACACTTATTCAAAACCATCACAACCCATTCAGATAACCATATAAAGAATAAGAAATAAACAATTGGACATTAAGAGGATTAACAAAACATAAATAGTGACATACCTAGAAAAGACATGATCTTACAGACATAATCAACCATACCTATATTGGCTAGTTTTGGGTTGTCTCTCTTAATGATACACAACACTCACATGGAACCATAACCCAACCATGAATCACATAAGTAAACAATATGGGGAACAATGTCCCTCCTCAAAACCATGTGGATATCATATATCCTGGGGACTAATGTTCTACCTATAACCTTTCATACATTCATCAATATTTGGGGTATCATCCCATATACAAAACCCAAAAATCCACCATCTTTTGTGTTAACATCCCCTACCCAGAACTAGTATATATACGGGGTTATATCTCACTAGGAACATCATATAACTAACACCCAAGGGTCATAACACACATGAATATTATATAGAACATGCCCAGGGTCATACTATGTTCCCATAAAAATCATATAGAACACGCCTTGGGGGTTTCAACACATACGTGGGATATGTATCATTCTTCTATTACCTGAGTAACATATCCCACCCCCAGTGCATGGACCCTCATCTCATATATATAACAAAAAAATGGGGGTCAAATCCCCAGAACAGAACTAGGTAGTAGGCTTCCATTACATGAAGAACATATCCCACCAAATTTCATAAACCCTCATTCAGATATCACATGTATACAAGTATAAAATCAAATATCACACACACTTTGGGACCTCAACTAACCCATGTAAGGACCTAATATTTATCAATAGTCATTATTTTCTTATAAATTTGTCATAATCACATAATTAACTACTATGTGCTATGTAAACCTTATAACATAAGTTTGTCACTTCTATGATGAGAATTTTTAAAATATGACATACACTGTTGGGATTAGTAAGTTATTTTTAGACCAATAAGGAAAACCTAATTTTTGGGGAAAAGTAACCTACCCTTATGAATAGTAACATAACCTAATGAATATTAACATACTCTTATGAATAGTGAAATACACTAATGAATAGTAACCTTACCTGTGATACTATATAAATAAGATTCTTGTGAATGTACAATATACCTATACTTTGGAATAAGTAAAAGAATGTTTTAAAACTGTAGTTTTTAGAATAAATTATGATTTTAATTAAATATTAAATTAATCATATTTTTAATTTTTTTTTTAAATGGAATTCTTTTTGGATTCTACATGTCTAAAAATGGTTGGGGTGAATTTTTTATATTTTTCTGAAATACTTGATTTTTTTATGAATAGTGAAATACCATAATTTACAAAATATGCTAAAAAAGCTAAAAATAGATTCATGAATGATGTTCCTCTGATTTAAGCCCAATTGGTTCGGGATAGCATGGTAAATTTACTATTCTTGGTCAAGTAATACTCACTATTCCTTGTCTTTTGGAGAAATAATATATTAACGAATATTATATTAAGAAATCCCCTCTCTCCCCCACTATAAAAACACCCTCTCACTCCCTATTCACTTCAATCCTATCAAGCCTTGTTCCTTCTCCAAATTCTGTCCAAATACCCTCCCAACCTCCTATCCCACGTCCATCAAGCCTTGTTAAAATAAAAATACCAAATCCTCTCCCTTAAAGGGGCTCTCAAGAAAGTTTGGTTCAAGAGGAAAATTCCTCTTTTCAATTATTTGTCTTTCTTTTCTTGTTCATTTGTTTTCTTTTTTAATTACCTATCCTTATCCAAATTTTTTGATGACTGTAGTACCTTATTTTATTTAATTTTTTTTTAATGATAATGGATTAAGTTATCATAATCTCTCCCTTTCACCTTCTTTTATAATAGTAGCAAGAACACCATTAGAGATGTGTCTGTTTTCCACTTTTAAGGACGATGGGATTTCGATTTATATTACCATTAAAAATTATGCTCATGAAACCATTCATGTTATGGTATAAATAGATTATTATATATGTATTATAACCTATTTATGATTCTGTAATCCCATTGTACAAATGATATTATGTTATAAAGAAAAATGAGTTTGTTGTTATCAAAACCCACAAATTTACCGAAACCATTATCATTAATGTTATATATAATAATTCATTCTCATTACATGTAACAAAGTTATATAAATGACAAATAACACATATTTATGTTCATAAATATCATATAATTTCAATTCTGGAGATGTACATCCATTCCAAATAATTAAAAACAAGTGAACCGAATATGAAAATAAAGAAAATGAACACTCTGAAATGATGAAATTCAATACAATAACATATCAATAAGGGAAGAAATAAACTAACAAGAATTATGATAAAATAAATACATGTCTAATATTTTCTTAAATAATTTATTAATAAGTATAATTTCATATTCCAAGAGCTTATGCTCAAGAGTGGAACACATACAGAGTTAAGGTATGGGTTTTTTCACACAAACTTCCATTTCAATTCGGGTTATAGTCATTGTCTGATTTCCTCAATTAAATTTTTATGTATTATTATATACACATAATAAATTATTTTTTAGTGTTCTATATATGTACACCAACCATAATACTTCTTTATTTTATGTATAGCTACATGTTTTAAAAGGATCTTTCAAAATTGATTCCAAAATACAAGCCCAATTCAAGGGAATATCCCAACTTCATAGTTATTTTCAAGGGAAATCCCTAATCGTTTGTTGGAAACCATTATATTTTTAAAATTACTCATTTTATTATGAAAATAATATCTTACATAACTTCTGGTTCTATAAAAAAATTTCTCCAAAATAACTCTTCTTTTCATAGTTAATGATTATTTATACCAAGAATTACTCGAAGATTTTATAAGAGTATCTTCCTCTATTTCAACACTCTTAATAATTATTATGTATTACTGAGATTAATACATCATGGTATCATATAAAATATTCAATTTAATGGTTTATGATTATTTTTTTGTTGATTTTCTACCATTAAACCATTCACCAATTTACCCTGAATGGTTAGTTTTTATGCTTAATGTTTTGGGAATGTTATTTGCATTTCATATATTAATTTATATATGAATGTACATGTTGTTTATGTTTATCCCCATTCATATGAGGAATAAATTGAACATAGTATGTGTCATGTGGGGACCACTATATCCCCTAAGAGCATTGGTAGGTCTCATGAGACAAACTACGGTCTTCGCACTAGGCATTGACAAAATGATTATTTATGGTCTTGGTACGACGCCTTGACGATATGGATATTTTTTCCCACATTATGAATTCTATCATTATGAATATATTATGTATGGTTCATGTGGTTATTATACTATTAGAATACCCATGATTATGTTATGATATTGCAATATTTACTCAGCTCATATTTCTTCCATATTATGTTCATGGTTATTTCTGAATGCATGTGTTTTCAATTATTCACCATGTTTAATGTTTTTGTTATCTTCCACTGTATTACTTACCCTTTCTGAGTGTTTGATCTCTCCACTTTATTATGTTCCATTTATATAGGTCAAGATGAATTCTATTATGAATGACACACTGAAATAACATAGGAGTTATGGATGTTGTCTAAGGATTTTCTATGTTGTTTTTCATTTCAAGTTATAATGATGAACTTATGTATATATCCTGATTCCAATAATACTACAATAATCGTTCCATTGGGATGGTTATTCCTTGTTTTAAATCCAATGTAACCTATAAGGCACCGACTCTGGGAAACTGGGGTTGGGTCCTTATAGTTTGTATCAGAGGATGTCTGGAATAAAACATGGAAACTAGATTTAGAATATGTATATTAAGGAAGAGTCCCTATATTAGTATTTGAGGATAAACATACAACAATTTCCTAGTATTTTGTTGAAGAATATATTATTTTTATCTTTCAAGCATTACATCCCTGTCTCGATACGAGCAGGTAGAGGTGGCTCATGCACATATGGATCTAGGGGTAAAAACCAAAAACACCGATTTGAGCATGACTCGAATGGGAACTGGTGCACGACAACATGCCTTACTGTAGTATTGGTTATGAAACTCTCCTAGGATATGCTTAGGATAATTCTCATTTTCATTACAAGCCATTATGAAATATAAAAATGTAAATTTTTCTTCAAAGAACCCATTATTTTAATATGAGATTATCCGTGCGTAGGATCTCAATTTCTGGTTTTTATTTTGTTAAGATAATATTATACATTATGATTCATATCCTAATTTAGTGCATGAAATTATCTAGATATGGATCCTAATGGAAGTAATGGAAACCGCACGAATGAATGTGTCTCCTACAAGGATTTCCCTCTGATGCAAGATAATGATATTGGCTCTGGTGTTGTTTTTGGATCGATATATAGATTTATATATATATTTGATGGAACAATTTAATAGGGGGTGAATTTTAGTTTTAAAAACTGTGTGTTTAAACACATAAGAAATTAATTTAAATGATCTTAAACTAATACAATTAAAAACAACTACAATTAACCAAAATATTATTAGATATAAAAGGTATGATACGATGAAATACTATAAGAATTGTTAATAAATATTATTCCAAATGAATACAATAATCAGAGTAATACAAATGTGATAGATTATACCATAAAGAATATAGAATCTATTAATACAATATGTAATAGAATATTTTTAATTGAAAAAATTAAAATTGAATAAGAAATATTGAAAGGAAACAATACAATTTCCTTTCTAATACAAACAACAGTGAAAATGTAAAAGTATTACTGTTATATTATCCCAATGATCAGGGTATACTTTCACCTAAGATATGAGGTATGTCTTATGACCACCTTGGTAATCCCTAGATATGATGATAGGTACATCTGCCTTGTTATCCCCGCAATCCCTCAATACGATGATCCGTACCTCTGTATTGATATCCCCTCAAGACCTCGATTTTGTATGTAATCAGTACCTCTATCCTTCAAAAAATTGAAATCCCACGATATGATGATCAGTAGCAGCATCAAACGAACCACAGTATCCATCGATATTTATCACCTGATCGGCTGCACAAATAAAAAAAATCAATTATTGAAATACAAAAACTAAGAACGAGTCTTTCACGTTTTTTAATATCAAGTGTTTCACACGAAGCAAGAGATAAGTCACTATGTCTCTCTATAGAACTTGATAGAAGAAAAGAATGATCATAGTATATCTATTTATGTTCTAATCATCAAATGACCTCCTATTTATAGGCCTCAGGTTCAAATGGTCATATTTCCTCCGATGGTCGTATTTCTCCAAAAAACTCAGAGGGACTTGGACACCAGACATTATAACAGTCATATTGAAATAGAAAACAGGACATTATTTTGGTTAGTTTATAACTAACTCAACGACAATGTTTTGGTTAAGACAAAGGATATATGAAAATGATAATCATGAGTACGATTGATGTAAAACATGTGTTTTGAAAAAGGATAAAAACATCCATGTGAAAGAAGTAAAAAACCGATTAGTATTACAAAGTGCAATATACTGATATGATGCAAAGTGAGTACGATGCACAAAAGATAGTACGATTGATAGACTCAGTACGATTGAAAGGGTCAGTATGATTTAGTCAATATGATAAACATATTAATTACAATAAACATAGTCAATACAATAAACATAGTCAGTACGATAAACATAGTCAGTATGATAAACATAGTCAGTACGATAAAAATAATAATTACGATAAACATAGTAAATATGATAAACATATTTAATAGATTTGTGATTTCCAAAAACAAGACATAAAAGTCAATTGTGGACTTATGACTTAACAATCTCCCCCTTTTTGTAAAGAACAAAAATAATTTAAAACTAAAAAGAAATACTTATCTCCCCCCGATTTATGAAAAGTCATCTGAATATGAAATTGAATACAACCAACTCACCCTTAGGTATGTAATATTCTAAAGATTTTATTCATAGATTTTACTTGATTCAGAGGTATTTGATTAAAACATTCTTTCCCTTATAATACATTCTCCCCCTTTGTGAATTACAAAAATAATGGGGTAATCTGGAGTTTCCTAAAAAGGTTAGAAAGAAACAAAAATGCAATGAAATGGGAAAGTGAACATAAAACTAATTGAGATAAAAATAGTCATTAGAATTCGAAAAGTGAATAATGAAAAAATATTCCACCAAATATTCATTTGTTTTCTCTTTCTTTTTCTTTCTTGATCAGCTCATAAAGAACAGCTTTCGTCTTCTTGATTTCATTCTGGTCTTCGGAGATAGAATCACCCTAGGACGTGAGAGGCTATAATTGATTAGAAAAAATATGATCTTCATTCTTGATAGTCTCTTCTTGAACTTTGATTACTTCTTCAAGAGTGTCAATTATATCATGAAAATTCTTATTGTCTTGTGATAACAAAGAATATTACTTCTTAAACAGAACTATTTCATCTTTGAAAGATGAGACATTCAAAAATTCTAACTAGAAAGTATTAATTCTCTATTATAGTTATTTTATTTAAGGGATATAGGTTCCATGAGTTTTTGGTATCAGATTCATCCTTGAAATAGTTTCCTTGTCCAGATTATTGAAATCAATAGAAAGATCATTTGAAAGCCTCCATAAATCGTAAATTAAAACCTCATGATCATTCACATATATTTCTATTTTTATGACCACTTATTCATCTTATTGCATGCATTCTTATGGGAAATTGAACATTCAGATAGTACTTTTAAATCATCTTCTATTGATAATACACTCTTTCTATGTTCCCTTACAGAATAAAACATCTTCCTTTGATGTTCTGTGATGAAATCAATTTTCCCTTCAATTCTATGAAAATAAGGAATATTATTATCCATTATCCTCAATACATGAACAATGCAATAACTTCACTTGAGAGAAATTATGTGTTCGTAATCAGTATCTTCATCGTATAAATCCAGTTCATTTGATCAGCTTGAGTCTTCCAATGGTTGTTTTCTTTTTGCTTTATCTTTTACCTTTCCTTATTCTTCGACATTGTCAATAATAAAAATTACTTTTTTGGTATGAGAAGATTTAACACCATTCTTTAATTGATAAGGATTTCTATCTAAAAGTGTTTCAATGGATTTAGCTGGTGCTTAATCAGTATGACGAACTTGTTGAATAGTTTACCATTTCTTTTGAAATGATTCTTCTCTACTCTTCTTTGAATACATAAAAAATTACAGAAGAAAATATTCTTCCTCTTAATCATCTTCCTGAACTTTTTTCAATATTCTATTCCCTTTCTATTTTTTTGGAATACTCTGTACAATTAGTTATTGATTCCCTTCTTCTGTTAGTTGAGCTATTTCCAACTCAACTCCTTTCAAGATTTTAGTGACATCAAAATCATGAGCATTACTTTTCAAGAGAGTCTTCTTTTTCTTCTGAGATTTTAGAGTATCTTCTACCCTTATTATCTCAGCTAAGGATTTAGTTGGATCAAGGATGTACTTAGGATCACCTTCGTTTCTTTGTTCTCTTTCATTACTCCACTTGGCCAAAACCTCCTTGCAGTATTTGGTTTTCTTCATCGGATTAGTACTGGATTGCAGATATGACTATTGAGGAGTAACAACAGTTGGATTTTCTTCGATTGATATAGGTTCCGATTGATTTGGGGTCGATTCAACTTCTACATATTTAACAAAAATCATTGAATATTCATCAAAACATACATACAAATTCTTCAGCATAGTTTTACTTATCCAAGAAGGCTTTAAATATTACGACTACCCATTCAAAGGAATATTAAAAAACATCAAGCTCTCAATAATGAACAAATTATGAATAGAGGGATACATAGTCAAATGTGAAATGATCGCTCATGACGTGACATTAAGGATTGTTTAAAAAATGTACCCCATGAGAGTTTCCTTTCTCATGTTTACAAGATAGTCTAGCATAATGATATCTGAAACATTAAGGGTTTCTCTATCCCCTATCCTTGGAATAAGAAATCCTTGCATCCAAAGCACCACGAACCTTTTGTCTATGGGTAAATGTGCTACTTTTCTCTTCTCTTAATTTATAAAGAAATAATTATTTTCAGCTCTTTTTCTATCAAACATACCAAATTCCTCTGGTAGTTTATTAGATGGACAAAAATAATCACATTCTATTGAAACATTGAAAAAGTGAGCTGCTTGTTTCACAGACATTGAGATTTTTCTATCGTACACAACAAAGTTGATTATCATATTTTTTCAAAAGACACAATTTTTTATAACTTACTAACTTCTTCAGTAAGAATCGAGTCTTGAGATACGGTCTTCTCACCACAGATATGTTACATCCTTGAAACAAAATAATAATCTTTATTGTTGAGTCATATGTGTTAATGAAGTCCTGAGAAACAAACCTTTCTCTAAAGAAACCATTCTCTAACAATATCTTTTAAGACATTTTGACAGGAGTGTTGGTAGAGGACTGAGACATAATGGTGCGGCAACGAGAATATTGTATGGTGTCTTCAAAAAAGGCATAGCTTCACCAAGAAATCTATAAAACTTGTGTGGGTTTGGGGGATCTATTTATAAGAAAATAATGGTGACCGTTGATCTTCTACGGTTGATATTGGAAGATATATAAATAAATGGATAGGATTTAAAGGGGAGAAACTGAGAATAAATAAAACGTAAGAAAGAGAAAACAAAATAACGAAAGAATTTACCTGTTGATGATTGTAAGGAAATAGTTGGTTTAATAGTATTAACATGGAATAATAAAATAATAATAATAAATATAATCATACATAGAAACGATCAGTTATGAGGCTGATTGAAAACAAAGTCATTACCATAGGTTTTCAAGCTAATAGGAAACAAAGTCATTAACATTGGTTGTCAAGCCAGTGGGAAAAAAAGTCATTACCAGATGTTAACTTGCCGATGGAAAAAAAGTTGTTACCATAGTTTGAGGTGCCAATGGAAAACAAAGTTGTTAACATAGATTGATTTTCCGATGGAAAAAAAAGTTATTACCATAGGTTGACGTGCAGATGGAGAACAAAGTTGTTACTATAGGTTGATGTGCCGATGGAAAACACAGTTGTTACCATAGGTTTTCGGGCCGATGGAAAACAAATTTTTTACCATAGGTTGTCAAGTTGATGGACATAATATCAATACAGTAACAAGGCAGACAACATGATAAACATAAGGTTAAAATGATAACCAGAAAATCAAGACGATAATCAGAAAGATAGAATAGAAAACCAAAATAATAAACAGATAAAGAAGACCATAAGAAAATGTTAATAAATACATTATTTAAAACAATAACATAAGTATCCCCCTTTTTAGAGTGGTTTTTTAATTTAAGTAGAAGTTTAAAAAATGAAGTAGATATGAATTATTATTTTAATGTAATCATTCGTATATTCTATTTTATAAACTCAAACCTATCAGAAGGAAATAGTTTTGTAAAAATTCCAGCAAGTTGTTCTTGCATTCCAATAAATTGTAAAATAATATCTCCTTTTAGTGTGGGGTCTCTAAGAAAGTGATTCCTAATATCAATGTGTTTTTCATGAGATTTATGTGATGAGTTTTTCCTAAGGGCTATGGAAATAGTATTATCCCATAGAATTTGAGTGTTAAAAAACTCAATCCATAATCAGTAAGTGTGTGGTGCATCCACAACACTTGAGAAAAACAACTTCCAGCTACTATATATTCAGCTTTAGCAATAAAATGTGATACTGAGTGTTGTCTCTTGGATGAAAAAGAAACCAAGGAATATCCTAGGAAATGAAATGTTCCAAATTTACTCTTTTTATACATTCTAAAACCACTAAAGTTAGCAACTGAAAAACTTTATAAAATAAAATCATTTCTATAAGAATAAAAAACACATAAATTTAGAGTTACATTTAAGTACCAAAATGTCCTTTTCTCAGTATTTAAATGAGACTCTTTTGGATTTGATTGGTATCTGGAACATAATCATAAGGAAAAAATTAAGTCCGGTCGACTAGCCGTTATGTATAGAAAACATCCTTTCATACTCTAAAATTATTTTGATCTAATGGTTTCATAATTTCATCAAGATCAAGTTTATTTGAGGAACAAATTGGAGTGCTAATACATTTAGTATTGTCATATCAAATTTTTTTTAGTAAATATCTGATATGGTTATGTTTAGATATATAGGTTCCTTCTGGTTTTTGTGAAATTTGAAAAACTAAAAATAATGTTAACTCTCCCATCATACTCATTTCAAACATAGATTTCATTAAATCCACAAAGGAACTATTTAGATATTGCGGATTTGTCCCAAATATGATGTCATCAACATATATTTGAACAATCAAAACATTTTTTCCCATTTTTTAAAAAGGGTTGGATCCACTATACCATTTTAATAATTGTTTTGTAAAATAAATCTTATAATTCTATCATACCATGCTGTAGGGGATTGTTGAAGTCCATATAAAGCTATGATATGTTTAAAAACATGATTAGGATATTTTGAATCTATAAAATCATGTGGTTGTTCAATAAAAACTTCTTCCTGAACAAAACCATTTAGAAAAGAACACTTTACATCCATTTGAAATAATTTGAAATTAATGTATGTTGCAAAGGCTAATAAAATACGAATAGATTCAAGTCTAGATACATGAAAATATGTTTCATCATAGTCTATTCCCTCTTTTATATTATATCCCTTAGCAATAAGCCTTGTTTTATTTCTAACAACGATTCCTTTTTCATCACATTTATTTCCGAATACCCATTTTACACCAATTAAAGATGTCTCTTTAGGTCTTTCAACAAAAGTCCAAACATGATTCCATTCAAATTAATTTAGTTCATCATTCATTACATTAATCTATTCATCATCACCTAAGGACTCACTTGGAATTTTAGGTTAGAATTAGTAATGAAAAGAAAGGTGTTCTATTTCATTTCTGAAGGAATTTATGGTTCATACAGGTTGATTTACATCGGAAATTGTATTATCACTATGATGATTCCTAAGAAACAATTGATTTGGGTTTTGTAAAATCTGTTCATCAACATTGGGTATGAAATATTCTGGGGTAAATGCTTTAGATAGATTTTATTGAACATTTTCCTTATCAGAATGATTTTCTATCACATATGGATAATCAGTTTAGGAAATCACATCTCAGGATGCAGGTTGAGGTTGTTAAAAAAGAGAGGAATTAGTTTCATCAAATTTAACATGAATTGTTTCTTCAATAGTACATGAGTTTTTGTTGAAAACTCTATAAGCCTTAGAAGATATTGAATAGCCTAGAAATATTCCTTCATCTGATTTAGGTGAAAATTTATGTAGATTGTCTTTTGTATTCAAAACGAATACATTGCATCCAAAACATTTATGTATGATACTTTAGGTTTTTGGATAGTCAATAATTCATATGGTGTTTTACTATGAAAAGTTCTTGTTAAAACATGATTTATTGTATAATAAGCTGTACTAATAGATTGAGCCCAAAAATTCATAGCCATTGAGTATTCACTCGACATGGTTCTTGTCATTTCTTGATGAATTTGATTTCTTCTCTCAACAAAACCATTTTTCAAAGGGGATAATAGAGTTTAAAGGTTTTGAGTAATAAATTTTGTACTATAAAAAGTCTTGAAATCAGAATTTTGAAATTCCCCACCCTGATCACTATAGATAGTAATCAATGGTAGGTTTTTCTTATTTTTAACTTGGGCTCTAAAAAATTTGAAATAGAAAAAGGCTTTAGATTTATTTTTTAGAAAATAAACCCATGTAAATCTTGTAATTTCATCATCTAAAACAAATACATAGTATTTTCCTCTAATGCTTCTAGTTTGTGAGGGATAAAAAATCCATGTGCACGAGCTGTAATGCATTAGATGTTGAAACATCATTGATTGATTTAAAGTTAGTTTTATGTTTCTTTCCAAATTGACAAGGGTCACAGACCTTTGAAAAATCGTATCTATGATCTGGTAGATCGTTTACAAGTCTTTTCGTTGAATTTTTACAAAGGTTTCTTAGGTTGTAGTGTCCTAGTCTTCTATGCCATTTCCATGATTGGTCTTCTATTGCACTTAATCAAGGTAAAATTTGGCTCTTAATGTCTTTTAATTTAATTGTGTATACATTTTATTTCGTATGGGTAGATAGAATGAATTCATTCTTGGAATTGTTAACTATAAATTTATCATTTCTAAAATTCACAAGGTAACCTTCATCAAATAACTGACTTATGCTGAAGAGATTGTGCTTAAGACCTTTGAAAAACAAAACATTTGAAATTAGATCTTTTCCAAGAAAAACAATATTACATATTCCAATAATCTTTCTTTGAACATTATCTCCAAATGTTTCTTTTCCATCTTTTTTTTTGATAATATATTCAAATAAATTTATATTTCCGTTATTATGTCGAGAAAAACCACTATCCATGTACCTAATGATCTAGTTGTTGGTACATATATTATTTTCCTGAAAAAGAAACAATTAGTGTTTTGTAATCCAAACCTGTTTAGATCTAAGAGTGTTAGATAAAATAATTTTAGGAATCCACATTTGTTTTTCAAAAATGAGCTTTATGAAATCCTAAATATTGTCTTCTATTAGGAGGAAAATTTCTTTCCCAGCATCCACCACAATGACCCTTCATACAAAATGGGGTACTTTGTGGTACAAAATAGTTATTACTAAAAAGTTGTTTAGAATGAGTATAACCCAAACCATAATGATTCCTTATAGTTCGAATTTGAGAATACATTTTATCAATGTTTTCCTTTCCATAGGTAATGTTTGACCAACAATTATTTGAGGAAAATAATTATGGATTTAGTTTTAAAACTAATTTTTCATCCTTTAAAAAATTATTTTCAGAACTAGAGTTAGTCTCTAAAATATTTTTCTTAAAAATTTCATTTTAAAGATCTTTAGAATGTTTTTCCTTATCATAATTGAATTTTTCAAGGGTATTTAAAATAATTTCGAAATAATATGTTTTCATATCATGATCATTAGAAAGATATAATACTACTTTAGTTAAAATATAAAATCATTAATTTTCTTTATCAATATTTTTCTTGAGTTTAGAATTTTTATTCTCAAGTAGTTTAGCAAAACTAGACACTTCTTTATAAAAAGGTAATGCATTATCATATGATGAAGTTGACTCATCATTTGATGATTCATAATATTTATTATCATTATAATTGGAATTCAATAATACATTTGTAATAACTTTAGCATTTTGTACCTTATCCATGAAACAATGATCCTCAATTGGTAGTCTGGCTATATGTCCAATATTCTATTGTCTTGAAGATTCATATTCTGAATAATCATATGATGAATCACAACCACTTACACTACACATATCATTTTCCATTAAGACATTATTTTTATTTTTCTTGTAATAATTTTTCTTATTTCATTCTAAAGGTTTCTCTGTTATATCTTTTCATTTCATTAAAGGAAAATAAGGTATTATATGTCCTGTTTTCTTTCATTCATAACTTGTTACTTCTGTGTCTTTCTTATCCTTCTTATCTTTCTTTTTAAATCTGTATTGAAAGTATTTTTCCCCCAATCTTGTTCATCTTTCGATCAAGATTGGTTAAATCATTATCTGAGTGATCAAGATCACTTGATTCTGACATAAAAACATTCGTAGATTTGGACCTTGTTATCCTTTCAAGTGTTTTTGCATTAGACATTGTAGTAGAGGCTACACATCCATTTCCATTTTTCTTCTTATTGAAATCAGCATATTGTTTCATCCTTTTCTTGTGTTGTATAAGAGTTCCAAAAAGTTCATCAAGAGTAATCTAACAAACCATTCAGTTTTCATCCATAGCTGTCCTTTTTTATTACCATTCATTTGGCATTATATCAATAATATTGTCTACCAGAGCTTCATCATCAAGACCTTTTTCTCCCATAGATTCTAAACTATTGACAATTGTCATAAATCATTGTTGAATTTTATATAATGGTTATCCATAAGGAAATTAAAATCCCTTATATTCTGTTCGAAGAATTTATCTTCTTGTTTCTATAACCTTAGATGTACCAAAATGCGTGACTACCAATTTCATCCAAATACAGTTGGCTGCTTCATAAGATGATATCTGACTATATATATTCCTGGTCATAGAACATAACATAATATTCCATACCTTGTAATTCTATTGATATTATTGCTTCTTTTGATGGGTGAAGGTACTACCTACTTTGTCATGGTTTTTTTAACCTCCATTAAGCATAAAAAAATTTCCTATTCCAGTATTAATAAAAAATGTCGTCATTAAATCTCTCCAGTACTCGTAATTATTCCCATAAAAAATAAGTTTTCTATATGGATTTAGATTTTCAATTGATCCAATATTCATTCCTTCCATCTAATAAAAAAATCTTTTCCACTCCTCATGTTTTTGTAGTAAGTAGTTATAATAAACAATATGTAATAAAAATACAATTATATAGCAAGTAATACAAATCGGTTGAAATCTCTTTTAATACCAATTGTTGGATCGATACATAGATGTATATATATGTTAGGTGGAACAATACAAGATGGGGTGAATTGTAGGTTTAAAAACTGTGAGTTTAAACAATTTAGAATTTTTTTTAAATGATATTAAACTAATACAGTAGAAAACAAATATAATTAACACAGAATATCATTGATATAAAAGGTATGATATGATTTAATACTATAAGAAATTTAAATCAATTGTATTCAAAATGAATACAATAATTAGAGTAATACAAATGTTATAGATTCCACCATAAATCATATTGAATATAATAATACAATATTTAACAAATAATAGAATTTGAAATAATTACAATTGAATATGAAATAGAGAATGGAAATAATACAACATCCTTTCAAATAAAAATTTTTGCGGAAATGTAAAATTATTATTATTATTATTTTCCAAAGAGAAGGGTTTCCTTTCACCTAGGATAATAGGTATGTCTTACCACCACCTTGGTAATCCCTTGATACGATGATCAATACGTCTGTCTTGTTATCTCCTAAATCCCTAGATATGATGATCGGTACATCTGTTTTGTTATCCCCTTTAGCCCTCGATTTTGAAGGTAATCAGTACCTCTGTATTTCAAACTCATTAAATCCCTCGATACGGAGATCGGTCCCACATTTTGCCTATCCTCAACAGCCCTCAATCATTATCACCTAATTGGTCACACAAAGCAAAAAAAGAACTTATTGAAATACACAAACTAAGACCGAGTTGTTCACGTTTTCTAATTTCAAGTCTTTTGCACGAAGCAAGAGATAAGTCACAACATCTATATCTATAACTTTATTGAAGAAAATAATGATCAAAGTCTCTCTAGTTGTGTTCTCAGCTTCAAATGACCTCCTATTTATTGGCCTCATCTTCCAGTGGTCATATTCCCTCCAACAGTCATATATCCTTGGAAAACTCAGAGGGACTTGGACACTAGTCATTATAACAGTCATATTGAAACCGAAAAGACGAATTTTTTTTGATTAGTTTATATCTAACTCCACGACGTTGTTCTGGAAAAGACAAATAATATATTTAAATTATTATCATGTGTACGATTGACATAAAACATGTGTTTTGACAAAGAATAAAAAAATGAATGTGAGAGAAAAAAACTATTAGTATTACTTAGTGCATTGTATTGATATGATGCAAAGTGAGTATGATGCACAAAAGATAGTACGATTGACTGAGTCAGTACCATTGATAGGGTAAATATGATTTAGTCAATACAATAAAAATATTCAGTGTGATAGACATAGTCAGTATGATAAACATAGTCAGTAAAATAATCATAGTCATTATGATAAACATAGTCAGTATGATAAACATAGTCATTATGATAAACATAGTCAATTCTATAAATATAGGCAATATGATAAACATAATCAACATATTTGTGATTTAAAAAACAAGACATAAAATTCAAATGGGAATTTTTACTTAACAGTTGTGACTAGTGCGGGGAAACTCATATTATACTGGGACAAGTTACTTAGGTTATGAATAATAACCATACTCATATAGAGCATCCAAATATACCACATGGTGGAGCTATGTTAGATCACTTTATGCGACAACAACCTCCATTATTCAATTGGACTAGAATCCTATTTGTAGAAGAGCAGTGAATATGTTCCCTTGAAAAGATATTTCTCAATTTGGGGTGCAACGAAAGATATAACGTTGTCATGGAAATTTATCGTATAACAGGTGAGGCGGATCAGAGGTGGTCTTTAATCCAAAACACTATAGAGGAGGAAGAAATAGAAGAGATGGAATGGAGGGATTTTAAGGACGTTTTCTTACAAAAACTATTTCCCTCATGTACAGTGAGAAGATATGGAGAGGAAATTCTTGAATATGAGGCAAAAGGAGGAAGAAAATGTTTCCATGTATGAAGCCAACTTTACAAGTTTGGCAAGGCAAGTTGCGGACATCATACATAATCCAAGGTGAAAATTGTTTCAATTATTTGATGCTTTAAAACCATTCCTCTGAAGAGATCTACTCTCCCAATGATTCAAATAATATAATGATACAGTCTCAATTGATATCAAGATAAAAAATGAATTCTCTATGTCTTATGACATTAAGGGAAAGAAAGAGAAAAATAGGGTTGCTGAAAACTTTTGGAAAGGAAATAATGAAATGTGGAAGTAGAGAAGAGTTGAATTTCCATCATGTAGTAATTATGGGAAGAAACACCCTGGAACATTCCTGAAGGGAATGGGAGTCTGTTACAAGTTCAAAGAAAATGGCCACATATCTTGGGATTGTAAGGGGAAGAACGAAGCTACCAATGTTCTATGCTACGATTATAGGGAGATGGGAAATTACACACATGAATGTCCTAAGCGCCAAAGAAATGTTCCCCAAAGAAGGCTAAGGGAGAAAGGCCATGCTTATGCGGTCACAACTGTGGAGGTTTAAGTTCCTAATAATGTGGTGGAAGGTAAATCTATTGTTTCATCCAACATAGAAAATACTTTATTTTATTATGGATCATCACATTTATTTATATCTTCCCAATTTTCCATGAAAATTATATATGTCCAATTTGAATTAATAAAGGTTTTATTAGTCAAAAATCATAGTGGATGTATCATTGCAACTAAGGAAATTCTATTAGTCCCCCACGAGACACATAACTGTGTTTTAGTTGCTAACCTTATTATAAATCCAATGGTTGAATATGATATAATTCCTGGTATGGATTGGCTATCAAATTGTGATGCGAAGTTCTGTTTCAATAAGAATGATGTTTCAATTTTTCAGAATAGTGTAGAATCCATTATTTTTAGAGTAGAAACCTCACTATTTGATTCTCATCTAGATGTAACCTAGTAGCTCTGCTCAATTCAATTATTGGGAAGGAATGGAATGAAATAAATATGGGTGCGGAGAAGAATCTACAGATAGAGTATGTACCTATTGTGAATGAATATGTTGACATCATTCCAGAGGATTTCCCTGGACATCCTCCATAGTAGAAAATTGATTTTTCCATTGACTTAATTTCTTATTTAAGTCCCATATCAAAGAACCCTTATAGAATGGCTACCGTGGAGTTACTGGAACTAAAGTAACAAAAAGATGAATTGAGTGATAAAGGATTTATTCACCCTAGCGCTTCTCCATGGGGATCCCATGTTCTCTTTGTTGATAAGAAAGATAGATCAATGAGGTTGTGCATTGATTACAGAGATATAAATTCTATTTCAATAAAGAATATGTATACTATTCCATGAATTGATGATTTATTTGATCAACTTCATGGAGCCAAATATTTTTCTATGATTGATCTTCGATATGCATATCATCAGTTGTTTGTGGGGAAGGATGACAATCCAAAAATAGCATTTCGAACAAGGTACATGCATTATGAGTTTACAGTTATGTCTTTTGGACTAACTAATGCACCAACTTTCTTCATGGATCTAATGAACAGAGTTTTCAAGGATTATCTTGATGACATTTTATTGGTGTTTATTGATGATATCCTGGTGTACTCTAAAATCAATGAAGATCATGAAAATCACATGCGCACTATTCTTAAGACACTTAGAAGAAATAAATTATTTTGGAGGATTAACAAGTGTGATTTTTGGCTCCAATCAGTTACCATTCTGGGACACATTGTCTATAAGGATGGAATATATATAGATCCTGTGAAGACAAAGGCTTTACAAGAATGGCCTACTCCAACGATTGTAAGTGAGGTACATATTTTTATTGGTTTAGTAGGTTATTATCGGCATTTCTTTCAGAACTTTTCCCGTTTAGCTAACCCAATGACCGATCTCACACGCAAAGGGGTTATGTTTATATGGACAAAGGAATTGGAAGAATGTTTTGAATAATTGAAGAGGAGGTTAGTGAACTCTCTGATCCTAACCCTACCACTGGGGAATGAAGGGTTTGTTATCTATAGCGATGTATCAAAGAAAGGACATGGTTGTGTCCTTATTCAGAATGATCAAGTGATTTTCTATGCATCTAGGCATCTAAAAATTCATGAAGAAAACTATCCAACTTAGGATCTTGAGTTAGAAGTGGTAATCATTGCTCTAAATATTTGGATACATTTCCACTATTGCGAAAAATGTGAGATATATATAGATAAAAAGTGTTTGAGATAAATATTCTCTCAGAATGAACTAAAAATGAGACAAAGGAGATGGATTGAGAGACTCAAAGATTATGATTTCACAAGATAGTACCACTCAGGGAAGGAAAATAAGGTAGAATATGCTTTATGTATAAAGATCATGGAGTTATGAACAAGATTAGTGTTGAAAGGGTTCCTTTGATCATGGATCTAGTAAAGATGGATATGGGAATTATCAAGGAAGGTAAAACATCACAACTTTTTCAAATGGATTACAATACATCATTATTAGAAATGATAAAATGTTCTCATGATGATGATGAGGAGTTTCAAATGAAAATGAATTCTATAAATGTTGGGAAGTTGTCTGACATCGCATATGAAGGTGGAGTTCTGAAATTCGGGAGGAGGCTTTGTGTTCTCATTATTCCTGAGATAATGAAGGAACAACTAAATGATTCTCATAGATGTAATTTCTATATTAACCCTAGTAGCTCAAACATGTATCCAAATCTCTAGGAAAACATTTGGTGAGGCAATATGAAAAGAGAGATTGTTAAATATACATCAAAGTGCCTAGTATGTCAACAAGTTAAGGTTGGGAGGTAAAAGTCTAAGTGGATGATGCAACCACTACCCGTACCACCATGGAAGTGGGAGAACCTTACTATGGACTTTTTCACTGGACATACAATGACATCCAAAGGAATCAATGCTATATGTGACATTGTGGATCGTCTTACAAATGCAGCTCATTTTATCGTGATTCGAGAGGGTTCATCATTGGATCAACTTGCATAGATTTACATCAAAGAAGTTTTAAGGCAGCATGGACTACCACTATCAATTGTATCCAATTATGATCCTAGATTCACCTAGATTTTTTTGGAAAAGTCTCCAACATGCTCTAAGCCCCGAAAGAAACTTCAGTATGGCCTATCATCCTCAAAATGATGGTCAATCTGAGCTGACTATTCACACACTGAAAGACATATTGAGAGCATGTTCAATGAAATTCAAAGGAGGACGGGAAAAACATCTTCCACTAGTTGAATTATCCTACAACAACAGTTTCCACTCGAGCATCCAAATGGCACCATATGAAGGCCTTTATGGGACAGTGTTCAGAAGACTAGTGTGTTGGGATGATGTTTTTGAGCGTAAGCTACTATGACCTGAAATGATCGAAGAAATGGTAGAGAAGGTGAAAACCATTCAATAGCATATCAAGGCACCCCAAAGTCGATACAAGAGTAACGCAGAAAACCATAGATGGGACCTTTAATTCAATGTTGGAGACCTAGTATTTCTACACATATCTCCATGGAAGAAGGTCATGAGGTTTTGGAAGAAAGGAAAGCCAAGTCCCTGGTATATCAACCCCTTCGAGATCCTTGATCGAATCAGAGTTATGTCCTATCAAATGGAACTTCCACCTACCACATATAATGTACATTATCTCTTTCATGTTTCCCTCTTAAGGAATAACATAAGATACACTTCACATGTGCTCTCTTCAGAGGTGGTACAGTTAGAGGATGATCATTCTGATGAAGAGTTGCTAGAGAAAATCTTGGATCATAGAGAAAATGTTCTACGCAACAAGAATACTCATCTGGTCATGGTACTATGGAGAAACCATAAGTACGAATAGAAAATAAGGTAATTGGAGGATTTAATGAATGAAAAGTACCCCACCTATTTTTGGCCTACTTTGTTAAATGAAATTTTGAGGGAATAATTTCTGAAGGGGGGAAGAATGTAATGACATAATAATTATCAATGGAAATTCATTTCTTATAAATATGTCATAGTCACATAATTAACTACTATGTGCTATGTGACCCTTAAAACATATGTTTGTCACTTATGTGAAGAGAACTTCAAAAATATGATATACACGGTTACGATTAGTATGTTATTTGGATACCAATAAGAAAATCATAATTTTTGGTAAATAGTAACCCAACATTATGAATAGTAACATACCCTTAGGAATAGTGACACAACCTTATGAATAATGATATAACATAATGAATAGTAACCTTACCTATGATAGCATATATATATAATATTCAATTGAATGTATTATATACCTATTCTTTGGAATACGTTAAAGAATGTTTTAAAACTATTGTTTACATAATATATTATGATTTTAATTAAATAATAAATTAATAATATTTAAAAATTTATTTTCGAAGAATGAACTTCAATTTTGCATTCAACACATCAAAAAATGGTTGGGGTGAATATTTGGGATTTTTCAAATATACTTAAATTTTTTATGAATAGTGAAATTCCATAATTTACAAAAATAAGCTAAATAAGATAATTATAGAGTCATGCATGATGTACTACTAATGTAAGCACAATTTTATATAGATTACATGATAAAGTTACTATTATTGGTGAAGGAAGACTCACAATTCCTTGACTTGTGTAGAAATAATAAATTAATGAATTTTATATTAAGAAATCTCATCTCTCCTCCACTATAAACCCCCCTCTCACTCCCTCCTCCCTTTACTCTTTTAAAGCATTGTTACTTATCCAAATTCTATCCAAATATCCTCCCAACATCCTCTCCCAAGTCCATCATGCTTTTTTCTAATAAAAAGACCAAAACCTCTCCCTTAAAGAGGCTCTCAAGGAAGTTTGTTTCAAGAGGTAAATTCCTCTTTTTAAATCTTTGTCTCACTTTTCAAGTTCAATTGTTTTATTTCTCTATTTACTCTAACTATCAAAATTTTTTGATTACTAAATTACATTTTTATCTTCTTTTATACTAGTAGCAAGAACATCATTCAAGATGTGTCAATTATCAACAATCAAGGACGATGGGCTTTCGATTTCAATTATGATTCTCAATTATTATCATAAAAATATTCTTATTATGATTGAACCAGATTATTATAAATGTTATATAACATATTTAATATTATGTAATCCCTTTGTGAAAATGATATTATGTTATAAAGAAAAATGAGTTCGTTGTAATCAAAACCCACAAATTATCCAAAATAATAATCATTAATGTTATATATAAATATTCATCCACATTCCATGTAAAAAAGTTATATAAAGTAACAATAACACCTATTTATGTTCATAAATAATATATAATTTCAATTTTGGATATGTACATCCATTCTACATAATTAAATACAAGTGAACTGAATATGAAAATTAACAAAACGAACACTCCAGAACGATGGAATTCAATACAATAACTTAACAATAAAGACATAAATGAACTAAACAGAATTAAGATAAACTAAATTAATTCCTAATAGGTTCATAAATAAGTTTTTAATAAGTATAATTTCATTTTACATGATCTTATGATCAATAGAGGAACACTTTCAGAGTTAAGGTTAGGGTTTTTTCACCTGAACTACCATTTCCATTCGTGTTATTGTCATTGTCTAATTACATAAATTAAATTCTTATGTATTATTATATAAACTTCATAAATAATGTGTAAGTGTTCTATATATTTACATCAACCAGAATATTTCTTTATTTTATGAATAGTTACATATTTTAAAAGGATCTTTCAAAATTGTTTCTGAAATACAAGCCGATTCAAAGGAATATCTCAAATTAGCACATATTTCCAAGGGAAATATCTAATATATTTTTGGAAAATATTATATTTATAACATAAATAATTTTATTATTTAAATAATCTATTACTTAACTTCTTGTTTTATACAAATATTTTTTTCCAAAGAACACTTCTTTTCAATGTAAAAGAGCAGTTATTTCACGATTTACTCGAGGATTTTATAAGAGTATCTTCCTCTATTTCAACACTCATTCTGATTCTTATGTAATATTTGGATTAATACATCATCTTATCATATAACAGATTCAATTTAAGGGTTTATTATTATTTTGGCTATGTATGTGCTATATTTAAACCATTCAACAATTTACCTCGAATGGTTTGTGTTTATGCTAAATGTTTGGGGATAGTTATTTGCATTTAATTTATTAATTTCAATATGAATGTACATGTTTTTTATGTTTATGTCCATTCAAATAGGGAATGCGTTGGATATATTAAGTGTCAGGGGGGGCCCGCTATAGCCCCTCGGTGCATCGGTAGGTCTCATTAGAAAAACTACAGTCTTGAAAAATGTCCTTGACAAAATGATTATTTATTGTCTTGGCATGAGGCCTTGATGGTATGGATATGTTGTCCTATATTATGCATTCCCCCATTATGAATATAGTATTGATGGTTCATGTTGTTATTCGACTAGTAGAATATCCATGATTATGTTATGTTATGGAAATATTAAATCAGCTCATATTTTGGCCATATTATGATCATGTTTATTTATGAAGGCATTTTTTTCTATTATACACCTTGTCAAATGTTTATTTTATCTTCTGCTATATTTCATATCCTTACATAGAATTTTATATCACTACTTTATTATGTTTCATTTCCACAAGGAAAGAATAATTCTATTATGATTGACATGCAGAAATAACCTTGGAGTTATGGAAGTTGTCTTAGGAGTTTCAATGTTGTTTTTCATTTCATTTTTCAATGAAGAAGTTATGTATGTATCTTGATTCAAATAATACTAAACTAATTAGTCATTTGGGATTCTTATTCCTTGTTTGTATTCCAATGTGACAAATAAGGAACTGGCTCCGGGCAACTGGGATCATGTCCTTGTACACCCTATAACCTCGTATAATACTGCATCAATTTTCCACCTCCATGAACCCATATCATATCTCCTATGTTATCCTTTCAATAATAAAACACATACCAATCAGTAAATACATTATAGGTTTTCCCATTCAATCCTTGTATTCTAATGTGACACCCATGGTCAATGATACCTACCCCCATGCACTGGCCCTTCTCAGGGGGCAATATAATCCTGGGTAACCCACTAAGGTCCAAGAAAACCCACATGGGCTACAATATCTCACTACCAAACCATAACACAAATCCCATTTATAAGATATCATAACACCCCTACCTACTACCATGATCACAACATGGATTATTCAACCACATAGGTAAACCATACCATCATCACACTAAAGGTATTACCTAAAATATATCTATATGTATAAACTATGCTAGGTCAGTACACATACTCCCAACCTACCCATAATCCTAACTATTTCATACCTACATGGTAACTCACATTCATATGGGATAGGAATACTCGTGAAACTCTATACTAATCATTCCCAAAGGATTTCAGTTATTTAAATGTTCTTACATGGCCTATCCCTAGTCCAATCATTCTGATCCCTCACCCACCACTCCTTAATGGGAAATAAGGACACCTATAATATGTTTAATGTATTTTTTATCATAATGTTGGTACCCATTTAGTGCCACATACCTTATTGATTATATCTATAATGAATCATTTTTACAACAATGGATCAGGAATTAACTATTGTTAAAGAGTCCACTATGGCCCTTGAAACTTTAATTATGCCCATAGTTGTTCGCTAAAAATTATTTAAATCGATTGTTGATCATCAGTACATAATGAAACATCATATCAGAAGATAAATAAACCCAAATTGTATAATTAGGGGTATATTAAAGGACCACCTACCTCATACAAATCAATCCTCATTAAGAAATCTTGGCTATGACACGACATGATTATCGAATCCTCGAATAATCTATTGAACACTAATTTTATGCTACAAAACCAAATTATTTCATGTATAATCATTTATAATGATTTTAAAATTTTAATAAAAATGGTAATATTTCTAAAAAATCTGATTAATACATCTTTCCATAGCAAAAAAACGAGAAACTTAACTCATAATGGTCGATGGAATTCCCATAACTAGATCCTTAAAAAATACCTATCATTCGACACTCTATTAATCACAATTTTTTTTAACATTTTTATCTTATACCTTAAATAAATAATTTGGTCATATACCTCTAATTAAATAGAAATATATGGTGTTCATTCATCATCAGGGGTTGTCCTTTTACCACATCCATAAAAATACCTATCATTTCATGACGATTTCACCTTGAACTGTTGAATAATTTATAAATCTCTAGATGAAAACATTCAAAATTATAGGATACATAGTGAGTAGAATAACATATCATGGTATGGAATGCGATCAACTGGAATATCCATGTAAATACACCTAGAATAATCCTCTCTAAGGAAAAAATTTATGAAAAAGGGCATGGAGCTCTTTTAGGCCTCCATGGTTTAGCACTCGATTGAGGACGAAAAGATGGAGAGTGTATTAAAATTGAGTGGTGTAAAAGAAGTTTTCATATTTTTTTAATTCAAATGATTTTCCACATGGTCATACAAACCATTATAAACCCATTTATGACAAGATATATTGAGTTTCATCACTCATACGGCTTGGCTACATGGTTAACCAAACCGTTCACTACACATAAACCTCCTTCTATGAAATTTCAACACTTTGAACGGTTTGTATCATTTGGATATCTAAAACTATGTCCAACCAATTCATCTCAACCCTGATTTAAAAAACATCCAAACAACTTCCCGTAATTATAGGGAAACAATATATTCAATGAACACCCCCTCTAGGAAACCATTCCTGCACCCAAATACCTTAATTCTTACCCAAGAACCCAAAAAACCTCATATGCCTCGATCCATGCACAGAAAATATCATTTGGATGATCCAACTCTCATAATTACAATTTGAATCCAAATTCTCAGAATGAATCCCATAATTTGGGAAATTAATTCAAATTCTTACTGAATTTTAGAACCTATAATGGTGCGATTCATTAAAATTTTAACACCATATAACATATCCTCTTGAAGAATTATTGATGGTCCTAATCCATCAATCCCGAACTACCCCTATCATCAATTCACCAATAACCCTTTGTTTCATATCCTATAATTCCAAAATATCTTTTTCCATGCAACTATAAACACAAGATTTCACTATTCAATAGAGTCTGACGTACCCACTCTCCACTATCGCCAATATTTATATATCACTCAACCACTCTATAACAACACATATTTCAAAAAAAATTAATCCTTGATTTATTATATAAATGTAAAAAATATTAAATCCCTATAAGTCATAAATAATATTCTATTTAAGAGTAAATTTCACATGAACATGATACATAGATAAAATAAAACTTTTAAAAATTTCCTTAACATGTTCCTAAAATTCCATTTCTATTTTATAACAACACTAGATAAGAAAGGGCCATAAAAAAGAATTGGCTGAAATCTAATGACCAGTAAAGGAATAAATAATTTATATAATATGTTAAAGCATTACATGTGTGACAAAAGGCATATCAAAGTTTCATAGGAGGGCCAAGAATCATAATCATCAACAATGAGGAATTCTATAACATGATAACCTAAAGGATACATGGGAATAAAAAGACAAAAATTAAACATGAAATCATAATCATAGATCATGTATAACCACTGAGACATCATAACATGGTGAAAAATTCCCATAATTTATTTATTATTCTACATAGTCCCAAACATTAAATCTCATGGGCCATAAACATTACCCAATGCATTGAAGTGATATCTTGGTGGAACCATAATTTCCATATCATGTACATACATAAGTGTGCTACATGAATCATACAACATAAATATTCCATTCATAAATTTTAATCTCATGGTAAATTAGTGGGGTTATATACAAGTATGTACCCAACAAATGAAATATAGGTATATCTATGTGAATAATATTGAGTGTAAATAATGATGATTATTTACAAAAAAAAATTGCATAGAAAAATTTCCGGATAATTTTGGATTCCTAATGGGTGTACGTAAAAGTTCATGGGTGTGATTAATGATTGTTAAATGGGTCTATAAGAACATGGAAATAATATCGGAATAAATTAGGATGTTTGAAATTATATCTCAAAATGAAATATTGGTAAAAAATGAATAATATAAAGGGGTTCTTGATTAAACAAGAGAAGGAGATGATCCCTTTACTTGATCAGGTTCATTTAAAAGAATAGAAGGAACTTATTTAAAGATTTTTTGAACCATGGGAGGAATCCAAAAAAGGAAAATTATAGTAATTAAGTGATACATGGTATTTTAGTGAAGATAAATGGGAGTTAGGGTAGGTTTATTTAGAAAAAAGAGAGGATACTTCTTTATTAATTTCCAAATATTGGTTTTGTACTCAATAAGATAATGTAATAAAAAAATTCCCATTTTTTCACATTTATTTTTTCATTGTGATCTGGTTTTAGTAATTTTACATGTTAAATAATATATCACATTAAAATAATACACATGGTGTGGTGGAAGAGAGTCATGTTTATGGATAATTGATTTTAAAACCATAACATGTAATATAGGTTTTTAGGATTCAATAATGGATAATAAAATTAATCAAATAACCTTTATAACACAATAATTTGAAGGTTGAATATTTCATTATTCATGGATACATTTTATGACATATATTTCACCACTTTTGGGTTATTATGATGTCATAATATATACCATATATTTAAACTATATTTAATTTTTACCTGAAAATATGATTGTCTAAGAAAATTATTAAAAAATTTCCATTGGATAATTTTTATGTACCTGTTGAACTAATAATATTTATTTTATTAAAATAATTATATAAATATGATAATTTATACTTTTAAATAAAAATACACCTTTATTTAGAAAAAAACTTTTTGACAATATCTATGAATTAATCCTTATAAAAATAATTTTGGACTTTTTAATATTATATTTTTATTTATAATCAATAATTTTTATTTAATAACAATTTTTTATGAAAATATTTTTTATTTAAGAAATTCTTGAAATAATTAAAATGTGTGTCTTGATTGAAATTATGTATCTATAACGACCCAAACATTACATACATTGTTAATACTTCAAAATTGATGTACACTTATTACAACATATAACAAAAACCATGAAAGGACCGTATAGGTGTAGTGTCTTTAGAAACTGGGAAACATAAACAACTGGTTCATAAAGCATCTACATTGTCTCCCATTTATTTCATCATATCTCGAGTCCCTTTTTAGAATATCTTACTTAAAAACCTTCTTCCTGACATAGGGAATGAAAACATACAAAAGTGTGAGCTCAAATTCTCATTAAGGGTAAACAAAAAAAATATCCATCACATCATATTCATAAGAACATAACATTTTGGAAATCATAACCTGCAAAAGAGATCATAATTTCATAACATGGGATAAATCATAGTAGTGAAATGTAATCCCAATAATCAGAACATAAAACATGAATATTTGTGGAATACACACATAATCATAGAAAATCATTTCTAAGTAGTCAAGACTCATTGCCAAGACTATCTTAGTGGACAATGTCCATTTCTGAACCGAGTTCACTCCTCCTTTAATTCCTGTTTCACTGAATCGGTTTAACCTGTCATTCCATCCATGTCGATCTCATGAGATATAAATATTTACCCAATGAATTGGAGGGAGATATAGGTCCCACCCATCTCATAATGATACCATTCTTATGTGTTCCACAAAATCATAAATCATACATCATGTCACGACCCGCCCTCGGGGCCCGTGCCGTGACTACCCCAAGCCCGCCTTCCATAGGCCAGGGGATGGAGACTAGCACCAAGGCGTAAATCCCAACAAAAAAAAGGGAAGGCATTGCCTTTGAAAAGTAAACAAGCACCACAGAGTAAGCAAGCAGAAAAGTAAACACTAAGTAAAAACTGTACAAGCTGTGCTGAAAGTAAAAGGGGCCAGAAATACAAGCCCAACTGTAAAGTACAACTGAAAGGAAAAAAAACAACAGCCACTGAAAGGAAAAGCCGCAGCGTCGAGCCGTCCTCTGGAAGTCCCACCTGAAGGGTGGGTACAGATAGCCTCCACTGCACCTCGGGTCCACCTGACCGCTCTGAGTACGTCCCGCCCAGTGGTCCACCTCCAGGTACCGTCCTGCTCCGCACGCCTCCACCACGATCAGCGTTCTCCGCCGTCTGCAACCAACACAACGTAGTGCGGGCATAGCCCGTGCAGGGGTGAGTATAACGATACTCAGTAGGGACCCCGAGACCCTCAAGGTCTCACTAAAACCAACAAGGATAACCACAAGAAGATCTCAACAGATAACCTCTACTTAGATATATGCCCATACATATACCTAAGTTATCAAGTAACCCATCTCAATCATGAGGCAAACACAAGGTCAAAAGTCTCAGCTCAATCCAGGATTTTCATCATCGAAACCGTAACTGCTGAAGAGCTCCGTCTCTGGAGTGTACAGTGGTCCTGCCACAACTCCGAGGTACTGCCCACTAACTAAAACTGCTGTAGTACTCCACCTATCGAGTAATGCGGGCCAGCCACTACCACCAAGCGCTCCAATTTGCCGCTACAACCAAGCGCACCACTATCGTGGGTCTGCCGCTACAACCAAGTGCTCTCATGTGCCGCTACAACCAAGCGCACCTCTGTCGTGGGTCTGCCGCTACAACCAAGCGCTCCCATGTGCCGCTACAACCAAGCGCACCTCTGTCGTGGGTCTGCTGCTACAACCAAGCGCTCCCATGTGCCGCTACAACCAAGCGCACCTCTGTCGTGGGTCTGCCGCTACAACCAAGCGCTCCCATGTGCCGCTACAACCAAGCGCACCTCTGTCCTGGGTCTGCCGCTACAACCAAGCGCTCCCATGTGCCGCTACAACCAAGCGCTCCCATGTGCTGCTACAACCAAGCGCACCTCTGTCGTGTGTCTTCCGCTAAAACCAAGCGCTCCCATGTGCCGCTACAACCAAGCGCACCTCTGTCGTGGGTCTGCCGCTACAACCAAGCGCTCCCATGTGCCGCTACAACCAAGCGCACCTCTGTCGTGGGTCTGCCGCTACAACCAAGTGCTCCCATGTGCCGCTACAACCAAGCGCACCTCTGTCGTGGGTCTCCCGCTACAACCAAGCGCTCCCATGTGCCGCTACAACCAAGCGCACCTCTGTCACACACCGAGTCGTTCGATCAGCAGTCGTCGGGTCTCAGTCAGCTACACGGTCTCCGTGCTCCGCCCACTCGTCTCCGGGAGGGTCCACTCCACGAGCTACTGGTCGATACTCCAAGTATCACAAAGTCCCGCAAGGAAGTATCTCGAAGGACCACCTCGTCATTGGGGTCTCAACGCAACAGACGGCGCGTCAATCGGACGCCCGGTCTGTGAGTTATTAGCCTTTTCGTCCCAGGGGCCCGGTTGGTTTCATGAGCGAACCAATCCGGCCGTAACTCAACTATACCCCGAACACTCACAGGGTATACTCATAGGGACCGTTTTTCAACGTGATCACCAATGCCGCTGACGGTTCGTCAAACGGATGTCTGGTCTGAAAGATATCAGCTTTTCCGTTCCAGGGGTCCGGTTGGATTTCAGTGCGATCCAACCCGGCCACTATCCATCTGCATCCAAAACTCGGGCGGAGGATGCCAAAAGTTCCGTCTCATCAAGCGGAACTCAACGCAACAGACGGTGCGCCAATCGGACACCCGGTCTGAGAGTTATTGGCTATTTCGTCCCAGGGGCCCGGTTGGGTTTTAAGGCAAAACCAACCCGACCGTACTCCACCTGCGTCCAAACCTCGGGCGTAGGGTGACAAAAGATCCGTCTCACAAAGAGGAACTCAACAAAGCTGACGGCACATCAATCGGACGTCCGTAGCTCAAGATATGAGCGTTTCCGCTCCGAGGGACCGGCTGGTTTCGCGTACGAACCAACCCGGCCGAACTCAAAGTATTCTGACTCGGGCTGGACACCCGCGGCACCCGCGGGGTGTCGCGCGGGACACCCGCGGGGTGCCGCCGCCTCTGGCCGCTGGCGCCGGCGACCCGCGCCACCACCGGCTTCCGCGGGCCGCCGGAGTTGCTCCGGTGGCCCGTTTTCCTTCCCGTCTTCGCTGTTGTTCCTCCCGGGTTCCGTTCTTTACTGCGGGATCATCAAACACCCATTGCGGCACGTTCCGTCGTCGCCCGCCAAATCCGCAAAACACGAAGAATGGCGGAGGGTTTCCGGACCGTGTTCGTTTGACCCGCACCCTCCACGTTAGATAAAAACAACGGGAGAAATTGTTCAACACATGAACCGACAATTTTAATAAAATAAAATTGTTCATTTGAAACCAGCTCTTAAGTTTTTAAAGAACGTTCACGGGAATATAAAGAGGGGTATTCCAAAATTATAAAATCCCTACCTCGTTGATCGTCGCGCGCGGGCGTTTTTCGCGGAAAGGCTCGTCGCGGAAGAGGGGGATCGTCGCGTCGTCGCGGAAAGGCGTCGCGTCGTCGCGGAAGATGATTCGTAGACGAAGACGGAGGTTGTCCGAGGTGGAACGGCGTCTCCCTTCCTTTGATGTGGAAAGAAGAACGAGGGATGGCGCGTCGTCGTTCTTCGGAAGAGGGACGTGACGACGTTCATCGTCGGAGACCGATTCGTTCTTCACGTTCTTCGACGTTGAAGAAGATGTTCTTCAAGCCTCCCAAATCCTCCCAACGTGACAAGACTCAAAAAAAATAAAATAAGCCCAAGTCTTATTTTATTAACACAAGATAAGAAATTGAATTTCAAAAGAAAAGAAACGATCAATTAATCTCAAAGAATTAATTGTAACAAATTAATAGCCCAATTAAATGGGGCGTTTCTTAACCAGAAAAACGCACGATTGACTTCTTTTAATAGGGGGGGTGCGGGTGCGTTACTTAAGAAGAAAATAAACGGTGGGGCTCATGCGGGCCCCACCTCAAAAATATCCTACCAAGGGGGTAGGATATTCCTGGATAGCACCCTATCCAGTTCAACTCAGTTCAAGCCGCCTCTAAGTGGCTTCAAGTGGCTTCCAAGCGGCTTAAGTGAAATAAAATAAAGTTGTCGCAAAATTATTTAATTTCTTAACTTTAAGCCCGAAAATTAAAAACCACACCCGAGCAAACGCAACTCCGGAAGAGGCGTTTCTAAGCGAATACCGGAACTGCGATTTCATCGGTGCCCTCAGAATTCGATTTCGGGCACCGGTTCAAAAGTTAGACAAACCCGCTCGTCCGTTCACTGAACGTACCCGAGCCAAACATTGGAAAATGATTCCGGGCACACCGGGCCTCGGAATAAGGCGCCGTCAGAAACTGCGTTCTTGTAAAATTCCAAAGAAAATTAAGAAAAAAAATTTCCTTGAATTTTACGGGTCTTTACATTACTCCCACCACAGGGCTTTACGTCCCCGTAAAGCTTCAACACAAACTAGGGATACAAAGGCGGTACTGAGCACGCATCTGAGCCTTCCGCTCCATGTGCTCACCTGGACCTTCTCTATCGTGGCCCGGACCACCTTTGGTCCCACTAGAGCTGCTATGATTTCTTCCTTGCCGATAAGAGAAATCTGGTCTCATCCCCTGGATGAACCACATTCTTCGCCTAATACGGTCAATCCCGACATGGATGATACTAATCCATACCAAGGATGACGTCGTAAGGCCTCGACGCTACTACCAAGAGATCCAACCATTACTCTATCCTCCAAGGGTTGAGTCACACTGTCGGCATCAGTGTGTGGTAACTGGGTCTCCTCCAGTAGATGTCTCACAAGTGAGGGTCAAGTCAACAGTCAAAACTGGAACCTCTTAGTAACAACACAAGAGAGGACAGGGAAGAAAATGCCACAAGAAAATGTGTCTTTTATTACTGCAGCTCAAGTAAAAAGACACAAAGCATCTACAAACATACATCAACAAACCTAGAAGCAACATGAACAAAAGTCTCCAGGTCTGGAGCTAGTCCCGCTCCTGTCCATTTGCTCCCGGAGCCCCATGATCGTAGGCCTCAACTGCCTGAAGATGAGCTCTCCCATGTCCTCCTGTCCCCTGCGGCCAGGCTGGACCGCCTGGTGGTGGTGGCGGTAGAGCCTCAAAGCGTCGCCCACCACCTGCTGCTTGGCCAGCTCCTCTGCCTCTGCCTGGGTGGCCCCTCCACCGTCTGCTACTCCTCGGTACGGCGGGTCGGGCAGTCACGAGCCATGTGGCCCTGCCCGCCGCACGAGTAGCACTGCCTGCCTCTCGGAAGGCTGGCTTCGCGCTGTGTGCCCCGCACTGCTAAGCCAGTGTCCCGAGGTCGTCTGCTGGAACCTGGAGTCATCCGTCGGCTACCTGCTGCCGAAGACTCCGCCACCTGCCGCCCTGCGGTAGGCCTCGCTGTAGACTCAGCCAAAAAGCTCTCGATCAGAAGGGATCGCTCTAGCACTCCTTCCTGGGTCGGGATGCTGAGGGAGATCAGCGATGCCCTGATCTCGTGTCTCAATCCCTGCTCGAAGGTCCGGGCCCGGAAGAAGGGGTCCCGTACCATGTCTGTCGAGTAGCGAGAAAGGTCGGTGAACCTCGCCGCGTACTGGGCTACCGTCAAGTTGCCCTGCCGCAGCTGAAGAAGCTCCTGAATGCACACCGCACGGAGGGTGGCCGGGACGAACTCTGAGCGGAAGAGGCTCTCGAAGTCCGTCCAGATGAGGGAGGCCTCATCGTGCACCTGGAGCATCAAGCTCCACCATCTGCCTGTTGCCGCGTGCAGGAGACTCGCTGCGAGGATCACCATGAGGTCTGCTGGTGTCCTCACTAATCTGAAAACCCGAAAAACTGCCTCCATCCAGTCCTCGGCGGCCTGAGGGTCCGTCTCCCCACGGAACCTGGGCAGTCGCTGGCGCTGGAACTCATGCAGTGCACTAAGGAGACGTGCATCGTCAGCGGCTGGGGCTGGTAGCATCGGTGCCTCGGAGGGTATATGTACCGCCGGTGCCTCAGATGTCAAAGGGCCCTGTTGGTTTCGTGAATTAAGTCGGAAATCAGAAGTCAGGGTCCTGGTGTACGGATACGTCGGCCGCCGCACCAACACTGGACTCCCTGGATTGATAACCACACCCAATACGCTAAACACTATTGCTTCACATAGAAAAGATCAGAGTTCGCAGTAGAACTGAACTCCTCTGATACCAATTTGTCACGACTCTCCCTTGGGGCCCGTGCCGTGACTACCCCAAGCCCGCCTTCCATAGGCCAGGGGCTGGCGACTAGCACCAAGGCGTAAATCCCAACAAAAAAAATGGAAGGCATTGCCTTTGAAAAGTAAACAAGCACCACAGAGTAAGCAAGCGGAAAAGTAAACACTAAGTAAAAACTGTACAAGCTGTGCTGAAAGTAAAAGGGGCTGGAAATACAAGACCAACTGTAAAGTACAATTGAAAGGAAAAAAAAAACAACAGCCACTGAAAGGAAAAGCCGCAGCGTTGAGCTGTCCTCTGGAAGTCCCACCTAAAGGGTGGGTACAGATAGCCTCCACTGCACCTCGGGTCCACCTGACCGCTCCGAGTACGTCCCGCCCAGTGGTCCACCTCCAGGTACCGTCCCGCTCCACACGCCTCCACCACGATCAGCGCTGTCCGCCGTCTGCAACCAACACAACGTAGTGCGGGCATAGCCCGTGCAGGGGTGAGTATAACGATACTCAGTAGGGACCCCGAGACCCTCAAGGTCTCACTAAAACCAACAGGGATAACCACAAGAAGATCTCAACAGATAAACTCTACTTAGATATATGCCCATACATATACCTAAGTTATCAAGTAACCCATCTCAATCATGAGGCAAACACAAGGTCAAAAGTCGCAGCTCAAACCAGGATTTTCATCATCGAAACCGTAACTGCTGAAGAGCTCCGTCTCTGGAGTGTACAGTGGTCCTGCCACAACTCCGAGGTACTGCCCACTAACTTAAGACTGCTGTAGTACTCCACCTATCGAGTAATGCAGGCCAGCCGCTACCACCAAGCGCTCCCATTTGCCGCTACAACCAAGCGCACCACTGTCGTGGGTCTGCCGCTACAACCAAGCGCTCCGATGCGCTGCTACAACCAAGTGCACCTCTGTCGTGGGTCTGCCGCTACAACCAAGCGCTCCCATGTGCCGCTACAACTAAGCGCACCTCTGTCGTGGGTCTGCCGCTACAACCAAGCGATCCCATGTGCCGCTACAACCAAGCGCACCTCTGTCCTGGGTCTGCCTCTACAACCAAGCGCTCCCATGTGCCGCTACAACCAAGCGCACCTCTGTCGTGAGTCTGCCGCTACAACCAAGCGCTCCCATGTGCCGCTACAACCAAGCGCACCTCTGTCGTGGGTCTGCCGCTACAACCAAGCGCTCCCATGTGCTGCTACAACCAAGCACACCTCTGTCGTGGGTCTGCCGCTACAACCAAGCGCTCCCATGTGCCGCTACAACCAAGCACACCTCTGTCACACACCGAGTCGTTCGATCAGCAGTCGTCGGGTCTCAGTCAGCCACACGGTCTCCGTGCTCCGCCCGCTCGTCTCCGGGAGGGTCCGCTCCACGAGCTACTGGTCGATACTCCAAGTATCACAAAGTCCCGCAAGGAAGTATCTCGAAGGACCACCTCGTCATTGGGGTCTCAACGCAATAGACGGCGCGTCAATCGGACTCCCGGTCTTTGAGTTATTAGCATTTTCGTCCCAGGGGCCCGGTTGGTTTCGTGAGCGAACCAATCCGGCCGTAACTCAACTATACCCCGAACACTCACAGGGTATACTCATAGGGACCGTTTTTCAACGTGATCACCAATGTCGCTGACGGTTCGTCAAACGGATGTCTGGTATGAAAGATATCAGCTTTTCCGTTCCAGGGGTCCGGTTGGATTTCAGTGCGATCCAACCCGGCCACTATCCATCTGCATCCAAAACTCGGGCGCAGGATGCCAAAAGTTCCGTCTCATCAAGAGGAACTCAACGCAATAGACGGCGCGTCAATCGAACGCCCGGTCTGAGAGTTATTGGCTTTTTTGTCCCAGGGGCCCGGTTGGTTTTTAAGGCAAAACCAACCCGACCGTACTCCACCTGCGTCCAAACCTCGGGCGGAGGGTGCCAAAAGATCCGTCTCACAAAGAGGAACTCAACAAACCTGACGGCACGTCAATCGGACGTCCGTAGCTCAAGATATGAGCGTTTCCTTTCCGAGGGCCCAGCTGGTGTCGCGTACGAACCAACCCGGCCGAACTCAAAGTATTCCGAAACCTTGAGTGCGATAAACCGAAACGACCGACTCTCTCCAAGGATTGTGTTGCCGCTGACGGCGAGTCGTTTGGAGGCCCATAGCTCAAGATACGTCCATTTGAACGAAGTCCGTCCGAAGACGGGGGGGTCCGGGCCCGGGCCGACCCGGACCGACCCCCCCTGGTTGGCCCGAACCGGGTCGGGTCCGACTCGGTTGGCCCGGCCCGGCCCGGCCAGGGCCGGTCCGGCTCGGCTCGGCCAAGCGGCCGAGCGGCCGACGCGGGGGAAAGTCGCCGCCCCGCGTGACATCCCCGCGGCACCCGCGGGGTGTCGGCCAGACACCCACGGGGTGCCGCGTGACAACCCCGCGGCACCCGCGGGGTGTCGCCCTGGACACCCGCGAGGTGCCGGGGGACAACCCCGCGGCACCCGCGGGGTGTCGCGCTGGACACCCGCGCCACCCGCGGGGTGCCGCCCCCTCCGGCCGCCGGCGCCGGCGACCCGCGCCACCACCGGCTTCCGCGGGCTGCCAGAGTCGCTCTGGTGGCCCGTTTTCCTTCCCGTCTGCGCCGTTGTTCCTCCCGGGTTCCGTTCTTTACTGCGGGATCATCAAACACCCGTTGCAGCACGTTCCATCGTCGCCTGCCAAATCCGCAAAACACGAAGAACGGGGGAGGGTTGTCGGGCCGTGTTCGTTTGACCCGCACCCTCCGCGTTAGATAAAAACAACGGGAGAAATTGTTCAACACATGAACCGAAAAATTTAATAAAATAAAATTGTTCATTTGAAACTGGCTCTTATGTTTTTAAAGAACGTTCACGGGAATATGAAGAGGGGTATTCCAAAATTATAAAATCCCTACCTCGTTGATCGTCGCGCGCGGGCATTTTTCGCGGAAAGGCTCGTCGCAGAAGAGGGGGATCGTCGCGTCGTCGCGGAAAGGCGTTGCGTCGTCGCGGAAGAGGATTCGTATACAAAGACGGAGGTTGTCCGAGGTGGAACGGCGTCTCCCTTCCTTTGATGTGGAAAGAAGAACGAGGGATGGTGCGTCGTCGTTCTTCAGAAGAGGGAAGTGACGACGTTCTTCGTCAGAGACCAATTCGTTCTTCACGTTCTTCGTCGTTGAAGAAGATGTTCTTCAAGCCTCCCAAATCCTCCCAACGTGACAAGACTCAAAAAAAATAAAATAAGCCCAAGTCTTATTTTATTAACACAAGATAAGAAATTGAATATAAAAAGAAAAGAAACGATCAATTAATCTAAAAGAATTAATTGTAACAAATTAACAGCCCAATTAAATGGGGCGTTTCTTAACCAGAAAAACGCATGGTTGACTTCTTTTAACAGGGGGGTGCGGGTGCGTTACTTAAGAAGAAAAGAAACGGTGGGGCTCGTGCGGGCCCCACCTCACAAATATCCTACCAAGGGGTAGAATATTCTGGAATAGCACCCTATCCAGTTCAACTCAGTTCAAGCCGCCTTTAAGTGGCTTCAAGTGGCTTCCAAGCGGCTTAAGTGAAATAAAATAAAGTTGCCGCAAAATTATTTTATTTCTTAACTTTAAGCCCGAAAATTAAAAACCACACCCGGGCAAACACAACTCCGGAAGAGGCGTTTCTAAGTGAATACCGGCACTGCGATTTCATCGGTGCCCTCAGAATTCGATTTCGGGCACCGGTTCAAAAGTTAGAAAAACCCGCTCGTCTGTTCACTGAACGTACCCGAGCCAAACTTCGGAAAATGATTCCGGGCACACCGGGCCTCGGAATCAGGCGCCGTCAGAAACTACGTTCTTGTAAAATTCCAAAGAAAATTAAGAAAAAAAATTTCCTTGAAATTTACGGGTCTTTACACATCATTGCATAACCCATGTAATAAAAATGGGAATCTTAAACATCGTGACATCATAAAAAAATTAATATATGACAAAGGAATTCATAAAAATAATTCCATCACAACATAATCAAATCAATTTAATAATAAGGATAGAAACAAAACCCTATATTATCTTAGATGGAAAATAATTTTGATAAAACACTTGAACTCCATTCTTGAGGAAAATATCCTTTCTACTTTAATTTTTTTTCCATTCTTAACATGTCATACAATTTTAAACTAAAAGAAGTTTATTAAAATTAAACATGAAAACTGGTAAAGGAAGCTTCTTGGAAATAATGTTTTAAAAATCCATTCATGTCGTATAAGTTAAAAAAACATTCTTCTCGTACTTATGTCGGAAAAGTCAAAAAGTACCTCGTACGAAAAACGACAAAAGATTCCTTTCATATCTTTTAATAAAAAATCACTGAATGGTAAAATTGGATTTAAACAATTTTAGAAGGATATAAATATTACATATTGAGGAAACATGGATGTGGATGACAAATATTTCCCAGTAAATTCTGAAGTATAAACAATCTCGGATAAAAATGAGATTTGTGAAATTTTCCCTTACCTTAGGTCCGATTTGCTTCGTAAGTGTCCTAACCTCCAGTATAATGATTTAAATAATTTCATTGACTTATTCCAGAATCTTACTTATTTTTATGATATCATATATGGTCATATTCTTAGCTTCTTATTAGTAATATTTCATTGTTACTTGTTATTCGGGTGTTTAATGATTTTTGTTCTTATGTGTTTTTTGTCGAATAAATTCTTTTTCTTCTTTTTAGGTTATAGATTCCTCATTTACAGAGTTTTATTAGTGTAATATATATCATATTCATTAATTAAATTCATTTATATAATTATTATTCAATGAAGATCATGTAGAATGAGTCGCATCACATCGTGGAGACGGTATTCCGTACGCACGCACGCGCGATGATATCATTCACATGATCATGGAATTGTATTAGAGTGTATGTATAATATTTCAGAAACAATATCAATTTACAATAATCACATATAGTTATTATTTACACCATTATACCCATCCATGTAATGTGGTGGTGGAAAATAGATTACACCACGGCGTGGAGACGGTATTCCGTACGTATGCACGCGCGGTGATTTCATTTTCCATAGGATGTACAGATGGTGAAATAAGGTTGTTTCATACTTATAATAAAATATCAGTATATGAGTGATACATATGTTATTACTTAATAATTAAACAACTAAATAAGAAGAAGTTTAAGAAGAAATAAAGTTGAAAGAATCGGTAACATACATTACCTCGACTTTGAAGTGTCTCTTTGAGACCTCCTCTTAGGGCACTAAAATTGGTCTTTGAAGAAGACCAAGACCTATAGGATGTTTCTAGGGAAGTGGATAAGAGAATTTGTCAGGGTTTGGCCGAGCATGAAGGCTCAATGTGGTGTGAGGAAGAGAGGGAGGAGGTGCCCTTTTATAAGAGAGGAGAGGGGCACCTTTGGGAAAACTAAAAATATTATTTTATTATAATGTCATATTCAGTTTTTTAATAGCTCAAAATTGATTTATTTAGAATCTATGGTGGGTATGGGCCATAATACTCTCATCTAATAGAATTTAGACATGATTAGGTCATTATATTAAAATTATCTTTTAGTTTTAACTCTTAGTTAATTAGATTGACATTTACCATGTCACTTTGTATTTTTATATTATATAGTTAACAAACCTACCATATGCATACAAGAGACCCCCCAAGTGGTCCATTAATGATACACCTATCATGATATAAGTATCTTGGCCGATCCTTAGATTTTTATGAATATAAAAACAATTAATAATATAATATTTGTTTTAAAAACTATTTTATGTCAATTTTGACACTATTTGGAAATTAATTTTTTTGAAAATCATAACAGAATGATTATTCCGAAAAAAATTAATTAAATGAATACTAACATGTCATATTAACATATAAAATTATTTTAATTCATAAACAGTCTCAAATTAAATTTATTTGGGTATTTATAACATCAATTATGTCAATATTTCATTAGTAAGATAATTCCTGCATCATCATTGTGTCATAAATAAATTAAATTATTTTAAGTCTAAAAATTAAAAATAAAATATAATTATGTATTAAATATTTTTAGCATTCTAATTAATATTTATAGTCAAATTTATCTTTTGTATAACCATATATTTAACATGATTTAGTTATTACACTTTGATTTTAACTATTTTAACCCTTCTTTAAATAATTTAATAATAAATGTCCTAATCTAATCCAAGTGGGACTAAATTGTCATATTTTATTCCTAAGGTTTTTTGGTCGAATTACACTTATAAAATAGATTTAGTACATGTGTTAGGGTAATATTAATAATGCTTTTACCCTTAATTACCCTATTTACTTTTAACCTTGGAAAAAAAGTAATAAAGTTACTATTCACCAAAAATTATTTTCATCTCATTGAACCACATTTTAGTCCTTGATATTAACCGTGTCTCTCGGATTTTCAAAATTCCACTAACAGAAGCGGTAAAATTATGTTTTATGTGAATTTGAAAATTCTCCTAGGAGGTGGGTAAAAGACGGTGAAAAGTTCAATAAAATTTATATATATATATAATTATTATAAAATGACATTAATGAATTCCATTGAACATATATAGGTATTATGTATCAATTTTGACTTAAAATAAATTTAAATAAAATAAATAATTATTTTAAAAAAATTCAGTTTTTAAATAGTAACACGATGTTTTCACTATTCATAAAAAATTGAACGTTTTCAGAAAAATACCAAAATTTCACTCTCGGCGAATTTTGATATTCTGAATCCAAAAATGAAGTCCATTTAGGAAAATAAAATTTACAAAATTTCAAAAAGTAGGTATTACTATTCATAACGGCTAGTTTTAATAATATTTTAACAGCATATCGTTGTTTAGTGAAACTCGGTATTGCGTACGATGCAAGCTATCGAGGAAGGTCGTGATTGCATGTAAAGCAAGCCAAGATAGTGTTGTGTGTAGTGAAACATTTCATTAATGATTTATATAACATAAAAACAAAATACTTCTCATAAAAGTATCTGTTGCTACATTCTACCCCCCTTAAAATTAATTTCGCCCTCGAAATTCGTCACTCTATAACAAACCGATGAGGATACCTCTCTTTCATCATATCCTCAAGCTCCCATGTAACTTTTTCTAATTTGTGGTTTCTCCATAAAACTTTCACCAAGCAGGTGGTCTTGTTCCATAGGACTTTTTCACTACGATCAGGAATCTCTATCGGCTGTTCTTCATAAGAAAGATCTTGTTCCAGCGGTAAAACTTCTAAGCTGAGTAAATGTGAAAGATCAATTACGTACTTTCTCAGGAGAGATACATGGAACACATCATGAAATTGATAGAGATTCGGTGGAAGCACCAATCGGTAAGCAACCTTCCGAATACGTTCCAGTATTTCGAAAGGACCGATATACCTAGGGCTCAACATTCCCTTCTATCCAAATCTCATTACTCTCTTCCAAGGAGATATTTGTAAGAACACTTTATCTCCCACTTCAAACTCTAGGTCTTTTCTTCGGTTATCGGCATAACTTTTTTTCCAACTCTGAGCTTCTCTTACGTGTTGTTGAATAGATCTGACCTTTTATGCCATCTCATCAACAAGATCAGGTCCTAATAGATTTCTTTCCACAACTTCATCCCAGCAAGTTGGAGTCCTGCATTTCTTTCATTAGAGAGCTTCATAAAGATCCATCTAAATACTGGAGTGAAAGATATTATAATAAGAAAATTACACCAAATTTAGGTGTTGATCCCAACCACATTTAAAATCCATAGAGAAAGATCTCAACATATCTTCTAGAGCTTGAATTGTCCTCTCCGACTGACCGTCTGTCTGAGGATGATAAGTAGTGCGGAACCTCAAATCTGTATCTAGAGTATACTGAAGACTTCGCTAGAACTTTGAGGAAAATCTTGTATCTCGATCAGATATAATAGAAAGTGGTAATCCATTCAATCTTACCACTTCCTTCACATATATCCTGGAAATCTATTCCAGAGAGAAATCCTCTCTAATAGCAATGAAGTGTTCCGACTTTGTTAGACGATCAACTATGACCCAGATAACATTATCGCCTTTGGATTTTTTAGGAAGTCTGGTGACAAAGTCCATATTGATGTTTTCCCATTTCCATTCGGGTATGGGTAATGGTTGTAACATCCCCTTAGACTTCTATCTCTCAGCTTTAACTTGATGACAAACCAAGCATCGAGATATATATTCAGCAACATCTCTTTTCAAGCCATCCCACCAGAAGAACTCTTTCAGGTCCCTATACATCTTCATGCTTCTAGGATGAATAGAGAATGAAGAACTTTGAGCCTCATCCAGCAGCTCCTTCTTTTATTCTGGGATGGGAGGAACACAAACCTGATTCCTGAACTTTATTATCCCATCACAATCAAGGTCGAATTAAGGAACATTTCTCACCTTCTTTTGTAACTCTACACCTTCTTTCTGTGCCTCTTTAATCTTCACATGTATATATGGTTGAACATTAATTTGAGAAAGATACAAATTTTCCCCTTCCATCATAATTCCACGATACATCCATTGTAAATCCATAAATATTGGATCTTTTGTTATCCTCATCATGGATAAATTGGCATTGTCTTGTCGACTTAATGCATATACGACCTTGTTTTCTTTCCTAGGGTGGTAATGAATTGAGCAGTCGTAATCCTTAATCAGCTCCAACCATCTTCTTTGGCGCATATTCAGCTCCTTTTGTGTGAAAATATACTTTAAAATTTTATGATCAGTATAAATATCACAACTTTTTCCATAAAGATAATGCCTCCAAATCTTTAATGCAAAGATTACTGTAGCTAACTCCAAATCATGTGTTGGGTAATTTTGCTAATTGATTTTCAACCGTCGTGAGGAAGAAGCTATCACCATATCGTTTTTCATGAGAACACACCCCAATCCCTACTTTGATGCATCACTTTAGATCACAAACCATTCTCTACTACAAGGCAGTGTGAGCACAGGTGCACTGGAAAACCTTCTTTTCAACTCCTTGAAATTCTCTTCACATTCCTCCATCCAAACAAACTTCACTCCTTTCCAAGTCAACTTGGTGAGTGGATTAGATAATCGTGAAAAATCATTCAATAAACGTCGATAATATCCAGCCAAACCATGAAAACTTCGGATCTCAGTTACTGTTGTTCTTCTCGACCATCATTCGATAAACTCTGTTTTTACTGGATCCACAGATATCCCCACTTTTGAGATTATGTGACCCAAAAATGCAACTTTTTGAAGCCAAAATTCACACTTTGTGAATTTGGCATAAAGCCTCTCCTTTCTCAGGGTCTTCAATATAATTCTCAAGTGATCTTCATGTTCATCCTTGATCATTGAATAGACAAGAATATCGTCTATAAATACTACCACAAACTGATCCAGATAGTCTCTAAAGAGTCTATTCATAAGATCCATGAAGATAGGAGGGTCATTATTATGACCAAATGGCATCACTATAAATTCATAGTGTGCCTACCTTGTACGGAAAGTAGTCTTTGGTATATCCTCCATTTTGACCCTTAATTGATGATATCCTGAATGAAGATCAATCTTGGAAAAGTATTGAGCTCCACCTAGTGGGTCAAATAAGTCATCAATGCATGGGAGAGGATATTTGTTCTTGATAGTGATCGTGTTATGTTTTTGATAATCAATGCAGAGTCTCATTGATCCACATTTCTTCTTAACAAACAGAACATGTGCTCCCCATGGTGACACACTAGGGCGTATGAATCCCTTATCAATATTCTCTTGGAGTTTCTTCTTAAATTCCTTCAACTCAATTGGGGCCATTCTATAAGTTGTCTACGAAATAGGTAAAGCACCCGGTACGAGTTCTATTGAAAACTCGACTTCACGATTTGGTGGAAGACCCAACAATTCCTCTGGAAAGACATCATCAAACTCTCGTACAATGGGAATATTCTTAATCGTGAGTTTATCACCAACCATTTGAGTTAAATAACCTTCATTTAGTGGAATCAAGACCCATAAGATGGAATAAATTTGCACTAGATGGTTATGTTCATCCTTGAATTGATAGACGATCATAGATTGATCTGGAATATGAAATGTGACTTCCCTTCATTGTCAATTGATATGAGCTCCATATAAAGAAAGCCAATCCATGCCATGAATCACATCAAATTCCACTATAAGAAGAACCACAACATTTGCAGGAAACACTTTCCCAAAAACATCAATCAGAGAAGAATTATAAACTTTTGATGTGACTGTTGTTCCATTTTGGGTTGTCACAACTAACTCAACATCTAATTGTTGAGGTAATACTATGATACCCTTAGAAACTTCTTCAGAAATAAAAGAGTGGGTGGATCCAGAATCATATAAAACATTTTCTACTTTAGAGTGGATTGTAAGTGTACCTTTCACCACTTCATTATCATTCTCCACATCACTGATAGAAATTGCATGTGACTTTCCTTTGTCTTTAGCCTTGAGAGTTTGATGATGTCGATCATCATAAAAAACCCTTGTATTAGGGCATTGATTGGCATAATGCCCCATTTACTTTCACTTGTAACATTGAAGTGTAGGAGGTGCACTCTGTGTAGCCTTTTCTTTGTTCGCATCACTAGATATCTTCTTCCCATCATTGCGGCATTCAAATTCCCGATGACCTTCCTTTCCACATTTGAAACATTTACTTGTCCGTTTAAGACCACTCCCTCCATGTTTCTTTCCATAGTTTGACCATAAGGGAAAAATCATCTTCTTTTTGGTGTGCTCTTTAGATTATCCTTTGAATTCCATTTTCCTCTTCTTATCAAACCCATATGACTGATGGGTTACTACAATCTCCATCTCAACTTTGAGAGCACATCGAACTATTTCCTCATAGCTATTGAAGTCCCTTATGGCTAACGCACTTCAAAGACTTTTTTTTAAGCCACTAAAGAATTGATCGATCTTACTCTCAGGTTGGATAATAATACCAGAAGAATACCTTGCAAGTCTTGTAAAATTTGCTTCGTAGGTACCAACAGATTCATCATCCTTTTGCTTTAGTTCAAGAAACTCCTTCTCCATCTTTGTTCAGAGAATACAAGGGAAGTACTTATTGAAAAATAAGTTCTTGAACTCGTCCCATTCCATGGATTCTATTTCATCCCCTTGCCTCGTATTTTTGATAAGATTCCACCATTGATCAGCTTCACCTTCCAAGCAGTAAACTGCTAAGATGACTTTATCATGTTTAGATCATTGAAGAACTGAAAATATCTTTTCAGTGGTACTGCTCTATTATTCAGCCACTAATGGAACAGAAGACCCACTGAATGAAGGTGGACGGTACCTCATGAAGGGTTCAACATAATATTGCTCCTTCCTTTTCTCATTTAGAAGTCCTGCATGATTCATATCTTGAGAAAGTTTTGTGAGCATGGATACAAGATTTAGCCTTCCATCTCCCATAACGTTTGGTTGCTCAAAGAGACAATCATTGCATTTCCCATCGCATTCCACATTAACACGGTTCCTTCAGGTTCTAGCCACTGACTAAAACCAAGAAGAATAGTGTGAGCAACAGTAATTATAAGAGGAAAACCACATAATCAAGAATAAAATTTCACACTTAAGGTCTTATCATAGGTTTTTCATGGCCATTTCTAAAACACTATGATTTTGTTCTATGCTTAGACTTATCCTTAGGGTTCTTACTAAGGCTTTCACATCCTAGTTTCCAAAGGTTGACTATAACCTCCCTCTGATACCAACTATAACGACCCAAACATTACATACATTTTTAATACTTCAAAATTGAAGTACACTTATTACAATATATAACCAAACCATGAAAGGACCGTATAGGTATAGTATCTTTAGAAACTGGGAAACATAACCAACTGGTTCATAAAGCATCTATATTGTCTCCCATTTATTTCATCATATCTAGAGTCGCTTTTTGGCATATCTTACTTAATAACCTTCTTCCTGACCTGGGGAAAGAAAACATACAAAAGGGTGATCTCAAATTCTCAGTAAGGGTAAACAAAAGAAATATCAATCACATCATATTCATAACAATATAACATTTTTGAAATCTTAACCTGCAAAAGAGGTCATAATTTCATAACATGGGATAAATCATAGAATTGAAATGTAATCCCAATAATCATAACTTAAAACATGAATCTTTGTGTCATACACACATAAACATATAAAATCATTTCTTAGTAGTCAAGACTTATCGCCAAGACTATCTTAGTAGACAATGCCCATTTTTGAACTGAGTTCACTCCTCGTTTCAGTCCAGTTTCACTGAACCGGTTTAACCTGTCATTCCAGCCATGTCTATCTCATGAGATATAAATCTTTAGCCAATTAATTAGAGGGAGATATAGGTCTCACCCATCTCATAATGATACCATTATTATGTGTTCCACAAAATCATAAATCATACATCATTGCATAACCCATGTAATAGAAATGAAATTCTTAAACATCGTGACATCATAAAACAATTCATATAAGACAAAGGAATTCAAAAAAATATTTCCATCACAACATTATCAAATCAATGTAATAATAGGGATAGAAACATAACCCTATATTATCTTAGATGGAAAATAATTTTGATAAAACACTTGAACTCCATTCTTGAGGAAAATATCATTTCTACTTCAAAAACATTTTTCCTTTCTTAACATGTCATACAATTTTAAACTAAAAGAAGTTGATTAAAAATAAACTTTAAAACTTGTAAAGGAAGATTCTTGGAAATAATTTTTTAAAAATCCATTCATGCCGTATATGTTAAAAAAACATTCTTCTCATACTTATTTCAGAAAAGTCAAAAAGTACCTCATACGAAAAATGAAAAAAGATTCCTTTAATATCTTTTACTAAAAACTCACCGAAGGGTAAAATTGGATATAAAAAATTGTAGATGGATATAAATATTACATATTGAGGAAACATGTATGTGGATGATTAATATTCCCCAGTAAATTCTGAATTATAAACAATATCAGATAAAAAATGAGATTTGTGAGATTTTCCCTTACCTTAGGTCCGATTTGCATCGTATGTATCCGAACCTATTGTATAATGATTTAAATAATGTCATTGACTTATTCCAGAATCATACTTATTTTTATGATATCATATTTGGTCATATTCTTAGCTTCTTATTAGTAATATTTCATTGTTACTTGTTATTCGGGCGTTTATTGCTTTTTGTTCTTATGCGTGTTTTGTCGAATAAATTCTTATTCTTCTTTTTAGGTTATAGATACCACATTTCCAGAATTATATTAGTGTAATATATATCATATTCATTCATTCAATTCATTTATATAATTATTATGCAATGAATATCATGTGGAACGAGTTGCATCACATCATGGAGACGGTATTCCGTACGCAAGCACGAGCGATGATATCGTTCCCATGATCGTGGAATTGTATTGAAGTGTATGTATACTATTTCAAAAACAATATCACTTTACAATAATAATATATAGTTATTCTTTACACCATTATACCTATCCAAGTATTGTGGTGGTGGAAAATAGATTACACCACGGCGTGGAGACGGTATTCCGTACGTACACACGCGCATTGATTTTGTTTTCCGTAGGATTGATAGATGGTGGAATAGGGTTGTTTCATACTTATAATAAAATATCAGTATATTAGTGATACTGATGTTACTACTTCATAATGAAACAACTAAATAAGAAGAAGAGGAAGAAGAAATAATGTTGAAAGAATCAGCAACGGACATTACCTCTTCTTTGAAGTGCCTCTTTGAGACCTCCTCTTAGGTCACTAAAATTGGACTTTGAAGAAGACCAGGACCTCTAGGATGTTTCTAGGGAAGTGGAGAAGATAATATTTCAGGGTTTGGTCGTTCTTGAAGGCTCAAAGTGGTGTGAGGAAGAGAGGGAAGAGGTTCCCTTTTATAAGGGAGGAGAGGGGCACCTTTGGAAAAACTAAAAATATTATTTTATTATAAAGTCATATTCGGTTTTTAATATCTCCAAATTGATTTATTTATAAGCTAAGGTGGGTATGGGTCGGAATCCTTTCATCCAATAGAATTTATACAAGTTTAGGTCATTATATTAACCTTATCGTTTAGTTTTAACTCTTAGTTAATTAGATTGACATTTACCATGTCACTTTGTATTTTTATATTATATAGTTAATAAAATTACCATATACATACAAGAGACCCCCAATTGGTCCATTAATGATACACATATCATGATTTAAGTATCTTGGCCGAACCTTATATTTTTAGGAAGATAAAAACAATTAATAATATAATATTTGTTTTAAAAACAATTTTATGACAATTTTGACACTATTTGGTAATTGATTTTTGTGAAAATCATTACAGAATTATTAGTTAGAACAAAGTTAATTAAATAACTAATAACATGTCATATTAACATAGAAAATTATTGGAATTCATAAAAAGTCTCAAATTACATTTATTTGGGTATTTATAACATCAATTATATCAATATTTCATTAATAAGATAATTACTACATCATCATTGTGTCATAAATAAATTAAATTATTTTAAGTCTAAAAATTACAAATAAAATACCATTATGTAGCCAATATTGTTATATTTATATTTAATATTTATAGTCTAATTTATCTTATGTAAAACCCTATATTAAAAATGATTTAGTTATTAAACATTGATTTTAACTATTTTAACCCTTCATTAAATAAATTAATAATAAATGTCCTAATCTAATCCATGTGGGCCTAAATGGCCAACTTTTATTCCTAAGGTTGTCTTCGGTCTAATTAAACTTATCCAATAGAACTAGGACATGTTTTAGGATAATAATAATAACAAATTTACCCTTAATTACCCTATTTACTTTTAACCGTGGTAAAAAAAAGTAAAAAGTTACTATTCACCAAAAATTATTTTCATCTCATTGAACCACATTTTAGTCCTTGATATTAACCATGTCTCTTGGATTTTTGAAATTCCACTCACAGAAGCGGTAAAATTAAGTTTTATGTGAATTTGAAAATTCTCCTAGGAGGTGGGTAAAAGAGTGTGATAAGTTCAATAAAATTTTTATATATCTAAAATTATTATAAAATGAATTCAATGAATTTCATTGAACATATATAGGTATTATATATCAATTTTGACCTAAAATAATTTTAAATAAAATAAATAATTATTTAAATAAAAAGTCGGTTTTTAAACAGTAACACGGTGTTTTCACTATTCATCAAAAATTGAAAGTTTTCCGAAAAATACCAAAATTTCACCCTAGTCTAATTTGGATATTTCGAATCCAAAAATGAAGTCCATTTAGAAAAATAAAATTTCAAAAATTTCAAAAAGTGGGTATTACTATTCATAACGGCTAGTTTTAATAATATTTTAATAGCATATTGTTGTTTAGTGAAACTCGGTGTTGCGTACGACGCAAGCTATCGAGGAAGGTCATGATTCCATGTAAAGCAAGCCAAGCTAGTGTTGTGTGCAGTGAATGATTCCTTTGATGATTTATATAACAGAAAAAAAATATTTCCCAAAAAATCTCCGGTGTTACAGAATTTCCCAAAACTTAATTTTTTTTATTCATATCATAATCTATTTTTTATCAAACTAATTATTTAATCATTTAAAATTTAATAATGAAAATGGAGAAACAAAAAATGTTAATTATAATAAAATATAAATATTCAAACTTCTATGTTTTAGATTCATTAGCTTTTATTAAACTAATAAATTCCCTTAGGTTAAGGTGTGTGATGATGAGATTTTCTTGGGGGTGTCTCGGTATATATGGTTTGGATCTTGATTTTGATTAGATTAAATTTCTCAAATAACTGTATTTTTTCATGATTTAGTTGTTGAACCCCATCATAGGATTGATAAAGGGATATTCCCATGATTCCATCCCCCACTGATGCTCTGAAAAATTGGCTTCATACGGTACAATCCTACTGGTCGAGGACATTTCTTCTATCATCCATATAAATTAGTCATTATCATAAACCTCAATATAATAATAATCATTTTTATAGTAACATAGAAATAGTTTTAGTGATTATTACTCATAATGGTATTTTAAATTTTAAATAACTTATAACGATTCAAAAATAACCAAACTAGTGCATGATTTTCTATTACTTTATTACTTTATAATGAATTTATTAATTTAAAAATAGGGATTATATTTTATCAAATCAGGAGTTATTAAATTCTTCCCCCTCCATAAATTTTACTCTCTATATTTCCATTCCATACAATAAAATATATGAGGGTACTTTTATTTCCTCACCTCTTCCATTTCCCATGTCTCTTCCCCATACATTTGGTTCCCATTTAACACATTAACTTGGTGAGTTGTCTAGTTTTTGTAAAACATCGTTTCGATGATATATGATTTTAACTGGTTATTCCTCATTTGAATGATCATTCTACAATGGTAACACCACTGTATTTATTACATGTGAGGGTTTGTGAATGTAATTCATTAAGATAGATACATGGAAAACATCATGTACATGAGACAAGTTATTTGAGAGTGCTAGTAGATAGGCTACCACTCTGATCTGATCAAGGATCTCTATGGGGCCAATGTATCAAGGGATAATATTTCCCTTCTTCCAAGACCTTTTTAATTTAATCCATAAAAATATATGAAGGTACAAATTATATCCATCCTTATAATCCATGTCTCAATGAGGATTTTCTACATATATTTTCTTACAACATTGTGATTATTTCATATAACATGTAATGGTTTAAAGCTTTTATATCATCTCTTAGATATGATGAAGTAGAATTATGTTAGACTCTCTAACATCATCCCACCATGTTAATGTATGACACATATACTCATATATAACATTATAAGGGGTCATTTGAATTATATAACAGAAACAATTGTTATACGATAACTCTTCTAGGAAAAGGTTCATGTCCCAACAACCATGGAAATTTATTGAACATGATCTCAACATATCCTCTAATGTCTGCATGGTCCTATCAGACTGACCATTCATATGAGGCAGATAAGAAGTTTTGAATATCTGTTTTATATCAAATCCTTGATGAAGGCTTCTAAAAAAAATTTAGGTAGACTTTAGATCTTGATTAAATATAATTGAGAGTTGCAGCCCCTACATTCTTACAAATTCCCTTATGAATATCATGTATATTTGATCATTATAGTAATCTTATTTGATAGTTATAAAATATGATGAAATTGTAAAGTGATCAACTACAACCTAGATGGAGTTATTGGATTTAGTTTTCATGGGGATTCATACAATTAAATTCAAAGTTACGTTTTACCACTTCTATACTGATACGCTAAATGGTTGAATCATACCCTTAGACTTATATCTCTCCTCCTATTCTTTTTGGCATACCAATAATTGAGATAGAAACACTACAATATCCATCTTCCTGATTTTCAAATAGAATTGTTTCTTCAAACCTATAGACTTCTTAGTGATTTCTAGTTTAATAGGGAAGTATGAGATATGTGAATCATCAAAAATATCCCTCTTTAGATTTCGTTTTGATGGGATATATATTTGGATTCCAAACCTTTTAATCCCATCTTCAGCAATGAATAACTCTAGAATATTCACTACTTAATTTCGTAGAAACTCATTATCTTTCTATCCATATTTTATCCTCTTAGTAATGGATGGTTTTGAATTTATTTAGGCAAGGTAATATTATCATCAACATATAATTCATATATCCATTCTTTTCATGTCCAATAATACTTGATCCCTTTAAAAATTCATTATAGATACAGTTATAGGATCTAATCCACTTATTGCATCAACCACTTTGATTTAATTCATTGGATCGTAATGGATTGAACAATCATAATTCTTGATCAGATATAACAACCATTATTGGTTCATATTAATCCTCTTTTGTGTGAATATATACTTGATGATTTTATTATTTTTATATTTGTCACACTTTTCTTCATATAGTTAAGGCCACCATATCTTTTATTCAAATAAAATTGTAAAAAATTATAGAGAATGAGTCATATTGTTCTGATTAGGAATATTTAATTAGTGGGTGGAATGTTTTATCACATTTTCATCTTGCATATTTACACAACCCAAGACATTTATAAATTCATCACTGATGATCATAAATCCTTCCCCATTAGTGGGTAATGTGATTACATGTGTAGTAATTATCCACTTCTTCAAATTTTTTGAACATTATTCAAATTCATGTTTACAAAAATAATAAACTACCTTAAAAGTGAGCGTAGTTATTGGGATAGACCATCATGATATGCTTCTCACTAATCACTGATAATACCGAGACAATCCAAGAAAACCATGGATTTTAGTCATAGATGTTGGCCTTTTCCATCCTTAAATTGCCTCATTTTTTTAAAGATATATTGATGTCCATTTATTTTTATTTATTTATAGTGGTTGGGGCTGAAGACACATTTTTATTATTAAAATAATGTTTTCTTTTTGTCTGGGTAGAGGGAGACCCATTACATATCCCAAAGGACCAAGGCCATGTGGCCTGAATACAATGCATGAAATCCCATTTTTTGGCCCAAAGCGCACTTCTGGAAGTAGTACTGCTATGTAACTAGGATACTACAGTACATGCTATATAACCGCCACTGCTATAGTTCCTTCTAAAGTTCCTCCGTCGCTATAGTGTTGCCGCTGAGATAGTTCCACCTATAGTATAATACAACTACAGTAGTACTACTAAAAATTTATCAAGGTAATATCCAAAGTCTCTATTCACTAATTCCAAAATGTATTTAGAAAATTAGTGAGTCCAAGTAGAATCTTTATGAAGTAATAATTCCCAAACCTTGAGAGAATGGATGTCATGGGGATATCCTCCTTTACCTTTACATCATAATATCCTGAGTAACTATCAACCTTTGAGTAATAATTGGATCCAGATAGCTTATAGAACAAGTCATAAATCTATGGACGAGGATTATTTTTCTTTATCATGATCTTTTTCAGCTCATGATAATCAATGCAGAGGAACATTGACCCATACTTCATCAAAAAGATGACCGGTGAACCCCATGGGGATTCACTTGGGCATATAAACCCTTTATCTAGATTCTCAATTAATTGTATATTATGAAACTCAAGTCCAACAACAACCATTATGTATGGATTAATGGATATTAACAAATATATGGGTATTAGAATAACTGATTACTCTATGTTATCCCATGGGGGAAGACCATATAATTATTTAGGAGTCACATAAGAGAATTTTCTTAGAATGGGCTGGTAATAATTGTTGCTCTTATCTTAAATGTTAATCATTTGGTATATATACTATTTCTCAAATGGAAATAATGTCCATCATTGATATTTTGGTACTAAATAAGATTCATCATCCTCCTTGATATTGTATTGAACCGTAAAGAGATTCATGACATGGAGGGTGATTTCATTCTCTTGGAAATTTTGTTTGATATATTTAAAGAAATCCAAAACATAACCATAATTTCATTGAATTTATCTTATGTAGGTATCAAATGGTTCACTAGGATGTTTAACACGCAAATATTGATTGGGGGGGTGTTATATAATTAGGATACAATAATTTCATCATTTTATATTTTCACCAATATCTTTATTTCCATGATTTACAACAGTTTTCTATAGTTATACATTACTAGTGAGATATGAAGGAATGCATAAAACCTGAATAAAAATTAATTATCACTATCCTTGAATGAATAACTACATTAAAAATTACCACTTAGTTGTAAAGATCCATCTTAGATACTGCGATTCCATAAGATCACACTTGGTTTCATAGAGATTATTTTCATTTATTATCTCTAACAAACCCATTGATTAGGGAATTTTCATTCATAATTTCCATTTTCATTGCAATTAAAACACTATACTGCTATCTGAGGGTTGACTTGATCATTATTTTCTTCCATCATATTGGTGGGTTTTTTCATCATTAATCGCATGATAGGTTCCATCACTACATTCACCTACAATATTTACTCATTCATCATAGGATATTTCAATGTTTCTTCGTACCACTCTTTTTATAGGTGGGATCTTGGTATTTCACTCCACCATTATATTTATGAATCATACCACTGTAATTAGAATCTAATTTCTCATTATTATCGCAGTGAAAACAATCAGATTCACTAGTAACCCATTCTACTTTGAGGGTACATCAGATAATTTCCACATATCTTTCAATGTACCAAAAGGATAATTCTATTCAAAGGATCAAATTTTTCTCACAAAAGTAGTGGGAAATACTACATTTAGGGTTAATGATAATGTATAAGGCTTATCATTAATGTATTATAAATATATCCACATACTCCCCAACAGAACCATTACCATTTTTCTTGAATTTAATGAATTCCCTCTCCCTTATAGCCAGAGAGTATGACGAAAATATTATTTTAGAAAATTTTTCCAAAATTCCCCCCACTTCATCGAATTAATATCATCCTTGAGCTCCATATTTTTATCACATTTCCACCATTTATCTGCTTTTACCTCCCCTCAATGAAATACCAAGAGAACCACATATTTCACATATAATTGAATAAGTGGTAAAACCATTTTAAAGGATTCTATCCATTTATCTGTGATTAAGGATCAGAAGATCCCTTAAAAGTCAGGGGATATTTTTTCATAAAGGTATTAATTTCAACATGTTATTTCTTAAATGGATTTTTTAATTACTCTTATTTAATTTTTTAGTTCAAAACAAGATCTAATTGAGAATGTATTGTCACAATGTTTGTGATTACATCTCCCATCGTTTTGGCATCACATTTTGGTTGTCATCACATTTCACCTCACATTGGTTGTTGACTCAATTCCTCATATTTCATGATATTAACTAGAATAATGGGAATGTTAGGGATGATTATTTTTAATTATTAAAAACAAAAAAGTGGATCAATGAAAATTAAAATGATAACCTACAATTATATATATTTCATAACATATTAATTCCAATGTTTCAATTAATGTTATCTACAATCTATTTCATACAATAAAATCTTATGAGAATTTTCATTCCCATAAAAATAGTTTGTGAGGACCTCATAAATTTAACAAATAATACCCCTAGTAATTTCAAAAAAATGTGTGATTCATGGCCCACTTTTGTGCCCTTGGTGACGACTGTGCCCAACTCAATATGCCCTTTTCAGGGTTTTAACACCTTTGTACATCAATTCCAAATCCACATCCCCTTATAGTAACTATACATGGGTGTATATTCTTTTAATCCACTTAATCTATAATTTACCAAAATTTAGGGTTGTTTTTCAATGTTTAGTCATATACCTAAGTCTTTTACTAAAGACATATAATCATAATCCTAAAAAATATCCTTTTTATAGATACCAAATATGGAATCCTATATTTTAAAACACATCAATTCATAATTTATTACATAATGGTTCACATTATATAATCCCAAAAGATCAAGAATCATAGTGTATTTTTGAAATTATGTATATAGAACATCAACTTGATACATGGATAAAATAACATCGTTGAATATTTCTGTAACATTTCCCTAAAATTCCATTGCCCTTTTAAAACTACACTAGATATCTAGGTGAAATAAAAATGAAAGGGGTGAGTTATAATTTTCCAGTAAAGAAATAAACAAAGAATATCATAAGGTAATGTAGTAAATCTAAGACAATAGGAATATCAAGGTAATGTAAAAGTGGTTATAATCATAATTTTGAACAATTATATAAAAAAAGTATTATAAAATAAATGAAACCTGAGAATTTTGGGACTACATTAACCAAGAAATCATAAAAATTGGTTAAGAATAACCTCTATGTAATGCCCCGAACCCAGTTACCTAGAGTCGGTGTATTATTAGATAACATTGGCATGACCACAAGGAAATCATGTCTCGAAAGACTGACCAGTTTAGTATGATTGGAAACAAGATTCATACATAAGTTCAACTTTACAACTTGGAAAGAAATGCAACCCAAATTTATTCCATTAGAAACATCCAAGCCTCATAAATTTCCTGAAATTCACTCATAAATAACTTCTTCATATCCTGGGAAAATGAAACATAATAAATGGGTGAGCTCAAATGCTCAGTAATGGTAAGAAATACAGTGGAAGATAACATAAATATTAAGTATGGTGAATAATTGAAACCACATGCCTTTACCAATAATAAACATGAATACTTTTATGGCAGGAATATGAGATGAGTAAATAATTCCATAATAAAACATAATCATTGGTATTATACTAGTTGAATGACCACATGAACCATCAATATTATATTCATAATGAGAAAATGTATAATTCCAGACATTCTGAAACATTTTTTTAAGGCCTCGACCAAGACGAATAAAAATTATTAAGGCCACAGCCAAAACCATATCTCAATATTGGGAAAGGTCCCCGACTAATTCCACTTATAGTTGTCTAATGAGACCTACCGATGCATCGAGGAGCTATAGCGGGCTCACCCCGTCACTTACTAAGTCCAATCCATTCCTCATCTGAAAAGGTTTAAACATATCATAAACATTTGTATTAGAAATAGCATACGAAATGTCAATACATTAACCATAAACCATAAATGGTATAAAAATAACACATCCACAGTAAAAAATATCACAAAACCATCAATATAATATGAATGTTTTGTATCATAATAAATAAATTTCAAATAAACATAAAATCCCCCAAAAGATGTTGACATAGATAAAATTAAAAGCCTTTTTAGAGAAATATCTCTTTCTATTTTGAAATTACCTAACAATCAAATAATTATAAAGAAAACATTTATTTTAAAAATATTCTTATAAGCTTGTAAGGTATTCTTTGATGATGTTATAATTTTGGAAAATATCCACACCCTCCGTATAAGTTAAAAAACATTCTTACCTTAAATTTGTCGAAAAAGTCAAAAAGTAACTTGTTTGGAAAACAAGGGAAAGTTTCTTTTCAAAACACATAAGGGTATAAATGAATTTAACCCATTTTCTATGAAATAGTAAAAAAAAATTGATATACATTTTAAAGAAACATGGATGTGGATGATAAAGAGGTCCTAGTAGATAATTATGTAGAAAAAACCTCGGATAATGAAGAGATTGTAGAATTAACCCTTACCTTGTATTTTTCCTGGGTATAGGGTAGGTTAACCTCCTGTATAATGGTGGAATAATTTTTGTTAAATTATAAAATAATCATATACATTAATATGATATCATATATGATCTTTTATCATTTCTTTGTTAATAATATTTTAGTATTATCGTTGTTTTGGGAGTTATGTTACTCGTTTAATTTTATATGTTTTGTTACATAAGCCATGTTTGTTATGGATAGGTTGTATATTATTCATATCTATAATGATATAAAGTGCTTAAAAATTATTTTTAATCATCAAATGAGAATTATAATTGAATGTATATGATGGGAAATTAGTCTGATTGCATTCATGGAGACGGTAGTCCATACGTACGCACGAGCGACAATAATATTTTTCTGATATTAAAATAATATATAATTGGATGTTATATCATTTATAAAGAATAATTATCATGTTATATTTATTATTTTCAAGAATTAAATATCATTATCATACACATCCAAATAATAATGTTTGGAATAACAATTACACCACGACGTGGAGACGGTAAGCCGTACGTATGCACGTATGGTGACATGTCATTCAAAGGATGGAGAGAATATTGAATATGGTTGTACCATATTTATAATAACATCAAAGTATATAGATGTTACAATAGTTATCATTTTATAATGGAAATAACAATGAATTAAGAAGTAGAAAAAGAAAGGAACTTGAAAGTGGGTGGTCAAATCATTACCTCTTCATTGGGTTCTTCCTTTTGATTGGATAAAAATGGATCCTTATGTTGGATTTTTGACTAATGGATGGCCTATAAGTGGAGGTGAGGGAAGTTGAGAGGATATTTGGGCAGGGGTTAGCTGAGAAAAAAATGCTTTGATTGTATGAATTAGAGAGAAGGGGGAGTACACTTTTATAAGATGGGTGAGAGGCACGTTTGGAAAAATAGAAAATATTATTTTATTATAAATTAATATTATTTTTCTAATGGATAAAAACTGATTTATTTAGAGGATAAGGTGGGGATGGGTCTAAATCTACTCAACCAATAGGTTTTAGATAGGTTTGGGTCAATAAATTATCATTATCTATTAGATTTAACTCTTAGTTAATTAGTTTGACATTTACAATGTCTCTTTGTATTTTTATATTATTTGGTTAATAAACATACTATAAGATGCCAAGAGAACCCCAAGTGGCTCACTAATGACATAACTATCATCATATAAGTCCTTTGGACGATCCTTATATTTTTAGAAATATTATATCAATTAATAATATAAGATTTTTTCAAAACTCCTTTATGTCATTTTTGACACTATTTAATAATTTTTTTTTGTTACAGTCTTAAAAACATTATTAATTTGAGAAAAAATAATTTAATCAATAATAAGATGTCATATAAACCAATAAAATTCATTTATTTCATCAAATCCTTCAGATTACATTTATTTTAACATTTATAATACCAATTATTTGATTCTTCCATTAATAAAGAAAATACTGCATCATCATCGTGTCATAAATAAATTTAATTAAGTGTCTAAAAATTATAAATAAAATAAAATTATGTAAGAAATTGTTTTATATTTTTAATGAATATTTATAGTCTAAAATATAACATATATATCCCTATGTAAAAAATATTTTTCTAAAAGATATATGCTTATGTCATTTTTGTATTTACTTTAACTTAATTAATATAAAGTGTCATTATCACTTACAAGTGGCTCCATGGGGTCCCCAAATTCGACCCAAATATACCCATGGTCGGAAATGTATCATCAAATAGGGTTTGGACACGTTTTAGGGTAATTTAATATTATTATAATATTATTTTTTACCCTTATTTACCATATTTTCCCTTAAACCATGGTAAATAAAATATTTACCGAAGTAATTAATAAAAATGTCTAAAAATAAAATATACCTATTTAAACAATTTGGACCTCCTGATTTTAAATAAGGAATCCATTTTTCTAAATTCAAAACTCAGAAGTGGCCGAAATTAATTTACAATTAATTCTCTTTGTCAAAACAAAGGCATGTTTTTAAGAAATAATAACTATCAAAAGATTTGAACTTGCTTATGTCCAGTTTAAATGTGAAATTATGTCCAATGACCAAAATTGGATTAAATGATAAAAATATAATATAATTATACTTTTAAATCACTCAAATTCATAATTTATCACAATTAATTATTTCGATTAATAAAGATGTTTTTAATTAATATTTAGAAATTTTCACTATTCATCAAAATATGAAAGTTATCAAAAAAGTACAAAAAATTAACCCTATTCTAATTTTGATATTCCAAATCAAAAAATGAAGTCCATTTTGAAAGATAAAATTGATAAAATTTCAATATGTGGGTATTACTATTCATAATGGCTAGTTTGATTGGTTGTGGTGTGTTAAAAATTGAAGTTGTGTACAACCCACGCAACTGTATTATTCAAGGAGAATCGTACTGTGCAAGCTTGGGGTGTTAAATTATCTCCTCCTTCAAATAATTTCATCCTCAAAATTTCTAGAATTTTACTACATAAAAAAACACTGGTGGATCATCATCATTAGTTCCTCGGGTTCCCACGTTGCCTTTTCCATCTTATGGTTTCTCCATATAACGTTTACCAAACGAGTCATCAGGTTTTTCAACACTTGTTCTCTTATATCAAGAATCTTTACAAGCTCTTCGCAATAAGACAAATCAGGTTCCAGGACTAATTCCTCGTTGATAAGTACATGTGTTGGGTCAGGCATGTATTTTCTCAATAGTGATACGTGGAATAGATCATGAACATTAGAGATATTTGGAGGCATTTCCAAATGATAAGCTACATCCCCAATTCGTTCTATAATTTTGAAAGATCCTATGTACCTGGGACTCAATTTAACATTCTTACCAAAACATATAACTCTCTTCCATGGAGATACCATCAAGATAACATGCTCTCCTACCTGAAATTCCAAATCCTTCCTTAGGTTATCAGTATAGCTCTTCTGCCTACTTTTAGATGCTTTGATGTGGTTTTGGATTACCTTCACATTTTCCATAATTTCCTCCACCAGTTCTAAGCCTACGAGTCATCTTTCAACAACATCATCCCAACAGGTTGTTGTGCGACATCTCTTTCCATATAATGCTTTATATGGGGCCCTCTGAATACTTGAATAGAAGATATTTTTATTGGAAAATTCCATTAGAGGTAAATATTGATCCCACATACACTGAAATTCAAGTGAGCATTATCTCAACATGTATTCTATGTTTGAATAGTCCCTTCTGATTGTCCATTAATGTGGGGGTGGTATGCAGTGCTCAAATGAAGTTCAGTATCAAAGGACTTCTGAAGAACCTTCCATAATCTTGATGTAAAATGTGGATCATGATCTGAAACAATTAATAGGGGTACTCTATGAAGTCCCAAAACTTTATTAACATATAGCCTTTCTAGAAGTTCAAGTTGTAGATCTTCTCTTATAGCTAGAAAATGTGCTGACTTGGTAAGAAGATCAACAATGACACATATTGCATCATTCCTTCTAGGAGTATTTGGTAGTCCCATGAAAAAGTCCATCATAATATTATCCCATTTCTACTCTGGTATGGGAAGAGGTTGCATGAATCCTCTAGGCTGTTGCCTTCCAGCTTTCACTTTTGAAAAACCATACATCTTGACACAAAATCAGAAAATCTCCCTCTTCATGTTGTCCCGCCTAAAATGTTCCTTCAAATCATTGTACATTTTGGTTCTCCTAGTGTGTATAAATAAATTGGAACTATAAACATCTTCCGGAAATTATCTTTTTAGATCAGGTATATTGGGAAAACAACATCTCTTCCCAAATTTCAGAATTCCATCTTCATACACAATGTCACTCAATCTCCCATCATTCACATCATCAATATTCTTTTGAAACTCTTCATCATCAGTCTAAGAACTCATAATAATTTCTAGTAAAGATGATTTGGCAACCATTAGAAAAATAATTGATGTTTCACCTTCCATGGTTATTCCCATGTCTGTCTTCTCTTGATCCATTAAAATTGGATCCATTTCAACTCTAATCTTGTTAAAAAATCCACGATCATTTCTGAACAAAGAATCTTCCACCTTATTTTCCTTCCCCGAGTGGTAGTGTATCGTGCAATCATAATCCTTAAGTAGTTCAAGACATCACCTTTTCCTCATGTTGAGTTTTTTCTGTGAGAAAATGTACTTCAAACTCTTATGATCAGTATAAATCTCACATTTTTCACTATAGAGATAGTGCCTTAAAATCATCAAATTAATGATTACAACTGATAACTCAAGATCATGAGTAGCATAGTTTTTCTCATTAATTTTTATCTGTTGGGATGCATATGCAATTACCCTATAATTCTGCATAAGGACACAACCAAGTCCTTTTTTGAGGCATCTCTATAAATAAAAAATCCATCATTCCCCAATGGTAGAGTCAAGATTAGATCATTGACTAATATTCTCTTCAATACTACTATACATTCTTCACACTCTTGTGTCCAAACAAATTTAACCCGTTTACGTGTGGGCTTCTTTGATGGGTTAGCCAATTGGGAAAAACTCTAGGCGAAATGTCGATAATAACCTGCTGAACCACTAAAACTACGTACCTCAGTTATAGTCCTTAATGCTAGAAATTCATTGATTTCTCTTGACATAGAAGGATCACAGGAGATTCCATCCTTTGAGACAATATGGTCAAGAAAATAAATATCTTGAAGCAATAATTGACACTTTCTAAACTTCCCATATAATTCATGTCCACTAAGAGTTTTCAGGATAATGTGCAAGTGATTTTCATGATCTTCGTAGCTTTTGGAATATACCAAGATATCATCAATAAATACCACTATAAATTCAGCAAGATATTCCTTGAATACTCTCTTCATTAGATCAATGAAAACAGAGGGTGCATTAGTCTGCCCAAAAGGCATTACTGGAAACTCGTAATGCCCGTACCTGGTTCAAAATGCTGTTTTCGGATTGTCTTCCTTCTTCACACACAACTGATGATATACATATCGAAGGTCAATCTTTGAAAAATATTTAGCTCTGTGAAGTTGGTCGAATATATCATTAACGTGAGGTAGGGGATACTGGTTCTTTATTTTTATAGCATTAATCATCCTATAGTCGATACATAACCTCAAAGATCCATCTTTCTTCTTAACAAAAAGAGCAGGGGCTCCCCATAGAGAAACACTAGTGAGAATAAGTCCCTTTTTACTCAATTCCTCTAGTTGTTTCTTTAGTTCCACTAGTTCCACAGTTTCCATTCTATAATGGGTCTTCGATATGGGTCTTTTTTCAGGAATTAAATCATGGGAAAACTCAATTTCTCATTCTGGAGGATGTCCAGGTAAATCATTTGGAAACACGTCAACATATTCTTTCACAACAGGTATATACTCTATTTGAACATTCCTTTCCTCACCCACATTTATTCCATTATCTTCCTCCCCAATAATTGAATTTACCTGTGCTACTGGGGGTGGTTTTAGATAAGAATCAGGTGGTGATGATTCTGCTATAAAGATAAGGTGTTCTTTATCATCATCATAAAAAATAGTAACCTCCTTCTTCTTATAATAAATTTTTTCATTATCATCTGAAAGCCAATCCATTCCAAGGATTATATAAAATTAAATCATGGGTATGACGATTAGATTAGTAGATAATGTACATTTATATGCTATATGGGAAATGATTCAAAAAACATTGTGGTAATGATACATCCCTTAGGAGTTTTGACTGAAAACTCCCTTGTTAAATCAAATTGTAAATATCTAATTTTCTTAGAAAACTAGGAATATATGAAACAATGCGATGATCCAGAATCAAATAAGGCATTTTCTAAACTTGAGGAAACCATTAAATTACATGCCACGATGTCTTTCGGTGCTTCTACCTTAGCAGTAGTGAAAGAAAAAGCTTGGCCTTTATCCCTTTCCCTTTTCTTTGATAAGTTCCCCTGACTCTTAGGACATTCATTTGAATAATTTCCCATATCCCTATAGTTGTATCATTGAACATTGGTAACGTTTTTCTTTTCCTTACAATCACCAGCAATATGGCCTTTCTGTCCACATTTGAAGCATACTCCTTTTCCTTTTAGACAGGAACCAGGGTGCTTCCTTCTGCAATTATCACACGGAAGAAATTAAATTCTTCCCTTCTTCCCAAATACATTATTTCCTTTCCCAGAGTGTTCAGATGATCTCTTCTTCTATTGCATTGATTTAAAGTCATTATATTTAGAGAATTCCTTTTCTATCGTGATAGCACACAAGACAATATCTTCATATGATGAGAAGGATTGTGATACTAATGCTCTATGGAGAAATGGATTTAACCCATCAAAGAAATGACCAGTCATAATTCTTTGGTTACGTATATAATCTGCTGCATGCCACACTAAACTTTTAAAGTTAGCTTCATACTTTGCGACATTGTCATCCTCCTTTTGCCTCAGAATCAGAAATTGTCTTTCCATATCCGCTCGATGGTCATGAGGAAAGTAATTTTCTATGAAAATTTCATTAAACTCCATCCATTCCATATATGATAATTCCTCGTCATCCTATGTGTTTTGAATCAATGACCACCATTGATCAGCATCTCCAGTAAGGCGGTAAAGTTCCATGACAACATTTTACATTTCATTACACCCCAAAGAGTAGCATAATTTCTAAAACGAAATTTATCCATTTCTCAGCCACTAATGGATTTGTAATCCCATTGAATGTCAGTGGTTGTTGCTTCATGAAGCGATCAAACATTGATCCTCCATGCTATAGACAAGGATGCTCCATACGGGTAATGTTATTATTCATAACCCGAGTGAGTTGTACCAGTATGGTGATAAGTTGATCAGCACCAGTTGTATCACCAACATAACAATAATTATCTTCACCTGGAGGGAAATCCCTACATGGAGTGCTTTCATTGGTACAGTTTCTATTCCTTCCAGTAGGCGCCATTTCTATACAATAGAATACACTAGATTAGTTTATGAATCGCAATACATAAATCCAAACATGTAAAACACTAAACATAAATTGAACAGTTTATGGATAAAATCCATAATCATAAAAATGTTTTGATTGAGGAATTATATTCTCATAAAGCATTTATAATGGGTTTTAAAGAAACTAAAAATTATCCTAAGAATATCCCCCAAGAGTGTCATAATGTATTTCTTGGAAAACTCACAAAATCTCTATAAAAGGATTGTACTAAACTTCCTCTGATACCAACTGTAATGTCGTGACCCTAGTTTCCCAGAGTAGGTGCATTATTACATAACATTGGAATGATCACAAGGAAATCATGTCTTGAAAGACCGATCAATTTAGTTTTATTTGGAAAAATATTCATACATAAGTTCAACATTACAACCTGAAAAGAAATACAACCCAAATTTATTCCATTGGAAACATCCAAGCCTCCTAAAATGCCTACATGTCACTCATAACTAACTTTTCATATCCTGGGAAAATGAAACATAAGGATGGCGTGAGCTCAAATTATCAGTAAGGGTAAGAAATATGCTGGATGATAACATAAATATTAAACATGGTGATTAATTGAAACCACATGCCTTTACCAATAATAAAGATGAATACATTTATGGCAGGAATATGAGCTGAGTAAATAATGCCATAATAAAACATAATCATTGGTATTCTACTAGTTGAATGACTGCATGAACCATCAATATTATTTTCATAATGAGGGAATGTATAATTCCGGACATTCTGAAACATTTTTTCAAGTCCTCATCCAAGACGTCTAAAAATAATTAAGGACTCGGCCAAAACCATATCTCAAAATTGAGAAAGGGCCTCAGCCAATTCCACGTCTAGTTCTCTGATGAGACCTACCGATGCATTGAGGAGCTATAGCGGGCTTCACCCGTCACTTACTAAGTCCAATACAATTTTTATATGAAAAGTTATAAACATATCATAAATATTAGCATTAAAAATAGCATAAAAATGACAATACATTAACTATAAGCAATGAATGATATAAAAATTGCACATCCACAGTCAAACATATCGCAAAACATTCAATACAATATGGATTATTTGTATCATGATAAATCAATTTTAAATAAACATAAAATCCATCAAAAGCATATTGAAATAGATGAAATCAAAACCCTTTTTAGAGAAATATCTCTTTGTATTTTGAAATCATTTAAGTGTCACATAATTATAAAGAAAAAATTTATTTTGAAAATATTCTTATAATCATGTAAGGTATGCTTTGATGATGTTATAATGACGGAAAATAGCCTCACCCGCCATATAAGTTAAAAAAATTTCATTCATTAAATTTGTAAAAAAAGTCAAAAATTTCTTTGTTTGGAAAATGACGGAAAGATTCATTTAAAAACACATAAGGGTATAAATGAATTTAACCCATATTCTAGTAAATAGTGAAAATATTTTGAAATAAATTTTTAAGAAACATGGATGTGGATGATAAAGAGGTCTGAGTTGATCATTACGTATAAATAACCTCGGATAATGAAGAGATTGTAGAATTAACCCTTACCTTATACTTTTCCTTGGTAGAGGGTAGGTTAACCTCCTCTATAATGGTGAAATAATTGTTATTAAATTATATAATAATCATATACATTAATATGATATCAAATACGATCTTTTAACATTGATTCGTTAATAATATCTTAGTATTATCGTTGTTTCTGGTGTTAACATAGTCGTTTAATTTTATATGTTTTGTTACATAATTTGTGTTTGTTATGGATATTTTGTATATTATTCATATCCTGATTGATATTATGTCCTTACAAATTATTGTTAATCATAAAATGAGAATTATACATGAATGGATATGATGGGGAATGAGTCTCATCACGTTCGTGTAGACGGTAGTCCGTACGTACGCAGGAGCGACAATATCATTCTTTTAATATTAAAATAATATAAAATTGGATGGTATATCATATATACAGAATAATTATCATAATATACTTATTATTTACATGAATTACACATCATTATCATACCTATCCAAATAATAATTTTTTTAATACCAATTACACCACGATGTGGAGACGGTAAGTCGTATATACACACGTATGGTGACATGTAATTCAATGAACGGATAGAATAATGAATATGGTTGTACCATATTTATAATAAAATCACAATATATATAACATACTATAGAAATTACTTGAGAATGGAAATAACAAATAAAGAAGAAGTGGAAAAAGAATGGAACTTGAAAGAGGGTGGTTAAATCATTACCTCTTCTTCGGGTTCTTCATTTTGATTTGATCAAAAGGTCTATATTAGTTGGCATTATGAATAATGGAAGGCCTCAAGAATGAATAGAGGGAAGTTTGGAGGATATTTGAGAAGTTTTTGGCCAAGCCCAAATTCTTTGATGGTATGAATTATAGAGAATGGGGAGTACCCTTTTATAAGAGGGGTGACGGGCACCTTAAGGAAAACATAAAATATTATTTTATTATAAATTCATATTAGGTTTCTAATGGATCCAATCAGATTTATTTTTAGGATAATGTGGGGATGGATCTAAATCCACTCAAACAATATGTTTTAGACATTTTTGGGTCACTATATTTACCTTATATTTAATATTTACCCCTTAGTTAATTAGTTTGACATTTACCATGTCACTTTATATTTTTATATTATTTGTTTAATAAACATACAATAATCTACCAAGAGAACCCCAAGTGGTTCATTAATTACATACCTATAATCTTATAATTATTTTGGGCAAACCATATATTTTTTGGAATATTATATCAATTAATAATATAATATTTGTTTTAAAATCTATTTTATGTCAATTTTGACACTATTTAATAGTTGAATTTTTTAAAGTCTTAAAAACATTATTAATTTTAACCAAAATCATTTAATAAATCCTAGAATTCCTATTATCCAATAAAATTCGTGTATGGAATCCAATATTTTAAATTACATATATTTTAATATTTATAATACCAATTATTTGATTCTTTCATTAACAAAGAAAATACTCTATCATCATTGTGTCATAAATAAATTTAATTATTAAATGTATCAAAATAATAAATAAAATACAATTATGTAGTAAATCTTTTAATATTTCTAATTAATATTTATAGTCGAACATATAACATATATAACCCTATGTAAAAATTGTTTTTCTAAAATATATATGCTTATGTCATTTTTGTATATACATTATCTTAATTAATATAAAGTGTCATTATCACTTACAAGTGGCTCCATGGGGTCCCAAAATCGACCCAAAGATACCCATGGTCGGAAATGTATCAACCAATAGTGTTAGGACACGTTTTAGGATAATTGAATTTTATTATAATATTATTTGTTTACCTTTATTTACCTGATTTACCTTTTAACAATGGTAAATCAAATATTTTCCGAAGTAATTATTCAAAATGTATAAAAATAAAAGCTACCTATATACACAATTTGGACCTCATGATTATATATATGGAATCCATTTTTCTAAATTCAAAACACATAAGTGGAAGAAATTAATTTAAAATTAATTCCCGTTGTTAATACAAAAAGTGTGTTTTTAAGAAATAATAATTATCAAAAGATTGACACTTGCTTATGTCTAGTATAAATGTGAAATTATGCCCAATGACCAAAATTGAATTAAATGGTAAAAATATAATCTAATTATACTTCAAAATCACTGAAATTCATTATTTATCACTATTAATTATTTCTATTAAAAAAAATTGTTTTTAATTTAAATTTTGAAATTTTCTACTATTCATCAAAATATGAATGTTATCAGAATAGTACCAAAAATTCACCCTTAGATAACATCGATATTCAAAATCCGAAAATGAAGTCCATATTGAATGATAAAATTTATAAAATTTCGAAAAGTGGGTATCACTATTCATAACGGCTAGTTTGATTGGTTGTGGTGTGTTAGAACTCAAAGTTGCGTACAACACACGCGGCCGTATTATTAAAAGAGAAGCGTACCATGGAAGCTTTGGGTGTTACACTATAATACAACACAACTTGGTGGAAAATTACCATAATATAATAGTTTTTCTCTATATTCCGATACATGATTTCTTATAAGACTAAAATATTATTCAATTCATTTGAGTTCTATATCATAAAACCAATCATTTTCATATCGTGTACATGAATAAGTGTTCCACTTTAATCATACAACATAAATAAAAAATTCATCATTTTTAATCCAATAATAATGTATTGTGGGAATTATATAAGGAATTACCCAATAAATGATGGAAATGTACATCTAGGTGTGGAAACAAATATGGGTATTTACAACAAAAATGTTTTTCAAAGAAAAATACTTGGATATTTTCGGCAGCATAACAGGGTTATGTAAAGGTTTATGGGAGTGCTTAATGAGATATAAAGGGGAATGTTATCCCATTAACAACATAAGGGTAGTAATAGGTATGTGTGATATCATATACCAACATGAACAATTTTAAAATAATGGGAATAATATAATGTTGGTTCTTAAATAAACAGGAGAAGGAGAGGACACCATACCTTGAGAGGGTGCCTCTAAATGATTAGTAGTATCTTCTTATGATTTAAGGGGGACATCGGGGGGACTCTAGATATAGATGTTCATATTAATATCATGATCAAAGGGTTTTTTATGATAAATTTGAATTTTCATGTGTTTATATGGAAATAGTGGATAACTATTTATTAATCTAGAAACGTATGTTTTAGAATCTATATGATACATTAAGAATAACTAGAAACCATCCCATTGTTTTGGCCCATTTTATTTCCAATGTGATGTTTTTTCTATATTTTACATGTTTAAAAACCCTTCTCATTAAAATAAAATCCTTTGTGATGTGGAAGATAGTCATGTTCACAATGAATTGATTGTAAAACCAAAAAATATAATATAGGTTTTGGAGGATTCATTATGGGTTTAAAAATAATAATAATATAACATTAATAAGAAATTCTTTCAAATATTAAATTTTATTTGTTCATGGATACATTTTTGGCATATATTTCATCACTCTTTGTTAATTATGATGTCACAATGTATACCCTATATTTTCCTAGTATTTAAATTTTTACCCAAAAATTTGACTGTCTAATAAAATTAATGAAAAATCACAATTATATAATTTTGAAATGATGATACAAAATAATTTTTTTAATCAAAATAAATCTTTTGATTTTATAATTTATAATTTTAAATCAAAATACCAATTTATTGAAAATTATTCGGTTTTTGTATTAAGAGTTGTGACCCATATAACAATTAGTTATAAATTCATAAAATTATAATAGCATTTATATTTAATAAATATTATTTAATAACAATATTTCCTTAATATATTTTTTCAATCATTAAAATGAGAGTCTTGATTGAAACTGTATATTTCCCAAAATTAGATTTTGCGTTTCATTGTATCAGAATCTAATTTTTATAGAACACGTTATTTAGTCATTTAAAAATATATAATAATATGTATAAATATAATCATTGTTTATATAAAATAATACACAAAAATATTAATACTATTTTTTTATTAATATATCTTTATTATACTAGTTAATTCCCATAGTTCAAGGTATGTGAGGGTAATATTTTCATCGGGTGGTTCGACGTACAATGTTTGGGTCGTGATCTCGATGATCTTGAACATATTAAATAAATAGTTTCATTAATGATTTAGTTATGGAATCTCATTTAGTATTAATCAACAGAAAATACTAATGATTATATCTACTTAAAATCTATAATAAATAGGATTCATAGGGTGCAGTCTTACTGGACAAGGTTATAGTTTCTTTCATCTATATCAATTGGAATTTATCATGACCCTTATTATATTAATCTTAATGGTCACTGTACCACCAATATATTATCAATTTTTATGATTCATAATGGTATTTTTATGTTTATAGATGATATAACTATTAAAAAAATACCAAATTAGTTTATGTTCTTTCTATAACATCATTACTTGATAAAAATTTGTTTTTTAAAAGAATTAATTTCATTTATAATACTAGTTAGATTAGACATACCCATATCCCCTAAGATATCAATGAATAATTAACTAAACAAGGAATAAATATCTAAACATTATTATGATTTTGGTGCCTCCAACTATTACATTTATAATATTACTTTAGGTTGTGACATGAACACATCTCTCATATGATATCATGGCATAATTTACTGAACATTCTTAAGATTATGGTGCCTCCAACTATAAAACTCATATTTTAAGGATTATCCCAATCCATGTTTCCCCCCAACATTGGAATCATCGATCAAATCCAACTTTTAGATGTTCAATGACTTTATTGATGTGGTTTTCAAATAAACACACAAATATCATGCAAAAATATAGATCACTTCCCCTTGGATCAGGTTTTTTAAAAACACTAAACCTTATCCATAGACATTATATCACATTGCCCAATAATAATTGAAAAACCCTATAGGAATCTATATATCATCTTGCTTCCAAATTGATGTTCATCATAAACACTCATGTTAATTACATGTATGGATCCTCAACTAACCAAAGATGTCAACATACTCATACATGATCACAACCACATATTTCATCCAACCCACTCTCCTAACACACTGAAATCCATCTAAACCCTGAATCCAATATCAAGAGTCCATCAAACACCACATCCACATCCCAAAACAATTTTTTCTTAAGGAAACCAATTTTATTGGATCTATCTGCACACCAACATCCCAGTTCAATCTAGAGCATCCACTAATTACTGTCACTAAATCCATGATACTACCAACATGAAATTCATGCACCCTTGGTCGATATAAATCTCACCACTGCATGTGAATCATCAATATAGACTACTAAACAAAAAATACAATTTAATCAACCATTTTTATATCCATTTCAACACATAATTAATTTAAATATTTGGATTTATAACACCCAATTTCCAATGAAAAAAATCGTTCACTACCCAATCCAGACATACTAGGAACTTCCTCAATAAAATACATTGAATTTCCATTCATAACGAGGACAACACGTTTTATGACCAATGGTTTCCTACCATCCTTATGGATACCCTTACCCCACTCCTCTAGTGGAACTCCTAAAAAATATATTTCACATTTCTACCTCCCCCCAAGCCATGCTAAGCTATCCTAATAACCCCTGTTATAATCCATTAAAATTTCAATATCTAATGAAGAGGTTACACCTCCCATTTTCATCCAAAAATATAGACCTCCAAGACTAAACTTGGCTCATCAAAACCATGAGTACTCGACCTACACATATTCTATCATAAGTCACAACCTAAAAAAATGAACCACGAAAACCCAATGAGAACATTCCCTCACACATCATGGACTTTATAGAAATCCTTGAAAACTCTCACCACGCTACTCTAATGGAAGTTTTATCTACCAAGAACCATTTCATATGTTGTTTCTCATCCTCTAAACTAGTCTCGTCCAAACCAAATGGGTGAACATTTTCATACAACCTAATTGAATAGTTGAACTAACACTCCCTTGAGTCCCACATCGTCAATCATAGGCTCACATTGCTTAACCACTGACCATATTTCCCACACATGTCATCCTCACCTGTCCAAAATCCAAAATTTTCTTTGATTCCAACCAACATGAGACTCCTCACTCATGAAAAGTTCAACCACATGATAACATCATACATGGGAATTATAATAAATCCTAATGAATCTACTACCGATATATCTATACAGGATCCAACGATCTAGGATAATTATTTTTACCCTCATTAGTTTTCACACCAAATGTTAGTATGTCTAGGAATAAAACTGATCTGTCCCTAAAAACCATAATACCAAATTAACTATTAGCTATTTGCATCATAAAGGGTCTATAAACCTCTTTGACTATACTATATATTTGATAATTCTTCTTATGAATCAATCTCATTAAATATAATCCACCCATGCATCCCATCTCTAAGGGTACTCACACATTGTGGCTAATCCAACTTGCAAGTAACCCTTTTATATCACAATTAATCTCAATATTTGTAGAAAATAATATTTCTACTTAATAATATATCTCAGATTACCCATATCCTATGAATAAACCAAATTGAACTAGACTCTCCTATGTATACGGTAAACCAGTTTCACATAGGCCAGAAAGCCTAGGTCATCACCTCCACTATTTTATCAAACATTACAAGACACCTCATGCGTCAACACAACCACTCTATGATTCTAAGATATTAATATAATGAATCACATGTCAAATTACCATATCCCCTTAAGCCCCCGTCATTATTGAGAATCTATGTATATTACTACTTTTTGAGGAAGAAGTTGCATCCATGTATACATAATGAAAACACTATAAGAGGTTTTTATCATGAAAAACTATACAACTTTTTTTTTGATTCTGTAAAAATTCACAAAACATATATAATGGAAAAAACCATATATGTTATTTTTTACACTTTAAGAAACTAAACCAGTGTTTCAATCACACAAATGTTCTTCATCCTCAATGAATCGATTTAATGTTACACACCACTCACATTTCACATACATCTCATTTAATGTGTATTATTATAGTAATCAAAGAAGAAAACATTACTCTATCATCCACATGACATGTTATGTTATGAACTAACCCAGGAAAAAATAAAATGTCCTACCAATTAACTAAAAACTAAATCCATCATGTGACAATGATCGAAGGGTGTTTTGATCCCCAGGTGTTGGAAACTAGTTACTGGGAATCATGTAACACGCCATGGGAATTATTGAACCTAACAGAATCCTCAAACAAGCCCATTCCATGAGCACATCTTTTCCATAGAATAAAATTGAATGTCTTTCTCCAAAATTTAAGTAGATGAGAAAAATATATATCATATTTAGGAAAATAGATAAAACTTCAAACCACATAATAAAAATATATACATGTCAACAAAAAAATAGTCAATAGGGAGATTCATATATGAATATACATACAAGTAAAAAAAGTGATGTGATGGATGCTGAGTAAGTGATACATAACCGATATGAAAACCAACCAAAAATTAAAAAATTGGATACCCTTATTTGGGTTAAAAAGGCTCATATTTCCCACTATTTCACCACCACCAACACAAGATCCACTACCAAGAGAACATTTCTCCTTTATGGGGCTCATTTACTTTACCTAAACTTATCTAGAAAATCTCCACATACAACCATTGTGTGTTTGAAGCGTGTGAGAAAAACTGGCCCAGTAGGATCCAACCAATAGTTTCATGAGTAAATTTTGATTAAAATTAAATGTCTACCTATTTGAAAATTTAATATAAGAAAATATTTATTTATGATTTATAAACCAAAATTAGAAAATAAAATTTTTTCAATTTAATTAATCGAAACATTCCTTTCATGAAAATAAAATAAAGAATAACACATTAAAAATATATTAATAAAAAATGTGTCATAAAATAATATATATACTATGAAACCACTATGGATAATACCTAAATCATCAATGGTTGGGATAACTATTTGTTATAATATCAATTTGTTAACTAGTGGTCAATATAAGTGGGTGAACAAACTCAAATAGAGGTAATTACATGTCCTAATGTCATGTTGTCTCCCATCCCATGAAACCAAATCTAACAAATACATAAGGAGTGCATACCTTGGCCTGGTGGTGTGGTGGAACCCATCAATAGAACAATGACCTTCATCGAAATCTGACACGTTTAGTAACTCTAGTATGATCCAAAAGGGGTATTTAAATATTGTATTCATTGATATATATTATTTTCTAGTAAATACCAGAAACGTCTATGTAAAATTATTATTTTTAAATAAATTGTAATTTTATGAGTCCGTAAAAATTTATGGCACGTGATTTCAAGGTCCAGAGTGCCCAGAATGAATTTATGAGCTTTTTTTGGGTACGTATAGTAAACGTGCACGTTGTTTTTTCTAAATTTTGAATCGGTGCTTGAAATTGATATCAGAGGGCACCATTGAACTCACAGCGGAGGTCTTCGCTTAACGAGACTTTCACCTCGACAGTAGTTGGTCGAGAGAGAAAGATAGTATTTGGGTTTATCATGTAAGAATAAAATAAAAATAAAAGTGTGTGACTTTTTTATTTTTATTTGCAACACCCATGTGGGTGTTGGGAGGTGGGGTCCACCAGAACTAATCCTCCTTGTGGGATTTGAAAGTGGGATGGCTTCACCAAGCGATGAAGCACCGGTAAAGTGACGTGACTCCCAACACATGGAGGATTGTGTTCTCCAACGAAGAATGCTTCCTCCACGAAGAACGACGATGAGAAACTTCTTCGACTTCTTCCTCAGAAGCACCTTGTGGAGGCAACCGACGTGGGACGTCTTCAACAACTAAGCTTCCCTCCTCATCATTGTCAAAGAACAATACAAGGTAGGAATGGTAATTAAATTATTGAATCTTCTCTATTAATTTACTCATTCTTGATTATTGATTAATGATTAGCCACTTTCTACCACTCTAAATGCGGAGGGTGTGAGAAAAACAGACACGACCAGATCCCTCCACCATTTTTATTGTCTGTGTTCTTCGAAATCTGGAAGGCGACAAAGGAAATAGCGCTCTGCCACCCACGACCTCCTCCGTTCTGCGCCGCTCCCAAACTACGGCCATGCCGAGTCACCATGCTGAGCCGCCACCCCTAGCCAAGCCACCATCTCCCCTCGCTGCGCCCCGGCCGAACCGGCCCACGCCCCTCATGGGGCCACTTCCAAACTAGCATGCGCCCTCGCGGAGCCCCGACTGAACCAACAAATGCCCTCATAGCACCCCGACCGAACCGGCCTTCGCCCCGAGAAGCACCACAAACAAATAGGCCCGTGCCCTCGTGGAGCCCCATCCGAACCGGCCCGCGCCCTCGTGGAGCCCGAACCGAACCGGCTTTCACACCTCACGCACCCCAGCCGAACTGGCCCATGCACCTCACATCGCCCAAGCCAAAATGGCACGCGCCCCTCGCAGCGCCCCTGATGAAACGGTCTGTCACCCCTAGCGGTCCTCGCGGGCTGCTGGACCTTCCAGCAGACCGGTCTGCTTCACAGGTTGGGCCTGACCCAACGGGTCATGTTGGGTTGACCTGAACCGGGCCGACCCATACCAAGTCAGGTGGGGTCGGTCTGACCAGGTCAGACCGGACCCATGCCCTCTACGACCCACATAGGCTCCATATGCCATATTATTGGTACCATACATCCATTTGACGAACCGTTAGCGGCACTAGAAATCTTGGAGCAGGATGTTCCCTTTGCGTGAACTCAAATGGAGTTTCTTATTGAGATGGAAAAGGGTCCGGTTGGATTGAGCATGAATCAAACGAGGCCCCCGGGACTAAAAGGATAATAACTCGGAGACCAGGTGTTTGATTGACGCGTCGTCTATTTGCTTGAGACCCTTATGATGTGGAGGACCATTGAGATACTTCTTCATGGGACTTCGTGACAGTTGGTGTACCGACCCGTAGCTCATGGAGCAGATCCTCTCGGAGACAAGCGAGCATAGTGTAGAGACCTAGTAACCGGCTAAGACATGATGACTTCTGACCGTTTGACTCGGATAGACTCTAATGGCCTAGTGGAGAGTGCCTTGGTGTCGCGAAAGACCCACAATGGGCAGCACCTTGGTGACGCAGCAAACCCACGGTACTCGATAGGTGGAGTACCTCCGCAGGCTATGAGGGGGAGCACGCTTGGTGACATGGAATACCCATGGAGGGGAGAGTGCTTGGTGACATGATAGATCCATGGTACTCGACAGGGGGAGTACCCCAACAGTCCAAGGTTAGTAGGAAGTGTGCTTAGTGTCACGACATGCCCACTGTACTCGATACAGGAGGATTTCTCCTACATCCAAATTTTGAACAATGTGACTGGGGATGTTACTTGATACTAACCTATAGAATAAAATCATGGTTTGACCTGAGTTTGTTTTTCTTTGTTTTAATAATTAATGAGATGGATCACTTGATAACTTAGGTATATGTATGTTCATATACCTATGTATGGTTATCTATTGATTTCATTAGTTGTGTTTATCCTTGATGGATTTTGTGAGACATAGAGGGTCTCGAGGTCCCTATTGAGTATCATTATACACACCCCTGCACGGGATATTCCCACACTTCGTTGTGTTGTATGTAGATGACAGACATCGTTATTGGAGGCTGAGTGTACCAGGATTGGACGGTTACCGGAGGTGGACCATACGACTTATCGGTACCCAGAGGAGACATACGTACGTGGAGTGCTGTGGAGGTCATCAGTACCGATCCTTCAAGTAGGAACCTCAGATGAAAATCCAGTAGCTATCTTTTCTCTTTCTTCAGTTGTATGAAATTTCAGTTGTACTTGTACCTTTATTGTTGGGCTTGTATTTTGGCCCCTTTTTACCTTCAACACTCTTTTGTTAAACAATTTACATGGTGTTTTGTCCTGCTCTGCACTTTATTGTGTGTGTTTATAGGATATAAAGGTAATTCATTCCCAATTATAGGGAATTACACCTTTGGTGGTAGTCTCTAGCCCATGGCCTGTGGATGGTGGGATTGGTGTAGTCATATCACAGGCCCCGAGGGAAAGATTGTGACAAATTTGTATAAAAGGATTCTATTTTTGATCATAACATAGGACTCTAATATTTTCTGTGAAGAAATATTGTTAAGTTAAGTGGGTGTGGTTTTCAGTTCAGGGAGTTCAGTGTTGGTGTTGATGCCCACGTATCCATGCACCAGTACCCTGCCTTCGGATTTCGGACTCGGTGCACGAAAACACTGATTGTGTGTGTGTTTTGAAAATTTTTTAAGTCATCTCACCAGGACAGCTCACCACGTCTATCTTTTAACCATAATTCACCTGTTTCTTTTTAGGATGCCTCCATGTAGACATATGTCTAGAGTTACGAGATATGTATGCACAAAAAGCCCCCTAAGCGGCGAGGCCTCGGTGGAGGGACCTCTTCCAGTAGAGGCACCAGTGGTACCTTTACCTGTTGGGCCACCGATGCCACCAGCCCAAGCAACAGATGATGCACGCCGCTTGAGCGCATTGCACAGGTTCCAACTCTAGAGGCTACCCAGTTTCAGGGGAGAGACAGAATCACAGGCGGATGAGGATTGGCTGGAGGCAGTGGTGAGAGGATTCCGACTCGTTGGGACACCACCTGACATCATGGTGATTCTTGTTGTCATCCTTCTGTAAGAAGCAGTGGGAAGATGGTGGAGCTTGATGCTCTAGGTCCATGACGAGTTTAAGCCTCTCAGGGTAGACTTTGAGAGTCAATTTCGTGCGGATTTCATTCCAGTGACTCTTCACGCAGTGCGAATTCAAGAGCTACTTCATCTGGAGTAGGGCCGCATGAATGAAGCTCGGTAATTTGCGGGGTTCACTAACCTTTCATACTACTCCACAAATATAGTGCATGTCCCATTCTTCAGGGATCAAACCATCAAGCACAAACTCAGGCAGAAGATTAGGGCTTTGGTGATCTAACGTAGCATCCCGATGCAGGTGGGGGTGTTAGAGTGAACCCTCTTGGTGGAGAGTTTCCTTGCTAAGAAGTCACCAGCAGCGAGACCCACTACGAGTCGAAACATAGAGGAGTCTTCTGAAGCTGGATGTAGATAAATTTCCCCGAGGTCTAAGAGTACTAGACCTACAAGTGGACAACCGAATGACTTAGGCTTAGTTGCGCGTAGCACCTGAGGCAGAGACACACATGCCAAGAGCCGAAACTGTTTCAAATGCGGTAGGCAAGGTCACATGGTTCGTGAATGTCAGACCCATTGTTCGAATGATCAGCAGATGGTTGAAAGACCACCCAAACAGAGACAAAGGCTCAATCGAGGTGGTCCGTAGGGGGCTGGTGGACGTGGTAGAGGAGCTGTTCATGCAACTAGTGGTGGGTGATGTTTTGAGATATTACCACCACCACCACTAGGAGGTCCACCCCATCTGTAGGGAGCAGGTGGACATGGGAGAGATCAGCTCCAGGCAGCTAAGGCTTACGATCACGGTGCTCTGGAGATGATTCGAGGTACAATTGGTGTCTAGTCCACCTTTGTTTCTATTCTTATAGACATAGGTTCTGAGCATTCATTCATTGACAAAACCCTCGTTTTGAGTTCAGAGATTCTAATGGAGCAATAGGACCGATCCTTATGGCTAGAGATTCCAACGGGAGTAGATTCAACCATTACGTACTAATGCTTGAAGTGCGAGCTTACTCTAGGAGGCAAGAGTTTATGATGGTATATTCTAGTAGCAGCGTTGAGGCCTTACAACATCATCATGGGTTTGGATTTGTTATCTACAGTCTATGAAAAGAGAGACTGTATTAGGAAAAAAGTGTCGTGTGTCCGCATGGATGAGACAAGGTTTACCTTCACCGGTGAGAAGGGATCCTTTTCAGCACAGGATGGACTTTCTCAGAGTAGAGTAAAGACGATCACTCATCAGTTGGCTAGACTTAACATAGGATATATTGATGTGTAGAGTCCTAGTTATCATTTTGTAGTGGACTAGTACATGGATGTTTTCCATAATGATGTCCCAGGTCTACCTCCTCATATAGAGGTGGACATTACTTTTACAATGACATGTATCCTAGGATGACACTGATATCCACAATAACATATCATATTTCTATTGCAGTGCTTCGCGAGCTGCGAGTACATCTAGAGGACATGTTGGGGAAGGGATTCATCCGGCCCAGTGTTTCTCCCTGGGAAGCCCTGATTCTGTTTGCCAAGAAGACAAATAGAATCTTGAGGCTTTATGTTGACAATCAGCAACTTAACCAGATGACTGTGAAGATATAGTACCCACTCCTATGGATTGACAACCTATTCGATCAGATGAAGGAAGATATGTGGTTTTGATGATAGACCTCAGATCATGCTATCACCAGCTCAGAGTACGAGATGATGATGTGAAGAAGATGACATTCAAATGTCGGTACGACCATTATGAGTTCTCGGTTATCCCATTCGGTGTAACCAACACTCCATTAGTGTTCTTGGGACTCATGAAAAGAAATTTTCAGCCATACCTTGGTCATTTTGTCGTAGTCATCATCGAAGAAATTAAAATCTACTCGACTACTAAGGGGGGGCATGCCTCTCATTAATGGGTAGTACAAGACACACTCTACGAGAACTGAAATTATGGTAACCTCTCGAAGTTCCAGTTCTAGATCCGAGGGGTTCACATTCTGGGACATGTCATCTTCGAGGCTAGAGTTGTAGTGGATCTAGAAAATATTGAGGTGGTACATTCTTGAGATCCACCCAGGAGTGTGACGTAGGTACAAAGTTTCCTGGGTTTGGTTGGATATTACTGGAGGATTGTTCCAGACTTCTCTAAAGTTTCATCACCACTATCATCCTTGATGAAGAAGGGGAAACCCTTCATGTGGTAGGAGATATTCCAGAAGAGTTTTCAGGAGCTGAGGTAGAGGCTGACTATCGCCCTCATCTTGATTCTTATAGATGAGGGTGTAGGGTATGTAGTTTACTAAGATGCATCAGGAACCAGACTCGATTGTGTACTGATGCATGAGAGAGCAGTGATCACATATTGTTCTCGATAGTTGAGACAACATGAGTAGAACTATGCTACCCATGAAATGAAGTTAGAAGCATTGTTATTTACCTTAAAGATGTGGTGACACTATCTGATGGGTGAACATTTTACAATGTACTCTGATCACAAGGGTCTCATGTATATTTTCTCTTAGAAGGACCTAAACCTGAGACAACAACATTTGCTTGAGTTCCTACTGGACAATGAGTCTGAGAAAGTCTATACTCCCATAATGGGGAACGTTGTTGCAGATGCACTCAGTAGGAGGTCTGATATACTGCTTCTAGGTGAGGAGATAGAGCAACTGGATGGATGGGGATGATGACTGCGAGGCATGACATGCTCAGATATACACAGGTCAGGAACCTCCTAGATTTTCTGAAGGTGGAGAGCACGTCATTTTTTTAGGGGATGTACCATGGAACGAGTGTCCCTTTAGGAGGAACTGTTTAGGGAGTTCACCAGATCCCCACTAGAGGTACATCCAGGAGTGGAAAATATGTACCAGGACCTCTGAAGACAGCACTGGTGGTCGAGAATGAAAAAATAAGTTGCTATGTTTTTCTCTTGATGCCTCACTTGTCAGCAAGATAAGAATAGAATCAGGTACCAGCAGACTTGGTTTATCCTTTAGAGGTCCCATAATTGAAATGGGATGGGATATCCATTGACTTCGTGACATGACTTTTACGTACATCCATGGGTCATGAATCTCTCTAGGTGATCATATATCAACTCACCAAGTCGTCCCACTTCCTACTGATTAGAGATCAAGGTTTACTATAGATATTGGGACACCTCTATATACAGATGATTGTGTGGCTACATGGAGTAACAATGATGAATGTCTCCGATTATTATGCGCAATTTACTTTCGGACTATGGAAGGGGTTTTGGGAGGCTTATCTAACACAATTTCATTTGATTACTGCCTTCCATCCTCAGATAGATGTCCAAACTACGTGGAACATTCAAACCCTTGAGGGCATGTTGCATGCTTGTGTTCTCGACTTCGGTCATAGCTAAGAGCATCACTTACCTTTGGTGGAGTTTTCATAAACAACAGTTATCACTCCACCATTAGGATGGCACATTTTTAGGTGTTGTACATGTGATCTTGATGATCACCCTTGTGCTGGACTGACCTAGGGGAGTCAGCACTAGTGGGACCTGAGATAGTATGGGATACCATAGAGAAGGTGCAGATCATCCAGGAGCAGATGAAGATGGCATAGAGTAGACAGAAGTGGTATGCTGATAGGATATGGATACCACTGGAGTTCGAGGATGGAGACCACGTCTTTCTAAGGGTCTCACCTTGATAAAGCCTAGAAGGATTTGGCTGAGGTGGTATGTTGCCTCTGAGATTCATCGAATGGTTTTAGGTCCTCAGCTGAGTTGTCAAGGTGGGATACCGCATAGCTCTTCCACCTCAGTTGCACCGGGTTCATGACGTCTTCCATGTATTCTTGCTGAGAAGATACATGCATGACCCTTCCCACATCATCGACCATAGAGAGCTAGATGTCGATGATGGTGTGGCATTTACGGAGGTTCCAGTAGAAATTGAGGATCAACATGAGCAGGTCCTTCTTCGATGGTCGATACCTCTGGTGCACGTTCTCTGGTAGTACGAGAACATCCAGGAGAGCCCGTGGGATAAGGAGGATCAGATGCGTGCTCAGTACCCCCACTTGATACCTTAGTTTTGAGTTGTGTCTTACAAGGTTGTAAAGCCCGAGGTTGGGAGAATTTTAAGACCTGGAATTTCCATGTAATTTTTTTTCAAATAAATGGGAATTTTACGAGTCTAAAAAAATTGAAGGTGCGTGATTCTGATCCCCGGAGTTCCCAAAAAGAATTTCTGAACTTTTTTTTTCAGGTATGTTCAGTTAACATGTGAGTGGGGTTTTCTTACTTTTGAACTAGTGCTCAGAATTCAAATATGAGGGCACCGTTGAACTCGCTGCACCAGTATTCGCTTAAGGAGACTTTCACCTCGACGACTATGGATCGAGAGTGAAAGATAGTTTTTTGGGTTTTCGTGTAAAAATAAAAAAAAATAAAAGTGTGTGACATTTTTATTTTTATTTGCAACACCCATGTGGGTTTTGGGAGGTTGGGTCTACTAGAACTAAACCTCCCTGTGGGAGTTAGAAGTGGGGACCACTAGTCCTTAACCTCCCTTGAGAGGTTATGGTGGTGGGGGCCACTTGGGACTAAACCACCCTTATTTGAGAGAATCTCTCAACCCCCTAATTAATGTGGAGGAGCCTGTTGACTTCCTCCACATTAATTGTGCTAACACACATACCATTAATTATGCCAACTGAGTTAATTGGATTGCACCCTTTTTAAATTAAGTAACAAAGACGTTGGAATTATGGAAGGTTCCTAATAAATAAACCATCATAAATTCCAAGATTGTTACCTCCCTTCCATCTCTCCTATATATATGGATCTTGGGAGGTGGATTTGGGATGGCTTCACCAAGAGATGAAGCGCTAGTATTGTGAGGTGATTCCCAACACTTGTAGGATTACGCTCTCCAATGAAGAACACTTCTCGATTGATATCCTTGTTCTTATTTAATGATTTATGAATAGCCACTTTCTACCACTCTAAAGGTGGAGGGTGCAGGCCAAACAAAGAATACCTGACCCATCCACCATTATTCTTGGGTTTGATCTTTGAAATGGATGAAGGTGACAAAGGAAACTACGCTCCACCACCAGCGACCTCCGCCGCTCCATGCCGCCACCAAACCACCATCGTGTCGAGCCACCGAGCTGAGCCACTGCCCCTATCTGAGCCACCTTCGCCCCTCATGGCGCCCCAACCGAACCGACCCATGCCCCAGTGGCACCTCGGCGGAACTTGCCCACGCCCCGCGTGGAACCCCGGCCGAACTGGCCTACGCCCCTCATGACATCCCGACAGTTCCGGCCCGCGCCCTCACGACGCCCCAGCCAGACTGGCCTGCGCCCCTCGTGGCGCCCCGGCCGAACCGGCCTACACTTACATGGAACCCCGACCTCTCCGGCCCATGCCCCTCGGGGAACCCCGGCCGAACCTGCCCGCACCCCTCGCGGCACCCCCGCGGTCAGGCTGCATCATGGCCCCCGCGAGCTCGGAGGCCCCTCGCGGCCTACTGTTCCTTCCTGCGGACCGGGCCGAATCATGGGCCAGGACCAACCCAACGCTTCGGCCAGGGTCGACCTGAACCAGGTCGACCCATACCAGGTCAGGCCGAGTCAGTCTGGTCGGGTCATATTGAAGTCAGGCCCACTACGAACCACTTACGCTCCTTCGGCCATATCATTGGCACCTGATATCTATTTGAAAAACCATCAGCGGTTTTGGAAATCATGGATAGAGGTGGTCCCATTTATTATACTCCACTAGAGTTTTGGAATGAGATGGGAAATAGTCAGGTACGATCGAGCACGAATCCAACCGGGCCCCCACGACTAAATGGATAATAACTCAATGACCTGATGTCTGATTGACGCGTCGTCTGTTGTGTTGACACCCCTATGACATAGAAGGCCTTTGAGATACTTTTTTGTGGGACTTCGTGATAGTTGAAGTTTCAACCAGTAGCTCATGGAGAGGATCCTCCTGGAGATGAGAGAGGGTAGTACAAAGACCTAGTAGCTGGCTGAGACCTGACGACTTCTGACCGTTTGACTCAGGGAGACTCTAATGGACCAGTGGGGAGCGCCATGGTGTCGCGGAATACCCAAAGGGGGGAGCTCCATGGTGACACAACAAAACCACTATACTCAATAGGAGGATTACCTTGGCACGCTACGAGGGTGAGCACACTTACTGACACGACATACCCATGGTGGGGAGTGTGCTTGGTGACGAGGTAGATCCATGGTACTTGACAGGAGGAGTACCTCAGCAGTCCAAGGATAGTGGGAAACACCATTGGGGTCGCGGCATGACCACTGTACTTGATAGAGGAGGAGTTCTCCAGTAGTTGAGGTTTCGACAATATGAAAAGTGGTGTTACTTGATACTACCCCTAGAATAAAATCCTTGTTTGAGCTGAGTTAGTTTTTATGTGTTTTCCTCATGATTGAGATGGATCACTTGATAACTTAGATATATGTATAGGAATATACATAAGTAGGGTTATCTGTTTATTTAATTATTTTTGTTTCTCCTTGATGTATTTTGTGAGACCTTGAGGGTCTCAGGGTCCCATCTGTGTATCATTATACTCACCCATGCATGGGCTATGCCCGCACTTCATTATGTTGGATGTAGATGATGGGCAACACTAACGGAGGCTGAGAGTACCAATACTTGATGGTTCCCAGAGGTGGACCATATGGCATGTCGATACCCGGAGGAGACGGAACGATGTGGAGTTCTAAGGAGGAAATACATACCTACCCTTCAGGTATGAAGCTCGGAGGCTGATACAATATCTCTCTTTTATCTTTCTTTAGTTGTATTGCATTTCAGTTCTACTTTTACCTTTACTTTTGGGCTAGTATTCTGGAATATTTTTTACTTCCAACACTCTTTTGTTATACACATTACTTGGTGTTTATTCCAGATATGTGCTTTATTTTGTGTGTGTTTATACGTTATAATGGAAAATCCTTCTGAATTTTTGGGAATTACGCCTTTGGTCCTAGTGGCCAGCCCTTGGCCTATGGCAGGAAGGCTTGGGGTAGTAACGACACGAGCCCTGGGGGATGGTTAGTGGCTTTTCCAATGTTCATTACCCATTAAAAAAATTCCACCTTCAATAAAAATGGTCCTTCCACCAATACACCATAATATATTTTTCATTTTTTGTAGTTCGAACATGCATTTAAATTCCAATTTTCCTTTCATGACAAGGAATTTTTTTATGTATTCATAAACTAGGTATAATAATCCATTATTAATAACATATAATATGTAATATTAATTTAAAAACCATTTATAAAACATAGAAAGTATAATTGTTTCATAAAACTGTAGTGATACATGAAACCACTGCCTTTAACACTTAAAACCCTTACTAATTGGTGGAATACACTCACCGATGATGGAAATTCACATAGGATATCAATAATAAAACATGTATGATAAAAAAATCCATATACATCAATACCAACAACATAAAATTGTGAAAAAGGAATCCCTGGGAAACTATAGCCAATGGGGCAAGTGAAACTCATGAAGAAAGGAAGAATGTGTAAAAAGGAATGGAGTGAAGATGATTACATGATGTATTACTGATTATACAAGGATAAATAAAACTAAAATCACACAAATGGTGAAAAAAAGATGGTGTAAAATGTGTGAGATAGATATTAAAGTTCAATTGGGTTATTAATTAGGGGTTATGTGATTTAGAACACATGGGGGAAATATGGTCATTTCAAATTTTAATGTTTTTTGGAAGACGAAATAGTTTTTAGAAACATGTTTGAAATGAAATGGTCACACTACATTACATAGTATCATTCAAAATTAATAATAATGATTTGTAAAATTATTCACCACCCATGAAAATGAACACTATCAATCTGTAGAACTATTTTCCTAGTGGTCGCATGGTTAATCCAAACAGTATGCAAGTCATGAAACAACCTCGTGTTCCCAATTACTTGAAATTTCAAAGGTGATGGACCCATGAATGAATTATAAGAAAAATTATTGATAAATAATAAATAAAATACTTAAAGGTAACACTATGGATGTGACAATTCTCCCCATTATATTACTTTATTTCCCTAAAATACCAATTAGATGATGGATGATCAGCCAAGAGGTGAGGACACTACTCCCCCACAAGTTACTCTCACACAAAATTATTTTTAGAATCAATCCCATGCTTCCATGACACATGGAATAATTGTATTGGTCTACCATAAATCATTACCCAATGGAGAAAAAAAATTTAACTAGTTTTTTATCCAAATGGGAATATGATTCCATCACAAACTCTTCTCGATACAGAACATAAGTGGGGTGTGAATTAATTCAATTTAACTAAGTTCCAATGAAAAAATATCCCTCAACATCAACTAGGGAGGATATACCAAATAAGAAAAAAATTTATAATCCTTTCAGTGAACAAAATGAAATATTTCCCTATTTCCCACTTCATTTATTACCCTATCGACATGATACCTTCAAAAACACCTTGACATCCACAAAGACAACTAGAGGATGACATTTTTGATCATTATATATATTATAATGATTATAGATTTTAAATTAACACTAATGAAAGTTATGAATATGCATCCTCGTCTCATGTAAAATGTGTATCTGCACTATATAATTCTCAACAATATTAAACCATTTGTGGGAAGAATTGCAGGGCCTAGAATAAAAACCCTTGAATAGAGGATTTTTGATTACTGATATTAACCATAATCATAAAAAAATAAACCAATACTGAATGGTTACCCAATGAACTATAATGTACATGACACATAAACAAGAAATAGTTTTTAGAATATGGATATATCCTTATATTTTCTCATATCTATATAGGTGATAATTCAATTTTAGCTTCAAGTAGAATCCAATAAATTCTTGGAGGATTTTTAATTATATAATGTTGAAAGTGGTTATCTATATGAGTTAATAGGAGAAGGAAGTCTATACATATGTGATACTTCTTGAAGAAGAAACCTCGTAAACTCCTCAAATTTTAAAATATATTTTATTTGAATGATATGGGATGATTTAAAAATTCAATCAATCACCATGTAGATATTATTCTTACCCTATGTGGTATAAGGTAACACCCTGATAAAAACCATTGATATATCATTCCTCATCAAATAAGATATATGCAGAGTCCACTATAGATCGGAAGGATCATGATCCCCATCTTTAATCTATTATAAGAAATATCATTTTTGATATGAGTTATATTCATTGGAAATTCTTCATCACCATTTTACTCATTGGAAAATGGGACTTGGTTGATTTTTTAAAATATTGGATTTCCTTGTGATATAGAGATAACTTAATTCTGTCCTCCCCACTGTATATAATATTCGTGGTCTACATTAACTAATCATATACTGGTTCTTCTTGGAGATTGAGACATTAGGGGAATGGTTTCTGGTAAACACTAGAAATAAACACACACACTATGTCCCCTTCCACCTCCAAATTCATATGTGGGCAGAGACTAACCAAATGATACCTATAATTCAAGACACCATAGGAATTTCACCCCTTCCAAGCACGATAAGTTCAAGACAATTCCTTCTTAGAGAAATATTTCTATAACCCCAGTAATACCCTAAATGGACCCAGAGGAAACCAATATCAAAAAATTATGGGTTATTCTTAATACATATCATTTCTCCCTATCTCAAGATCGAAGAAAATGTCTTACAATGGACCCATATTCCCCCAATAACATTACACTAGAAATCTAATAGAAAATATTTTATTGATTAATGCAATTGTGATGCTTAATAAGGGTTACCAAAACCACTATAAAGAGATTGTTGAAATCTTCCTTGGGTTTAGTATACAAAAAGATACCACCACCATTAGCACTATATAAGAGTAAAGTTATCTATGAAGGATTTAATTCATGTTATGCATAATGTATATTAAGGAATTGATCAACCAACCAATGTAAAAAATACTCTAGATGTTTGTGCCTACTTCAGAAAGTAGCCTTTAGAAATGTTAGTCTCTTTCACACCACATTGAAGGTATCCCAACTGAATATTTATTTTAGATAATCACCTCACACCATTTAACTAGTTAAATATATCATTGATGTGGGGAAAGTGATACTTAATATTATTTTTCACACTATCAATTTTTGATAAGTAGATCAAAATAATTCATTTCAAGGATAAGTAAATTTTATGAAATAGTCAATTTTGAGATAAAAGTAACAGAATAAGGACATTGATAACCTCGATATTTATTTTTCTAAATGGTGTCGAAATCTATCAAATGCATGTAATTAATCGTTGTAAATAACTCAACCTTGTTATCCAAGAGATAATTTTTACTTTATTACATTGTAACTATCTACATGATATCATATTCTAAAGGAAAAATAGTATTGAAGTCATTATAAACTAGATACGTACTTCAAATATCAAATAAATTTGAAACATAAAATAAAAAAAAGTATTTTCATTGAAAAAACCATTACTCCCTTTAAGATATCACTTCATATTAATCTTAATAATCATCCTGGCCTCCTGGGTAAAGTTAACATAAGAAAGGGGTGATATTAAGGGATTAGTAAGGGAATTTTTATAAAGGAATATAACATGAAATAAATAATTCATGAATAATAAGTTTGGAATAGATCATGATAACATAATTCCATATAAATAATCGAATGAGCATGAAATATTTACATGGATATCATAACTATTGAAAAATTCATATGATCATCAATTACTAATTTCATAATGATGGTATTCATAATTCGAAACAACTAAAACCAAAAATTGAGCACTCATTCTATGGAATCAGAAACAAACAATAAAGGCCTCATGCTAATAAATCATATATAAATACGTTAGGCCTTAGAAAAATAACTAATATATATTTTCTAATCAGATTTTCTGATGCATCAAGGGGATTATTAAATTTATTCCCCATCCTTGTATTAATAAGTACAATTAATTCATCATATTAATAAGAATAAAACATAATCCACATGCCATAAAAATACATAACTATTTATATTGGAGGGACTGGCATATAGAAAATAATTAATTTCCCTAGTAAAAATAATCCAAAATCATCCAAATATATAAAGTGGATTATATCATTATATAATATCCTTCATATAGAATTATTTTTCGCAACGTATGTTGATATCATTGAATATGATTTTAATATATCCCTAAAAACTATCTTTAAGAAAATTTCATTTTCACTTTCAAATCACTTATATAAAAAATTTCATAAATAGTACGGATGAAATTTTATCTAAAAGGAATATTTTTAACTTTTAAATGATGATTAAAATTATTTTTATTCAAGAAATTTGAATTTCCATTCATTGCTTATAAATGAATAAAATATTCCTTTCACACTTTTATTAAAAGGTTATAAGGTATCTTATTCAATAAATAACAAGAATATTTGTTTTAAAACATTTTTAGTAATTCAATATTGGGTAAAAATGTAAATAATAAATCGTAGGATAATTTTAAAAATATTATTTAATACATTTTAAGGAAAATATTGATATAAAAGGAAAATATTCCTAACCGAGTTGAAAAATAATATCAGTTTTCCATAAAAATAAGATTTTGGTATCATTAGTACATAAATAATGTAAAAATAATTTTTTTTGGATTTTAATAAATAAAAATAAGAGAATAAAATATATTTTTCTAAATATAAATTAGATTCCCCAGTGGTGACTTTAATAAAAACAATCCCAATTTTTAATGAGGATGAGAAATAAACCATTTCCTCTGGAATTACTACATTCATATTTTTTCATACCTCGTTTATATTAAATATATATTTATTTTAAATATATTCAAAAAAAATTCTATTATATAACTTACAAAATATGATATAATTAAAATATTTTATCTCTTATTGTATAACAATTATTTATTTAAATCACTATTTTGTGTAATAATTGATTTATTTTTCATGTATGTTTTGGTTCAGTATTTTCATTCCTTGTACATTGATCACAGTTATGTAATATAGAGAACTATAATAAATATTTAAATATCATATATATTCATAATATATATATATTTATTGTATTCTATAAAATGTATAGATAGAGTAATGAATCACACCCTTCATGGAGACAGTAAGTTGTACATACGCGTGAACGTTGTTTTCAATTTTGGATGGATGGAATGAATGAAAGGAAAATAATAAATAATATTTATATAATAAATTTTAATAATATATTTATCATATATATTTATTAAATATACGATTATTATTATTTATTTACTAAATATATAAATAAAAAACCACATTTCTTTATAGATGTGGTAGTCTCGACATATGCTCGAGCGATATTATCATTTTTCATTGGAATTAAAAGACACTGGATAATGGGGGTTTAGTAATCATAATAGAATTTAAAATATTTTTTATTCTTAATTTATTATCTTGTGATAAATAACAATGATTTATAAGAGATGAAAAAAGAAGTAAAAAAGTGATAAATTAATGTGATTACATCATCATTGAAAGAACTCTTTTAGATATATTTTATGGAAGAGAGGGTTGGAATTTAAGAAATAAGAGAACCCCTATTATGTGAATAATTATTTTTACATGATAATTTTTCATGGTTTCATTGAGATATATTTCTCAATGTGGTGTGAAGAATATAAGGAAGGGTGTCCATTTATATGGGTAGTATAGACTTGGAATTACAAAAAATATTGACACATAATGAATTCATTCACAATAAAAATGATTCCAAAAGGTCATATATTGAAGGATATGGTATTATTAGTTTAAATCTCGTAAAAAAATAAAATTTTGATATGTTTAGTGGGATTTTAGTTCTCATCTATTAGTGTAACTACTTAGCTAACATATTTTAGTCTTAACTATAATAATTTCTTTTTTATTTTATCTATTTATAATTTTAAATTATTAGTTAATATTATTGGTACATAATTAGATAGAGGATGAAATATTGGACAATATATTATCCCCCTTTTCCAATTTCATGATTTATATATTTTTTAAATGATTTAATAATATATTACATTCATAAAATATCATTAATATAATTTTTGGCATTATTCATTCTATTTGACTTAAAACACATCAATATAAATATGTGACTCTAATATAAAACATTAAATCATACCTAATGTGTTATATTTATCTAAGAAATTAGTGGAACATAATATTTCCTTCAAATTTTATTAATTTTAATATATTTAGTGTCATTTATTTTTTATATTAATTGAATTTATACTATACCGATGTTGTATAAGAATTTATGGTAATTACATAATAACTAATAATTATAAATAAGTTAAGAAAATAAAAATATTTAATTATTATAAAAAAAATTAATATTCCTTCACTACTTTATTTTGTCCCTATTTGAATACATAATAGATATTTAAAATTAAGATAGTCACATTTTGATTTTTTCTACTTATTATATAATGTATTTTGTATTTTCATGGACAATTATCCCTTAAAAAAATAAATTTCTTGAATAAGGTGAAAATGGAATAGTTTTAATCATCCAATTATAATTAATCTGAATTATAGTGACTATAATAATTAGTTTTAACATTGGATATCCAGATTTATCTTTTAATAAGGTGGTAAATTTGATCGTTGTGACTATTTATAATGATAAAAGGGTTCCTATTTATGAAATATGAAAAACATAATACAAAATATGGTATCCATTTTTAATGATTCAATCTCTATATATGGCCAAAATAAATTTTAAGATATGTGTTCAAAAAAATATGAAAACAAATTTTTAGAAAATTATTGTTATTAAGCATAAAACAAGATATATTATCACCCCAAGACTCGTAAATACACTAGGTTAATGATGGAAAACATGAATAAATATATAATATATAAATTTAATTAAAATCATTTGATAATATTGATCAATTTAATTTAATAATATTAAAAATTATTGTCTAGATATAAACAGTTTTTAAAAAAACATCTCCTTTTACATCAAATTATGTTTGTTTTTATTTCAAATAAATTGATAAACAATGAATTCATTTCATATAAGTATAAACCATATTTTTTTAATTCATTTTTTCTTAATCATACCCCCAAATTTTAATTTATGGTTATAATGGTCATATTTAAATAATATTATAATCGTAGATCATGGTTCGTTTTAACTCACTGTTTCAAGAAACACAATCCATCCACGAAATTAAATATATCATAAAATATCAGGGGTTTTCATTCTAAGCCCCCTAAAATAAATTTCACCCTCAAAATTCTATTACTTAGAAACAAATAAATGAGTATATAATCATGTCATCGCATCCATGGGTTCTCATGTATCTACATTAATTTTTTTCTCCAGAGAACTTTAACTAGGTGGGTATTTCTGTTCTTTATGAATTTATCTATATGATCCAAAATTTGTACTAGTTTTTCTTCATAGGATATATAATAATTCCATAACACAACCTATGATTTATTTACATATTAAGGATAAAGTATGTACATTATTAAGAGAGATACATGGAACACATCATGAACATGAGATATTCCAAACACTATGATATGTAATCAGTAATATGACTCTCCATATTGTCTGATCAAAAATACGCATTCATATCTCTATACATCTTCATACTTCTTGGCCAAAAAGGGAATAACAAACTATGGGCCTCATTTAATTTCTCATTCTTGAAATTTCCTATAGAATTTATACATATAGGGATACAAAACCTTATCATATAATAAGATTATAAACCCAAATAAGGAATATTTTTGACCTTCTCCCATTGTTACACATCTCTTTATATTTTAGACCATCTCCCACAGTTCCACATATACATTCTGCACCTCTTTAATCCATTAATAGATAGATGGTTGAAAACTCGTTTAAGAAATATAATATTTATCCACTTCCATTAATAATTCCATACCCGTCATCTCAAATACTAAAATATTAGATCTTTTGTTATCCACATCATAGATAATCATTCTGAAACCATTAGACTTAAAGAATTTTCAACCATGTTCACATTCCTTGGGTTGTAATTTATTGAGTAGTTAAAATCCTCAATCAAATTGAATCATCTTCTCTGGATCATATTCATATATTTGAGAGGGATTATATACTTTATAATTTTATGATCAATTTTCATATCCCATATTTCTCCATAAATAATGTCATCAATTTGTGAAATGAAAAAATTGGTATAATTATCTCTAATTCAAAAAATGGGTAATTTTTCTCCTCAACCATCAATTTTATTGAGGTATAAAAATGGCCATATCAATATTCATAAGGATTCATCCCAATACCTTCTTCTATGCATCACTATAGATTAAAAACACTTCTCTTCTATAGGGTAGTGGAATCATTTGTGAACTAACACACTTTCTCTTCAGTTCATTGAATCTCTCATTAGATTGTTCTATCCATAAGATCATAACCCCATTCCTTTTCAACGTAGTGAGTGGATTAGATAGTAGTGTCAAATATCGCTCCAAACATTGGTAGTATCCAGCTAAACTAAGAAAACTAAGAATTTTGATTAATTTGGTTGGTCTTGGACATTTCTTAATAACATTCATATTTAAAGGATATACAAATATAGCCTCGCAAGTGATTATATGACCCATGAATGAAACTTTTTTGAAACCAAAATTCACACTGAGTAAATTTACCATAAAATTTCTCCTTCCTCAGCAAATTCGATAAATTTTATTCATTCTCTAAATTTATATTTGAATATATTATATTACCATCTATAAATACTACAATAAACTAATAAATGTAATATATATTGGATCTATTTATTAAATACAAGAAAATTAATGGATAATGGGTGAGAAAAAAAAGATTCACTATGAATTTATAATGGACACACCACATACAGAAGGTTGTATTGGATATATACACCATCATGATCAGTAACTAATGATGTCAAGATCGAAGATCAATCTAAAAAAGTTATAGTGGTACTCAAAATTAATCGATCAAATCATTAATATGGGGTAGAGGATAATTTTTCTTACTAACAATCAGGTTATTTTCCAGAAAATAAATGTATATAAGCATTGAACCATATTTATTGTAAAAAAATGAATAGGTACAAAACATGACTAAGAATTTGGTTGAATGAATCCCTTATCTATATTCTCCTATATTTTATTATTTATTTCCTATAACAAAATTATGTGCATAATATATGTAGTCATTAAAATAGGCATAGAACTCAGAATTAGCCAAAAAGTCCGAGAGACTGGAAAATCCTACTCCCACCAAATTATTAATAAAAAAGGGTAAACAACAGAGTGAAGCTCAATGAAGTGGAGCCTTACAAAGCCCCGTATCAACAACACCAGCACTATCATCATGAACTAGGCCATTTCAATAACTGGGTAACACAAAAGACCATCTGGAACTGACCTCCATAATCGCTCTTTTAGAAAGAGCATCAAAAACCTGATTTGCCTCTCTGTATACATGTGAGACATCAAGACAAATCCTCTCAGCAAGCTTGAGACACTTTATCTGAGCAGATAACATTATCCATGGGACAATCATGGACCGATCCTTCAGGATCTACATAGAAACAGAGGAATCCGGCTCGAGCCATAACTTTTTCCAACCATATCGAACCACATACCTGATTGATTTTATAATCTCCCAATGTTCTGCTTCAATCGTATGCCCAATCCCAATGTAGTGAAAGTAGAAACCTTTCACAAAGCCCTGATAAGTCAAAAAAAACTCCACTACAGCTAGCCAGGCCCGGTTCACCATGGGCCGCTCCATCCACATTGACCTTCAACCAATCACGGATTGGTGGGATCCATCTAATGTACTTCATCACACACGGCCGCCTCCCCCTGCCACATACACCAAGAGTCTTAAATAGTGTAAAGACAGAAATATCATTGTTCATGCTTCCATATTGATGTACCGAAACAATCTGAATGCTCTGGTTAATAAACAATACACCTTCCTTAAACATGGGATTGCCATTATTAAAGACCACACAATTGCGAGCTCTCCAAATGTATGAAAAAACTGAAATAGTAGCAACAGTGAGCTGGTTTTTCACTTGCTCACTTGCTTCTATTTGAAGCACTGAGTTGAAAAATGAATCAATCGAACAGAATGTGAAACAGCAGTGAAAAATGGACTGTAAGTACAGCCATAATCGAGAAACAAGAGGACATTCAAGGAACAAATGGAGGGAATATTCTTCATTACTCAAGCAGATAGAGAACACCGAGGAAAGGTGCACACCAGTGAGTTGAAGGGAAGACTAAATCGGTAACCTTTTCTTCCAGATTCCCCAAATCAGAAAAATGTCATTTGGAAAAATAAAAGGCATGTGAATGCCTTTGAACCATGATGGTATAGTAGATGTAGTACCACATTCCAGCTTATAAAAATCACGACTCAAGAAAAGTCCATTTAATACAGGTTTCCAAACAAGAATTTCATAATCAGCATAGTCAAAATTTATAATTTCCACACGAAAATTACTAGGTATAATAGCCATAACATCATCATTCCTATGCATATCACAAATTAACAATTGCCTCTAAGATAATGGAATATCAATGGATTCATTAAGGGGATACGAAAGACATAAATTATTCCAGATGCTCAAAGAAGAATTGATACGTACCAGCCATTTGGATTGTGTCATGAGTTGAGAATAGGTACTCCGGATAGAGGTCCACACAGAGGACTACCGGTATGCATTACTATAATTATGCAGCCTGTGAGTAAACCTATTGGTCAGGAATTCCATGTATTTATCTCCATTTATAAGTCTCCATGTAAAGTTCATAAGTATAGAATCATTAAATATCTTAACATCTTTCACCCCCATCCCACCAATGTCCACCGGCTTGATACATTCTTTCCATGCCACCATGACATGTTTCTTCTTTTTAATAGATACAGCCCATATAGAGTTGCGTATAATCCCACTTAACTCCTTTAATAAGGTTCTGGGCCACTTATATAATCAGAACGAACAAACAAACATTGAGGTGATGATAGAGTTGACCAAACATACTCTCCCAGCTTGGGACATGGTCTTCCCCTTCCAGCTAGCTAGCTGATTAGTGATTTTTATGGATCTCTCCTCCAGATATACCCTTTTTAACCTCCCCCAAAATAGAGACTTTCCAAGATATGTAAAGTTCAAACTACCTCTCTTCACACCAAGCCTGCTAGAAACTCTTATTAGCTTCTGTGTTCGAATCCCTTCCCCAAAGACAACAAAAGACTTCCCTCGGCTAATGACCTGACCTGACACTTCCTCATAATGTGAAAAGATATTCTTGATGAAACGTATAGTTTTCCAATAATCCTTGGAGAATAATAGGATATCATCAGCATATAACAAGTGAGAGGGTGCAAGACAATTCCTACCAGCTCTCATCCTTTGATATAACCCACTATTGACATGATCATTCAAACAGACACTCAAGTAATCCTCAGCAACGGAAAATAGTATCCCAGAAAGAGGGTGACCATGCCTAACCCCTCTAGAACATCGAATGAATCCCCTAGGGGATCCATTGATCAGAATCAAGAGGCTATCACTTTTCAAAATTTCAATGATCAAACCAATGAACATCCCTGAAAAGCCATGGATTTTAAGAACGTTGAAAATAAAGTCCCACATTATTTTGTCAAAGGCCTTCGAAATGTCAATATTCAAGGCCATATTACCATCTTTGACATTACTTCTCATGATATTAACACACTTTGAATCAATGAAGTGGAAATTATGGATATTCCTACCGGGAACAAAACCAAACTGATTAGAAGAAATAAGATGATTAGCAATATCACCTAGCCGTACTGCAATGACTTTACTGATAACTTTAGGAATCATGTTTCCAATGGAAATAGGCCTGAATTCCATGATATCCAAAGCACTATCCTTCTTTGGAATAAGGGAAATGAAATTGGAGTTCATCCCAAAAGGCATGTAGGAATAATAAGGTTCCCCTGGAATATATTAATATATTCCCAAATAATTTTCAAATTTCATATGTTTAGTTCCCCCCAACCACTTGAGATAAATATCCCCCATGAATATGTATAAGAACCCATATAATTTAAGTATTTTCTATTGGATGTTTATGTTAGTCCTCGCAATGATAGATGATGAAAGGATGATTAAAAATTTAAAGTAGAACGTAACTTCCTCAGAAATTGATATGTTATTTATACTAAGAGATCCAGTAAATTACAAAAATTACACCTATAATTAATCATGAGAATGAATAATTATATAAATAGAAACAAAATTTTAACAAATATAAAATATAGAGGATTTATAGACTTGACATGTGGTCATCCTTTTATTAAGAGTTTTCATTATGAACGTATTGTCAATCATTAAGTTTGTGAGGTTATACCCATGGAAGTTTATGTATAAATAAAATAGTTGGAAGAACTAGAATAAAATAAAGTATTTTCTATCTTATATTGTATGATAAGTTTACATTAAACCACATCTCTAGGAACATCCACATTTTTTTAGTAATTTACAATGATTGACCTTATCAAATCATATTATTTAGTGGTAATTTACCTTGATGTTTGTGGAAATCATTGGAATAGTGCTCTATATAATTACTATTGAAGTAATATACTTTTATGGATTCTCCATTACATTCATGATCATGATGACCTTTTCCCCCATAATTAAAAAAACATCCTTTTCAATTCAACTTGTTCCAAGGTGTTTCCTTCAATAAGTATCAAATGTTAGAACATTACACTTTCTCTTATTCCCCTTTTTTTTTTATTTTTCTTCCTCTTCTTATATTTCTTTAATTCAAATCCATAATACATGGTAAATTATTTCACTGTCAAGATAGAACATGATAATATATCCTCATATTATGAGAATATTCAGCAGACTAGTTCCCTTAAATGGATTACATTTTAACTATCAAATAAAATGTAAATGTTATGTTATGGATTATGTATGTATTTTTTTGAATTCCACATTCACCTCTAAAGGTTATATTCACATTTAAAAAACAATTACCTCTTTATTTTTTCTGAGATTCAAAAACTGTATCTCAATATACTATTATTATTAGTGAGGACAATATTTTTCTATGAAAAGTAAATCATAATCATTCCATTCAATGAATTATAATTTAAAATCATATATAGTGTTCTAAATCATTGAAATCAGTTTATATTTATCCTATAAGAGATGATAAACATTGATGAACAACTTCTCCATTTTATTAATTCCTAAAGCATGAAATATATTCTCTATGGAACTTTTCCATAGGTAATCTATTGATGGTTTTTTTATCCCATTGAATTATGGAGGTTTCCAAAAAATAATGTAGTCTAACATATTTACACCACATTTTGGATCCATATGTTTATCCATATGGGAAATCTCAGTAGTTATAATGTGATTCAGTTATCCCAATATTATTATTATTTGGTCAGAACCAGTTCCAACTTCATTATCTTTCTCAATAGGGAAATATCTAAATCAATTGGGTTCATTAATATGGTTCCAATTACTTTTCAAATGTTTTATATATAAATAATGGAACACACTTGATTTTTTCCTAATATTCTAAATCACAATTTACAATTTTGAAACTACTGAAACACTACTTAAATTTAAAATTTATCCAAATAATAATATCGGAATCATAAACTTGGTTTTATTGGGAATGTTCTAAAATCATCAAAAATAATTTAAAATAATTCACAGAAGTGTGTTAATAAAATATGAATTAATCCAATCATATCCCTTGACACTGTTTAGATCAGGTGCACAGTAAGAGGACACTCACCATGCAGAAAAATGATAGTCAATATGTACTCAACCAACTCTTTATAGGGTTATTACACCTAGATGCATATTTGTAAAAACAACATCCACTTGTAAGATCTATAGTAAGACATAAATATTATAATCCAAATAATCAAGACCTTGTAAAAACTATTTTATGTTATCCAATATCTCTATATGTCCCCAAATTATGTCAAAGGGTAATGTTAGTTTTTTATTGTTTTAATAAAACTAGTTATAAATGTTTCAATTAAACATTCTCTAATACCAATAGTAAAGACCCTTATCCTTATAGACTAGATATTACAGTTATTTTATTATATTGGTACTACATTTAAGTGATCAAATACCAAAGTAAAAAAATAGTATATTACACTTGGTATACAAGATACATACTAGAAATCTCACATCCATTTTAAAACATAAAATATAACAAAGTATTTTCTTTTAGAAAACATATTTTTCCGTTATAATATATTTACATATCAATAATAACAAATATAATAGAATCCTAGGGAGTAGAAACCTTATAATGACATGAGATCGTATTTGAAGTAGGGGTATCCCTATAATAGAAGCTAACATGAAATAAATGTGTAATCAATAATATAGTAAGAATGAAGGATGATAAAATCTTGAAAAAAATCCACAGATATCTTAACTATTCAAATATCCATATTATAATAAATAATTTTTCACATTATTATTGAATTATTAATTTAGGATATGAGAAACTTTCCTTTGATTCCTTGCTCCCAAACATCTAAAACAAAATATCTTTTTCTTTCTTTAAGTAATATTATATTAATGTGTAAGTCCTTATGAAAACACCCAGTACATTTTGACTCATTATAACTAATAATACATCAAGAGGCTATTTAATTTCAATACCCACATATCACATATTATTTCCAATGGATTCATTATATAATTAAGCAATATAAATTAATCAATATTCCTTTAAAATCAATAATAATCCATATGAGAAGAATTGGAATATGGAATATAATAAATTTTCCAATTAAAGGGATCACAAACCATCCAAATAAATATAGCGGTTGGTATAATTATATTATATCCATGGTAAAGCATAATATTTAGCAAAATATGTTGACATAGATTAAAAATGATTCAAATGATCACTAAAAAACATATTCATGAAAATACATATTTCAGTATGAAATAACTTATTTAAAAATTTCCAAAATATTAAGGAAAAAATGTTATTTTTAAATAAAATTATAAAATTATAATTTAAGATTCGATGAATTTATAGGTAAATGCTCATGGAAATTTCATTCCTATCGTATATGTTTAAAAAACATTCATTTCACAATTTTTTAAAGAGTGTGAAATATACCACATCACCAAAATTAAAAGAATATTCCATTCAAACCATTGTGTAAAAATTAAATAATTTATAAATAAGAATATCACAAATTATTGGATAATAATAAAATTATTCCTTTATAAAAAATATGGAAAATATGGATATGGAATAAAAAGATTCACGAATGAGTAGAAAAAAAATTTTGTTTTCCTTAAAATAATTATTTTGTAATCATGAGTAAGTAAAGATTGAAAAATGAAAGTAAAATAAGTAATTTAAAGAAATAATTTTTCAAAATAAAATATATCATTTTTAATATATAAATATCAAATAGTATCCCCAACCAGGTCATTAACATATAACGTCACAAATAATGGTGAGATTGTAAAATAAACTCTTACCTCATGCAAAAATTCATTTGTATGTGTTATAACCTCATGTAAATTAAATATATATTAATTATATATATCATACAAAATATTATTAATTATAATATTGTATGACTCATTTAAAAGAAATTTTTGGTTTAAATCACTCTTTTGGGAAATAACAACATCATTTTTCATGTATAATTTAGTTTGGTAGTTTTAGCCATTATACTTTGATCATGGTTCAACAATATAAATAATTTTTATCTTGATTTATGTTCCATATACATTCATTATATATGATTTTATAGTATTTCACAAATGGTGTAGATAGATAAATGAATTATACCATTCATGGAGATGGTATGACATACATACACAAGAACATTGTTTTCAATATTCAGTGGGTAGAATAAAATAATAGAAAATAATAATTCACCATTATAGAATCACTATTATTAATTATATATAATTTATTTTTATTAAATATAACCTTATTAATATCCATGTAAAGTATAAATGAAAAATGAATAATATCTGTTCACCGAGGTGGTACTCCACACATACCCACGAGAGGCGTTATCATTTTTCATTTGATAGAAATGTGGTTGGATTATGGTGGTTTCATAACCATAATAAAATTTTAGTATATTACTAATACTATGGTTATTATTTTAATATAAATATCATAGATATTTATGAGTAAAAGAATAATTAAATAGAGTGTTTTCGGTTAATGCAGATACCTCTTCTCTGAATGAAATCCTTCACATCGCCTATAAAATAACCAAGGGATTGTATTTTTGAAATAAGAAAACACATAAATGTGGATAAGGATGTTTAATAGAAATTTTTTTAGTTTTATACATTAATAATGAAAAATGTTTTCTAAATAAGATAGTTAAGGTGTGACATTTTAAAAGCGAGGGAAAGGTTACACCCAGAATAACAAAATAGATTAAAATATAACTAAATAATTCTCAAAACGAAATTCTTTCAAAATGGTTTTAGATTTGTATATAAGGTGTGTTAGGATTTAAATATTATCAAACAGTAATATTTTAATAGTTGTATGTATTATTTTAATCCTTATATTTGGATTAATCCCTTAGTTAGGATATTTTAATGTTAACTGTATAAATTAATTTTTTAATATTAAAGGCTTCTAATTTAACATATAAGGTGAAAATCGAGTAATAAGTGAATAAATGGTTAATTTATAGACAATATATTATAAATATTGTCATATGTCATGATTTTAATGATTTTTTAATTATTTAATTAAATATTATTTTCATAAAATATCATTAATGTCATTTTTAAACTATTCATTATATGGGACAATAAATTCATAAAAGAATATTTTATTCAAATATAACCTCTGAAAAATCCCAAATATATTATATTAGTCTACAAAATTCTCTAAACATAACAATTTATTCATATTTTTGTAATTTTTTAATTTTTTAATTTATTTATTTTATTTTACTACAAATTGATTAAATATTATATTGATATTGCATTATAATTTTTGTTAAGTATATAATAACTAAAAATTAAAATTTAAATTACATCATGAAAATTATTTCATTTTCCTCAAAATTAACATTTATAATCATTCACATATTTCTTTTATCCATATATAAACACATCAGATATATTTACAAAAAGAGATAAAAAATTCATATTTTTTTGGTTTAAATATTAAATAGGAAATGTTCACAAACAAGTGTCTCTTGAACTATTAAATTTTCATCCTAAGGTGATAAGGGTATATTTGACATTATCAAATAAAAATTATGTTTAAAAATGGGGAGCATAATTAATTTTATCCTAGGTTATCTCGATTAATCCTCTACAAAGTTGATAAATTTTACTATAGTAGAACAACTTAGAGTTAAGAGTCCTATTTTATTAAGAATTAAAAGATTGAACCAAAGGAAAAGGAATGAGGTCCATATATGAATCTACCCTTAATAAAAATAAGAAAAAAACTATTATTCATATTCAAAATGAGTAAAAGATTTAAAATTATCATTCCAATCAAAACCATATCATGGAACCTCTTAGGCCAAGTGATCATTGTGGGATTTAAAAGAGTGTAGTCTTTTTTAGGCCTAGCTATATTATGAGTAACATATTTAAACCATTTTTTATTAATAATTACATTGTTACCCTTTATCATGGATGATTTAAATGTATAATTTTTAGGGGATTCATCTACATGGTCCTCCCAATTATTAGTACCTTGGGTCTAAATTATTAAATTAATTTCCTCCAAATATTTGTAAAACAAGGAGTTATCCCCAATATTCTCTTAATTCTCCTCGACACCATCATACAATTTACTATATTGATAAAAATATGTTAATCCATCAACACGAACCAATTGTGTAATATTAATCACCATAAACTGATATCTGTAAAAGGAGTACTAGTAGAGTCCATATTTAAACCATGTACTAGTTCTATTAACATAAACACAATGCCTTGCTCATGAGAAATACACCCATGATTACTTATCGAACTATATGATAAAATAGAATGGTTACCCTTTCAAATTTATTCAGACTAATTTCACTCACCATCAAATTAAGATATACCTACAATTGGAATAATAAACTGGCCATATTAAACTATTAGGATACCAGTCCACCTATCTACCAATGTTGTATGAACTAGATTAACATCAACAGAATCATCAACATTATCTGATTCATGAACAATATAATACATATGTACTGATCATTCCTACGATTACAAATAATGAAATGTGAAATCCTTCCTTAAAGAAAATCTATGTCCATTCACTTAGTCTAATCAATAATATTGTGACAAGATTTCTTATAGTATCCCTAAATTATATTCTTCATTATGTAATAATTAATCTTTTCATTATTATCCATATAATAATATGGGAATGATAATTTATTGATACATATTTCATTAACATTCCCAATATATTTAGATCTTAAACAAAAATACAGATGCCTCTCATATTCAACTCTTAAAAATTTCATCATCCAATACATAGAAACCAACGTACTCAATGAGGGTAGATTTTTAATCAACATTAATTTGTACTCGATATTAGAAATAAATGTTTTCTTCTTCAATTTCCCAATTCATTTTAATTTGAACTTTAAAAGTAGTACAAATGGATTGTAGAAATTTTTTGTTCCAAAAAATCCAAAAAAACCAAATATCTTTACCAAATCACGTGCCCTTCAGTTCTTTTCCTAATAAGTATTGACTCTATGACCCCACTTCTATAAGAACACCATTCCAATATTTATAGTAAGAAGAATATCACCATTCTATTTTATAGATATCCTTAAATTTAATGTGTATATGATAATACCCAAAACCTATATGAATACATTTGAAATTTCTAGAACCAAACTCATTGATAAATAGTTAGAAAAATTCTAGATTTTATGTAACATACGTCCAAAAGGAAGAACCAACCTAGACATAATTTAATAACAAAATATATTGAATATATTTATAATAGAGTCCTAGTTTATATAGGATAGACTGTGTTTCCACAAATGAAGAATCAATATATAAACTCATCATTAAAGAAATATAAAATATTTCACATTAATTCTCTAATATTGATGAATATAATTTCTTAAGTAAAAAAATCCTATATAAAAATAGATTTTTATAAAAATAACCGTTTTTCCTTAATTTTTTTTATTTTCATTTAAAATCAATTGATAACTAATTAAATCATTCAATTCATGTATAAAAAATATATTTCTCGTAATATAGATATTCATTTTCATAACCAAAATTTATGATGGATATGTTATAATAGTAACATTTAAAAAATATTTTAATAGTAGGCAATGGTTTGTCTAAACGTGGTGTGGCATGTAATGAAATAAATTGACGAAATTAAATTTATTTTAAAATAAATATATCATAAAATATCATGGTTTTATAGCCTTGATGGTAATTTCAATAATTATATGAAAAACAAAGAGATTACTGAGTGATAAGTTCTAATATATAATAAATAAATTACCATAGATGCTATAAATGATACGGTATCTGTCATTGTCATCATATCTATCTCAAACTCTATTGGATTTAATTTAGTGTTATGAAATTGAAATGAATCAGTCAAATTTGGATTCCTACTACTTCCCTATGGCACTGATCACATTTTACTAGTAATATTCAATGAGTTGGTCTTACCTCTATGCCACTAAGGCTAGGATGCCACAACCATAGAGGATTATGTTAGAAAAATAGATCCCTTAGGGGTTGAGGAATCCACATTTCATCAAGAAGAGTAAATATATTCCCAAATCCTTGAAAAATGTCCATGATTCCCATATAAATGAACAAACATAGGGGAATCCGGATATGAGGACACCATATGTCCTGGTTGTATTCACTGATAACAATAAAGATAAACACCACCCAAAGACATTGATACTGTCAATTAAGAGGTATTTGTAGATCTAATGTTACCTGGCCTACTCGTTTCATAATGATTCTTTAAATTACCATAAAAACAACTTCACCCAAAATATGTAGGATGAATACTAGTAATATATGAAATCCCTTCCCAATAAATCTCTACCATTAGGGATCAACCCACATCCTCATATTAAGTCGAGAGCTCCAAGAGAAATACCTAAGAAACAATATTGAGATGAGACCCATCTCAAACATATTTTCCATAAAAATAAAATTTTATACATGTTCAAAATTGAAATGTAAAAGATCAATAAATCTCTTTTCATACTTTATAACCATTCTTTTACCGTGATGGAGAGAAATGAATTCTTAAGACATGGATATTTGTGTCATTTTTGCATAAAACTAATGGGTGTAGAGAACATTAAAATCATTCCACTCATGTCTTTAAATATACATATAATTAATAATAGACTACCACTATTTTTTACATTGGCATTAAATCATAAAAGAATCACAATTTTCCTTTATAGAATTTGGGTTTTGAGTAACTCAATAATCCACTCAATTTTCTTAAACCAATCCAAAAATTCATGATGAAAAATATTTCCTCAAGAGTATGATTTACTATTATTTAGGAATTATAGATCATTGTACTTATATTGTATATAAACTACTTCTTAAGCATGGGTTAGACCATGGTTCTCCCTATGATCTATGGCCCGGATCATTCAAACCATAGTCACAATGAGATTATGGTCTACTGAGGGATTTTACCATAGGAGTTTATCCACCACCCCTTCGATAGTGTTTAATAGATATCTTAGAGAGGATATGGTACAAAATAAATAAAATAAAACAAAAAAACCATTAATTAAATAGTAATCTAAAAAAATTATATTCATTCTCCAAATAATAAAGACCATTTAAAATGAATAAACACAACAACCCTCACCTTTAAGTAAGACATAGTATGAGTGTGTGGTATGTAGCGCATATAAAATTCCAAAAATTAAATGTAAACCAAATCCAAAACAAAAATCAAATTACCAAATAACCCTTGGTGACTCATTATTGGACCATAGAGTTATAATCCAGACACTCCTTTATACTACATACTTAGTCCACTATAGTCTTATCTCTCGTCTATGAAACTCCAAAAATAACATAGATTCAAAATAGGTGGTTGTTATAACATTATGTCATGTACCAAGCTAGTCCACACCTAAAATTAGAACCTTTAATGGCTCATGACAAGGCCTAAAGGGTGTTCCTGATCCCCAAAGGGCTGAAAATAGTTCCATTGAATCATGTAACACAACCGGAGAATAGATTCATAGAAGAGAATCACCATCGATTTCCATGAAATGGACCTAAAATGACCATTATATAACATGGTAAGTCATACTTCAAAATATAAGTTATAAATAATAGTGAAAAAATGTTTGAATAAAAATAAAACTCCAAACTATATAATAAATACAGATATATATAATCCCAAAAATATATTCAAAAGGGGGATTCTTATGTGTGTGTGTACAAGTTAAATTATGAACAATATGGTTTTAAAGAAATAAATACATAAATTATCTTAAACAAATCAAAAATAAAAAAATATATACCCATATATGTGTGACATACGTTTTATATTACCCAACATGTCATGATCACCAACCCAAGCCCCACAAACCTATGTACCTTTCCCCTTCATGAATCACCGTTCATTTACATGAACCTATTAAAATAAGGTCTATAATCACCAATTGGGTGTATGTAGGGTGAGTGAAAGACTATGCCCTAAGGATCCCACCGTGATTTCTATGGGTAACACATTCTAGATAGTTAAAAGTACTGTAGTTTGAAAAAAATTGAATGAAATCGTAGTTTTTTTCTTTTTGAAACCAAAATGAGAAAATAATCTCTAAACAATTAAATTTTAAAAAGCAATAAATATATGAAAAGAAAATCAATAATCATGCATTAACAATATATGAATAAAATTAAGTTACATAAAATAATTTGTTCCATAAGCATTCAATCTGGGAGAGCCCAAAGTTATATAAGGTTTTAGGAACCCAAGGACCTCATATCAACTTGTTAACTAATAATGAATCCATGTTTGACCCCAAACAACTCAAGACATCATTCCATAACCCAGATTCATGGTGTACCCCATCCCATGAAACCAAATATAACCAACTATAAAAAATTATGGGCCTTTCCCTAGTGGTGTTGTGATCCCCATCGATGACACCAAAACCATAAGCTATGTTTAACATGTTTAGTCAATAAGAAATAATCCAAAAGGGATGATTAATACTAGTTTCTACCCTTAGATGCATGGTTTCCAATGCGATTTACCATTTTCAAACTTGTTAGATTCCGTAAAAGGGACCTTCATTCAATAAAAAAAAGGAATTCGCATTTATTAAATATTAATCAGTCCTTTAAATGGCAAATTTCCATTCAAACTAATTAATAAAATTTTAATCAACAATAAAATAGATTTAACTATCCTTTATAAATATTATATATTAACATATGATAATTAAAAAACAATTTATATAAATATAAAACATGATTGATTCATTAAAAATGTTTCCACATGAAACCACTTTCATTTACCTGTTAAAACCATTAGCAATAAGTGAAAACCACTATCCTATGATGGAAATCTGACAAGGATGAAAATAGGGATAGTTGAGTGGAAATTAAAAACTATAAACATAGAAACCCATGCCATAAAATTAAGAAAATTAAACACTTGGCTATCATATCCACAAAACAGAGTTAATATCCTGAAGAATGTAATAAAGAAACAATAGGAATGAAATTGAGACACAAACTTGAAGGAATATTTAAGATCTGAGGAGATATCCAACTAGAACTGCACCAAGGGTGACGATGGGTAATTTCATGTTTCAAAATAAGGTTTTAGTTTAATGGGGTAAACAATTAGTGATCGGATAGTCTAAAATTCATGAGGAAGCATGTCATTTTACTATTTTTATGTTTTTAATATGAACGTGTGATTTGGATAAAAATGTTTACAAATAGTACACAAAAGGAGTGGGTCTCACGAAATTAGGTAGGGACATCGATGATTTATTTTCATATTTTTATAATCCATTCACTAGATATGTGAATATACATTTTCATGCATCAATATATATTTTTTGGATTTATAGATGATTAATAATAATTATTCACAAATTGTGAAACAATCTAGTTTTTTCCAAATTTATAAAATAAAAAAATAGTGGAACTTAATAAAGTAGAATCCAAATTATGAATAAATAATAGATAAAATACCAAAGAGATAAACCCTAGGTGTATATCTTCAATAAAACTGAGCATAACATACAGAAATATTTTACCATTCTATATGAATATTCAATACATTTAAAAAAAATCATTCCCAAAGACCACAAATGATTAGTTTATTATGTGATTGGATCCATAATTATATTAATTCATTAAATATATTTAATATATATCAAAATGTTCTTCTTTTTTAGTTCCCTTATTATATTTTTCATACTTAATATAATTCTTTATAACATGGGTAAAATGATAAACATAATAAAGGGTGAGCTTAAATGGAAGATAAGGGTAAATATAAGAGATATAAATACATCATAATATGAAATAATATGATAAAAATAGTGTAATGAGATTGTAATTATAACATAAAATGTTCATAATGAATCTATCATTATTCATAAATCATGATTCCAGGAAAACATGTTCATAATTTCAAAATGCATTTGTAATTAGAGTGAGGAATCATCCTAAATAAATCATTATCCATAGAAGTATATCATATGTATAAGAAAAAATCATAAGCATTTTGTGCCACAATCATAACTATATAAAATAATTTCAATATTTATGTATATCAACCTATATTATCATAGTGTAAAATGAACAATATTGGACTGGGTTCATTCACTATTTCATTATTTCCTTATTCAAGATTCTCTCACAAGACTATAATACCGGAAGATGTCTATTACTGAACTAGTTTTACTCACCATACCTCTATATGTGATATCATGAGATATAAATTATTTCAAAATAAATTATAGGGATTTGAAAGACCAACCCATCCAAAAATTAAAATTATATATATGTGTTTTACAAGATTATATAAATATTCATCAATTCATATAGCATTAACGATGGAAGAAAAATGATTCCATAAACATTTCTTTATCACACAATCATATGTTATCCATGGAAAGAACATGGATGGTTTCATTATATTATATCTCTATTAATTATTAATACACCTTAATGTATTTTTACATAAATGAAAAATACCTTTAAAATAGTGTTTTTTATTTATTTGAAAATAGGGGAAAATTTATTTTTCTTATTGATCTATAAAATTAAAAATTATAAGAATATTGATAAAAAATAATCATTAAAAATAATCATGTAAAATTTAAAAGTTATATTTAATGTAATGAATGGTTAGGAATTTTTGAAAACTTTTTTAAGCAGTAATCCTTTAAATAACGATTCCATTTACGCTTTGGGTAAAAAGTCAAAAAATTCCTTGTTTGAAGAGAAAAAAAAGATTAATTGTTTTGAAACAAAGTAAAATATGGTTGAAAATTACATTAAATTATTTTATCAAAATAAAAATTTTGTTAAATTATTTTAAGAAACATGGAATTAAATAAAAAGGTCATCAACTAAATGGTAAATAAGGTCGACATCTTTTAAAAAAGATTGCCCAACTTTTTTAAGAAAAAAAGCGAGGAAAAATTCTGAAAAAAATGAAATATATATAAATAAGTAGAGGAGAATATAATATATGGGTATTAGAAGATAAATATATTATAATTCAACCAAATGAGAATAAGCATAAAAAACTAATTAAAAATGATACTACAACATAAACCCTTAGCTCAGGTCCCATCATTCTTCAAACATATTCTTAAGATATTATATGATAAATATAAATTTATATTAAATATATATCTAATACAAATTAAAATTTTTTATACAATATATCATTCCATTATAATTTTAAATTGATCGATTATTAATAATTTTTATTTAAAATATACATTTGGGTTAAAAGATGTCTGTTTTTCCAGTTTTTTTGATTTGAAAATTCATTCCTTGAACCTTGTTCATGGTTTCATAGTATATATTATATTATTCATGTTATAATTATAATATTAAATCATTATATAATATTTTATAACCATTCATATAAGGTGGTGATGGAAAATTAATTTCATCACTATATAGATATAGTAGTTTGTATGTATGCATTAATTATATTTCCACATTTGAATGGATTAAAATAAATAAAGATAAATAACAAATAATTTTTTTTAATTCATAATAATATCACAAATATTATATTTATTCATTTAATATATCATTATTAATATTTCTTCAAAAATTAAATGAAAAAATAACCGCATCGCTTTGTGGATGTTGCAGTCCACACGCACGTATGAGCAACATTATCATTTTCCATCAGATAGGAATTATATAGAAAATGGATTTAACATTAAAATAATAAGTATTATTAATTTTAAATATTTGGATAAAATCATTTAATACTCTTATATAACATTGGGATGAGGTTTAATAATAATGAAATATAAAAAATATTGTTAAGAATATATACCTCTTCTTCGGGTACCCCCATTGAGATGCACATTAAGGCTTTATTAATATGATTTTTTTGAATAAAACCACAAAAATATAAAGTATAATGATGTTTGAAGAGTATTATAGAATATATGTCTTTGAACTAAATCGTTAATTGGTGTGGATAAGAGAGGATAGTAGGTTCCACTTTATCAGTAAAAGGATTAATACTGTTGTACATACAAAAAACATTTGAATGTAATAAATTTATATTCACGTGAATGTGAAACAAAAAAATAAAAAAAAAATATTAGGTATGGTTTAAAAATATTTAACCAATAAAATTTATACAATTTTAAGGGATAATTTATACATTATATTTTTGTAGAAACTTTTGTTAAACGTTTTTAATCATAACATACCTACCAAATTTTTACTATAATTACTATTCATTATGACAAAATTAATGTTTCCTCATTAAAAAATTATAAAATGATTATTAAAAATATATAATCCATTTTTAAAAAATTAAATTCTTATAATTTTTATAAAATTGTTTATAAAAATAACACAAAATATAATGGAATACATTTTAATAAAAATGAATTTTTATTCATAAAATTGAATTTATTCACATTACATGCCTTAAATAACCATTATGTGAGTATTAAAATATTTTATTGAATATATTATTTAAATAGTTATTTATAATATTTCATATATTTTGATTAATTTAATTTATTATGACGAAAAGTCATTATGCATATAAAAACATTTTTCCAGAAAAACATATCTTTTTTGTATTAAAATATATTTTTTAATATATAAACAATTTATAACTATTTTATTAATTTTTTAAATGCGAAAATAATAATTTTTAATAATTTATTTACATCTATCAATTCCCTCTAATCCAAATTCTAGCATAAAATCATCACATTTAATAATAATATTTTAACAGGATGACACATTTTATTTAAACATGGTGTTGAGTGTAAAGTAAGATATAAAATAAAAAAAATTATTTAAATATAAATATATCATAAAATATTTGGATGTTTTTAAAACCTTTTTTTTAAATATCTATTTTATAATTATGATAGATGTTTGAATATTGATTTTTTTCAGAGTTGAATTTTTAACATGGAATTAAAACAGAATTTCAAGAGTTTGAGCGACATAAGAGACATATATTAAATATTTTGAGAAGATAACAAGCGAGTTAAATGGATTTCATGATAGATACTGGTAGAATGTGGTGTTTGGGATTCATGTTTGATTAATCCTATATCCACCGGTCTGCCGCAAGCATTCCACTCGCTCATCGGTGTCCCAGATGGTGGTATGGATGGCATACTGGTCTTATTAGATTTCCAATGTCCATGTATTGTCCAGGAGGTGGATTTAAAATAAGAATGAATCAAATTATACCCACATCAATTTTTAAGGTTGGTGGAGGGGTATCACCACCCATCTCCTCCCTATTAAAAAACAAATAAGTCAGTGTCTTCCCTCTCCCACATTATTCTCCCCCAGTTCAGGGCAGCGTTGTTGGGAATATTCAACGATGATAAAGGGTACAATATCCTCTACCTCTTCCTATAACATTTATTTCTTCTTCTAGATTATTTAAACCCGGATTAAATTAGGTTTTAAATGATGATTTCACAATAGAATGGTTAAATTGACCATTTTTAGTGAACTTTCATGTAACCTTTGAAGAGGATGTCATGAGTCAATATCTACCTATTGTGGATCATCATTTTATCAAAGGCACATCACTAAGTGGATTATTATTATTTTTTCATTAAATTTATGTTGGTTTAATGAAATAATTGAAAAAAATGGATGTGTATTTGACCCATGAAGAGTTTGATGGTGCGTTGAGGATGGTCGACTCCCCGTTGCTTAGGAATTTGGCTATAGTCAAATTCCCATTAAGTTTTTCGGGATTATGACCGTTTATAATTAAATTGATTAAGTATTTTTAAATGTTATATTTAATTGATGTGGGTTTTTTGAATTTTGTTTGGCCCTCATACGTAACAACCTAAAATTTTATCAATGGAATTTATCCATTTTTATATTACTTCCGTATAGTATAAATCACATAAAATCACTTATAGACCATAAAAAAAACTTTAAAAATGAAGAATTAATGAAATAGTTAGTGTGTTTAGAAGTTATGGAACCAATGTTGATGAAATAATAACATGACATTAGGAATAGTAATATAAACCTTATAAATACTATTTTGACCAAATGAATAGTAGCCTCACACCTGAAAGTAAAAATAAAATTTAAGTATCTTATAAAATAAAAAAATTTATAATTATATCATATTCTAAGTAAAAAAATGTTTTCAAAATTAGTAATTATTTATTATTATTTCTGAAATTAATTAATATTTAATTAAAAAATTTTGATTAAATAATTAATTTAGAAGAAAAATTAATTTCATAAAATTTATTCATAAATTAATATTTTTATATCTTATGATTTAAATATAATTTTATAATCCCTTATGTTAATTTTTAATATGTTATAAAAATAATAATAATTATAAAAATTATTTTTTCTATGTAAATGATGATATTCATTAAAAATTATATTAATCTTAATTATAATATTTGTAAAATAAAATGGAGTTCATTATAAAATTCTAAACATCAAACAACAGTTAGGATGATTTTTTGGGATTTTTCTAAAATTCATGAATTTTTTATGAATTGTAAAATACGATAATTTAAGATAAAAGATAAATACATGTATTATGGAGTCATAATTGTTCTATAGATGATGTATGAATTAAATATCAAAATATACGTCAATATTTTAATATATTTATTTATAACAATTAATATATTCATATTATGGATCCAAAATAATAAACTAATGAATATAATAATGAGAAAACACCTCTCTCCTCCAATATAAATACTACCCCTCACCACCTCTTTTCCTCACACATCTCAAGACTTGATACCTGTCAAAATTCAACCCAAACCACTTCCAAAGACCTTATCCCACGTAAAGGTTATCTTAGTCTCATTAGAATACCAAAAACTATGCCTATATGTGGTTCTCAAAGAAGATAAATTCAAGAGGTATGTTCCACTTTATTTTCTTATAATTTATTTTCATCATCATTCCTTTTTTAATTCTATCCTCACCACCCCTCATAAAAATTAAATGATAACTCCAATACCTTACATATCCTATAATAATATCTTGTTAATGTGAGAACCATCACCAAACTCATTTCTCTCTCTATTTTATTTTTAAAATTAAACAATTTCTCGTGATTTTTCAATTTACCAAAATCATGGATGATATCATTTAATTTTCCATTAATACTATAAATTTTAGTCATAAAACCTCAATAATGGTTTAAAAATAATGTAAAATATATTTTATAACCATTTTTTATGTTATATAACATAAATATTTTCATAATACTACATGATAAAACTAATCGAGATTTTTTGTGTGATCAAAACCTCCAAAATTAACCCAATTAATTATCCTTAACTATTTATCTAATTATTCATCCTTATAAAATTTTAAAAATTATTTATTAGAGAATTTAGAATTTTTTATTATAATTAAAAACAATTAATAAAAATTCTAGATATTTATATATTTTACATGAACTTCCATCCATTTATACAGGTGAACCAATCAGGAAAATTAAGAAACCAAACACCATCGAACAATAAAATAAATCTCTATAACTCAAAGAATAGCCCATAAATGAACATAGAAATATGAAAATAAATTAAACTATTGTATAAAAGTTTTTTTAATTAATTAAAATAATGGGATTATATAGGATATTAAAGTGATGAAATCATTCACACATAAGGTAAGTGAATTCTCAAACCCAACTATATTTCCTTGGGGTTTTCCCTCACTCACCTCATTATCTATATGTATATACATTTAATGGTCCTTATATGTCATTTCTTTATTCCACCATTTCCTTTTATGGTATATACATTTTCTGTAACTATGTTTATGACAAAAACAATATTTTTTAAAAGAAATTTTCATTCAAAAATAACACCATTAAGTTCTATTGAGACTGTTTCTTTTTTTAACTCTAGATTAATGATTACTATACCAAGAATGTTATTCTCTTTTTTATTCCAAAATAATATCCATTAATGTATGTTTTATGAAATTAAACCCATTCCTTTTCATGTGGTATTTTGTATCCAATATTGATATGCGTTCTATGTGGCATGCATCATAATGTAAATGATATGATGTGATGGGTGCTTCAATAATTGTAAATCACTCCAATTCACTGGTTAATATGATATATCTAATGATAAAAAGTGAAATTTGTGTGAACATGATGCTATATTTGTTCAAAACTATGTGTGTTAGTTCACAACTAAGACCTGATGTTTCATTTTTATGCATTACCACATTACATTCCATTATCTAATTATTTCTCTCATTATTATGATTAAGATGCTATGATTATGCACCCCTCACATTATATTGTTTCATGTTATCATATATAATAATATTGGGATTTTTATCACCCATTTGTTTGATGTATATACTCATGTTACTACTTTTACTGAGGATATTTCAAGGGATAATAAGAAGATAGTGAAGATGAAATCAAATAAATATTATTTTTTATTTTCTAAATGTTATATATGGACCTAATTTTCCCATTACACAAAACCTTTGGATCCTATTCATGTAATTAATTTATGTTGTTTGTCATTAAAATTTTATAATTGTAAATATCATAAAAATAAAGTTCATTATAGTTTCTATCAGACCATGGATTAGTAAATTTTTGAATTTGTATTAGAGAACCGTAGTGAAAATCTTAGTTTGAGACTATGTATATGTAAGGAAAAAATAAGATTTTATAACCAAAAATATCCAATAAAATATTATTTTATAGTTAATTTTATAAATGGATTAATTATTCATGACTTATTGAATTATGTTTTGTTCTAAAAATTTATATTTTAAGATATGAATGGAGCCACGAGAAACCAGGCCAACAACCTATGTGGTGGATAATGTAGTGATTTATTGAATGAAATACCCATTTCCTTCGAGAGGTGGGGTTCAAAATTTCATGTTGATTCTTACCCAGCTATATCAGGTTATTAAGAATACCCTGAATAATGTGGAACATCCTCTTTAACCTAAGAGGGAAAAATTGTCTATCATGTCCATTATGAGTAAAATACCACCAATATTATTAGATCATCCAATCCACTAGTCACAAAATATTGGGTCAACATAATGGATAAAATATTTTATTTACTTCACAGTTTTGAGATGGAGAAGGTGATTGTTCCTATTTTCCGTCTATATAGAGAGGATGACCAAAGGTGGGAATTGATTAAGAACATCATGAAGAAGGATGAAATACAATATATGGACTGGTAAGAATTTAATATAATGTTTCGTTACAAGTATTTCCAATGAACAATTTATGAAATGATAAATAGAGAATTTAGAAGGATGAATAAAATGGATAGAGAGTCTGTCATGTCCTATGAAGATAAATTCACACCTATTTCAAGGTACACGTTTTGTTTTTTTATCAATAGTGATTTAAAAATTTATAGATTTTATAGTGGAATAAAACCACACCTTCAAGAGAATCAATAAATTAGATACTTTGGGAGTTATGGAGATATTTTTTGATGTGATCTCAAAGAGGATATATTGTTTGGATAATTTTCCAATGCATATTTTGATAAGAGAAAAGAATTGTATTTTCAATCCATAATACCTAATGAGAAAGGTGGAATTAAAAATCAACCAACCACATGTCAAAAATATGGGAATAAGAATCATGGGAACTACCTCCAAGGGATGGGGAAATTCTTAATTTATAGGAAAGAAGGCCTCCGAGCACATTAATATTGAAAATACGTGGTAAATAAGGAAAATATTTTTGAAAAAATGACATCACCACCCATGGTCCATTTCTATAATTATAGGATTAAAGGGTAATATATAAGCTAATTTACTAAACCTTGAGTCCTCGAGGGTAATCAGAGTCAATAACCACCAAATCCAAAAGAGAAAGGAAAGGTTTATGCCATCACTACTTCAAAAATGAAAAAAATGACATCGTGCATGGTACACATCCTATTCAATCAATAATGTAAACCGTATTATTTTATTATGGTTTTATGGAATCCTTTAAATATTTAATTTTTTCTAGAAACCTAAAATCAAAGCCTCGAATCCTTAACATAGAGACATCTGAAAAAACACTAAGTGGTGAAATCATTAAAACCCAAGTGTTGTAATATTATCCTATTGGAGTATGTGGGAGAAATATTCTAGCGAATATGACGAAACATCCCTTGGAATAATTTGACCATATAATGGGAATTTTTTGGATCACTTTATATAGATAACATATAAACTATCTGAAAATGGAAATAACTTTTTTAAATTTTGAACCATTACATCTCCTATACAAATTCAAGGAAGATCATGAATCTTCTATGAATAATCATTCAATGTTGTGGTTATGTATTTCCTATAAAGAATAATACCTCTCTCAAATGGTTGAGTCAAAAGAAGGATCCAACCTACAGAAAAATCCCATTGTGAGGGAATACAATGATTCATTTCCTAATGTGTTACCCGGATATCCCTCATATCATGAGGTAGGGTATTTAATAGAACACATACCTAGAGATACTCTTATCTCAAAGTGTCCCCATAGGATGGCTCCCATATAACTGGATGAGTTAAATAAGTAGCTTCAAAATTTCTATATTAATTATGAATGTGTGATTTGGTTTTGAATGAAGATTTTTTTAACTTCATCATTTGGTATAAAGAATGAGTTATTGGATAATGCACATAGCTCAACATTATCTATCCATCATGGGAGTAAAAATATGTAATGTGATCTTCAAGAAAAAATCTAGTGGGTTAACATGAACAAGGATATTTCTGAGTATGTCTCAAAGAGCATGATATGCGAACAAGTTGAGAAGATTGACAAAAATACAAAGGGATGATGAAAAATGTTCCTATATCCTTGTGGAAAAGGGTTAATGTCACTATGAAATTTTTCATGGGTCTCTAAAAGACATCAAAATGAAATAATGTGAATTGGGTTGTGGTGGAACAACTATCCCAGGAAACCCAATGTATCACTATTCAGGAAGATCTATCACGTGAAAAACCTAAAAAGATATATGTGAAGGAAGTGGTGGTTTTAAAGAGAGTTACACTCTTTATATCCTTTGATAATGATCCCAAGATCACATCTAAATTATTGGGGAGTGTTTAACATGTTTGGAGTGATGAATTTGAATCCAGAATGACCTGTCACACCAATACTAATTGCCAATATGAATGGACTATTCAAAAACTCTATGCTTTTTTGAGATTCGGTTCTTTATAATTAAAATGTGGATGCAATAAATATCTACCATTAGTGGATTTCTCATAAAACTATAGATTGCACTTAATTATTTAGATGGATCCATATGAAGCTCTTTATGGAATGTAATGTAGAACTCCAACATATTGGTATGATGTTGGATAAAGAAATATACTTGTTCCATAACTTTTAAAAGATATCATAGATAAGGTTCATGATTTCTAGGAACATATCAATGCTTTATAGATTTGTAAAAAGATCTAAGATGAAAACCATTAAAGGGACCAGAAGTTCAACATTGGAGATAAATTATTCCTTTCAATATAACCATGGAATAGATTCATGCAGTTTGGAAACAAATAGAAGGAAATACCAAGGGTCATGGGACCCTATTAGATCCCTGATCTCCTAGTGGTGTGTCTAATCTACTTTCACATCCATTGAATATGGCTCATGTTCATGATGTGTTCCACGTATCAGCACTGAGAAATTACATTCCTAATCCCTCACATGTATTGAACATAGAGGTGGTACATTTGGAAGATGATCTCCCATATGAGGAGTAGCCATTAATTATTATGGACTATAGTGATATTATTATACACACAAGAAAACCCCCTTTATCAAATTATTTTTGAGGAAACATAATTATGAATAAGAAATGCGAGAACTAGAGGAGGCGATGAAGGAGAATTATCTTCACCTATTTATGTATAATGAAATTTCTAGGTTGATATTTCAATAGTGGAAGAATGTAACATCCCATACATTTATCAATATAATATCTCAGTTATTATATAAACATCATATAGTATAAATCACAAAAAATAAATTTTAGATCATAATAAAAACTTTATAAATGAAGAATTAATGAAATAATATGTACTTCAAGATGTTATGGAATACATACAGATGAAATAATTACATGACCTTAGGAATAGTAATATGACCTTATGAATTGTAAATCCGCAAAAGGAATAGTAGAGTCATTAGTGAATGTATAAATAAAATTTAGGAAACTTATAAATTAAATTATGGTATAATTATATCCTAGTCCATTTAAATAAATTATTTAAAAAATCATTAAATTTGTATTTGTATTTTTTCAAGTCATAAATTTTTAAATAAAATTTTATGATTAATTTAATTATTTTAAAAAAATTTATTTTCATAAAATTTACACATAAATTATTAATTTTATGCCATATTATATTAAGATATTTTATGAGTCCTTTAGTAAATTTTCAATGTGTTATAAAATCGATTATAATTTCAAAATCAGTACTTTTGATGTAAATGTTTATATTAATTAAAAATTAAATTACACATATTTATAAAATTATTTTCATAAAATTGAGTTCATTATTAAATTCTATATTTCAAAAAATTGTTTTGGTTTTTTGGAATTTTTCTAAAATACTGAATATTTTATGAATATTAAAATACTATAATTTACGATAAAAGATAAATATGTGATTTATGGAGTCATAGATGATATATAGACTATATAATACGAAAATATCAAACTCTCATTCATTATTTTAATATATTTAGTTTTAATACTAAAACGATTCATAGTATTTATCCAAAATAAAAAACTGATTAATATAATAATGAGAAAAATCGCCTCTCCACTATATATACCACCAATCACCACTACTTATCTTCACAAATATCATGCTTGTGCCTTATCCAGGTTCTTCTCAATCCACTTAAGAAGACCCTACACCACTTATAGTAGATCTTGGTATCATCAACTGATAGAATCTTTTTCCGAATGGATTTTCTCAAGGAGGAAAAATTCAAGAGGTAAATTTTTATTTCTTTTCTATTGATTTCTTTTCTTGTTATTTTTTTATTCTCTCTTCATCTCCTCTCATCCAAATGTAATGATGAATCCTGTACCTTAAATATTCTATAATGATACCATGTTAATTTAAGAACCATCATACATATAATTTTTCTCCCCCCCTCTCTCTTTCATTTTAAAAATTAAACCATCTCCTAGGACGTGTTAATTTATCGACCTCATGTATGATGTATTTTAATTATTTTTCACACAGTCAATTATGTTCATAAAACTACTATAATGGTTGGTGCATACAATAACATATATTTTAAAACCAATTTTTATATTCTGGGACTGAAATATTAACATAATACTAAATGATAAAAAAATCAAGTTTGTTGTGATCGAAAACCGCAAAAACTAACCGAAACAATTATAAAAAAATATTTGTTTAATGATTCATCATCATTCCATATAACAAAATTCATTATATTCCCATTTAAACTTCTAAAATATAATTAATAACACATGATAACAAATCTATAATTCTTGAACCCATCTCAATTTCCATGGGGTTTTCCCTCTTTCCCAGCTATTTCTGAATGTATATTACTTTATTGATCCTTAAATATCATTTACTTAGTCATCCCATCCATTTTATGAGAAATATATGTTTTCTACTTTATATTATCAAATACAAAATTCTCTCTAAAAGAACTCTTCTTTTAACAAAGACACCTTTTCATTCTATGGAAATTATTCCTTCTTCAGTGAAGATTCGTGATTTCTATACGAAATATTTTATTCACTTTTTCATTTCCAATGTTTATTCATGAATATATGATTTATTAAAAGAAACCCCTTCCTTTTCAGGGGTTATTTTATGTGCAATATTTTTATACATTCAATGTGGCATGTTTGATAATGTAAATGTTGTGATGTGATGGGTGCACCCAAAATTATATGGCACTCCAATGCATTGGGTAATGTGATGTATCTCATTAGAAAAAGTGAAATATGAAGGAACATGATGATGCCATTTTTCAAAACAATGTGGGGTAGTTTTCCACTATGACATAATGTTTCATTTTTATGCATTTCCAAATTCTAGGACTTTATCTAGTGATTCCTCCCATGATTATGATTATGATGTTATGATTATGATCACCCTTGTTATACTATTTCATGTAATTATCTATCCTCTTACAGGGATTTTGGGTTTCCACTTTCATTTATGTATATCATCATGTGAAATATTTTTCTGATGATAATTATTGGGCTAATTAGAATCACAAGAAGAAGGGAATAAATAAATTTTTATGTTTTATTTTGTAAATGTTATGTATTGTCATAATTTTACCAAGACACTAAAGAATTGGATATCAGTCTTGTAATGTTTGTTGTTGTTTATCAATAAAATGATTTAATAGTAATGTATGAAAAAGTAGGGTCATTATATAATATTAATTTATAATGGACAGTGGAGTATGGATGGGCTTTGATGAGTTTCGAAGTTCCTAAGCAGGAGTCTTGAGGATATGAAATAAAGGCGAATAGATTCTTGTTTGATGTGGGTGGTATTCAGTTATTTCCCTATGGAATTATTTTAGTTTATTTATAATTCTAATGGTGTGTGTCCACTCTACTATGGGTGCCAGTGGTTTTATTTTAAAAAACTATTTAATTTGATTTAAATAGTTTAATTTAAATCAAATTCTTAATTTTGTATGATCAACTAATATTTTTGAGACAAGGTGTTGTGGCCACCATTGACCTATGTCACTGGATTGATTCATAATCCATTGATGGTAGAGTTCTGGACAAGAGGATACCTATACATGCACCCATCTAGGGGGTTCTGTGATATGACAAGAGATTGAACACCCTGGTTTTCTGAGTGCAGTCCTTTGTGATATGTTTTTCCTAGTTTAAAAATCCAAAGGAATAATAGTAATGTGTTGGGTATGTTGACAGGTATGGAGTGAACTATGTCATGAAGATAGGACATTATACAACCCTGAATAATGTCTATTGGGGTGTGGGTATACACATGAGGCTTATAAGAATGATTAAGTCATTGATAATACTTGTAAAGTGGATGTGTTCTGTGTTTTTTGAATTTTATAATGAGACCAGTTCTGATCAAGGATCCCAAATGGGATTCCATTTATATAGTGATGAACTCAGAGACCCATTTTAGTGACTATCTATTAAATGAATCTGAGTTTTTTTATGTGGATATCATTAGATTTTATTTATTTCCACCAAAATCTCATCCAAAACAGGTAACCCTTCAGGGTTTTGTATGATGGTAATGGGAATGGGAAGTCAACATGTCCATGTAATATTTTTTATTTTATATTGATATGTTATGTGATTTCACTGGGCACTGAATAATCATCCATTAGGTATAAATTTATTTTTATTTATTGGGAATCCTGGGAATCACCTGATGATATGGATAAGGACCTCGGATGCCCAATATTAATTGGGATGAGTATCAAAGTATACTTGGGGAATAGTCTAAGATCATATAATATACAATGATATTGTTGATGAAATCATTGATGTATAGAGGTGGTACCTAGGATTTTGTACCATGTAATATGTGGCTACATGTATAATAATGTTCAGGATGGTAGGGGTTCTTCTGATTTTTTATATTCAATTGTGAATGTCCAGGTTCTGAGATTGGAATAGAGATACTAGTATACCAATGTGAATGCTCATGATTCACAATATTTGAATTGTGGTATGAGGTGGTGAGGGGGATTATATCATCCAAGACTGCTGTTATAAATCCTAAGGGTGAATGTTGGATTCCCTCGATCAATGACTAGGGTATCCATATAGGATCTAGTAGATGCACTAGTGATAGTTTGATTGGGTATCCACGAGCTATTAAATTCCTATAAGAATGATCGTGGGATTTAAGAAGGGTATTCAATTTTATATCCCTTGTCACCATGAAATCTATAACACCATGATTTATGGCATTGGGTTGGGTGTTCCCCCCCCCCCAAAGGAATTAGATTTTGGCCTATCAATAAGAACACACAGGTATTATTGTGGTGTTCATCTTAAGGTGTTGAGGATGAGGGATTCCTAGTGACTCATGTGGTTATGTTACTCATTATGGTGGAGGAATGAACATGGGATCCCAAATAAGTGTTCATAGGTCCCCTATGGTAATGCTCATTCTTAGAGATACTCTCACACTTGAGAGGTAGGTATGGTCGATCAAGTTCATAGACATGAGGATTGATGATAGTTATTATCTTTGTAATATGTATATTTGTACACCCTTGGGGTGGTTATTATGCCATGGTTTACATGGTCCCCATTAACTGCTCAGTGAAATTACTGTTTCATGTCGATGTATGTATCAGTGGTGGTTTTATTTATTCATTTCCAATATTTGTTTTTTATTTTAAGCATGTCACATGAACTCATCACTGTATTTCTGGTATAATATGTGACTACATTGGTGGTTACCTAATGACTTATATACTCAGAACCATCCAAGTAGAAGATGAAACATGGGTACCCAGGCACCTTTCACTAGATTCAGGTGTTGGTTAGATGGAGGCTTGGATCACGTGATTGATCTAGAGGAGATTATATGGTATGGAATATTAGATTGTTGGATGGATCTATGACATAGTATGGAATAGTTTTCTTTATCTTATGTATGTGACTGACACAGTGGTTGATCAGTCTAATATTTTTTGACCACCATTCTTCCATTTTGATATAGCATGAAAAAATTATTTTTGATTTCTCCATACTGGGATTTTTTATGTTAATTTATTTATGTTGATATAGTGCACTCTGGCAGAGGGTGTATAGTCATTCCACGGTATTCCAATAGACCCATGCTACTAGTTGGTATCATTTAGCGTATAGAGAGGCCTATTTGAGGTCTTATGGCACACCGATTTGACCGTTATATGCACTGAGCAGGGGAAGATCATTAAAAAGTGGAATCATATGTATTTTTATATATCATAATATTTGGGATATAGTATCCAAGAGATATATTAATTTATTGGATCATGTTATTGATTTAAAGGTGGTGCATGATGAACACCTTCACTTTTAGTAATTCCCAGATTCAAAGGGATGATATTGATGTTATAGATTTTTAATGTTATAGTTGATGTCATTATTACCTTTTGTGTTGTACATGATGTTCTGAATTACATGTATTCTAATTTATAGATCATGGAACGTTTTCTAGAGGAAAATTATTGATTTACACTTTTCCCATAGAGTAAATATGCACGTCATGCATCATGAGTTAGTATGTCTTATTCAAATGAATATAAGGTACTAATAGTGTAATTTTTACATAGATAGAGGTTCAATTGTTTAATGTGGCTGAAATTACTCTTATGTAATTTCCCTTATATGTACTTTGTATAATTACCCTCATCTATATTTACATATATATGTGTGTGTGTGTATTTTAATCTAATGAAAGGTCAGGTGGGTCTATAGTGAGACACTTTTTTATGATTAAAAAATATTCCCAGGGGGTATGGGGCTTGAGGTGACCCGAGTATGTTCATGAAGAACATGATTCCTTAGTGCTAAACCACTAGTTTTTTATCAGTATTCGGGTTCGATTTCATGAAGTGTTAGTAACATCCGATATGATGTTTTACTATATATCATGGAATAATAATCTTCATAACCAATTTATGTGATGGTGGTTCACTAGATACAGATCGTCATAGGGATATGTTTCGATAATTTTTCCTGCAGCTTGGATTATGTAAGGATGTAACAACCCATCATTTCATAGAACGTTATTCATTCAATGTAATTCAATAACTTGCACTGCACGCAACACCGGGCTCGAGCGCACCACAAGATTACCAAACTAGCCGTTCAAAAGCGGTTATGAATATAATTAACAGAATATATAACTATATATAATCCTTACAATTTTATAATCCATATTATGAGTTTTAGAGACATAATATAAGAACAATTTCCTTTTTTAGATAAAAGTAGTATTTATTTCAAAAAATGCACTTTTACCTCCTTTTGATGATGAACACTTTTTAAATACAATATTTGAAACTTTTATTTATTATATTTGAAAAAATAAACATCTTCTTTATAATCAGTACATAAGAATTTAGTTTCAATAAATTTTTGGTGTTTTTCTGATAACTTTCATATTTGGGTGAATAGTGAAAAATACTATATTTTAACAGAATTGTTTTATTCAAAATAAATAAAAGTGTCAAATTATAAATTTTAATGGTTTGGAAGTATAAATAGATTATATTTTTAACATTTAATCCAATTCTGGTCATTGTAAGTAATTTCACTTTGATATTGGACATAAACAAGTGTCAATCTTTTGTTAGATATTGTTTCTTTAAAATACATCTTTTGGATCTGACAACGGAAATTAATTATTAAATAAAAATTTTATGTATAGAATTTGGTAAAATAGACTTCATTTTTGAATTTGGAATATCAAAATAACTTCAAGGTGAATTTTTGGTATTTTTCTGAAAACATTTAGTTTTTTATGAATAGTGAAAATAATAAATTTTAATTAAAAACAACTTTTTTAATCAAAATAATATATAGTGATAAATTATAATATTGATTGGTTTTAAAGTATAATAAGATTATATTTTTAAAATTTAATAAAATTTTGGTCATTGGACGTAATTTCACATTTAAACAGGACAAAAGCAAGTGTGAATCTTTTGATAGTTATTATTTCTTAAAAATACGCTTTTTGATTTGACAACAGGAATAAATTTTAAATTAATTTCTACCACTTCTGTGTTTTAAATTTTTAAAAATGGATTCCATATTTATAACCAGGAGGTCCATATTGTGTAATTAGGTAACTTTTATTTTTATACATTTAGAATAATTACTTTGGTAAATATTTTATTTACCATGGTAAAATGGTAAATCTTGTAAATAAGGGGAAAAAATAATATTATAATAATTTTAAATTACCCTAAAACGTGTCCTAACCCAATTGGTTGATATAGGTCCGACCATGGGAATCTTTGGGTCGATTTGGGGACCCCATGGAGGAACTTGTAAGTGATAATGACACTTTATATTAATTAAGTTCATGTAAATACAAAAATAACATAAGCATAAAACTTTTAGAAAAAAAATTTTTACATAGGGTTATATATGTTATATTTTCGACTATAAATATTATTTATAAATATAAAAATATTTCCTACATAATTGGATTTTATTTATAATTTTTAGACATTGAATAATTTAATTTATTTATGACACAATAATGATGCAATATTTTCCTTGTTAATGAAAGAATCAAATTATTGGTATTATAAATGTTAAAATAAATATAATTTGAATGTTTTTAATAAATAAAAAACTTTTATTGGTTAATATTACATTATAGGATTACTTAAATGAAATTTCATTGAATTAATAAAGTTGTTATGAATTTAACAAAAATCAATTATTAAATAGTGTCAAAATTGGCAGAAAGGAGTTTTTAAAATATATATTAAATTATTAATTGATATTCCATTCTTAAAAATATATTTTTGGAAAAATTACTTATATAATGTTATTTTTATCATTAATGGACCACTTGGGGGTCTCTTTGGAGTATATAGTTAGTTTATTAACTATATAATATAAAAATACAAAGAGACATGGTAAATGTCAAACAAATTAACTATGAGTTAAAACTAAAATATATGGTTATTAAAGTGACCCAAACCTATATAAAACCTATTGGTTGAGTAGTTTTCGACCCATACCCACATTAGACTCGAAATAAATCAGTTTTGTGCCCTTATAAACCGAATATAAATTTATTATAAAATAATATATCTATCTTTTCCTAAGATGCCCCTCACCCCTCTTATAAAAGGGCACTCCCCTTCTCTCTAATTTACACCTTCAATGCCATTTGGAACGGCCAAAACCTCCCCAAATATCCTCCCAACTTCCCTAACTTCAACTTAGAGGCCTTATTCTGATCATAAATCCAATCTATGGAGCTCTTTTCATCAAATCAAAAGGAAGAACGCGAAGAAAAGGTAATAATTTCACCATCCTCTTTCAAATTCCTTTCTTCTTCCACTTCTTTTTTCTTAGTTCTTTACATTCTAAAATAATGACTCTATTATCTTATATATAATGTTATTTTATTAAAAATATGGTACAACCATATTCATTATTCTATCCATCCTTTGAATGACATGTCACCATACGTGTGTATGTACGGCTTATCGTCTCCACGTCATGGTGTAATTTTTAATCAAAACAATATTATTTGTATGGTTATGACAATGATGTGTAATTGATGTAAACAATAAATGTATCATGATAATGATTCTGTATATATGATATAACATTGAATTATATATTATTTTAATATCAAAAGAATGGTATTGTCTCTCGTGCGTACGTACGAAGTACCATCTCCACGAACGCGATAAGATTCATTTCCCATCATAACCATTCAAGTATAATTCTCATTTTATGATTAAAAATATTGTTTAAGGACTTGATATAATTCTGGATATTAATAAAATACAACCTATCCATAACAAACACAAATTATATAACAAAACATATAAAGGAAAATGAGTAAGTTAACACCCGAAACGACGAAAATACTATGATATTATTAACAAAGAAATGTTAAAAGATAATATATGATAACATATTAATGTATATGATTCTTGTAAAATTTAATAACTATTATTTCAATATTATAAAGGAGGTTAACCAACCCTCAACCAAGGAAAATTATATGGTAAGGGTTAATTCTAAAATATCTTCATTATCTGAGGTTGTTTATACGTAATTATCTACTAGAACTTCTTTATCACCAACAACCATATTTCATAAAAATGTATTTCAAAACATTTTTTTATTTACTATAAAATGGGTTAAATTCATTTATACCCTTAGGTGTTTTGAATGAAATCATTCCTTCGTTTCCCAAACAATCTACTTTTTTTCCTTTTCAACAAATTTAAGGTAAGAATATTTTTTTAACTTATATGGCGGGTGCGGCTATTTTCCGCTATTTTAACATCATCAAAGATTCCTTTACAAGATTATAATAATATTTTCAAAATAAATGTTTTATTTATAATTATGTTATACTTAAATGATTTCAAAATAGAAATAGATATTTATCTAAAAAAGGGTTTTGATTTCATCTATGTCAAAATCCATTGATGGATGTTATGTTTATTTAAAATTGATTTATTATGATAAAAAAAATCCATATTGTATTGAAGGTTCTGATATATGTTTGAATTTGGATGTGCTATTTTTATACCATTCATGGTTTATGATTAAAGTATTTACATTTTGTATGATATTTTTAATACGAAAGTTTATGATATGTTTAAACCATTTCATATGAAGAATGTATTGGACTTAGTATGTGACGGGTGGAGCCTGCTATAGCTCTTCGATGCATCGGTAGGTCTCATTAGACAACTAGACATGGAATAGGTCGAGGCCCTTTCCCAATTTATATATATGGTTTTGGATGAGGCCATAATCATTTTTAGACATCTTCGCCAAGTCCTTGACAAAATGTTTCAGAATGTCCGACATTATACATTTCCTCATTATGAAAATAATATTGATGGTTCATGTGGTCATTGGACTATTAGATTACCAATGGTAATATTTTATTATAGAATTATTTACTTATCTCATATTCTTTCCACAAAAGAATTCATGTTTATTATTGGTAAAGTCATGTGGTTTCAATTATTCACCATGCTTAATCATTATGTTATCTTTCACTTTATTTCTTACCATTACCGAGTGTTTGAACTCACCCCTTTCTTATGTTTTATTTTCCTAGGATATGAAGAAGTTAGTTATGAGTGACTTGAAGGAATTATTTAGGAGTCTTGGATGTTTTCAGTGGAATAAATTTGTGTTGTATTTCATTTCAAGTTGTAAAGTTGAACTTATGTATGAATCTTGTTTCCAAAGCTTCTAAACTAATCGGTCTTTCGAGACTTGATATTTTGTGATCATGGCAATGTTATGTAATAATGAACCGACTCTCGGTAACTGGGGTTGGGGTGTTATAGTTGGTATCAAAGGAAGATTAGTACAAACCTTTAATGCTGAATTTAGATAAACTTTGATTAGAGCACATAGATATAAGATGTAATTTGATGATTAATATAGAATAACTTCCTATAATTTTGGTATTATAGTGATTTTGTGAGTTTTCCCCGAAATACATCTTTTTTTGTATACGATCTGGTAGAGGTGGCTCTGGAACAGATGTAACTTGGGGTAAAACCCGAAAACACCGCTTTGAGCTAGACTCGAATGAGAACTGGTGCACAACAATGGGCCTTGCTGCACTCTTGGTTATGACACTCCTAGGGTATATGCTTATGATAATTCTCATTTTATTTAAAAATAATTATGAAGGGTTTATGAGTATTTACGTCCTCAAGGAAAACATCATTATTATTATGGATTATATCCATAACCTGTTCAATTTACATTAGGTATTTTACATGTTTGGAAGTATTCATTTCAATTCATAAACTGACCTAGTTTATGCCATTGTACAGAAATGGCGCCCAGTAGAAGGAATGTCAACTCCAACAATATGTATGATCTAATGAGTAAGAAGGATCATATCATTCATGGTATTAAGCCAAAATTTAAAATGGAAATAGTATCCCATGTATTCTCAACATATGATGAAATAGTATCTTGTGTTAATAAGATAATTAAATAATTCTCTCAGTCATATGGCTTTGAAGGGAAAAAAGAGAATAAATTGATGGAAGAGAGAAAGATGGATAAAGGGAAGAGGGAAAAGAATAATTTTCCCACATGTGATAACTATGGGAAGAAACTGTAGAGACCAAATGGTTGATGTACATGGACATTACATTACTTTTACGGAATACTTAATACATATAAAAAACAGACACCAAGGGACCGTAATAGTTTAGTGTCTTTGGAAACTCGGAATATAATCTTCTAATCATGGTGAAAGATCTTCAACATCTCCCATAAATATCTTCCCCTTTTATTTTCTTACCTAAAACCATTCTTTAAATCCTGGGGAAAATAAAGCATAAAATAGGGTGATCTCAAATACCCAGTAAGGGTAAACATAGAGAACAGAAAACAATCCATAAACATTTGAATGAAAATATTTAAACATAAAATATAACATCAAAATCATGAGCAAAGACATGAATCTTTGAAGTACGCATGGCATATATCATAAGGGAACAACAATCATGATAAAATAGCATGGGAATAAAATATGTAATAATAGAAAACCATTATTCACATGATATGATTTCCATAGTAGCCAAGACATTACTTCCAAGACCATCATAGTGGACAAAGTCCCTTTCTGAATCAAGTTCACTCCTCCTTTCAGTCCTGTAACACTGAACCAGATTAACATACCATTCTGGCCATGTCTATCTCATGAGATATAAGTCTCTACCCAATGATTTGGAGGGAGATATATGTTCCACCCATCTAATAATGAAATCATTCTTACTTGTGCTACAAAATAAAATTAAAACATTCATCATAACCCAAATAATAAAACAGGTTTCATAAACATCATCCCATCATAGCATAATCCATATAAAACAAATTGATATATTTTCATCATAATAGAAGTAAAACCACGTAAATCATAGCGACATTATACACATACGAAATAATGTCATCTTAGATGGAAAATGGTTTTGATAAAACACTTGAAATACATTCTTGAGGAAAATATTTTTTCTTCTTAAAAATCATTTTTTTTCACAAAATGCCATGCAATTTTAAAAGAAAATTATTTCTTTGAAAATAGTAATAAAATTTTGTAGAGGAGACTTAATTGAAATAAGTCGTTATGAAATCGTAAAAAACTATTCACGCAGTATAAGTTAAAAATAACATTCTTCTCGAACTTTTGTCAGAAAAGTCAAAAAGTTCCCCGTATGGTAAACAAAAGAACGATTCCTTCCATAACACAAAGTAAAAGTAAAAGAGGGGTAAACATGAATTTAAACATACATGTATGAATATTAAAAACTTTATGAAAAACATTTTATGGTCATGGATGAAACATATAACCCCAGTAAGTACTTACGTATAAGCAATCTCGGATAAAAACGAGATTTGCAAAATTATCCCTTGCCTTATGTCTGATATGCTTCATATGTATCAGGACCTCTTGTAGAATTATTTAAATAATGTTATTGGCATATAAAATAATCATATTAATTGTTATTATATCATATATGGTTCAATTATGACTTTATAATACCTGTTCTTTTATAAATTCCATGTTAAAGCAGTGTTTTGGGTAAAATCGTTTCATTTATCGTACGTGTTACTATTTGTTGTTCTTGATATTATAATTACATATATCATGATTTAATTACATCCAGAATTTAAATAATTATTTATATATCATATATATATTCAGTACATATATATATAATATATAGATGAATGAAATGAAATACACCGTTCATGGAGACGGTAGGTCGTACGTACGCATGAACGCTGTTTTTAGTTTCCTTATTGAATTGAATGGAATTAAATTGATGAAATACATATATACATACATAAATCCAGTAGAATTATTTTGTCATATATTTCAATATTAATTATTATATATACATTATAATCATTCTTGAATTATTAACATGGAAAATGAATCTCATCTTGTTGTGGAGATGGTAATCCGTACGTATGCACGAGGGATGATATCATTTCCATATTTATTGAATGGAATTGGAGGGGATGATATAATATCTTAGAATTAGTATGATGTTAAAATAAACATATATAGTTATTCTTTACACCATTATAAACATCCAAGTAAGGTGGTGGTGGAAAAATATATTACACCACGGTGTGGAGACGGTATTCCGTACGTACACAAGTGCGGTGATTTTGTTTTCTGTAGGATAGATAGAAGGTGAAATATGGTTGTTTCATGTTTATAATAACATATCAGTATATTAGAGATACTGAAGTTATTACTTTATAATGAAACAAATAAATAATAAGAAGATGAAGAAGAAAGAAAACATGAAAGAATCAGTAGAACATATTACCTCTTCTTCGACGCACCTCCTTTAAACATCTTCTTAGGGCACTAGAGTTGGTCTTTTGAGAAGACCAGAACCACTATGATATAACTAGAGAGATTGAGAAGAGGAATTGGCAGGTATTGGCTGAGATTCAAGGCTCAAAAGGGTGTGAAGAGAATAGGGAAGGGATGCCCTTTTTATAAGGGAGGAGAGGGGCACCTTAGGAAAACTTAAAATATTATTTTATAATAAAGTCATATTCGGTATTTAATAGCTCCAAATTGATTTATATAGAAGCTAAGGTGGGGATGGGTTGAATTTCTCTCAACCAATGTCTTATAGACAAGTTTAGGTTACTATTTTATCCTTATCATTTATATTTAACTCTAAGTTAAATAATTTAACTTTTACCATGTATTTTTGTTTTCTTACACAATATGGTTAATAAACTTACTATAAAAAGAAAAAAGAACCCCAAGTGGTTCATTATTAATATATATATACATATATACATATATATATATATATCCTTATCTATTTCATTTGTCCTAACCTTAGATTTTTAGGAATAAAACAACAATTTATTAATATAATATTTGTTTTAAAAATGATTTTATGTCAATTTTGACACTATTTGGTACATGATTTCTGTGAAAATCATAACAACATGATTAGTTCGAACAAAGTTAATTAAATAAATACTAACATGTCATATTAACCTAGAAAATTATTTTAATTCATAAAAAGTCTAAAATTACATTTATTTGGGTATTTATAACATCAATTATGTTAATATTTCATTAATAAGGTAATTACTGCATCATCATTGTGTCATAAATAAATACAATTATTTAATGTATAAAAATTATAAATAAACTACCATTATGTAGGAAATATTTTTATATTTATAATGAATATTTATAGTCGAATTTATCTTATGTATAACCCTATATTAAATAAGTTTTAGTTATTAAACTTTGATTTTAATTATTTTAATTATTCTTTAAATAAAATAATAATAAATTTCCTAATCTAATCCAAGTGGGCCTAAAGGGTAATATTTTATTACTAAAGTTTTTTTTAGTCTAATTACACTTATCCAATAGAATTAGGACATGTGTTAGCATAATAATAATATCATTATTACCCTTAATTACCCTATTTACTTTTATCCATGGTAAATAATAGTAAAAAGATACTATTCACCAAAAAAATATTTTTATCTTATTGAACCAAGTTTTAGTCCTTGATATTAACCATATCTCTTGGATTTTTGAAATTTCACTCAGAGAAGTGGTATAATTAAGTTTTATGTAAATTTTCAAATTCTCCTAGGAGGTGGGTAAAAGCTGGTGAATAGTTCAATTAAATTTTCATATATCAAAAATTATTATAATATGGATCAAATGAATTACATTGAACATTTATCGGTATTATGTATCAATTTTGACCTAAAATAAATTTAAATAAAATAAATAATTATTTAAATAAAATGACGGTTTTTAAATCGTAACCCAGTGTTTTCACTATTCATCAAAAATTGAATGTTTTCAGAAAAATGCCAAAAATTCACCCTACGCTAATTTCGATATTTTCAATCCAAAAATGGAGTCCATTTCGAAAGATAAAATTTATAAAATTTCAAAAAGTGGGTATTACTATTCATAACGGCTAGTTTATATAATATTTTAATAACATATCTTTGTTTAGTGAAACTCGGTATTGCGTACAACAAACATTATCATGGAAGGTTGAGATTGCGTGTAATTCAAGCCAAATCAAGGATGTGTGTAGTGAAATATTCTTTTGGTGTAGCATAAAACAAAAGACATCAATGAAATTAAAACGAATATTTTTCATAAAATCTCGGGGTGTTACATTTTACCCCCTTAAAATGAATTTATCCCTCGAAATTCATCGGGGTAATAAATGGTTTACTACTAGAAAGTATATTTAATAGAAACCCTCATCGTAAAAAGGAATACCAAAACTTATCTTTAAAAACCAAATTATGAAACGTAACGGTTACCCAAATTAACTAATCAATGGGTTTCCACATAGGAGAACATAGGTGAAAATATGGATATGGAAGAGAAATCTGACCATAATGTTCTGATGGTGAGTGGTGGAGAACATGGCTATGAAAAAGCCAAAAATCACAAATCCATAAACTTGTGATGATCCAAGGTACCATCTTATTCATCAGATATAAGGGCACAAGGATGGAATTTTTGTTTTTTAAGATCATTTCCCTAAAGTTGAAGAATTTGAATTAGAAGAAATACTTACTTTATTTCGGTATAATCTCACCGTTGTTAGTGCCTTGAACAATTTACACTTCATATCTTAAAGAAATGAAGTTCAATTTTTTATTCATGAGGTGTTAGCAGATCATGAGATAGAATGATGGGTCATTCCATATGTCTCAATCAAAAGGTTAACAAAAGTTATCAAATATACATAAGTCCATCTATGGTGAGGTTAATCGCATATGATTCAAAAAATTGACTTATACTTCATCTATCATACTGATTAATATAATAAAACTAGTTTCTACTAACCAGAGACTTCTTGTAGGCTAGTGTTAGGGGATAAAGGCCTGTCGCACTTCAGTTGTGGGTTCCATTCCCACAACCTTGTTCGACGCGACGGGTTGTCAACCATCCTGCAGGTAGTCCATTTTTCTAAAACTACATTATAATAACATTCCTGCAATAAAATAGAAAAAAATAATATCTTATGTCTAACTTTATTCATTCCAATGTTTAGGCTTATACAATATACTTCGGTCCACGCTCATAGTATAAAGAAAACAATTACTAGAAAGGTCACATAACAAGCATGTGAATACCATCTTGTTGATTGCATTCCAAACATGTAAATACATTAATCATGTATTCTCTTGAACCATAGTGAAAACATGAATGATTTCACAAGGTAACTCATTCCATATACAAAAATCCCAAAAATAATATATACTCAAACAATGATATCACATTTTCCTTATATTAGTCATGAGCTCATTAAAACTATCAAACATTTAATTATCTCCTTATCCCTTCTTTATGCACATATCATATGCTTTCCAAAATATTAGAATAACTTTTCATGGTTACCAGTACCATATAATTATCAAAAACCACAATAAACCATTACATAGATATTCCAATGTTCCAAAATACTATAAATGAGATTCCACAACATTATTTTGGAATCCCTTTACATAAACATATAATCATTCCACCACATCGTCTTCATACTCAACATCACTAACAGTGATCGCATGTGAATTCCCTTTGTCTATTACCTTAATAGGATTCTCACTTTGATCATAATTAACCCTTGGATTAGGGCATTGATTAGAATAATGCCCCATTTCCTTGCACTTGAAGCATTGAAGTGTTGGTTGTGCGTTCTCTACAGTCTTTTCTTTATTCAAATCATTAGAAACCCTTTTTCCATTACTTAGACACTCAACTACTCGATGACCTTATTTTCCACACCTAAAACATTTTCTAGTCCCTTTAAGACAATCTCCACCATTCTTCATTCCACACTTTGATCATAAATAAACATTTATCTTCTTTTCACCATTATTATGAGATTTCTCCTTGATCTCCATCTTTCGTTTCTTGTCAAAACCATGAGATGGATATGTAACACCAACTTACATTTCTAACTTGATAGCACAACGTACAATTTCATCATATCTACTGAAGTATATTATAGATAATTCCCTTCTAAGTCTTGGTTTTAAGCCACTGAAGAATCGATCAACTTTACTTTCAGGTTGGATGATAAAGCCAGATTCATACCTTTCAAGACTTGAAAAATTCACTTCATATATACCAGTAGATTCATCATCATTTTTCTTAATCTCAAGGAAATCCTTTTCCATCTTTGTTCGAATAATACGAGGGAAGTACTTTCTGAAAAATAAGTTCTAGAATTCATCACATTTCATGGATTCAATTTCATATCAGGGCCTCATATTCTTAATTAGAGTACACCATTGACCTACTTCACCTCTTAAATGGTAAATAGAAAGAATAAATTTTTCATGTCCCGAACAACGAAGTATGGAAAATATCTTTTCAATGGTACTTATCCATTTTTTAGCAACAAGTGGATCAGAAGGCCCACTGAAAGAAAGTGGACGTTGCCTCATGAAGGAATCAATAGAATATTGTTCCCTTATCTTCTCATTTGGAAGTCCAGAATGATTCAGAGCTTGTGTAAGTATAGCAATAAGATTTTTCACTCCGTCTCCCATAATGTCGGTTTGTTCAGGAGGACAATCCTTGCATCTTCCATTACATTGATAAACATGATTCCTTCGGGTTCCAGCCATCGTCTAAAACCCAAAAAGAATAGTGTGAGAGGAAAAAATAAATCTAAGGAAAACAAAAAAAATAAGGGGGGATTACCATTAATATCTAACATCTTAGGTATATTTCTAAGAACGTTACTGTAATTCTTGGACTATAACCTATAAGTATACTTATCCTTAGGGGCATCCCAAGACATACCTTAAATATATATCTAGGAATCTCACTAAAGTTCTCGAATCCTGGTTTCCAAATGTTTACTAAATCATTAATCTGATACCAACTATAGATACCCAAAGCTTGATGTACATGGAAATAACATTACATTTGCGGAATACGTAATACATAACAAAAACAGATACCAAAGTACCGTAATAGTTTAGTTTCTTTGGAAACTCGGAATATAATCTTCTAATCTTGGTGAAATATCTTCAACATCTCCTATAAAGATCTTTCCCTTTTTTTTATTACCTAAAAAATATCTTTAAATCATGGGGAAAAGAAAACATAAAAAAGAGTGAGCTCAAATGCCCAGTAAGGGTAAACATAGGGAACATAAAACAATCTATAAACATTTGAATGAAAAAACTTGAACATAAAATCTAAACATAAAAATATTGAGCAAAGACATGAATCTTGGAAGTACGTTAGGCATATATCATAAGGGAACAACAATCATGATAAAATAGCATGGGAATAAAACATGTCATTGTGGAAAACCATTAAGAACATTATATGATTTCCATAGTAGCCAAGGCATTACTTACAAGACCACATTAGTGGACAAAGTCCCTTTCTGAATCGAGTTCACTCCTCGTTTCAGTCCTATAACACTAAACCAGATTAAATTATTATTCCATCCATGTCTATCTCATGAGATATAAATCTTTACCCAATGCATTGGAGGGAGATAAAGGTCCCACTAATCTCATAATGAAATCATTCTTACTTGTTCCACAAAATAAACTTAAAACATTCATCATAACCCAAAGAATAAAATGGGTTACATAAACATCATCACATCATAACATAATCCATATAAAACAAATAGATATAATTTCATCTTAAGAGAAGTAAAACCATGTAAATAGTATAGACATTATACATATATGAAATAATGTCATCATAGTTGGTAAATGTTTTTATAAAACACTTGAATTGAATTCTTGAGGAAAATATCCTTTCTTTTTAAAAATAATTTTCTTTTCAAAAAATGCCATGAAATATTAAAAGAAATGTATTTTGTTGAAAATAGTCATAAAATATTGTAGAGGAAACTTCGTTGAAATAATTATTTATGAAACCGTAAAAATCCATTCACGCAGTATAAGTTAAAATTAACATTCTTCTAATACTTTTGTCGGAAACGTCAAAACGTTCTCGTATGGTAAACAAACGAAAGATTCCTTCCATAACACAAAGTAGAAGTCAAAGAGGGGTAAAAATGACATTAAACATACATGGAAGAATATTAAACACTTTATGAAAAACATTTTATGGGCATGGATAAAAAATATAACACCAGTAAATATTTACGTATAAACAATCTCGGATAAAAACGAGATTTGCAAAATTATCCCTTACCTTATGTCTGACATGCTTCTTATGTATCCGGAACTCCTTCATAATGATTTAAATAATGTTATTGACTTATTACAGAATCATATTCATTGTTATGATATCATATATGGTTCAATTATGACTTTATAATACCCGTTCTTTTATAAATTCCATGTTAAAACAGCGTTTTGGGTAAAATCGTTTCATTTATAGTACGTGTTTCGATTTGTTGTTGTTGATATAATTATTACTTATATCATGATTTAATTACTTCCAGAATGTATATCATGATTTATATATCATATATATATACAGTACAAATATATATATATATATATATAATAGACAGATAAATGAAATGAAATACACCATTCATGGAGACGGTAGGCCATACGTACGCATGAACGTTATTTTTTGTTTCCTTATTGAATTAAATGGAATTAAGTAGATGATATAAATACATACATATATAAATCTAGAATCATTATTATTTCATATATTTCATGATTATTTATTATATATACATTATAATCATTTTGAATTGTTAACATGGAAAATGAATCTCATCACGTCGGGGATATGGTAATCTGTACGTACACATTAGCGATGATATCATTCCCATATTAATTGAATGGAATTAGAGGGGATGATATAATATCTTAGAATCAGTATGATGTTATAATAAACATATATAATTATTCTTTACACCATTATACCCATCCATGTAAGGTGGTGGTGGAAAAACTGATTACACAACGGCTTGGAGACGGTATTCCGTACGTACGTATGCACGGTGATTTTGTTTTCCGTAGGATATAAAGAAGGTGAAATAGGGTTGTTTAATATTTATAATAACATATCTGTATATTAGAGATACTTATGTTTTTAATTTATAATGAAACAACTAAATAATAATATGATTTAGAATAAAGAAAACTTGAAAGAATCGGTAGAAGAGATTACCACTTCTTCGACGTACCTCCTTTGAAATTCTTCTTAGGGAACTAGAGTTGGTCTTTTGAGAAGACCAGAACCTATATGATATAACTAGATAGATTTATAAGAGTAATTTTCAGGGGTTGTCGGCGTTTCAAGGATCATAATGGAGTGAAGAGAAGAGGGAAGGGGTGCCCTTTTTATAAGGGATGAGAGGGGCACCTTAGAAAAACTGAAAATATTATTTTATAATAAAGTCATATTCGGTTTTTAATAGCACAAAATTAATTTATTTCTAAGATAAGGCTGTGATGGGTCTATATAATCTCAACCAATAGGTTTTAGACAAGTATAGGTTACTATTTTATCCTTATCATTTAGATTTAACTCTAAGTTAAATAATTTAACTTTTACCGTGTCTTTTTGTTTTCTTACACTACATGGTTAATAAACTTACTATAAAAATCCAAAAGAACCCCAAGTGGTTCATTATTAATATATATATCCTTATCTAATCCATTTGGATGAACCTTAGATTTTTAAGAATAAAACAACACTTAATAATATAACATTTGTTTTAAAAACTATTTTTTGACTATTTTGACACTATTTGGTACCTGATTTTTGTGAAAATACTAACATAATTATTAGTCAAAATAAAGTAACATAAATCAATACTAACATGTAATATTAACCTATAAAATTAGTTAAATTCATAAAAAGTGTAAAATTACACTTATTTTGGTATTTATAACATCAATTATGTTAATATTTCATTAATAAGGTAATTACTGCATCGTCATTGTGTCATAAATAAATAAACTTATTTAATGTCTAAAAATTATAAATAAACTACAATTATTTAGGAAATATTTTTATCTTTCTAATGAATATTTATAGTCGAATATATCTTATGTATAACCCTATATTTAAAATGATTTAGTTATTAAACTTTGATTTTAACTATTTTAATTCTTCTTTAAATAAAAAAATAATAAATGTCCTAATCTAATCCAAGTGGGCCTAAAGGGTAATATTTTATTTCTAAGGTTTTTTTGGTCTAATTACACTTATCAAATAGAATTAGGACATGTTTTAGGGTAATAATAATATCATTTTTACCCTTAATTACCCTATTTACTTTTAACCGTGGTAAATAAAAGTTAAAAGTTACTATTCACAGAAACATATTTTTATCTTATTGAACCACATTTTACTCCTTCATATTAACCGTGTCTCTCGGATTTTTGAAATTCCTCTCACATAAGTGGTAAAATTAAGTTTAGTGTAAATTTTCAAATTCTCATAGGAGGTGGGTAAAAGCCGGTCAAAGTTCAATAAAATTTTAATATATCTAAAATTATTATATAATGGCTCAAATGAATTTAATTGAACTTATATAAGTATTATGTATCAATTGTGACCTAAAATAAATTTAAATAAAACAACTAATTATTTAAATAAAATGTTGGTTTTTAAATCGTAACCTATTGTTTTCACTATTCATCAAAAAATTGAAAGTTCTCAGAAAAATACCAAAAATTCACCCTAGGCTAATATCAATATTCGAAATCCAAAAATGGAGTCCATTTTGAATGATAAAATTTATAAAATTTCAAACAGTGGTTATTACTATTCATGATGACTAGTTTATATAATATTTTAATAACATATCATTGTTTAGTGAACTCGGTATTGCGTACAACACATGCTATCGAGGAAGGTCGCGATTGCGTGTAATGCAAGACAAGTCAGGGATACATGTAGTGCAAGATCCTTTTGGTGTAGCGTACAACACAAGACATCAATGAAATTAAAAAGAATATTTTTCATAAAATCTCGGGGTGTTACAGAAACACCCTAGAACTTACCTGAAGGGAATGTGAGTTTGTTATAAGTGTGGAGAAAAAAGACACAAAGTACGTGAATGCAAGGTTATGAAATAGATTTCAAATGTACAATGCTTCATCTACAAGGATTTGGGACACTACACAAACAAATGTACAAATCAACAGAGTGTGCCCCAAATGATGCTATTGGATAATAATCAAGTTATTATACTACCACAGATGAGGAGGGATGATTATATTTCATATATTTTTGTTAATGAATTATGCCATTTGAGTGTTGTATCAATGATTTACTGGTTATAATAATTAGGGAGTATATAAGTATTGTACTATAGTACTATTTCATTAAGGACTTGATATTGTGAGGAACCAAGAAAAGTTACTCAATAGCAGGTTAAATGTTTCGAAAATATATAGTTGAGAGAAAGATAAACAATAATATGGTTCTGATACTGAGTTAGTGATTTTGGAATAATACATGATTGAATTGAATAAATTATATTGGGTATTATTGAATAATATGAATCTGATTAACGATTTTTATATTCCATCATTGTTGGAGTTTACAACATTTTTCGATAGAAGGAGTATATACAGTATTCTATAAGGAATAATTGATCATGAATGTAATCAATAAGGTTTTATGGTAATTCAAGATGTTGTAGTGTTTTAAAAGAATATATGATGAAGGTGTTCACATGTTATTATGATGAAATAAAATCTTCATTGTGTTTACCTTCCCTATAAATTTTGGACTTCGAGTTTGGACAGAAGCATTTTGGATAATTATAGTTTGATATTATTTTTGGATTTCCATAAAACGACAACCTGGAGGTCGGTCTGCAACCCATTGCGTCCGACAAGGCCATGAGACTTGAACCAGCAACCTAAGGGCGACAATGGTGTATCACCTACCACCAACCCACGTGATGTCCTAGATTGAATAATGTAGTTTTTTTTAAAGGTCTAGTAGATGAATTATAAATTCATTTTTTTGGAACCCTTTACGAATAGGATAAATATAATATTTTTTTAAAGTTCTATTATCTTTTAGAGTGAAAGATGAGTTTGTGGGAGAAATGAGTTAAAGGATGGAACTCTACTTGTCATGTATATATTTTTCATCTTCACTTATTCTATGAAGAAATTAATTTGTAATGATTAGTGAATGGATCTTAAAACCTAAAATATGTTATCCTAATACCTTATGTTTTATTGAACTGATAATAGTTTAAATCATCATATATTGATGAATTTAAGGCCCTCAATTTTACACTTGTTTGTGATTGATGACTTCCATCACTACCTATAAATATTTACATTTTCAGTTCAATTATATGTCTATAATTTCTACCAATGTTCTCCTAATTGAGATCATAATTTGGTCTTGACCCTTTCATTTCCCTTTTCCTCATATTAAGACTAAATTTTATAAACGTAATTTTTGATGTGGGTTTTCCAAAAGGTATTTTAAATTTTCAACCTTTTATTTTAGAAGAACAATTTAAATTGTGAGAATGTAATTTATTGATGGAGATCAGAATTTAACACCCCAATATTTCATAGTTAGTTATTTATTCAAATTAATTCAATAACGTGCACGGCACACAACACTAGGATCGAGCGCACCACAAGATTACCAAACTAGCCAATCAAAAGCGGTTATGAATAGTATTAATTGAATATTGAACTATATATAATATTTATAATTTTAGAATCCATATTATGAGTTTTTTATACATAATTTAAGACCAGATTCATTTTTTCAGATAAAAGACGTATTTATCTAAAAAAATCCACTTTTACCACTTTTTAATGATGAAACATTTTTAAATCAAATATTTGGATCTTTTATATATTCTATTTGACAAAACAAACTTCTTATTTATAATTGGAACATATGAATTTAGTTTCAATGAATTAATTGTGCTCTTCTAATAAATTTCATATTTGGGTGAATAGTAAAAAATACTATATTTCAACTGAAAACAATTGTTGGTAATCAAAATAATTTATAGTGTCAAATTATAAATTTTAATGGTTTGGATGTATAAATAGATTATACTTTTACAATTTAATCCAATTATGGACATTGTAAGTAATTTCACATTGAAATTGGACATAAACAAGTGTCAATATTTTGATAGATATTGTTTCTTAAAAATACGCCTTTTGGTTTTGACAACGAGAATTAATTAATTAATGCAACTTCTATGTTTTGAATTTGGTAAAATAGACTTCATTTTTTAATTCTCAATATCAAAATTATCTTAGGATAAATTATTGGTATTTCTATGAAAACATTCATTTTTTAATGATGAGTGAAAAATACTAAAATTTAACTAAAAACAACTATTTTTAATAAAAATATTTTTTAGTGATAAATTATACTATTTAGTGGTTTTAAAGTATAATTATATTATATTTTAACAATTTAATACAATTTTGGTCATTAGAAGTAATTTCACATTTAAACATAACAAAAGAAAGTGTTAATCTTTTGATAGTTATTATTTCATAAAAACACGCTATTTGATTTGACAACAGGAATTAATTTTAAATTAATTTATTCCACTTATGTATTTTGAATTTAGAAAAATGCATTCAGTATTTAGAATCAGAAGCTCCTAATTATGTAAATAGGTACCTTTTATTTTTATACATTTGGAATAATTACTTCGGTAAATATTTTATTTACCATGGTTAAAGGGTAAATCCAGTAAATAAGGGTAAAATAATAATATTATAAAAATATAAAATTTCTATAAAACGTTTCCTAACCCAATTAGTTGATACATTCCTGACCATAGAAATATTTGGGTCGATTTTAGGACCCCAGGTAGCCAATTATAAGTGATAATGACCCTTTATATAAATAAAGTTAATGTAAATACAAAAATGACAAAAGCATATATCTTTTAGCAAATATTTTTTTACATTGGGTTATAAATGTTATATTTTCGACTATAAATATTCATTATAAATCTAAAAATATTTCCTACATAATTTAGTTTTGTTTATAATTTTTAGGCATTGAATAATTAAATTTATTTATCACACAATAATGATGCAGTATTTTCCTTATTAATGAAAAAATCAAATAACTTGTATTATAAATGTTAAAATAAATATATTTTGAAAGATCGTATGATATCAAAAAATTTTATTGTTTAATATGAAATATTATGATTAAATAAATGGATTTTTTTCGAATTAATAATGTTGTTATGACTTTAACAAAAATGAATTATTAAATAGTGTCAAAATTGACATAAATGAGATTTTTAAAACAAATATTATATTATTAATTGATATTATATTCCTACAAATATATGGTTCTGCCAAAGGACTTATATAATTATAATTGTATCATTAATGGACCACTTGGTGGTCTCTTGGAAGTATATCGTATGTTTATTAACAATATAATATAAAAATATAAAGAGACATGGTAAATGTCAAAATAATTAACTACGAGTTAAAACTAAAAGATAAGGTTAATAAAGTGATCAAAACCTGTCCAAAACATATTGGTTGAGTTTTTATCGACCCATACCCACCTTATCCTGGAAATAAATCATTTTTGATCCACTAAAAAGAGAATATGAATTTATTATAAAATAATATTTCTATCTTTTCCTAATGTTCCCCTCAGCCCTCTTATAAAAGGGAACTCCCCCTTCTCTCTAATTTACACTTTCATAGCAATTTGACTTGGCCAACCCCTGCCCAAATATCCTCCCAAAATCCCTCACTTCAACCTAGAGGCCTTAGTTTGATCTGAAAGCCATCCTATGGAGCCATTTCGATCAAATCAAATGGAATAACCTGACGAAGAGGTTATAATTTCACCACCCTCTTTCAAGTTTCTTTATTCTTACACTTGTTCTTCCTTTATTATTTCCATTCTAAAATAATAACTCCAGTATCATATATATACTATGATGATATTATAGATATGTTACAACCATATTCATTATTCTACCCATCCTTTGAATGACACGTCACCATACGTGCGTACGTACAGCTTACCATCTCCATGTCGTGGTGTAATTGTTATTCAAAACTTATTATTTGGATTGGTATGATAATGATGTGTAAATGATTTAAATAATAAATATAACATGATAATGATTCTTTATATATGATATAACATCCAATTATATATTATTTTAATATCAAAAGAATGATATTGTCACTCATGCGTACGTACAGACTACTGTCTCCACAAACGTGATGATATTCATTTCCCATCATATCCATTTATGTTTAATTCCCATTTGTTGATTAAAAATAATGTTTAAGGACTTTATATAATTCTGGATATTAAGAAGATACAAAATATCCTTAAATAACATAGCTTATTTAACAAATCATATAAAATAAAACGAGTAAGTTAACACCCAAACCGATGATAATACTAATATATTATAAACAATTCAATGTTAAAAGATCATATATGATATCATATTAATGTATAATTTAATAACAGTTATTTCACCATTTTAAATGAGGTTAATCTACCCTCGACCAAGGAAAAGTAAAATCTAAGGTTTAATTCTACAATCTCTTCATTATCCGAGGTTGTTTATACGTAATTATCTACTGGGACATCTTTATCATCCACATCCATGTTTCTTAAAAATGTATTTCAAAACATTTTTAATATTTACTAGAAAATGGTATAAAGTCAGTTATACCCATATTTGTTTTTATATGAATCTTTCTGACATTTTCCAAACAAGGTACTTTTTGACCTTTTCAACAAATTTAAGGTAAGAATGTTTTTTAACTTATACTGCGGGTGCATATATTTTCCACCATTATAACATCATCAAAGCTTCCCTTTCAAGATTATAAGAATATTTTCAAAATAAATTTTTTCTTTATAATTATGTGACTCTTAAATGATTTCAAAATAGAAAGATATATTTCTTTAAAAAGGGTTTTTATTTCATCTATGTCAACATCCTTTGATAGATTTTATGTTTATTTGAAATTGATTTATTATGATACAAAACATCCATATTGTAATGATGTTGTTGTGATATGTTTGACTATGGATGTGATATATTTATACCCTTCATGTTTTATGGTTAAAGTATTGACATTTCGTATGCTAGTTTTAATATGAATGTTTATGATATGATTAAACTTTTTCATATGAGGAATGTATTGGATGTAGTAAGTGATTGGTGGAGCCTGTTATAGCTTATCGATGCATCGGTAGGTCTAATTAGTCAACTAGATGTGGAATTGGCCATGTCCCATTCCCAATTTTGATATATGGTTTTGGCCGATGCCTCAATCATTTTTAGACTTCTTGGATGAGTCCTTGACAAAATGTTTTAGAATGTCCGACATTATAAATTTCTTCATTATGAAAATAATATTGATGGTTCATGTGGTCATTCGACTGGTAGAATACAAATGATTATGTTTTTTATGGCATTATTAACTCATGTCATATTCATTCCATAAAATTATTCATGTTTATTATTGGTAAATGCATGTGGTTTCCATTATTCACCATTAATAATATTTATGTTTTCTTGCACTGTATTTCTTAACCTTACTGTGAGTTTGAGCTCACCCCTTTCTAATGTTTCATTTTCCCATGATATGAAGAAGTTAGTTTTGAGTGACTTTCAGGAATTATTTAGGAGGCTTGGATGTTTCCAATGGAATAAAGTCGTGTTGTATTTCATTTCAAGTTGTAAAGCTGAACATATGTATGAATCTTGTTTCCAAGGCTACTAAACTAATTGGTCTTTCAAGACTTGATCTATTGTGATCATTCCAATGTTATGTAATAATTCACCGACTCTAGGTCACTGGGGTCGGGGCGTTACAAATGATCTTATAATAATGGATATAATATTTTCATATATATATTGGAATGAAATTCTATCTGGACGAATGTTGTGGTTATCTTTCTTGGTATAGTTCACAAAATGGTGGTTCTAGTGGAGTGAGTATGCCTATGTGACTCTACCATATTCATGGTTATTTAATGTTCATGTAATTACCTATATAGTGTTTTTTAATATATAATGGAATGAACTTTTACTTAACCATGTTGGTGACTATATTTTTCTTTGGAACATCTCATATTTTAAAATGAATGTGTGTACTCATAAACCTAGATGAGTTGATATTTTCATTGTATAAGTCTTCATATATATACATAGTGAGTATCAGTAATTGGGTATGTTGATAGTGTTGGAATGAAATGACCTCGTGGTTATAAGACCCTCAATATGGAGTTTAGAACATAGTATGTCATGTTTTTTTGGGATGATAGATTGGATGATGCCCCATGAGCAGTGGCATATGATGTGACAAGATCTTTGGCCCAGGTGGGAGACCTGGAGACCATGAGGTGTGACTTATTATTTAGGGATTTGGTACTTTTATGATGGTAGAGTGAAACCATATAGAGGGGTTGGCCCATGTTTTTGGGTTCCCTTGAGTCATGAGGCATGGTCCCATACTACCATATTTCATCGATGCATAATAAGTTCTATGAAGTCTTTTCCTAGGAATTATGATATCATTAGTTCATGAGTATAAAACATGGCTGGTTTTTATCGAGAAATGTTTCCAAGGGTAGGTAGATTGGAGTGATTAAACCTACTATATGGGGATTTATTTTCATATGTGATTTGAATGTGGGTAGGGGTTTTTTTGTTTCAGTACGACACTGAGTGGCAGATAAGCATGTTGATTAGTTTGACATGCATTAGAGGAAGTATGAAAACATTCCGTTTTGGAATGAAAACATGTATTAGGTGATCATGAGGTAAATCATGACACGTGATAGGTTCCTAAATTAGAAGTGGATTTCTAAGGGTGCCCATAGATTGATGAGACTAGAATTTCTGAGTAACATGGTTTGTATATAGGTTCATGGTATGAATTATGACAGTGGGTGACTCACATAAACAAGGATTCTGTTTTTTTTTTCTTGTGCGGTTATAGAGAGTAAGAATATTATTTTTCATGTGAGATAGAGGTAACATAAGATATCACATGTGGACCCTATTTTATTTTTATAAGGGTCATAACCATGAGTGAGCCGATGGATGGTCGGTCTTAGTTGTTTTCTTATGGGCCATGTTACATGAGAACATTTTTAGAATGGACTAGGAGGGGAAGATCACTGAGGGTGATGATGGAACATGATAAGGTTTAATAGAATTATATGGATGATGATTTTATAAGCTAGTAATGGGTTTCATTTGATGAATCATGGGTTGTAACGTTTGAGAATTCAGTGTTGAGAAGTGATTATAAGGAAGACCATATAGAGAGAATGTTGATATTAGTCACAGTGATATGAACCTCATATGAGAGGTATCATGGTAAAGAGAGACTACTCATTATATGGACGTTTAGCTCTTGGGAAGTCGGTGAGTTATGAGACCAAATTAATCAGATTCCAAGGAGATTACTAGATGTGAATCATCATGTGACATCAATGGAGTCTGAGTGTTGTCTTCTAAAATGGGGAAATTTTTAAATTGTCTAATCAATATGGGATTTTGAATGAAACTATTATCACATTTTTAGAATAAAAGTGCAATATATGGATCAATAACTCCATTATAGACTCACATCATATGACAGGTTGAGACTTCAGTGGGTGTATCAATAAAATTAATGGGTACCTATTCTATTTAGGGATCCATAATCAGTTAGATGGATAGAACATCGTCATTATAGAATGATAAAATTCAAGAATATTCTACCAATGGATTATTATTAGGGTTTTTACTTGAAATTGAATATGGTGAGGTGGAAACTACATAGGATTCACCATTTTGGAAGTTGAAATAATGTTTCAGGCTTTAGCCAAAGCGTTTTAAGGAATATTCATCATATTAATGTTGTGGATAAAAAATGGTGGAATATATGTTCTGAATTATAATTTGAAAAAGAAAATTGGTAATTATGTTTGAATGGTGTTCACATGTATGTTTAGCTATGATTAGTTGGAGAATCATGCTGAGCTGTTTGGTGAACCTCTGAGGTCATGTTTAAATAAGGCATCTCGATGGCGGGGAGTGCTGACTTATCGAAATTGGCCTCGGTAAGATAGTGATTATGATTTATAGAACTATATACTGAATGATTATTTGGATAATGACTTGTGTTTTATATATTAGATGTTTTCTTGGGAGTGAATGTTTTTTATGATTAGTTAGAGAAATGTAACATGTCTCAATGGTTGACAACCTTTAGTTTGTCGTGGCATTTTGGAGGTGTCTGGATCATACAAGGATGGAACATGACCCATTGTAAGGATTTGATGACCCGAGTAGGTCATGACCAATAATATAATGTTCAAATATACTTCATGGGAATTATAATTTCTATACTAGAGAGACTATAAAACATCATTTGTATCGACTGGTTGTATAATCTTGTTAAAAATATGAATTTTGAATTGGTGTATGGGAAGAATTTTGAATAAGGAATTAAAAAAAATTTGAGATTATTAGTTCCATAAGAGGAATATTTCTTATAGTTTTATAATTTTTCAAGGGAGTTATATGGATTATATGAGAACTGGGGGAATCCAAAGATATAATAATAAATGAAAACTAATCTGGAAACATTCAAAATGGGAGGTGAAAAAGGGAGAGGAAGAATAGAGAATGAGAAGGGTCTCACCATGAATTTACATGGAAAGAAATAAATAAAAATCATCTCCAATGGAAATAAAAATAATAAGAAATGTGATGCATATCCTTCTATCCTCACTAGTTTTTTCCTCAGATAAATGATGAAAAGGAGAAGATGGACTAAAAATCAGGCCTGGGAAAACAAACCATTCATAATTTTAATGAAATTTTGGGCTTCCAAATGGTTTTTCCACGTGGTCATCCAAACAAATCTCATATTTTATATCTCAAACAATCTTATTTCGGGTCCCATCATATGGTATGGCTATATTGTTTACTAAACATTCCACATACTGTGCATCTCCATCTATGAATTTTTTTCCTAGTGAATGATTTTTCTTGTACAATAATTTTAAACCATGTGTAGGATATTTGTGTTAACTATAATGTAAAACCATCCATACTATTTCACCTAACCATTAGTTAACCATACGGAAGGAGAAAAACACTTCTATTAATCTTAACATCCACCCAATGATCTTAATTCTCACCCAATCCCCCAAAACACCACCCATAACTTCATCCATGTTTAAAAAAATATCCTTGGTACTATCCAACTCTCATAATTCCTATTTGAAAATGACTTATCAAATTTTCCACTATTCTAGGATAATAATTCATATTCCCTATGAATTTCGAAACTCATAATGATGTAATTAATTATAAAATCCATATAATACCACTTATCATACTCATGAAGTATCAGTTCCCATTAGCTAATAACAATGAAAAAAAGGATCATAAATTCATAAATAACTCATCATGTCATATCCTATATTTCCAATCGTGATTTTTCAACACAACTTCAAAAACTATAGTTCAATATTCAATAGAGGCTTAGTTAACCTCTCACCACCATATAAAATACTAATATTGAAATCAAACACACCCATATATCCTAATACATCAAATAATCATCATTCAATCATTCTGAGGATTATGGTTCTCCAATTCATAAGACTCACCTGGTAAAGGCCAATAATAATACATGATGCTCTCCACCAAATGAATCACATATTGGGACACACTTTTAATGGTCCAATGATATTCATTATGTAGTTTCCATATTATCACATCAAATATCATGAAAGAACACTGATCTATCCTCCTTTTCCAACTAATCCAAAAAACTCTCATCCTTTTTCATAAACATGTCATCCAATTTCTCAATCATGATTTCTGTATCTCCATAGGAATACAAACAACATATATAAGAAATAGTAATGTTCAAACCCAAAACTCAGAGTAATTGTATTATTGGAACCTCAATAAACCAAACCATTTGCTATTATATCACATGATCACAAATAAAACTATTATCCAACTCACTCTTGGATCACAGCCAAATCAAATAAATAATTAATCCAATATTATAAATCCATAAGACAATACATTCATGTAGAAAAAATGATATTTCTATAGGAACCATATAAAAATGGATCCATCTACACACTAACAATATATTTCCTTATCAGCCATCCAACAATAGATCTCAAAGAATCCATGATCTTATGAACATGATAGTCATGTACTAGTGATCTATTCGATGATCTCCAATTTAGGGGACTCCTCGTCATTATTCATCCGAACTAAAATACCAATATCTGTATCACACATTGTTTCAATTTCCATACATAATGAATGGGAATGATTATCCTTCTCATTCCGAGTTCTAATAAAAAATATTTATCACTACCCATTCCCAACATAATAGTAATTTAAATCATAGAATACAATAAATTGATATTAATAATTCGGTCCAATTATAATATAAATACTGGTGTTCTATATGATATTTGTCTTCCCTTAAACCTCTTCTTGGGTGATATACCAAAAAATTTTCATATCATGTGTGTGTCTCTCCACCATATCCATGATCACCTGTCCTTTTAAAACCATATAAAATCCAACATAATTGTCACTATCATATGTAGAGGTAACACATCTCATTCTCATCTAAAACCCAATTCATCTATTCTATTAATTTACTCATTAAAAACACTATCCTTAGTCTTCACATGGTTAGTCCCCAATTCGAAACCCAAAAAAAGAAACAATATATACCCAATGTGCAACAAGCCTCATGTAAAATTGATTTTCCAAAAAATACATTAATCTCTCAATATCCTTCCGCAATGGTAGTTTTATCCACCAATAACACACTCACATGTTCTTTTTTCCATACAACCTGATCTAATCCAAACCCAATGGTTGTACACACTCATACTACATGATTGAAAATATGAAATAACACTCCCTTGATCCATAACATGTCAATATAACCTCAAATTCTTAACCCACTGATAAAGATCCCTACACATTTCATCCTTAACTAGACTTATGTACTTTATTGCATCGCTTATAATAAACACGAGTCTCCTCGATCATGATAAGAGTAATCCCATGATTACACATTTCTCATGAATTGTCAAGAAACTAGATGATTATACTAATTCATTATCCATCCAGTATCTAATAAACTAGGATCATTATCTGCAACCTCATCACATTACACACCATAAATAAATTGGTCTAGGTATCCTTCTGATCCTTCCCCATAAAAACAAATCATAATACCAAAATAACTCTTAGTGATTTACAACATTAAATCCCAAGGAATATCCATGTATATAATATTTATTTTATTGCACTTCTCATGCATCAAAACCAATGAAAAAAATGTATCCATTCTTCCCATATGAATGGTAACTAACTAGTTTAGGCTAACCAATCTCTTAGGTTACCCTCACATATCATAACTAATATCCTTTAAAACTAAGTAGTTTGGGCTAACCAATCTTTTAGGTACATTAAAATATCTTAACTAATCTTCTAGAAAAGTAAAAATCATCATGATACCTAATAATAAAACCCAAATCACTAATATTTTGAGTTGAAAATGAAATCAAGTGAACTCTTCAACCTATCCCATAAACCATGTATCACATAGGCCACAAATAATAGGGATCCACCCCCACTTCTATGAAAAACATCACATGACACCTCACGTCAGAAAAAAACCCACTATAGGGTTCACACATATCCATATTGGACATCACATGTAAAATCACTATCTCTCATTGGGAACCTATCCTCATTAGGGAATACACATATTAGAATAACACTTGAGGAAGATGTTATATCCAAGTGTATATAGAAACCTCACTTTAAGATGATTCATATTAATTAATATCATATTAAAATGGCTTGGTTATTTAAATTATATCTAATAAGCTATATGATGAAAACACCATATGGGTTGTTTTCGATACTTTATGTTACAAAACCTACATCGAAATCATCCACATGTGATTCATCAACAGGGAATATAATGAATTTTCTGACCAAATAATGATCAATACGTGTACCTTGTACATAGGGACTATATATTAATCATTAATGAATATATAACTATATCATTTATCTAACTTCTGAGGTCACAAACCCACCTAGGCCACCCTTTAACTGGGTCACCCCAAACCCATCACTTGATCCATCACGTGACAAGTATTGATGTGGGTTCCTAATCCCTATAGGAATGAATCCAGTGTATATGTTTCATGAAATGTACCCTGATAATGATTCTTATGGAATCATGCTTTATTATTTCATAACTTTTCATTACATTGTACAAATAGAGTATCTTTTAATGATTATTTTCTGGGATGTAAGGTACATAATACATGAAAAAATAAATAATTATTATAATACAATTGAAATTGATTCATTATAGGTTCATAACATATAAATTTATACTATATCACAAACTAGGAAGATACATCAAAGTAATGGATAATAATAAGGCCTAGTACTGGAATGTAAGGGACACAATTTACTTGTGATCTGAACTTAAGGAACATAATAATGTCATGATAAAAGTAAAAAAAGGAATATCATAATAAATAAATATGAATCATAAAATGTAAATGTGTGATTAAATTAAAAGGATAAATTCATAAGAATACCACCAATATTTTTCACTATTATGTCAGAAACAATACCAATGTTATTTATCATGGTATCGTAAAAAATTTCATCTTTAGAGATTTAATTCTTTACCCAATGCATTGTAACACTAACAAGGACAACCCTTAATATGAATTAATTAATTTCAGATATATATAACATAATAAAAAAATTTAAAAATAACATATATAGAATATAGGAAATGGGTTTTATATCAAAATCAGGGCGTTTTAAAAGATGTTCTTAAATACAAGATCATTATGTCATTATAAACCCATGAAAAAGTAAATAGAGTTTAATATTTCCTAATAATAGAAACAAATATATTATTTGAACATATATTTCAATACCCATTTAAAATACTGGGGTTTGCGTATTCACAGAAGAAAATAACATAATTTCATGAGAAAAAGAGAGAAATTTTAGGCAAAAATTTGCCAGCATAACGGGTATAAACATTGATAATGAAAATGGTAAAAAGAGAGGTGGAAATGGTATTAACATCATAAAATAATATTAAAATCTTATATTTATTGAGTAACATGATCAAAAGAATTTTATTGGGAAATTTGAAAGACATACCAAATAAAAAGGAAAGTTGAAAGGAAAAGAGAAATTGGGATTTCCCTTACATTAACGAGTAGTTCCTAAAACCTGAGGATTGGGACCACGAGGGGATTGAGGAAAATGTAGGAGGACTAGATGAAAATTAAAACTACTAGATACCTATGGAGGTTAAATTTTTTGTGAAATTAATTGAATAAATGGGTGGGTATTTTTTTTATAAAGAGTATGATTTTTTTTATTAATTTTATTGGACACCTCGGGAATGGTAAAATGAAAAACCATGGGATTTCCCAAGATATATTCACATGATATTGGAAAAATGAGAAAAAAAATTATCTTATTTTAATACAAAAGTGTTGACCAGAATTTTTTATTACTTATTACATAATTATGATATAATTATAATGTCATTAAACCAACCAAAAAACTCATACTGTATTTATATTATTCACAAAAAAAATAATGCATTTTATAAGATTCTAATAAACTCACCCTATCTTAATGTTAAAGTGAAAATTTCTAAAATGATATTTACATTTACTTAAAAATTATCTAAATATGATAATTTTGAGTTTTGAATATAAAAATCATTATTTATTAAAAATAAAAGCGTATTGAAAATGCATAGTAAAATTTCTAACACTTGAAAAAAATAAAATTATTTTTTCATTTATATTTAAATAAGAACTTTTTAATCAAAAAAATTATTAAAATAAAAAATATTCAAATTTACCTATTTTAATAAAATAATTATATCTTTTCTTAAAATTATAATTTCTGTTCCAAAAATCAATTTATCAAATTATTCATATTTTCTAAATAATGAAAAAAACTCTTACAACGAAAATGATGGAATAAAAATTTTATTAATATAAAAAATTAGACATTAATTAAATAAGACCATGATAAATATTCCCATATAACACCAATTTATGAATAGAGGGTAAGGCGTACTATGGTGATAGATTCATGGGACAGATCTGATAACATTTGCTGGGTGGTAATTACAACTGAAATCAACTTCTCTCAAAAGAAATTTTATTAAGGCTATACTTGTTGAATCTCTGCATTGGATTGGTCTGGAGTGAAGCCCAAATATTATTCCCCACACCAAATTTCTGAAACATGGGGTTCGTATGACACAAATCCAATTTTTGAGGCCATCGTTTATCTTTTCGGAATTAATTATATTGTGTCATTTCTACTTATAATCACTAATTATATTGTTAAAATTATTATTAAGAGTATTGTTCCCAACATTAATATTTTCCAATTGTTATAATTTACCAAGAGTCAAATAATTGTAAAAATATGATGGTCATATTTCTTTTTATACCACCTTAATTATCAATGATATACAGTTTTATTTAGAGTTCAATATAATAAAATACACATTTTCATAAAAATATTATCTTTCAAAACTCCTAGGTTCCTCTAAAACACATTGAAGTGGAATATGTTGGTACTTCTATGTCATTTTATACTATGGTTTCTTTGTTTTTTATTCATATTTTTTGTTCCTCTAAAACACTTTTATGAGGTGTTTAGTCTTATTGTGTTGAACCATGTATCTAGGATCTATGATCTCCACCGGCTTCTCCTTATAAGAGTGGCCATGTCCTAGTTCTACTACCTCATTACTTAGTACATGTAAAGGGTCTGGAATGTAGTACCTCAATAAGGATATGTGGAATAGAACATGATCATGAGCTATATTTAGATGAGGTGAAATCTGATAAGCCACTACTGCTAGGGGATCACAGATTTCATAGGGGCCAATATACCTCAGGCTAAGAATCCCTTTCTTATCAAAATAATTGATTATCTTTCATAGTGAAATTAAAAGGAATAATTTTTCACCAACATGACACTCTAAGTATACTTGATGGTTGTCAACATAGATCTTTTTCCAACTCTATGAATCATTTTTGTGTTGTTAGAGGGAATTAACCTTTCATATCATTTCATTCACAATATTAGGTCCAAGGATTTTTCTCTCAAGATATTTATCCTAAAAAGAAGGAGTTACACATCTCTTCCCATATAGAGAAACATATTGTTATATTTGAATACTCAAATGGAAGAAATTTTATCTTGAGAACTCGACTAATGGGATATGTTGATATCACACACCTTTAAATTTCATTGATCATATTCTCATCATGTCCTTGAGTGTCTGAATAGTCGTTTCAGATTGGCCATCAGTTTCTGGTATATAGGCCGTACTAAAATTTGATTCAGTATTCATAGAATTTTTAATACTTCTACCAAATTTTGATATGAAACATGGATCCTAATTCGAAATTATAGAGAGTGGTTCCCCATGAAACCATTCCATTTTATTCATGTGTATCACACAATGTTGTTGTAGAGAAAAATATTCTTGAATAAAGATAAAATGGGCGGTCTTGTGAGACGGTCCACTATAAATCATATCACATTGTTTATTTTTTTATGTTTCAAGGATACCTGTGAAAATGTATATAAGGATATTTTCCCACTTCTATAATGATATTGTAAGTTTTTGTAAAACCCATTAAGAATTTTTCACTATTACTTCACTTGTTGACACACAAGACACCATATAGTGTAGTTAGATATCTCATTTTTCATCTTATCCCCCCCAATAATGATCAGGAAGGACTCAATAAATTTTAGTTCTTATAGGATGTAGAGATAATATACAGAAATGACCTTCAACAATATTCTCATGCTTTATTTATGGAATAGATTAAACAAATATATTAGTATGCAATTTCATTATATAATCCTGATTAATATTGAACCTCAGAAACATTCCATTCCTCATAGCCTCGATCTTCATCAGAAGAAAATGATATTATCTTTGTGATTTCTCCATCTTCTCTTGTAATGATGTAAGATAAAACATTTGGGAAAATTTTGACTATGTCCGTTATCATTTTATTCCCATAGAATGTTTTACTATGTGTTTGATAAAAGTTTATACATTAATAATCATTATTTCTAGAACAACTTGGAATTTCCTACATAATGAATAGACAAAAATGTTTACTCTTCCAGTGTTATATGGAATTTAACATTAATAGTCTTTAATAATTTACAACCATATCTTATATCTCACATTCAATTTCTTTTGTATAAATAAATAATTTAATCTTTTGTGGTATTTGTGTATATCATATTTCTCCCCATAAATATATTGATTCATTAACATTAGAGATAAAACAACCACATCAAAGTCCAGATCAAGAATTTGATAATAAATATCACAAGGCTTTAACTATCAAGATACACAAGAAATCACCTTGTCATTTTTTAAGAGGGTTCACCCAATCCATATAAAATATGAACCAATAAAAAAATATCTTCTATGATAAAGGGAAGAGTCCAAATTGGTGTAGTAAAAAATATCTTATTCTTATTTTAGAAAAATTCCTTTCACTCATTTGACCAGATGGAATTAAACCCTTTTCGAGTTAACATGTTAGTGTATTATAAATTCATGAAAATATTTTTCAAAAAACTCTTATAATATCCTGCAAATCCAAGAAAACTATAAAAATTAGTTACTATTGTAGGATGATGCCACTACACAAAAACCATTACATTGGTAGGGTCAATTGAGATTACATCATTAGTTACAATGTTCCCCAAGAATGAAACTTATTGTTACCTAAATTCACATTAACTGAACATTCTAAATAGGCTCTCCTTACTTAGAGATTAAAATTTAAGCCATAGATGATCATCCTGATCCTTAGAAAAATTAAAATATTTTGGAATATCATCTATAGAAAATACCAAAAAATTATCATGGTAGTCCTTAAAGACTCTACTAATCATATCCATAAATACAGAAGTTGAATTAGTCAATCCTAATGTCATAACAATAAACTCATAAATCCAATATATTAATCAGAATATTGTCTTTAGAATATTTTTTTTACACACATAATTTATGATAACCATTTCGATGATCAAAATTGGATAAGAATTGATCCCCAATAATATAATCAAATAAATCCACAATTCCTGGAATAGGGTACTTGTTCCTCATTTTGATCTTGTTATGATATATATAATCAATTTATAGTCATGTTGATACATCATTCATCATCACTATGACAACAAGTTCTCCCCAAGTAGACACAGTTGGTCAGATAAAAACCTTCTCCAAATTTTCTTGAATTTGTTTATTTAATTCATCTAGCTCCACATTTTCAATTCTATATGGGGTCATTTAAAATGGTTTTGAAGGATGCATGAGCTCAATGGGGAAAATTACATCTCTTTCTGGGGGAGGTCTAGATAACTCATCTAGGAATACTTCATTGTATTCTTAAATGATGGGGACATTTTATATTTGTTTAAATTCATTTCCTTCCTCATCTTCACTGATCATTTTCATAAACAATGATATGGGAGGTGCTTCTAGAAAAATATTATCTCAATATATCCTTATTTGAATAAAAATGTAGGTTTTCTATTCAATGATACAAATATTTACTTTATTCTGCATTTGATCTAAGAATTATAATTTGAGAGATAGTCCATCCCTAGTAAAATAATGAATTCCATCATGAGAATGAATAATAGATTTGTGATGAGGTTGTGCTCCCAAAAGTAAATACTAGAGTTTATATACACTGCTGACACTTGTATAATACTTCCAAGAGTCTTGATATTCAACTCTAATTCTAGTAAATTCGGTATTGATTCTATATTCTATGAAAACATAGAGGAAATAATAGAATATTTTGAACCAGAATCCAGCAAAGTGCATTCCACCTTTGAGATAACAACAAAAGTAACTTCCACCAAATCATTTGGATCTTAAACTTCTACTTTCCTGATACAAAAATTACAACGTTTCACTAGGGGACTATGTTGACATTGATGGGGATTCACCTCCATTAACATCATATTTGTATAGTGATTAGAAAAGTGACCAAGATTTCCACACTTGAAGCATTGGTATTCATATTGGGCTTGTACCATCATCCTATTGTCATTTTTGTTGTGATGTTGAGGCTTCACCTCACTAAATTATTTTCGATCAATATGGTCATATCCTACAGACTTCTAACATTACCCACTACTGAGTAAGTAGTTCCCTAAATGATTCTTCCCATATATTTTCACGTGTGAAGTTACACTTGCCTACCCTCTCTTCCATGATCAAATTTCCCCACCATTTTTGGATCAATTGATTTAGTAATTTTATTTGATTTGTGAGACCACTTCATATCAATAATATTTAGTTCAAACTTTAGATCACTCCACACTATCCCCTCATAGCTGCCATCGTATCAATTTTCTAGATTCTTCTATAGATGGGGTCTTACTCAACTGAGGAATCTATCAACCCTTCCATTAGGATCCATGAAAAAGATATCGATTTAATGGGAATGTCTTGTTCTGTTCATCTAATAGCTTTCAATTGATTAAATTTACTTTTTCTTCAACTATAGGAATTCCTTCTCTATTTTTTTCACATTGAACAATGGGAAATACCTATTGAAAAATATTCCCCTAAACTCTTCCCACTCAATAGAATTAATACCCCCTATTGGCATCATATTTTTAATCAATGTCCACAACTCATCAGCCTCTCCCTCTAAGAGGAAAAAGGCTAGGGAGACGTTCCCATATTCTGAACAACAATGAACAAAAAATATATTTTCTATAGATGTTATCCACATTTCAGCAATCAGTTGATCATTAGATCCACTAAATGATGGCAGCCATTAACACATAAAGGAATCAATGAAAATTTTTTCCCCTCATGGTGAGTTCGACCTCTAGTCTCCATTCATGTTATTTCTCTGAACTTCAGTCAGTTGATTCATCATTCTCCTGATCTTTTCCATTTCGGATTCCATCGGAGGGTCTTCTTTGCTAGGTACCTTAAGCATAGCATTTAGAAATGTTTCTTCTATTTCATTGAATATTAAAAAAAAGTAAAACCTTGTGAGAGAAAAATTTATTTTAAGTATCATATTGTTATAAAAAAAATATCCTTAAACATTTATATTAATTATTTTTTTCTTAAAAAAATTACATTTTCTATAAATCACGTATAATGAGTCCCAAAAGGATTTTTATTAACCAAAAATATCTATGGGAGAATCAAACCATGTACATATTATTGAATATTGTTGTGTACTAGGATATGTTGATTCATGTTCAACACACCTTTTTGGAGTTGTTACATATAGGTACATCTATTCTTGAACGACGTCCACTTGTTAGTATCTAGACATGTATTTCATTTCTCACAAACCACATACTTAATAATTCACCAGAATACTTGGATGTTTTCCTATATATTAACTTGTCCCAATGGTTATTATTAATTTTATTCAAGTAATAATCATTATAAATAACTAAATATTCATTTTAAAACGACTATGTAATCCCAAATTTTTATTACATATGTTTCCATTAAATTATAAAAACAAATGTTCTTTTAATATTTATTTTCATGGAAATAATGTTCACAATACATGAATACATAAGATAGTTCTTCTAATACACTTGTTATGGATAATAATAAGTTCATACTAAGTACATTTATAACATTTTATAACTTGTGGATATATATAAATGTAAAGGGTTCTCATAAGGCCCAACCAGAGAAATCAAGGGAATCATTTTACATGTGATCTTGAGAAATATTAATAAGAACTTAAAGAATATAATAAAAGAATGAGACATGAAAAAATTGGAATATCATAATAAAATTAAAATGAATAAAAACATTAAAACGTCTCTAAAACATTTAAACTATATATTCATAATCATATCACCATGGTTTGTCACTGAGATGTCATAAAAATTATTATGGTTATTCACTAAGGTATCGTAACACATGTCATATCCAGAGATTAAATTCTTAACGAACTGAATTCGAGAAATATAAGGTCACACCACTCATATATATTAATTAATGTGATAAAAATGTATCTTAATAAATCTTTCCATAAATAACCTATAGAGAATAAAATAAATTATTTTTAAATCATAATTATGGAGTTTTTTTAAAAAATGTGTTTAAAGATAAGACCTTTAGGTCATTATTAACCTTTGAAAAATAAAGGTAGGTTTCAGGTATATTAATCCACGAATAAGATATATCATTCATATATATGGGTGAATAAAACTATAAATAAAATATATTTGTGTATTATAAATTTAAAATAATATAATTTCTTGAGAATAAGAAAGAAATTTAGAGAAGAAAATTCGGGAGCATACCAGGTATGAAAAATGTTTTTAGAATATGTTAAAAGGAGAAGGGATGAGGGTATACCATTCATAAAATAATATTAATATAGTAAAGGGATCAAAAAAATGTGCGAAAGAATGAAATTTTTAAATTTTAATGACATAACACACAAAAAGGGAACTTGATAGGAAAATATATGTTTAGATTTCACTAACTGTGATGAGTATTTCCAAAAACATGTGAATCAGTTCATTGGGGGATTAAAGATAACATAGGTGGAATAATTTTAAGGTAAAACAACCATATAATCATTGAGAATGAAGTGTGACTGAATGGAAAATGAGAAATGGGTGGGTATTTATAGGAAAAGTGGGGGATTTGTTTATTATTTTTTTAGGACATGTTCGTAATGGTAAAATAAAAAACCATGGGCTTCACCATGGTATTTTCCCATAGTATTAGAAATATGGGACACCTATTATGTTATTGTGATCCAAAAAAGTTTTCCATCATCTTACATTAATTATTAAATTTTTATGACATACATACGATGGCATTAAAAATATCAAAAAACTCAAACTGTATTTTAACTATTCATGAAAGAATAAAGTATTTTAGAAAATTCACAAAAGATCAACATAAAGAAATTTAAAAATGGTGTTTTAAAAAAATATATTAATTTTATCTTATAAATTCTCTAAATTTGATAATTTTAACTTTTAAATATAAATAACATTATTTGTTAAAAATAAATGCAGATTGAAAATGTAACATAAAATTTCAGATACTTGAAAAAAATTATTTTATCATTTATTTTTATATTAGATTGTTTTATAAATACTATTTAATTAATGTAAAAAGTAATCATGAAAAATTATTTTATGATAATCATTATTTGTTTTCTGAAATGTACAATTTCTGTCTTAAAAATATATTTATCAAATTCATCATATTTTTTTTAATTAAAGAAATGAATTCTTAAAATTGATGTAATGGAATAATAATTTTATTTATACAATGGTATTACACATTATGTAACTAAGGCCTTGACACAAAACTGCTTATAAAACCTAGGTACAACCTAAGATTAAGGTGTGTGATGGTGATAAATTAATTGGGCGGCTCAGGTAACATCTCCCTAGTGGTAATTTCCAAGAACATGAGCTTTTCCTATTGGAAATTTCGTTCAAGTTTCACTTGTTAAAGATCATCTTGGGATTTTCCAGGATTGTAGCCCAGTGAAGCAACCTCCATCCCATGTCTTAATAAATGGGCTTTGAATGACAAAAATATTCTATTCGAGTCCATTGTTTATAATTTATACATTAATTTTCCTTTTTCATTTCTAATTATAAACACTAACAATAATGTAAAAAATTATTATTATGCATATTTTTTCCAACAATCATAATTTACAAGGTTAATAATTGCCAAAAAATCATATATTGATTAAAAACCAATAGTCACATATCAATTTATAATCGCTTTATAATTAAAGATAACTAGTTTTGTTGAGTAAAAAATAATATAATACATATTTTTAGGGAACAAATGTTATTCAAAAAGTACAGGTCATTAAAATTCACATAAAGGAATCATAAAATGGGTATGTGATGCACATGAAACATGTCTGTGACAAGACATGGTATTCTGTTCTAAAAAATATAAGTGGTTTACGAATATGCTAAAAAAATTCATGAACAAAAATAAATTTAAAAACTACATAATGAAAATATATATACAGCAACCGAAAAATTAAAAATAAAAAGTATTTTATTTTTTCTGTATATATACAAGTACAAAAGGTTATGGTATGGATTTCAAGTAGGTGTTACATAACCGATCTAAAAACACCAAAAATAATCTAATCTGGATACCCCTATTCATGTGATATGAGGGTTATATTTCCCACCATATCACAATCACTAACCCAGGATCCAATAATGAGAGTACATATAGTCTTCATAAGATACATTTATTTTACTAAAAATTTTCATGAAAATGTTTATATGCTCTAGTTGGGTGTATGGAGGATGTGAGAATCACTATCCCAGTAGGATCATTGTAATGATTTAATGACTCACTTTTTTTTGTAAAAATTAAATGTATGCCGTTTTATATTTAAATAAATGAAAATGTGAATTTATTATTTTGAAACAAATATAATATCATCATAATTTATCAATTTAATTTATTTAAATTAACCTTTTATGAAAATAAAATCACTAATCACAATTAAATAATTAATTAATAATAGTAAATTACATTAAATACATTATACTACGAGAATCCTCCAAGGGAGATCCCTAATTCATCTAAGGATGAGGAAACTCTAGGTCGTCATATCAAATTATGGGAAAATGGTGAATCAAATTCTATTCCCAAGCTCTTAATTAAGTCATCGCATTTCCTATTGTCATGGTGTATCCCATACCAAGACACTATATCTAACAAATATCTATGGAGTGTGTTTCTTGGACGGTTGGTTTGGTGAAGTCCACCTATGGAACCATGACCTTCATCAAAATCAAAATATTTTATTTACTATAGAATGATCCAAAATGGGTATATAAATATTGTCTTCCCCCATAATCTATTAGGGTTCAAATATTCTTTTCCCATTTTAAATATTCTACATTCTATAAAAAGGACCTTCAATCAACACACCACATGCCATTTACATTATCCATATTTCTAAAAATCATTTAAAATACAATTTTAATTTCCAAATTACGAAAAATATTATATGAATAATTACATAGATTTAATATACCATTAGGTATACCATATATTTGATATATTAATTACAACTCCCTTTATAAAACATAACACGAATAATAGATTCATTAAACAAGAGTGCTATATGAATCCATCTACCATTACCAATTGAAACCCCTTTCAATTGGTGGAATCCACACAACTAGGATGGAAATAAACAGAGTATATGACGATAGATCCTTGGAAGGTATAAAAAAGTAACAAACATAAAAAACCCATTCTATAAAATTTAGAAAACAGAAACCCTGGGATACCATATCCATTGGGGAGAGTGAAACTCAATAAGAAAGGAAGACATAGAGATGAATTAGGAACGGGAGATACATAATTGGTCGAATCATCATGCTAAAAGATAAATTAAACTAAATAACACAAATAATGTATATTATTGTGTTTTCAATGTGTGTTAGGGTCACTAGAGTTGAATGGGGAAAATTATTTGGGGTTAGAGGATTTAAAACTTACATGGTAAACATGGTAATTTCTCATTTTTAATTTTATGGTTCGAGCACATGGTTTTTAAAATAATGCACAAAATGTAAATGTCACACTACATTACATGGGAACTTGAAAATTTTATCCTTATAGTTTGGTAAAATATTCAACAATTATGAATATGTGCACTATCAAATTGTAGACCTGTTTTCACAGTTTATGCCCAGTTAATCCCCAATGTGTACTAACCATGCACTATCCCAGTTTTTTAATTATTTGAATTTCCCAATAGAGTGACCCATAATTTAATTGGAACAATAATATATAAAATACATTAGAGTTACATTGTCAGTGTTGTAATTATCCACACCATATAACCCTCTACCTCCAAAATGCCAATTCAAACAAAGATGATTAACAAATAGGCATGGAAAGTGATCCCTTACAAATGACCCTCACTCCCATGTTTATTGAGATTAAAATACATGTTTCCCTAATAGTCATAATACTAGGATAGTTCTACCATAATTCAGTTTTCTCTGTAGATAAAAATTTGAAATATTTATTCAGTGACAAGGGCATCTGATTCCAACTTGAAATATTCTCAATAAAAATTATAAAAGAGGATTGGATTAAACATTTTAAACTTAAATAAAAGTAACAAGATATGGAAAAAAATAAACTAGATAGTAAAAAATAAAAAATAAGAAGAATTTATAATCATGATAGTGATGTTGAAGAAATCTATCCCAATTTTGCACATTTTTGATGACCCAATCGAGATGATGCCTTCAAGAACACATAGAAACTCCATGAAAACTCGATAGGATGACATTTATGGTCCACATAAGAATTTTAATGAGTCTTTATTATCAATAACTAAATATGAATGTTATAAATCATCATCATGATATTTTTTATAATTCTCGTACCCACCAAAAAATTCTCGCCTATATTTGAGAAGCATATGAAAACTAAGATGGACAAGAATAAGAAAATGAATGGAACCATCAAAATTGATGATATTAACCATTATCATAGGTGAACAAAAAAATTTCCAAATGGTAATCCTATGATCTTATAAGATTCATGAAATAGGCACAAGACATATCATCATGAATATAGATAACTCATTCAGTTTGTTTATCGATATACCGATGATAACTCAATTTCAGATTTTCCTAGGACCTCATCACTAATTTAAGGATTCCAATAATCAAAAGGTGAATAATGGTTATATATCATTGTTGAAAGGAGAAAGAAGTCGACACAACCTCACAAACTCTTTCACACATGAACTCACAATATCCTCCACTTATGTAATATCTTGGATCAGAATGATATGGGATGATTGGATAAACATTTCAATCATGACCTATATATTATTATTAAACTGGGTGGTACAAGGTTAACCCATGATAAAAATCAGGGGAATCTAATTCATCTTCTACGTAGATATAGGTATAGTTTTGAGTAGACATGCAATATTTAAATCCTAATAATTTATCTATTTGAAATAATATCATTATGGCATGAGGACTATACATTGGAAATCATTAATTAACATTTTACTCAAGTAAAGACACTATGATTTGGCTTTGAAAATAGAGGATGAATATGGGAGATAAAGATTACATTCTAGTGGGATCCCACCATATATAATTCTTCTGATGTGATTGTGTTATTCATATCCCATTTCCTTATAGTGAATAAGATCAAGAAGCGATGGTTTCTTATAAAAGCTAGTAACAGAACACATCCACAATCTCTATTTTCACTTCCAAATTCATATAGGTCAAGAGACTCACTAATTGATTTTTAGAATACATGAATCTATATGAATTCCATCACATTATATGTATGACTAATTTAAGGTAGTTCCATTGTAGATAAATATTTAAAAAATCACCAAATATAACCTTTTTGGCCAAACAAGGAGTTGATATCTTTGTTTATTTTTCGGTTTTTCCAAATACATAATACACCTTACCTTATCCATATCAATAGAAATGTATATTTGTTTAATTATGTTTTAATTTTAATATAAATCATATGATATCAAAGATCAACATTTATAGCTTGGTGTAATGGTGATTCTCAAGAAGGATTCCCATAAAAACCCTCAAGGGATCCCTAAGATCCTCCGTGGGTTTAGTGTACACAAGGATTTAAATCTAAAATATGACTACTTGGTAGTCATTGAATTAATGGAGTAACTTATTCACGAGAACCATAATTATTATTAGATCATTTATTTACTAAAAAACATCACAGAATACTCAATATAGAAATTCCTTCTTCATAAGGTGACAATAGGAGTCATCAAACTCCATCACTCTCTATCGATGGAAACCCAACACACGATTTCTCTTTGAGAACCACCACATTACATTTAACTAGTTGATGTTATCATTGAAGCAGGGAATTGGATACTTTTTATTTATCGTAAAACTATTAAATTCTGATAATTAGACCAAAAATAATTTATCCCAAGGTTAATTAAAACCCATTATATCCTCACTTATGTTATATAAGTAACACATGAAGGATATGGGGAAAACTGATACGACCTTTTTCTGAAGGGTGTTTGAATCTCCACAATTAATTTCATGATTCCTTATTGAATCTCAATAATTATCCACCATGGGAAGAGATACATGAGTCATAAGTACTAGTATAAAATAATTAAATTTCCATAGATGATGGGATAAATATAGTATTTATCATTTCCATCAACACTATCTCAGACTCCACAAGAGCTAGCACCACAATGTGAAAATTAATAGGTCTTGATCATAGTGTGAGGCATATTATATACCATTGGATATGATCTTAGATTACTCATACCAGATGACGGGTCAACCCATCATACACAACCATGAGATTAGGGTTCCACTCCCTTATAGGAATTTTTTTGAACAATATATCAATGAGCTATTTAAGAGCATATATTGCTTTAGGGATTGGGACTAGATTTTCCAAAAATATAAAATGGTAAAGATTCTCATTGGAATGGAAATCTTTTAGGGAATCCTGACATTAGGACTTCAAATTTCTAGATCTTCCACACTTATGAAAAAAATAATCCCCAGACATGAAGCCATTCTTGCAGAAAATTATGAGGGGTTCTTGGAGCCACTATTACCCACCCTCTACGATCACCACACATAATTTTATTATTATAAAAGACCCAAATAATATCATCAGATATATGTGGAACCCTTCATCCTTAACATCTTTGGGTGACCAATAACTACCATCTGGTCTTGACCAACAACCTCATCCTAAATCAGTATCTTTAAGATAATGATATGATAATTAATATCATGTAACATCTCATCCCTTATCATTAGCTTGAGTGGGCAGTGTGATGTTACTAGGCCTTAAGAGACATACCCAAGATGATAAAGGATGGAAATAAATTCTCAATGGTATAAAAATATATGGTGTATGATTTTCCCTTTATGAATAAAACCACTATCCAACTAACCCATAAAAATAACCATCATATGTTTTGTGACAATAATTAAAATAACGCAACATTTCATTTTTAAAAATCATACCAAATTGTTGTGTCCCAACATAAGACTACAAATTCAAAGGAAAAAGTGGAAGTTAAACTAATCAACACTCCATGATAACCACAAGACTCCAATATCCACAAGATCCATGCTCTAACATCACCAAATAACCCATGTATCAAAAATTTATACTAAAGACCTGTGATAATTTAACTTTTAACAAGTATTGGTAAATAACGTCTACAAAATTACCAATGTTACCAAGAAGTATTGTGTTTTAAAACTCAATATTATTTCCCCAATGAATTCTCTACTCACACCGCTAGGATAAAGCATGTTATCAACAATAATATAAAATGGTATACATAAAACAATTTCTATAAGTGTTTATATAAAAAAATAAAAATATTTTCCTAAAACAGTTTCCTTAAAAAATAATAAGTTCCAAATGAAGCACTAAACAATGTTTGAAAACCATTTCATAAGTTCCTTTTTGGCATAACCATTCCATTCCACACATCCACACAACAATACTCCCATGAAAACTGGAAGAGGGGTAGAGCCTAGAACCTTATCTATCCCAATAATGATGGGGTAGAATTATTAACCTTATCTGACCGAATATAATATTTAAAGGGGTAGATCTATAACCATTATTCATCTAATTAATGATGGGGAAGACTCATGGCCCTTATCCGTATCAAATGCACATGAACATACATAACCATTATGCCCAAAACTGATATCAAATAAATCATGCCAAACCCATTTAAATGCCAAAACCATGTCAATAAAACATTATTTTTATTGAAAAACATGTAAAAAAACCTTTTACAAGAATCAAAATAAGAAAATATATTAGCATCAACATTTTAAAACTGTTTAACAAATAAAATTTCATAATAATAAAAAAATTCTACATACCATAACTAAAGAAGGCTTCCACTGTGCAATGAAAAATAACTTCACAATAAATTTGTAGAAAAAAAATAAATATTTTATCAATATTTTATATTCAAAATGGAGTAGTCCATATTGACTCTAACTACCTCAAGAGTTTTGGAGAAAACAATAAATGGCACAAAAAACATGAATAAATTTGAGTGAAACTTCACTTTCCTGCATTAGATCAATTCCCCTATAAACAAAAAAGAAAAAAAACATATTTGGAATTAATACCCTTATATCTACCCAAAAGGGGAGTAGATCTAATAAAATGAGAGATGGGGAGAATTATATCTAAGAGGAACATCAAGAATGACAATGAACAATCACTTACCTTGAAGAAATGACTTATAATCACCACAAGAAGCCTTAGGATTGCCTCTAGTTAGATTAAGGAACCCTCACTGACCTTTGAGAAAGAAAAATCCCATGTTAGGGCTGTATATAAGGAAAAATGGTTCAAAATCTCAAACAACCTTGATCCATGGTTTAAGGATATTGATTTTAACTGTGCATGGTTTAGTTTCATGATTAGGAAAACCATGCACTAAACGTGTATTAGGAACTTCTTTAATGATAAAACTTTTATGGGAATTCTCACATGGTTATCAAATCTTGTTCAAACCATGCAGAAGAAAATTCATCGATATGAACAATGTTAATTATCCAGGAGCACATTTTCTCTTTAGTGGATGCTCGGATTTGGAAAATTGTGATTTTCCAGTGTGATATCCCCTTTTCCCCTCCCTCACATTAAACAATTTCTTACAAGTGTTTCATGGGTTTCATAAAATTTTTCCACCTGTTCACCTATAAAAAATTCCCAAAAACACTTAATACATTCTACATACTCTCCCAATCTTCACCCTTTTACATTATATACAAAATAAGCATAAATAAATTGTTAGTTACCAGAAATTGGGCATGCTACATTCTACCCAAAATTTGTATATACACCATGAGAAAGTAGAAAACCATTTGTATATTGAAAGAGTTATGACCATGTATCTTTCTTCTCCTTCTCTCATTCACAACTCGCATCTTGAAAATGAAAATGTTTCCATGAAACCAACACTAGACTGATTATTTTTTCTAAAAAGGATTTCTATTGTCTATCCATAATCTGAAAAAGGATATGTATCAACAAAGAAACTATCTCTAGGGAAACATGACCCCATATGACAACATGATAAGGATCAAGCTGAAACTATTTCAACAATGATACGTGTAACACATTGTGTACGAAACAGAACCGTGGTGGAAATTTCAAATGATATGACACATCTCTCACCCATTCCAGTATCTCAGAAGGATCTAGGTATCTATGAAATAAAATTCCATTCTTCCTAAAAGGTTCATGTTCATGCCTTGGATAAATCGCCAATAACACATGATCACTCACTTCAAATGACAGTGGCCATCGACAATGACCAACATACGATTTCTGACGACTCTTAGCTACCTCCATCCATTTCTTGATCATCTAAATCTTCCCCATTGTTTCATAGACAAGGCTCAACCCAAATACATAAGTATCTACAATTTCCACCTAACAATGTAGATAATGACAAGGATTCCTATATAATTCCTCAAAAGTATCAATCTATATCAAGGTCTGAAAGATGTTTTTAAATGAGAACTCCTCCAGTGACATACGATCCTTCCAAGAGCCACAAAAATCCATCACACAAGCCCATTAAATGTCCATTAACAGTTGACATGTCAAGCATCGTAAAGAGAACTAAGACACTTTCTGTTTCATTCCAATCGACAAAAACTATTACTTCAATGCCTTATACATATTTTATATTTCTAGATGAACAAATCTCGAATTTTGGTAAGAATGAAGAAGTTGTTCCTAACAGGCCATAGGTAAAACCATCATATTTTTGAAACAAAACACTAGTATCCCATCAAGCCTCCATCCCCCAATGGTCTCCCCACTATTGAGTTTTGAAATCATTACTATATATTCTTCATCATATTTCTCTGCATCCATTACCAACTTAAAAAATATGAAAAAATTAAACTGGAAAGAATACTATAACATCACCTCAGTGTTCACATTCCACATGCCTAACAAAAAACACCGACATCAATTTCCACTCATCTGAAGATTTTTTTTGAAAAATAAGTATATGAGTTCTTGTTTAATTCAAGGGATACTAACATGAATTTAACAGGTGTATTCATTAAGCCAAATTTGATCATTTGGATATTCTCTATCCATCTCATTTTCAGTAGATTCAAATCCCATTCTGTGAAAATATGATTATTGTTCTTATGATATGTGAACATAGTAAATTTCTCACCAAATAGGTAATGCCGCCAAGTCTTTAATGCATATAAAACTACATCTATATCTAAATTATTTTTTGGGTAGTTCCTTTCAAGAACTCTAAACGTTCTTTGTCCATGAGAAACAGCATGTAATCCTTTCATGAGAACACAACCCAACCTATACCATGAATAATCACAATACCCCATGACGAATTTTCTCAGTTATAGAAATATCCAGATTGGTGTGAATGTAAGGCAAACCCTTAGCTCCAAAAAATATTGCTGACATTCCTTAATAAATTGCACTATAAAATTATTCTTTTAAAAGGATTTCATTAGCAAAGATATCCATGATGATTCCTGAAAAAATAATCGTTAATAACCAAAGAGTAAAAGGCCATAGCCTTAAAAATTACATAATAATGAATTTAAAGAATAATTCCCATTGAGGATCCTTTCAAGTTTAGATTTTTAGAGAATTATTCTATAACTATAACATTACATCGAAAATTAAAAAGTAGAAACATCTACTCAGTTTCAATTTTTTCATAAAATAAAAACTCTAGAAAAAAAAGTCATGTCTACTTCCATGTTTTAAACAACATTACTTTTCCTTAATCTCATCCTTGACCTGATTCATCTTTATGTCCAGCGAAAAACATTTCAAAAATTTGGGATGAGAATAAAATGCGTAGTAAGGGTTATAAAATAAAGAATGAAATCATTAGTAAATCAATACATACCAAACATATGATCTTTTACTTAACTCATGAAATCATAATATTTATGAATAAAAAATAGAAATCATAAATCATAAAGGAAACATGTGGCATCAATATTATTCATACATTGTAGCATTCACATCTATGTAGGGAGATACTTTTGGAATACCCATCACAGTATATTCACTAAATATCTTAGGAGAAACATTAACGTTTACCTCATTCACTTTACCCAATGAATTGGAGAGCTATCTTGGGATCACCTACCCTAGTTTTATCATGGAACCACCTGTGTACGTAAACAATTCCCAAGAACCCTAACATATTTATATCACATAAAAAACATAAAGGAACGATAAAATTACAACATATCAATCACAATATTTCATTTAAATATATTAACAAAACAAATCCATTGTCAAAACGATTTTAAATAAAAAAATACCTAAAAGAGTAAATGGTATTTATTTCCTTCATAAAAACATTATGACATGTTAAGGTAGCCAAAGATAAAATAATCACCACCATAAGAGGTGGTAGAAGATAATTTTAACATTCATCGTTTCCTGAGGCGTTAGTTCATCATCCACATAAATTGTATGTTCGTTACCTATTCGAGGTAGGTGTGTGTTTTAGTATTGTTTGAATCATTTTTAGAACAACCACCTAGTATATTGAGTATAATGGCATTGTTATATAAACAAATAACCATAAGAGAATATGGAGTGGAGAAGTACAATAATAGAATAGAACTTGATAGAAGAAATTTCCTTTAAATAGGGTAACTCACTATGGTTTGAACCAAATGGCTTTCTTGAAGTCCATTCTGTATAAGGTAAGGCTTCTAGGTGGAAGATAGGGATCTTGAGCAATTATTTGGGCAAAGGTTGGATGATCCAAGGGGCTCGAGAGGTGTGAGTAATGGGTTAGAGGTGATGGATTTTTATAAGGGGGAGGAGGTGCTCTTTAAGAATGTTTGAAAATATTATTTTATTATATAATTATTTTTAATTTCAAAAGGTCCAAAACTTATTAAAGTCGAAGATAAGATGAATTATTTTCTAAATAAAATCATCCCATAATAATTGGACATGTTTTGGATATTTTTTTTTATTTTTATAATCTTATTTATTTAAATCATTCATTAATGAGGTAAACAATGCATCATTATTGTGTCATAAATAATTATATTTATTTGATGTATAAACATAATAAATAAAATATTAATATGCAAGAAATATTTTTAGCTTTCTAATGAATATTTATAGTCAAATATATCATGTATATTACCCACACTAATTTTTTTTTATAAAAACAATACATTTTTATGATATTTTTATTTTTACTTAAAATAAAAATTTAATAATGTCATTATCTTACCCAAATGGATTTTAAAGGACAAAAATCTCACCCACTGAATTTATTGGTTGGGAATGACTAATTCAATAAGGTTTGGAAAAGTGTTATGGTAATTTTATTATATTATATTATTATTTTTACCTTGAATTGCCCTATTTACTTATAACCAAAGGAAATAAAAATCAAAAGTTATTATTCACCAAAATTTATTTTAATCTTATTAAACCACATTTTAATTACTGGTGAAAACCGTGTATATCGAATTTCTTAAATTTAATTCACATAATCAGAAAAATTTCATTTAAATGAAAAAATTAGTTTTTAACTACTACTTAGTGTTTTCACTATTCCTCAAAAATTGATGGTTTTCAAAAAAATCCAAAAAATCATCCTAAGATATATTTTATATTCTTAATTAATAAATGATATCTATTTTACAAAATTCAAAACATAGAATTTCAATAATATATTTAAAATTAATTTCCATTTTAAAAAAAATGTGTTTTTACAAAATTATAACAAACGAAAGACTCACACTTGATTATGTCCAATTTTTCAGTGAAATTACTCCCAATAACAAAAATTACATAAAGTGGTAAATATATATGATAATTTCCCTTTTAAAACCAATTTAATAGATAATCTAGCCATATAAATAAATTTGATTAAAAGGTAGTATTGAATTTAAATACAATATTTTTCAGTATTCATTAAAAAAATGAAATATATCTGAAAAATACCAAAAATTTACCCAAAGTAAAATTTGATGTCCACATTCTAAAATTAAATTCAATTTTGTCAAATAGAACATATAAATGTTACCAAACCTAGATTTATATAGGGTTCTCCATCAACAGGCAGTAAATCGACATTTTAATGAATATTAGAGTATTTATGCTTTAAATTAAATTCATTCACATTTTAAGCCTCTATATTTTATCAGATAAATGTAAAACATTTTAAAAACCTTTATAATCATATTGTAGTTAGTTATTTTTTATTACCGCCAATACAACTACAAGGCATTTCTAACCATTTAAAATAATATTATATTAGTATTTTTCACTATGACTCTGCATTGTGTGCAACGCAAGATTTCAATGAAACCCATTGTTGCATATTGGGTATTCCATGAAACATGGAATCCCCTTTAATGTAAAATTAATATTTAATTCACATATATTAATAAATATTAAAATGTAAAATTTTTTATATACCTAGGATGTTACAAAGAAACAAAGGAAACTTCGTATCTCAAAGATATTCATTAGATGTTGCCAAGATACAACAACTTATTTTTTTTAGATCTACTAAAACACCACTTTAAAATATTACATGGATAATTAATAATTCTTCTTGTATCCATAAATCACTATTTGTTAACTTTTCATACAAATTATGGTCTCTCAAGATTCCCAAAACTGTCACCATGTGTCTCTCATGCTCAGCCCTTGTCCTTGAATACACAATGATTTCATCTAAAACACAGAGATGAAAGAATCCAAATTTCATTGAAATATCAGATTCATCAGTACCATAAATAAAGTTGGTGCATTTTTAAGACCAAATGGTATTACCACGTATTCATAATGGCCATATATTCTTCTGAAAGCTGTCGTCAAAATATCCACCCTCCAAAATTGCAATTGGTGATATCCAAATTATACGTAAATCTTAGAGAGCCATTTTGCATACATAAATTGACATAAAATATCATCAATTAATGGAATTTGATACCTATTCATTATCGTAACTTGGTTATGCATATGACAGGCACAGATAACCTTAATGTTCCATCTATATTCTTCACACAAAAAACTGGGGTTCCCACAATGATGTGCTCGGCTGAATGAAACCTTATCTCTCTACATCATCTAACAACACTTTCAATTCCATTAATTCGATTATTTACATTTGATAAGATAGAAGTGGTATAGGACTAGTCCTTAGAAAGAGATCAATTGTAAACTCCAATTCTCTCACGGGTGGCATCTTATATAATTTTTTGGGAATGATATCAAAAAATTGACCAATAATTTCGATAAAATCACTTCTAAAAACACCTTCCATTGATTCAAGGGACACAGAATCCAATCGGTAAGAGATAATTCTGTCATCTAGTTCCAACAAGCATGTTGCACCAATGTTTACATCCCTTTCTCCTCTAAAGAGATGTTCAATGCAATCCTTATCCTCAAAACTAACTATTCTTCTATAATATTCAACGTGAGCCTTGAAAATTGTCAACCAATCCATTCCTAGTATTATATCATATACATCAATATCCTCCATATAGATATACTACCTTAGTTCATCACCAACAACCAATATAGCACATTATCTAAATTGAATGGATCGATATTATCTTTCTCCTAAATGAGTTTGATGTTTTAATTAAGAGGTAATAATATCAATATTTAAACATTAAAAATAAATAACATGAGAATCCATAAAGTAATGTGATGCACCAATTTCAAACAAGACATTCATATGGGTAGAATTCAAAAGAAACGTACCACTCACCATAGATGGTACCACATGATCATCTACACGCACTTACACATCTCTATATAATTGCTTCATTGTTTCACTTGCCTTATTATTTATATGTTGATATTTCCCTGCCTAAGGATTCATGGTATTCCTTGAATCACCATGTATAGCTCTGTTCTATTGATGGGATTGTTTCTTCTCTCCTCGTCATATGAAAGCATATGATGTCTCCGACACTTGAGAAGTGTCCCAAGCAACTGACCTTATAGTACAACAAAAATAGCACTGAATAATCCCCATGTGGTTGTAGTTATTTCATGCTATAGGTTTTTCCATTCCCACTAACATTATATGGTCATGATTACCACATTAGGAACATCCTTCTTTTCTCATAGGTCATGGAGGAAGGTCCACTATTCCAACTATCTGATTCTAATTGACACTTGTACCGTAGAAGTAGGTGTCCCTATTTACCTTGTTCCCAACATTAGTGTTCCCACAATTTACCATGGTTATCAACACACTTCCTCCTACCATGGATACTGAGATTTCTCTATCAGCCACCGCCCCTCTATTCACCATCTCTATAAAATATGTAATACAGAGCACCACTATTTTCAATCAAATCTCCTCCCTTATCCCTGATTCAAAGATTTATTACTTCAATGATTTACTAGTCATATAATAGGGATAAAATACTACTAAATTCATGAATTTTTCTCCATACTTAGTGATAGAGATATTTTCATACATTAAGTGGAAACATTTCACCATTCTCTAAAACTTGATCATGTGAAGATAGATCTTTTTGTGAAAAAATTCACAAATTCCTCCCAAACGAGTCATTGATCCAAATTTAACTTTATCTATATATCTATGAATTGGTATGTAAGGTCCTCATGAAAACACATCTCATGTTTTAATTTAATCTTTTCTGGTGTGCCGATGAAATAGATGATATGATTCTTTATATTCAGCCACACCTCTGATTTTTTTGGTTCAAAATCACCATATATGATTGGTGTTTTCTGGTTCTATAAGGGGAATGAATGATCCAATCGCCTTGGGTCATTCCTTTGATTCCCTGTGTCTATAGCTCGAAATTCTTGGATGATACTCTGAACTAGCTTTTGGTTCACCTTTGGATCAGGTGCATCCAAATTCTTAGTATCTTACTCTGGTTGGATTCCTTGAAACCTACTGGGTGCCAGTGTCAATACAACGACAAACTCAATAAGTATCACTCTTTATTAACTAATGGATTCACAATTTCAAAGTCTACCACATCAACTATCACAAAATTTATTTTAAAAACCAACTATTTCCATCTTCCACAATTTTTGAAATCTATCAACGTTATTTTAAAAATCATACCATTTCCCAAATACCGCTACCTTTCTCATTTTCAAAATCATTCAGTTGAAATTTATTTCTAATTTTTTAAATATAAACACCCTTTCCAAAGATCATAAATCATTATTCAAAATGATATATGAAATCCTAGTGGGAATTCATTACTGGAATTCATGACATACTGACATCATTGACTAAACTTATTATAATGAGTTTTCAAAATCCTATAAGTTTCTTCAAAACACTTATGTAGCGTACTACCCTGTAACATTAAGATCATCACAAAAAGGTTATATATGACTTTCTAGGCTTGACATTTCATGTTATAACAATCCTACTCCTTTATACCATCCCTACTAAAGTAATAGACTAAAAATGAATGCCAAATCGAAGACCAAAAACTATGCCAAAGGACAAATCAAATTGATACCACTTGTCTCATCATGCTTTTGGACTAAACAAAACTGATACCATTTGGATCATCCCACCCCTTTTAATTGTCTTGAGATGGCTGTGAGATGTTAATAGGCTTTAACCAACATCCCCATGATGTGAAATGGTTGAAATAAATATCGAATGGCTTTAATAAATTCGGGGGATGATTATACCATTTAGAATGAAACCACAAACCAAAAAAGCAATATCTCAACAACCACCATATGATGCTTGGAAATAATTAAAGACAACACCTCATTTAATTTATAAAAAATAATACAAAATTCATGTTTCATAGTGGAATACAATAATATCAATGTAAATAGTGAAAGATAAACTAATCAACACTCCAAGATAACCAAATGACTCTATGCTCCAAAAGCTCCATTTTTTAAAATATCAAAACATGCCAAAGTATCATGATGGAGTTCTAAAGACCTGTAATAATTTACATTTTCCCATGTCCTTACAAATAACATATGAAATGAATCAATGTGCTAATGTAGGGGGGATTACTAAAACTCAGTCGGTTTTACCTAATGACATCTCCACACACTGCACTATGATAAAATATATTATCCACATTTATATAAAATGTTTTATATAAAATATGTTCTAAAAAAAATTTTATCTTAATAAAAACATGTTTCACTAAAATAGTATTCTTAAAAGAACATAAAATTCCTTGGAAAGAACCAGACCATTTTTTAAATCCAATTTATATGTTCCATTATTGCATAACCATTTTATTCCACACATCAACAAAACCAATAATGTATGAAACCTAGATAAAGGGGAAATCCCTAACCATTATGCATCCCATTAATGATGGGGGATACTTCATACCATTATCTGTCCCAAATTACTTTTTGATGTGGTAGATCCCAAACACTTATTCTTTCTGTTCATGATTGGGGAGATTCCTGACCCTTATCTGTCCTGAATTCAAATGAACACACATAACCATTATGCTCAAAACCCATAAAAACAATCACTCCAAACACATTCAATTCAAAAACTATTTCAATAAAAATTTATTTTATTGATAAACATTTCACAGAATATTTTTCTAGGAATCAAAACAAAATACTATTTTAACATCAACATTTTAAAATCTTTTAACAATGAACATTGCAGAATAATTCAACAATCTTACAAACCATCACTAAAGAAGTTTTCCACCGATATTTTCACAAAAATTTAAAAATAAATTTATAATAAAAAGTCAATTTGGAATGAATAATTCATATTCTAAATATATGAGTATAGAATGAAACCCCCTACCTCGTGAGTTTTTTATAAAATCATAAAAAACAAGAAAAAGTCAGAAAGTTGGGTTGAAACTCCACCAAACCAGCATAGATTTCATCCCCTATTAAAACAACTTCAAAAACAAACATATATGGCATTAAAACCATTATATATACCTAGATAAGGATGTAAATATTTGAAAACAAGAGAGAGGGTGAAGTTGATCTAAGTGTAACATCAATAATGAGAATGAACGATAACTTTCCGCGAGGAATAAGATTCTAATCACCAAGGGAAGACTTCAAATTTCCTCTGGATCTAGGGATGAACCATCATTGACCTCTGAGAGAAAACAATATTAAGTATGTTCTAAAATGGAGAAATAAATGGGAAAAAGGATTAAGCTAACCTAGCCCCACTTTTCAAGGATCAGGATTTTAATGACACAAGGTTTGAAAAACTGAGCCAAAGCCACTAACTCAAAATGACCAAACCCATTTTTGAAAGATCAAAGTTTTTCCTTAGTGGATTCATAGTTTAGTCCAACCATACTCAGCCCATGCACTATCCCTTCCCCCAGTCTCACTATTATTGGATTCCGTGAAGTGTTTCACAGATTCCAAAAACCATGCACCACCCAGAAACCATTAGAAAAGTGAAAAAACAATTAATAAATCTTCAAACACTCCCAAAACATCACCCTCGTACTTTATAAACTTAAAAATAAAAAATAAAGGTTTACATAACAGAAATTTGTGGTTCAACATATCATTTTTAATTACAATTTCATTCTATTGATCTTTTAAATAATGACACGAAAATATATCTATAGTGAAATGGAAAAAATCAAAAAATATATTTCACAAACTACATAAATGTTCTATCACCCTTCTAGAGGGTAATAAATTCCAAATATTCATAAAATTCCATCATGTCTGGGTAAAAATGAAGTATGGAGACCACATTAAAATCCTTCAACTCATGTATTTCATGAAACATTTCATGAAAAATAGACTCCCACTATTTTGGACCTGAGCCATCAATCATAAATAAGGCACATTTCACCATGATTGAATCCGGGGTTTCATGGAACATGAAAATTATATTGATCTTCTCCAACCAATCCTCATGATCCCAAAGATAACTACATCCTCAGTAGGATAGTGCCTTATAATGTAAGAATTATTTATATTGATCATTATCTATAACAGAACCAACTTATCTTTCATGGGTATGAACATTGCCCAACACATTGATCTATAGCCCTGACTAGTCAGACCCAAATCTGAATGAGTTTGTAGTCCACCAAGGTATTTTCCCAAGGTATATTATTCACCAATCCCTATGGAGGGTTCACTTGAGGTCTTAGAGAGGTCACAATACTACAAAAAATATATTAATGAAATGAAACCATTAATGAAATTGTAAAAAATAAAAAAATTATAAAAATTAATATGATATCCATTATATTCGTAAACAAAGAAATATATTAAAAACAAACTTCTATGAGAACTAACTTGAGTGCATGGTTATTTTCCTATAGACTTTTTTCAAGAGGAAGTGTAAAACAAATCTAAAACCAAAATCACATCATCTGACAACCCACAAGAACTCAAAGGTATAAACTAGATGTGTTGGATAGAATCTTCGATATGATCCCTACATGATCTCTAACCATTCTATCTCTAATCAGCTGACTCCCCAAATAACATTTAATGAAAATAAAGGGCTTTGATACTATTATATCTGGAAAAAACCAAATACCACTTTAAAATACACACCATATTCATCCCATAAAAAGGTTCAAGGTGTATTCCCAATTTATATAGGCTTTAAACTAGTTCTTGGGTATCAAGGAACACACATTGGAAATAGTTTCCCCCCAAATGAATCATTAAACAGGTTTGTGACACAAAACATACATGACCTTGACATATATTAGAAATTCCTACTCTAAAATATATGTGGTCTAGTAAAATGAAAAGGAAACGAATGAATAAAAATAAAATTCCAAAAATATATAACAACAATATATATACATGAACTCAAAAAGGAGAGTCAAAAGTGAGAGTATTATGTGTGTGTGTGAATGTATAATGTGGGATGGGATAAATATCAAATAGAAAATACAAAACCAATCTAAAAAACAAATAAATTAATAAATAAATATACCCATATATGTGTCATGTGAGGTTTATATTTCTCACTATGTAACTATCACAAAACTATGATCCCATAATAAGAGTTCCTTACACTATCTTACAACACCATTCCATTACCTAAACCTATCAAAATATGGTTTATACACACCCATTGGGAGAATATAGTGTTCAAGAATTGCTATACTAGTAGGATAACACAATTTTGTTCCTCGATAAGTCTCACTATAAATTTATAAGTATGCATGTGGGAAAATAAAAAGAATGGAAATATTCTTTTACCAATTTAAATCCCAAAAATATAATAATCTTTATACATTTATATTAAAGGAGACACACCTTGTAGGAAAATAGAATTAATCATCATGATGGAAAAAATTATCAATATAATTATGTTCCATAAAATAATGTAGTCCATAATCATGCACCATGGGAAATCCCTAAGTCTTATAAGGTTATGAGAACCCAAGGTCTTCATATCAACTTTTTATTAATGGGAAATACATGTTTGTATACAAACCACAAAACATGTCATTCCATGGGATCGATTCATGTAGTTCCCTATATAATGACACAATATCTCACTAACTATAAAGTATGTGCCTTTGAATAATAGTCAGGTGATTCTCATGCATAACCCCACAACCTTCATCAATGTATAAAAAGTTTTTTTAGTTTTGCATAATCCAAAAGGTATAATTAATGCCAGTCTTACCCCCTTATAATCTTCATTTCCTATAGCGATCTCGGATTAACAGACATTGATATTACATCATTTTAGATTAACATTCAACACATTAGAAATGTTAATTCCTGAGTATCATAGCATTTTAGTATATGGTGAAACATGGACCAAATTATTCTAACATGGGGAATGATATTTAATATCCTCCATAATGATATTACCCTTAATTACTATAACATAAAACCATTATTCATAATATGGGGAAAATAAACGTAATAAAGGGTGACATTTGATGTTCAGTAAGTTTGAAAATGTAGGATATAAATTAGAATAACATGGACATATGGATATAAGAAAATAATCATAACATTTTAATATCATAACATGCATATCATAGATTATAATGATGTGCCATGGAATAAATATTTTCAGTTCATGTGACATGAATCAGAATAAAATTAGAGAACATGAGTCATGAGAGAATAAAATTTTCATATGACATAGACTTCTGGAATACACATCAGATTATAAGATTGTTACATTGTGAAAATAGAAACAAGTTCACTCATTAAGTCAAGGACATGAAATTAGGCTCTCACATAAACTTATGGGAGTATAAACAGGTCTACACACAACATTGTGAACATGAAATAAGATTAACAAATAATGTTTTGAACATGTAATAATTTTTATTCATAAAATTATTGACTTGAGAACATATCCATTCATAAAATAGTGAATATGTAATTAGGTTTATACATAACAATATGAGAACATAATAAGGTTCACTTATAACATTGTGAACATGTAATTAGGTTCCTGTATATTAATATGGAAATGAAATAAGTAAATGCATAACAATGTGAATATTTAATTGGTTTCACCCATAAAATTGTGAACACATAATATGATTTAATGATAAAATTGTTAAAATGTAATCTGGTTTATGCATAACATATATACTCTTGACTCATTAATCATTTATCAATGCTTTAGAGGGATATATTTTCCACACCCTTCATATAATGATATCATAAATATATGTGCAGAATGATCAAATACATTCAATATATCATAACCCAATAAATGAAATCGGTATTATGAAAAATTCATCCTATAATAACCTGTGGAAAATATATAGATTTCTTAATCAATTCCCCATTTTTATAACGCAAGAAGGAATGCAGGTTTCATAAGAATTTTATCTTTATATAACCTGTTTAAGAGGAGTAGTATTCATAAAAAACAATTCATATAAAACATAAAACAATAAAATAAATAATTATAACGTTTTATTTGAATAATATACCTAGTACATCATACACCATATGAATGGATTTTATCATATATATAAAATTATTTTGAATGAAAACTTATAAAATTTCTTAATGTAAATAACACATCATTTAAAATCAATTATTGAGATATAAAATAATTTCATAATACTTTCCTTGTAAAAAAATTGAAATCATATAAAGTAGGATTTAAAAATCATTTAAAAATCACTTGAGGGAAATATTATTTTCATCATAAATGATTATGCTTAAAAACATAAAACCTTTTGGAATCCATTTTATTGGAAAACAATATTGAAAAGATATAAATGATGATTTAAAATAATGGAAATCATTTTCTATCAAAATAATCTTATGAAATGATGTAAATACATATTTGAGAATAATTTAAAAAATATAAGTTAATTTTTTAATATAACTTTTTGGGAAAATAACATTTAAAAATAATAAAATAATCTTCAATGAAATAATGTTCATGACCGTGGATATATCCATACATTTTAAACATTTCATCTATACCGTAAAAATTTAGAATAGTTCCTCAATTAAAAACGAGAAAAATACACTCTTTTAATTTTCTTTGTTGAAAATGAATATTTTTAAAAAAAAAGTATTTTATAAATCATAGAATTATGGTAGAACATTTAAAAAAATATTTAGAAAACATGGTTTTTAATGAACAGTAATTTTCGATTAAAGATGAGGAGGAAGTCAGATTTTCTTAAAAACACTTTATTAATTATCAAAAGTACAAATGAGTTGATAAATGGTGAAATTACTTGAATATGTATTTAATAATTAATTGATAATATATATAATGTTTTTTATTGATATATAGATCACAATACTTAATTAATGGGAGAATATTCACAAACAATCTCGATATACGATAAAACTGTTGCAACAAACTGTTACCACTTTGGTAACTATGAATCATAATCAACGTAAAAAATTGAATTAATTGTAGTTTCAAATTTAATTAAAATAATTATATTCATGATATAACATGTAAAAGTATTGTATATACACCTCATAGAAGAATATTGGTTCCTAACACGACATGTATCTCAAAGAAGGATAACTTAGATAAAATTACATTACCGGTTTGATAACTTTGGAACCATAAACCCCATGAAATGGATATAATAAAATAGATACGTGAATACCCATAAAAGAAATATAAATAATCATATAATACATTATTCTAAATCATTGAACTCACAGAAAATAAACAAGTTCTGAATGTGGAATAATTCTTGAAGAAATAAAAGTGTGCCCCCAAATCCCCATACTACTTGAGAATCATTTGAGTTTTGAGATCCGTGATATAGTAACATAAATTTATAATCATGATATAATTAAATAATGAATCATCTTGATATAAAATTTAATATATCATTATGTACACCACACAATTATGATAAGTGGTGAATTTAGCATATATCTTAGACAATTAAATGTGTGCTATGAAATCTCTTACCTTATGTCTTGAATTTCACTCTATACATTAAATCCTACAGTATAAGGAATATATTTTTATTATAAGTATACTATTGATGAATATAATTATATATCATACCATATATTACTTTATTATTATGTTATATTACCCATTTAATTGTAATTCAATGTAAATGTTATGTTTTGGATAATTACCGATGTGTTTTCACTATTTGTTTTGACTTGTTATTCTCGGTAATATTACATAGAACCTGATTTTTTTGAATAATTTAAAAAATAATATCATTATAACATAAATTAAGTATAATTTTATTTATAATAATCAATAAATGATAAAAATATGAAATAAAATATAGCTTTCAGGGAGATGGTAGGTTGTATGTACACATGAACACAGTTTTCATTTTCATGTCATAATTTTAAAGAAAGAAATGTAAATAATATATATATATATAATATTTAAATTATATATATTATGTAATATATATCATATATTTTTACTAAACTAATTCTTAATACATTACATGTAATGTGTGAATGAATCACATCACTTTGAGGAGGTGGTAGTCCACATGTCCACAAATGAAGTTATCAAATTCTAAAAATATTGAAATTATGAAGTTATGTGTCATATATAAATTATATTATCATAAATAGATCACTAATATCATATATAAATAATAATCCTATCATTATTCAAAACACTGAAATGTGGTAATGGAATAACGGGCGATATTTGTCCGCGAGGGAGATGTCCATCGTACATACGAATGATGATTATGTATCCCATTTTATGGAAGCGTGTGTTAGTGAAGGTATTACCATTAACATAAATAATGTAATTATATTTATTGTATTTGGGTTGTTATATAATCATCTAATAAGAATAATTTAGGGTGTGGAGAACGAAATAAAACAAAATACCTTGTCGAATGAAACCTCTTATTTGGGTAAATCCTTTTGGATTGAACCAAATGGATTCCATAGAAGGAATTATAAAACAATTTAGGCCTCTATGATGAATGTAGGGATGTTTTTATGAGATTTTGTTGAGGTGTTATATGAAAAAAATTCCTTTATATGTTTGAAGAAGTAATGTTGGCAAGTTCCCTTTTATAATGGAGCAGGAGTGATATTCCTGTTAAAATAAAATCTAAATAATATTAAGAAGTATTAAATACATAATTTGACTAAAATAATGTTTAATTTTAGAAAAAATGAGTATATGGGGGAATATTTATATAATGTGGCTTTTGGACATGAGGCTAGTTTAATTTTCCCCTTATGTTAATGTTTAACCAATATGTAAAATCCTTTTTACCTTAATAACTGTATTAGATTTTAATTACATTCACTAAAACATTTTTAAAGAAATATTTTTAACATAATATATTATGAAATCCAATTTTAAGGTGTGTAAAATGAAATTTTAATATACCAATGCATCTTAGAGGCTAACTAGGTTAGACTCACTTGAGGAGTGTCGCAATCGGTCAAATTACCAATTATAGTTCTCATACTCTAATTATTTTATTTTTTTCATATTATTTAATAAAATATATGTTTTTAGTGTTTTATAATAAAAGAATTTAAAATATTATAATTTGTAATTTAAATATAAATGTTGATGCAATCAAAATTATGTTTTAGAATATTGGTCTTGGTCATAGGGTTGGACATCACGAGTTCATCAATTAATTATTAGTTTTCTAAAATAAAATTTGAAAATTCATTTAGAGAAAAACCAATAAAAAATTACATAAATTTGATTTATTGAGTGTGTGATTTTATCATTACTTGGTCATACCAATCCAAACCTCCTACAACAGTCAAATAGGATAACACCTTATCTGAGAATGAAATTCCTAAAATAGCAGCCCCGCAGTATGTCGTTTCATCCCTTTTCAGAGACTAATCTCCACCGTATGAATGGATTTCATGATTTATTGTAGGTAAAATAAATTTATCAATGAAAATAATGGATTTTAAAATATTGTCATGCTGGAAGACCACCAAAACTGTCCAATATTCTCACATCCAACACAAGTAGATTAAAAACATGTTTAATTGAATAATAATAATAATAAAATCGATGAAATCATACACATGGAGAAGGCATAGTTTAGTCTATTTCCAATTAATATTTAAAATATATAATGGATTAAGTAGGAAGAGAGAGATAAATTATTATTGGAAGAGAAATAGGGATGGATTAAGAAAGAGTAACACTTTTATAAAAAGAAAATAACAATTAAAATAAAAAATGAAAATAAAAATCTTGAACCATAGATGTCAACTGATATTACCTCTCTGGTTGATCTTATATTAAATAATACCATATTATCTTATGTATAGGCATTGAGTAGTCCTTAGGGTGTCATAACAGACCATTTATTTTTTTTCGGGAAATAATAGCAGTCAATAATAGACATTTTTGTTGTAGAATATTTTCCTTAAATGTTTATGCGTGGTTTGCAATTATTTTTAATGAACTAGTTAATTTTTTATTTTATAATGTTACTATAAAAAATATTTTTTTTTTATTTTACCTCCAAATTTCAGTTTAATAATTCGTGTGTATAAGAAGTTGTTGCCAAATCACTCCAAGTTTTTATTTTGGACGAATGAATCTTAAAACATCCTTCAATATTTATCATCTAATGACCCCCAAAATGAGTGCAAAAATGATTTAAATTTTAGTGATAATGGGTTATATGTGTCATATTTCAAATAAATCTATAATCCTCACCATTGGAGTTATGTATCATGATTTAATGCTCATTTCTAGAGTGGGGTACAATCTGTCCGCCAGGAAAATTTTCATATACTTGAATTTTTATGGGCCTTTATATGTTCGCATAAGATCTTGCTCAAGAAGAAATATATTACGCCCATAAATCAAGAAATAATAAAAAATATCACTTAAATTTAATAAATTATTAAACATTATTCCTAAAATACCAATGTGATTTGAAACTATTAAAATTCAAAAAGTAATCAATTTTTAAATATTTTCCAAAAACACTCTATAAATCAAAAATTGATGAAAATAAAATTAAACTCATAAATTAGGTTGACTTAAGTAATTTTAATACCTATAAAAATATGAAAAAATTTATCACTATCAATTCCCCCAAATTTAATCCATGTTTTTCCTCAAGCATAAAATGTCAACATGGATCTTAGAGGGAACCAATGCTATCATTTTTCAAATTTATAGGAAATAAAATTAAATAATTATCACTATAAAATTCTATTATGAAATTTCACATAAAATATAAATATAATTTTTAATTTTTAAAATAAATATAAAATTCATGTATTTTTCATCTCTCCATTGAAAACTGATGGAACTTCTCTTTTCCATCATTCAAGCATCTCAATTTATTATTATTTTACATGTGTAACCATGATCTACCTCTATTTTGAATCTTTTCTCTAATCAAATATAACACAAATCAAGTGTATTTATGATAATATCAAGATAACGTGATCCATATCAATATGATTTTAATGTAACTAGTTTCTCTACTTTGTAAATAAAATATTCACATAAAATCACGAATGATTTCATTAATGGTTCATGTGACTATGAGGCTTACGATTGGTAGGAATTGACGTTTCAAAATTAAGGATTATGGAGGAGTTTTATCTCTTGTATAAAATTAATGATATTAAAATAAATATTTAATGAAATTATACCCTCAAAGGAGTAACTCACACTTCCCCAATACTGAAATTAATTTTTGTGATCAAATAAACCACAATGAATGATTTGTGCACACAGTTGAATTTTTAAATTTTATACACTATTTATTTTTAAAGAACCATTTCAATTTTTTAATTTTTTTAATTATATAATTATAATAAACCTGACATCCACCACTAAACCATGTATGATAAAAATCTTATATCTAGTAATGGTGATTTTTTGTTATCAAAATTCACAACACAATTATCTCATTTTTGGTACTTTTTTATTTTCCGTTTTTTATAATTCTAGTGGAGTAAAGAGTAAAGTGTTATGAATGAATGAAAAGACTTAATTTCCAATAATAATCACCGCTAAAAATTTCCTATTAATTTATTCCATCCCTTCCTCCATGAATCCCTTCACCCCCACACTTCAATTTTAGAATATCATGCAAATATATAGAGGATGGTATGAAGGGAAAAAAATGACTTGAAACATGACTCATCTATATAATTGAAAATTTATGGTGTCAATGTGATAAATAATAATTGATTTAAAGGTATTATTTTAATATAATATGGATTATCCAAATATTCCTAAATAATTTTCAATGTGTTTTTTCACAGTCTCTACATTGGAAACATCTTATACAAGTTATGGTTGGTGAAATGTCCCAAGAACACTCATGAAATATTATCAAGAATATAGGATGTACATGGAATGGAAATTATCTCATAAATGATAAATATTATATAATTAAATAACTCAAATAATGAAAAATAATAATAAATAAATTTAAATAAATTTCAAAAATTTAAATCATATAAAATAATCAGTAAATATCATTTAAATGTATAAACTAATTCCTTTAAATCATGTGTCCTAATTTTAATATCTATGCTTCACATTACGAATTCAATCATATATTTTACTCATTCAATCTCATTTTAATTCAGATCTAAAATATCATATCATAGGATTCCTAATAAACTCGGGTCTCTTAGATTAGTCATGTAAAATATAAATTCATGTTCACACATGAAATTTCAGATAAAGATCAAAACAATATTGGTAAAAATATAGAGAGTTTAAAATCTAAAAAATATAAGTGAAATCCCATTCGAAATTAATATAAGTCTTCTTTCCTCCTTTTCATTTTAGGGATTCCTTATTCAATCATGAACCTACAAATGAAAATAAATAAATTAAGCCCAATGATCATGTAACAAAATATCCAAAAAAATAAGAGGGAGTTGGCAGCATACAGGACTTATCCAAAAAAATGAAATTGAAATCTAAATTACTAGAAATAATGTAATAATAAATATTTATATGATCCCCTAATTGGGTCCTGAATTTTTTCGGCCTCCAGACTGGCAGTATCAGCTATTATACATAATATATTTGTGGGGGAGTTTGTTGGACATGAACTACCATATGTTGTTCTTCCCAGCATTCATTTATTTTTTCTTATTAAGGATAATTCCATGTATAGAGTACTCTATTTCCCCCTCTTCTCAATGTGTTACAACATTCATGGAGGGGATAAAATGATGTATTTAACCTCCTCATCCATTATTGTTACATGGGAAACATCTTCTTCACAATCTACTATTTACACTATATTTTCTTCATTAAAATAATAATCAATGGGAAATCCAAAATTCAGATTTCAAGAATTAATTTCAAAATCATCCGATTTAATGTCAATGATGTATATATATTTTTCTTTTGGAAGATCCACTGAGATTTAATCATGTTCTCCCTCTAGTAAATATTCTATTTCCTTAGGGATATCCAAGTGTACCTCGATAGGTGAAATTTCTTTTTCTCCCTCATCATATAGGAAAAAATAAGTGTTTGGTGGTTCTAAAATTTCAAAATAGTTGCAGAAATATTCTAAGTATTTTAAATATAATTAAATGATTTTGAGTTCAATAATTTATAATCTACCTATGTTGGTTAATCATGAATATATTATTCATCGTAAAGTTCCTCTATGTTTTCATTATTATTGGATGGAGCTAGGTAGTTGGGCTCCTTTATGTGTTCATCGAATTCTACCAATTGGGTATACACATATTCCATATGTAGGGTGATATGCAATGGTGTGGGATCTTATTCTTTTTAAGGCTTGGGTAGATAATTTAGATCATCACATTCATTCTAGAAGTAATCTAGTTCATGTTGACCTCTAATATGTTTTTCATCAAGAAATTGTTTTTCATCTATCTCTCCTAGAAATGTGTAATCAATGAAGAATGAATCTTTAGGTACCTCAACTTTTTACATCATCAGTTTCATCAATTTCACTGATGTGTGGTTACATTTATGCCACCACTACCTTAGTTTCATTCACCAACTCTAGGTTGGATTTCTCCATTAATGTAAAAACATATTCAAATAATATTTCAACATTACTCATCTATTTTTTTATTTCTCTATATTCCTTCATCTGAGATTTATTAAATACATCTTGAGGTTCTTCAACTTTTTCATATTCATCTTTTTGTTGTTTCACCTGAGTAATATTACCATGCATAATAATTTCAATTTGAATACATCATAGAAAGTGGGGGGTTTTTTATATTTATTAACCATGTAATCAGGGAAAAATATTTAAAAAAATGTGAAAATATAAAATTTTATTAAAATAAATGTTGAGATCTTTAGAATAGGTAACAATTTTGATACACACCTATCATAGGGTATAGAGAAAAAAATTAATTTCTTAATGTTAAAAAGAGTCACTACTAGAAATACAGGATTTCCCAATGGTTTAGAACTGTTGGGAAGGGCTGCAGAACCGTTGTTATCTGTTATACCAATGGTTCTGCAAACCGTAGGGAAGTAAGCCATTGGGAAAGAATTTCCCAACGGTTTTACAGTGAACCGTTGGGATAGGGTGGAGAAACATTACCCTATCCCAACGGTTCTGGCAAACCCTTGGGAATGATTTTTCCCAACGGTTTCCAACTGTTGGGATAGAGTGGAGAACATTACCAAGTTTTTCCGAACGGTTTGGAAAAACCGTTGGAAAAAACCCAAGGTATCCTCTTTCCCATCGGTTTCTAAACCTTTTGGAAAAGTGTTTTACCAACGGTTTTATGAACCGTTGCTAAAACAAAACCCATAAATTATATTCCCATGGTTTCAAACCATTGGCATAGCCTCTCCTGGGGAAAATTGCCCAGTAGCTCTACAATTTTCCCTGCAGCTCTACAATTTCCTCAGTAGGTCTCATTTTGTGGGTTCCCTCTCATTTTCAATCCAATTATTGTACCTGCAATAAACTAACACATACATATACAATTATTGTGTTTGCAATAACCAACTAACACTTACATATAGAGAACAAATTCATACACATTTAACATATAATGCTGGAACTATACACATTCATAATTAAATTAGAATTCATAATGTAATTATAAACATACATAATTCATGTAGAATTCAATTTAAAATTGAGATGACAATTATATGTGGAATCCGGAAGTCAATTCATAATTTGATTGGTTTTTTGTATACCATATATTTTTACCTGAAATGATGTCCATTTTAAACAAAATACATATACCTGGAGTGATACCGGCCACACCGCACCTCAGATTGAGGCGGGGTTGACTCGGGCATGTCACATATGACCCATGGATCGTTGTTCTAATGTATCGACACAATCCGAATGTGTTTGGTCAGTTTTCCGTATGCCAGTTGATGTTTTTCAATTAAAATGTCGTCTTTTTGAAACAAAAGGAAAACACATTGAGTGGTGTCGGCCACAATGCGTCTTATATTGAGGCGAGGTTGATACGTGCACGTCACATATGACCCATGGATCATTCTCCTAAAGTTTCAATGGAAACTGAATGCATTTGGTCGGTTTTCCGTATGTACTTAAAATGTTGTCCATTTTAAACAAAAGAGAGCCACTTAGAGTGATTCTGGTCACACCGTGCCTCTGATTAAGGCATGGTTGACTCGTACACATCACATATGACCCATGGATTGTTGTGGTAATGTATCGACATAATCCGAATGCGTTTGGTCGGTTTTCCGTATGTCAGTTGATGCTTTTCACTTAAAATGATGTTCTTTTGAAACAAAAGACATGAAACTTTGAGTGGTGGCGGCCACACCGCACCTCGGATTGAGGTGGGGTTGACTCGTACATGTCACATAAGACCCATGAGTAATTGTTCTAAGTATCGACACAATCTGAATGCGTTTGGTCGGTTTTCCGTATGCCATTTGATGTCTTTCAATTAAAATGGAATCCTTTTGAAACAAAAGGCAGACATGTTGAGTGGTGCCGGCCACACCGCATCTCAGATTGAGGCGGGGTTGATTCTTACTCGTCACATATGACCAATGAATCGTTCTCCTAAAGTTTCCATGGAAATCGAATGCATTTGGTCAGTTTTTTATATGTACTTATAATGTTGTCCATTTTAAACAAAAGCGAGCCACTTAGAGTGATTCTGGCCACACCGTCCCTCCGATTAAGGCGGGGTTGGATCGTACACGTCACATATGACCCATGGATCGTTGTTCTAATGTATCGACACAATACGAATGCATTTGGTCGGTTTTTCGTATGCCAGTTGATGTTTTTAACTTAAAATGGCGTCCTTTTGAAACAAAATACAGACACTTTGAGTGGTGGCGGCCACACCGCACCTCGGATTGAGGCGGGGTTTACTCGTACTGTCACATATGACCCATGGATCATTTTTCTAATGTATCGACACAATACGAATGCGTTTGGTCAGTTTTCTATAGGCCAGTTTATGTTTTTCAATTAAAATAACGTCCTTTTGAAAAAAAAGGCAGAGACTTTGACTGGTTTCGGCCACACCGTGTCTCATATAGAGGTGTGGTTGATTCATACACGTCACATATGACCCATGAATCGTTCTCCTAATGTTTTAACGGAAACCGAATGCGTTTGGTCAGTTTTCCGTATGTACTTAAAATGTTGTCCATTTTAAAAAAAAGAGAGTCACTTAGAGTGATTCTGGCCACACCGTGCCTCAGATTAAGATGGGGTTGACTCTTACACGTCACATATGACACATGGATCGTTGTGGTAAAGTATCGACACAATTTGAATGCGTTTGGTCGCTTTTCTGTATGCCAGTTGAATTTTTCAATTAAAATGGCGTCCTTTTGAAACAAAAGGCATACACTTTGAGTGGTGCCGGCCACACTACGTCTCAGATTCAGGCGAGGTTGATTCGTACACATCACATATGACCCATGAATCGTTCTCCTAATGTTTCAACAAAAACCGAATGAGTTTGGTCGGTTTTCCGTATGTACTTAAAATGTTCTCCATTTTATGCAAAAGAGAGCCACTTAGAGTGATTCCGGCCAAACCGTGCCTCCGATTAAGATAGGGTTGACTCATACACGTCACATATGACCCATGGATCGTTGTGCTAATGTATCGACAAAATATGAATGCGTCTGTTCGGTTTTTCGTATGTCAGTTGATGTTTTTCACATAAAATGATGTCCTTTTGAAACAAAAGACAGACACTTTGAGTGGTGGCGGCCACACCGTGCCTCGAATTGAGGCGGGGTTGACACGTACATGTCACATATGACCCATGTATCGTTGTGCTAATGTATCGACACAATCCGAATGCGTTTGGTCGGTTTTCCGTATTCCAGTTGATGTTTTTCAATTACAATGACGTCCTTTTGAAACAAAAGGCAGACACTTTGAGTGGTTCTGGCCACACCGCATCGCAGATTGAGGCGGGGTTGATTATTACACATCACATATGATCCATGAATTGTTCTCCTAAAGTTTCAATGGAAACCAAACGCTTTTGGATGGTTTTCCGTATGTAATTAAAATGGTGTCCATATTAAACAAAAGAGAGCCATTTAGAGTGATTCCGGCCACACCGCGCCTTGATTAAGGCGGGTTTGACTCGTACAGGTCACATATGACCCATGGACCGTTGTTCAAAAGTATCGACACAATCGGAATGCGTTTGGTCACTTTTCCATATGCCAGTTGATATTTTTCACTTAAAATGGCGTCCTTTTGAAACAAAAGACAGACACTTTGAGTGGTGGCGGCCACACCATGCCTCAGATTGAGGCGGGGTTAACTCGTACATGTCACATATGAGCCATGGATCGTTGTGCTAACGTATAGACAAAATCTGAATGCGTTTGGTTGGTTTTCCGTATGTCAGTTGATGCTTTTCAATTAAAATGACGTCCTTTTGAAACAAAAGGCAGACACTTTGAGTGGTGGCGGCCACACCGCACCTCAGATTGAGGCGGGGTTGACTTGTACACGTCACATATTACCCATGGATCGTTGTGCTAATGTATCGACACAATCTGAATGCGTTTGGTCAGTTTTCCGTATGCCAGTTGATGTTTTTCAATTAAAATGACATCCTTTTGGAATAGAAGACAGAAATATTGAGTGGTTCCGGCCACACTGCGTCTCAGATTGAGGCGGGGTTGATTTTTACACGTCACATATGACCCATGAATCGTTCTCCTAAAGTTTCAACAAAAATCGAATGTGTTTGGTCGGTTTTCCGTATATACATAAAATGTGGTCCATTTTAAACAAATGACAGACACTTTGAGTGGTGGCAGCCACACCGCGCCTCATATTATGGTGGGGTTGACTCGTACACGTCACATATGTCCCATGGATCGTTGTGCAAATGTATCGACACAATCCAAATGCGTTTGGTCAGTTTTCCGTATGCCAGTTTATGTTATTCAATTAAAATGACGTCCTTTTGAAACAAAAGGCAGACACTTTGAGTGGTGTCGGCCACACCACATCTCAGATTGATACGAGGTTCATTCGTACATGTCACATATGACCCATGAATCGGTTTCCTAATGTTTCAATGGAAACTGAATGCGTTTGGTCGGTTTTCTGTATGTACTTAAAATGTTGTCCATTTTAAGCTAAATACAGCCACTTAGAGTGATTACGGCCACACCGTGCCTTAGATTATGGCGGGTTTGACTCGTACACTTCACATATGACCCATGGATCGTTTTTCTAAAGTATCGACACAAACCGAATTCATTTGGTCAGTTTTTTGTATGCCAGTTGATGTTTTTCACATAAAATGACGTCCTTTTAAACAAACGGTAGACACTTTGAGTGGTGTCGGCCACACCGCATCTCAGATTGAGGCGAGGTTGATTCGTACACATCACATATGACCCATGAACCGTTCTCCTAAAGTTTCAATTGAAACTGAATGCGTTTGGTCAGTTTTCCATATGTACCTAAAATGTTGTCCATGTTAAACAAAAGAGATCCACTTAGAGTGATTCTGGCCACACCGTACCTCCGATTAAGGTAGGGTTGACTCGTACACATCACATATGACCCATGGATCATTGTGCTAAAGTATAGACACAATCCGAATGCGTTTGGTCGGTTTTTTGTATGCCAGTTGATGTTTTTCACTTAAAATGACGTCCTTTTGAACCAAAAGACAGACACTTAGAGTGGTGGTGGCCACACCGCGCCTCAAATTGAGGCAGGGTTGACTTGTACACGTCACATATTAACCATGGATCATTTTACTAAAGTATTGACACAATCCGAATACGTTTGGTCAACTTTCTGTATTCCAGTTGATGTTTTTGAATTAAAATGATGTCCTTTTGAAATAATAGGCAGACACTTTGAGTGGTGCTGGTCAAACCGAATCTCATATTGAGGCGGGGTTTATTCGTACATGTCGCATATGACCCATGAATCGTTCTCCTAATGTTTCAATGGAAACCGAATGTGTTTGGTTGGTTTTCCGTATGTAATTAAAATGTTGTCCATCTTAAGAAATAGTGAGACACTTAGAGTGATTCTGGCCACACCGTGCCTCAGATTAAGGCGGGGTTGACTTGTACATGTTACATATTACCCATAGATCGTTGTGCTAAAGTATCGACACAATCCAAATGCGTTTGGTCAGTTTTTCGTATGCAACTTGATGTTTATCACTTAAAATGAAGTCCTTTTGAAACAAAAGGCAGACACTTTGAGTGGTGTCAGCCACACCGCATCTCAAATTGAGGCGGGGTTGATTCGAACACGTCACATATGAACTATGAATCATTCTCCTAATGTTTCAATGGAAACCGAATGCGTTTGGTCGGTTTTCCGTATGTACTTAAAATGTTGTCCATTTTAAACCAAAGTGATCCACTTAGAGTGATTCTGGCCACATCGTGCCTCCGATTAAGGCAGGGTTGACTCTTAAACGTCACATATGACCCATGGATCGTTGTTCTAAATCATAGACACAATCTGAATGCGTTTGGTCAGTTTTTTGTATGCTAGTTGATGTTTTTCACTTAAAATGACGTCATTTTGAAACAAAAGATAGACACTTTGAGTGGTGGCAGCCACGCCGCGCCTCGGATTGAGGCGGGGTTGACTCGTACACCTCACATATGACCCATGGATCGTTGTGCTAATGTATCGACACAGTACGAATGCGTTTGGTCAGTTTCCCCTATGCCAGTTGATGTTTTTCAATTAAAATGACGTCCTTTTGAAACAAAAGGAAGACACTTTGAGTGGTTCCAGCCACACCGCATCTCAATTTGAGACGGGGTTGATTCCTACACATCACATATGACCCATGAATCATTCTTCTAATGTTTCAACGGAAACCGAATGCGTTTGGTCGGTTTTGCGTATGTACATAAAATGTTGTCCATTTTAAGGAAAAGAGAGCCACTTAGAGTGATTCCGGCCACAATGTGCCTCCGATTAAGGAGGGGTTCAGTCGTCCACGTCACATATGATGCATGGATCGATGTGTTATTGTATCGACACAATCAGAATGCGTTTGGTTGGTTTTTCGTATGCCAGTTAATGTTTTTCACTTAAAATGACGTCCCTTTGAAACAAAATACATACACTTTGAGTTGTGGCGGCCACACCGCGCTTCGGATTGAGGCAGGGTTGACTCATACACGTCACATATGACCCATTGATCATTGTTCTAATGTACGACACAATCTGAATGCGTTTGGTCGGTTTTCTGTATGCCAGTTGATGTTTTTCAATTAAAATGACATCCTTTTGGAACATAAGATAGATACTTTGAGTAGTGGAGGCCACACCATGCCTTGTATTGTGGCAGGGTTGATTCGTACACATCACATATGACCCATGGAATGTTCTCCTAAAGTTTCAATGGAAACCGAATGCGTTTGGTCGGTTTTCCATATGTACTTAAAATGTTGTCCATTTTATGAGAATCATTATGTGTATATTAGTGGAATGGTATTTACTTAAAATCTTGTGTACATTTAAATAAAATATTTATATATCATTTTTAGTATGGATTAGAATTTAGTTTATCATGCTATGAAACATTTCGGAGCTAACAATGTCATTCCCAATGAATACATCTCTTTTATAACATACCAAGAATTTATGATATTGATTATATGTGTAAATGTGATTTACATTGATTATCATGATGAAAATAAATAAAATATATATTATAGATTTTCTAGTATTAAATGAAATCAAGGAGGGTGGGGGGGATGTCCGGCGGGGCTGTCCGGGGGGCTGTTCAGTGGGTGTCCGGGGGTTGTCCGGGGACCAAGGAGAAGGGTGGGGGGGCAGTGCGGGGGGATATTCGGGGGGTGTTTGGGGGGCTGTCCGGGGTCCAAGGAGAAGGGTGGGGGTTGTCTGGGGGCTGTTGGGGGTCCAGGGAGGAGGGTGGGGGGGGCTGTCCGGGGGGCTGTTCGAGGAGCTGTCTGGGGGCTGTCCGGGGGTGTTCGGGGGGTTGTCCGGGGTCCATGGAAGAGGGTGGGGGTTGTCTGGGGGATGTCTGGGGGTTGACTGGGGTCCAGGGACGAGGGTGGGGGGACTGTCCGGGGGCTCTCGGGGGGCTATTTGGGGGTTGTCTGGGGTGTTCGGGGGGTTGTCCGGGGTCCAAGGAAGAGGGTGGGGTCAGTCCGGGGGGATGTCTGGGGTCCAGGGAGGAGGGTGGGGGGGCTATCTGAGGGGCTGTTTGCGGGGATGTGTGGGGGGTGTACGGGGGGGTTGTCCGGGGTCCAAGGAAGAGGTTGAGGGGCTGTCCAGGGGGCTATCTAGGGGGCTGTCCGGCGGGGATGTCTGGGGTCCCGGGAGGAGGGTGGGGGGTTTTCCAGGGTCCAGGAAGGAGGGGGGTTCCCAAAAACACAACCACTAAAAGACAAAAACATCCATAAAAATAGATAATATATAAAAATAACTCAACTCCAATACTATACTACGAGTCTAGATAAAACCAACAACTAGAATTGATTAAATATCAAGTCTCAGTAATATCAGTCAAAAATGTAATGGATCAACTTGTCCCAAATCATAGTCACCATCATCACCATAATCATCACCCTTGTCCTCGTCCCCATCATCGTCCTCGCCCTTCTCACACTTTCCCTCCTCCTCGCCCTCGCCCTCCTCCTCGCCCTCGCCACCCACCTCACCCTCCTCTCCCTCCTCTTCTGAATCAGACTCCTCACCATAAACATTGTCAAGCTGGACATTGTCATGACCGCCACTAGAACAGACACCTGTTGCACCATATATAGAACGTATTGATGACATATACTCATCAAAAGCTGGGTTGGCCTCTACCGGAAGTTTTGGACGTAGAACATCAATAAATTTCATAAACACACTATTTTCCCTAGCAGACTGTTCTTCCATCTTTGTGGCCCTTTTCTCAGCCTATTTTTCCTGTGCCCTAACTTTCTGCAGCTCGTTGGCACTACAACACATACATGAGGAGAGCCAATACCTCTTCGAGGATATCCTATGTCAGCAACGTACTCTTCCAAGATGCTCCTCTCCCAACACCTGATGTAAGTGATCTGTTGGCCCGAAATTGTCTGGTTCTTGGGCATCGGGGGCCTCTAAAGCAGCCTATTACAAAAATAAATATATCATTAAGTTACAAAATAGATATTAAAATATAAAATCAATAGATTAAAACTTACAATATGCTGTTGAGTCACTTCGTTGATGGCACTTCCATCCTTTATCCGTCTACTCGAGCAAAACAGTTTTTCTCGAGGCACACGTCCTTCAATATTTTGTATTTCCCTCTACAATGACATTGAAAACTAATGTTATATGAAAACTATAGAAAACTATTAAATAATTGAGGAAACAAAAGATAGTGTAAGTATTGAAGAAAACTTATAAACAATTTTCATGCATGCTTCCTCTCATGATCAGGCATCGTAGTGCGTCCCATTGTGTGGAGGTATTTTTTTCATCAATGTTCTTTTTATTTTTTCCAGATGATTCCTAAATAAAAATCTAAATTGAAACAGATAGTATTAATGAAAAACAAGAATGATATTATTTAAATACCTAAAATGTTATTCATACCTTAAACTAGGTACTCGTCCAATGAGTAATAATCTGACGATACTACTCTATAGGACAATCATCCACCACTACTACCGCCTCTACCTCAGTGACAACTCTAGAAACCCAGCCAATATACAAGTCATGCTTTATGTCTCTCTAAAGCTCTCATAAATCCTTTAGACATTCCGTTCGTGCACCCTCACCATCGGGAAAATTAAATCGAAGGTTAATTCAAAATATTAATTCATATAAATACAAAAATAATTCATGGAATTAAATAGAACATATTTTTTTCCCATATCTCTTCCCAAGTTCTATCCTTTACCTCATGTGGCAAATTTCTCCATGACAGCGGGCTAACGAGAATGATTTCGGAGTATTTCGCAAGCGTCTCCAAAAAACTCTGACATTGCTACCCTGTTTTCTCAACCATTTGGTTGTCTTCATTATAATCCAACATAACCTGTGTGCGGCGGTTCCACACCGAACACATGTGTGTATGCCGCCACCCACGCCTCCTGTCAGTAGATGTATCTGTCATGAAAGAAAAACAAATATTTTATCAAAACATGTTATAATGAAAATAAATATTGCTATAAAAATTTGTTAGGGTTCTATAAATATACCAGTGCCGGTCTGATCACTGAGAGCCACTAGATCCACAGAAAATGATGGAACACCCTATGCTGGAACAGGAGTCAAAGACGATTGAATATAGAAGCTCGGAGAGACAGAAGTAGAGGAAAAAGATGATGGGAAAACAGTATGACCGGATGCTGACTGGGGAGTGGGAATCCTCATGGGATGTGAAAATGATGTGTCAGATGATGTAGAAGGTAGCGGAAACATGGGAGGCCTAAATATCCACGGTGTCCCTAACGACACACTTGGATCAGAGTGTGGGAAGGATGACATGTCAGTGGGAGGGTCATGGTCTAGTCAAGAACACGCATTAGATCGTCTGCCTCTGGTACGAACCCTCCTCGTACAAACGACATGAGTACTAGGACCAGTACTAGGATTCTCGTCGAAACAAATTGGTTAACCAATAAGGAAAATCAAAAAAGATACTCCTTTTCCTCCAATTGTAATAGGTTTCAGTGGAAACATTATTTCTTTTTCTAGATTACATTTGACCCTTTCGAATTAAAAACTGAAATCTTTCAATTCATTAAGCACATCAGTTCCAGACATATGCTGAGGTTGACCATCTGTCTCTATGGTATTATCAAATCTTCGACGATTCATTCTATATGGATGATCCTTTGGAAAGAATCATCGATGTCCCGTAAAACTGAAACAACATTGATGTTTCAGTCTTCTGGATCGTGTATTCTTCATAAAAACTGGACATGAAAATTTTCCATTCATTCTCTATCTAGAAATCATTGTATAAGCTGGAAAATCATTGATCGTCCACATAAGCGCAACACGCATCTGAAATATGTCTTTCGAACATGCATCGTATATGCTCACACCCACATCCCAAAGAAGATTCAAATATTTTATTAAAGGTTTCATGTATACATCAATATCAATGCCGGGATCAGAAGGACCAGATATGAGTAAACTCATGAAATTGAAAGGTTCTTTAATACACAACCATGGGGGAAGATTATAAATGTGTATAAAAACTGGCTATGTGCTATGTGAAGTAAGCATCTGCCCAAACAGATTAAAACCTTCGCATGAAAGACCCAGCCTCACATTACGCACGTCAGCTGTAAAATCAGGATGTCGAGCATCAAATCTCTGCCATGCAAATCCATCCGCAGGATAAACCAACTCATCATTAGTCTTCATTCTCTCGGTATCATGCCATATCATTTTTATTGATATTTCATCAGACATAAAAAGATTCTAGAGTCTGGGGATCTATGGAAAGTGCCACATTACTTATTTTGGAATGCGGGATGGGGTTCCATAATATTCTTACTTCCAGTGGGATGTGCCACATTTTATACAATCATTTCATTCAGTGGTTTCCTCCCAGAATAAACTGCAATCTTTCGGGAAATCATGGATTTTTTTTCATGAAAATCCACGTTCCTAAAACTAACTTCCATGCCATATAGTGGTTTGAGGGAATATCTGTATCATCTGGAAGTAAATATTTTATGATGGTAAGAATTTAATCGATTACTGTATTAGAAATCCAAGAAATAGTTTTCCCTTGAAATAATCAGATTTAAAATTCCAAAATTTTAGTGTTATTTCATTATAGATATACTAGAGTCGTGGCAGCATCATTAAATTTTTTCACCATATCAATATCATCAGTTTCACTAGATGCATCAGCTGTCCTCATATCGAAGTCTTATTGAGTCGAAATCCTTTATTTTTCATGACGACGAATAAATGGAAACCGATCATCTAACATATTCTCCATTCCAGTCCTTTCATTTTGATCATCACCAATTTAAGATTTCATTTTCTCACCATTGTGATACCACACAAAGTAGTTTGCTTGAAAAACATTTTTGGTTATGTGGTAGTTGACTTCTTCACGGCCCAACCAAGGTCTACCAACAAAATTGGAACATGGGAAGTGTATGCGACCACTATCTGAATCATTGTGAAATGAAAAATCTATAAAGCTCTCCAAATTGTTTTGAAAATCTCTTAAGATCCGATCGGTTTCATACATCCAACTTCTATCTATTCTGTAAAAAGAATTTATATAAGTCATTTTGTAGTAAACAATTCCATAGGATTTAACTTTAATAGAAAATACATTTAATTAAACGATAAAGGAAGGAGTTTCTAGTTGATTTAGTGAAGTATTAAAATAATGTAAAGATATACAAATTAATTCAGTTATGTGTGCCTAGATTTGAGGTGAGATGTGTTTTGTAATTTTTTCATTTATCACATACCAAGAAGACACCATAGACCTGATAAAGCATTGTTCAATAATTTACAAAGTGAAGGCTTTTCATCAAAGATGCAGAATGTTTAAAGAGAGTTTTTTAAATAAGTTATTGATTCTAAACAATAGAAATATTGTGAAAAGTTAGTACATTTCATAACACCCAAACTAAAGTCCACAAGAAGTACCATATCACCCCACTGAAAAAAAGTAAAACCACATACCCCACTACCCCAACCATGTCAATTACCTCAATGATGGCTTCTATGTCTGTATTTGGGAAGAGGTTGAAGGAGTCTAACCTGGATGTGGGAGTTGCAACCGATCAGATGGAAGACCTCAGGTTAGGGTTCACCTACGCGGGGGCTTCTGGAAATCGGGGGAAATGCAGAGTTATTTGCTTCTGTGTATTTGGGGGCGGGCTGTCCACGGGGGTGGTGGGGTTCTCTAGGGGGTACGGGGTGTCCAGGGGGGTGGGCGGGCTGTCCATGTGGGTGTAAGGGCTTTCTAGGGGACAGGGGGTGTCCAGGGGGGTGGGCGGGCTATCCACGGGGGTGGGGTGGGGATTTCTATGCGGTACAAGGTGTCTAGGGGGTGGGGGTGTCCGGGGGGGTGGGGGAGTGTCCAGGGGGTGGGCGGGCTGTCCACCGGGTGGGGGGCTGTCCAGGGAGTAGGGGTGTCCAGGGGGTGGCCAGGAATTCCACGGGGGTAGCGGGGTTGTCCAGGGGGTACAAGATGTCCAGGGGGTGGGCGGACTTTCCACGAGGGTGGCAGGGCTCTCCCGGGGGTAGGGGGTGTCCAAGGGGGTGGGTGAGCTGTCCACAGGTGTCTGACTGAGATCTATGAGATTTAATTGGGTTGTTATTCATGTTATAAAAAACAAAAGATGGGTGTTAAGGAGTAGAATAGTATTTTTAGTGAAAATCCAATTTGGTAGGATTAGTGACTTGATAACATGATGGTATCAAGTATGAAATTGGGAAAATGTTGGGGCATTGGATTCTAAAAGGCTCCCACAACCTTCCAAGGATATATTATTTCAAGAAAAATGTGATGTGGGAGAAGGAATTCATCCTATATAGTTGATGTCACTTTTAGATCATGTGATGCCTTACTCATCAAGATGACTAGACAAGAACCAAAACCAAAGAGGCCTCAAAACTATCCAAATCTCTAGAAGTGATGAATTCCACATGCTTATTAGCGAACTATGGAAGTGATGACTTCCCAGCTGCACAACCCCCCTCCCCACCTCACCCCAATAGACTCCCCCTGCACAACCCCCCCCCCCCCATCGACCGACTGCACAACCCCACACCTGCACCCCCACTTGCACAACCCCCCTCCCCCACCCCCACCTGCACAGCCCCCTCACATCCACCCACTGCACACCTCCCCCCACCTTAACCCCCCACCTGCAGAACCCCCCTCCCCACCCCACCCCACCCCCACCTGTACACCCCCACCTCACCCGCCAACATACTCTCACCAGCCGAGCCCACCCCCAACCTACACACTCCCCTCCCCCCCCCACCCACTTCCATAGCCACCCCCCACATGCACAACCCCCACCCCCACCTGCACACCCCCTCCCCCCACCACCACCTATACACCCCACCCCCACCTCACCCCCAACAGACTCCCACCTGCCCAGCCCCCCCCCCAACCTGCACACTCCCCTCCCCCACCTACTTGCACAACACCCCCTCCACTTTCACACCCCACTTGAACAACCCCCCTCCTGCACCCCCACCTGCACAACCCACCCCACCCCCACCTGTACAACCCCCACCTCACCCCCCAACAGACTATGACCTGCCCAGCCCACCCCCCCAACCTGCACACTCCCCTCCCCCCACCCACTTGCACAACAACCCCCCTCCACTTGCACCCCCACCTGCACAACCCACTCATCCCCCCACCCCCACTTGCACAGCCCACCACCACCCCCACCTATACAACCCCCCATCTCAACACCCCACTAGCACACCCCCTTCCCCAACCTACTCCAACCCCGGAACCTCCCACCAGAACAAAAACCGAAAACAAAAACAGAACAAAAAAGTGATTCACACATGACACCAGAACAAAAATAGAAAACAAATAAAAAATCTAATTGAAATTTATGGGTATACCATACTGCACGAACCTTTGTTTTAATCCAAATCAAAAAAGAAAATAAAAAAATTAGATGCAAAATATTAATCATATCGTACTACTTACATATTTGAAGTGTAGAACAAAACAACATTGTGATTGAATATGGATCTGGGGGAATGATTATCCAAGAGAGATAGATATTAAGACTCAACATTAGCAGTTCAATTGCATGGAGGGGATATCGGGTTTGCTGGGATTTTAGGGAAAAAAATTCCCAACGGTTTACACAAACCGTTGGGAAGGCCTTCCTAAGTCATGGCCTTTACCAACGGTTTTTACAAACCGTTGGGAAAGGGGGGAAAAAATTTAGATTTCCCAAAGGTTTCTTCAAACCATTGAGAAATACTTGTTTTATACCCCTGTATTAACGATTCTGTTGAACCGTTGGCATACAAGCGTTGGGAAAAACCCATCTTCCCAATAGTGAGTCTGATTAGGTTTGTCTCACTTGAGAAGAATCATAGTGAGTCTAATAACAAATTGTAGTTACATATTCTAACTGTGTTTTATTTTTATATTATTTTTGAAAATATTGGTTTGGGGAATTTTAGAAAACAAACAATTATAATAATTCAATGTAGAATTTAAATATAAATGAATATGAAAACAAAAAGAAAATATAGAAAAAAGTCTTGGTTCTAGGGATGTATATCCTGGGTTCAATCATTATATATGTGTTTTTTAAATTCAATTTGATAATTATTTTGGGCAAACATTATTAATGAAATAGGTTCTTTTGATTTATTGAGACTTTTATTATGGAATACATTTGGAGTACAAAAACTACACCTCCTTTAATAGTAAAATATGGTAACACCTCAATCGATAATGAAATTCCTAAATGGTATGACTACCCCATATATCATTTCATCTGGTTAGATATCCCAAGATACATTGTATAATTGTATTTCTTGAGATTTAGGAGGAAAAAATAATGAATCCAAAAAAATTAATGGATTTGAAAATATTTCAACATTAGATGACCACCACACCCATGGAATATTCTCATATCCACAAAAAATAGATTAAAACCATATTAAATTGATGAACAATAATAAATAAAACCAAAAAACCTCCGCCATGGACTAGCCTTAGGTTAATCACTTTCCATTGAAAATTTAAAAAGGATCACAGAAAAAGATTTAAGGTAGAAATAAATTAGTGTTGAAAAAAATAAGAATGGAATAATAAATTGAAAAAAATTAATAAAAATAAAAATAATTTTTACCTTTTAAATAAAATGAAAAAATGAAATGAAAATAAAAAATATAAATCATGGATTTCAAGAAATATTCCTTCATTGAATGATCTTATATTAAATGCACCCCTAGACTATTATTTATTATTATGAAACAGGCCTTGGAGTGTCATGATGGGCCATTTAATTTTTTTTGGACATAACGGTAGTCAATAGTTGATATTTTAGTCCTAGAAATATTTCTTCCAAATTTTTGTATGGTTTCACCCTAATTTTACTAAATCATGGAAATTTGTCATCTAAAATTTGTTTTGAAAATTTGTTTTTCATTAGACCTAAATTTTTTAGCTTCATCATCCACGTGTAGAAGAATTTATATAGAAATTACTCTAGGACATTATTCTGGTCAAATGCATCTTGAATCAAACATAAATGTTGAGGGTCCAATTACCTGATCAATGAGAGAATAACTACATTACCATTAATGGAGAAACACAAAGATGGGTCATATTTCAAGTCACACGGGTATCACTATAATTGGAGGTGTTTAGCATGATTTATCCTACATTTCTAGAGTGGGTTCCACTCTTTCCGCTTGAACAATTGTTCAGATTAATTGATTTTTTCAGGCCTCTATATGCTTGAATTACATATTTGTCTATAATATAATGATGAAGCACATAATTCAAAGAATCATAAAAAATATCACTTAAATTGGAATAATATGTTAAATGTTTTTCCTAAAATACCCAATTCATAAAATTATTTTCAAATTAAAAAAATAAGAAATTTTCACACTTTAGAGAAAGAACACCACAATTCAAAAGGTGATGCAAATAAGCTTAAATTAAAAAATTCAAATCATTTAAATAATTAAAAACATATAAAAGTGATGAAAATGATAGCTCTATAAGTAGAAATTAATAATTATTCTAATGCAATATATGGAATCAATTTTTCAAAATTCTAATCATAGAAGTTCATGAAATTAATTTCAAATTAATATCACAAAAGAGATAAAACGATGAGTTTTTAGTGTCAAGAAGTTCAAAATTGTAAAATGATTTTATATATAATTTCTATAGGAAATTAATTCCAATGAACTAAATTTTATTATTATATTTATAATTGATCTTAGTATTTAATAAAACCAATTCAAAATAAAATTTAACATTATGAAATTTTACATGAAAATGCATTTTTTAATAAATATTCTGTGTTTTCACTATTCATTAAAATGTAAAACTTGTTAGAAAAATACCATAATAGTACCCAATGTAAATTTTGATAATAAAAATTCAAAAAAAATATTTTTTCAAATAAATTATATAAATGTGTCAAAAATAATATATAAAATATGTATGTAATTAAAAGGAGTTAAAACTTCCCTTTTAAAAATATATATATTTAACCCTGAATTGAATTTATTCATATATTTTTTCTAGAAAACACATAAGATTAATGTTAAATAATATATATTTATTTATTTAAAATGAGTTACCAAAAAAATTATTTAATATTTTGAGGTAAAACATGATTGATTGTATAAATATAGTTTTCTAGTAAAAGGTTTCCTATATTTTCAAAAGGGTTTTTTTTTCTTTTTAATTTTATAGGTCACCATAATAATCTTGTAATATACATTTATAAACTATATATTAATTATTTAATTGATAATTTCCATAACCATCAATCTAATGGCTACGTGAAAACATTAATAACATATTAATATCGTATTATAGTTTGGTAAAATTGCCCCTGCATGTTACGTAATTTATTGAGGGAACTCGACATTGTGTGTAATACAATGCAAAGATAGTGTTTCCTATAACATTTGATAATATATGTTATGTGTATAGAATCATATCGACTTGGTGTGGTGTTCCAATAAATAATAACATGGTTCTTCAATATAAAAAAAACTATATTCGGTGTTATAGGAAACAAGGCATAACAAAAATATTAAATTAATTGATTTTTTCATAGAATTTCATGGTATTACATTTTATCCCCCTTTAAATAAATTTTCTCTTTGATATTTCAATAATTAATCAATTTTTTAATACTTGAAATTTCATTTCATAGAAACCCAAAACATAAAAAAATGAGAAAAACATCATTTGAAAATGGAATCTTGGAAACATAACAGTTACCCTAATTAACTCATAAATAGGTTTCCACATAGGATAATAATTTTGGGAAGTGAAAAAATTTTACTTGTAAATAAATATAACTATCACGTTCTTATGGAGGTGATAGAGGTAATGGTATGGCGAAATTTAACAATCACATGTCCATAAATCGGTAATGATCTATGGGACTATTTGCTTCATCAAAAGTAAAGGTACTATGATAACATTTATGGTTTCAAGATATTTTCCCTATATTTTAAGAATCTTCATGAGAAGAAATTCATACTTTATTTAATTACAAATCATAAGAAAAATCTAATCGTATTCTTGTTTATTCATCAGTTTCCAATTCAACACCTATTATATGAAATGAATGTAAATTTTTTATGCCTTAGAACCAATAGATCAATATATCCATATTAGTTATTCCATATATCTCGATTTAAAAAATAACTCTGGTTCTCCAATATGGATAAATATTTATATTGTGAATTCATACGTTAGCTTTCAAAACAACATCCAAATTTCATTTTATTTGGTTTCATCAATGGTTAAACATATAAACCTTCCAAAATTCAATTCACATTTTATTAATTAAATATGATCTTATTATAAAATAAATTTAATTGGAAACTTCTGCCTACCATTGTACTGATGGAGTATAAGATGTGATTTTATTAATCCAAAATCCTTGAAGAGGGAGATAATCTCATGAAATTTTACTAAAGGACGAACAATAAAATTTTAATTGCGATTATTCATAAAAAATAAAACATGAAATTAGAAAATTAGGATGGTAGGGTAAGAATTCTCAAATTATAATTAATCCTTATATCCATTATGATTGTATAAGGTTTCCCATTTCCCATTTTCCACAGAGTCTCTTTTGGATTTTTATCCTTATTTTCCCTTGGATTAGATCTTTGACTCGTATAATTACCAAAATAAATTCACTTAAAACATTGCAGTGTGGGTTGTGCATTCTATTGATCTCTCTCAACAATCATTTAATTGAATATCCTCTTCACATCACATCGGAATTACTTTAATTAATGACCATGCTTCCTATACTTCAATCACATTCTTCTTCATTTTAGACAATATAAAATTTTCTCTTTCGTATAGTTTTCAAAAGTATAAGTTTGAAACATTTTATTCTATTATTATGAAATAAAATTTTATTTTCCTTGAACACCATTTTAATTTTCATATCAATAGATCCAAGTGGGTTTCTATCTTCCATATATAAATTAATTGCACATCAAATTATTTTTTTAGCATTCAACGTCCTTTATTGCTAATTCAATTCAGTGATTTGGTTTTGAAGACACTAAAAAATTTTCCATTATTACATTCAGGATGAATTATAATACTTGAAGATTACCTTTCATGTATTGTAATATTTTATTCATAGAAGTCAATAGATTCATCAACCCTCTTATTAAGCTCTATAAACTCCGTACCCATTTTTTATGATGAATACAAGTAAAGTACATATCAAAATATATTATGTTAATCTCATCTTAGTTCATGAAGTATATTTCCCCATTTAATCATATTATTAATAATATTCCACCATATTTCCACCTAACCCTCTAGATTTTAGATATGTAGAGTTACGTTTTTAGGCACTAAACACTATAGATTGAAAATAATATCTTTAGTCGTATTGGTTAGTGGATCAGAAAATAACGAGTCTACAAAAACACATAAATAAGTTGAGTGTTTCATCATGAAGGACTCAACATAACTTTTCACTATTTTTTATATGTTCATCAAGATTCATAGGTTGATAAATTTTTGTGACAATATCAATGAGGTTTTTCATTCCAACTCCCATAGAATTATGTTTCTCAGGAGGAGAATCATTGAGTTGTCTATTTCCTTACTCATTAACATGGTTCCATCAGATTCCATCCATTGACTAAAACAAAAAATCAAAGTGTGAGCAACACTTATCATTGAGTAAAACTATATAATAATGAATAATTACATATAGAATATCTAAATCTTTAAAATTTCTTTTAAATATATAACACAATAGGATTATTCTCGGTCAATATCTATTTAAATTATTCATTATGGTTCGTATAGAGTTTGTGAATTCCCAAATCATATCCCCTAGGAGTGTTAAACCAGGTGTTTAGAAAGGCCCATTGTCATGCACCATTTCCTAAACGAGTCTAAATCAATATGGCGTTTTTGAGGTTGTTACCACTATATACGAATGTTCCAGAACCATATCCACTTATAGTATCCAAAATGGCATGTAATTTCATGAAACCACTCTCTCAATCCGTTACCAAAATTCCATGATATTTTCCTATAGTTTTACTCATCCTTAGACTAATCCTTATATACGTTCTTAGACATATCCTAAGAAATATCCATAGACATCACACTAAAGATTTATTATCAAAGCTTCCAAATGTTGACTAAGTCATTCCTTTGATACCATCAATCGTAACATAGGATTAACATACATTGATGTAACATCATTTTAGATGAATATTAATTACATTACAAGAATGAATTATAGAGTACCATAATAATTTATTGTCTTTGTAAACATGAACCAAATTCCTCTATCTTGGTGAATGATCTTCAAAATATACTATAATGCCCATCCCCATTATTAATCCTAATTAAAACCCTTATTCAATACCTAGGGAAATGAAACATAATAAAGGATGGTCTCAAATGATTTTTAAGGGGAAAAATAAAGGATAATCATTCTAATAACATGGAAATAAGTGTACAAGAACATTATCATAACATTTTAATATACCACCCTATATATCAAAGATTATAATCATGCGTCATATGAAAAATATTGCAATTTAATAAGACATGAATCATTAAATTATCCAAGAACATGAGTTATGAGAGAATACCATTTTCATAATACACAAGATTAGGGAATACACATCATATTATTAAATTGTGAATATGTCTAAAAAGAAAAAGGAAAACTAATTAAGTTATGGGTATAACATCCGGAACTCTCACAATATTACAGACATAAAAATGGGTCCATGCATAACATTGTGAACATGTTATCAGGTTTAAAGATAATATTGTGAACATGTAATCAGGTTCATTCATTAACTTATGGAAATGAAACACGGTCCATGAATAACATTTTGAACATGTATTGTGGTTTACGCATAACATTGTTAACACATAATATGGTTCACTAATATTATTTTGAATATTTAATCGACGTCAATCATAAAAATATGGATGTCAAACAAGGATTATTCATAAAATTGTGGACATATAATCTTGTTGATAAATAAAATTGTCAAAACGTAATAAGGATCACTGATAAAATTTTAAAAATGTAATGAGGTTCATGCATATCTTGTATACTCATGATTCACTCACTGTTATCCAATGCATTGGAGGAAGATACAGGTCACAACCTTAACATAATGAAATCAAACATATGGGTTCCAAAAGATCAATAACAATGATAACATCATAACCCAAAAAATTTAATGGTTATTAAAAAATATTATCCAATCATAACCAATATAAAATAAACATGTTTCATAATCACTTAATCATATAATAACCATTTAAATGAAGTTGGTTTCATAAGTGTTTTTATCATGGTATAACCCATAAAAGAGGAAGGGAATTCATAGACATCTTGTATCCTTAAACATAATCCATTCAAATAAAGAATACGAATGATTTACTTGGAGAATAGACATAAAAAAGGATAAAATATTTCAAAGAATGTCGTCTTAAATGGATATGGATTTTGAAAGGTCAATTAGAGAATTTAATACCTTAAATAACCATTCAATGAAAATAAAATATTAAAAAATAAACATTTTGATAATACATTCCTTTGAAAACAACTTTGAAAAAATATTAAGTATTAATTATGAATACTTTAAGAAAATTATTGTGGGAAATATCCTAAACTGTTTAAAAAAAATCTTCCTAAATATATTAAAAAAATTTGGGAATCATTTAATTTTAAAACAAATATAAAAACATATAAATGAATCTTTAAAATCATCAAAATCATTTTCATTTGAAATAACACTTTGAAACCATATAAAGGAATCATTATAACCATTTAAAATTATATTTTAAAATAATTTATTGAAAATATGTTTCATTTAAAATAACCATGAACAATTTTATAGGAAGATTAAAATAAATGATGTTCATGATTGAAGATAAATCTATACATTCTGAACATTCCTTTTGTGCTATAGAATTTCTATAAAAGTACCTCGATTGGAAAACAATAATAATATTCGATTTTTATTTTTATTGGTTAAAAATGTAATATATGTGAATCAATTTATGCTAAATATCATGGTATAATGGTATAACATTTTTGAAATGTTCTTTTTTTGAAAACAAGGTTTTCAAATAACATAGATTTCCAATGAAAGAGAGAGATGATGAAATATTTTCTTCAAAAAACATTCCCAATAATAGTTTGTAACAATGAGTGGATGAATGGTACCAATAACAGAATATATCATTAATAACTAGACAAGAAGAAAATTCATGGGGGTTATCAAGGGATGGATCATAATATTTCTTCAATGGAAGAATAATCATAAATAATCACAATAAACGATGAGATTGTAGAAATAAACTATTACCACATTGGTAACTATGAATCATAATCCATTTTAAATAATAACATGAAATGAGGAATAAAATATCATTAATGGATTTTACTTCATTTTATAACATGTAAAATCATAGTATATACACCTCATATAAGAATATAGGATTAAAATATGTCTTGTATCTCAATGAAAGAATATTGATACAAAATTACATATCCCATTTGGTAACTTTTGAACCATAAAAGCCATGAAATATAGATCATAGAATAGGTTTATAAATAACCCTAAATATATGTATATGATCAAATTGTACATTATTTGATATTATATACACTACATAAAAGAGTTGTGAATGTAGCATAAATATCACAAAAATAAATGTGAGACTAGAAATCCCCATACTACATGAGTAAATTTTGAATTTTGATATCCATGAAATTATAACATCAATTGAAACATTTAATATCATTAAATTAAATAAAATAATTATCAAACATTTAATAGGTCATTATAGAAACCACAAGATAATAATAATTGGGGAATATAGCATATATCTCACATAAATTAAAGTGAAAGGATAAAAACATTACCTTACATCTTCACTTTATTTTTAAACATTGAAACCACATGTATAATAAATTTATGTTTATTATAAATAAAACACAAATCAATATTTTTATATATAATAAAATTTTATATTTTGTTAAAACATTATATTAACCATTTAATAGTAATTCTACTGAATGTTATATTTTGGGTAATAACTACTTTGTTTTTCTTACATGTTTTGACTTGTTATTCTTGGTCCACTTACATAGATCACAATTTACTTATCTGAAGAGAGTAAATAATTATATATGTATTATATATATGTTCTGTAAATATGAATTTATAATAATAAATAAATGATGTAAATATAAATGAAATACACCATTCATGGAGGTGGTAGGTCGTACAACAGATGAATGTAGTTTTTATTTTCTTATCATATTTTTAGCGAAAGAAAAGTAAATAACATATAACTATATATATATATATTATATTTAATATATATCATATAATTTTAAAAAATCCTTCTTTTATACATTTGATTTAATGTTTGAACAAAACACATAGCTTGGAGGACGCAGTAGTCCACACGTTTATAGGAGAAGTTATCGTATTCCCAAAAAATGTAGAGCATGAAGGTAAGTGTTATATAATAATTAAAGAATCATAAAATCATCATGCATATCATATATATTATGAAAATATCATTTACATTATTATAAACATCATTTAAAGGTGGTAATGGAAGAACGGACAACATCAGTTCCCAATGTTGTAGTTTGTCGTACACATGAATAATAATTTTTTATCCCAATTGATATAAGTGTGAATTGGTGTTGGTCACACTCTTAAAATAAAATCGTATAATTATATTTATTATACTGATTAAATTGTATATGTATGAAATAATATGAATTTTTGGGTTTAAAAATAAATAAAACAAAAGTTCATGTCGAAGGATGTTATCTATTTTTTAGGTAACTCAATATGTTTCCACCAAAGGGATACTGTGAGTGGATTCCTGCCCAATGTGGGGACTCTAGAATTAATTTAAGGAATTTTAATGCATTTTTAAGAATGTTTTTTATATATAAATTTATTAATATGTGTGATTAATTTAGGGGTTTTGAACACATTTAAATTGGAGGGGGAGTAACATTCTTATAAATATAACAAGTAAACACTATTAAAATGTTTCCCTTATATCACGTTCCAGAAATAATGGTTAATTTTATATATAAGGGAGTATTTGGTCTAAAAATGTCCTTAAAATGTCTTTTTTACATGTTTATCTATTTTTCCCCATATGATATTTTTTATCCACTAATTAATCTCGTTTATACCTTAATCATTATTATTAATTTGAATTACTTTTACTTATCATTATTTTAAAAAATTAGGTTTAAATTACTATAAATTATATATATATATATATATTATTAAAAATATATAATCCATTTTTTTAAAATTTAATAATATAATTTCTAGAATGTATTTTAATATTAATCTCATAGACCGGGAAAAATTAGTGGTTTTTAATGTGAATAAATTTAAATTTATGAAATGTTTTTATATCATATTTCAAGGTTAAATTGATTCCAAAGACTTAAATTTAATTCATATAAGTATTATTTATTTAAATATATTTTAAAACCATTGTAAATTTTAGGTTTACTATATAAATATATTAGATAAAAATGCAGTTTCAATTAAAATTCATTTTTTTTCACGATTCATCAAAAACTGATACTTCTCACAAAAATTCCAAAAAAATTACCCAAATAAAATTCTGATATTAATATATAATAAATTATTTTTTATTTGCAAATAAAAATTGTAAAATTTTTGGTAATTATTTTTAAAATAGATACACCATTGAAATGTGGTAAAATTACATTAATATATATATACGTGTAAAATTGGATTCATTATTATCTCTTTAATAGAAAACTAATTATATGAAAAATAAATTATATATATACACATATAATTTAAATAATTTATGAAAATTTTAAAAATTATTTTATTGGGGTAAAATGTGTTTGATTTCATAAATACATTTTTACAGCAAAATATTTTCATATTTTTGAAAGTGTTTTATTTTGGTTTCTAGTTTACTACTCAATAAATATATATTACTATATAAATATGAAAAAAATATTTGAATTATTTATTTATTGTTATTCATAACCATCATTCAAATGTATTGGTGAAAAATATATTTATATTATATTAATTATATGAATAGAACATTATAGTTTGGTAAAACTAGGTCTTGCATGTCACACAAGTTATCGAAAGAACTCGGAATCATGTGTAACACAAGACAAACATAGTGTTGAATGTAATGTAAGCTAATATAATTTCTTCATCTTCTGTAATATCTAACTATTGATGTTTCCAAATAAATTACAACACTATTCTTTCATATAACAAACGCGATATTCAGGGTTAAAAGAAATAGAAATAAACAAAAAGATTAAATTAATCGAAAAAAATCCCCAAAATCTTTGGGAGTTACATTTCCCTAGTGATTTACTCTTCACAAACACGCCTTCTTCCACAAAAATGACCATTGATCAATAAAATTCAATCCTTTTCCTTTTATTTATTTCATATATGTCTTTAAAAAAACCATTAAAACTAAAGAAGAAAATTAATTAAATCATATAATAGATATAATCAGCCATTATGACTATCATAGATTAAAATACATTAATAAAATTAAAGTCAATATAACATAAAAAGTATAATTTATTCATATAAAAAGTTCATCATTACACCACCTACCTTTACAACTGGAAACCCATAACAATCTTTCTAAACCAATCTCCTATGATAGAAATACACTTAGGATGTAATGAGTGATCCTAGATAAGAAAGAACAATCCATAATAAAATCACACCATAAAATTGATAAAAGTTAATCACTAGGATTTATTATCAATCATTAGGATTAAAACTCAAGAATAAATTAATAATTATCCAAGAAAGAGGAAGGACAGACACTTACTTGAAGGAATCTTGAAGACTCAAGGAGATATCACAACAAAATCACTCAATGGGTGAATAGAGGAATTTTTGTTATTAGAAGAAGTAAATAGTATAATGGGGAATATAATTATGTGTTTTAGGATTTAAAAAAAATTGCGAAACATAGAAATATACTATTTTAATAATTCTAGTTAGACCATGTGATTTAGTCGCACAATTTTCCTTACCAAAAAATAACTATATATGTTAAATTGGTTTATCTGTGATATATTGTGATTTATCTTAAGGGTTTGATAAATAAGATACAATTTTCATAAATATATATTGTAAAACTGATTTTTTTATGATTCATATATGGTTAAATGCAGAACATATGCAAACCATGAAAAAATCATTTTTTCCAATTTTTTAAAATTTAAACCGGGAAGGACCCATAAAAAAGTAGATTAACAATAATTAATTCTTAATAGATAAAATAATGAATTGTTTAATGTTGTATATGTCATATTTAGGAAACCTTATCATAACATACATAAATATTTAATAATTTTATATTAATATTCAATACATTTCATAGAAAGAATTGTTCAGGGATGATAGAGGTTTTTTATAATTGGAGAGTACATTTTGTTTTTGCATTATTCATAAAATACATATAACATCTCCCAAAATGATATCCTATCATTTTACCTTTACTATGAATTTATTACTGAAATCCTTTCTTCATAACTTGGAGAAAATGTGAAATATATGAAAAGGTGTGCACAGATGCTCAGCATGGGTAACCCTAGTAGAAATAAATTATTGGATCATATATAAAACAATAAGATATAAATAAGGGTATGAGATCATGATTATAACTTATAGTGTTCATACCTAATTTATCGTTGATCATGTATCGTAATCATGGAATAAAGAATATTCATTTTGGGAGACATGAGCCATAAGGGTGAGGAATAATCATTAATCAATCACATTCCATGGGATAATATAATAATAATAAGAAAACATCATAGTAATTTTTTGGTATAATAATATGTATATAAAATAATTACATTAGTGATGGCTCAATACCATGAAAATAATTGTAGAAAATGTTCTATAGTTTATTTGGTTCACTATTAATTTCATTATTTCCTTAGTCAAGGTTCATTCTCAAGACTATCAATGTAGATAAAGTCCTTTTCTTAACTATATTATCTCCATATTTCACTCATTATTATCACATGAGATATCAATAGTTAACAAATTAGTTGGAGGGATTTAATATACCCTCCAATTACATAATGAAATCTGTACATATGTTTTCTTGAAGATCATTATAACATTCATCAATTCATCATAGCATATATTGTCAACAAAATTGGTTTTATTAAAATATAATAATAAAAAAGTAATATTAATTTCATGAAAATAACATATATGGTATCATTATATTATATCCCTAGTGAATAAAAATAAAAATTAAAGCGTTTTTACATTGATGAAAATTACCTTTATAATATCATTTAAAATTTCATAAAAAATAGGGAAAAATATCCACTTCTGTCGATATCTTTTAAAAAAATTAATTTCATTATATTGAATTGAAAAATATTCAATGAAATTAAACATTGAATCTTTAAAAAGATTATTTAAAGAAACTAATTGTCATGAAAGTGATACAATATGTTTTTTTGGTAAATATTTATTCAAATATTTCCTTCACACTTTTGGTAAAAATTATAAATGAACATCATTGAATGAAAGATGAGAATATTACTTCTAAAAATTGAAAATTTAGAAAATTGTGATTGGAAATTACTTTAAATAATCATTTTATAATTTTAAAAAATATTTTTATAAATCATTTTTAAGAACATGTACATGGAAGAAAATTTTCATTGACCAAATAGGAAACAAAGTGAAAAATTCATAAAATAACTCTTGATCATTTTATGTAACATAGAGTGGATAATAAAAGAAAAAAATGAATATGCTAGAAAATATTAGATAATAAAATATATGTAGTTTATGTGATAAATGTCATATAATTCTACCAATGTATATTCAATCATAAATAATCCCAATAAAAAATGATTCTGTATTTTAAAACATTAACTTATGTCACATATTTATTTATACGCATACCTATGATATTTTATAATAAATTTAAAATTATTATAATTATATAAAAATACAATATTAACCCATTTCATATTTTATATCATTAAATTTTAATTTCAAATTATTCATTTACTATAAAATCTTCTTTAAAACTGATATCCAGGTGAAGAAATGTCTGTTTTTCGTTCATGTTTTTCTTAAGTGATTCTATCATTTCAACTTGGTAATGGATTTATAATATATAAAATACTAATCATGTTATAAGTATAATATTTATATTTTATATACAATTTTATAAACATTCATATAAGATGGTGATGAAAAATGAATAAAATCACAACACGAATATGGTAGTTCCTACGTATGCACACGTGATATTTCCAGTTTTCAATGGATTAAATTAATGAATGGTTAATATTCATCCATATTTAAAGAATAATAATTATATAATAAATATCAAATTTATTCATTAAATCTATCCTTATGACTATGCTTAAAAAACAAATCACATAGCTGCATGGAGGTGGTATTCCACATGTATGCATGAGCGACATTATCATTTTCCAGTGGGTGGGGAAAAGGTTAAAAATGTATATAACATTAACATAGAAACATAAAGGTAAAGTATATTTACTAATTAAATAATGTAAATATGGTTATGGAACATTTGGAAGTTCTTCAAGAAGAATGAAATATGAAAATATTGATAAGAACGTATACATCTTCTTGGGGTATCCGACATATAGAAGAACCGTAAGGACTCTGGGATTAGAATTTTGGAAATAAAAAGAAAAATAGAACTTATATAAGGATGTAAGGAATTTATTTATAAATATCATTGTTTGTTTAAATGAATCAAGTGGTATGGTCAAGGGACGAGAGTATGACCCCTTTTGTAAGTGAGGGGAGTAACACTCTTATAAATACGTAAAACATTAAAATGAAATAAACTTATATTAAATTTAATTTTTGACCAAGGAAAACCAAATTATAATCTAATATTGTTACGTTCAAAGTATATTTCATCAATCAAATTTGAAAATTTATATGTACTATTTGACACCATATCATTTATTTTAACACTGTTGACATCACTTAATATATTTAATTATGGTTAAATTTTTTATCATTGTTACAATTATTTATGAACAAAAATCAATGTGGCATAATTAACATATTTGAAAATTATTAATAAAAATATCGAAATAATTTGATGATATTAAATACCAATAAGTTATATAAATCAGTTTTTAAAAAATCATGTAAAATGAAAAGAAACCCATTTTTATAAAAATTTATTTTAAATAAATAAAATTAATTTATTCTCATTCCAAGCATAGTAATAACCATTAACTAAGTGTTAAAATATTTTATTGATTATATTATTTAAAAACATATTTATAATAATTCATAAATAGTGATTAATTTAATTTATTAATATAATCATGCAATGCACACATAAAAATGGTTTATAGAAAATATTTTTTTTCTTTAAATAATTTTATTTAATTTTTTAATAATTAATAATTAAGGAGTTAATTTTATAATTGTTTAAATCATAATTTTTCACAATATATTAGGTCATATTTATACCTTCTAATCCAATGTATTGGAAAAAACAACCATAATTAATTATAATATTTCAATTACATATCACATATTATTTAAACCTAGTTTTGTGTGTAAGGAAATTTATCAAAGACATAATTGTAATTCAAATAAAAATATATCATAATGTATTAGGGTGTTTTATAAAAAAATTTATTTGTTTGTTTTATAATTTTGATATAATTTTTAACATTTAATATGTAGATGAAGAAAATTTTTAACTAGGATTAAAAATATAATCATGGGAGTTTTGGTGTCATAAGAGGAATATTCTATATAGGGTTAGAAGATTATATGTGTGTTGGAGGGATCAAAGGAATTATAGAGGTAGAACGGGGTAAATGTTCTATTGCCTTCCACTAATTTCCAGCCATATTTGAGACACTAGCTCACTAATGATATGTTTATCTTGTTGGGTGAACAAATTAGTCTATGGGCCAATATTAGCAAACTTGTGGCTTTTAAATAGGTGGGGAATTATATTTTTACCGAATATTTTTTAAGGTAGAATCCCCTCCATGGATCTCTCTGTTAACACACTATGTCGGGAACTGTCACCCCTCTTCCCCTTCCTTTCCCTTAGTTTGGGGAAACTATTTTGGGAATTTTCGGTGATGATGAAAGGTATAAGATCCACTCGTCATCTTGTCACATCTCTTTATTCTTCTCCATTTAAAATAAAAAATGGTGACATCAATAGAGAATGGTGAAATGAACCAATTTGGAATCAGTACTAAAATAAGAAAATTATATGCGCTAAAAATTTCCTTTAACAGCGCAAGAAAAACGCTATTAAAGCCGGCATAGATAAGGGGTGGGGGTCCCCTTAAACTGTGCTCTAAAAAGCGCTCATAAAGATCCCTTTTATCAGCGCTAAAAAAATGCACTGATAAAGTGGGTCTTTTATCAGCGCTAAAACAAAGCGCTGATAAAACGGTCCGTTATCAACACTTTGTTTTAGCGCTGATAAAATACCCCTATATGAGTGCATCCTTTATCAGCGCTTTCATTTTAGATCTGATAAAAGACTCCTTTTATCGTCACTTTTTTAAAAGTGCTGATAAAAGGTAAAAAAATTAAAAAAATTAAAAAATTAACAAAATTAAATAAATTAATAAATTTAAATATTAAAATATTAAAAATATTAAAAATATTAAAAACATTAAAAAATTAAAAAAATTAAAAAAATTAAAAAAATTAAAAAAAATTAAAAAAATACTACCAATCAGGGGGCTTTTATAGCGCTTGAGCCCCCCCTTTTACAGCACTTTTCAGCCAACCTACAGTGCCCCACGCACCCATCCACCCTTTTTCAATGCTTTCTCCCATATTCCCCCATGCGTGCACTCCCCTGCCTCCACCAAGATTTGAACTGAAGACCTCCCCCATGCACGCCTAAGCCCTCACCACTCCTATATTTTGATTTGATTTCCATTTCATGATATATATATATATAGTTATATTTATTTGTATAGTAATATATATTTATATTAAAATATATATATATAGTTGTGTTAATATATATATAGTTATATTAATAGATATATCTATTTATATATATATATATATATTTAGTTATATTTATTTTTATAGTAACATATATTTATATTAATATATATATAGCTATATTAATATATATAGTCATAGTAATATATATATAGTTGTATTAATATATATCTCTATTTATATTTATATATATATTTAGTTATATTTATTCGGATAGTAATATATATTTATATTAATATATATATATAGTTATGTTAATATATATATATAGTTATATTAACATATATATTTATAGTGATATTAATTTATATATTTATAATGATATTAATATATATATTTATAGTAATATTAATATATATATATATATAGTTATATTAATATATATATATATAGTTAGATTAATATATATATATGTATTTAGATTAATATATAGGTATATAAATATTCATATATTTCTACTTTAAATAATATGGATATTAGTTATTATTTAGATAAATCTAATATATTTTATATGTAAATATATTTTATTATTTATATTTATAATTAAATTTTTATGAGTGAATATATAATAATTATTTATATATTGTTATATATTTCATTATAAATAGAAGTTCATTGTAAAAAATGATAAAATTTTGGAGACATAATATCAATATGAATGTTATACCTTGTAATAAATTCAGTCCCCACCAAAAAATCCAATAATACCCCCTTAAACGTGGCTGAAAATCAACAAAATGTTAAAAAATTAGGGTACCCTAACTAAAAACTCAGTTTTGGATGCCTTCTGGGCCTTTTTTAACTTTGAAAAATCCTAAACCAGGGTACACACAATTTATAGAGACGTAGATCTTGTCGTAGGCTTTGATTTTATATGTGGTAGAGCTCAAACGGACACCCGGATCAAATGTTATGGCCGTTTGAAGTTCGAGTTGCGTTTTCAACATATTTTGGATCTGTATTTTTTTTATTTTTTTAGTCATCAAATTTTTATTAAATGACTATTACTCTATAATAATTATATAATTAGTAATTAAAAATATTTTTTTTTTGTTTTTTTATAATCCATTTTAACAAAATATCTTATATATTAATTATATTAAGTGTAAATGTATATTTATACTTATCTAAAATACATTTAATAATTATATATTATAATTAAATCAATATAACTATATTTATATATTTATATATTTATATATTATTTTTAATTAATTTTTATTTGAACTCGACCCTTTATCATGCTAAAAAAAGCACGGATAAATTGGTGCTTTTTGCAGCGCTTTTTTCAGCGTTGATAAAGGCACCCCCCATTATAAGCGCTTTTTCGTTAGCGCTGATAAAGGTTGGTGCTGGGAAAAACTGTTTTTGTGGTAGTGAATGGTCTCTCATCAAGCATTAAATGATAATGTTCTATGTTTATATCTACTTATCATCACTCATCATTTTATCAATGTTATATCATTCATTGGATTTTTATTTTTCTTTATTTAAAAATGAGTTGGAGAAATGTTGAAATTGAAAAAATAGGTAGATTCTTCGATTCATGATGAGTTAATGGATGTTCCATGAATGGAAAACACATTGTTGTTTGAGAATTTGGTTGTTTTTGAATTACTATTATTTTCATTATCATTATGACACTTTATAATTAAAATTATTAATAAATTATAAATTTTTTAATTAAAATATGTTGGATGTACGGATTGTGTTGGGGTCACATGTGATTTTCCAACCAGTGGAGTATGGATCTACTGGATTATATTGGATGAACCAAATTAAGAGATTATGACAATGATGTAAAGGGAAATGAATTCTGGTTTGATTTATGTTGTCCTCAGTGATTTCCCTAGGGAATTCTATGATTTTAATTTTTTTCTTGTAATGTATGGTTTTACCATTGGGGAACTATATAATTTTTTTAAAATGATTTATTTAATTGAATTTAAATAGTTTAATGTTAATTAAATTTCCATTTCCATATGTGAAAGCATGATTTAAGAGGTAATGGTGTTGGGAAAACATTAGCCTCAATCACTAGCTTGATTCCTTGAATTTTGATGGAAAAGGCTTGCACTAGAGGATACCTAGATTTGGACACCTCTAGGAGTGGGTTTGATGAGACATGGTATGGAAACACATGTAGTCCGAGTTTTTTTCATTGTCATGTTTTTAGAATTGGTGCACAGACCTTATTAAGAATAGGAATGGTTTGGATGAGTTGAATGGTCTTGAGTGACCCTGTACATAAATATAGGCATCGATCCATCTCCTGTGACTGTCTCTAGTGAGCCATAACCTTGTGGCCTATTAGGCATATTGATGACTTGGATAATTCTAAGGGATTTTATGTCTTTCGTGTTTCAATCATTTTCCTGAGAGACTAATCATTACCGAGGATCCCAAGTGGGATATCTCTACTATAGTGATGACCTCGGATACCCCTATGGGTGAGCCATTAAGAAATGATACCAAGAGGGTGTATGTGGATATGGTTTTAGACTATAGGGGTTTTCATATAGAATAGATACTAAAAATGTAATCCTAAGGGATGGTGTATTATAGTAATGTGATTGTTTGTTGGGATATCCCTTTTCATATATTTATTTTATTTTGAAAAGTTATTTTATTACCTATGATGTCTGGGAATTGGCCATTGGAAATGAATTTATTGTGATTTATTTGGATTCATAATAATCACCTGATGAGGCGGATGAGGCCATGGGAATTTTGGAATTTTCATTATTTTTTTCATAGTATATTATGGGTGAATTCCTTGATCAACTAGAATGCATTTAAATAGTGGATGTAAGAGAAAATGTTTAAAGGTTGTAATAGGATCTAGTATCAGCACGTGTGTGGCCATGTGTATTTTAATTTCCTGGCTGGTTGGGGTTTCATTGATATTGTCAAACCATTTTTAATGACTAGGTGTTGAGATTCTGATGAATAATACATCAGGAAATTATGAATTTCTATTATTCCTATGATTCTAATGGTGAAATGAGTTTTTGAGTGTGTTTATATCATCAACCATGGATATTGGACTTCATAAGGGAAACAACTAGATCCCATCGATCAATGAATAACAATACCCATTGGGAATTAGAAGAATAACCAATAATAGTTTGGTTGAGGGTCTATTAGACGTTAGATTCCAAGGAGACTAATAGTGGGATCCATTTAGGGTATTCACATTGATTACATGGGTTATCCATGAATCAGTAATTCCTAGATTAATAAATTTCCTACCTCCATCCCCAGTCTAGGAATCAGTCTTCAGCCTAACTCTTAGAAAATTCTCATTTTACAATGGGTATCATTATGAGGGATTGAGTATGAGGGATTCCTAGTAATTCCCATTGTTCTGTTATTCATTGGGATGAATTCATGATCTTGGGATCCCCATTGAGAGAACAAATATCCCCAAAGGTAATTGTCATTCTCATAGACATTGTGACACTGGCTGAGGAATGTATGGTCGATCATGGATTTTGATATGATGATCGATAAAAAGTATTATTCCTTGAATGGGTATATATTTATGCCAATTGGGGATGTTATGATGTCACGGCAGATACGTTCCCTACAATGTTCTTAGATATATTTCAACATCAATCCAAACTAGGTATTTCTTCTGTTTATATTTATTCTTTTTTTGATGTTGTTTTTATTATTATGATGCCAGATAGACATGTCCCTAAATTGGTGGTATATTATCGAACCACGTTGGTTGTTCTATTCTATGTTATGTACTCACATCCTTATAATGACAATAGAAGATGGGTATTGGAGAATCTCTCACTAGTTGAAGGTACATTTTGTCTTAAAATTAGGATCAAATTATCGATCTAGAAAAACTCAAATGGGATCATAGATTAGAGTATTGTATAGATCAGTGACATAAATGGGACTATTCTAGTTTACCACATATATATTTGATTGGCCCAGTGTGTGATCAATTTTTAATTCTTTCATGCCCTTATTTTATTTTGATAGAGCGTGACAAATCTTTTTATACATTCTATATACTATAAAGAGTGTTTTACATTGTTATTTATATAGTAATAATTCACTCTGATATAAGCGGTATAGTCTTACCATGGTATTCTTCCAGAACCCCCATTCTACTAGGAAACCTATAATATATAGTAAGGCAAACCTGAGGTAATGTCATGGTCCAGTCATTCTATAGTACAATGTGAGCTGAGGTGGAGTTTTATAATGGGGAATGATAGGATTTTTTATTTATCAAACTATTTGGTATATGGATATATGTGTTATAGAAATGTCTTATATCCTTTCATGGATACCATGATAGTGCATCATGAACACCTTCACTATTAATAAGTACATTATTATAAGGGATTATATTTTGTTCATATGTATTTTCAATGATATAGTTAACGTGATTTTAACCTTCGGTGACACACATGATATTTTTATTTATGTGTAGTTCAAATTTTCACTCCTTTATTGTTGGAAAGATACCAATTATGGATTTAATCTTAACCAGTAGAGGAAAGTGGAATACTATGAATCATGAGATTTTAAATAAGATTAAATTTAAATTTAGGGGAAATCATGTGTGATTTTGATACTAATAAATATTTGACAATTTAAACTATTAGAAACTCCTCAACCAATAATTTCCCTTATAAGTACTTTGTTTTATTCTACTCTTCTATACTAACATTTTTAATTATTCCCCTCTTTTGTATGTTCATGTAGATCAATATTCAGATTCTTATTGATGATGACGACATACTCCCTTGGTGTATAGGACCTGACTTGACCCTATTAGGTTAGTGAGGAACATGGTTCTATAAAAAGAAAACCCTTATTGGTATTTAATGTTTTTTTAGTTACTCAATGTTTCAATAACAAACTATTATCTATTCTATGATATATCATGGAATTCCACTCTAATTAACCAATTAGTTTTATTGTGGTTCATTGAATACAGATCTTTGTAGGGTGATGACGATTGAATTTATCTTGTTTGTTTGATTATTTAATGTTCTAGTAGAAACCTATATGAAGTTTTCTTGTATATCCAATAATGGAATTATATCCCACTGAACCTTGTGGTTATGGAACATTGTAATGGATCATAAGAAGAAGATACCATTAAAGTGAGTATTCCCACAACACATGACCAAATTCTCATTTATTTAATGTGAAATTAAAAACATCTATAGTATTTCCTTATATCATGGAATGGAATTATACTTCTTCAATACTATCACTATTTTTTTCTTGGGGCCATATAATCTATTAAGATGCCATTTTTTATTTATGAACCTAGTTGATTTTTAATTCTCAAGGGATATATCTATGGATGGATGCTCAGTGAGGATTAGTGTCTGGGTAGGCTGACAGTGTTATTATAACTTGTCATTGTGTTTATGAGACTCTTGAAAGGGAATTTAATACATTGGATATCACTGTGGGTAGATATGATAGTTTGGATAAAAAACCCATGAGTGGTAACCTATGATTCAATTAGAACCTTGTCCTTGTCAGTAAACAAGAGACCTTATGAGGGACTTTGTGTTTTTTGAGTCATAGATTTTATGTTGATTGAGGGAAACCCTCGAGAGGGGTTGTGAAGGGATTGTGGTTTCATTGATTCATGATTCATTGGTACATGTCATATTTTTGTATCGATTCATGGGTGGAACATTGGGGTTGGGAAATAGGGATGACTATGCATTTAGTTCATGACAATACACCTTTAGTGCTTGGTATTGCGATGTGTAACCAAGTGTAGGACCAATGGAGTGTCTTATCCTATTATATTTGAATGTGTTTTAGTGTATGGGGTGAGTTCGAGTATGTTTTTTTGTTTTATTATTGTGATATGTGATGGATAAGCATTTGGATGTGTTTTATTTGGCTCAGAGCATGGATGGACACCTGTGTTTTAGGATTGAAACAACGTAGTGGGTGAATAGGAGGTAAATATTACTTCATGAGAGGTTTCCACTTTTTAAGTGGATTTCTAAGGGTTCCCTTAAATAGAAGAGACATGAATTCCTAAGTAGGATTGTTTTTATTTTGGTGTGTGTTCGGATCATGATTGCTTATGATTCAAAAGACTGTAATTAAATATTTTTTTCATTAGGAAGTTACTAGATTTAATTCCTATTGGGTTTCAGATGAAATCATTATATTTTATTTTTTGACATGTGGAACCTATTAAATATTTGTAATGTTGATGGTCCTGAGTAATCCATCAACATGTAAGGCTTAGTGATTTTTATATGGACCAAGCAGCAAGGGAGCTATTTGACTGTGTCTAGGGAGGGAAAAATGTGGAGATTAATGATTGAACCTAATTAGGTATATGTGAATTTCATGGATTAATTTTCTTATAAGAATGGAATGAGTTGTGTTTGAAGGATTATTGGATGTGATGATTAATTATTTGGATTTGAGTGTAACAATAAGGATGATCCTTTTGAAGGGAATGTGATATCGATCATTGTGATATGAAACTCACATGAGAAGGAGTATGTGCATGTGATATTGTTCATTAAATCATTTTTGGATCTTGGGAGGCTAGTGTAACATGAGAGAAAATCATGAGATTACTACGATGATAATGGAATTCAATTATGATGTTCCATCGATGGAGTTTGATCTTTGGCTTTGGGATCTTGGTAATTTTGAAATGATCTGTACATGATCAAATTGGAAATTTAACGTGTTCACATTTTGAGCATAATTATGGAATGGGTTGATCAAGGAATTTATTGTGAAATCAAACTAGAAATGGGGTTGAGACTTTGGTGGGTTTGTCAGGGTGATTTCAGTGCTCCTATAGTATTTAGTGCACCACGATCATATAAATGGATAACATGATGACAGTAGAAATTTAGATTTATTAGAAGAGTTTTATAGATGAATAATAACTAGTGTTTTGCATGATATTATATATGTGATTTATAAATAGTGTTGGATTCATCATTTTAGATAAGGAAGTAATCTTTTGGGATTTGGATGGGGTGATAGGTTGAAAATTTGGCATGCTTATGTTTTGCATGGATGATTGATGCATTCTATTATGAATTGGAATTTGGAAACAAGAATGGGTACTCATGATTTAATGGTGTTATCTTGTATATTATAGTGTGGTATATTGGGGAACCATTAATAGTGGTTTGATAGACCACTAAGATCGTGTTTTTGAATAAAATTTCTATAGCGGGGAGCATTTGGGTATCAGAATTAGATTTAGTAAGATAAAGATTATGGTGGAGAGAACCATCGATAGAATGATTAATTGGATTATGTAATGTGGATGTATCAGATTAAAAGTGTTCTAGGGGACACTGTAACATGTTTTTGATTAAGAGTAATAATTATTGATCATGTTTCAACAATTGAGAACCTTTGAATGGAATAGTGTATTGGATGTGTGTTGAGCATCCAAGGATGGAACAAGACTACTTGGCTTGATTAGATTACCTAAGTTGGACATGAATGATAAAAGATATTTAGATATGGATTCTTTGATACGAGAATTTATATGGTGGGGATAATTTCAAAAACCATGTTTACAAATAGTTTTTATATTTTTTAAGGAAATTTAAATTTGAAATTAGTGGAGGGGATGAAATTTGATTTGGATTTTTGAATGAAATTATGATATTTTGAGCACCGTAATAAGCGCATTTTAGATGGAAGTAGAGAACTTTAATGGATTTGGAGCTCTAGTTAAAGAAAAATAGGAATCCTATCATATATGGGAGGTGAAGTGGCTATAACCTATAGCCACAACTCATCAGTGTTCAGGATAGTATTTTGGATAGCCTGCTAGGTTAACCATCATGTTGGTGGCCCAATACCAAAATGATAGTGGTTTGTAAATAATGGGAATTACATTTACACGCCGTATTTAAAGGGGTAATACCCTTCCTTCTTATCTCATTTATCATGTATTAATGGGGTTCTAGATCCCCTCTACCACATTCTTCACCCTCAGTTTGGGGTGGAATTTTTATGTGTTCTCAGTAATGGTGAAAGGTATGGGATCCACTCCCACCTCCTTCTACTTATAATTTTCATTATCACATATTTAAAATTGATTCATGTCAGGTAATAAAATAAAATTTCACTTGATAATTGTGAAATCACCTACTTTACCAGGGGAATTTTTATGACCTTCGGAGATTACACCACGAAGAAACATCATCCAATTACTACTCATTGTTTTCATTAATGGCACACCATTCCATATATATTTATTTTATTTTATTTAATAATATTTATGTTTATTGATATAATTTCTGGTATAGTTTTTTTCTTCATGAAATTATGGGTTTGGGGAGCATCATGGATTGTCTACATCATGTTGCTTGATAATATGTAGATTGTTGGATTCCCGGTCAGTTTTTATCAATTATTCCTCTTTAGAATTAATTTTATTAAATAATAATGTATGTTAAAAATAATTTAGGTGGGTTATTTTATATGAGTTAGGTTCTCATTTGTTTTAACAATGATGTGTGGAGTATGAAAAATATTGGATGATATTGGATGAGTCTAGGTGGGAGTTGTTACATTATGAAATAAATGGGAATGGATTGTTGTTTGAGGTATGTTGTCCTTGGGGCATTCCCTGTTGAATTATTTCATTTTATTTATGTTTCTTGTGATTTGTTTATAAACCACTGAGGTTGTTGTATGATTTAGTTAAAATGGTTTGTTTAATTTCATTTAAATAGGTTAATTTAAATTAAATAGTAAATTTTATATGAGCACCCGATATTTATGAGAAAAGGTGGGTAGTCCACCATATATTGAGAGCACCAGCATGAATCAGTAGTTACCAATGGATAACTTAATGTATTAAAAAACATGTACACCTCCATGATTGGGGGAGCTGTAGTAAGGCATGGGATATGTGTCCCTAGTAGGCCATGTGAGGTCTTTTGTGATGGGTTTTAACCTTGGTAGATAGAAAATAAGAAGAATAAGAATGAGTTGGAATAGTTAACTGGACTATAGTGATTGAGGGCATAGAGATATAAATTGAACTATCTCTTGAAACTATTTCAAATTATGTGTACCCCTGAGGAAGTTGATGATAATTGATGACTTTTATGATCCCAAGGGAGAGGATGTTTACTGATTTTCTGGAACTTCCCCAAGTGACAAACCATGATCAAGGATCCCATGAGAGATTCCTCCTCTATAGTGGTGCCCTAGGGGACCCATGTGGTGGCCCCTCCCTGAGATTACCCTTAAAAATTGTTTGTGGCTATGGGTGGAGATGACATAGGCTTTCACAAAAAACCCATACTGAATTTTTAATCTTGAGGGGTTGCGTATGATGGTAATGGGATTAGTAATTAAATCATACCATGTTATATTTTTATTTTATTATAATGTGTTATATTATTTCCCCTGATTGCTATGAATTGTTTGTTTGGATTTACTCTATTTCGATTATATTGGATGCATGAGATTAATCTAATGAGATCTTTGAGGACTTGGGATTCACAATATGTTTGGGATCTAGTATCATGGAATATTGGGTATATTTTATTAATTTTAATAACATACATTGATTTGGTTGACATAAGAGTGGATGCATAGCAGCGGGGTCTAGGATCCAAACTCAATGAATTAGTGTCCATTTATACAAGAATACATGGGATTCTATAGGGTTTCTTTAAATTATTATACCATTGTGAATTTATAGGTGTGGTGATTCGAAGGTAGATACCAGTAGACCATTAAAAATAATTGTTATCACAATTATTCAAATGATGATTTTAGGTGTCATGTGGGTTTAATATCCTAGAGAATGGGTATTGGACATCCTGAGGGTGGTTTTTGGATTTCCATGATCAATGTCAAGGATACACCACTAGGATTTGTTGGATGCACAATTGATTGTTATACTGAGGATCCATGAGACATTGGATTCCAAAGAAATATACTATAGGATCTATAGAGTGCATTCACATTGATTTCCTAGGTTTTTAATGAATAATTAATGTATAAATTAATAGGATATCATAGGTCCTTCCCCATTATTGGAATTAGTCATTGTATTGGCACAATGAACTTTTATGTATTACTACAGGCGTTAAACATTAGGTCTTGAGTATGAGGGATTCTTAATGAAACACAAGGGTCCATTTATCATTATTATAGATGATAATGCATGGGATCTTATATGAGTAGAACGAGGTACCCTGAGGTGTTGATCATTCTCATAGACACTCAATCACTAGCCAAGGTAGGCGTGATCAATAAGAGTCATGGAACTGAGGATTGATGATGATTGTTGGGCTTGTGTTGTAGATATTTTTATACCCCGGGGGTGGTTATGATGCAGGGGTTTTCATGATATGTAAGACATGTTAAGATACATTTTGGCATCAGCTTGAAGTAGGTATTGATGGTGGTTTTATTTATTTATTTTTATAAATTGTTTATTTTTTATGAGAATATCATATTCACATATTACTAAAACTGAGTTATAGTATAGGGCCATGTTCATGGAGCACTATAGAGGTAAGTACTCACACCCTAGTCCGGTAGCCAAGACATTTGTATACCAGAGCATTAATATCTAGTTTCAAGGGTAGGCTTGGATTATGTACGAATTCTGTTTTTGAGCTAGATAATATTGGATGGGATTGGATATTAGTGTGTGATATAGATAAATGATTTATTAAATCCTTATATGAATCTTATTTGTTTTTTATCCTATGTATATTATCGACTTGTCGGGTGGTCTATGTTGGATATATGACTTCCCATATTTTATTTTGATATAGAATATAAAGTTTATTTATTATTTTTAATAATATGATTTCCATGATACTAGGTTATTTATAGTATCATTGTGTACTATGATATTGGGATTTTAGTCTCCCCAATATATTCATATAGATCACATCTTCAAGTCAAAAACCTTCGGTGTACAGGGATGTGTGCATGAGGTTATATGGCCACCAAGTCTGTATACTCTATAGAGTGTGAAAGGTCCATGAATTAAAAATATGCACCAAATTTGTTTCTATATATCATACTATTTTGGATACTATGGCTAGGATATATATGAATGTGTTAGAGCGTATAATGGATATCAGGTTAGTACATCATAAAAATTTTCACCGATTGAATGATTAATATTTCCCTAGAGGGGATGATGTGCTAGATTTTTTATGTTACTATTGATGTGAATTTTAAAATTTCCAAATCTAATGATATTTTTAGTTATGAGTTGTTGGATTTTAATACATTTTCCTATTATAATGAGATCAGTTATATATTAACTATTGACCTATAAAGGTAGGAGGAATCTTATGCATCATGAGTTGTCTTGTATGATTTACATGGAATATATGAGTATAATTGTGTGATTTTGAATCTAAATGAGGTTAATCTATTTAATGTTATAGAATCTTCTCTTAATATGTTTTCATGTATATGTTATTTGGTTTATTCTACTCATAATGACAAAAATTTATTTGTATTTCCCTCTAATGTATGGTCATGTTGATTATAAGGATCCACTTGTCGATGATGAAGAAATAGTTCTTTGGTTTATGGGACCTGAGGTTACATAAGTAGGTCAGTGAGGAACACCGTTCCTTTTTGGGAAATCACTATTGCATCATTGGTATTCATGTTCAGATTTATAGAGTGTGAATTATGACATGTATAGTATGTTTCTACATATCATCGAATGAATCACTACTTTAGTAGACCACGTCAAAATGTTTCAATTTATATGGATCATTTTAGGATGATTTTGGATAAATGTATATTATAGTTTTAGTTATTTAAATTTATAGTAGCAAACTATATGGTATATTCCCTTATAGAATGGAATGGAATTCTATATTGTTGAACCTTGATGTTATGGTTTATTAGTTGGGATCATCAGAGATTAATATTGATAGAGTGATCATGAAAATTTTATGTGACAAAATTCTATATTATTTTGTGTTATAATAACAGCCCATATGGTGTTTCCCATATATCATGGAATTATATTCCAATTATTTCGATATACGAATGTGGTTTATTTTGAATAGATTATATATGATTATGTAATTGTTTATTTATTAACCTGTATGAGTTGGTATTATTGGGGGAATAGACTTTGGGTGCTTTCTTAGTTAGAATTAGATCTTGTGTAGGATGGTAATGTTTGAGTGGAATGTTGTTGTGGTTATGGGTCCCTCGAGAGAGTGTTTAATATGCTTTATTACATGTTTTTTTTGAGAGAAAATCTGGATGATGCCTTTTGATTAATTTCATATAATTTCATTGGAACTTTATGATGGAGGGATACATAGAGACCATGTGCTATGACTAAGTTTTTTTGTGATTAATAGATTCTATGATGATCAGGGAAAAACGTGAGATGGGATTTCTTAAGTTTTCTGGTACCGTTGGGGGAGAAGAACGGGACGTGATAGCTTCTGTGATTGATGCCTTCAGTTTATAATAACATTCATTGAGTGATTCAAAAAAATTAATTTTTCTAAGTTGAGGAACATTAGGGTTCCTAACCTTGTTATCTAGGCATGGTTTCTAGTATGTTGTGTGAGTTTAGGTAGATGATTTTGGTTTCATTGTTTCTAAAGGTAGAAACTAAGTATCTAAATAATTCTAACATGTCCTGAATCTTGTTTTTATTATAACTCCCCGACCCCAGTTACGCATAGTTAGGGAATTATTACATAAAATAGGCATGATACATGGTATCATGTCCAGAATTTCCAATTAGTTTAGTATCCTTTGAAGTACTAGATAAACTCATAAGTGTAACATTAAATCTTGAAATAAAAACATCAAAAACATTTCATCCTTTTTTAAACACAATTATATCCTTATCCTATCCCTATAGGTCAACCATAAAATAATTTTCACATACTTGGAAAAATAAAACCTAGAGAGGGGTGAACTCAGATTCTCAGTAAGGACAACAATATAGTGGAAAATTTCATAAATAACCATAAACATTTAAGGCAATGCATATTACTAAAACAATATCCTTTTAAACATAAACTTAAGAATAATATGGAAAAGATAAAATAAAATAAATCCATTTAATTGTTCACATGGATATTCTACTAGTCGAATAATCAAATGAAATATCAATGGATTCTTTCATAATGATGGCATGCAAAATGCAGAACTTCATAACCATATAGTCAAGGCCTTGTGCCAAGACTACAAATAAGATTCTGTCAAGGCCTTATTTCCAGATATTAGTTTGTCTCATGAGACATACTGATTCACCGAGGAGCAATATTTGTCTCCACCTGTCACATACTAACTCCAATTCCTTCATTATATGAAAAGGTTTAAACATAACATAAACATTCTTATTAAAACTAGCATACGAAATGTAAATACTTTATCAATAAACCATGAATGGTATAAAAATAACACATCCATAGTCAAACATATTACAAAACCTTCAATAGAGTATGGAATATTTTTATCATAATAAATCATCATAGATCAAGAATAATATACCATAAAGGATGTTGACATAGTTGAAAATTATCAGTAAAAATCATTGAGAGAAATATCCATTTTTCATGAAATCATTTAAAAGTCTCACTATATATCAAGAAGGCATTTAAAATAGATTTTTGAATCAAAGTGTCCCATACCACTTTGAATTTTTTGAAATTAAAAAATGTTTTAAAACATTCATTTCTATGTAATTAAATCCTTAAAACCATTTTTAAAACATGGACATTAATGAGAATGATTTATAAGAATAAATTTTTAAACATTTAAAATGATATTTTAGTTATAGTTCCTAAACAAATGAGAGACGTTTGAATACAAATAATTGAAGTAATATTAAAATTATAATATCACAAGAAAAAAAGGATTCATTATATACCATGTCAAATTAAATTATATAAACCATATAAATGTGAATTGGCTTATAACAACAAAGCAGACTCAATGGAATGTAAATTGAGATGAAGTCCCATATAAAGACTGTATCCTTAGGTTACGAGTAAATCAATGACATAATTATGTGTGAAAAATATAAATACACTCAATATGATTGTATGGTCAGTTTGAATCAATCATAGGACATTCACACGTATTCTTGTAAAAACAACAGTAATGACTTGGATGTTTAAATCAATGAATGGAAATTGAGTTAATATTACTCCTATCAAGATCATATCAATGTCTTGAGAAATTATCAATGGAGTGATTATTTGTATCAAAAGTATATCCACAAAAAGGGGAGTGTAAATTACTACATAAATAATAAATAGTGACCTCTCATATAATCTTGGAGTAAAAATAATCAATGAATCATGCCTAAATCCCAATGAGTGGAAATTGAAATTGAAAATTCCCTTATCGATTTGGTAACATACGAAAAATAAACCCCATGATAGAAGGATCATACAATAAAGATGTAAATATTGATAAAATAAAGTATATTACTCCATGAATAAAATCATGGTCAGTACATACACCACATAATAGGATGTATTGGCTAATATAGCATGAATCTCACGAGAATAAAAGGTGAAATGAAAACCCCTTATCACATTGTAATCAATCGAGTTATATGAAAAAAAGATAATAACCAAGAAATTAATCATATATTAACATTAATTTAAATAGAATCGTGAAAATATATATCAAATGGTATTATAAAATACACCTCATTCAATAAATAAGTTGTGGACAATATAAATCTCACATAATTAAAAGTGAGATAAGAAACCCCTTACCTCAAATATGACTTGTCTTGTCTCTACCTTGTTTTTCTTGAATAATAAACTTAATTTAATATTTACTTGATTAATAACATTTTGAAAGATTATTTTTCATTTTATATCACTTATTACCCTCCAATAACAATAAGTTAATTATTTTAGTTCATATTGGATATTTTATCGATGTTCGGAACTTGAGTCAGAAATGAACTTGTTATAATTTCAATTTGTCAATGTGGTCAGAGGTTATTTATCTCCCGAATGATATACATGATTTAAATTTCATATATATATATTATATATCCAATATATATATGTATTTATAACAGTACATAACATTTGGAGATAAAAAATGAAATGCACCGTTCATGGAGACGGTAAGTCGTACGTACGCATGAACACTACTTTTACTTTTATTTTGTATTTTATTTGAATTAAAACATAATGATAAATAGGTATGTTATAATTCTAGTATAATATAATATATAATATAATTATCACTATTATTTTTACATCCCACATATGGAATTAACGAGTCATATCACTTTGAGGGGGCGGTAGTCTGCAATTCTTCAAATGAAATTATCGCGTTTACCCATAATAAAAACCATAAAGGAATGCTATGAAGGGAAAATAAAGAAGCATAAAGAAAACACAAACATAATATTTATCATATATAAATATTGTTCCTACTTAATGGCTACCATGAGAGGTGATATGAGATAATTGAACAATCATCATTTCGTGAGGCGTTAGTTTCCCATCCATAGAATCAATGTGTTCTTTACCCATTAGATGGAGGTGGGTGTAAGTGTAGTCTGAATACCTCTCAAAACAACATACTAGTATATTTAGAATACTGTTTCAGTTAAAAAATAACATTATAAAAAGATTTTATGGGTTTGATAAGTAAAATAAAAGAAAAGATGTTAAGAGAAATCATTACATTTAATTTGGGTAACTCCCTTTGGATTGAAACAGAAGGACTTCTTGAAGTCGATTATGCCTAAGGTAAGGCTTCTAGGTGGAAGAAAAGGATCTTGTATGGTTATTTATTCTGGGTTTGGGTGATTCAAGGGGCTTGATATGTGTGAGTAATGGGATAGAAGTAGTGTCCTTTGATAAGGGAGAGGAGGGGATCTTTAGGAATGTTCGAAAATGTTATTTTATTATAAACATATATTTGGTTTAATAAGGTCCAAAACTCATTAAATGTCATGACCCGACCTCGGGGCCCGTGCCGTGAATACCCCAAGCCCGCCTTCCATAGGCCAGGGGTTGGCGACTAGCACCAAGGCGTAAATCCCGGTAAAAAGGGAAGGCATTGCCTTTGTAAAGTAAACAAGTACCACATAGTAAGCAAGCGAAAGAAGTAAATACTAAGTAAAAGCTAGTACAACAGTAAGTGAAGAAAAGTAAAGGGGGCCGGAAATACAAGCCCAACTGTAAAGTACAACTGAAAGTAAAGTCGCAACGTTGATCCATCCACTAGAAGTCCCACCTGAAGGGTGGGTACAGATAGCCTCCACTGCTCCTCGGGTCCTCCTGACCGCTCCGAGTATGTCCCGCCCAGTGGTCCACCTCCAGGTACCGTCCAACTCCGCAAGCCTCCACCACGACCAGCGCTGTCCATCGTCTGCAACCAACACAACATAGTGCGGGCATAGCCCGTGCAGGGGTGAGTATAAGCTACTCAGTAGGGACCCCGAGACCCCCAAAGGTCTCCCAGAATCCACAAAGTATAATCCACAAAGGAAAGTTACATTCACGAAGTAACATCCGACACGGCTTAGGTATATGCCCATACATATACCTATGTCATCAATTCTTGCTCGGCTCCAACATCCAAGCTCAATTACATCCCAGTCCACACAGGAAAGAAAAACGTAAAATCCACACAGGATTGCTCAACACAATCCACAAAGTAAAGTAAAACGTAAATCCACAAAGGATAGCTCAACACAATCCACAAAGGAAAGTAAAACGTAAATCCACACAGGATAGCACAACATAATCCAAAAAGGAAAGTAAAAAAGAGTTTCAACTCACTCAGGTATACTTCTTCAAATGACGATAGAGATGATCACTGATCCATCTAAGTCGTCGGACCCACAAAGGATCGATAGGTACTAACCCCCGCAAAGACCCACACAAGATCGGGCCCACACAGGACCTGTAAACGCTGAGTCACACAAAACCGCTGAGCGCTGAACCACACAGGATCGGACCCACACAGGATCGGTAGCACTGATCCACATTGGATCGCTGAGTGTTGTATTCTTCGTCGTCGAATCCACTGAAGATCTCTGCATAGTTGTCGTCGAAGTCACAGTAGCAGTCGTAGCCAGCTCTAGGGTTCCCGCACACAACAAGCTCGTTCGGGAGGGTCTGCTCCATGAGCCGAGAGGCTGATACATCATCTGACACCTAGTCCAGATTTGATGTATCCAAAAGTTCCGTATCGTCAACAGGAACTCAACGTCCCAGACGGCGCGTCAATCGGACGCCCGGTCTGAGAGTTATTGGATTTTTCGTCCCAGGGGCCCGGTAGGTTTTTAAGGAAAAACCAACCCGACCGTACTCCACCTATGTCCAAACCTCAGGCGGAGTAATCCAAAACATCCGTCTCACTTAGAGGAATTCAACAAAGTCGACGGCACGTCAATCGTACGTCCGTAGCTCAAGATATGAGTGTTTCCGCTCCAAGGGCCTGGTTGGTTTCATGAACGAACCAACTTGGCCAAACCCAAAGTATTCCGAAACATTGAGTGCGATATACCGAAACGACCGTGTCGATCCAAGGATCGAATCGCCGCTGACGGCGCGTTGTTCGGAGGCTCGTAGCTCAAGATATGGGAAAAAGACCGAAAACGTCCGCAGACGGGGGGTCTGGGCCCGGACCGACCCAGCCCGACCCTCCCTGGGTCGGCCCGAACCGGGTCAACCCGACCTGAGTCCGGGTCCAACCCAGTTTGGCGCGACCCGACCCGGCGGGTCGGCCCAGCTCGGCACGGCCGAGCCGGCCGAGCGGAGGAAGCCGCGGGGTGGGCGCTGCCCCCGCGGGATGAGAAGCCGCGACACACGTGGGGCCACACTGGATCAGCAGAAGCAGCAAAAGCCGCGTCCCATGTGTGCCGGACCCACGCGGCCGCGGGTCCGCCGGCCGCCGCAACCGCAGCTGATGCCGCCGCGGCCCTGTCCGGCGGCGCGCCGGCGACCCGCGCCGTCTGTGGGTTCCGCGGGCCACCAGAGTTTCTCTGGTGGTTCGATTTCGTTTCCTACTGTGCCGTAGCTCCTCCCGGGTCCCGTACTCCACTGCGGAACAAACTAACCACCCCTGTGGCATGTTTTTTCGCCGCCCACCAATCCGCACATCGACGGAAAACTGCGGAGGGTTGTCTGGCCGTGTTTTTTTGGCCCGCACCCTCCGCGTTAGGTGATAACAATCGGGATGAATAAATTATCATATGAAAACGTAACAAGATACAATTTAATAAATTAAAATTTCATTTGATCTAGGTTCTTTGTTTTTGGAGGAAGCATCCACGGAAATATAAATTATTTCACAAACAAACCCCTACCTCGCCGTAGTCGTCGAGCATGCGTTCTTCGCGTAATTGATCGTCGCGGAAGGAGGAGATCGTCGCATTGTGGAAGGGTGTCGCGTCGTCATGGAAGGGGTGTTGGGTCAATGAACTCAAGCAGTTGGTGATCAGAGATCGTTGCGGGGAAGAACGTCTCGGAAGAATCATTGTCAATCTCCGAGGGTGACAGTGTTCTTCACATTCTTCGCTTTCTTCACGTTCTTCACGATGGAGGATGAAGGCACAAGATTATTGTCAAAAGCCTCTCAACGAGCAATCCTCAAGATGTCGTGCGTTGGTATTATTTTATTATTATGCCAATCGGATTGTAAACAGGTTAAGAAATGATTAAATTAATTCATAGAATTAATTTAACGAATTTAACCGCCAAATTAAATGGTGCGTAAAGAATTTAAGAAAACGCGTCAGCTGACTTTCATACTGACGGGTTTTCGCGGGTGCGTTACTTAGCGGAAAATAAATGGTGGGGCTCGTGTGGGCCCCACCTCACAAATATCCTACCAAGAGGGTAGGATATTTTTGGATAGCAACATATCCACATCAACTCATCTTAAGAAGCTTTAAGTGGCTTTCAAGTGGCATTAAGTGAAATAAAATAAAGATTGTCGTACCAATTATTTTATGTCTTAACTTTAATCCCAAAAATTAAAAACCACACCCGAGCAAACGCAACTCCGGAAGAGGCGTTTCTAAGCAAACACCGGCACTACGATTCCATCGGTGCCCTCAGAATTCGATTTTGAGCCCCAGTTTAAAAGTTAGAAAAACCCGCTTGTCCGTTCACTGAACGTACCTGAGCCTAACCTCGGAAAATGATTCCTGGAACACTGGGCCTCAGAATCATGTGCCGTTAGAAACTGCGTTCTAGTAAAAATCCAAAGAAAATTAAGAAAAAAAAATCATGAAATTTACGGGTCTTTACATCACTCCCACCTCAGGGCTTTACGTCCCCGTAAAGATACATCATAAACTAGGGAAACAAATGTGGGTACTGAGCACGCATCTAAGCCTCCCGCTCCCAAGTACTCTCCTGGAGGTTCTCGTGATGCCATCTGATGCGCACTAGAGGAATCAACCGTACACGTAGGAACTGCTCCTGTCGATCCTCGATCACCACTGGGACCTCCGCAAAAGTCGCCCCATCATCAACGTCTAGCTCCCCATGGTCAATGATTTGCGTCAGGTCATGCACGTGTCTGCTCAGCTGAGATATGTGGATTACGCCATGCACCCGGTGCAACTGAGGTGGTAGAGCCAGGCAATAAGCCACCTCGCCGATCCTGCTGAGGACCTGTAAAGGTCCGATGAAGCGTGGAGACAACTTTCCGCCTCATCCAAATCTCCATAATCCACATCGAGGTGAGACAGGCAAGAAGACGTGGTCGCCATCCACGAACTCTAGTGGCCTCCGCCTCCTGTCATCGTAAGACTTCTGCCGGCTCTGAGCTGTCCTCATCCGCTCCTGGATGGCCTGGACCTTCTCTGTCGTGGCCCGGACCATCTCTGGCCCCTCAAGTGCTGACTCCCCAGGGTCTGTCCAGCACAAAGGAGATCTGCAATGTCTGCCGTAGAATTCCTCGTATGGTGCCATCTCGATGGTGGAGTGGTAACTGTTGTTGTACGCAAACTCCACTAAGGGTAGGTGGTCCTCCCAGCTGCGACCAAAGTCGGGGACACATGTGCAGAGCATGTCCTCGAGAGTCTGAATGGTCCTTTCCATCTGACCATCTATCTAAAGGTGAAAGACGGTGCTCAGACGTAGCCGCATCCCGAAAACCTCCTGCAACCCCTTTCAAAGCTGGTAAGTAAAGCGAGCATCTCGATCGGAGACGATAGATGATGGCACACCGTGAAGCCGTACAATCTCCTGAACGTAGAGACGCCCCAAGATCTCCACTGATCCCTGCTCTCTGATGGGTAAGAAGTGATCCAACTGGGTGAGTCGGTCGACAATCACCCAAATGGAGTCGTGACCTATGGAAGTGCGTGGAAGTCCAGTCACGAAGTCCATAGATATGCCATCCCACTTCCACTACGGGACCTCCAAGGGCTGTACCTATCATGTTGGTACCTGATGCTATGCCTTCACCTGCTAGCAGGTGAGGCATCGAGAAACGAACTCTTCCACAACCTTCTTCATGCCTGGCCACCAGTGCTATCGTCTGAGATCCTGGTACATCTTCGCCACTCTAGGATGTACCGCCAAAGGAGAAGTATGAAACTCTCCCAGCACCTCCTCTCGCAAAGCGACTGGTACTAAGGTACGTCCTCTGAAAAGGATGTTGTGCTCTTCTCCAAAGGAGAAGCCATCAGGTGCCTGTCCTGAGGATATCTGCACACACTGCGTCTCACAGTCAGCATCCCCACGTTGTGCCTCTATGACCTGCTGTAGTTGTGGAGGGGTGACTGTGAGAGACTGAAAGAAGGCTGCTCCATCTCTATCCACGAAGGATATCTGCAAAGCGGCTAGCTGCTCTATCGCCTCCTCAAGTAGCTGAATGCCCGTCCTCTTTCTGAGGGAATCGGCTACCGCATTCCCCTTCCCAGGAGTATAGACTATCTCAAAGTCATAGTCCTGGAGGAACTCGAGCCATCGCCGCTGTCTCAGGTTCAGGTCCTTATGCGAGAAGATGTACCTGAAACTCTAATGGTCAGAAAAGACTGTAAAGCGCTCGCCCATAAAATTGTGTCACCATGTCTTCAGAGCGAAGACCACTACTGCTAACTCTAGGTCATGGGTAGCGTAGTTCTGCTCATGCGGCCTCAACTGACGTGATCCATAGGCGATCACTGCCCGCTCCTACATCAGGACACATCTGAGTCCGGTCCCTGATGCATTGCAGTAGACTACGTACCCTACTCCCTCCTCATGAAACCTGAAGATAGGGGCACTGGTAAATCTCTGTCTCAGCTCCTGGAAGCTCTGATGACATCTGTCTGACCACACGAAGGGTTTCCCCTTCTTCTTCAAAGCTGAGAGTGGTTCCACAACTCTGGAGAAGTCTGGAACAAATCTCCAATAGTATCCAGCTAGTCCCAAGAATCTCCGCTCCTCCGTCACGCTCCTGGGTGGATCCCAAGCTAGCACCGCCTCGATCTTCGCAGGATCCACTACAACTCCCGCCTCAGAGATGAAGTGCCCTAATAAGTGGAACTCACGTATCCAGAACTGACACTTCGAGAGCTTTCCATAAAGCTGGTGCTCTCAGAGTCTGTCTAGTACAACACTCAAGTGGTAGGCGTGCTCCTCCTCAGTCGTCGAGTAAATCAAAATGTCGTCGATGAAGACCCTGAAAAATCGATTGAGGTATGGCTGAAAGATCCTTTTCATGAGGCCCATGAACACCGCTGGAGCATTGGTTACGCCGAATGACATAACCATGAAATCATAGTGTCCATACCAACATCTGAAGGCCGTATTCTGTATGTACTCGTCTCGAACTCTGAGCTGATGATAGCCTGACCTGAGGTCTATCTTCGAGAACCACCGTGATCCTCTTGAGCTGATCGAAGAGGTATTCAATCCTCGGTAGCGGATACTTGTTCCTCACTATCACCTGGTTCAGGCGACGATAGTCAACACAAAGTCGCAAGCTCTCGTCTGCCTTCTTGGCGAACAATATCGGGGAAGCCCAGGGTGAAACACTGTGTCAAATGAATCCATTTCCATGCAAGTCCTCCTACTGTAACCGTAGCTCTCGAAGCTCAACGGGGGCCATCCAATATGATGGAGTGGATATAGGGGCTGTCCCGGGGTACATATCAATATGAAAGTCTACCTCTCTGCGAGGAGGTAGCCCTGGAACGTCTTTGGGAAAGACGTCCGCGTACTGATCCACCACTGCAGGAAAAATAGGACTCTGCACGTCAACAAATCCTAGGATGAGGCTAGCCAACTGATGAGTGATGGGCTGTCCTCTCCTATGCGGAAGTCCATCATGTGCTACGAAGGCTCCCTTCTCGCCGGTGAAGGTGAACCTACTCCTGTCGGTGCGTACACATCGCAACTTGCGCCTAATACAGTCAATCTGTGCATGTACTATAGATAAACAATCCATGACCAAGATGACGTCGTAAGGCCTCGACGCCGCTACAAGAAGATCCCAGCGGAAGATCTCGCCTCCTAGAGTAAGCTCACACTGCCGGCACCCGTGCATAATCGTCGAGTCTACTCCCGTAGGAGTCTCTGGCCGTAAAGATCGAGCCAACGACTTTGTCAGAATCTCTGAGCTCCGAACAATGGCAGCGGCTATGAAAGAGTGACTCGCTCTTGTGTCTACAAGAACTGCAACAAGGGTGGAATAGACGCAGATCGTACCTCGAATCATCTCGGGCGCGCCGTGGTCATAGGCCTCCGCTGCCTGGAGTTGTGCCTGTCTCTGCCCGCCAGCTCCATGTGGTCGAGGTGGACCTCCTGGTGGTGGTGGTGGCAGAGCCTCAAAGTGTCTCCCACCACCTGCTGCTCGGCCAGCTCCCCTGCCTCATCCGCCTGCTCCCTGCGGAATGCCACGGTCGACCCTCTTCCTCTTCTTGGGTGGCCCCTCCACCGTCTGCTGCCTCTCGGCATGGAGGTTCGGGCAGTCACAAGCCATGTGGCCCTGCCCGCCGCATGCATAGCACTGCCTTCCTCTCGAAAGATTGGCTCCACGCTGTGTGCCCTGCAATGCTGAGCCAGTGTCCTGAGGTCATCTGCCGGATGGTCTGGTCTACCTAGACCCATGAGTCATCCGTCGGCTACCTGCTGCCGAAGACTCCGCTACCTACCGCCCTGCGGTAGGTCTCGCTGTGGACTCAGCAAGAATGCTCTCGATCAGAAGGGCTCGCTCCAGTACTCCTTCCTGAGTTGGAATGCTGAGGGAGATCAGAGACGCCCTTATCTCGTGTCTCAATGCCTGCTCAAAGGTCCGGGCCCAGAAGAATGGGTCCCGTACCATGTCGGTCGAGTAGCGCGAGAGATCAGTAAATCTCGCCGAGTACTGGGCGACTGTCAAGCTGCCCTGCCGCAGCTGAAGAAGCTCCTGGATGCGCACCGCACGGAGTGTGGCCAGGACGAACTCTGAGTGAAAGAGGCCCTCAAAGTCCGTCCAGAGGAGGGATGCCTCATCGTTCACCTGGAGCATCAAGCTCCACCATCGGCCTGCTGCCGCGTGTAGTAGGCTCACTGTGGGGATCACCATGAGGTCTGATGGTGTCCTCACTAGCCAAAAAACTGGCACCACTGCCTCCAGCTAGTCCTCGGCTGCCTGGGGGTCCATCTCCCCGTGGAACCTGGGGGGTCGCTGGCACTGGAACTCATGTAGTGCACTGAGGCGACGTGCATCGTCAGCGGCTGGTGCTGGAAGCATCGGTGGCTCGGCGGGTAGATGTATCGCTGGTGTCTCTGCTGTCAAAGGGCCCTGTACCGAGGCCTCGTCGCTCGGTGGGCTGTTTTCACGTACAACTCTTGGAACCCTAGCTGGATGCCATCGTGGGGCCATCCTGAAAAGAAACAGGTGCCCCATGGTCAGAATAGTATACCTGGTGAGCTGACATAATGTAATCACAAAGAAAACTTGAAACACACATTCAATCAATGTTTTCGTGCATTAAGATGGAAATCAGAAGTCAGGGTCCTAGTGTACGGATACGTAGGCTGTCGCACCAACACTGGACTCCCTGGACTGATAACCACACCCAATACGCTAAACACTATTTCTTCACATTGAAGAAAGATCAGAGTCTGCGGTAGAACCGACCAGCTCTCATACCAATTTGTCACGACCCGACCTCGGGGCCCGTGCCGTGACTACCCCAAGCCCGCCTTCCATAGGCCAGGGGCTGGCGACTAGCACCAAGGCGTATATCCCGGTAAAAAGGGAAGCCATTACCTTTGTAAAGTAAACAAGCACCACAGAGTAAGAAAGCGGAAGAAGTAAACACTAAGTAAAAGATGGTACACCAGTGAGTGAAGAAAAGTAAAGGGGGCCAGAAATACAAGGCCAACTATAAAGTAAAACTGAAAGGGGAAAAACAGCAACTGAAAAAAAAGCCGCAACGTCGAGCCGTCCACTGGATGTCCCACATGAAGGGTGGGTACAGATAGCCTCCACTGCTCCACGGGTCCACCTGACCGCTACGAGTACGTCCCACCCAGCGGTCCACCTCCAGGTACCGTCCTGCTCCGCAAGCCTCCACCATGATCAGCGATGTCCATCGTCTGCAACCAACACAATGTAGTGCGGGCATAGCCCGTACAGGGGTGAGTATAAGCTACTTAGTCGGGACCCCGAGACCCTCGAAGGTCTCCCAGAATCCATAAAGGATAATCCACAAAGGAAAGACACAATCACGAAATAACATCTGAAACGGATTAGGTAAATGCCCATACATATACCCAAGTCATCAATTCTCGCTCGACTCCAACATCCGAGCTCAAGTACAACCCAGTCCACACAGGAAAGCAAAACATAAAATCCACACAGGATAGCTCAACACAATCCACAAAGCAAAGTAAAATGTAAATCCACACAGGATAGCTCAACACAATCCACAAAGGAAAGTAAAAAAGTAAATCCACACAGGATAGCACAACACAATCCAGAAAGGAAAGTAAAAAAGAGTTTCAGCTCACTCAGGTATACTTCATCAAATGATGATAGAGATGATCACTGATCCATCTAAGTCGTCGGACCAACAAAGGATCGATAGGTACTAACCCCTGCAAAGACCCACACAGGATTGGGCCCACACAGGACCTGTAGGAGATGGCTCACACAGAACCGTTGAGCGCTGACCCACACAGGATCGGTAGCACTGATCCACATAGGATCGCTGAGTGTTGTAGTCATCGTCGTCGAATCCACTGAGGATCTCTGCACAGTCGTTGTCGCAGTCACAGTAGCAGTCACAGCCAGCTCTAGGGTTCCCACACACAGCAAGCTCGTTCGGGAGGGTCCGCTCCACGAGCCGAGAGGCAGATACATCAACTGACACCTAGTCCAGATTTGATGTATGAAAAAGTTTCGTATCATCAATAGGAACTCAACGTCGCAGACGGCGCGTCAATCGGACGCCCGGTCTGAGAGTTATTGGCGTTTTCGTCACAGGGGCCCGGTTGGTTTTTAAGGGAAAACCAACCCGAACGTACTCCACCTGCATCCAAACCTTGGGCGGAGTAAGCCAAAAGATCCGTATCACTTAGAGAAATTCAAGAAAGTCGACGACACGTCAATCAGACATCCGTAGCTCAAGATATGATCGTTTCCGCACCGAGGGCCCGGTTGGTTTCGTGAACAAACCAACCTGGCCGAACACAAAGTATTCCAAAACCTTGAGTGTGATATACCGAAATGACCGCCTCAATCCAAGGATCGCATCACCACTGACGGCGCGTTGTTCGGAGGTTTGTATCTCAAGATACGGGAAAAATACCGAAAACGTCGGGAGACGGGGGGTATGGGCCCAAACAGACCCGGTCCGACCCCCCCTGGGTCAGCCCGAACCGGGTCGACCCGACCCGGGTCCGGGTCTGACCCGGTTTGGCGTGACCCGGCCCAGCCAGGGCAGCCTGGCCCGGCCTGGGTGCGACCCGGCCCGGCTCGGATCGGCCGAGCCGGCCGAGCGGAGGAAGCCGCGGGGTGGGCGCTGCCCCCATGGGATGAGAAGTCGCGGCCCACGTGGGGCCGCGGTGGATCAGCGGATGCGACAATGCCACGTCCCAGGTGTGCCGGACCCGCGAGGCGTCAGCCGTGATGGCCCTTTCCGGCGGCGCGCCGGGGCGCCGCCGGTGGGTTCCGCGGGCCACCAGAGTTGCTCTGTTGGTCCGATTTCGTTTCCGACAGCACCGTAGCTCCTCCCGGGTCCCGTACTCCACTGCGGAACCAAAGAACCACCCCTGCAGCATTTATTGTCGTCGCCCGCCAATCCGCGCATCGACGGAAAACTGCGGAGGGTTGTCGGGCCATGTTTGTTTGGCCCGCACCCTCCGTGTTAGGTGATAACAATTGTGAAGAATAAATTATCATATGAAAATGTAACAAGATACAATTTAATAATTTAAAATTTCACTTGATCCAGGTTCTTTGTTTTTGGAGGAAGCATCCACGGAAATATAAATTATTTCATAAACTAACCCCTACCTCACCGTAGACGTCGAGCGTGCGTTCTTCGCGGAATTGATCGTCGCGGAAGGAGGCGATCGTCGCATCGCCGAAGGGCGTCACGTCATCGCGGAAGGGGTGTCGCGTCGACAAACTCAAGCAGTTGGTGATCAGAGATTATTTCGGGGAAGAACGACTCAGAATAAGCGTCGTCGATCTCCGAGGGTGACGGCGTTTTTTGCGTTCTTCGCATTCTTCACGAAGGAGGATTAAGGAACAATATTTCTGTCAAATGCCTCTCAACGAACAATCCTCAAGATGTCGTGCGTTGGTCTTATTTTATTATTACGCCAAACGGATTGTAAACAGGTTAAGAAACGATTAAATTAATTTTCGAATTAATTTAACGAAGTTAACCGCCCAATTAAATGGTGCGTTAAGAATTTAAGAAAACGCGTCAGTTGACTTTCATAATGAGGGGTTTTCGCGGGTGCGTTACATAGCGGAAAAGAAACGGTGGGGCTCATGCGGGACCCACCTCACAAATATCCTACCAAGAGGGTAGGATATTTTTGGATAGCACCCTATCCGCATCAACTCATCTTAAGTAGCTTTAAGTGGCTTTCAAGTGCCTTTAAGTGAAATAAAATAAAGTTTTTCGTACCAATTAATTTATTTCTTAACTTTAAGCCCAAAAATTAAAAACCACACCCGAGCAAACGCAACTCCAGAAGAGGCGTTTCTAAGAAAACATCAGCACTGCAAATCCATCGGTGCCCAAAGAATTCGATTCCGAGCACCAGTTTAAAAGTTAGAAAAAACCGCTCGTCCGTTCACTGAACGTACCCGAGCCAAACCTCGGAAAATGATTCCGGGCACACCGGGCCTCGGAATCAGGTGCCGTCAGAAACTGCATTCTTGTAAAATTTTAAAGAAAATTAAGAAAAACATTTCCTGGAAATTTACGGGTATTTACATTAAAGTCCAATATATGAAGTCTCATGTTTGAAAAAAAATCATATAATAAAAATTTCATAGATTTTGGATATTGTTTTTATATTAATAATCTTCAAAATACAATCATTTATTAGTAAGGTGAATACTGAATCATTATTGTGTCATAAATAATTAATATTATTTTATGTCTAAAAATTATAAAAATATACTATAATTTAGGAAATCATTTTAGTTTTCCAATTAGTATTTATAGTTGAAATGATAACTTATATAACCCTATTTAAATGTTGATATACTAAATGATATTTTTTAAAGTCATTTTTGTCTTTACTTTAAGTTAATTAAAATAATGTGTCATTATGACTCATACGTGGCTCAATGGGGTCCCAAAATCAACCCAAGTATGAACTTGGTAGGCCAATACTCATACAATAAGGTTAGGATAATTCTTAAGGTGATTTTGTGTTATTATAATATTCTTTTTACCTTGAATTCCCCTATTTACCTTTAACCGCGGTAAATAAATGTCAAAAGTCACTATTCACCAAAAAAATATTTTCATCCTATCAAATCACATTTTATTTACTAATAACATCCATGTATGTCAGATTTTGGAAATTCAATTTACAGAATCGGTAAAATTATATTTAAAAGAAAAAGTCAGTTTTGGAACAACTATTAAGTGGTTTTCCTATTCATCAAAAATTGATGTTTTTCATAAAAATACCAAAAATTCAGCCAAAGATATATTTGATATTATGAATTCAAAAATACTATCTATTTTAAAAAATTCAAAACATATAATTTTCATTAATTAATTTAAAATTAATTCCTATTGTCAAAACAAATGGATTGTTTTTAAAAACAATAACTGTTATAAGATTAACACTTTTTTGTGTATAATTTCAATGTGAAATTAATTCCAATGACCAAAATTAGATTAAATGGTTAAAATATAATCTAACTATACTTACAAACCATTCTAATTTTTAATTGAACATTATAAATTATTTTCATTAAAATAAATTTTTTTCAATTAAAATTCAGTATTTTTCACTATTCACCCAAATATGAAAGTTATCAGAATTTTTTTTTATCAAAACAGGATTTTTATGTCCTGATTATAAATAAGATGTTTATTTTTCCAAATTGAATATATAAAAGTGTCAAAATTTTGATTTAAAAAGGATTCTCTACTAAAAGGAGGAAAAATTGCATTTTCTTAAAAATACTACTTTATCGGAAAAAAATGAATTTGTTCTTATATTTTGTCTTAGAAACATATTATATAGATTTCAGAATTATATGAAATATATAAAATTCAAAATTCATTTAATATTATTCATAACTTCTTTTGAATGGCTAGTTTTATTAGTCTTCGTGTGCTCGATATTGGTGATGTGTTAGCTGCAAGCTGTTGAATTACTTTAAAAAGATAATGTACTATGAAACCTTGTGGTGTTACTTTCTCCCCTCCTTAAATAAATTGAGTACTCGCAATTTAAGCTAGGGATTGAAAACATGGGTTTTGACATTTCAAAATATCTTAGTTGGAATCCCACATGGAAAATGGATTAATGAGGCCCCTATTATAAAATAAATAAAGTTAAGTATGAAGGTTACCATAAATAACACCTAATAGGGTTCCATGTAGGAAACCATGGATATGGAAGATAAAACTAATCATCAAGTTCTGATGGAGAGTGATTGAGAATATTATTAGGAGAACGTTAACAATCTGAAATCCATAAACTTGTGATGGGTTGAAAGGTCTTCGATTACCCAATAGGAAAAGTAAATGAACCCCATTTTTGTTTTATGTTAATTTTCATAATTCTGATGAATTTATTTATGTGGTTGAATAAGAGTATAAGGATATATACTAACATTACAATTATAGTTTCATCCATTAATAAATTTCGACCACAAACTCATCTTTTCCCCAAATGATGAGTATTCAAGATGGCTTGGTTGCACCTGAAGTGATACAATAAACTTATAGAGAATCACATAATCCCAAAATGGTGAACTATATATTTCCATTGTCATTAAACATTAAACAATACCAAAATGGTTAGTACATGATCATATGATTCCCAAAAAGGAAAATCACTTATAGAAAGAAATAATACTCCTAATGTACAAAATTTAAACAAAAAATTCCCAAATTTCAAAAAATACCCTTATATGAAAAATTGTCTTTAAAATCCTTCAATATAATCCTAACAATGATTAAAAACCAAAACTCAGAAGAATTTTATGACATAGTCTTCCACATTAACATGTATCTCCAAATAACATCGACTACTCTTAAAGTCACATACTGAAAAATAATTAACCTAATCTAATATTCTCTTTGATAGGTTATTCAATTTTATAAATAACCCAAATCTCTATAAATCCACAACAAAAACATCAAAAATATCCACCATTACTCTACAAATGAAATCCCATAGTATTCTATTTTCCTTAGGCATATAGTGACCCCAAAAGTGTGAAAGCCTTCCAAAATAAGATTTATCAATTAATCGCCAAATCATTTTCCTAAAATTGGTATATCTATTTGATAATACATAATGTCCCAAATAAACATAATAGTATTTTTTAACTAAAATAATTACTCATGCTAACTAGAGAAATCACGTAGTCTAGTGGTAGGTGATAAATCCCAATCGCACTCTAGTTGTGGGTTGGATTCCCACAGCTTTGTCCGATGAGACGGGTTGTCACAAGGTTTTCATGTTGTCCTTTCTCAAAATCTATATTTTATAACATTCCCAGAATGAGATAAATTTATGAAAATATCCATATCATAATTTAACCATAAATGTTATCTCATACCTCACTTTTTCATCCCAAAAATTAATACCTTTAATTTCCTCAAATTAATGTATCATATAAAACAAATGGTTCTTCATAACGATATCCACAAAAGAAAAGATAATTCGTCTTAAAATAGCATTTTCACATAACAAACTACATGGATACACATACAAGGGAACAATATTCCTAAGTAATCTCATACATTAATAATTTCTCCATCAATTTATTTCCACATAGGTTGTTACTTGACTTAGAGGGTATCCTATAGAATACGGAATTGACTCATGTAATGAAAATATCCTTTACATTTAAGACAAATTACTATAATTTGATTCTTAGGATCATTTTTATTTTCTTCCATAGTATTCTTCATTTTTCCTCATCAATTCTTTAATTTATGTCATCCTTTCCAACATATAAATATCTTCTTTGATATATCGACACACTTTCCTAGGTGTCTCCTTCAACATTTCCTGTAGGATGGAAATTGAGCTTTCTCTTCTCCATGGTCACCACTACTAGAGATCCTAACATTCACTGCCTTTCTCAGCTTTGTTGAGTCTATAAGTTGGTTAATATATATTTTTTTGATCATATTTTTGTAAAAATGATTCATCATGAACACGATATGTTTTAAACATCCCAGGAATCGATTTTAATGCTCATTTCCACCCTTGTTCCTACCTTGTACATCATGATCAATGTTACTATGACTTCCTTGAAATCCAGCCATTGACTAAAACCAGAAATAATTGGGTGAGTATCAATATTCATAAAATCATTTAGAGAATATAATTATGCATTATTTTTAATTTAAAACACCATCGGATTAACCAAGGTCATTTATTCTCATTTTACATTGAAATTATTCAAATCAGTTTGTAATGAAAATTTAAAGCATATCCCCCAGGAGTGTCATAACCAAGAGTACATCAAGGCCCGTTTTCATGTACCAGGATACCCTGAGTCACGCCGGAAACACCTTGTTAGTGTTTTCACTGCTAGGTACATCTCTGACAGAGCCGCCTCTACCTTATCGTATCCATAAAGGGATGTATTTCTTGAAAAACCCACATATTATTTACATTACCAAATTTTTGGAAGTTCTTCTATACAAATCCTCAATGTCTCTCAGAGGGTTATGCTTCATAATCTGAGATTTTTTTCTAAATGTAGCTTCCAAGGTTTGTACTAAACCTCATATGATACAAACAGTAATGAACTGACCCCAATTACCTAGATTCGGTGCATTATTACATTACATTGTCATGATACATTGAATCATGTCCCGAAAGATAGATCAGTTTAGTAGATTTGGATATACTGGATAAACTCATAAGTTTTACATTACATCATGAAATAAAAACATCAACAACATTTTGTCCCATTTTGAATCACAATTATATCCTTAGCCTATCCCTACAGGTCAACCATAAAATACATATTCACATCGTGGGAAAAATAAAACATCGAGAGGGGTGAGCTCAGATGCTCAGTAAGGATAACAATATAGCGGAAACATTCATAAATAAGCATAATCATTTAATGAAATGTATAAGACTAAAACAAAATCATTTTAAACATAAAATTAAGCATAATATGGAGATGATTAAATCAAATAATTCCATTTACTTATTCACATGGATATTCTACTAGTCAAAAAATCACATGCAATATCCATAGACACTTTAATAATGATGGAATGCATAATTCTATAATTCATAACCACATAGTCAAGGCCTCGTGCCATGACTACAAATAAGATTTTGTCAAGGCCTTGTTCCAAGACACTAGTCTGTATCATTAGACCTACCGATGCATCGAGGAGCTATAGGGAGCTCTGCACGTCACATACTATGTCCAATTCATTCCTCATACGAAAAGTTTTAAACATAACAAAAACATTAGTATTAAAACTAGTATACTAATTGTCAATACATTATCCATAAATCATGAAAGGTATAAAAATAACACATCCATAGTCAAACATATCAGAAAACATTAAATAGAGTATGAATGATTTGTATCATAATAAATCATCCTCAATCAGGAATAATATCTTGTAAAGGATGTTGACAAAGTTGAAAGTGATCAGTAAAAATCTTGGAGAGAAATATAACTTTTTCATGAAAACATCTAAAAGATTCACTATTTATCAAGAAGCCATTTAAAATATATTTCTAAATCAAAGTGTCCTATAACAATTTTAAACATTTGAAAAGAATTAACTTTTTAAAACATTTATTTCTAAATAAATAAATCCTTAAAACCTTTTTTAAAACATGGACAAAAATGAGAATGATTTAGAATAATAATATTTTAAAATATTTAAAATGAAATTTTAGATAGAGTTCCTAACAAAATGAGAGATGCTTGAATACAAATAATTGAGGTAATAAAAACATTATTATATAAAGAGAATAATGTTATTCATGGTATACTATGTAAAGGTACATTATATAAACCATATAAAAGTGAATTGGGGTATAACAACAATGAAGTCTCAATGGAATGTAAATTGAGATGAATTCCCTTATAAAGACCGTATCGTTATGTTATGAATAAATAAATGACACAATAATGTGTGAAATATATAAATACCCTTAATATGATGGGATATTCATTGTAATTCAATCAAAGGACATTCACACATATTCTTTTAAAAACAACACCAATGACTTGGATGTTTTACTCAATGAATTGAAATTGAGTTAAGATTACTCCTATAAAGTTCAAATCAATTACATGAGAAATTATAACTAGAGTGATTATGTGTACCAAAATTATATCCACATAAAGTGGATAGGAAAATAGAACATTTATAATAAATAGTGATCCCACACATAATCTTGGAGTAAAAAATCAATGAAGCATGCGTAAAGCCCAAGGAGTGGAAATTGAAATTAGAAATTCCCTTACTGATTTGGTAACTCACAAAACATACACCCCATCAAATAAGGATCATATAATGAAGATTTAAATACCGATAAATTAAATTATATTACAATAAGAATATAATAATGGAAAGTACAGACACCACACAATAGAAAATAGTGGCTAATATTGCATTAATCTCACGGGAATAAAAGGTGAGATAAAACCCCATATCACATTGTAATCAATCAATTTGTTTGAAAGAAAGTTAATAACCACAAAAGTAATCACATAATAATATTGATTTAAATATAATCATGATATTATATAACAAATTTCACTATCAAATATACCACATGCAATAAATAAGTGGTGATCATTAGAAATCTCATGGAATTAAAACTGAGATAAGAAACCCCATACCTCATGTCCGACTTGTCCTATTTGATACTTGTTTTTCCTGAATAATAGACATAAGTTAATTTATACTTCATTAAATACATTTTTCATGTGTATTATTTCTTTTATATCAATTATTATCTTACTATAACAATTACTTAATTATTTGAGTTCATATTGGATATTTTATCAATGATCGGAACTTGAGTAAAAAATGAACTTGTTAAAATTACAATTTGTCCATGTGGTCATTGGTACATTATCTCTAGAATGATACACATGATTTAGATATAAAATACATATATTATATCCAGTACATATATATATATATATATGTATTTATTACAGTACAAAACATTTGGAGATAAGAAAAGAAGTGGACTGTTCTTTGAGATGGTAAGTCGTGCGTACACATGAAAGCTACTTTCATTTCTATTTTTGTATTTTATGGGAATTAAAACATAATGATACATAGGTATATTATCATTAAAGTATAATATCATATATAATATAATTAACTTCATTCTTTATATGTCCCATATGAGGTATTAACAAGTCATATCACTTTGAGGGGGGCGGTAGTCCGCACATCTTCAAAAGAAATTATCTCGTATACCCAGAATGGAAACCATAATGGTATTATATAAATGGAAAATACAGAATCTTAAAGAAAACATAAACATAATATATTTCATATATAAATAATGTTCCATCTTAATGGCCACCATGAGAGGTGGTAGGAGATAATTGAACAATCATCGTTTCGTGAGGTGTTAGTTTTCCATCCACAAATACAGTGTGTTCTTTACCCATTAGATGGGGGTGTGTTTAAGTTTTGATAGAATCCCCATAATAAAAACATTTTATTATATTTATTATACTGGTGGAGTTATAAAATAAATTAATTAAAATAGTTTAGGGGTTGTAGAAGTAAAATAAAAGAAAATAAGTTAAGACAAACAATTACCTTTAATTTGGGTAACTCTATTTGGTTTGAAACAAAAGGACTACTTGATGTCAATTAAGCATAAGTTAAGGATTCTAGAAGAAATATAGAGATTTTGAGAGCTTATTTTTTTTGGGTTTGGATGAGCCAAGGGTCTTGATAGGTGTGAGGAATCAGTTAGAAGTGGTGTCTTTTTAAAAGAGAGAGGAGGGTCTCTTTATGAATGTTTGAAAATGTTATTTTATTATAAACATATATTCGGTTTAAAAAGTACCAAAACTCATTAAAATAGAATATAAGTTGACTTGTTCTCGAAATAATATAATAAAATAAGAATTGGACAGGTTTTGGATATTTTATTAAATTAATAATCTTATTTATTTAAATCATTTGTTAATTAGGTGAATACTGCATCATTATTGTGCCATAAATAATTTGATTTATTTGATGTCTAAAAATAATAAATAAAATACAATAAAGTATAAAAACCTTTTTATATTTCCAATGAATATTTATAGAAGAAAACATGACTTAAATAACCATATATTAAATTGATTTACTAAAAGATATTTGTTAATGTCATCTTTTTCTTTAATTTATGTTAATTAAGATAATGTTCCATTATCATTCGTAAGTGACTCCATTATGTCCCAAAATCGACCCAAGAATTCCCATGGTCAGCCATGACTCATCCAATAAGGTTAGAACAAGGTTTAAGGTTATTTTGTATTATTATAATAATCTATTTACATTGAATTACCCAATTTAATTTTAACCGCGGTAAATAAATGTCAATAGTTACTATTCACCAAAAATAATTTTCATCTTATTGAACCAAATTTTACATACTAATAACAACCATGTATGTTGGATTTATGAAACTCAATTCACAGAAGTGGTAAAATTTCATTTAAATGAAAAATTCATTTTTTAACAACTACTAAGTGTTTTTACTATTCATCAAAAATTGATGTGTTTCTAAAAAATACCAAAAATTCATCCTAATATATATTTGATATTCTAGATTAAAAAATGATGTTTATTTTAGCAAATTAAAAACATATAAGATTAATTTATCAATTTAAAATTAATTCCTATTGTCAAAACATATATCATGTTTTTATGAAATAATATCTATCAAAATACAGACACTTGTTTATATATAATTTCAAAGTGAAATTAATTCCAATGACAAATATTGGATTAATTGGTAAAAATATAATATACTTATACTTCCAAACCATTCAAATTTATGATTTAACACTATAAATTATTTTAATTAAAAAAGGTTTTTTTCAAGTAAAATTTAATATTTTTCACTATTCACCCAAAAATGAATGTTATCAGAAAGACAAAAAAAATTTTTTATCGAAACTAAATTTTTATGTCTTGATTCAAAATAAAATGTTAATTTTTTAAAATTGAATATATAGAATTGTCAAATAATGTATTTAAAAATGATTCTCAATTAAAAGGCTGTAAAATTGCATTTTTTGAAAAATACTCCCTTTATCTGAAAAAATGAATTTGTTGTTATATTATGCCTGAGAAACACATAATATGGATGTTAAAATTATATGTAATATATAAAATATAAAATTAAATTAATATTATTCATAACTGCTTTTGACCAGCTAGTTTGGTAAGTCGCTGTGCGCTCGAACTCTGTGTTGTGTGAGCTGCAAGTTATTGAATTACATTAAAGAGATAATGTCCTATGAAATCGTGGGGTGTTATATTAATGACTATGGTTTATTAGTGACAACATGTACTGGGTCGTGGTTAAGAAAGTCATTTAAAAGTGAGGGCTTTTATTTTTAAGTAGTGTACCAAGAGAACTTCAGGATTCATATGACTAGAATTATTATGTAGTATAGTCATTATTTAGGTGCACATTCCAAATTATGATAGAGTCAGACTCTCATGAATATGATTTAGGTGTATCATTTCTGGTGTAACTAGAGCATATTCTAAATGGTTCTTGGATTATATAGATATAATTCATAATGTCACACAAAAACACTGTTGGAATTTTATAATAGTGAAGGCCACGAGAAGACGGATGACAGATGGGGCATTATAATTATCTTGTGGTTCTAGTTTCCCGAAACCTTTTTGAGCATGGATAAGAAGATTTATTATGTGGAGGTTATTAATAGAACCTAATTATTTTAGTTGGATTCCATGGATGATGTTTCCATGATTCTCGAAATTTCATTGTTTGACGGGGTGTGGGATGTGATGATTCAGAATTCAGTTTTGAGATGAAATTGAAAGGATAGTCATATTGTGAGATGTGTGATATCTGTCATGGGGATATGAGACTCACATTATAAGGATCATGTGAATGTGAGAAATATTATTATATGATCATTTAGAAATTTGGAGGTTTTTTATCTTTAAATCTGAATTCACTAGCTTCCTAGGAAAATACGTGAAGTGAATCGAGATATAAAATCTATGGAGTTAGAGTTTTGGCTTTGGGGTTAGGGAAATTTTAAAATTGTTTTATTGTGATCGGATTTGGAATTAATTGGTTCTCACATTTTGAGAACTGAGGTGAAATTGAGTGTTTGATGACTCGACCATGGGATCACACTCGGAGTTAGGTAGAGGCTTTGGTCTGCATATCGGGATGATCATATTGTGAATATTTGATTTAAGGAATCATGATCAAATAAATGGATAGAACATCAGCAGTGGAGACTGATATTTTTTCATAAGAGATTAAATGATGAGGTATGATTGGTTTTTTTCTTGAAATTAGATTCGGTGATTCATAAAACCCAATGGATGCACAATTTTATATATGACGATAATGTTTCAGGCATTGGTTTGGGATTATGGTGGAAAATTGGACATGTTCAGGTTGTGCATAGATAGTGGTGGAATGTCCATTATAACATGGAATTTTGAAATAAGAATCAATACCATTGTTTGAACAATTTTTACATGTATGTTCATGTGTGTTATGTCGGGTAATTAGGCCATGATGGTTGGTGGACCATTAATGGAATGTTTTGAATAGATACTTTGGTGGTGGGGAGAACTGGAGTACAAAAATTGACCTTGAAAATAAATATCCTATGACTAGATGAACCACAGAACAAATGATGAGTTTTAATATAACACATGGTCGTATTCAATTATACAGGTTTCAAGAAGTGTCTTATTAGGATTTATATGATGAGTTAGAGAAATTGATCTTGTTTGAAGGGTTAAACTTATTAGTTTGTAATGGAGTATTGGAGGAATGCCGAGAATCAAGGAATAGAACATAGATGCATAGAGAGATTTGAAAACCCTTATTGGTCCAGACCAATAATAATGTTTTTGATGATGCTTCTCAATGATGATATTCTCTATAGTGGGGATATTTGAAATCCTTTTGTGTATGAATGGGTTTTAAAATTTTGAGATGTTAATGAAATTTTCATTGGTGTGTGTGTGTGTGTGTTTTAATATAATATTTAAAATATAATTTTTATAGTTCTAAAACAATAAGTGACATATTTTTAATAGGTTTAGAGTCTCATTAAATAGTTATAGGGATCAGAGAGTGATGGAGGTACACCACGGGGGCTTGTCTATATGGTGGATACATCCTGTAACCCATGGCCAACAACTGTCCAACTAATGACTAGTAAATGAATTTAAATATGGATGAATTAAATTTTGATACCATGGATTTTTAAGTGGGAAACCCATCTCTTACACTACCTATTAGGGTTAATGTTATGGTGGTAGATCTCCTCTCAACATTTTTCTCCCTCGGGTTGGGGGTCGATTTTTTGGGATCCTTTGGTGACAAAAATAAAAAATATAATCTCCCTCCTCCCATTATTTATATTTTACTTCTCTTTAATTTGATAGATGTTTGATTTAGGTCAAAATTGGAGATTTTGCTGAAGAACTATGAAATCACCAAATTTCAATGTGGCTTTTGTGAAACCATTGAAGATAAAATCTTAAATAAATATTATCTTATAACCACTAACTGTTTCATAAAATGTATTTCATGTTGTGTATTTTATTTCATTTTTTTTTATCAATTAAATTTCTCTAAGGATGTATTTAGAAGCTTAGTTTGAGGTTTTACCTTGGACGGGTTTTGGGGTGTGTCGAGGATAGAAAGAACCCATGTTGCTCAACAATTTTGTGATCATCAAACACCAAGTGATATTTTTCAATTATCAGTCATTATAAATAAATTGTTTTATTAATTATAAATTTTATAGTTAATGGATATGGGGTTTTAGCTTGAGTTAGAGGCTACGGTAAGTTTCAATTGACCAGTGGAGTATAGATAGGATTGGATGAGATTGTATGAGTATATGTGGCAGTTGTTAAGATATGAAATAAAGGGGAATGGATTCTTGTTTTAAGTATGTGGTCCTCACTACTTTCTATATAGAATTATTTAATTTTTTAGGATTATTTTGTGGTGAAGTTGTTCCATCATGGGTCTTTTTGAGTTTGATTAAAATATTTTTTAAAATATTATTTAAATAGTTTAATTTAAATTAAATTGTTAATTTTATATGAGCACTTGGGATTTAAGAGATAGGGTCTCTAGGCCACCACAAGCCTATATCATTTTCATGACTCATCATATACCGATGGACAAGGAATGGACTTGAGGATATCTATACATGGACCCCTCTAGGAGGGTGTGTGATGAGACTTGAGACATATGGTCCTTGTATGTGGAGTGAGATACCTTATTATTTTTTATCCTTGGTGGACAGACCCAAGGTAAAATAGTTATTAGATGGGTGAGTATACAAATTTCAAGTGGATTGGGATATAGATTTGGGCCTTGATCCATATTTCATGAATGTCTCTACTTATGAATAGCTTTGAGGCATATGACTTTGATTGATGAATTTGATTATTCTTATGGATGGGATACCTTCTGAGTATTGGGTATTGTCTTGAGAGACTAGTAATGAACCTAGATCCTCTATGGGTTTCCTCACTATAGTGATATCATAGGGGACTCCTATTAAATACCTATATAAGAAAATACCCTATGAATGTGTATGTTGATATGGGTATATATGATAGAGAGTTATACCCAAAAACTATACTAATCATGTAATCTTGACCAGAAGAGGATGGTGGTATTACTATTGTGCATTAGAACAACCCATGTTGTTGTTTTACTTTTTTAATATGATATTTGATGTACCTAGATTCCTAGGAATCAACCATTGGAATTGAATTTATTGGTATTTTTTGGGATTCCCAAGAGTCACTAAATGTGAAAAATGAGGCCCTAGGATTCATGGTATGTTTGGGATTTGATCTCACGATATATTGTGGGTGGATTCCTAATTCATATTGAATTTAGTTAGTTGGTGGGTGAAATAATTGAATCTTTTATGTGTTATATAGGATCCATAATCAAAGAATATGTCTCCATGTATACATGAATGCCTTAGATGGTTGGAGTTCATATAATATTATTATACCATTATGAATGCCAATGTGTTGGGATTTCATTGGAGACACTTGTACAACAATTTGAATTCCCACTATAACTAGTATTTGATAGGTGGAATGAGGTTTTGGGTGGAAATATGTCCCCAAGAATGGATGTTGTACATACAAAGGGTGACTATTGGATCCCATTGATCGTTGACTTGGATACCCCTCTAGGATCAAGTGGAAACAAAAGTGATAGTTCAGTTGAGGATCGATGAGATATTGGTATTCCATGATAGTGAATGTTGGATCCATGGTGGTTATTACCTATTATATTTTTTTCCCTAGAATGATTCATGATTTGATGTATTGGAATTCCTAGGCACATCCACATCTATGAATCAGATGTCATTCAAATGCTCTGAATGTCATGTTATTACCATGGGGTTCAACCAAAGGAATTAAGGATTAGGGATTCCTGGTGACACCCTAGGGTATTTTAATAATTATGATAAAGGTCTGATAATGGAATATTCAGTGCGTGGATTATGTTCCACTAAGTTTATGCTCATGACCAGAGATACATTATATTTGGAAGAGGATGGTATAATTGATCGATGGCATGGACATGATGATCAATGAAGATTATTTTTCATAGATTGGGTATATATGTATGATCTTAGGGAAGTTGTGATTCTATGTTTGGCCTGGTGGTTTTGATGTGATTAGAGATATTCTGGAAGTTATCCAAATTAGGTATTGATGGAGGTTATAATTTTATATTAATAGTAGTTTATTCCAATAATATCGCATGATCATATAAATTCATTTATGGTATTGTATGGGGCCATGTTTGTGGTTCCCTACTGTGTATTATACTCACATAATTCACAGAGGCCATGGATCATGGGTACCTGATTAGTATTCAATAGTGGTGGGTGTAGGTTGAGAAGAGGTTGTGATATTTTTTTAAAGTTAGAATAACTTAAATTTGATTGTAAGATGGAGTGTGGTATGGATCCGTGACATAGTATGGCCTATAATGTATTATATATCTTTTTCTTATCTTATATATGTGATTATATTATTCAACAATTGGTCTTGGATATTTGTATTCCTATATTTCATTTAGATATATAAATTATATTATATTAATTAATTATATGTACTATGTTTTGTATGATGTTTGGTTATTTATATTATAATTGAGAACATTGATATAGTGGGTATTGTGTCATCAAAATATTCTTATAATCACCCAATACTAGTGAGAAGACTCTATAAAACATGTTGGAATTGTTTAGTTCACATGGAAGTCTAGTCTGTGAACTATATAGAGTTAGACATGGTGGGTCAATAAAATTTTCCATTATTCACACCATTTAATAAATTATCCGTCAAAATTCCATAACAATGATAAAAATAGATGATGATACATATACCTTATCTAATCCTGATATTCTCACATTTCTTCCTCAAATGTATGGTTTCAACAAAAAAATGTTTACTATGTGAGTGGAATTGTTCTCAAAATACGTCTATCATCTATCCAGAATCACCACTAGTTGTTCCTTATTATAGAAATTATACTCAAATGGTATGACCTATCCGATTTGAAAATGTGAAGGATATAATATATATATCCCTAAGAGATATACATGGATCATTTTTTCTGCATAAGCAAGATTTGGTGGAATCACCAAGATACAATCAACCATCCCAAATCGAACAAGAATCTAAAAGGGACTAATATAATTGGGTCTCATCATTCGATTAATTACAAATATCATAACCCTATTCATGGAGATAACCATAGGAATAACATTTCACCAACTTCAAATTCATGATATCATCATAGATTTTCTTTATAACTATTATATAGAATTTGAGGTACCTTGATGTGATAATGGATGAACAATACATTAACTACCATTCCCCTAACAAACATACACCTCAATATAATTAATTCTCAAAAATCCACCAAACAAATTGGTTTTTTTAACATCATTCCATATAGTCTTTATAAATATCCATATGAAGGTATGAGTGAATGATATGGTGGAAAAAAACTTGACTAGAGAATGGATTCATATTTACCATCTTTGAAATCTAGATAACACAATCTTAACATATCTTCAAGAGTTTGAATGGACCTCTCATGTGGAACATCAATATAATTATAATCTTCACTGCTAAATTTCAACTCGATATTTAAATCTCAATAGGTAGTTTTCAATAAAATTATGTTAAACATTATCTCTCGATCAAATTCAATTAATAGTGGTACTCTGGGAAACCGTACCACACATATAGAATATAAACTGGGGAGATGATTAAGAGAGAAATATTATCTTTGATAAATGAAATGTGATGATTTTTTTATTTTATAATCAAAAAACCAAATATAATTGTTCCCTTTATATGTCTTCAGGTGTACTGTGATGAAATCCACTATGATGTTTTCCCATTTCCAATTCGGTATGGGGAATTTTTTTAACATCCCCTTAGACTATAAAATTATGTTACATTCTTATAGGATCTTCATAAAACTTGTTCTATTTATAATTTAGTTTGTTCTTTTTTTGGGGTGTTTTGGGTTATATTTGGCATATTTTGGATGAAAATGGGGTTGATAATGGTTGTGGTACAATTTGGGAAAACATTGTAGTTTGGACAAAAACAATTTCACCATAATGTGAAATTATGGATGGTGGAACATAGTTGTTACATGGTTTCTCCAATCCATTTGGATACCCCTCCAAACTATGAACCCTTCGACATCAAGTGTTACCTTGGTTGAAATATAGTTAAAGTAACCATGTGTCCCAACGATGAACACCATCTAGAAGTTCATTAGGGGTGCACAGTTAATGTGCACAATTACTAATAACAATGTGGATACTCTATAAAACTAATGTCATTTGTTTTAGTCCACAAAAAATTATTTTAAATTCCAAGGACCCCTATAAAATCACTAATCATACTATTTTGATCATAAAATAATTCCATAGTTCATGAAGGCTCTCGAGAGGTAGATTTGACTCCCCCAACCAATTTTATTTGTTTATTGAAGCGTCAATGATTTCATTTGATCTCCTCAGTGTAATGAGATCTCCCCTTTTATGATTTCCCCAAATATTCCTTTCAATCATCCTTAGAGAGTGATAGATCATCATGTTGTAGACCGATTTGAGTTCCATTTTTATGTATCATGATTCTATATTTGATTCATCAATTTTATACACCTTTAATCTACATTGGTGGATCCCATTGTAGGTTTTGTGTTGAATAGTTGATATAAGGATTAGAGGTTAGTGATTCCTTAATGATTTACTCTACAATTGAATCCTTATATTTCTTGATTTATTTTAAATTATTATTTAATCGATTTATAATCCTAGATTTTAGAAGATTTGATGTGTGATTTTAAATGGGATGGATATTAAAAAAATGGAATTTTAATAAAATTGAAAGTGTTGGGTATTTTTTTATAAAAATTATGGCTTCAATTGAAAATTGATTTTATTCAATGATTGATTGATTATTCTCATGAAAATTGGATTAAATTTGAATTATTAGTTTAAATGAAATGAATTTGATGAATAACTATTATTTGGATTTGAAATAAAAATATACGTTGAAATATAAATTTGGGTAATTGAACAAAGAGGGATGAAATGACTTTTATCAAGTGATATTCTAGTGAATGAATGATTAATTATTGAAGCACATGTGATCTTGGGGAGATATTTGGTTATTAGGAAAAGAATGTTATATTTATGACTCCAAATAAATTAATTGATGATGAAAAAATTATGTAAACCAAGATGGGAATGATTTACCAGAATGGGTACACTCAAAGGGGCAGAAATTTGGGTTTTTACACATACCCTAAGCCATGATGATGAATCAGTGGGGTGGGGATACTATATCCAGAAACAAATATACCTCATGGATTATAAAATGGTGCTATGATATTTTTTCATTTAATTATTAGATTTCATTGATTTTGAACAACATCAATCATGCTAATTGATTGATTAAAATGATTTATATAAAACTTTCCATAAATCTTTATTTGACTTATTTTCTATATATATTTTTTGAAATCAGTATTTTTCAAAAAAAAATAACTTTCCTTCCTTGAAAATTTTAATTTATGTTGAAAGAATAAATGGTTTATTGTTAATTAATCTATTATAGTTTAATTTCTGAGTACCTGTTGATCTCTATAAATTATACCCTACCCTTTCCTTCATGTATTTGTATATTATATTTTTCATTGTATTAGAAAAATGAATCCACTACTTGGAGGTGGAGGATGATCTTGATCCTTGGGTCCCAGAGTGATGAAACTGACCAATAGAGATGTGATCTACCTATTACATGGTATTCATGATTTTTATTATTTTTAGATGTTGTTTATCCTAACGTTGTACTATTTTTGTTATTATTTTGCCTATTTTATTCTATTACTATATCCTTGAGGAGTATTGATAAACTGACTTGAATCTTGTATCTTGTATATTTCATCTTTTATCTTCTAATGTTTTTAAACCACATTCCGAATTCATTCTTGTTTTATAGAGTGTTCTTTTTGGCATCCCGTGGGGATCAGGTACACCCTTCAGGATATATCAGGATCGTCTAGGATATCATAGTACCTGAATATTTCTGATTTTTTTGTTAAAAAGATGCATCAAAAGATCATTTTTCCTATATTTTTTTTATGGTTGGTATGTCTTTGAGATTTACTAGTAGATAAGAGGTCGGATTTTTGAGATATATGAGGTTGTTGTGAACACGTTCAAAGCCATTTCTCATCTTAATGAGACTTATGTCACTATCAGTGTTTAGGATAAGTGCCTTGGATGGATGTTTTATTTGATTATAATATTTTCCTAGTTGATCTGAGTGATTTTTTACCGCTATAAATCATGATTGATTTGTGGATCTGAGTATCGATAATTATTATTCAATGTTTTCAATTGATGATTTATAATATCATGCCTCAATGAACTTATTTTAATATGAAACAGTTGGAAGATACTAAAATGTGTGAATCCCCTAGTGGATCAAAATCTCATTGAGGGAGTGGTATATGTTTTCAATCTATATGATAGGTATATGAACCCATTCCTATTTAGGAACTATTAGTGGAACCTCAAAGGGATAAATAAAGTTAACATTATCAAGAGTTTATTTATCAATAACCACTATCCTTCCAAGGATATAATGATCCTCAAGAATATAAAAATTGTTTTAAATAGATAAATCTTTTTTTCGTTCTTGTAAATTCCTAATATTAATAAAGAGAAGTGTGTTACCTTTATGATTGAGGGACATTATAGGAGATTGTGGGATTTCCCGGTGACAACAATTATTCATGAAAGATTGGAGTTGAATTATTTTAGATTTATTTTCATAAATAATTTATATCCTGAGCAGAATACCTTAGAATATTCCATAGAGATCTTTATCCTCCAGTAGTGTGATAGGACTGTGGCATAGTATGTGAACCATTTTGCAGTTTTTTTCAGTTTTATCCTATGTAGGAGAAAAATGTGAAACAACAAGATAAAATGTTTTAGATGTGTATTTGATCCAATATTCAATATCATATTTTCGTTATGAATCTCATTTATTATTCTGATTTTCTAGATAGTGTGTTATTGGATAAACATGATCTAGCTGGAAATTCATGGTTGACAGAAGTTTATTTTCAACCAACTGGTTGTTCTATGAGTTCATTTAAAATAAATAGAATGTGTGATAAGTCTCATGGTGGATATTATTTATATTCATTGTCTATAACTAATATTTTATTTATTGAGTTTATTTTACAAGAATTCAATGTGGAAAGGATTGGAATAAGAAATAGGTTTTCACTGATGCACCTAAGATCTATTGTATGTGTAGACGTTAAGGTCACATGAAAAAGATTTTTCAATTATTTTATTCTCTAAATAGTTGAATGATTTATTCATCAGAGAAAATTATTGTTTTGAAATCATTTGATTCAATAACTAATGGGTTTTGGAAATGAGAATATTGAATGAATCTTCTTCTCACAGTGGAAGAGTCTCTAGAAGAAGATGACCGAGGTCCAATGAGAGTGATAAGTACCAAAAGTGTATATTTATATTATGATACTAAATTTTTTGATACTGGTGTGTCTCATATTTTTCTTGTCAACTCATATTGTGAACCTTCTCAATCTTCCTATAGTGATTTTTCTTATGTGAGGGATATTAAAACACACCACAAAAACAAGAGAGAGAAGGGTCTATGTTTTCTCTCTTGTGTTTTATCTATATCAGATATTAAGAAAACTTGTTATTTCTTTATTATTGATATAATAAATCATGAAATAATTTCTATGATAGAAAATTTTATTATTCATATGGAACAAATTGATTATTATCTTTAGCTAATATCATTTACTATGACTGATGAGGTGTGTCAGGTTTTTCAAGGAGAATAAGACCAGAGTTTGTGTATATCTTAAAAATTATTTCATGAGTTGGGTAGATTAATTTCCATGTTTTAATTTTACATTGAGTGGGAATTTTTTAGAAATGATATCCCTCATGTTTTCATCGATTTTCTCATTTTTTTCAATCAAACATTTCTATTTTTCTACTAAAAAGATAGGTTGAGTTTTCTATTCATTTGGTACTAAAGAATATTCAAGTCAATATTATTTATTACCATATGGACCAAGAAAAGTTTAAATTTTTTAAATCATACATGGATGATCTAATAGATAAAGGAATTATATTCCATAGTGTATCACAGTGGGTGGTGGGTGATCTCTTGGAAATGAAATGTGATGGGACACTTCACCTTTGTATTGATTACTAAAAACGATATCGATTTATTTTAAATAAAAATATATACCATTCCCTAGATTTCTGATTTTTGGAGAATTTATAATTGTTAAATTTGTTTTCAATGATTGATCATCTATCTAGTTATAAAATGATGAGAATTAAATATTCTAAAATTCATAAGACCATATTTTGGTGTTGGTATGGCCATTATGAGTTACTTGATAGGTTATTTTTTCTATCAAATTTTAATATAGTTCTCATGGAGTTTAAAAACATGATATTCCATGAGTACCTATATTTATTCATGGTATACTTTACGGATGAATTCTATGTTTAATCAGAAATCATGGAGGATCAAGTGCATCATTTGGGAGAAGTTCTATAAATTTTGGGAAGTCATAGACATTACACAAACCATTCAAAGTGTAATTTGTGGCTTCAAGAAGTGATTTTCTTTGGACAAATTCTCTCATAGTGTAGTATTTTATTTGATCATGATAATTTGAATGAAATAATGTCATGGGAGAAACCACACCACGTTTTTGAGATTCAATGGTTCTTGGGTTTGGATGGATATTACCAAATGTTCGTTAAATATTTCCTGATGTTAGATCTTCTAATGACTGATCTCACTTGAATATGAGTGAATTTTATTCGGTATATGAAATTTTAGCATACATATACTTAGTTGAGGCTCTATTATTTCTTTTCATCTAGTGCTGGCTTTTATTGAAGCTAGGTAGGGAAATGTGGTATTTTATGACGCATTAGGTTTGAGTATTGTATTCGTCCTTATGAAGGGCGATCTCGTGGTAGCCTATGGTTCCATACAGCTATTGAAACATAATAATAACCATCTGACACATGTTATCAAACTCACACCTAGGATGGATGGTCTTAAGATTTAGTTACACTAACTTTTTGGATAATGTTTGACCTTTTTTTGAAAACAAAATCATTAGTTTTATATTGTATAAAAAATATTTGAATCTATGATAGGGGATTTCGGTGGAGTACATATAGTCTTTGATTTTGAAATTTCCATCCGCCATGTAATGGGAAAGTTGTTACTGCTATTATGAGAATGAAAAAAACAACCCAACCCATCAAAGAATCATCAAAAGAGAGAAATCTAATGGATCTTTTTAGTCTTTTTCATTTGGGAGTCTAGCAGTATGTGAATAGGGTTATTTTTGTGAACGTTAAATTGAAATATAGTCTTCATAATACAATTATTCAATATTAGTATCATGATTACAAATTCTGTGGAATTATGGACACTTATTATAGTCTGGAGACCATTGGTGAGTGCAATTTCTCTTCATATGGAATACTATGATTCTAGAACTGCTACGTAGTACCTTTTTCCATGAGAATAAATATAATAGAGTATAGACGTAATTCCCATTGGGCAGTGAAACTAGTAAATGAAAAAAAAATTATGATATATAGAAAAAATTATGTTTTCCTGATATGATACAACACTATATTGGCTTTGTTTCTTATGGTTATACCTAATAATATTTCAATGATGAGAACCAGATACCATTGGGGATTCATCAATCATTTCTGATTATGACTTCCATGTGGGATGATATTGTTAAATAATTCTTTTATGGCATTCCATATAACCCATGTGGAAGGAAATCATTATTTTTTCATCAATAGTATAACCAAATCACCCTACATTATACCAATTTGAGATACAACCAATGTCGAGATTTTGAAAATCCCTATGGGGTTTTCTCCGTGTGTGGAATTCCTTATACTATAGTCTCCAATAGGTATCCCCATTTACTTCTCACTTATATAAGGGATTCCATGTAAAAATGGGGTGTTATGTATGTTTGATCATGACATATCATATGCCAACATATGGATAAACATGGAAAACTATACATATCGTTGAGGATATGATATATGTTTGAGATCTTGAATTTACTGGATATTGGGATGTCCATTTGGGACTAGTTGAGTTTACTTACAAATAAATTTACCGGTATTCAATCATGATGGGAAATTTTGAGACCTTTTATGGCTATCTAGGTAAATTTCCATTATTTTGGTTGGATATTAGTGAAGCTTCCATGGTTTGACTATGTATGCACTAAGAGTTTATGAAAAATATATAGTTGATTCATCTGAGAATGTAAATGGAAAATAAATTTTATAAATATTATTTAGATCATCATCAATGGCCATTTTATTTTTAGGTTGGTGATATTTTTGTTTTGAGAGTTTCACTATGGTTTGGTCACCAGTTTGTTGGAAAATAGGGAAATCATGAACTGGGGTTTGTGGGTACTTTTGAGATTACGGTACAAATGGAGAAAGTGGTTTAGCATTTGGAAATTTCATTTCCATTCAATTTAATCAAATTTTATTTTCCCTATATCACATCTTTCGAAGAATCATTCTATGAAGTCTCTTGTCCTCCAATAGAATGATATTTATGTTGAACCTTATTTATCTATGTCTGAGTATCTATTTTGGATTTTCAATACTAAGAAAAGGTCTATTCATGGTAAATTATATATATAGTCTATGTGGTATGAAATAATGGTTATTATTCATGTGAGACATGTGAGGATGAGGAATTGATTAGGTAGTAGTGTCTTGATATGTTTAACATTGAGCTTTCCAGAAAGGATTTCTAGGGAAATAATATTTTATAGCATTGAGGTTGTAACATCATGTAACCTTCTATCAAGTAATTTAGGAAACAGATTTTATTTTCCCATTGGTTAGGTATTGTCTTGGGTATTTTAGGGTATAATTTAGAAATTTTTTGAACCCCATGGATAAACACAGTTAGCATATAGTTAGGGGAAAATGTGTATTTTATCACAAAAAAAACTGTACCTTATTGTGAAGGACTGGAGGGTGGTTCAGGGTTGTTGAACTATTTTTTCAAGGAACGGGGAAACACCTCAATTTGTATCAAATTCTGAACTATTCCATAATGACCATTTTTAGGTAAATAAGAAGAAACAATCATCTTAACATAAAGTTCCAAGAATCCTTTGGAAGGTGCACGTAAGTTCTAAGGTGGGTGCATAAGGTATAACTCCACAAGAAAGGATCTTACACATACAATGTGGTGTCAAATAAGTCCTTTGAAAATGTGTTCTCTATGGATCATAGGTATAATTGCATGGAATTCATTTTCTGTACCCATAATCATTTGTTCCAACAATGTGTATTTTGACTATATATTGATGTGCAACCCCTTCTTTAGGGTGATCCTCCTGAAGTTGAAGCATCCCACTACTATGCATAAGACATGTCTTCTATGACATCGCGCAATGGAATCCTCATTGTATAATATATTACTGGGCAAGTTCACTAGAGGTCCACCTTCACATAGGCCCATAGTGGTTAGACCCTACCATTTTTTTCGGCTATGTGAAGTGTTCACAATAGGCTCCTCTTGCATGTACTTGCTACCTTGTGCATACCCATTCTTATGATCAACACATATTATTTCACACAACCCAACTATCGTGTGTGCATCCCCTCATTAAATATCCATGGGTTCCCTTTACTCCAAATCAGAATTTTAGAACCCTTCTTGCATGCAGTCCTCATAATTGAGTGAACCTCCTCCATGAAGCTCTCCAGGTTTTCATGGAGTGATTTTATGGTTTCTCATGACATGTATCCTATTTTGTTTCTTTACCCGTATTTTTTATAATTGGTATGCTAATTCACCTTTATTTTCCGTATATGGATTCAAACATAGACTTCATGAGTGACCACTCATCCACACCCTTACACCTTGGAATTTATAAGGACATATATCTCTCATAGGTTGAAGAGATGACGTTATATAATCCCAACGGGTGAGGATTCAGTCCCCTACATCTGAGCTTCATGATGTAGAACTACCTCACAACAACATTCTCAACACACAACATTAAATTGTGATATCAACTTGTACTGATGGCCAAGGATGTACTTGTGTATGTGTGTCGTGGAATGATCTCCTACTGTCATGGAGTGAAATTTTCTTCACATGACCAGATAGGTGATGGGAACCATGAATTTCTCACTTACTGCAATATCAGTCCTCCATCCATTACACTTTGGGGTTTTTCGTCATGTGATCCTCAGGAAGTTTCCATGCATGAGACCCATTGGACACTTGATAGCATTCTATTTGTATGACAAAACTTGAATTAGATCATTATCCCATTGAATGAGATCCTTTTCATAAATAATGTCCTCCTCCTCCAACATCTTCCATGCATAATCCCCACATCATATCTCATTGATAGTTCTTTCTCGACATGAGCATCATGTCTATTGCTACCCCTAATTTCTCACACTTATCCGAAATCTCATTGTCTTAGAGGTTAGTACCAACCTTGAAATACATCGAATACCCAAACAGGAGACCCCTAGAGTAACCCCAAATCATTAACTCCATACGGGATTCTCCAACAAGTAATCCACAATATCTCCTAGGAAAAAAGACTCCTCCTTAGGTATAGTACACAATCAGGCTCTATGGGATTCTTCTATACATAATCACTAACCATATTATCCAATTCTATTTGGCTACCTCCTTAGGTGTAATCCCCCATTACCCTTCTAGGAATAAAGGACTTTGATTCCCATCTAACTGGGATATTAAGGAAGCCTCCCTAATGTTCAATCCCAACACCATCATCAATCCACCCATTCTATACACATCATCCATATCAATCTAGATTTTACCTACACTGCCACATCCTGATGTGATAAGGACACCCATCTAGGATGTTCTTACACATAATCCCCATCCATTTTTTCATTTTTCCAAGTATCACAAAGGAACTACTCCTGTGTTAGCCCCAAGAATCCATCACAATCCAACCAAGTGAAATCCACTTCAAAGGGAATCTCCCATGCATAAGCCCCAATCAATTTATCATAATACATGGGATTTTATCCCTATACTATAAATATGGTTCATAGGATGAATCCATTAGGTTCAATCCAAACCAGTTGTGAGCTTTGGTTTCTCCCTCCTGGGGATTCTACCCCTCATGGTGTGACATCTTCCCTTTATGTGACACACAACCATGGGTCCTCTCTCATGGAGAGATCTGACCAATCTATCTTGTAAACCATAGTGCCTCCCTCCTAGTGATGAACCCAATCCTACTGTTACATATTCCATTTATAGGACACAAAACCTCAGTCCTACTCTCAATAATAATTCTGACCCATACATAAGTTAATCCTTGGTTTCTCCCTCCCAAGGATGTAACCATTTATGGTGTGACATATTCCATTTATGGGACACACCACCTAGGGTCCACCTCCAATGATTTTATAACCAATCCATCTAGTATGACATGGTCTATACCTCATAGGGACATACACCATATTGGCGTGACATATTCCCTTTATGGTACACGCTACACTAGGTCTGCTCTCATTGGACATTATGGCCTATCTATCTGAAAAAACATGGTTCCTCTCTTTTAGGTACATACCATTTCAATGTGATACATGTTCCATTTATAAGACACACCACGCCATGTCCATATCCATAGCTATTCTAAGCCATCCATTTGGAAATCCCTTGATGTGATCCATCTAAGAGATGGTCCTCTCTGATCCGTCTCCACCAAGAATTTGGATCGATCGCACTCTATCTCCATAAGATGTTAAACTCACAACCTATCACATTTCTAACCCCTTTAAAAATTTGATTCTTGAGGAAAACCGCGGAATACATTCCTTTAGAATAAGATACCCCATGATTGACATGGGATTCTAAGGGTTCCATGCACTATCTTCCTCCATGAGATTCCCTTTTACAAGTTATAATACAATTTACCATTGTTTTGACTTCTATATAGTTTAGTGATTCCCAAAAAGACTAATATCATAAAAAATAGTTGTTTCCCTATCAAGAATGCATGGAATGTTTAGAAAGAAGAATCATAACTAATTAGCAACCACAAAGATATGGAATCAAGAGTGTGTTTATTGAACCATGTCTTAATCTATGAGGGGGACCTAGACTATGAAATGAATTATAAGTAGACATACATTGAAAGAGGGAATTACATATCCATTCCAATTTCAATCAAGGAGAAGACATCACTGAGAACATGATGAATGAAACCTTCCTTATGAATGTGGGAATGTGGGGAACAATGTGAAATCATCGTAAAATAACATGAAAGGTGATGCACCATAGTCAAAATGTCATAAATAGTAATGGTTAACCTGACGTTAATCTATTCTCCTAAAATTTTTGGAATTTTTGTATTTGATACATTAGTTCAAAATATTATCATGTCACCATATCCAGAAATCCATCGACAATTCCCACTATGAAAACAATGGTCCTTGTGTGGAACTGACTAGTATTTGGTGTAGTTGAAAATTGGGAATCTTGGTCTTGAAATCAGTAGACTAGATATCTCTATCCTTACATGGATGTTTTGAAAAAACGAGTCATTGAGAACTTCATTCCTAGAGTTCGTACTAACAATTGAGTCTTCCTACTTTGCAGGACCCAAGCTGCATGACACCACCAACCCAATCCCAGTCAACATTAGGGAAGGAGACCTATCAATTCAATAGCCACACATGACACCACCACCACAATGTCATCCGATACATAGTAAGATACAAGATTCCCATTCCTCGTATCAACCACTAATGTCATCCAATAGAGGGTGATACACAATCATATAGAACAATATGAAAAGTGATTCATTCCCACAAGGGATATGGATCACCCAGACAAGGAGTATTCTAAACCTCATTGAAACCAATACTCTCTAAGGGCCAAATATCAAGACACTAATCCCAACTCCAATGATAAACCACATCAGGAGAATCTCTCTAGAAAAATCCATTGACTCACTCCCCAAAGAAGAGGAGGCAGGGGAGTCCTGGTTCACCACATCAATGACCACCGACTGGGAATTACCTAGCTGGGATCCCACCAGTCTAGGTTAACACCACTAAAAACTAGTCTTCCAGGATAAAAACATTGTGCACAATTCCTCTCCTACACCATCCCTAGTCTGACTCACTAGACAACAACATCGTTCCAAATATCAGGAGGATTTCAATATGGGGGAATCATCTGACACAACTCTCATGGACCCTTCCACTTCAGACACATTCTACATAGTCCCCACCACTGAAAAACATGGACTTCTTAATGCCCAATTGGGATCAATCCCTAAACCATCACACATGTACGTTGGGTTCAATCATTAAACTGTTGGTATATCCAAAATCCATTACTAATTTCCCCATACTGATGAGACCCAACATCGAGGTCTTCCCCCTGTAGTCTCCAGTCAGAGTGAAGTTCCTCCCCATGCTCACACACAACATTGAGGTCCTAAATTTGTTCCTATAATTTTAAAAAATGGATACCATCCCTGATTTGTCAACATCTAGTACATAGGTCCACCCTATACTAATGGTTCCTGATATGGAGATCCACACTATGTGTCCATCTAGTGACATGAAGGTCCTCCTTGCGTCATCCCTAGCTCTACCAAAGGCCCTCCCAAGTCCATATTCCACTAAAGAGTAGGTCTTACCTACATTATTAATGATCAGTATGAATTTCTTCATTACGTCCCCACCACATTCTTGTACAAAGTTCCTCTCTAGGACACAAGCCACTATAGAGTAAGTCATACCCACTCCCACGGAGGTCCTCCCCATGCATCCAAAAACTAGTACATAGGTCCTCCACATACTCATAATTCCCAGTAATTTGGTCATCATTGTGTCTAGATTGATTAGTGAAAAGGGCCTCCTTGAACTTTGACTCACTAAAGAATAAGTACACCCCACTTTTGTGCCGAATATGGAGGTCCTCCCAATGTTTCTGGAGACCACACCAGAGGACCTCCCTACTATGTCTGAAGGAATTGGGGACATAGAGAAAGTAGCTAGTCTGAGGATGTTAAAACTATTTATTTTCAGGATGATGAGAATTTTAGTATTATATGATCTGAGAGAAGTTATAGTTTTAGAATCACACATAAAATAAAATTAATGCATAAAATTGAAAATGAAAACATACTCTATTTGAAACCGATGATTCACTCGACGTCTCCTTGTCACCCATGATGGATACATGGAGGATATAATGAAGGATCTCTCAAGAAAATCCACATATGATTAAAAAATACATGCACTCATTGGTTTTCATAATTCGGTTGCAAGAGTGGAGTTATGACGAGTCCTTCTGTGTCGCAATGATCACCATGATTTGATGCCTTCGATCCGTCAAAGGAATGCTTAGATCCACCCCCAAAGGGAGGATTTATCTATCTAGTAGGTGGTAGGAGAGAGATTATATTATTCATGGAGAATTAATTGAACACCAATTTATTCTCCTCTCATAATTATATATAAGTATTCAAGGAAGACCCAAATCAGTTCCCCATCCCCCCCAGAAAAATATAGTCCACTAAATAAGAAATGAATAAATTATATTAAGGAACTCAAATGCATCATTAATAATATTTATTATATTATCACATACTTGTTATATATATATATATATATATAATTTATTACGTTATAAACCTGATTTATTAAATAGAATCATAATTCCTGATTAATTTTAAATGAACATGAAATATTAAACCAATATTCATTCGATTAATATTATTCTTCATAATTACATAACATGATAATAAATTTAATATATATATTCAATAGAAATTACTCTCTACATGAATAATATGAAATTATTTATTTATTGGTGATCGATAACATGGAAAAAACATGAACCCCAGAGTGGGGCTCAACATTTCCAATATAAAAATTCAACCGAATAGGGTAGATTCTTGAAAATTCTATTGTGTGAGACCCTCTAAGACGGAATCTCGATAGATGTGAATAGTATATAAATACCAAAATGGGAGTCTAGAAACCCTTCGAGGCCGCTAAAGAGATACAGAAAGTCATAATAATGAAAACCAACCTACTAACACTCATTGTGTAATATAAACTCACTGTATTTAGATATATCATAAATTAGGATGACAATAACTATCATTGCCCCTTTCTATAATAATTATTTTCATATATAAGTGGATGGATTTACCATAGAATACCTTGTCCATGGTCTTTTTATGGTACTCCCATTAAGATCAACAAGACGTGAGCACATGATAATGATTTCAAGTTAGGATAAAAACACATGATTTCCTAATCATGGTTTTTCGTTGCATCAAAGTATGATATCAAATGTTACAAATTAGTAATGATCTCAGGTTATGATAAAAACACATTGGTCCTTAGATAGAAACAACCAATGACACCTAAATCATGTGGTGTTCCTGTTAAAGTGTTTTCTCATGATATACCTACTAGATATCACCATGTACAAAATCCATCTGAATGAGTGTCAATGATTATGAGTCCCCTACTCCTGATAGTAAAAAATCTAATATGTTGAGTTATTAAGATGATTCTAGACCATAGTACCATTGTTTAAGATTAGTGTCATGGTATCTTGAGGTTCTTATTATGGTCCGGGATCTGTTACAACATGTTTATATGAAAATTAACCTTTGTTTGTTGCAATTAAATAGTGGATGTTGAAAATTTATAGACTATAATTGTAAGAAAACATCATTTATATCTAATAGTATATACAATATGGTAATTAAAACTAATTTTCAAGTTAGGTCCAGTGCAAGTGGGTGTGTTATAAAAGTGGGTTCCCAAGACCAAACTTCAAAAGTACTTTTTATTACCATACCATGTATACTGTTAGATGTACATGATGTTTTTTAACATTATAATGTATAATTTTTTTACATCCACTATTTCATTTTAATGTTCATATATTAATTGTCATATCAAAACATTAAAATAGAACATAGGCTATAATGGGAACCCCAATATACTATGACATTAATCATAAACAATAGTCTTGTGGGACAGATACATTTTTCTCACTAGACGTATTAGATGTTTGAATATTTTTTGATATGGGTTCAAAATAATTGAGACTTGTCCTCTTGATGTTTTCCCATGGTGGTCTCTAGTAGTGAGATCTAGAGGATTGAACTCCCAATAGGTACACCATATGTTTCTTGTTCCATTGGTTATTACAATATTTAGATACATGCATATTGGTCTCTCAATTTGAGATCATTACCAAGGTGTTCCACTTGATTCTGTACATTCAGGAAATTCAAAAACCATCATAATGAAATCGTGGAAAAATTAATTATTTTGGGTGGTTCATTGGTGGTATGACACTAGTTAAATGGAAAAGAATGTATTGGTCACTTCCAGGTTGAGGATGTAATATACCTCATCTCTTGTTGATCTGGATAAAAATATCTTCAATAGACCATGTCCATGGATGCCAAGGGTAAATCCATCTAGTTATATCAAAAAATAAAAATTCATTAATAAGGAAATGAAAAATGTGTTTTCCTGCTTTTTGAGATATCTAATGTCAAATATATTATATTACATAGAGTTTTATAGTAGGTTGGTCGTCATCCTTATGACATTCCTTTTCACTTTAGGGGCCTTTAGGGGTTTCTAGACTCCACTCTTCATGTGTGGACTCTATTAATTATAATAAAGTTAAGGGCATTGGGGTCACATATAATAGCTTATTGAAGAATCCACCCAATTAAATTGAATAGGTATATTGGACACGACTGGCCCCAGGATGGTGTCCAAGTGTTTTCCATGTTATTGATCACCAATAAAAAAATAAATTCATTTTTTTCTTGTAATGAATAATTGGTATTGGATTTAATTGTTAAATTTATTTACTATTAATGTAACTTTGAGGAATAATATTAATTAAATGAATATAATTTTAATATTCCACGTTTGTTTAGTATTAACCATGAATTACGAGTCAAGTTAATGACAAAAGTGTATCATTCAAAATATTTTACATATATTACAAGTAAGTGATAAAAAAACAAATAATATTAATATTGTAGTTTATTTCATCAATATTATTTATTTACTTCTTATTTAGTGGGAGATATATTTCCATGGGGTGGGGAACACATCCTTGTATTTCTGAATCCCACAATGCTAGAAGGAGAAGAGAAGCACTTGGTGTTCTAGTCACTCTCCATGAATGAGAGATTTTATCTCCTCCCACCTTCTAGAGAGTGAAATCCTCTTTGTGAGCACTGATCCAATAATGACTACGATGGATCGACGACATCAGATGATGGTGACTATCACATTTCCAAATGACTCATTGGAACTCCACCCTAGCACCTAGATTATGATGAATGATGAGTGTGTGGATTTTTGAAACATGAGTGGATGATCTAGACCTGTCATGTTGTTGATCCATCATGAATTGATCTTTAAAAATAAGAAGACCTTGAGTATTTATTTAGTTTCAAATAAATTATGTGTTCATTTTAATTTTTTGTGCTCATTTAATTTTATGTGATATCCATGGAGTATGTTGGGGCTCAGATCATTAGAGATGACATGTATCATCATCCAGCTTATGGTTTTTTCTAAAAATATCTGACCGTTTAGCTTGAGATGTTACCCTAATACCTTTATTTGTTAACAAAGGGATCACATAAATTTTCTTAACCAAGAAAAGTTATATCGATTTAAATTTATGTTACTGATTTGATTTATATTTTAATGGTTAAGAGTGAGAGTTGACATAAAAAATTGGTTGGGATTCCTATGATAGGATTATTATATTTAAATGAGAGAAGACCCAAAAGGGTGTGTCATTTTCCTCACCAACCAATAGAGTATGGTACCTACATCATCTACCGCTAGTGGACTACCACCCCTGGTTTTGCCTGCCTCCTATCAGAGCCATATCACCTGGTGAACGAGATTCCTCCCACCATACCATGACACCTCCTATAGTTCAATGGTTAAGCTTCCCCTTCTTGGTGAATCTAGCCTCTTCCCATCATGAAATTCTGGTGCCACCTTACGGGTTCATCACGTTTCAGGTGACACCACACACCGCTACAGCCAACAGCCATGTTAGGCTATCCGCGAATACATCATCTAAATTGGAATCCACTGGTAGCTCAAGTGTAACATAATCTCCCTACCTCCCCACACAACCCCTCTAATGGATACCTCTCACATCCATCAATTGCGAGATATCTAGGGTCCCACCTACATAGTGGTATATTATAAGTACTATATCTATCACCCCTTCCATCCTTCATCCATGATCTAACACATACTCACTATGACCCCACTAGAAAGGGTAGCACGGGCCATCAATGTTCCTCCCTCCTCTGACGAATTACCAACCATGGGCCACCACAACCGGTATCCCCTTATTGACACCGCAGAATACCCACTACTTCTTGCTTTTGACCATATCTGAGGTTTTTGTTTCCTTCATCGGCTACTCTATCTTTTATCATGTCCTCCCAGTGAATAGTTAATACCTTAGAAAGGATTACATGGACCCAATGAGGGTTTGGGTGGTGGGACCTGCATGGCCCAACATAGAAGAAAATTTTCTTAACACAACATAAAACTGGATTATGTAGGTTTGGTGTGACCCACATGGGACTCCACAGGTTATCAGGCCATGAGCTAACCTAAAGTAATAAAATTAACTAATTTAACTTCATAATTAAATTAAATGATTTTAAGTACTTATTTTTTATTTAAACAGTAATTATTTTAATACCGTGTTGATATTAAATCATTTTGAATATTAAATTGAAATCATTATTTAATTTAATTTTTGATATTAAAATTATTTTCATAATTTACTGAATGTAAATAAATTGTTTTAACTTCACTAATTCATTTGTTTTAATTGAACAAACACATTTTTAATTTATTTCAATTTAATCATGATTAAATTTATACTGACCAGTCATGAGAACTTTACCTGACCTTTATATGTTTCATTTATTTAATTTTTTATTTTAACTACATTCTAGGTTGACAATTAATTAATTTATATGGTTTGTGCAAAAATATTTTCAGTGAATATTTATAAGGGAATGTGTGTCCCAGTTTTTCTAATGTACATTTCACCCCTAGTCCCCCTTTCCAGCATGTGAGTATTCTTGTACAATGGAGAAAGAAGATGTACAATGTGGACCCCAACAAGATGAGGTAGTACTCTAGACGTGACATGGACCCCTCTTTGTTGAGGATGGTGTAGGTCGAAGACAAATGCCAAGTCGAGGCATTAATCCAGATGAGAAGTGGACATATTGGATGGGGAAATGTTGCATCATGAGTCAATATATGCCTTAGCTATGATCCATCTAGGTCATTTTAGATTCTCATGACCAATCAAGAAGTTTTTTATCTTTAATAATTTATTTATTATTTTATGAATTTTTATAACCTTGTGAAAATGACATAAAATGACAATTAATAAAATTCAAAAAGAAGTAATGCATTTTTATTTCTATAAATGTTCATTTGTGAGCATGAAAATATAGATGAACAATGTTAATGTAAATGGATTATATTCAACTTTATAATAAAAAAAACTATATTAAATATTATGTCCTACCTGCATTCCATTATTCATTTTTGAAAAAAACTGTGTGTTTTGGGTGCTCATCATTCCATAGATGAGGGTGCCTCTTACTAATGGGGAGTTTGGATGTAAAATATGGGTTGAAATGACTAAACTAGTAGTATGGAATATCTATAACTAACATGCTTCACTTTAGAGGCATGTTTTCTGAATATCAGGTTATGATACTAGATGTTGGGACTTTGCTCAACAGATCAAGGAGTTGAGAGTTAATGTGGTTGTTCAGTGAAAATCATACCTTAAAGTCTTTTAGTAGTGGAATAACTATAGCTTCTAGACTATGAAGAGAGGATCAAAGATCCTTTCCACTAGAATACTCAAGTGACAAGTTAGGATGATTCTTGTACCGAGGGATTCTATAGTTTTATAAAATATTGGAAGACATCAAATGATATAATCAATAATATAAATTTAGGTAACCAAGATAAAAGTATAATATTATAAATTTTATTATTTTTTGAAAATGATATTTAATACCACAATATAAATTACATAAATAATTGTACAATGTTAATGTCTTGTATGGCATTAATTTTCATGTGTAGTATAAACTCTTGTTCATAATACTATTATATCAAAAATTCAAGATGTTGGGGTGCATATACCTATTAATAATCATCTAAAAATGATGGCATAAAATTGATTATGGGAGACACATTTATGAGTCATATGATGGATATTCCCTAATGATATCTCCAATGATCAATTCTAGTTGTGGAAATAACATCGGGACATGGATGATATAGCATGGTGTCTCATCTACGATAAGTTTATGTGGATAAACTGAAGAAACACAAGAATGTGATTATTAAACTATTTTTCTTTAAATATGAAATAAAAATCATGATCTTTAATGGAATCGAATTATTATATCTTTACACAAAGTAACTATAGTTTTGTTTAATGTTACAAAACAAACAGAATCTGTAAACGCTACAATTCCTTTTAGGTAACGTTCACCAATGAATAAAAATATAAAAGGAATGTTATTTATAATTCATATGATGAATAAGTTGAAATACAAGGTGATAAGGCCTTTGGGAAGACATATTCCAAGGAATCCTACACAAAATCCTTCAATGATAGAGTTTTGTTATTAAAAAGAGGTTATTTACATCACATATGTTGAAATAAATTCTCTAGATGTAAAAATAAATGAATTGAATTGAAGAAGAAAGTACCCACTTATGTTTCAGGTATATTCATCAATATAATGTTTCTAACATAATAATTGGGTATTAAATACAATATTCCTTTATCATATGTGTATTGAAATATAGTAACTATTTATGTAATACCAAAATTACAAGAATTCAGATCTTTTCTCCAAGTATCTAGGAATTGGTGATTCCTATATTAGTGGTGAGAACTACATAATTTCTAATTTCCATGTGAAATATTCTTGTAAAACAAATATTGAGAATAACCAATAGATTTATCTCAAGTAACATTTGGACAGAAATAGACATTATTATAGGTTTTGGAAGGAATGTTGTTTCTAGTGTTTAACACTAAACTCATAGTTTTGTAATACATAAATCATATGCAATAAATGATGAATAAAAAATGTAAGACTTATATACCCAGTTGTTGAATGATAAATCCATATCAATGAAAACTAAGAGTGGATGTTAAGGCTATACCTGGTTTGGTATTTATACTTAGTACATCTAATCAAATTGGGTATTATCATTGTATATACTTATATTAGGATAAATGTTCCTTTAGAAATAAAGATAAGACACAGTACATTCATAATTAATTCAACAAGAGAACGTTGACTATTAAAATGGTAAGCTATTATTAAATATACTTCATAAGGTTCTTTTATGTAATTTTGAAATTTTATAATGAGTTATGTTCCTAGTTAAGAGATATATGATGCATCATGATGGCCTGCTGAAGAATATATTGACCAAGAATTCATTGATCATGATAACAGAGCATGGATTAATTCCTAAATGAAAATTACCTTATCTATATCATGACATTTATGTTACTGAGGAGGATAAATGATAATTTTTATGGGTTAACATTGATAAAAAATAGAGTGTAGAAATTTCTTAATTCACAATTTATACATATTAATTATGATGTAAGGAGTATCAATGTTGCAATTCATAGAAAATCCACTTTATATTTAAAGATGTTCTTTGAAAATAAAGGTGATATCCCATAACCATATGTTAACTATGATGATATATGGAAATCATATAAGTCATAATATAATGGAAATAAATAATGTCAGAAGAACATGTGTTTGGGTGAAAAGAGTTTTTTAGGATATAAAAGAACTTGCATCAAGCTAAACACATTTTATATCTAATTAATTACCTCACAGTTTCATAGGATATTACATAAATCAATAAAATAGAAAAGTGTTAGTCATGTTATAGAATACATTTCTATAAAAAGATGTACATATCTACAATAAAGAGTGGGATAAAGAATGACTTGGGATTAATCATTGTTATAAATTCACATGTAGTTGGTGTAGGAACTAGTTCCTCAAGTTCATGTGGATGGGGAGTGTTCCAGAGACAAATAATGTGTAGGAAGCTTAAAACATTGTTGATGTTTTTATAATCACCAAGGTCAGTGATACATCATTCATTGAGAATAAAAATTTTTATATGTTGAATATGGAAATTATCTACCATTGAAAAATTAATTAAAATTCAATAATGGATACCATGTATCATGGTTCGAAGGGGCTTATTTTTTTGAATATTGTAGTGGGCATTCAAGAGAGATCATACATGGATGGTACAAGAGAAGTAGGAATAATGATTAATTGGTAATATAAAGTCACTATTCATAAATACATTATAATTTCACTTATCATGGATACATTATATGGTCATTTAATTACCAATTGGATGTCAAGATCAATATTCCTCGAAGGAATCAATATGACACAACCAGAATGGGATGGTGACACCATAAGATTCCAATAAGGGTTTCAAGTTACTGAAATCCATTTCTGGATTGATGTAAGAAAAAATATTCTGTAACATTCATTGTTAATGAATTATTTGTATATGTATACTAGATGTTTGTGGGAGTTAAAAAAATTTCAATGTGAAATATGTTCAAAAACAAATGATAATAGATATTGGTCTTATGGTTAGTAAATAACAGGATAAAAGTAATTCTCTTATTATTTAGTTAATGAAAGAAACTATGTTCTATGGAATAGGATCTACTGATATAGATCTAATGATTTCTCGGACCTAGTCAATCGTATATACTATGAAATGGTATTGAAAAATAAAATTTGGAATAATTGAAGAGAAGAAAAGTTACCAGGGTCACAAGACATAAAACTATCCAATTCAACATGAAAAGGCATAAGAGTGAATCAGTTGATTGGATGAGTTTTGTATTCTTTAGCGATTGATCAGTAACATATTCAATGATATTTAAAAGAAATGATATTTCCATGATATATTAAATAGTTTGAAAATAAATTTTCTATCTAGGAGTAATGAAAGTGAAACATCCCAATCTATCTGACTGTACTTCAGAATGTACATAAAGATATGTACATAATATTTGGAGATGAATGGATTTTAGTTTTTCAGGGGACTCAAAATAGTTTTAATAAGATCCATATAATCTAGTATCACAATTTGGATAAGGAATTGAGTGATAAAATCTCCTTCAACCAGTGGTATCCATACCTATAAATATAGAGTTCATTTCTTCTTTTGAGGTATCTAAGAAGAAGTTATTATATGAAATAATTTGTTCCAATTCATTGAATCACACCTAGTATTTAAATAATTATCATAATGTTAATTATGATATTATTACTATCCAAAATTTGATGTAATGATAGTGTAAAAGGAGATATAGTTTGGGATACCATCTCTCGAGAATTTATACTCAAGTAAATGAGGCCACGTATAACAGAATATCTGTGTAGCGGAAAAATGGCAGACCTAGTAGGTAATGAAATTACTTAGTAGAAACATGATCTCAATCCTGTGAGAGCTCACAAGGTTCAATATCAAGTTGCCTCTAGTACAAGTGTGAATGTTGTAAATGTGTGTGCAGTATACCTAATTTTAACAGTACTTTTGATTATAATGTCTAGTATATAGTTTGATATACATGAGGTTTTCTTATCCTTATAGTTTATATTTAATCATCAACCAATATTTAAGGATATGTTCTATATAATATTTGTCATATCATATGGTTATTGTAGATCCCACGTTATATTGAAAAACTCAATATACCATAAAATTAATCCTAAACATAGGTCATATGGTTTATAAATCATACTGATTTGACATAGTAGATATTTTACTATCATGTGTTTGGGGATCATATTCATTTTATTATTAATTATTTTATTTATTTTTATTACAATTATAGAAATTCATAAAATTAAAATTAAAATGATTATGATCCCACAACAACTGATAGTCAATAACCTAAAATGTCTATTCACTAATAAGTATTTAGACCATAGGAACATTGCCTACGATTAATGTCATAGTATCTCATGGTTCTCATTATAGAATATGATCTTCCATAGTCTTTTGATATGAAAATTAAACTATGGGAATTACCATTTAATAGAGGTCGAAGAAAAAGTATACACTATAATGGTAAGAAAACATCATATATGCATAAAAATATATAGGACATGGTGATCAAAATTGTTATTCATGATTGGTCTAGGGAACCCCCTTTTACAAAAACATCAACAGTTAGAGCATAGGTCCTCCCCACTCTAATGAAAATCGGTACGATGGTCCTCCACATATACCAAAAAATCTAGGAAGAGTTCCACCCAATGCATAAACTAATAACAAAAATTTCCTCCTTATGTAAAAAAAGTTCAATGCCCTAAAGAACCATCCTTTGGTAGAAGGAGAACCATTTCCATTGATAAAAGTAATCTGAGAAGAACCATATTGTATTTAACCTCCTTCACATCTCAAACATTCAATCCAAATGCTTTTTTGTGATGGACCCTTCCACCTAGTATTTTGCATCATAGTCTATGGAGGGATCTTGAAAGGGTATGTTTGTTATCCCAAAATGTGAGGTTCACAAGATCCACAGATCCCTTTATTGGTACATGCACAAGGAGGAAGGCTTGTCTCCCTTCTAGGGTCTTGTGGTTCAGTCATATCTATCATCACCCACTTCATCTTCTACCTCTACATGATATCATATAGAGAATTTCTGGGACAAGATAGTTCATGAGAAAATAGTGGACCTACATATCACCACAACTACCATATCATATGAGGTAGTGGATGTCACCCCATCCTACAAGGATGTTATGAGGTGGTAAACACTACCTTCTGGAGACTAAAAAACCTACATTTTTTATTAATTGCATGCATAAATCTCTCAACTGGCTAGTCCTCCACCATAATGGGTAAAATCTATTTCATTTCCTATTTATCATCCAGTTCCTATTATATCCTTGGAAATCCAAGAGCTATCACCACTTCTAAATATGGAATCTTGTTGGACACTCTGGCCTTCGACCAGCTGTCAGTGGGTTTTTGGCTGAACTTGATTCCCAAATTTTACATTCCAAAGATCTTCATCCAAGACCAGGTATAAGGATTTTTCTAGACCATATTAGGGAAAAATTATTTCCTCTTTGACAATATGTTGGTCTACCAAAAGCATCGAGATAACTTCAATGAAATCAGCAATAAAATGCTGCATGGTTGAGTTATAAATGCTTCTAGTGGTGCAACTTCCAACATAACCTAGTTTCCACCAGAACCTTCAATAAAGATGCATTAATAGACTCATAGTGCTCTTTAGAATAATTTAAGAATCATCTCAAGATGTTTAGATCCATTTTTGGGGAAATTTCACTACCCTCCACTTCAGTCCATTCAATAGATAACTCAATTCTCTCGATGACATTGATGATATTTGAGGTGTTGTCACTGTGACCGTAACTAAACCCACACTTACCAAGGATGAGGAAATTAGTTCAGGATCATACAGAGAGTACTATCCTTCTAGCTTATAATAGTATTCAGGGAACCTCACACAAGTTTCCTCACTCACCACAAGTGGCAGACACTCAACCATAGAGATCCAATGGCATCGTTGCCTGCAAGACAGAATCTCAACAAGGGTAAGGAACAACTCTGACCCTTAGATCATCCTAAAACAAAACAGAAGATAGTGGATAAATTAATAATAATTTCCCTATTACAACATTCTATAGATCATCACTAGATCATCATTGTACTCATTACGGAGCGGTGTCCAATTTATTGTGATCCTCAGTAGGACCATGTTCCTCATTCACGGAGAAAGCCTAGGTAGCCACAGGTAATCCTTGGATAGATAATAACAGTCAATCCTATTGTCCCCATGTAGAAAAATAGAGTAGAATTTAGAAATCATGGAAATTGACCATAATATGCATCACTAAATTTATTAGAATAATTTGAGAATCTCCCTGGGGATTTGGATTAATCAGTTCCACATGACCCTCTATTGGTCGCTCCACGATCCCCTGATCCCGTCTACCATGTCGATGAGATCACCAATTCCATGGGTATCATGAAACCATACCATGACATGAATTCCTACCCAGACGACCTGCTATATTCTCTCACTACTCAGCTTAATGCCTTGGAATCAGGAAAATTGTAAATCTCCCCTGATGGAAAGATGCATCCCATGTGGGTGGACGATAATGGAGAAACCCCAAACATCAAGAATACAACATTTACCTCCTTAAATGGTATGGGTGACATGTTGTAGCATCTAGAACACTCCACCTTCATGTGTGGACCTATGTTGGGAACCCCAGAGTAACATGACGAAAAAAATCTCATATGTATCATTTAGTCATTTGAAGGGAATGCATTCATCTGGTACAACCACATACCCATTAGGTCCATCACCTGAGTTGAAGACCTAAACAAATAGTTTCTCTAGCAGCTCAGCTCCACTACAAGAAGGACAAGTATTGATGACCTCTTTAAGTGAAATAAAATGCCAAATGAGATTGTTGTAGACTTCATCGACATGTGGAAATCCCTTAAATACTCACCCAACATGCCATCCAATCAAGATAATCTATTGAAAATATGTATGTGGAATGTAAAAATTGAATCGGTTCCCATCCTCATCCCTATGAACTTCCCTAGTAGATTATTGTATTTCTATGACTATGATCAACACCTAGAGGAATCCTCATAGAATGCAAAGTAATTGCATCCCAAGTCTCTTATAGATCATTCAAGAATGGCCTCAATGGAAGAGAATAATTCTGTATTATTGGTAGGGGTCCTAGAGAAACTATAGATGTTTCATTCATATACTCACTAAGAACATCCACATTGAGGATTACAACCATAACAGCATACGCCTTCCTAACTGTAGAATTGAAAAGAACCTCCATGAGATGGACCACCAACCAGATGAGGGAATGTGGCTCTACCCCCTCATCTTCCTCTACACCTTTGTCAGGGACCATCTCTATGTTCTCCCCTTCAAGATAGAATATATCAGACCTACCCATTACTAGAGGCTATGGCTCACAATTATTTCCACGGTGCATTGGAAGAATGGATCCAGATGCTACCATATTATAGAAATCCCCATGAGGTGAATCTCACTGATCATCAGGACCACTTCTATTACCACCTAATCCACAGACATACCATCACACAATTATATGAGTTCAAGGATTAGCTCCAAAACCATGTGGATAATGGCTTGGTCAGGCTAGGAAAATCCCCAACGCAGGTAACAAATATCTCTACTGATAACAATAGTGACAACGATGGTTCTGATGAGTGGAATGAAGGATCTATCCATGATACTCAAATGTATAATGAATATTTGGCCCATAGAGCAGTTTCTGATACCCCGCGAAGTCTTCTGTGACGTTTTAGACTAGCTTGAAGCTATGGTAGTCATTTCACCTTCCCCACTAGAAATTTCTACAACCACTTCATAGCATTCAATGTGACATATGACTAGGAACTGACTATTCAAGGAAAAGTAATGTCCCCTGCTGATACTGAAGTCGTCCTATACATTTTGAGAATCTATGCATCTGGAAATGGGAATCACACCAAACCTCTATCAAGATGTCAAAAAAATCTATTACGTTGACCCGAATTATTTCTATGTAAATAATGTTGAGATGTTGAAACCATACATGGTTCCAAGGATAAGAAATATTACGAGAGCCTACCCAATATCCCCAGTTGATGAAACGGAAGAAGAAGTCAAGGATATGAAATTGTCCATAATGCTCTTTCTAATTCTTCAAGATAAACTATGCTTGCCACCGGGCCCAAAAATAGGTGTTGTGAATTTCTCAGTAGACACATTCCATTAATCTTGTTCCATCTGATCCACCACCATAGTTTACCGTGCTCATTGACAAGGATGAACAACTGCCGTAGCATTGTGATTGACCACACCTAGTAATAATTCAGTTAGTCAATAGTCATCTAGTGGTAGTTCAGGGTGACATTCCTGAAAAATAATAGGATATTTTCAGCACCAACTAGTATACAATAGTTCTTCCCACATGGATTATCATTCACCACTATGTATATAAACATATTGTGGGTAGAAATATGCATATATCATATATGTATAATGTGTTGAAGCACCTAGTCAACCTTCATTCCATGATCTTATTCATAGAGGATATTTTTTTGTTAGATGAGACATGAGAATCCTTGAAGAATCCTTGAGTATTTCCCTATATTTTGAATTAGAGGTTCTAGCCAAAAAATATTTACTATCACGGGGAGTTTGAGTAGTCAGAATTACTGTAGTTTATCTCTTTATTATAGGAAGATGAAATAGAACACATTCATGGTTACATTCTCCCATTCTACATAACTATATAGTTTAATGTTGGGGAGTTCCATATCTATCCAGTGGACACCGTTTCCAGGATAAATATCATTCTAACCAAAATGGTCCATAGATTGGGACTCAATAAAGTATCTTTGTGCCCCTCTGACATTATGATACTAGGTTATGATAGAAACAGAGATCGTTTGGTAGGATCCATCTGAAAACCCAATTGAAAAGTTTTGTAGCATAAACTAAATTAATACTTTTCTAATAGTAAACCCCTTAAAATGCATTAATGGGTAGGCCCTGGTTCCATATTCCCATATTTGTTCTATCCTTGTATCACTAGCTCCTCAATTACTTCCTCAATGCTTGAGTAGGCCTACTACAAGATGATTCTTATCCCTTTCCCTCTTAGGAATCTCTTTATACAGATGTACAAATCTAGAAGACACATTCATCCTAACAATTCACTGGTTGGAGGCCATGACCCCGGAAATGGGGAACTTCTTTATTATTTTTGAGAAGAAAGAGAGTTTCATACCTAGGTATAAAGAAAACTAGAATATTACCTTTTATTCCTACATGGGTCTGGATCAGGTGATACCCAAACCCCCTAATATTGTTAGGTATTAGGATTATCACCCAATGTATATAGTTGTATGTCATACTCCCTAGTTAAACAATGCTAGTTTTACCCATCACAAGCCACCCCAACACCATTGCTTTGTCATCAATCATGAAACATGTTGTTGAAGGCCTAATAGAATTGGCATGATAACCTGTGTCAGCATTATTTCAGCAGAGCATGAGTCTCCCATGGTAGATTTTTTAATCCCCCATTTTAGTAACAGTGTTCCTTTGCAATTAGTCATCCCAAAATAACCACTACCTCCCAATGTTCCCTCTACCTCATATGATGAATAAGATCTGGAACATTCTCCTCCTATATTTGAGGAGGGTGTCTCCACCAATGTTGATGAGATAGTTAAGTTGTACTTTGGAACCAAGTTAGATCCAATGGTGATGTTGATAAGAAAAACCATTATTGTTGAGGATAAACATTAGTATATAGATTTCTTGAAGAAACACAATGATATTTCTACCAAGAGCTAGGAAGAGATTCCAGAAATAGACCCTCAGGTCACCATCCATTGTAATTTTCTCCCCATAATCCATTAATGATTCAATCCACCTCCATGAAAAATGCACCCTTCTCACAGTGCCCTTTTTAAGGACAAAGCTGAAAATCTAATCAAATCCAAATTTGTCAAAAATATCCTAGTACTCCCTATGGCTCACCAACATCTTCCCAGTCTGGAAAAAGTATTGGTAAAATCTATGTTTATATATAATTATAGTATCTCATATACCATTGTCTTATGGATGAATTCCCCCTTTTGGTGTAACATTTTTTGATTGTCTCCACATCTGGGTTCCATGCACTCTCCTTCAGGTGTGGGTATTCAAGATACCACCAGATCCAGATGGCCCCTAAAGATGAAGAGTCTAGAACCTTTAGAGTGTTTCATGGTACATTCTTATATCATGTGATTCCTTTTGGACTAATAAATGAAATAGATTTATATTAGAGATCCATGAACCAGATCTTGATGATGATTCTTCAGATGATTTTGGATTTATATATAGATGATTTGGTGGTAAAATCCCACTTGCATCAGGGCCATCTTAGTTATTTTGATGATGTGTTATCCATCCTTCATTCTGAACTATTGAAGATGATCCCATAAGAATTTTCTTTTAGGGTAACCTCTATAATTTTAATCATTTTTTATGCCAGATAAAGAGGCATCGAGTTTTACCTAGATAATATAAAGTCCATTTTACAGATTCCTCCTTCAAGAAACCTTCAAGAACTTTAAGGCCATCAAGCACACATAGCCTATATTCAACAATTAATTGCTAATTTTTCATGAAATTGTAATACATTTTTCAGGAACATGATGAAAGGTTCCATCTACCAATGGGATGAGGTGTTCCAAACTACATTTTAGGATCAAATAATATATTCTTCATCATCTATTTTGGATTCCACCCATCTCATGTAGGCCATTGGTTCCCTATGTTACATCCAAGGAATGATTTATAGGCACCCTCCTTTTTCATAAGAACAATGAATGGAAAAATAAATGTTAATATTATCTCAGTCACATGCTCCTCGACATACAATACAAATAATTTCATATTAAGATGTTCTATCTTTCTTTGGTTTTATCAATAAAAAATTATAAATCATATGCAACACCATGAGATATAATTGGACTTCCAAGGGTATATATTGAAGAATATAATAAACTACCATATATTAAGATGTTATGTAGTGTAATGGGGCTGATTCATTAGTAGTTAGACTTTAGGTTCATTCCTTATAAGTCACTCAAGGGAAAATAATTGAAAAAATATCTGGCCACTCATCTGTCCCCTAGTAAGTGCATATAGATATTTATTTCCCATATTAGGATATCCTCTCAGTGGAAAAAAATGTGAGGTGCTAGTAGATGCATTTCATTGGTTCCCCACAGAGTCCAAATAGTAGAATAAACATTGATTCCATGCTCAATAGAGTGGGTCTTGGAATCATCTTCATCACACCATCATAGGATATCATACCCTATTCATTCCTACTATGAGAAGGATACACACACAATGAGGTGGGGTTTCATTATCTCATTACTGATCTCGAGATGGATCTAATGATTGAGGTTCCCTGATTTCATGTATGTGGTGACTCCAAATTAGTCTTCAATAAAATAAATGGTGATTACATCATCAGGAATCCAGAGATCTTTCCAATTCTACTACACTACCTCTATATGATGGCCCAGATCCCATCTAATCCAGTGGTGACTCAAGTTCCCCGGTCACAAAATGGATGAGTTGAATCCTTGTATATTCTAACTCCCTCCCTTGTTGAGCCTTACAATTATGAACTACTTATTCATGCGGTACATCAAAGATTCATCACTCATATCATTTAATATGTTTATGAAAATTAGAAGGTAATTCACCTAACCACTGTTACTTCCTCATTGAGACATCTGGATCTCCCCACATCTAGAGAAACCTTTTATTTGATGACTTTGTTAATCATTTATCTCCATCATGATTCTTTACCTCTAGGAAAAGTAAAATATGAATGAATCATTCGGTGTAAAATGAAGTTCACCCTCTAAACTGAACCCAACCTCAAGAAGACTCTAAAAATGTGGGTTCTATAGAATTATCCTACATTTTATCCTAGGAGACGAGATTCCCAAAATTATGAAGCAAGTTCATGACAGGTCCTATGGTTCTTAACAGTCAATGATATAGCACTCTCACTGGATTTGATGGTTTTTTATATCTAGACCAAGATTATCCATGAATGTATTGTGTATTCCAGGAGGTTCTATAGGTGCCAGGTAGATGAAAAAATAGTGCATCAACCACATAATCCCATCAACTATAATATGTATTCATAGACCATTTTGGTCTGCAGAATAGGCATTGTGAGACCATATCCACTAGTGATACCATGCTAGTGTAGGTTCATTCTGAACACAAGAGTTCTCTTCTCCTAGTGGGAAGAATAAATCCCTCTAAATGTTGGAAATGCCCGATATATCATTGATTTCGTGAGCTCCAACATCATTTATTAGTTTGGAGTCCCTCACACCATTGTCAAAAAAATTGTACATACATCCGAGAAACTAAGCTGAAGAGGATGTATGCCATGTACAATGACTGGTCCATCTATACATCCCACTATCGCGTACACACAAAAGTATAAGAAGAGAATTTAAATAGAACCCTCCCAAACATTTTTCAGAATATGATGGGCCTGAATAAGAAATGGTTTCAAGAAAATATCCCCAATAATCTATGAGATTACAGAATAAAGAGATGAAACTCAACCCAGGTGACATCATACCCCAAATTATATAGAACAGAGTAATTACATCCCATAGAGATCCAGTTTCCATCACTCCCAATATCTTTCTATGACATAAGATGTCATAAAGTATTGATGAGGTCCTTCTAGCAATACTATTGTCCATTAATGAAAGCAATATCTGAGCCTTTCACAATATAAAGAGGAACAAGAACAAGATAGTCATATTATTCAACCAGATATTTTTCTTCCAAACATTCCCCCATCGTGATATAGCGATGGCTATCCAAAAACCAATAATACAGGGAATGAAGCCACAAAATTTTTAACACAATTTGGAAGGGTCATATATCATTCATAAAGTATATTCCAATGGTGGATACTCTTTAGTCACTATGGATGGGGAGGAAATAAAACCACAAACCAATTCAAAGTTTATTAAATCATACATCACATAAATTTCCATTCATCCTCACTGTATGACGCCAACATTGATGGTCCTTTTTTCATGAACATAAAAGGAATATATCCATGTCCTAATAACACAACGTTAAACTAGGGACCCTAGTCCATAAATTATGACCTCAAACTATTTTTGGGGTTTCCTTGATTTTTTCTCATGTGGTGAAAGCCTCCATTAACCCTCATTCATTCCAGGTTTTTCCTGTTGTTCTACACGTAACCCCTTTTTTGGAAATCCACTCTCTTGTAGAACAAGAATAATTACATTAAACTATTTTCACATTCTTCTTAGGATAATTTTCTATGTTGTTGGGCCTCCTTGGCCCACTCATGCCGGGTAATTCATGACTCTTCCCCACATATTTATGATATAGAATCCACATTCAATGGTCCTAACTCCATGACCCAAAACTGAGATACTATACAGCCTGAGTTGCATGAATTTAAACATCACAACAACGATTGTCCTCTTCACATGACAAAAAACAATATAAAAATCATTGTCCTAGACATGAAAAAATAAAATGCATAGTGCCATAATGTCGCTGCCTGAGAGGACATTACCCCTTAGGACAAAGTTTCTATTAGGAGTCTGTAGTGTGGCATGGGATCCTCTTAGGTCTTTATTCACAATAGGATTATAAAGGCTACATCATGCACCTCCCTTTGGAATACACCTCTTATTATACATCATGTCCACACTATGATAAAATGAATATCCCACAAAGTCTTTTCCACTATAATTTAAACTGGAGGAACCAATATTATCACACGACCTAATACTATGGATTCATTTCCACTGACATCGGTCACCTAACATGCTATTTTAAGAACATTTCATGGCTTTATTCATAACCATTTAGGATATGTAGCAACATATGGACTCTATATCTTGGATTGAACCATCTAATCACCATGGCCCCTCTGTGTATAGAGCATACCTACCCAAGGAGATTTCCTTTAATAGATATATATGGACTGATCCACTTCATTATGAGATAATGCTCATATTTTCAATCTTGGTCCAAACTATGTTTTTTAGATTCATTAACATAGTTCCATGTTAATCCTTAACACATGAAATTAATGTACATGGGATTTTGAGAAATATGTGTGGATTGATTCCAATCCTCATAGGATACATAGTGATTCTTGGGCATTTTTTCATTAGGAAAATCCAATGATCCATAGATATTTTGGACCCTCTTCCTAAGAACATACCACATTATATCACATTAAATTGTCACAGGGGGTCTTTTTTGGAATATGTGATGTGGTTCTTGGCCTCCCTATTCCTCATTCACATCAGGTTTATTTTAGAACGACATTATGCATGTCTTGGTCTAAGATCTATGGCCTTAAACTATAACATGATGTATAGAAATCAAGACATTAAACTGTGTGCCTGAATCTTCTTGGATGTGTTATGTGCAATTAGGTTTCCTTTCCCTCATTCACATTAGTCCAGTTAGGACACCACATGACACATACAAATTTGTGATATCCACTTTGATGATCTGAAATATATAACCTTAAACTAAGAGATAAGTTCCACAATGTACAATTTTAAGCTGAAAACCTACCATATACAAGTTCATGATTCCTCATGATAATCATTGGTTTCCTCCGTTCCCTTTTCTAGAGTCAACTTCCCCCACAAGTTTAGGTCATCTAACGCACTTTGTTCCAAAAACAACATGTGAATTTATTCCCATATTCATTGGTTACGTAGCGACGCATGAAAATTTCATCTTCTGGCCCACCCACATCTCCTTCAAATAATTTGCCTATTGTACTTGATTATGGTACACTTCTTATGACCCTACACTACATGTAGTACATATTAAGGTACTTATGTGGTTCATGGGCCTCCTTAGTTCATTAACCAAGAGTTTTATTTCCCAAATTCTACAAAACATAGCCATGGAATGAATATATATATCTTATTTTCCCTGAAAATGACGTCAAACTAATCGCCATGATCTACAAAATATGACCTTAAATTTTATAAAAAGGCCGAGTTTGATTACCATTCTCTACTCCCTTCCAATTTCACACTGTGAACCTTTCTTAGTAAAGGTCCCCATCATCTTTTGAATCCAGATAGAACCACCTAATAGTGATGGTATCAGGACACCTTTGGATGAACTCTCATTTTTTGCCAACACCCCAATGGATCTCTAGTAAAAAATAATAGATCGTGTGTCTTCGAACAACGTCAACCGTAGATATTTCATTTTATTTCCCCATTCCCGACTGGATAGGTATGGGTTACTTAATTTTAAATATTGGCATGTTGTCGATCCTTTTACACTAAAAACTTCTCCAATCAAAATCCTAAAAGTCTAATCTTACTTCCTTTCCCTTCCCTATGCACTCCCACATGTTGGATGATCCACGATATCATTCCTTGTTTCCCACATAGACCATAGATCATGTGGGATTAAGTGTCTTCTAAGGTGTGAATTAACATGGTCAAGATGCAAAAAAAACTCAGGGATCTATTTCTATGGACTTCAACTAGAAACCAACATCCATAAAATCATTATAATAAATGGCATTCGAATCACGTGGAATGTGTTGTGTGGTTTGGGGCACCATGTTATTCGTTCATGTGGTATTACATAATTCATCACAAAGCACATGTCCATTCAAGATACCATTGTATTGTTCCAAACTCTAATACTATAATCCTAGAGCAAAAAATTATGGTTGATGTAGCAGGGGCCTTATGTGCCTCATTTTTGTTAACCCTCATTTATTCAAAACTCTGAGGTGGTACAAAATTCTCTTTTTCCTTAGTGACTCCTGGTTCATTTCCTCTATGGAGAATAATTATATTAGGAATGAAAATTTCCATAGTCTATGTAAAATGACATTATTCATCTGGCTAGGGTCAATGTAATAATATTTTAAACTGTGTTCAACATCCCTATGAAATTAAATCAAACTGTGGGACATATATTGAGCATAAGAAATTATGATGTTCCATTCATCTTCCTCACCTTATGACATTAATCCAAATGATCATAATCTTAATTTTCAAGATGGAAGACTATAAGGAATCATAGGCCCTCACCAGGGAGGTCCTCCATAGAGTATGGGTTTTATCATTCTTCAGACCAAGTCCCCTATACAAATTTACATTAATATATGGTTGTGTAATTCCAATACTGTTGGTAATCATTTGAACATTCCAGGACATCACTCCCACAATTCAATTGTCTCTTATTTGGATCATCATCATGATTGAAGAGACCCCCCTAATGTTTAGTTTCATGCTACATTGGCTCACCTACCATCCTCAGGAAATTTTCCTGAAGACTTCAGAAGAAATTTTGAGACAGGTTCCATATTTAGAATATAGTCAGCAGTCGACCAGTTTTTTCCCCATCACATGATTGAGGTATGGATACTAGGTTTCGATAATGGTCAATAGTCATCCTATAACATCATGTCGTCCACCCTATCTTCATAATTATGGGAATCATGATTCACAATTTTCATTCCCTTGACTTTTAATCCCCTGGAGTTTTCCCATTCATGCACTACCTCACCCTCATGGAATGCAGTATTCGAGGGTTCCCAATCATTTCCACTCTTCACAAGGTATTGGATGATTCCATCATAAAAAATTCTTATTGGTCAGCCATTTTGGATGGGTTTAGAATTATAAAGGGTGAATCAAGTAAGGTTAAGGGAATGACATGAAATATCAGACGATGCTTGAGTAAAAGGGAGAAAATCCCACAAAGTATTGAACACTTAAGAAATAACTGGTGGCATGTAAACATTGACCAAATTTCAAAGTTTTGTACAAGAGGTCAAGGCTTGCATACGTGAGATAAAAATATCATATAGTACGATAAGTCATGGTTCTATGGTTAGGCCCCCTAAATATTTATATGTGTGGGAAGGTTCTTTTTCACACACACAAAACCTCTTCCACACTGAGTATTATTTTTTCTCACACCTCTGTTGTTGCACCCCTCCTTTTGGAATTTCCCCCATAACCCAACATTCGGGTCCCATTTTAGCTCTGATTGGATGGGTAATTTTTTGGAACTGAAATCTACATTGGTCTATAACATCCATCTTTGGGTAATCCAAAATCACCTTTCAACTCAATAGAAGATTTTGAAAAAGCCTAAGGAAGTTTCGTGTAAGTTCCAAGGTGTGTGCGTATGGAAAAAATACGGATTCAAGACTCTTATGTGTCCAATGTGATGAAAATAGTTCTGTTTCACATGAATCCACCATGCCTTGCTAGGGAAGGAGTGTGTAAGGCCTTTTACCTTCCTTAAATCCTTTGTGGACGTAATGAAGCTTTTATATATATATGGATGTTCACCCCCCATCTTTAGGGTTATCCTCAAGAAGTCAAAACATTGATCAATTTCATGTAAGACACCTCTTTCATGACGTCACACAATTCTTGGAATCCTCCAATGTAAAATATTTTTCATGATGGGTTCCATAGGGGTCCTACTTTGGGTGGGCCCATGGTGGATTAAACCTTGCCCTTTTCTTTTGATCTTATGGGACGTTCATGAAAAATAATCCTCTTGTGTTAACCTTCTTCATTATTCTCACCCATTATTTTGGTCAACCCATCCTCATGTGTGCAACCCTCCAATCTTGTGCGCATCACCTCCTTGAAGATCCATGGGTTGCCTTTACTCTAAAGAACCTTGTTAGAGGCCCTTTTGTGTGAAATAATCATCTCTTGAGTAAGGATACTCGATGCATCCCTCCATGATTTGACATTTTGATTTTTTAGTTCCTTATGATTTCCACCTATTTCATTTCCTTACCAATTTATCTTCTGCGTAGGTATGCTAATTCCACTTTCTTTTCATCATAGAGATGCTAACATGGAATTTATGAGTGACCAATTCTCCACACCATTGAAACATTCAATTTCTAAGGACATCCTTCTATCAAGTATTTATGAGATTAAATTATATAATCCAAAGGGGTGAGAATTGAGTCCCCCATGTCTGAGCTGAAGGATGAAAAATTTAATAACATCAACATCCACAACACAATAAGTTATACTTTGATCACACCATGTGTTTTAGGCCTAGGATGTTCCCTTGTATGTTTGGCATGGAATGAGATCCTCCTCGCATGCGGTGAAATCCTACACACATGACACAAGAGTGGATATGCAACAAGAATCTCTCAATCCACACACTCTCAATCTTCTATCCCACTCCCTTTGGTATTTTTTTCCATATGCGCCTTAGTGAGTTTCCACACATAAACCCCAGAAAACTATTGATTGGATGATCTATGTTTAACTAACATGGATTGAGATATTCCTCAAATGGGATGAGGTATTCTTCATATAGAATGACATCATCCTCGGGTAGCATCCATGTTTAATTCCCACACAATATCTTGTCAATGATTCTTTTATGAAATGAGATTCAGGACTACTTATTCCTCTTGTTTCTCACACCGATCATGAATCATGTGGTCTTAGAGGTATGTAGTGAATATGAAATCCATCCAATACCCAAATGGGAATCACCCAAGGAGTAATCCCCAATATTTATTTATTGATAGTCTATTACTACACGTAATACCCAACATTTCCCATCCAACGGGCCTCCACCTTAGGCATAATCCCCAATCATGATCCACTGTAATCTTCCATGAATAAGCCCCAAATTTATTCTCAACACCTATTGTGATACCTCCTTAGGTTTAAACCCTAATTACACTTCCAAAACAATGTGGACTACGATTCCCTTCAAATTAGGATACATAAAAATCCTCCCCATGGTCCATGCCTAACACCTTGAATAATCAATCCATTCCATCTACTTCATCTATATCCATTCAGATTTTACCAAGGACACCACATATGGGTGAGGTCATGCGACCCATCTAGGTTAATCCTACATGTATGCCTCATCCATCTCAAAATTGATCCCAACTTCACCAGGGATGATATCTTTTTTATTCCCCTCACAATCCAATACATTCCATCCTTGTGAAGTCGTCCTTTGTAGGGAATATCCCATGCATAAGACCCACTATATAAATCATACTATGTGGGTTTTGATCCCTTTATTTTAAAAAGATAATGTAGGATAGATCTATAAGGATTAATACCAACAAATAGTAAATGTTGGTGCCCACCTCTTACGGACATTCTCCTTTATGGTGAGATATCATTCTTTTATGGGACACACCACCTCTAGTTCTCACTAATTGGGAATTATGCCCCATCCATAGAGTAAAACATAGTGACTCCCTCCTAGGAAAGGACACCTCCATGATGTTACATCTTCCCTTCATGGGACACACCACCTATGTCTTATCTCATTAGGATTTCTGACCCATCAACCATGTTAATCTAGGTCCCTCCCTCAAAGGGATGTACCCCTTTATGGTGTGATATCTTACCCTTATGGGAAACACCACCCCTGGTACATGATCATAGGGTGTTTTGAGCCATCCATCGGGTAAACCATAGTGCCTACTACCTATGTATACAACCCTTATTGGTGTGACCTCTTATATTTATTAGACACACCACCGCAGACAAACCTCCCTCGGTGTTCTAACCCATCGATCTGTTAATGCTTGGGGTCTCCCTCCCTGGGATGCACCCCTTCATGGTGTGACATATTACCTTTATGGGACACACCAGACCACATCCTCTCTCATTATGCATTCTTAAGGATCCATATCTTAAAATTTTGCGCCTCGCTCCAAATGATGTACCACTTCATGGTGGGACATATTTACATTATTGGATACACCACCCTAGGCCGGCCACCATAGGTGTTTTGACCCATCCATTCAGTAATACTTCCAGATGCACCCTCCCTAGATTTTACCTATCTGATCTACCTCCACCATGTTCCCTCAACCACCTCATTCCATATCTGCAATATTTCAAACTCCTGACGTTTGACACTGTAACCTCATGCTAAAAATGGGATGCCTAAGGAAAACCTCAGAAGACATTCCTTTGGAATCATTTATCATATGATCAACATGGGATGCCTTAGGTTTCGCACCCATGATTCCTCCATATGATTCTATCTTAATAGGTTTATTATAGGTGACCAATGTTCCAATGTCCATATATTCCAGTGATCCCAACGAAACTACTCTCATCACAGAAGTTTGCTTCCCTATAAATACTGCTATGAAATTATAGAAAAAATCAATATAATTAAACAACATACATAAAGACATGGAAAAATGAATTAGATTCAAAAACCATACCTTAATCTATGAGGGAGATCCAAACAAGGGAAAAAACATTTTAGAGAGATTCATGAAAGTAGAAGCTGACATCGTATCATCATATTTCAATCAAGGAGAATACTTCAACCAGAACATGATGAATGACGCCCACCTTTACAATTCATGAATGTGGGTTACAATTCAATGTAACACACAATAATATGCAAGGTAGATCACCCTGAAGAAAGCATAATAAACACACTCCAAATCATGAACCCTTATAAAATGAGTGTTTTCATGGTTAGAGAATTGATAATGTAATAATTTTATCAAAGTGAACACCTCATCTAAAAGTCTCGTAGGGGTGCAAGGTTAAGGTGAATGGTTAAATCTAACATCGGGGACTCTCCATCAAATCATGATTGGTTTTTAATTCCCTAGAATATTATTTCAAATTTATAATACCCCTTGTGTTAACCCATAATAAATCTATTTCGAACCAAAGACAATTAAATGGTCTTTTGAGGATCTCAAAAGGTGGATTTGATTCATCCAACACCATTTCATTTGGAAAAAATATCTGATGATTTTTTGTTCTCCTCCAATTAAGTGGATCTCCACTTTTTTTCTTTCTCCTGATCTCAAGTTTTCTTATCCCTATAAGGAGATATATCATCATGTTATTGATTGATCTAACATTTTTTTAGATGGATCATGATTATAAGATAGATTCCTTGATCTCCTCCACCATCGTTCTTCATTGTTGGATCCCATATTGGGTGTTTTGTTGAATGATTGATCTTAGGATTAAAGGTCTGTGGCTCCATAAATATTTACCCAAAAATTGAATCCCAATATTTCTTATTCTATTTGAATGGTTATTTAAATTAATTTTAAAATCTATATTTGAGATGATTTGTTATGGGATTTAAAATGGTCATGGACTTTGTGAAAACCACATTTTCAATGATTTTTAATTTTGTGGGAATATTTTTATAAAAATGATTCCTTTATTAGGAATGTGATTTGGTGAATTGATTCTGTAATGGATCCTGAGAAAATTTTATTGAATTATATGATTATTTGAAAGGTCTTGAATTTGAGGAAAACATATGATTTGCCTTTGAAATGAAATTGCATATTATAAACAAAATTTAGTAAATTGGACTATGAGTAATGAAATTATTTCAAATGATTAACTTTCCCATGGTATTATAGATTGATTATTGATGAAAATTTGAGCCTGGGTAGTTATTATGTTATTAGAAAAAACATGCAAGGAGTATGAATCCATAGAAATATATTAATTATGAAAAAACTAACTAAATTTTTTTTTATAATGATTTCATTGAATAGGTCCACTCAAATGAGTGTTTATTTAAGTGTTCACACATACCGAGATTTTTTTTGATGAATGATAAGTGTCAGGATCAATTTTCTAGAAACTAATGGACAACATGGATTAATTAATTGTTCTGTTATTTGTTTTTATGTTATTATTAAATGACATTGATTTTGAAATATTTTACTCATGCCAATTTATTAATGTGAAAGTTTTATATAAAATGTTAATTTAATCCATTTTTCACATATATCCCATCATCATTATATCAAATAAAGTTTTTTTATACCTAAACATTCCATGATATAAATTTTTTTATTTAAATTCAATGCATAAATGGATTATTATTATGGAAGTTATTATTTAAAACTTGGTGATACCCTATAAAGATATTTATCTCACACAATGACATTATCATTGGGAATTTTTATAATATATATTTCTTGATCTAATAATATAGAATATGACACATGGAGGTGGTTTGTTTTCTTGATCATTAGAAAATATAGTGTTGGAGATGTCTGGTGTAGATGTGATCCACCTATTACATGGGATGTATGGGATTTCTTATTTACATTATTGGTGTCTCCTGAGGTTCTACTATTTTGGGTATTTTTTCAAAATTTATTATAGCTTGTTCTCCGTGAGATGCGTGGACATACTAACTTGTATCTTTTATCTTGCACTGTTTTGGGGATAAACTATTCCCACTTGAATCTTGTATGAGTCGAGGTGATGTTTTCTAATATGTGGTGATTTAGAACACCCTTCAAGCTATGTCATGATCTGACTGGGTATTAGAGTGCCAATGTATTCATTTTGGTTCACAACATAGCCTTTTTTCTCAGAACAATAACTTGTTTCTATACAATATACACAGATACATACTCAACAATATCCCTCATCATGTTATGGCCCAAAAAACGCTCTTTCAAAGCTAGAATCATAGTCCAAGTTTCATTATGAATAGATAATGATGTAATATGAGCTTCATCCAACATCTCCTTGAAATATGGTATTAAAAATAAACATACTCGATTATTTATCCTTATAATTCCATTAGAATAATAGTTAAACTTATTAAAATTATTCATATTCTACTTTACTTCCGTAAATTCATTTTCCACATCTTTAATCCTCACATGTACGAATGGTTGAGAACTTATCTGAAAAAGATATGATCTTTATACTTTATTTATGATTCCAATGTCCATATTTTTCAAATATATATTTATTGGATCACCTTAAAAATTCATCATGAAAAATATTGTTGTTCCTCTCTCTAATGGTGTTTTCATGATCCCAAACACTCAACTATGTTTTTAAAAATTTCATTTTAATGAGTTTCAGTTATCAATTTTAAAAAATTTAATGGATTTTGGTTACATATTAAAGAAATTTAAAATAATTATTTAATGTAAAACCTAATTTATTTATGTTAAAATTCTCTTTAAATGAATGTAATGTTTTTTGATCATTTTAATCACACACAACACTAAATTTAAACAAATTTGTTACAATATTAATACATTAAAAATTAGTGTGATATATGTCAACAAGTTATTGAATTGGGGGTATGAATTGGGATAAATAAATTATGAATTTTTTTTATAAATATAATATGAATTAATTTGTTATTAATTTGATATAAATTATTGTAAATTAATTTGATGTTAATAGATTTTTTAGTAAAACATTTTTTATGAAAAAAAATGATTGTATTTTAAAAAATTGGTTTAACATATTTATAAGAAGAATTATAATTAAATTTTTATATTATAAACTCAATAAAATATTTTAACATATATCTAATAGTTTTTACTGAGGAAGGAATACGAATTAGTCCATTTTTATTCTCAAGATTGCATTCCTCAAAAAACTTTGTTCTGTGAATTTTGAACACTTACATTAAAATGAATTGATTCCAAAAAGGGAAATGAATCATTTAAAATGGATTCCATATATTTAATGAAAATAATTAATATTATTTAATACTGTAAAATTATTTTTTTCAGAATAAATTGCAAATGTGGAAAATATTTTTCACTTCAGTGATGGTAAATTGGGTACTTAAGGTTAAAAATAATGTGATAAGGCTTAAAATATCAATATAAAACCAAGATTTTTTGTATTCGATTAGTTCATTTTGACCATACTCAACCAATATTTTAATATAAGTAATATTTCTACCTTATCACTTTTATAATGAATTTAATAGTATTTTATGTAAATTATAATTAAACAATGTTACATTATTTGTTTTAATTTCCCAAATATTTTGTCAAAGTTATAAAAATAAGACACGTTCAGTTAAAAAGTTTTATATAAATATCTATGAAATTTCTATCACAATAGCTTATTTTGATTTCTAGTTATGGAATATTTAAATTAAATTCTAAATCAACTCCAACACATTGATGTTTCTCGTGATAGAAAAATAAAATAAATAATTTTAAAAATATTTAATGTAATAAAATTTTGATGAATAATTAGGTTACATGAATTTTTAGACAAATATAAAATATTTCTAATGTGTTAAAAGATTACATTTTAATTCCATTTCAATCACCATATCTTTAATTTCAAACTATGTGAATAGTCTTAAAATAGTTTTAATTGTATATTATATTATGTAATATTTTATTAAAGGATTTAAAATTTATAAAAAAACTATATTTTCAAATTTTAATGGGTTATGATATATAATATTAATTATTTTCCACCTATTGTTAAATTTTTCATTTAAAAAAAATATTCTTGAACCCTATAGAGTAAAATATATTGATATCATGATAATCACCAAAATGGTTAATATGGGTAAAAACTAAGAGATAACGATTAAAAAAACATTTATAAATATTATTGGATGATAATATTTAAACTCATTATCATACCATATTTCAAATATATTGATATGGTAATGAATTCAATATGGAAATTAATTAATATTAATTTATTACATTACGTAATTCCAAGGGTATCCCTCCCTCGCTTATAAATTAGAACCACCTATTATCCCTCATTAAAAATATTTTTGCATTATATCATAGAAAAACACTACCAAAATACCATAATATATTCCTTACCCATTTAAGAGAGATTATGGTCATTCCAAAATACCATCCTTTCAGGGAATATGGTGCAAAATAATGGAAGATTCTCAATAATGATATAAAACTCTTAACAGGGTACTGCTTATTTCTTATTCAACCTTGTAAGTTCATTATTAAATATTAAAATATAATAACATATGTATCTCTTTTATATTTAGATGTTATTATGTTAATTAAATAATATTATTTGTCTACTTTTCCCAACAAATGGGAAATATATGTATCACAAGTGCGTAATAGTAGAAACCCACCTATAAATGGTGATGTGTTTCATTTTTCATCATTGCTTCATCGTTGATGGATTTAATGATTGATTTATTTAATATACATGTTATTTATGATATAATTATAGTTAAATATTTATTTTTCCTTATTTCTATCCATAAAAAAGAGTAAAAATCACTCATGCATACATATGGACTACCGTCTCTACGATGTAAGGAAATTAATTTTTCGTCACCTATTTATAAGAATTATTATAAAAGTGTATATAATGATCATATATTATAATCAATAGATGATTATAAATCTATATAAAATGGAACCATGATCAATGTATATGTTCATGTAATGGAGTAATGAAACATGTATGAACAATTAACAAGTTATCACTCAAAATAACAGTTTTAATAAAGAATTATAAATAATCAAGTGATAAGATGTTATGAGTAAATAATATATTTGTGGTTTGAACATGAACGAATCAAGATGAGACTTTAGGTAAGGGTTTATGTAACAATCTAAATTTTTTCAGGATTTCCTTTACGAAATTCCTATAGAGTTTAATTATATATATATTGACAACTAAACTATACCTATTTTATTATACATAATTTATTTAAATAATTTTTATTTAACTATTCTATTTTCCTCTCTCTAGAATTAAAATGATATATAATATGTTTTTAAATAAAACATTACATTTTTTTGGTTTAATATACAAAACCATTCTTCAGTATCCATATTATTCTAATTTTTTATGAATGTTAATAAATATGAATGAAATATTTTTAAAAAGTTCGTTTTATCTCTTGTTGACTTTTTTTACAATGATTTAAAAATGAATATTTTTAAAACATTTATAAACTAGTCATTTTTTCTTTTTTACATAATTATGGAATTAATGTATTTTAGTTTACACCAGTCATTTTATCACTCCTTTAATTTATTTAAAAATATTTTAAAAGAAATATTTCTAAATATTTTCTGAACCAATCATTTTTGGCATTTTACAAAACTGTGAGTGGAATGATTTTTTAATTTATTTGAGATGTATGGATTTTCCCACCACCATGATCATTCACTCCTTTGAAGATTAATTTACATGTTCCTTTGGTAAATTTCAGTGAAAAGTATTTTCTCAACATTTTTAGAGTTATTTATTAATATTTTATCTATGGAAAATTCTATTTTATCCTATTTTCAATTACATATATGAAATATATTTTAATGTAATTTAATTATATATGTAATCATCCTTTATGGATATTTAGGCTTTACTAGGGTTATGATCTTATGAAACTGTCCACTTTATTTCATTAGATGGTTTATGATGTTAATGATTTTATGAAACACTTTTTTATTCATGGGTCAATGATGTTATGATGTGGCATTTATGAAATATGTTCCTTTTCGATTTTTTATGCTATAATGGATGGATGAAATGTTTATCAAAACCTATTTTCATTCCCCAATTTATGATATGATGATATGATGAGTGTTTTGATGATCTTCTGTCACACATATGTATCTTTTTAATTTTGTCATAGGTGGTCCTAGAGTTATATAGCCCTCCAATGCGTTGGAAAATTATGGAAGAGTTCATAATCTCCATAGAGATGATGGAGTTAATAAACCCCCAATGAGATAAGGAAGTTAACAAACTACATATAGATTAAAAAGACTACTAGATTAAAGTAACTATTGATTGTATATTTTTAATGTTTGGGAATGCATTTCAATTATGGGACTTTTTTCATAATGATAGTCTTGGGAATGACCATTGATATAAAAATAGATTTTTTATAATTATTTTTGTCATATAAACTTATGTCTTAATTTTGAGACATGTTCTCAGTGATAAGGATTGATTATATATGATTATGTAATCTTATTTATTATGTCATTTGATTGATAAAACATATTTCGTGATTAATTATTAAATATCATTGACTGATTAGGAATGTTTATTGTATGTTTTTATTTTGTTCTCATACCCTTATTTTTATATTAATCTCACATATGATCATTGACTTATATATCATATGTTTATCCTTACTGATCATTTGAGCTTACACGTTCGTATATTTCCTCTACAAAGTATACGATTAATTGTTTGAATTAAAGGAATTTCTAAGAAATTGAATATATGAAAAGATAATTTGGGGATATTTTTATAATATATCATTAAATAAGATTATTATGTATCTTGTATATCATGAAACTAACCTTCACAGTCCTTGAGTGTTTATTAATGTGAATTGTAATGATTATTCATCTAATATTATGCAATATTAATATATGAAATACTCAGACCACCTTATTTGGTCTTAAAATAGTGTTTTGTTATTTTTTAAAATTAGGATTAGATAATTTATTTGAAAACCTGGGGGACAATTCTAATAATATGATAAGATACTAATTTTATATTATTTTATAAATTGTGCAGTTTTCATAGAAAATAATTCCCAATATGGATATTGGAATGCGGATGTGGATATGGTAAAAATTCATGTAGTGGTAATAAATCTGAATGGGGAGCATTGGGTATTAAATCGATTAACAGCATTGCATGATGAGTGTGGCTAGAACTAAAAACCAAGATAAAAACTCATGGGTTTATATGATTGGGTTAATTCACATTTCATTTAAAAACCATTATGAAGGATTTGAAAATATGATGACCAAACGTTTTCATGATTAAACCAAATGGTTCGCCGATTGAAAAGAGAGTGTAATGATTTTGACATATTATTTTTGATTAGGCATGATTACATGATTACTCACTATGATTATTATTTTAATGAAATATATTTTTTCTCTTAGTCAATGGATGGACCTAGGACGAATCATGGTAATGCTAAATGTTACCGACAACACACTGATCATCCTCATGAAAAACAAAATGAAATACGATATGGGATATGAAATATTTCCTTTATCCCCTTATAAATCTATGATGGTTTAAATATTAATATTAATTATGGTGATTCAAAAAATTTCAAAAGGAAGGAAAAACTCCCATTAATTATTTTGTATAGAAATATACACCTTCCGTTAGTCTATCCTTCAATCCACTATTTTCATAGTAATAGATCAATACCACTAAAATAATATTTTATACTATCTATTTTTTGGAACATTATAATTTTATCTTGGAGTTTTTTAATTTGGAAGTAGAAAAAGATAATTTTTATACTCTTATCAAAAATATAATGCAATAAGATGAAATTTTATTAATGAAATGGGAAGGGGTTGGGAATGTATTTTTAAGAAAGTATTTTCCACAAATCCAAAAATGAAAATTTAATGTAAATTCCTAGATCTAAATTATAAATAGAATGGATCCATTAGTATCGAAGAGTAAAATTTCACTAAACTTCCAAGGTATGAATCCAATTTTACCATTAATCATGAAATAAATGTTTACCACCTGTTTGGTTGATTCAGAACAAGTCTCTAAAACCCATTGTCTATAAGTGAATTTTATAGCTGTGAATAAATTTTTAGATGTTCACTTGATATGGAAATGGGAACTAAAGACTCTATTTTTTCTAATGGTTTTGGGGAAAAAATAGAATGTTGTAATTCCATGGAATTGATAGTAATAAAAACCATAGAAGAAATTAAATTAACTTTCCATCATATCAAAAGAGTTTATGGATGCATTGATGATATTTTCCTATAGGTATGGAAAATGTTTTAAGTGAAACAAAGAAGGCCATCCAGAATTATAATATAGAAGTGATGTGAATATGTCATGCACTGTAAGTATTAGGATCAATTAAATCATCCCCCACACTCTAATTTTATAATTTAATAGTATTTGTAAATTTTTCTAATTAGATCATGACTATAAACATTAACGATGACATGTAGAATACAAAACGACTTACTGTTAGAGAGAAAGAAAAATATCATGTGACCATAACTTCTCATGTGGGTCCTAAGAATGAAGTGTTGATATTTTCACAAACCAACAACTATATAACTACAAATATTTTCTTTTATTCTGAATTTACCCACTCATTTATATGTAAATAATTTTCTAAGGGTATCATGTCACCACCTCAATATTTAGTTGTTAATTTAGTTGTAAAAAAAATAACGGTATGATTATTAAATATTAATTCTATATCTCCACTTTGATAGATTTTTTTGGGAATGTTCTTTCTGTAAATCTTGTGATTCTCCATCAAGTTTAATTTTACGTGATTTTATGAATAAATTGCCTATCTTTATATTGATAAGATATCAATTTTCATGGAAGGGAAGTTATGAGTGAAGTTAATAATTGAATTATTATAATTCTATATGTGAGTGTGAACATAAACCTCAATGGGTGTTACTTTTATTGTATGGGTCATACTATATATATATGATGGATATTTATATCAAATGGTTGCGGGGAAACATAACATCAAATATATTTTTATTATTCAATAATATTATGATGTATTTACAAAATATTTACCTATTATTCCCTAAAATTGTGTAGTCCGGTTTACAATAAAACTCTATATTGTGATACACCTTTTTGAATGACTCTATATAGAATATCCGTAATTTTTTTTATAGTAATTCATGAAGAAACTCTAGGATAATCATGATAGAGGATACAGATAACCTAGTTTGTCTCTATGGGGTATAACTTTTATTTTTTTTGGAATAAATGTGGTTCTAAAGAAAATTTATATTCATTATAAATAAATTAACAATATCAATATCAAGAATACTTATCCTCTTCCATGTATTAAAGATCTATTTAATCAATTAGGTGGAGGTCATTATTTTTCAAAGATTGAACTTCATAATTGATATCATTAATTGAGGGTAAAAAAGGGTTATATAACCAAGAAAACCTTTTGTAGGAGGTATGTAATTATGGATTTTTTATTTTATTTAAACATAGCAATTCTCCTTCCATATTCTAGGTTTTAAGGAAGAAATTCATTATATATTACCTTTGTTAAAAACTGAAATTTTATCAATTGAATTTCCCTTCTTATAATTTTATTATATGGTATGAAAAACATAAATATCATAGTGATACCAATAAAAAAACAATCTTATTACAAAATAAGGAAATAATTGATATTTATATAAATTATGCAACCTATACCTATGGAATAGTAACCCGGCCATTGGAATAGTAATATGACCATTAAGAATAGTAATCTAGCCAATATAATTGTAACCTCAACTATGAAAGTATAATTAAAATATATTAATATTATAAATGAAATTATGATATATTTATATCATTTAATAAGTAAATAAATGTTTTAAAAATGATAAATTATGTGTTGGTATTTTAGTAAAACATAAATGATTATTTATAATTTTATAATTTATCTAATTATTTAAAATACAAAATATTTTCATAAAAAATATTCATAAATTAATAATTTATTATTTTATAACTATAATATAATATTATGTTACCTTAATTAATTTTTCAAAGTGTCATAAAATCACTTATAGTTTTAATGTTGGTATTCTTCGAATAAAGGATGATTTTAATTAAAAATAAAATTTCACATATTTCTAAAATTATTTTATTAAAATGGAGTTCAATTCTAAAATATAAATTTCCAATAAAATTTATTGTGAATTTTTTTTCTACAATTCTGGATTTTTTGGTAAATATTGAAATACGATAATTTACAGTATTTAACATTTAATGAAAAATACCTAATTTTTAGAGTCAATGTAAATGTTAGAAACCATTATTTATAACTGACATGAAATATTTACTATACATATTCAAAACAATAAACACTATTTATATTATTTATCTAAATTAATAAAAAGATGAATAAAATAATAAAAAACACCCCTCTATTCCCCTATAAATACAACCCCTCACCAGGTCTTATCCTCACACATTATAAGCCATGGAGATGTCTAAATTCTGCCCAATTTTTTTTTTCAAATACTCATGCTAATTTTTAAGATCTTTTAATCTCATCAAAATACCAAACTAAAAATCCTTTAAGAGGTTCTGAAGATTAATAAATTTAGGTGGAAAAAACCTCTTTTGTTCTCTTTTAATTTCGTTTCTTTTCTTTTATCATTATATTCTAACCTCCTCTATCCCAAAGATTAATGATAAAACCAATAACTTATATGTACAATAATATAATTATGTTAATCCAATATCCACCATCAAACCAATTATCCTCTCTTTTTTTAAAAAAAATTGAAAACATTATATGTGATGTGTTGATTCACCACCTTCATAGATGAAAAGATTTCATTTTCCATTACTACATTCAAGGATGGTCATAAAACCAATATTTTGGTTAAATAAATTTGTATTATATATAATATAACTTATAAAAATTTATAGAACCAATATATATTAACATTATATTAAATAAAATAATAAATGATCATGAGAGTCGTAAAAAGTACCAAAATAAATTAAATAATTTTCAGTAACCTCTTTTCTAGAGAATCACCCTCAAAACATATAACCGAATGATATATAATAAAATTTAAAATTATATATATTCATTAGAAATATATAATTTCAATTCCAGAGAGTTATTCTCATTTTACATGAACATCTATACTTGTATACAAGTGTATTGATGTTGAAAACCTATAAAAAACACTCCTGGAATGATGCAATTTAACACTATAACTCATAAAAATGGTCATACCAGAACATAATAAAATTTTAATAAATCAATAAAATTTATAATAGGTTTGATATTTATTAATTAATGAATATAATTTTTTTATGAAGGATATTAGTGTGAAGAAAGCATTCAGAGACAAGGTTATGTGAATCTAGAACCCGACTCATTTTCCTTATGTAATTCCTATTTCATGAAAGATTTAGGAGATGATATTATTTCAACATTCATACAACATAATTTAATTTTCCTTACCTTTTATTTTCATGGATATACATGTTTCAAATCTTATATTAGGAAAATACAATTATTTATAAAAGAAATATTTTTTTAAAAACAAATTTTGACTCTTCTTGTGTCGTTTCTTCAGTGCTCAAGAATGATGAATCATATACCAAATATGATCTCATTATTTCATTTGGGAACCCCACTTCTATTGAATATCCACTAAATACTTATGAAAACAATTTTTTAACATGGGTTACTTCATGAATTTGATTTATATACATTATATATAGAATAAATGATTACGTAAATGAGATTGTGTGATAAGTGTTCCCAAAATATATATCACATCAATGCATTGTGTATTGTGATGTATCACAAGAGATGATGTGTATTATGGGTGAACATGATGATAACATTATTCTTAATTATGATATTATGAATATGAAAATATCTTATTCATTAACAAGAAGATATCTTTTTCTAGAAATATGTGTGGTGTTGGACCCCTATGATATGATGTTTCATTTTTACGAATTTCAACATTCAATGATATTACTAAGTGCTTCCTCTCATGATTATTAATATGAAAATATGATTCATTTCAATTATGTTGATGATTATCCACACCCATTTTAAATTTATACATGGAACTTATTTATACCATTACAAGGATTTTAGATCACCCCTTTCTTTGATGTATATCCTCAAGTGATTACATGTACTAATAAAAATGATAGATTTATATGGATAATGAAGAAGACATTTAAATAAATTTCAACTATATATAAATCATAAGTGAAGTATAGTACTAATTTTCTAATGATACTACTCCTTTGGTCCAGGTTATTTAACTCTATTATGATGTTTACCTTTATAATGATGTAATAGTTATGTAAGAAAATATATGGTCTCCATAGTTAGAATCGGAACACCATTTAGTAAATTTGGGAATTAGTATTTGATAATTTTATTGAAAACCCATTGGATAAGTCAATGTATAAAAATATTTTCTTTAGAAAAATTATTAACAAAGGGACGCAAAAAATACTCCATTGTTTTAATTTCAAAAAGGAATAAATTATTCATTCATGAATTGGTTATTTATGTTTCCTAAAAACATTTTCTATTTTTTAAACTGGTGGGAACTAGAAGTAACTATGCCAAAACCCCTTGTGAAGGATAATGAAGCGATTGCCCGAATGACATCACCAATTCTCTAAGATGTGGAGTTCACAATTTCATGTTGATGAAAACCCAGATTTCTCAGGATATCAAAAATGAATTGAATAATGTGGAATATCCACATTCATTTAATAGGGAGAAACATGCCATAAAATAATTTATACAAAACTGACCATTGAAATTTAGTGGATCTTCTGATCCACTTGTTACAGAAGAGTGGGTTTAGAAAATGGAGATGATCATTTATATGATCTACTATTCCGAAAAGTAGAAGGCGACTCTAGATTTATTTCACTTTAATGGAGAGGGCGATCAGTTGTGGATGTCTATCAAGAACACCCAGTAAATGATTAAAATAGATGAGATGTAATGGGTAGACATTATGAAAATATATCTTAGCAATTATTTCCCTCAAATAGATCATAAAATGATGGAGATAAAATTTATAGAGACGAATCAAAAGTAAATGGAATATATTATGTATTATAATAAAAAATTCACAAGCCTTGAGTGGAATTACATGGGGTTTTTATAAAAAAATATATAAAAATATATAGATTCTTCAATGTTTTAAAACAACACCATTGAAAGGCTCTAAAAATCTAAGACATATGGATTTAAGATGATTTGGTTGATTGGATATCAATATAAGGATGGAGTTAGGAGAATGGTCCCATCAGTATGAATATTATTAGAGAATAATATTTTTTCAAATGTGTGTAAAAAATGATTAAGGATTCTACCACCAAAATTTCAAAAATGTGGGAAGAAACAACACAGATATTTCTTAAATTTGATCTGGAAATTCTTCAATTTTGGGAGAGAAGGATACCAATATCATGAATGTCGGAGAGATATAAATAATTTTGCCAATGTGATAGAGGAATGGAGTGCACCACCCATGTTTAAATGCTTCAATGGTAGGGAGAAAGGGAACTATGCAAGCTAGTTAACTAAACATCAAAAACATGAGGGAAATCAACAATAATGAAAATAAAAGACAATGGTTCAATAGAAATATTGTTCCATCAAAAATATTGATGTGGAACAAGAAAACAGTGTACAAGGTACACTTATTATTCACTCTAGAATGAAATAATTATTATTAGATTGATGTTCTATGAATTCATTAATATCGTGATAGTTTTCTTTTTTTTTGGAATTTTCAGGCTGAATACTCATTTATTATTTAAAGAAAATACCTATTTAAATCTGGGTAGAGGGAGACCCATTAAATAGTCTGAATGCCCAAGACAATGTTGTCTGAATACAGGGCCCAAAAGCCCATTTTTTGGTCCAAAAAGCCCTTCGATGAATAGAAATACTATAGTATCTGGGATCCCCTAGTACCTACTAAAATATTTCCTCCACTAAAGTGCATGCCATAGTGCCTCACCGCTACAGTGATACTGCTACTATAGTTCCATGACCACTATAGTACATTTATAGTAGCTTGCTACAGTTCTTCTACAGTACCCAAAAATTCATCCCTACCCAGATTTGATATTGGGTCCTCTGGATGCCATGCAGTAGCCTTTACCACTTGGGTACTTTCTTGTTGTCATAGAACAATTTAATCAAAGCCTCAATAACTTAAAGTAGGAATATCTATAAAAACACATAGTGGTGAGATCATTTCATCCCATGTTTTAGACTCTTATCCTATTAGTGTATGTAATAATATTATTCTAGAAAATATCATGACACATCCCTTGGTGGAATTTGATGCTATACTAGGCCTAGATTTGCACTATTTATATAGTGCACACTTCAATTTTCATGAAAAAGAAATATGTTTTCATATTATGAAATATCACATGCTCTTCTAAAATATCAAGGAAGATCGTGGATCTCATTTTCAAAATCCCAGAATGGTGTGGGTGTTAATAATATTTGATAAATACTACCACGCTCAAATAATTGAGTCAATGGATGGTATAAAACTAGAGGAAATGATCATTTTGATGGAATACATTGATGTATCTACCTAAAAGTTATTAGGACCTCCCCCAGATCATGAGGTAGAGTAATCAATAAAACTATTACCTTGACGTAATCCTATATCAAAATTACACTATAGGATGGGTTCAGTCAAACAGTTGGATTTAATGAATTAGCTTCAAGGGATTTCTTACAAAGGTTTCATATAACCCAGTGTATCACCAAGAGGTCTGTTGGTGTTATTTTTAAGGAAAATGGATAGATCAATGAGTTTTTTTGTTGATTACTGGAAGATCAATAAGATCACCATTATAACAACCCAACCCTAGTTACCCAGAGTCGGTGCATTATTACATAACATTGTCATGATCACAAAATATCATGTATTGAAAGACCTATTATTTTTGTAGCCTGGGAAATACTATTTGCATTCATAAGTTTTACATTACTTTATAAAATAAAAAACTAAAACAACATAGTCTCTATAGGAAAAACTCATTTCCCTTATGCTATCCCTGTAGGTAAGTCATAATATACTTCTTCGCATCTTGGGAATAATAAAACATAGAAAGGGGTGATCTCAGTTGCTCAATAAGGATAACAATAAAGAAGAAACATTCATAAATCAGAATAAACATTTACGGCAATGTAAGACTAAAACAAAATCCCTTTAAATGTGAACTTCAACATAATATGGAAATGATAAAATAAAATAATGCAATTTAATTATTCACATGGATATTATACTAGTCGAATAATCATATGAAATATTAATATCCACTTTCATAAGGATGGAATACATAATGCCAGACTTCATAACCACATAGTCAAGGACTTGTTCCAAGAATACAAATATTATTTTTTCAAGGCCTTGTTCCCAGACTCTAGATTGTCTCATGAGACCTACCGATGCATCGAGGAGCTATAGCGGGATCCACCCATCACTTACTATGTCCAATGCATTCCTCGTATTGAAAGGTCTAAACATAACGTAAACATTTTTATTAAAACTGGCATATAAAATGTAAATACTTAATCCATAAGAAATGAATTGTGTAAAAATAACACAACCACATTTAAACATATCACAAAACAATGAATATAATATGGATGTTTTGTATCATAATAAATTAACATTAAGTAAGCTTACAATCCATCAATGGATGTTGACATAGAATAAATCATAACTTTTTTTTTGGAGAAATAACTCTTTCTATTTTAAAATAATTTAAAAGTCATATAATTATAAAATAAAAAATTTATTTTGAATATATTCTTATAATCTAGTAAGGGAAGCTTCAACGATGTTATAATGGAAGAAAATAGGTTTACCCGCCGTATAAGAAAAAAAATTCTTACATTAATTTTGTTGAAAAGGTAATATGGTACCCTATTTGGAAAAAAAATGTTCCATTCAAAAAAATTTTATAACAACTAAAAAAATGGTATAAATGAATTAAACCCATAGTCTAGTAAATAGTAAATTTTTTTGGAATACATTTTTAAGAAACATGGATGTGGATGATAAAGAGGTCCCAGTAGATACTTACGTAAAAACAACCTTAGATAATAATGAAATTGTGAAATAAAGTGTTACATAGAACTTTTACTATGATGAGGGTAGGTTAACCTCCTATAAAATGGTAAAATTATTATTATTAAATTATGAAATACCCATACACATTAATATTATATCATATATGATCTTCTAGTATTACGTTGTTAATGATATTTTAGTAGTATAATCATTTCGTAGGTTAACTGATTTATTTTCCTTTATATGCTTGGCAATAGAAGCTATGTTTTTTATGGATAGGAAGTATTTTATTCATCTAAATAATGATATTATGTTCATAAAAATTATTTTAATCATAAAATGAAAATAATTCTTGAATTGTTACGAGGGGGAATGAATCTCATCACGTTCGTGGAGATGGTAATCTGTACATACGCATGAGAGACATTATCATTCTTTTGATATTAAAATTATATATAATTGGACATTATATCATATATGAAGAATAATTATCATGTTATATTTATTATTTAAATCATTTATACTCATTATTATACCCATAAATATGATGAATTTTTTGAATAACAAACTACGCCACGACGTGGAGACAGAAATCCGTACGTACACAGATATGGTGACTTTGAAATTTATAGGGTGGATCAAATAATGAATAAATATGAAATTTTTTTATTATATGATAAAAATATATATAATATTCAAGAGTTATTATTTTAGATTGTAAATAAAAAGAAAGAGTTTGTGGAAGAAGACAAGAATTTGAAAGAGGTGATAAATATTAATTCTTCTTCATGTTATTCGATTTGATTTGATCAAAAGGTCTCCATATATTGGATTTATAACTAATGGAAGTCCTGTAGGATGAAGGGTGGTCAGTTGAGATGATATTTGGGTATGGTTTGGCTGGTAAAATGGCTTTGAAGGTGTGAATTTAAGAGAATGGGAGCTGTACTTTCATAAGAGATGTAAGGGTCACATTAAGAAAATCTTGAAATAATATTTTCTAATAAAATAATTTTGGGTTTCTAATGAATCAAAAATAAATTTTTTAAATAATAAGGTTTATATGGGTCCAAAAACTCTCAAAAAATAGGTTTTATACAGGTTTAGGTCATCATATTAACATTGTATTTTAGATTTAACTCTTAGTTAAATAGTTTGGCATTTACCACTTCTCTTTGTATTTTTATATTATATGGTGAATAAACATAATATATACATCCAAGAGAACCTCAAGTGGTTCATTAATGACATATATAATATTATCTAATCCCTTTTGGGTGATCATTAGGTTTTTAGGAGTAAAATATCAATTAATAATATAATATTTATTTTAAAAACTCTATTATGTCAATTTAGACACTATTTGGAATTTAATTTTAGTTAAATTCATAAAAAAATTATAACATCAACAAAAATTAATCTAATCAACCTTAACATGTCATATTATCCAAAATAATTAATGTAATTTTTTAAAAGTCTCAAATTATATTTATCTGGATATTTATAATATTATTTATTTTAAGAGTTAATTAATAAGGTAATTACTGCATCATCATTGTGTCATAAATAAATTTAATTATTTAATGTATAAAAATTATAAATAAAATACCATTATATATGAAAAATATTATGTTTCTATTGAATATTTATAGTTGAATTTATCTTATGTATAACTTTATATTAAAAATGGTTTACTTTTTAAACATTGATTTTAACTCTTTTAACTCTTCTTTAAATAAAATAATAATAAATGTCCCAATCTAATACAAGTGGACCTAAAGGATCATATTTTATTCCTACGGTTTATTTTGGTTTAATTAAACTTATCCAATAGAATTAAGACAAGTGTTATGGCAATTATGATATCATTTTTACCCTTAATTACCCTATTTACTTTTAACCATTGTAGGTAAATGTAAAAAGATATGATTCACAAAAATTTATTTTTTTCTTATTAACCCAAATTTTACTTAATAAAATTTACTGTTTCTCTCATATTATTTGAATTCAACTCACATTAGTGGTAAAATAATGTCTTACACAAATATTCAAATTCTCCTAGGAGGTGGGCCAAGACGACAAATAGTTCGATACAATTTTATATATCTCACCATATTATAAAATTACTCTGATTAATTACATTGAACATATATATGTATTATGTATATATTTTTACCTAAATTAAATTAAAATAAAATAACTAATTATTTAAGTAAAAATCTGGTTTTAACCAATAACACATTGTTTTTTTTTTCAGTATTTATCAAAAATTGAATGTTTTCATTAAAATAACAAAATATCACCCTAAGCTAATTTAGATTTTCGAAATCCAAATATGTTGTCCATTTTGAATGATAAAATTTATGAAATTTCTAAAAGTGGATATTACTATTCATAATGACTAGTTTCATTTGTCTTGATGTGTTAGAATCTCGAAGTTGCGTACAATGTTATCTATTGCATTATTTAAAGGGAAACATACAATGGAAGCTAGGGGTATTACATTCTTCCTTCATTCAAATAATTCTGTCCTTGAAATTTCTATAATACTATCACATAAAAAGATTCGGGTGTTTCTTCATCATAAGTTCCTCTGGTTACTGCGTTTGCTCTTCCATGTTATGGTTTCTCCGTAGAACTTTTAGCAGACGAGTCGTCTATTATCTTAGCACTTGTTCTCTTGTATTAATAATTTTGATAGGATCTTCATAGTAAGACAGATTATGTTCCAGTTAAATTTTCTCATAAGTGGGTACATGAATTGGGTCAGGCATGTATTTTCTCCACAGTGATATGTGGAACACATCATGAACTTTATAGATACATGGAGGCATTATCGAATGATAAGATACAACACCAATTCTTTCAAGAATTTCGAAATGACTGATATACCCGGGACTCAATTTACCCTTATTACCGAAGCATAAAACACCCTTCCATGGAGATACCTTCAAGAAAACATGGTCTTCTACATGAAATTCCATATCCTTCCATTGGTTATCGGCATAGCTCTTTTGCATACTTTGGGATGATTTGATGTTTGTTTGCATAACCTTCGACTTTTCCATTGTTTCCCCAACACGTTCTTGGCCTACGCGTTTTCATTCACCAACATCATCCCAACAAGTTGGTTTGTGACATCTTTTTCCATATAATGATTCATATGGTTCCATCTGAATACTTGAATGGAAGATATTGTTATAATAAAATTCTATGAGAGGTCAATATGGATCCCAAATTCATTGAAAGTCATGTGAGAAATTTCTCAAAATGTCTTCTAAGGTTTGAATATTGTGTTTTGATTGTCCATTAGTTTGAGGGTGGTATGCAGTGCTCAAACGAAGTATAGTATCCATGGATTTCTAAAGACTTTTCCAGAATCAGGATATAAAATGGGGATCACGATTAGAAACAATCGATAAGGGTAATCTACTATGTCTTACAACTTCATTGATATATAGTATTTTTATATGTTGAAGTGGAAAATTATCTCTTATAGAAAGAAAATGTGTTGACATGGTAAGACGATCAATAATGACCCATATTGCATCACTCCTTCTCAGAGTCTTTGGTTTCCCCATGAAAAATTCCATCACAATATTATCCCATTTCCACTTAGGTGTTGGAATAGGTTGCATGACTCCTCTAGTCTGAAGCCTTCTAGCTTTCACTTGATGAAAAACCATACATCTTGACACAAAATCAGAAATCTCTCCATTTTTCCAAAAAAATGTTCTTTCAGATATATATAAATCTTTGTGCCATCAGAGTGTACAGAGAAATTGGAGCTATGAGTGTCGTCCAACAATTTTATTTTTAGATCTGGTATATCAGGAACACAATGTCTCTTCCAATATTTCAAAATCCCATCTTCCTAAATGATGTCACTCGATCTCCCATCATTCAAAGGTTTAATCTTCTTTTTAAACTCCTCATCATCAGTCTAAGAACTATTTATCCTATCTAGTGAAGATGGTTTTGCAACGATTTAAAAATTATTGATGTTTCACCTTCCATGATTATTACCATATCTATTATTCTGAGATCCATAAATATAGGATCCCTTTGAACTCTCATCTGGTTCAAAACTACATGATCCTTTCTTCTCAAAGAATCTACCTCCTTATTTTCCTCCCCCTAGAGGTAGTGTATTGTGCAATCATAATCCATGTGTAGTTAAAGCGATCAACATTGCCTCATGTTGAGTCCTTTTTGTGAGAAAATATACTTCGAAATCTTGTGATTGGTATATATCTCAAACTTTTCACCATATACAAAATGTCTCCATATCATCAAAGAAAACATTACAGCTACTAACTCAAGATCATTGTTAGGATTGTTTTTCTCATGAGTTTTTTGCTATCGTGATTCATAGGAAATAACTCTATCATTCAGCATAAGGACACAACCAAGTCCTTGTTTTAATGCATCACTATAAATAACAATCCCATCATTCCATGATGGTAGAGTCCAGATAGAAGTATTGTCAACTCTTCACTTCAATTATTCAAAACATTTTTTACACTATTTTGTCCAATAAAATTTAACCCCTTTATGTGTGTGCTTGGTTAATGGGTTAGCCAATCAGTCAAAATTATTGACAAAACACTGATATTAACCCGGAAAACCAATACAACTGTTTACCTTAGATATAATGGTCGGTGTTGGCCATTCTTGAATTTCCTTGGTCTTTGATTGATCAATAGATATTCCATCCTTAGAGACACTATGGCCAAGAAATGAAATCTCTTGAAGTATGATTTCAATGTTTCTAAAATTCACATATAATTTATTTCTTCTAAGAGTCTTTAGAATTATGTACAAGTGATTTTCATGATCTTCATAGATTTTGGAGTATTCAAGGATATCATCAATAAATACCACTACAAAGTAATCAAGATATTCCTTGAAAACTCTGTTAATTAGATCCATGAAAACAGAGGGTGAATTAGTCTGGCCAAAAGGCATTACTATAAACTCGTAATGCTTGTACCTAGTTTGAAAAGCTATTTATGTAATTTCTTCCTTCTTCACACACAATAGATGATATCCAGATCGAAGGTCAACCTTTGAAAATTATTTATCTCTATGAAGTTGGTTAAATAAATCATCATCGTGAGGTAGGGGATACTTATTCTTTGTTGGTATAGAATTGATCTCCCTTTAGTCAATACACAACCTCATAGATCCGTATTTCTCCTTACAAAAAATGAAAGGGGATCTCCATGGAGAAACACTAGGGAGAATAAATCCCTTATTACTCAACTCCTATAGTTGTTTCTTTAGTTCCACTAATTCCACCCTGGCCATTCTATAATGGGTATTCGATATGGTCCTTGAACCAGAAATTAAATCAATGGAAAACTTAGTTTCTCATTCTGGAGGATGTCCAGGTAAATTATATGGAAACACATCAATATATTCTTGAAAAATAGGTATTTAATCTAATTTAACATTATTTTCCTAACCCATAATTATTTCATTCCCATCCTCCCTAATAATTGAATTTGGTAGAGCTACTGGGGGTGTATCTAGATAAGAATCAGGTGGTGTTGTTTCTGATCTAAAGATAAGGTACTCCTTATCCTTATAAAAAATTGTAACCTCCTTATTCTTACAAAAAAAATTTGCATCATGGGCCGAAAGCCAATCCATACATATGATTATATCAAATCCAATCATGGTTATGACGATGAGATCAGTAGTTAAAGAACATTTATATGCCCTAATGGGAACTGATTCACAAAAAATTGTTGTGATGATATTTCCCTTAGGTATTTTGACTAAAAACACCCATTATTAGTAAAATTGAATATATCTAAATTTCATAGAAATCTAGGATGATATGAAACAATACGATGATTCAGAATCAATTAAATCATTGGTTAAACTTGAGGAAACCATTAAATTACCTATCACTATGTCTTTCAGAGCATCACACTCAGTAGTAGTGATCGCAAAAGCATGACATTGCTCCCTTGGTGTTTTCTGATGTATGTTCCCTTGGAGCATAGTAAATTCATTTCCATATTTCTCCTTTTCTCTATAATTATAGCATTCAAAATTGTCAGCCTCTTTGTTCCCCTTACAATAATGAGCCTCATGGCCTTTTTCACCACACTTGTAACATACTCCCATTCCCTTAAGGCATGTACTAGGGTGTTTCATCCAAAATTTACTGCAGGATGGATATTAAACATTTCCCTTCATCCCATTATTTACATTTCCAGAGTGTTAAGTTGATCTCTTCTTCTCCGAATTTTCTTTAAAGTCCTATGACTTAGAGAATTCCTTTTATGTCTTGATAGCACATGAGACAATATCTCTGTACAATGAGAATGATTATGAAACTAATTATCTATGGATAAATGGTTTTAACCCATCAAAGAATCGATAAATATTACTCCTTTGGTTACGTGTATAATCTTCTGTATGCCTTTCTAGCCATGTAAGGTTAGCCTAATATTTTTCAATATTCTCATCATCATTTTGCCTCAGACTCAGAAATTGTATTTCCATATCTTCTTGATGGTCATGAGGTATGCCTTTTTCCAAAATAATTTCTTTAAACTCCCTCAATTCCATATTTTATACTTCATCATCTTCCTTTTTGTTTTGAATCAATGACCACCATTGATCTTCATCTCTCTTGTGGCGATAATCTACCATGACAACTTTTCCCTTTTGTTACTCCCCAAAGAATGAAATATTTTCTATAAGAAAATTATCCATTGTTCATGTACTAATGAATTTTTACTCCCATTGAATGTTGGTGGTTGTTACCTCATAAAGAGGTATAACATTGATCCTCCATGTTGTAGATTAGGGTGCTCCATACATGAAAGGCTATTATTCATAACCTCAGTGAGTTGTCCCGGTATGGTGATAAGCTGATCAGCACCAATGTCTTCACCCTCTCCACTATAATTATCTTGAGTAGGAGATAAATCCCTACATGTGTTAAATGTATTGATACAGTATCCATTTCTTCTACTAGGTGCCATTTCTAAACCATTTCAAAAACTAGATCAGTTTATGAATCACAAAACATAGTTCCAAACATTTAAAATAGTAAACATAAATTGAGCAGTTTATGGATATAATCTGTAATCATAAAAAAAATTCCAAGTGGAATTATATACACATAAACCCTTCATTATGGTGTGTAGATAAAATGAGAATTATCCTAAGAATATCCACCAGGAGTGTCGTAACCAAGAGTGCAGCAAAGCCCGTTGTCGTGCACTAGTTTTCGGTAGAGTCTAGCTCAACGCGGTGTTTTTAGGTTTTACCCATAGGTACATCTGTTCCAGAGATGCCTTTACCTTCTTGTAACCAGACGAGGATTTATTGCTTGGAAAACTCACAAAATCATTACATTAACAAAATTCTAGGAAGTTCTTCTATACTAATCTTTAATGTAAATCATAGGGTAATGTTCTCTAATCCTAGTTTTTTCTAAATTTAGTTTTCAAGGTTCGTACTAAACATACTCTAATACCAACTATAACCACCGGACCCTAGTTACCCAGAGTCAGTGCATTATTACCTAACATTGACATGATCAAAAAATATCAAGTCTTGAAAGATCGTTTAGTTTAGTAGCATTAGAAATATTGGATATATTAATACGTTTTAGATTACATTATAAAATGAAAAACTACAACAACATAGTCTTCATAGGCCACACTCATATCCCTTATAGTATCCTTCCAGGGTAGTCAGAATATACTTCTTCACATCCTAGAAAAAATAAAACATTGATGTGGGTGAGCTCATATTCTCATTAAGGATAACAATATAGTAGACACTTTCATAAATAAGAATTAACATTTAAGGTAATATAAGACTAAAACAAAATCCCTTTAAACATGAACTTCATCATAATATAGAAAATATTAAATCAAATAATTTCATTTAGTAATTCACATGGATATTCTACTAGTCGAATAATCACATGCAATGTCAATAGTCACTTTCATAATGATGGAATTCATAATGTCAGACTTCATAACCATATAGTCAAGGCCATGTGCCAAGAATACAAATATGATTTTGTAAAAGCTGTGTTCCAAGAAACAAGTTTGACTCATGAGACCTACGGATGCGTCTAGGAGCTATATCGTGCTCCACCCATCACTTACTATCTCCAATGCATTCCTCATATGAAATGGTTTAAACATAACATAAACATTCATATTAAAACTACCATACGAAATGTCAATACTTAATCCATAAACCATGAATGGTGTAAAAATAACTAGTCCACTTCTAAAAATATCACAAAACATTCAATACAATATGGAAGTTTTGTATCATAATAATTCATCTTCAAATAATCTTAAAATCGATCAATGGATGTTAACATAGATGAAATCCAAACTTTTTTTTAAAGAAATATCTCTTTCTATTTTGAAATTATTTAAAAGTCATATAATCTTAAAAGAAAACAATTTTTTTTAAAATATTATTAAATTATTTTTAGGGATGATTTGACGATGCTATAATGGCAGAAAATAGACATACATGCTGTATTAGTTAAAAAACATTCTTACCTTAATTATCATGATAAGGTAATAAAGTACCTTGTTTGAAAAAAGACAGAAATATTCATTTCAACCCATTTTATAAAAATTCAAACAAGGGAATAAATGACTTAAACCCATAGACTGGTAAATAAAAAAAAATCGAAAACATTTCTAAAAAACATGGATGTGGATGATAAAGAAGTCCCAGTAGATACTTATGTAAAAACAACCTCAGATAATAAAGAGATTGTGAAATTAAGAATTACCTTGTACTTTTCCTTTGTCAAGGGTATGTTAAACTCATGTATAATGGTGAAATAATTGTTTGTAAATTATACAAGAACCATATACATTAATATCATATCATATATATTCTTCTAATGTTTCATTTTTAAAGATATATTATTAGAATCATTGTTCCAGGTGTTAACTGATTTATTTTCCTTTATATGATTTGACACACAAGCCATGTTTGTTATGGATAATATTTATATGATTCATATACAGAATTATATTATGTTCATAAAAACTTATTTTTAATCATAAAATGAAAATTATTCTTGAATGATTACGATGGGGAATGAATCTCATCACGTTCGTGGAGACGGTAATCTGTACGTACGCATGAGCGACAATATCATTCTTTTGATATTAAAATAATATATAATTGTATTTTATATAATATATAAAATGTAATTATCATGTTACATTTATTATTTACATCATTTATACTCATTATTATACCCATCTAAATGATGAAGTGTTTTAATAACAAACTACACCACGACGTGGAGACGGTAATCCTTATGTACACACGTATGGTGACATTGTCATTTATAGGATGGATAGAATAATAAATATGTTTATACCATTTTTATAACATAATCAGAGTATATAGAAGATATTGGAGCTATTATTTTAGAATTGAAACAATAAAGAAAGAGGATGTGGGTGAAAAAAAGAACTTGAAAGTTGTGATGAAATATTTAACTCTTCATCAGGTTCTTCCTTTTGATTTGATCAAAAGAGATCGTAGGATGGTATTGTGATGAGAGGAAGGCATTTAGGATGATGTTAGTTCAGTTGAGAGGATATTTGGGTAGGTTTTTTCCATGATAAATGGTTTTAAAGGTGTGAATTTGAGATAAGGGGGGTTCCCTTTTATAAGAGATGTGAGGGTCACATTTGGAAATGATTGAAATATTATTTTATAATAAAATAATATTCAGTTTCTAATGGATCCAAAATGAATTATTTAAATGATAATATGGGGATTGGTCATAAACTTCTCAACCAATAGGTTTTAGACAGGTTTATGTCATTACATTAACCTTATCAGTAGTATTTAACTCTTAGTTAAATAGTTTGACATTTACGGCGTCTCTTTGTATTTTTTTATTATATGGTTAATAAAAATAAAATAAACTTCCAAGAGGACCTCAAGCAGTTTATTAATAAAATATATAATATTATTTATTCCCTTTTTCTGAAATGTATATTTTTATGAATATAATATCAATTAATAATTTAATATGTTTTTTAAAAACTCTTTTGTCAATTTTGACACTATTTGGTTTTTTGTTTTGGTTAAATTAATAACAGAATTATTACTTTGAAAACAATTCATTTAATAAATTCTAACATGACATATTAATCTATATAAATAATGGAATTCATTAAATTTCTCAAATTATATTTATTTGGATATTTATAATATCAATTATTTTAATCATTCATTAATAATGTAATTAATACATTATCATTGTGTCATAAATAAAGTTTATTATTTAATTTCTAAAAATTATTAATAAAATATAATTATTTAAGAAATCATTGAGATTTATAAATATTATTTATTGTCTAATTTATCTTATGTAAAACCCTATATTAATAATGGTGTAGTTTTTAATCATTGAATTTAACTATTTTAACTATTCTTTAAATAAAATAATAATAAATGTCCCAATCTAATCCAAGTGGAACTAAAGGATCATATTTTATTCATTAGGTTTTTTTGGTCGAATTAAACTTATAAAATATAATTAGGACATGTGTTAGTGTAATTATGAAATCATTTTTACCCTTAATTACCCTATTTACTTTTAACCCTGGTAAATAAAAGTAAAAATTTACTCTTCACCAAAAATTATTTTCATCTTATTGAACCACACTTTTATTACTAATATTAACCCTGCCTCTTGTATTTTTGAAATTAAACTCAAGGAAGTGGTAAAATGATGTTTTATATATATTTGAAAATACTCTTTTGAGGTGGGTAAAGACGGTAAATTGTTCGATAATTTTTTTATATTTAAACTTATTATAAAATGACTCCAATGAATTACGTTGAACAAAAATATGTATTATGTATCTATTTTGACCAAACATAAATTCAAATAGAAATACTAAATATTTAAATAAAGAGTCGTTTTTAACCAATAACGCAGTGTTTTTTCAATATTCAACAAAAATTGAAAGTTTTCATAAGAATACCAAAAATTAACTCTAAGATAATATTGATTTTGAGAATCAAAAAATGAATTCCATTTTGAACGAAAAAATTTATCAAATTTCAAAATGTGGGTATTAAAATTCATGACATACTGTTTGATTGGTCGCAGTGTGATAGAATCTCAATGTTGTGTACGATGAAAGCTATTGAATTTTTCAAAGGGAAACGTACTGTGGAAGCTTGGTGTGTTAAAATAAAAAATAATATCTATCCTATTCCAAGGATTGGTGACTGGTTCAAAAAAAATGAGGAGCTCAGTACTTCACAGATGTGGATCTTCATTCTGGATCTGATAACATGAAGGTGAAGAAGGATGATGTTTAGAAGATATCCTTCTATATAAGGTATGGGCACTATGAGTTTCTAGTGATTCCCTTAAAAAATAATAATTCCCCTACAATTCTCATGGATTTGATGAATAGAGTCATTATGCCCTACCATGAAATATTTCTTGTAGTATTTAATGATAATATTCTTATCTACCACAAGATAAAGGTGGGACATGAAAAACATCTAAGGTTTGTTTCAGAGAAATTAAGGAACAGTAAATGGTACTCCATGTTCAGTTTGTGAGACTATTGGATGTAGTAGGAGACATTCATGGGACATAAGATTAGAAGAAATTGAATTAAAATAGGAACTACAAAAAGGATACATAGGATTGGTCTAGCCCCACTAGTTTCATAGAAATATGCAATTTTTTATTAAAAGGGTACTAATGATATTTTGAGAGACATTTCTCATGATTGTCTAGTCCACTAACTTAGTTAACAATGAATGGTGTAATATATTTCTAGATAGATTAATGTATGGAAAGATTCATTATCCTAATAATGAGGCAAGTCAGTACACATTTACTTTCACTTCCATCATGTATAGAACATTTTATGATATAAAATGATACTTAAAATAAAGGATTGTGTTCTATTCTAATGATTAATGATAAAGTGATACCCTAATACTCACAACAGTTGATGATCCATTATAAGAACTACCAGATGCTTGATTCGGTGATGGGAACTTTGACTTTTTTCCATTAAAATCCAATGGAACTACCTCTATTATGAGATGTGTAATATAAAAACCAACCACAATAGTCTAATCTATATATTCACATATATGGAGCTCAAAATGCTTCAATGAACATGGTTAGATTTAATAAAGTATAATGATTTCTCTATTCACTACCTTATGGGAATGGAAAACAATGTAGTCGATTATATTAGCTGAAAAGAACCTTTTACTCTATATGTGTTGCAGATTGAGGAATAGCATAACTTCACCTATATTTAATGTATGATTATTGAAAACATCATGATAGAGAATATATCCTACGTTCCAAAAATTATTTCTGAATAATCTATCCTAGAGAAGATTAAGGAGGAACAAAGGGTTGATTTTGAGTAACAAAAGATGGTTATTATTGTAAAAACGGAAACATACATGAGTTCCATGCCATTGATGATGTTGTGATTACGTTTGGAATGAGGTTGTGTGTTTCTTTATCACATGAGATAAAAAATAAGCTATTGGATTGGTCACATAGGTGACCTTTCTTTATCCATCCAGAAATTACAAAGATGTACTATTATATTCAAAAATACTTTTTGTGGGATAACAAAAAGAAGAAGATTGAAGTGTTTAAATCATGGTGTTTTACATGTCACCAATTTAAAGAAGAATGACCGATGTTTAGGGGATGATGTATCCATTTCCTATACCCATTTGGAAATGGGACAATGTCACAAAAAACAAGTTTATTGGTCTCCAAAATACATCTAAATAAAACAATATGATATGGGTTTTTGTGGATCAACTCACGAAAAGTGCCCACTATATCCCTATTCATGAAAATATTTTTTTTAAACATGAAAAGATATATGTGATGGAAGTGGTGAGGTTGCATGAGGTTATACATTCGATTGTATCTAATCATCATCCAAGGATTACAACTAAATTCTATAAATGTATTCAAAATTATTTGAGTATTGAATTGATTTTCATCATGGGATATCTCCCCTAACCAATAAAAAATATGAAAGGAATATTTATATCCTTGAGGAAATGATGAGATCATTCTCAATGGAATTAAAATTTTGAGGGTATCATCATATCACAATGGTTGAGCTATCAAACAATATTAGATTACACTAGAGTATTCAAATGGCTCTATATGAAGCTCTGTATGGAAAGAGATGCAGAAATCCAACCAGTTGGGATGATGTTGGAGAACGAAAGATTCTCAAACATTATATTGTGCAAGAGATGAAAGAGAAGTTTCGAGCCATCCTAGAAAACATAAATGTATCAAGATTCAACAACAGAGCTTTGTATAAAACCATTAAAGGGACATGGAGGTCAATGTTAGAGACATTTTTTTACTTAAAATATCACAATTCAATAGAGTCATGTGGTTTGGAATGAGTGGGAATATTATCACATGGTACATTTTCATATTTGATTTCTTTGATCACATTATAGGACATGCCTATCAGCGTCCAATTCCACCAAGTATGGATCATGTTCATGATGTGTTCTATATATCTCTTCCAAGGAATTACATACCTAACCCCACTAATGTACTGAATCTGGAAGTGGTACAATTGGCGAACATCATCTCATATGAAGAGTTGATGAAAATGATCTGGGACTAGTGAAAAAAAATTCTATTAAAAAAATCAACTAACCTTGTCGGATTGTTGTGGAGGAATCATAATTATAAAGATGAAAAATCGGAACCAGAATAAGTGATTTAGGAAAATTATCATCAGATATTTTCATCATATTATGTGAAATGAAATTTTAAGTGTGGAATTTTAAAAGGGGGAAATAATGTAATGACCCAAAATATTACCCGTGAAATTTCTGTTTATATAATTTTGTTATATGGTATAAGATATATACATAGTATTGATACACTAACGAAATCATCATACCTAAAATTGAATAATGATATAAATAATACTTATATAAATTAAGTAACCTATACAAATAGAATAGTAACCTGACCATTGGAATAGTAATATGGCCATTAGGAATAGTAATCTATCTCATAGAATATAAACCTCACCTATGAATGTATAAAGAAAACATAGGCAACTTATAAATGAAAATATGATATATTTATATAAATTAAAAAGTAACTAAATGTTTTAAAAGTGATAAATTAATTATTTGTTATTTTTGTATTACAAAAATGATTATTTACACTGTTATATTTAATATAATGATTTAAATGAAAATTTATTTTCATAAAAGAGATTCATGAAATTATTTTTTTATTTTTTATAATTATAATATAATTTTATTAGACCATAATTATTTTTTCAATGTGTCATAATTTTTTTATTATATTAAAATAAATAATTATTGATTAAATAATGACTTAATGTAAAAATGAAATTACACATAATTAGAAGTTTATTTTCATAACATGAATTTTATTTATGAGATCTATAATAATGATAAATGGTTTGGGTTAATTTTTCTGATTTTTTTAAAAAAGTAGAATTTTTTAGTGAATAATGAAATATAGTAATTATAGTATTTAACATTTTAAGAAAATAACATGTATTTTTGAGTCATTAATAATGTAATAAATCATTCATTTTAACTCACATTAACTATTTACTTAGTCACATGAATCATCACTCTTGATATTGTTGAGCCAAAATAATAAACAAATGAATATAATAATCAAAAATCAACCCTCTTCTCTCCTATAAATACCACTCATCACAACCTCTTATCATTATAACTTTAAAGAAATGAATCTTATCTAATTAATGCTCAATTATCATCCCAAGACACTTCAAAACATATAGTAGATTCTAGTCTAAATATTATAACAACCCAATGTTTCTTATTGATGTTCTCTAGATGATGAAATTCAAAAGGTAAAATCCAATTTTGTTCCCTTTTAATTTAATTTATTTTCATTTCTTATTATATTCTCACATATCCTATCCTAAAGTGGAATGATAACTACACTATATATGATGTACATTAATTTTATTATGTTAATGTAATATCCATCCCCAAACCAATTCTCCAATTTCTTTTATTCTAAAAATGTCGATTCACCGCCTTCATAGATAATGAGTTTTCATTTTCCATTACCTCCTGCAAGGACGATCATAAAACCATTATTATGGTTAATAAATACATTATTATACATATTATATTTTCTATAATATTCTAGAACCCATATATATACATTATATTATGTAAAATGATATATGTTTTTGATGGATGTTAAATCCTCCAAAATATAATAAATTATTTTCATTAATATTTTATATAATTAGTAATCCTAATACCACATAAAAAATGATATATAAATCCATTTAATCTTCTACTAGTTCATTTAAAACATATATTTTAAATTCTAGAGAATTATTACCATTTTAAAAGGGAATCCATTCTTGTATACAAGTGAAGAGATCATGAATACCAAGAAAATGAACACTCCCAGAATGATGGAATTGAACTCTATATATCATAAAAATGGAAAAAAAATAACTTAATAATATTATAAATAATAAAATACATTTCTAAGAGGTTCCTTTATTTATTTATTAGTTAATATAATTTTTTATACGTGTCATTAAATTTATAAAAGCAGTAAGATATAAGTTAAGGGGATTCCTGAACCCCAATCCTTTTCCTTGGGTAATCCCTCTTTCCTGTCAAATTTTATTTTATATACTCATTTAAAATTTTAATATACATTTTAGTTATACATAAAATTTATTTCAAGTATATACATGATTCAAATCTAATTTTATGAAAAATTTGTTGACTTTCAAAAATAACTCTTTGTTCCAGAACACATTTTGACTCCTGTTGAGTTGTTTCATCATCACTCAAGAATAATTAATCTTATACAAAATATATTTATACTTGGTTAATATAGAAACACAAAATTTATTTAATAGTGATGAAATAATTATAAATCCCATTCATTTTTATTTTTTACTTCATTACTTTGATTTATATATGTTCTATTTGGCATGCATGATTATGTAAATGTTATGATTTGAGGGGTGAACCTGAAATTATATATCACTCCAATGAATTGTGTAATGTGATATATATCATGAGATTATATTCATGGTTTGTAATAATGATGCTATATTTTTTTTCACAGTGATGATTTTTTTATTATGCAAATATGTTATGTATGAACATGACACTATCTTTTGCCACATTTATGTGTGGTATTTGACCACTAAGACATAATGTTTTATTTTTACATATTTCCACATTCCCCGATATTATATAATGATTCCTCTCATGATTATGAAGATTATCCTATGATTTTAATATGATGATCTTAGTTACGCTCACCCATTCTATATTGATTCAAGTTCCTTACTTATCCCATAACTGGGATTTTAACTCAACCCTTTCATTGATGTATATCATTAGGTGATTACTTATATTAAGAAGAAGGTGAGATTTAGACGGGTAACTGATAAGATATTTAAATAAATTTTTATGTTATATTATTCATATGTTATATATGATCCAAAAAATCAAAATCTATTAAACCTTTGGATCCCTTTTTTTTAATTCTATTATTAGTTTTATCTTTAAAATGATTTAACTGTTATGTAAAAAACTTATAGGGTCTCTATAACCTTGATTAGATATTAGTAGTATTTATTGACTATATTACTACATATTTAAAGGATCAAGAAGCTTATGATGATTATTTTAGGAATATTTTGATGTACCTATGTATGGATAAGTTGTTTTATAAATTTTCATCCAATTAATTTTGACTAAAAAATGACACATTATGGGGTGATATAATATTAAGTGTTGGTATATTAGTGGATCCTTCAATGATTGATGTTATTGAACAATGGATAAATCCAACCATGGTAACATAGATTCATAGTTTTTTAGGTTGCAAGGATAATAACAATGAATTATGAGATATTTCTCAATTCCATAAAATCAAATAACCATTTTCATTTAAAATGGGGCGAACATCTATTTGGTAGAAGAATGTGTGAAAATTTCAAGGATCTAAAAAGAAGGTTGGTCAGATCACTTGTTCATATGCTACCCTTCAAGGGATAAGGGTTTTTGATCATTATTTATAAATCAATGAATTTAATGATATGATTAATCATGAAAAATAATATGGTGGTTTATTTTTCCGAAAACCAATTGAAAAATTATGAAAATAAATAATTGAATCATGATTTGGAGTTGGCAGTAGTAAATTTTTCACATGACATTTCAAGGAATTATATATATTATAAAATGTGTTATATATATGTATATATGTTGACATAAAAATGATAAGTATATATTTATGTTGGAAGAGTTAAATATACACCAAAGGATATGGTTGTACTTGAATAATGATTATGACTGCTGAATACACTACCATCTTGGGAAGGAGAACATTGTGGATTATTCTCTAGGTTCGAAAGACCATGCTAGTGTTCCCATGAATATGATTGAACGAGATCCATTGTTCATGTATTTCATGATGATAAATCTCTAAAAAATTAGAAATGTGTAAATATCATATATTTTTTGAATGAATATTCAACCATCCATCCTTATAATGATTAAAGAGGCATTAAAGGATGATGTTGAACAATAGAAGAGGTGAAAATATTTTCTATGTTCAACCACAATTATGATGGAATTATAAATATTAGAAACAAGTTATTTATTACTTCAATACCAAAAATCAATAAGGAAATATTTAATGATGTTCGTAGTTCACAATTATCCATTCATCCTAGATGTATGAAGATGTATAATGAAATGAATTTGTATTTATAGTGGACCAACATGAAAGAGTATACTGTAGAGTGTGTATCTTGACTCTTGGTATTTCAGAATGTTAAGGTTGATAGATATAAAAAGAAGGTTATTTTACATCCATTACCTATACTATAATTCAAAGAGTAAAATATTTCCATGGATTTATTCATTAGATACCCCAAGAAAATATAAATGGAACAATTATTTTTGTATTGTAGTTGATTTAATTTCAAAATAATTTCATTTAATTATCATCCAACAAATATTTATATCTTAATTATAATTCTAGGATTCTAATTTAGAGTTGAGGTTTAATAGAGAACCGCAATGAATTGTATTTGATTAGGACATGCAGTTTACCATGATGTTTAAGAGAAGTATCCAACAAGCATTCAATATAGAGTTGACCAATAGAATTGCATATCATTCAATATTATTGATCATTTTTAGATAAAAATTAACACCCTAAATGTTATTATATGATTTGTTCTATGGATTTATGAGATATTTTCTATTAAAACCTTTATTTTTTTAAAATTTTCATAAAAAAATTTCTTTCACTAGAGCATTCATATGGGTGATTATTAAACCCTACAAGACAGGATGAGAATAACTCTAATATACTAGGATTAAGTTAGATAAAAAAATCTATTAGGAATTACGATAAATTTGGAAATTGTAGATAAGGTTAGATATATATACCAGCACATCAGGTCATCTAAGAGTTGATGGAAAAGTTTTTTTGAAAATCATTAATAAAATTCAAGGTTCCATGTTCATGAAATAGTATTCCTATGAATATATATTTGATGGAAGGTTATGATATTTAAAAAAAAGGTAATTTTGAGACCTATATATACTTTTATATTCCAAATTCTTTATTGTATCTATATGGTTTCATATTAATTGGTTCTCCATGAAAATATCATCGATATTAATTATGTGCTCCATGTATCTATCTTGAGGAAGTACATGCCTTCTATGTCACATGTACTAGAATCAGATGTAACACCATTATAAAATTATCTATCGTATAAGAAATATCTATTAGATAATATTATTTAATTTTTAAAGATCTAATAAATAAGACAAATCACATAGTCAATGTTGAAAGCATATATTTGAGGAAGCTACATAGGAACCTGAAGAAGAGATTAGGGAAAAGTATCCTGAGTTATCTGTATCAGAGTGGTAGAATTTTAAGGGATACATTATTATAATGGATATAATTTAAAAACCCGATATTGTATGTTATAATAATAATTTTTTAAATTTAATTCAATTTTATATTTTGATTTATATTAAACATCATGTTTAAATGACCAACAAATATACTATTTTTTTTAATTGTTTTATTACCTAGTGATTGGATTGGTGTGTATGAATGAGAATAAAAGAATTATGAAAAAAATATTGTTTAATTATGTATAAATTTAATTCAGAAGTTATCAATTGGATTTAAATGAAAATGAAAGCATTTATAGGTAAATAGACGTGTTTTTGGAACAATAATTTTCTTGCACACAATGTGTTATAATATTAATAAATTATATTAATATCTATTTGTGAATGACTTTAATGAAATGAAAAGATTATATATTCAATAATTTTTTAACATTAAACTAATATTTCTCTTACTAGGAATTTAATAAAAATAAATATAGTATTAAGATTATAATTTCATTTTCTAAAAAGAAATTTAATTTCATTTTGTTCATTTATTTTAAAATGAATTACTGAAACTTATAAATATTGGATCTTGTAAAAAAAATTCATATTTTAAATTAACATAATAATAATTATTTAATATGTTTAAATTAATTTTTTTATCATAATAAATTGTAACATCGGTAAGTATTTTCTTCCTCGGTAATGGTAAATCATGTAATTAAGGATTAAAATAATGAGATAAGGTTTTAAAAAGATATCTGACTCCTTATTTATTTCTATTTTGTGTTATTATTTTTACTTGAATCTTTTGATATTATATGATAATGAAGCATATATTATATTTGTATTTGATATTGACTTTTATATTATTTTATGTAATGAATAAATGAAAAATGTCACTATCTTTGTTTTTATATCTCTAATTTTTTTACATCCACATCAATAGTTGGTTATATTTGGTTATAAATATTTTATTAGAAATAATACTGAAACTTTTATCATGTTAATTTATATTTATTTTTTAAGGGAATAATGACCGTAAATTCTTATAAAACATCGACACAATTTATGTTCAAGTAATTGAAAAAACATATAAATAATGTTAATAATATTAACGGTAATACAATTTATTTGAATCCTTGTGGTACAAAAATTATTTATATAGATTTATCATATTATTCAAGTGTTAAAATTTAATATTTTTAAATACAATTTATTTTTTATTTTATTAAAAACAAAACTGTGTGAATTATCGAAAAAATTATTTTAATTTTATCCTATGTTAAATAATATTTTATTAAAATATTTAAATTAAAAAAAAAAATTATGATAAATTTATTTTATATGAGCTATAATATCATAAATTTTATTATATAGGTAACTTTTATAATTTTGGTAACATTCTTGACCCCAAAATAGTGAAAAACATTTATTGGATTGAAATAAACCATTGTGTGGATATAAGGTTAAAACTAAGATGCGCAGGTTTAAAAATCACCTCCACTTGAGTAAATATTATTTAATGAGATTATTTGGACTCATAATCATCTTAAAATTTATATATATCAATTTTATACAACGTTATCAAGAAAATTAATTTATATTAATTTAATACTTTATATAATTCCATGGGTTCCCCTCTCCTCACTTATTAATTGGAATACCCTCTTAGACATTATTAACAAAGTTAAATCTATAAATATCATCCAATTAATACAATCATAGAATCATATATTCCATAAAAACAAACTATATCTTATTTTGTTTCAAAAATACTATCCATTCAATGATTAAGATGAAAGATAAAGTCGTTTCTCAATGAAGAGGTATAACCCCTTACCAAGTACATTCAAATTCATTTACCCTTATATTTAATTACCTTACATAATAAACATTCCAATATAATAAATTAAATATATACCATATACATAGATTTTATTATTTTAATTTCATAACCATATTCTTCTTCTAGTTGCATGAAATTGGAAATTAATGTGTAGTTAATGTGTATGGGTGTACTACCACCTCCATGATGAAATCCATCACGTTATCATGTAAATAGTTATAGTGATGGATTTAAAAAAATATTATATATAAATTTTTTATAATTAAATTTTTATTATGGTGCATTATTATTTTCATTTCTTTTATTCCATCATTCAAAATATGGAAACATCACTCGTACATAGGTATGAACTACCATCTCTTTGTTGTGGTGTAATTCATATTCCATAAATACAATGAATGAATTGTTAAAATGTTTATATAATGATTAAATATGATAATCATGATAATTTTAACATTTTATATATGATGGAAACTTGATCAATACACAGGGACTGGGGATGCTGAATTGAAACATGCATAAAAAATGAAGCAATTATCAACTTGAAAAGTTATTTTGAAAATGAATTTCTCATAAATATGTAAAAAAAAATTTTAGTAAATTATTTATTGTATGATATATATATGCATTTTTTTAATATATGTATAATAAATGTATATTTTTTATACTAGTTGTTCAAATGTGTATGAATAACTACGAATCTTGATGTAAGAGTTTATGTTATAATCTAGTTTCTTTTTGTGATTTTCTATGATAAACTTATATCACTTGAAATTTTATGGATCATAAACTTTATAACACATATATTTCATTTTCCACTAGTAAATCATTATTTTTTTCCAATAGTATCATTTTCCTCTCTTAGGTACATAAAATGGTTACGAAAATGTTTTTTAAGAAATGTCGATATTATTTTCTCATTGGTAAAAAAATTATACATGTATATACAATTTAAAATTATTCTTTAAATGAAATTACATATTCTTTATTAGTTTTAAAATAATGATTTTATCTACCCTTTAATTTAATTAAAATTTATTAAAATGGAATATATCTAAAAATTTTCCATTTATGATGTTTCTACATAAAAAATTAGTGAAATGAATGTTTTATTTTAAAATGTACAACATGAATTTGGTTTCCTATCATCATGATAATAATTTTCATTGAATATTTCACTTCACTATACCTTGTTTATTTCAAATAAAATTATTTTTTAAATATTCAAGGAATTTGTAGTTAATGTTTTATCAATGGAAAAGAATATTTTATTATGATTTCAAAAAACGTTCATACGTTATTTTAAAGGTATTTTTATCCATTTTAATTATCCATTAGGGATTATTATGATACATTAGGTTTTTTATATTATGATATTATCCAATTTATTTCAACATTTGGCATATTTTTATCATTATTCTATAAAACATATATCTCTCCCATGAGATAATTAAATTATTCTGAGATTTTTATGAAACACATTTCCCTGACATGTATTATACTATGATAGATTGATAAAAGGTTTATTAAATTTGTTTCATTAACATGGTTTATGATATAATGATATATTGAATATGTTATGATATTGTATAACACATGTTCTTGGTTTTAATTATGTGATGGGTGATATGGAACTATATACATGTCCAATACATTGAGTAATGATAATAGAGTTGGTAATATCATATGAGATGAAAGAGTTAATAAAATTATAATAGATTATTGATTTAATGAACTCTTCAAGAGATGATAGAGTTAACTAGAATTATGTTACTTCTAAGAGAGTAGTGGAAATAACCAAATAAAAATTTCCATTATGTTAAATTATTCACTTTGAAAACCATTGGAAATAACCTTGACTAATGAGGTGATATTATATACTTATGTGTTTTCAAAAAAAAAATTTATTATTCTTATGATGTGATTCATTGGATCATGATTTATTAGGGATGATTAAGAAACCTTACACCTTATGTATTTTCATTGGTAAAATCATATTCCATTATTCATGATTATGTATCTCTGACTAATTAGGATGTTTATTAGAAATTATAATCATGTCCTTATACCATGATATTATTATGATGACTTATGGTTATTGATTGATATATGCTAGGTTTACACTTACTGAGCATCTGAGGTCACCTCATCTAATATTTTCTTTTCATAGGTTATGAATAGAGTTTTAATGTATGTTATTTATATGGAGTGTAAATTTTTATAAGATATTTATTGGTGATATTGAAAATAATTAATAAAATAACATGGTTACATATCTAGTCTCCAAACATAAAAAATAGGGTACTATGGAATTTATTATTTTTAAATTTAAGTTATATTTTTCTAAAATGATGTAATATTAATGTATTAAATATTTTGGTTTCGCATTTAGGGCATGGAAATGTACTCTTTCAGGTTACAAGTCCTTGGTATCCTGTGGAAATTTATCTAGAATGTATTATAATGATGAAAGGGTGTAAAATTATCATAGTTTGAAATGTGTAGATAAAACCAACTTCCTAGAGCATGGAACATTCTAGATGGTTCCATTTGTCGAGTAGCTCCTGTTTTAGCAGAGACCCACCAACTATCCAATGGTGAAGGTGGTAGAGAGAAAATATAGCAATAGTCTATTGGATAGCCAGTGGATGTAAACTTCCTAGACAATAAAATTTCCAAAATATAGGATGCCTAAAGGTAGGACCAAAACTATACTGTGGAGGATAACACGTATTTGATGGTCTTAAGGTATCTTATATGAGGCTACATCTATTATTGATATTTTCTCCCTAACATTGTTATTCTTGTGTTTCATCCCTCCACCCCGAAACAATTATTAACCCTTATTTGTCCTCTTATATCCTATTAAAGAAGTCTCTAGACACATTGGATCCTTATCTATCTACCCAATGATGATCTTTGATAAAATCAATTCTAAAGTGGTAGATTTATGAAAATCCTATCAAATAAATATTTCAATTTATCAATTTATCAATGTCTCTCAATATTTTTCTCAAATATGATATCATGAACTATAAAAATCTATATAATAGATTTTCAGTTTAATTGAAATAAGATTCCAAAAAAAATTATTATATCGTCAAAATTCATTAATTTTTTCTCACTCCACAAAAGTGGTGTATGAGTTCTTTTGTTATCATTGATGCTGAAGATAGTTCTCACAAACCACAATTGATTGGGATGTGTTTATTGATAATCACATAGATAAAGGGATTAGTAATATTGAACTCTCAATTTATGGGGAGGTGATGTTTGGGATCACGTCAATCTATTTAGAAATTCCTTTTCTAATATTTTTTCTCTCTCTTTACTTTATCAAATTGTATCATTCTTATAACAACCCTGTTTTTTTATTACACACATAAACATGACTTATTACATAAATTAATCCCATGATAAAACAATGATTATCAAGAGGTCTAGTTTATATGAGGCTTAGGAACATTACATAACCACTGAAAACCAGAAACACAACATCCTTATTGAAACATCCTCTATACGACCCCTACTTTCCCTCACACTTAAAATTGCACGGGATAACCTGAGGACATGCATAAGAAAAGGTTGAGCTATAAAGCCAAGTAAGGGAGTAAAAAATGCATAACATGAAGAATATAATAAAATTTATTCAATAGGAGTACCAATGGATCCTAAAAGAAACATGAACATAAAGGCTTGATGCAACATGATTATCATCACGTGGAAATGTTGCAATAACACTTTACATGGAATTAGCATGAGCCAAGGATCATTGCACATGGAGAATGTGTAAACCCTAAATGAACATAAATTATCATGAGTAAAACCTCATTCCCTTGGCTTATCATGATACTAACCATTTCCCAATGAAATAGATCTCTATCAGGGTGCACCCTTCTTAAACTATTCATTTCATGTAAAAGTGTGCCACATGGATCATACAGCATGGAATCATTAAAAGTCCTAATTTATTTAAATATAAAGGAATTTTCAATTCATAAATGAAAATATATAATCAATAAGTGATCATGGATAATTTTTAATACCCTTGATAGGGAAATATACATGGTATTCATGACACAATGACTTTAGATTAGAAATTCGTGGTGCAATTTTGGGATCTTAACGACATGACATAAGAATTAATAAAAATGGTTGATTATAGATAAAGGGGTAGATAATAATATTTAAAGGTAATGGACTGTAAGGGGGTCATATAGATACATGTCCCAACATAATTAATGGAATTTTAGAATCAAAATACAAAAGAATCACTTTAACATAAATAAGGAGATAGAAATTCCTTACAGAATTTCGGCATGGTAACAAGTGTACAAGGGAGGAATCAATGAGAGATAAATGGGTTTCTCATCAGTAAAACATAAATAGTTAGCTATGGGGGAGGTTAGAAAATATAACCCAACATTTATATTTGAAAATAAAAGGGTATAACATTATTAAGAAACATGATTAAAATGAGAAAGGAAGGAATTCCTTACTTGGCAGTGTGATCCCAAAGGGTTTGGAGGGGATTCAAAGAGGATTATTTATAGTATGGGGTGCCTTAGGAGGATTATAAGGAGATAAGGGAGGATTCTGGTCTATATCTGAAGGCATTGAGTAAAAAGGATGTGTGATATTGGGTTTGTTTATATAGGAAAATGTGGGGAATTTATTATTATTTGGTTTTTAGCCAGCACACATTAAACAAAAAAAACCACAAACCAAACCATGGTTTTTGCTAAAGGGGAGTGGGAAAATTTATTTTATAAGGATAATGGAATAACATTTTAAAATATCTCGCTTCCATATGTGGTGGTGAGTCACAATCTAAAAGAAATTAGTTTAAAATGACAAAGTGTTTTATAAGTCTTGGAGGCTCCACTAAGGTTTTCTAAAATAAATCAAACCAACCTAAAATATCATAAATTTAATAGTCACTTATTTTGGATGAGCATACAATTATGATTATTTTTATTAAATTATTATTGGGTCATTAAGATGTCCTAAAATATATTATATAATTAAATGGTATTTAAATTTTACCCAAAAAAATTGAGTGGAGCAGAAAATTATGAAAAATTAACCATCAGATAATTTCAACATCCTAATTACAAAATTAATATTCATTTTATCTAAATAATTTTCTAAATTTTTGATTTTTTACATTCAAAATAAAATCTCACATTTATAAAAAATTTATGGATTTTGATAAAAATGGGTTTCAAAATATAATAAAAATTTCAATCTTATTCATCAAAATTATTCGATCGTTTACATTTAATAAAAATAAATTATGTGAAAAATAATATTTATTTCAGAAAAGAATTAATTAATCAAAATATATTTCTTAATTTAATATTAATTAAAAATACAATTTTTGATCTAAAAATAATTTACAAAGTAATAATATTATAATGAATGTGTATTCATTATTATATAAAAAATAATGTAAATAATAATAGTGCTACGGTCCAGTTACATAACCCCTTATAACACCATCATATTACTGAAGCGTTAGGTGTGAAATGGAGACAGATTCATGGGCTGGCTTGGATAACATCGCTCGAGTGGTAATCACTATCAACTTCCACTTCTCCAGTAGGCAGTACCGTTCATGCTTTCTGTGTTGTATCTTGGCTTGGGCTTGGTCATGAGAAATTCCTAATGATGACACCTCCATTCTGAGATCTGAAAAATCAGATTCATATGGAGAAATTCTACAGGATGAGTTCATCTCTTCCTTTTTCTGAGTATATTGGGTTTGTTAAAGCCTTGTATTTATACTTGTCCTGTGATCACAGTTTAGTGGCTATAATAGTAACGGTCACAATTCTTAATGTTATTTTAAAATCAAAAAACATAAAACCAAGGAAGTGCATATATTATATAACCATCATATATTACTATAAATTTAATTAGATTAAGAATATTTTCATTAATAAATTTTTGGGTTGTTACAATCTTCCCCCTTATGAAATTTCACCACCAAAATGTGCATTTCCCACACTAAAATAGATGTGGGTAAATCTACTTCATCACATCCTCTGATTTCCATGATTCTTCTTCAAACTGTTGGTTTCACCAAAACACATTGATGAGGGCCATTGTTTTATTTCGTAGAAATTTTACTCTATGATATAAGATCTTTACTCTCTTCTCTTCGTAGGAGAGATCATTCTTCAATGGTACCACCTCTGGATTGAGTACATGTGATAGGTCAGGTATGTACTTCCTCATGTAAGATACATGGAATACATCATGTACTTGAGATAGGTTTGGTGGGAGTTCTAGTCGGGTGGCCACTGCTCCAATGTGATCAAGGGTCTCAAAAGGGCTGATATTAATTGGTCTAATATTTCCCTTCATCTGAAATCTTATAACTCTCTCCCACATTGATATGCAGAAAAATTCTATGTCTCTAGAATAAATCTCTTGGTCACATCAATGATTATCATTATAGCTCTTTTGTTGATTCCGACCATATTTAATGTGATGATGGATAGTATTAACCTTGTCCACAATTTCTTTGACTATTTACAGACCTAGGAGCTTTCAATCCCAATATTCATCTCGACATGTAGGTGTCCGACAACTTTTCCCTTAAAGGGATTCATAAGGAGCCACTTGGATTCATGAGTGGAAACTATTATTATAGGATAACTAAACTCAAAAATTATTTTGATACCATCCTCCTTTGAAGTCCACTGAGCACGGTCTCAACATTTCCTCAATTGTTTGGATAGTCTGCTCAGATTGGCCATTAGTTTGAGGATGATAAGCCATAATGATGTTCAGAACAGTATCTAGAGAATGTTGAAAACTCTTCCCAAACATAGAGGTGAATCATTGATATAAATCAGATGAAATTGATTGTGGTACTCCATGCATCCTTACCACGTCTCTGATGTATATCCATGCCAGTTGATCTAGCGAGAAATCCTCCCAAATTGAAATGAATTGTTTATTCTTTCTAAAATGATACATAAAAACCTAGATAGAATGTTTACTTTGGATTTCTCGGATGTTTGGTGAAAATGTACATGGTGATGTTCTCCCTTTTCCGTGTTGGTATGGGTAATGGTTGCATTATCCCCTTAGTATTCTACCTCTCATTCTTTACATTCTGACATACCAGGAACATTGATGTATACTTAGCGATATCCTTCTTCATGTTATCCCACCAATAATTCTCTCGGAGTTCTCGATACAAATATGTGTTTCATTAGTGAATGTAGAAATTCAAAGTATGTGCATCATCTATAAGTTCCTTCTTTACCATTGTATTTTATGGAAAACATAGTCCTGACCCAAATCTTACAATTCCTTCTTCATTGACATTGAACTCCAAGTATTTCCCTTTTATGATAGTTTCCACCTTCCTCAGAATTCCCACATCAGCTTTTTGAGCATCCTTTAACCATTCCAAAATACACAATTGAACAATAATTTATAAAAGGATTGATGGTGTTCCCTTATTTATGAATCCCATTTCTATCATCATCAAATCTACAAATATTGGATTCTTTTCGATTCTAATTAATGATAGAATTTCTAGGTCCTTCCTATATTGGTAATATTCCACCTTGGTCACTTTCCTAGGGTGGTAATGGATTGACCATTCATAGAATTTGATCGCATCTTATAGTCTTCGTTGGATCATGTTAAACTCTTTCTATGTGAATATATAAGTGATGATTTTGTGGTCCGTATATATTTCACACTTCCACCCCAAGTTGTAATTATGCTTAATTTTTAATGCGATGAGCACTGCAGCTAACTCCAGATCAAGGGTTGGATATTTGTTTTCATGATATTTTAATTTCCTTGAATAATAGGCAATGACTTTGTCATTTCTCATTAACAACTGCCCATGCCATTCTTCGAAGCATCCCTGAATACCACAAGAAGCTCTCCACTTGTGTTAAATGTGAGCATGAGCACAATGATAAGACTCCTTTTCATCCCCTTGAATCTATCTTCACATTCATCATTCTAAGAAAACATTACTCCCTTCCACGATAGCTCGGAAAGGGGGTTTGACAGTCATGAGAAATTTCATATAAATCGGAAATAATATCCACCTAACCCTAGGAAGTTACTGATATCCATTTCTGATGTTGGCCTTGACCATCCCTCAATTGCAGCTGTCTTAGAGGGATCCACAAATATCCCATTTCTTGTGATGATATGACCCATGAATGAGAGTTCATTCAACCAGAACTCATACTTTCTGTAATTTTCATAGAGCTTCTCCTTTCACAAGGTCTCTAGTACTGTTCTTAGATACTATTCATTCTCCTCGTTGTTTTTTGGATTATATTAGAATATTATCTATAATGTCTACCACAAATGATTCAGAGTAATCTCTAAAGTCTCTATTAATCAAGTTCCTAATTATTGTTGTAGAATTAGTGAGTCCAAAAGGCATTAATATGAATTCATAGTGCCCATCCCTTGTATGAAAAGTAGTCATGGGGATATCCTCCTTCTTCACCATTACATGGTAATATTTAGACAGAAAATCCACCAAGGGAAATTATTGTGCTCCACGTAGCTAGTCGAACAAGTCTACAGTTCGTGGAAGAGGATACTTGTTCTTTATCATGTTTTTTTTGAACTCTCAATAATCAATGAAAAGGAACATTGACCCATCCTTCTTCTTGACGAAGAGGACTAGTGCACCCCGTGGTGAAGCACTTGTGCATATAAAACTATTATCCCGATTCTCCTGTAGTAGTTTTTTGACTCCTCAGGATCCAAATCATCCATTCTATACAGATTCCTAGATATTGGAAATTCCCCTAGTATAGGGTCAATTAAGAATTATACATCTATACTAGGATGAAGACCAGGAAATCCCACGAGAAACACTTTAGCAAATTCCCTAATAATAGGCATTCCTTAGAAGATGGTTTCTTCGTTAGAATCAATCATATGAGCTAGATAAGAGTGATCATAGGTATGTAATATCCATACTTGAGATGATGGTGGTAAATAATATTCATCATCCTCCTTGGACTTGTACAGAATTGGGGGGCGATTTTCATTATGGATATTGATTTCCCTCTCATGGAAATTTATGTTGGCTATATATAAGGAAAGCCAATCCATTCTAGGAACTGCATAAAATACCACTAGAGTGTGTATGATGAGGTTTTATAGATAGTTCAGTCCAAATTTTATGATAGGGGCGGATTTATATTCAAAGAATGCAATGATTTCCACATTTTCTGTACTCCCTGACATCATTACATCCATGATTTATGGTCGTGTTGCGATTTTTATACTAAAATTTGGGATATAAAAGAATGAATAGAACCAAAATAAAAATTTATTTTCACTACTCATGAATGAATAACTAGAGTAACTTTCACCACTTTTTTGTTGGGGTTCACTTCGGTGATAGTGATGGAAAAATATCACCCTTGAGCCTTGTAGGTTGTTGGTTGCCTCCGAAAAACCTTTGCTTATGGAACTAGTTTTCCAAGTGCACTAGTTCGTTGCAATTGAAATAATGAAGAAAGTATCGAGGGATGAATGGAGTGTTCCTCTCCTATGTCGTAATTATGGGTATTTCTTATCAACAGTTAATGGATAGGTGCCCTTCTCTTCCACACCTAAAGCATTTCCTCTCCCCCTTCAGGAAATTTCTCAGGTTCTTCTTTCCACACCGTTGGAAAGTGGCGTGCTAGGATTTCTTTGGATCGTTGGATTTATCCATCAGAATGACAGAATTGAAGTCCACCTTATGCCTTTTATCCCCATGATACCCATCAGATTCTACGATATCCATTTTGACCTTGAGGGAACATCAGATAATTTTCTCATAGCTATTGATGTCAAGAATCGCCAGGGCTTTACGTTGCGTAGGTTTTATCCCACCAAAGAAGAATTCAACCATGCATTCAGGGGTGACGAAAAATCCAAAGGCGTATCTTGCAAGCCTTGTAATTTTTTTCTCATACGCTCTGATGGATTCATCATCTTTTTTTCTTGAGGTCAAGGAATTACTTTTCCATATAAATCCAGATGGTTTGAGGAACATATTTATCAAAAAACCTTTTCCGGAAATCCTTCCATTCCAATGACTTGATCTCCTCCTTAGTTTTCATATTTTTTTATCAATTTCCACAATTGATCGTCTTCACCCTCCATACAATAAGCATCTAGGAGAACCTTCAATATTTCAGAAAATTGATGGATGGAGAATATATTTTCAATGGAATTGATCCATTTTTCCGAAATTAAGGGACCATATGATCTATTAAAATTAGGCGGCGTTTGTCTCCTGAAGCCCTCGATTTCAACTTGTTATTTCTTAGCAGAGTTTAAAATTCCTCTTGACCAATGTTTCTATTAAATTATTGAGTTAACTGAGAGTGTATCATGACAAAGTTCATGATTCCTACTTCTATTTAACTGGGATCCTCATTAGAATAGTCATCACATTGATCCTCACATCAACTTTTAGCCTGATTCCTCATATTACAGGCCATTGGCTGGAAGAAAAGGAAAGTTAGGGATAACACATAAAGGGTAATCCAAAGAGAAAAATAGATGACTTATAACTTACTTTTATTTCCTTAACATAAGAATTTATAGGCTTCAATCTTGGTTATCAATGATCTACTTCCCAACATATATTATTAGGGGAATCTTTTTATTACCTTAATAATGGTTTATACTATGCTTATGAATTTATGAAATCATATCCCCCAGGATTTTCGTAACCAAGAGTGAAAAAAGGCTCATTGGCGTGCACCAGTTCCTGTACGAGTCTAGCTCAAAGCGGTGTTTTCATGATTTACCCCTAGGATACATCTATTATAGAGCATCCTCTACCTTCTCATATATAGATAGGGATGCCTTCATGATAAACCACTTTTCAATACTCACCAAATTTTTTTGATGTTATTGTTTTTCTAAGTCTTATCCCTAAGGCTTTTACTAGGGTTTTCTATTACTAATATAAAAAATATCTAAACCTATCCGCTGATACAAACTAAAACAACCATGATTTTTTTATTACATACATAAACATGACTTATTACATAAAATATCCAGTGGTCATGTGAATTTGATTGTTAGGAACATTACATAATGAGTAAAAACATCACACACAACCTTTTTATTGAAAACATCCTTTACATGACCACAACATTCCCTTATACATAGCATTGCATGGGAAAACATAAGGAAATTATTAAGAAAAGGGTGAGCTATAAAGCACAGTAAGGGAGAATACAATCCATAACATGAAAAATACAACACATTTTAGGAAATAGGCTTATCAATGGACCATAAATGAAACATGAACATAAAGGAAGGATATAGAATTATTATCATAACATTGAAATGAGGAAACAACACTTAACATAGTATTAGTATGAGCCAAGGACCATTGAACATGGAACTTGAGTAAGACCTCATTGCACTTGAATTATTATGAGTAAACCATAATTTCAATTGACGTATCATGATACTAATCTTTACCCAATGCATTGTAGTGCTATCAGGGCACACCCTTCTTAAACATTTCATTTCATGCATAAGTGTGCCACATGGATCATAAAACATGAAATAATTAAATATCATCATTTATTATATGATAATGGAATGTGGAATTCATACATGATACTATATAATGAATAAATAAACCTGCATAAATGGGAATACCCTTTATAGATAAATGGTCATGGTATTCATGACACAATGACTTTGGCTTGGAAAATCGTGGTGCAAATATGGAAGCATATTGACGTGACATAAGAATTTAAAAAAAATGGTTGATGAGAGAGAATGCGGTGTCTCATCATATTTACATGAAATTGATAGTAAGGGGGTCATATATATACATCTCTAAACATATTTAATAAAATGTTGTATTCATAATACAAAATAATTTCATGAATGTAAGTGAGGAGAGAGAAATTCCATATGGAATTTTGTCATGGTAATGAGTGTACACGAGAGGCCTTAATGATTGTTAAAGGGGTATATAATCATTAAAACATAAAAAGGGAATTATGTGGGAGGTGAAAAACTATACCCCAAAATTTAAAATTTAAAATAAAAGGTCATAACAATTTTATGAAACTCGGATAAAACCATAAAGGGAGGAATCCCTAACATGGAAGTGTGATCCCAAAGTATTCGGAGGGGAATAAGAGAGGCTTATTGGGATATTGGGGTGCCTTGGAATGATTATAGAGATAGGAGGGAATAGTTTGGTCAAGCTATAAAGGTATTGAGTGAAGAGTATGTGGGTGATTGGGTCGTTATATATAGGAAAATTGAGGTAATTCTTTATTATTTAGGTTTTGGCCACCACACGTTAAACTAAAAAAACCACAGACCAAACCATGGTTTTAGTTCATGGTTTTTTCAAAATGGGAGTGAAGAACATAATTTTATAACTCCAATGGCCGAACATCATAATGTAGTAGGCATTCTTATGTCATGGCGAGTCACACTCTCAGGTAAATCATTTTAAAACGACTAAGTATTTTATAAGTCTTGGAGGGTCCACATAGGCTTTGTAAAAAGAATTAAAAAAACCTAAAATTACATTATTTTAATGGTAAAAATATACTAGCCTAAAATATCATTTAAAGTATTTTATTACATCAGTATTGGTTCATTATGATGTCATAAAACAAATTATATAATTAAATGGTATTTAACATTTACCCCAAAAATTTGATTGTTTCAGAAAATTATACCAAATTCACAGTTGAATAATTTTGACTTCTTGATTCTAAAAATAATATTCATTTTATCTAAATAAATTTCTAAATAAATTTCTAAATAGATGAATTTTTTTTATTTTAATACCAAAAACGACATTTATCAAAAATTAATTGGTTTTGATAAAAAAAGATTCCAAAACGTAATTAAACATTAAATTATATTCATAAAAAATACATGATTATTTATATTTAATAAAAACTAATTTAGAGAAATATATTAGTTAATTCAAAAATCAATTAATTAATCATCATTGATTTCTTAATTGAATATTAACTAAAATTACTATTTTTGCTTTAAAAATTACTAACAAAGTAACAATAATAAAATAAATGTATATTTCTTATTATATACAAAATTAATGCACATAATCATAGTGAAATGTTATTACTACATAACCACTTAAAACATCCACATTAGACTGATGGTAAGGTGTAAAATGGTGACATATTATTGGGGTGGCTCAGATAACATCACTCAGGTGGTAATCTCTTTCAACTTACACTTCTTCTGTAGGCAGTTTCGTTCAAGATTAACATGTTGAAGCTAGGCTTGGGATTGGACCAGAGTGAAGCACAATGACACCACCTCATTTTAGAGATCCGATAAATCAGCTTCATATGGAGCAATTCAACTGGATGAGGCTGTCACATCCTTTTTCTGAGTAACTTGGATTTGTTAAAGCCCTATATTTATATTAATCTTCTGATCGTTATTTAACAAATATATTTGCAACAGTCAGAATTCTTAATGGTATTTTAAAATCCAAAAAACATAAAACCAATGATGTTCATATATTATATAACCATCTTACAAAATTATACATTTAATTTGATCAAGAGTAATTTAAATTAATAAAATTTTGGGTCATTATAATTATATATGAATTTATATAATTACGTAAATTTGATTTGTCCATTTTTTTTATTATCTTTGATATTTAATTTTTAACTCATCATATTTATCAACTATAAATTAAAAAGTATAACTCTTTTTTATTTAATCATATCAAAATAATTTAATTTGTAAATTATCCTTTACCTTCAAATTTAAATTTTAAATTGAAAATAATCACCTCTTATAATACTTTTCTAACCAAATATTTGTCCTAAATCAGTGATTGGTGTTTTTATGAAATATTATTTTATTTTAATATTTTATTAACTAGTAATTATTTTTTCAAACATTAAATAATTTCAAATGTTAATCTATTTATTATATAATCAATTTTATTTTTTCATGCTTTTATTTTTTATGACACCGATTATTCCTTTGGGAAGAATTAGATATGAATCTTACGTAAGAGAATTAGTTACCCTATTTACAAAATGGTATTGAATTAATATTTTCCAACTAATTAAATAAAATATTAATGGACTACAAAGGATATTAGACACATTGAGATTAATGCAATAGCTATGAAGGCCTTATAATATTGATATGATCAAAATAAATTAAAACATGTTTATACATATAAAACAATTTATAAAATATGAAAATTATTTGTAGTTATCGATTAAGGAACTGATAAGGTGTAAAATATAATAGTAGATATGTATGGTTAATATTTTTAATTTGTATCCCTACATTCCAATGAATATATTACAAGAATATTGATGTACTATACTGACATTTACAATGTTATAAAGTCTCTCAGTGATGATGTTTCTATAGAATCCTTTGTAAGAATAATATTATGGGTAATTCAAATAAATTGATAACCGAAATTCATATTCATTTGATATTTAACGAATGTGAAGAAAATAGCAGTTGAGGAGCTCAAAATATACTTAATGAAATGTGAAATTATTATGTTCAAAAATGTTGAAGTTGAGGCCAACAGAGTCAAATATGTAAAGAAAACCATTGCCTCCACAACTATCAAAGATTATCCATCAGGAAGTGAAGAAAAAATATTTTATCAACACTCTATGAACATGAATGAATTGGACAAAAATAAGAAATGTTACAACCAATCCAAAAAGAAAAATCAAAATATGGAAATATATGTGAAATTTTATGAATGTAAAAAAAGAAGGGTCACATCAAGATAGAATTCCATGTATATAAGATGAATATCAATGATAAGAAACTAGGTATAATGATTTAAAATAATCAACATTGTTTGAATATTATGACTCTGTGGATTTATCTGCATTATCATCTTCAATTTACTCACGTATGAAGTGTGTCATGGAAAATATTAATAATGACATCAAGGTTAGTATCTCACTTCTTATTTCATCCTCCTCCAAATATTCTCCAAATTATTCTCACCCCTACTATTATTCTTTACCATCCCTTTAACTTGTTTAAGATGACCTATAATATTATCATAATAGAATAAAAAAAACATTTGTCATCAAATTTCATTATTATAAAATGATCTTGAAATGAAACAAAAGAATGTAATTGATTAAAATAATTGACTTCAAAATGATAACAATCAAGTCCTAAAATATTAAAAATAATTATCCATCAAAATAATTAGTCAATTGTTTTTTAATGTCAAATATGCTTTTAAATATATAAAATTTTATCTTTCTAAATTCAATTATAGTAAAATTAATTAAAATATATAATTTCTCTCTCAAATACATAGAAAAAAATTGGTTGGTCATGGTTTCTTAAATATCCAAAGGCACCTACTGAAATCCTTTTATATTTTTATATTCTCTAACAAGATTAATCTTATAATGATTTAAAAATTGATGATAATTTAATTTATGAATATAATATCTTGAATTCCTAATGTTGAAAACAAAAAATAAATTCTTATTTTATCCAATGATTCCAAAATAAAACATCATTCCAAGAAAACCTAGATAAAAAATCATTATTAGATAACACAGGAGGACCCATGTTTCTATGAGATCCAAAAAAATTAGTCATTTTTTACCAAAAGTAAAATATGATTGAAAAAATGAATCATTTTGTTATCTTTATCAGGGTTTCTCATGACACTTGTTTGGTGACCTCTCTAAATTATGTCAAATAAATAAATTAAATGGATGTCACACAACCTTTCATGATAAATTAAAGGGTAAGATAATCCGGGAAGGTTTCATTAGTTTTTATAACTATAAAGCTATTAAAAATTATTATTTTTTAATTTTATTGAAGCATAAATTTAAAAAAAAATAGTAAATAATGTGATAATGGTTTTAAAACTTTTTTTGAATTTTTTTAATGTTTTAAAATCAAAGAGAAAACGTTATATTATTACATAATGATTTAAAATCATTAAAAAATAAATTTAAAGTCACTCCCTATCCAAATTATTACCTGATTGAGTGAAAATGATAATGAGTCCTAGATTTGGCATAGTCTCCTTGGTAATTTTTTCATACAATCACTTGTCAAGCTCAATAATTATCAACTAGTAAGATATTTTTAAAATCTATATTTAAAAAAACCCGATTTTTGAAGAATTCCAATATGGTAAGAAAAAATTTCATTTTCAAAATATAAAATGTAATTCATCTTATAAAGATCATGAATGAATTCATCTTGATTTATTTATACCCTCTCAAATATAATGTCTAAGAGGTAAATCCAATAAATTAATTATTTTTTATGACTTTATAATATTTAAATGTATATATTTCTTATATCACAAAACTAAACCATTGAAATACTTTATTAGGTTTTCTAAAATGGTTGGAAAAAAATGTCTAAATTTTTTTTTAAATAACTTTTTAAAATAGTTTAATATATAAAAATGATTTTTGTATAAAAATTACAAGGTTTTGGAAATCCCATTTTTCTAATTATTTATCAAATTAAATAAATTTTATTATGGTTTAAAATAAGCCCCTAACTATTTGATGTAATTTTTATCAAACTATATTTTATCAAGGGGTTTTAAAATGGTAAAGGTTGATTCCAATAACATTTTAAAACACATCTTATACGATTTATTAATCATTAAAATTTACATGGATGATTTTTTTCTATACCAATGAATGTATTTGTTATTAATTTAATAATTTTATGATAAATGAATTTTAAAATATAATTTCAGGTGAAATAAAATTCATTCTCTGTTTTAAAATTTCTCAATGAAATTATAGTGTTTTTTAAACTAATGTAAATAAAACAATGAATTTTTATAATGATTAGTAGTGGATGATTTTAAGTAAAATTTCACACCCCTGATTAAAAATTGAATTATTATTTTAGATGAATTTAGTAATATGTTCAATGAAAAACATTATAGATTTTTTATTGGTATTCTACTTTACATTACAATTATATGACCGAATATCATATTTAGTGTTTTTCTTCTTACTCATTTCCAGGAAAATGTAAAGAAATATAATTTAAAATTTTTCAAAAGCAGTATTCATTATTTAAAATGATATAAAAATATATGTTTAATTTTCCAAAAAGAAATTATTTTCCATAAACATATTTGTTCATTATTTGTTTCAGAGGATTTAAACTAGATAGGAAAATTACTTGGGGGACTTTACACAAACTTTTAAAATCCATAATCTCATTGATTAGTTAGAAGAAAAACACTTTTGGTGTTTCTAAATTCAATGTAGAATATATAGCCACTGGTATTTGTGTGACCAAATTAAATGGATGTAACACACTCACCTAAACATAAATCTTACATTTGACCATATCCCAATTAATTAAGTCAAGAATTGTGCCATAAATATCTCCAAAAATCTTTTCTTACACTCTTACACCAAACACACTGACCATATGCACCCTTTATTATGATATCACTTTTAAAAAGGTGTTTTCTTATTTTAATTTCTAAAAATAGAAAATCAAATAACTATTATTTTCGATAAAACATTTTCTCTTTATTTTTTCAAATTCATTAATGGTGAATTTTGAATGGTAGTCTTATGACACTATTCATTTAATCTTTGGCTATGTTAATTTATTTATATTACATTTTAAAAAAAATCATTATCTTATTGAAAATATATTTATTAAATAACGATAACTTCTTTTGTATCATTACATATAATATTGCCTATAATCCTTTTATCTCACATGTATTGTAATTTCAGGGGTATCTATTTCTATTTTAATATTGATTTTTTTCTTGAGAGATATCTTTTGTCTAAAATTTGTTTTCAAAAATTTATTTCTCCTATTCTCAAATTTTAAATCATTTATATATTATTTAAAACAATTTTATAAATTATTTAAAACTATTTATATATATTTTTTAAAATTAATTTGATAAATCATGTATATGACTTACATATTAGAAATGTTTTTTAATTTTCATTAACAGATTACTAATGATGAGTAAAAGTTTGAATATATACTTTTCTCTCTAAAATATTTTCTTGAGAAACCATAGAAAAAATTCCAAATAAGGATTATTTTGTGTCACATTTTATTTTTCAAAGGATCTTCTTAGTCATGTTCATTCGATGTAGAAATCAATAAATGGAGGAGAAGTCATCTATTTAGGAATATTGTGTCATAAAAAAGGTATGTACTAATTTTATTTTCATCCTTAACTTATTTTTTTTATTATCATTATTTTTCACTCCTTTCTCATATATTTTATAAGACCTATTTTCATTTTCCCTCTCTATTTATCTATCCTTCAATGGTAGGAGGTTCTAAAATAGGAATAAGTATTTTTAATATATATTTTTGTTCTCTTTTTTGTAATCTATATTACAATGTCTTTGTAAATTTATTTTTTTTGGGTTTTTTAAATTGTACCTTTGGTTATTATTAATGTCTATATTTTATGTCCTTATTTTCTTTTTGATAATCACAAGGGGAGTTTTTATAGTTTTATAGAAGTCTATAATGGATAAATTTTATGATATATTCAAATTTTTATTTTTCTATTTTACTAAATGTTTTAAACGATACTGTAGTGATCAATTTTTTTGCAAAGGGATATTTAATTAAATATATATTAAATTTATTTCCCTTATTATAGACATACTATTAATATTTATCTCTTGAGTATGTTGAATACCAATTTCTACTTCATGAGTGTGTTGAATTTTTTTTAATATCATTTCAACATATTTTACTCTAGATTTACAATTAATTTGTCTTGTCTATGTTAAATGTTTTTTATCATCATAAAGTGGGATATAATTATACCTTTCTTCCTCTCCTGGTGTTTTCATGAACATATTTAGTCACCTATGATTCTAATATTTTGATTTAATTGTGTTTCATGGATTATTTATAATTCGAAGAGATAAAATTCAATAAAATCATAATGATATTATAATTTCATATTGAAGGATTATAAATATCATATTTCACGTTCCAGGGCCATGGAATCAAGTTAAAAATTTTATGGAAGTTATTATAAAGAATCACAAGTGGAAACTATTGATGGTGGTAATGTTCATAGATAATTGGATAACTAATTCAGGGTATTAGATAACATGAGACCTATTTCAAGTGGCTCCATTAGTAGTAGAGACCCACCAAAAAATTGGTTGTGAAATAATTAGCAAGAAGATCTTCTAACAATCCACCAACTAGATAATTGAGGTGTATCAAAAAGATGCAAGAATTTCATGAAGGATTCCTATTGGTATGCCCATAACATCCTGGTTAAGGATTCCAGGAATCTAGTCAATTCATGTAAAAATATTCTAGGATAGATTTAATATGGTTAATGTTCCCATAACATCAGTATTCTATGATTTTATTTCCCCTAGTGAATTATAGAAACATTCTGGAAATCTATGAGACTATAAAATTAGTCTTTTAGAAACATGTAACACAACCTTGTAACCCACCTTTTCTCTCGGATCAAATCAACACCAAAGTTCTTTATTTCTTAAAGTCATATAAAAGTGACATTTTAATTTCTTAAAATCTCAAAGGATCACAACCTTCTTCTCAAATCTATCATTCTAAATTTGAATCATTAATCAAAAATATTTTTGAAAATCCTTATAATTGGTCTTCCAAAAATATAACTTATATCCTCTCTTCCCCTTTTCCCAATAGGGTCTAACCCCACAAAAGCGAGGGGTAGGTTCCTTAGATATTGGTGAATCTCAAGTGGGTGATCAGAAACTAAAATTATGAGGGATGATATTCTTGATCACAACCAATTTCAAGAGATTAATAATATCGACCTCTCAAGTCATCAATTAGATATATCAGTGTGGAAATAAAGCTACATTCAAACTCTATTTCAATTTTATATTATTTATCATCACTTTATAACTATGATTTAATATTTATCGATTCAAATACTTTCATAACATCTATTTGATCATTTTTTTTCTTAACATTAATATTAATTTTTTTCCTCAGATTGAATTCAAAAAAATTATAAGAATTTTTATATCTAATTATTCTTGCATCATATAAAGATCATTTTATTTTGAAATTTTCCTTTACCATAAACATTGATTTTTGTAATTAAATTAAACCACCAAATTCCTACATTGATAGAACCAACAAAACTACAGTAGTGCTTGTGACTCAGTGAATCATCCACCTTGTTCTCATTCCGAGGATTGTAATGTGTTCGGTGTTCGTAATATTTAAACAATTAAAACCATGTGCTATGGATTATATTTAACTCTTCGCATTTGAATATATACGTCATGATTTTTTTATCAGTATATATATTAAATTTTCATAATAAATGTAATAATCTCATAATTATATTTCAAAAAGTATCACTACCATATCCAAATTGTGTGTCAAGTAATTGTGCACTAGAATTTTCCATTAATATAATGCATATAAAATAAAAATTTCATTATTCATGAGAAATCATATCATTCCCTTATTTGATACAATACTATTTTCCAAAAACTCTTACCCACTATAGGATATTATGATCCCATTTTCACGGACCATCCTTCTCATAATTTCCTTGAAATATTACTCACATAATTGTTTCAAAAGGAACATGTATCCATTACATGTAATCATGATTATGGGATTAGATAGACAAGATGAATTTTTCAATAAGTATATAAAATATCCTTACAAACCAAAATAACTACATATCAATATCATAATGGTTAGTTTGTGACATTTACAAATAAAAATCAACATTGAATAATTGATCAATATTGCATCACTTTTAACTGTATATCCCACGAATGAAAAATTCTAAATTCAAAATTTAAAATTGATAAATTTTTAATAAATATTCTTTTACCATTGTGTATTTAACAAAATATTAAATTGATATTATTTCTCTTCCTTTTTCATGTATTATACAATAATATAATCTATAATGACTAACAAAAACTAATCAAAAAAATTACAAAAAATATATATTCGTTAAATCCATTAAGTTAGTACAGAAATTGGTAAGTAAAAATGGAATAATTTTAAAATAAAAATGAACACCGCTTGTTTTGAAGGTTGTCTATGGAATATCCTCTTTATTGTACCTCAATTATTGATATCTAGAATTAAGTTAAATTTTGAAAAATTATTGAGCATTACAAAATTGATCAAACAAGTCATTAATATGGGTTAGAGAATACTTATTCTTGGTCGTGATCTTTTTATCTTCTTGATAATTAATGATAAGTCACATTGTCCCATAATTGTATCAACAAAATGAATAAGTGAACCCCACTAATATGCACTCGGTTATATGAATCCCTTTTATATATTCTCACTGAGTTACTTATTTTACTCATGAAACTAAATCATGTATATTCTATATGGAATCATTTAAGTAGTTGAAAAACCATGAATGGTTTCTATTAAATAATAAAAACCATTATTTATCAAATTATTATGAAGGTATTCCAGAAATATATCATTTTATACCAAAACTATAAGGATAAAATCAATATTTATATTCCCTATAACTAGTTGAGATAAATATGACACATAAATTTTTAGTAATATCTATATAGTTAATTTAATTAAAAGTAGATGCTCATATTCATCCACACATCAAAATTTTATTATAAGTTGATTCATAATACATAATGAAAATCCCCTTCCTTGGAAATTTCTATATGATCTTTATTTAGAAATCATATCATTTCCTAGAAAAACATCAAATTCAATTTTTGGATGAATCAATAGATATATAGGATGTAATTTCCCATAAACTTTTAAGAAAGAGAAGTAATTAAATTGGGATGAAATCATAATACCATTTTGAGTTTTCATCGATATTGTAAAATTACATATAGTGATATTATACCATTGGAAAATTCTTTAGATAATATTGAGTGGTAAGAACTAGAATGAATAAGACATTTTTAGTTATAGAGTGGATAATAAGTGTATCTTTAACCACATAATTCTCATGACCCAATTCAATAGTTTTGATCTCCTGATATATACCTCTAACACATCGCTTAAGAGGTTATTGATACCGATTTCCATCATTAACTATTGGATTAGGGAACTAGTTTTCAAAATTCAAATAATCTTTGTATTTATTACAAGGGAGGGATGGTTTTTACTTAAACTCATTTTTACCACCATTCATTTAATTGGTTTTCCTATTTAAATATCTTCATTATTCACTAACATGATGGAAATTGTTTCCACACTTGAAAATTTTTATAGTCTCAAAGAGATAATTCCCACATGATTTGTTTCACACATATAGCATATAGAAAGATTCAGTTCCTTTACTAGGTAGGTTTTATTATTAAAATTTCCAGTAAAATCATCAATAATTTTTAATAATGCATGTTAATTATTGGAATCCTAACTCTATTTAAAAAATGACAACACATCGATTGTTTTTTTTCATAGCTACTAATGTACCTTATGGATTAAATTTTTTACCGACATGGATATAAGACACTGAATAAAAAATATATTTATATTTTATGATAAATCATAAATATATAAACATACCATTAAAATAATGTAAAATTTTTTTATACCAATCATGAAATTCGTAATCCTTATTGTCAATATCATGGAATTTACATTAAATTTTATATTGATTTATTTAAAGAATGTACATATAAATAAATATCATAATCACCTCATTACATTCCATAGATTCAATTTCATCCACGTGTCGAAAATTCATAAAAATATCCAACTGTTATTCTAAATCACATTCCAAATGATACAGTAATTGTGCAAAATTTTTGTGATCTCAGCATTAGAGAATATAAAATATCATTTCAGTGGAACAGATCTATTGCTGTGAAACACGTGAAATAATGGAACCATTGAAAGAAGGTGAACGTCCCCTCCTAAAAGTACCATTGGGGTTTAGACCATATTTTTCTCATTTGGTATCTCAGTATGATTCATGGATTTTGAAAATTTCATGATCATAATAATAAAATATTATATTATAGCTCTCATGCCATTTGCTTTATTTATAAGAAAATTGTTGAATTTTCTACCATATAAATTATTAACATGACTCCTCATGGTTGTATCCATTAACTAAAAAAATTAATAGTGTAATCCCCACTCTATAGTTCTTAATGTGAGTAGTCATATAATCAAAAAAAATTCTAGATATATCTTAAACAATGAATCCATTTGACCAACCAATGACACTTTTTAGGTTCAACTTATTACACTTTTGGAAAAGATTATGTTTTATTTAGTTTTATAGTCTTTTTTATTACCTTGTAAGTCACTAAAACTTATCATGAAATAATTTCATCTCTAGGAACAGAGATGGAGCACGATTTCAAGGCCCACAATACCTCGAATTAATTTTATAAAAATATTACCTATATTTTATATCACACACCCACCATTTTTTAGATATATTGGGATATCTCTTAAAGAGATTCTGAGATAAAAAATTTGAGTCCGTGATTGAAAATGGAGTGTTGGATTGAGAATACACCTGACCTACTGCTATTCAGAGTGGGGAATGAAGATAAATTGGTCAATAGAAGTTGAATTGGGTGGATTAATTAATTAATTTATTTATTAAATAACCTAAGTAACAATCATATCTTTTTTAAGGACAATTGTTGACAAAAATATGTGTTATATTATATTATACATAAAAAAACTATATAGCTATAAAAATGAAAGGAGAATATTTTGAAATGTGATCGTCTTATTTCGACCATCATATGCTCATCGGTCAATATAATCGTTCTTCAATATGTTTGTTCTAAATAATACCCTAAATAATATTTTTTACATTATTTTTGGAGTTATAAATAGAAATGATAATCGTTATTTAATGGAGAAAGAATAGTCAATATCCTCATCCAGTAATGTCTTGATTTTTGAATCCCATTTATCTGAAATTTTGTGGGAGGTAGAATCCTTGGGATTATATCATGACCAAAACCAAGAATAGGATCAATATATGAGGCTTAAATAAAATTTCATATGTGAGATGTTCATGTTAGTTGATATTACCACTCGGGCGATGTTAGTTGAGCTGCCCCAGGAGTCTATCACCACCGTACACATCTTTCTTAAGGAATATATAGGCTTTACAAGGGGTTATATATTTATTCCTCAGTTAGATATTGTATAATTAATTTTTATAAATAAATAAAAATTTCCATCAATTCTGTTTGAGTTTAGTTTATCGCAAAAATATGATGAATTTCATAAATTTATTTTTTGTTAAGAAGTTTTAATATTAATAAAAGGTATAATTATTATAATAAATGAACGAATTATAAATAATTATTATTATAATGAAATAGTATGATTAAAATACTATTATTTAAATTTATGTGATAAATTAATTTTCTTTTCATGTGTTAGAAATTTGACAATGCATTTTACAATGCATTTTTTATCTGCTATTATTTTTAATTAATAAGGTTTATTATATTTAAAACATAATTTTCTCATCGTTGTATAATTATTATGAAAAATTAAAACCATTTTTTAAATCATTAGATCAATATTAAGTTGTGGTGTATTTATGATAATTTCCAAAAATATTTTATTTTTCAGTGAATTGTAGAAATACAGTTTTGGGTTTTCGTTATATTTAATGGCATCATAACGATTTAATAATTAATATTAAATTTTTTTATACTAATTTGGATTAAAATAACAAAATAGGTGTTCCATTTTTCTAATATTATGGTGAAATACCATGGGGAAGCCCATTGTTTGGAAAATACCATGTCTGATGTGTCCAATGCAATCAATAAAAAATCCCTCAATTTTGATAGAAATACTCCCCATTTCTCAATTATACTTTATCCCCAATTCATCCAAAATTAATATAAGATATTTTTACCTCCTAGAGAGACCTCTCAATGTGTCCTTAACCCCCCCAAGGTTGCAATATTTATGTTTTTGAAGATTCTCTTCAGGGTAAGGGAAATCTAAAATTCCCTTTTCTATTAATGTTTTTTTTATGAGGTATGTCTTTCAAATTTGATACTATTTTATTATTTACATTTTACATTATCCCTTTACTATATGAATATCCCTTTATGAATGGGATACCCTTTTCCTCCCTCTTTTTATGGTTATCTAAAACCATGTTTTATACCCATTATGTTGTCATAATTTATTCTAAAAATTTAGATATGTTTCTCAAGAAATTTTATTATTTCATTGTGGTAATACACAATACTCTTTATTTTATAGGTTATTAACCTAGATGAAAAAATGATCTATTTTATTCTGGATTTACAATACATTAAACCCACCTTCCATTTTCGTGTGTTAATAATGACATAAAGATGTCGTCTTTAAGAATTTTTTTTTTAAAATTCTCTTACTTTGATATGAAACCCATTTGTATTATTCTACATGGGTTATTTATAAGTTGATTAATTATTATATATGTGTATAAAATTAATTAATTCATATTAAGAGTTCACCCTGATAGTGATCAAATGCATTGGGTAATGAATCCTATCTCTAGAGATGACAAGTTTTATGATACCTTGGTGAATAACATTGCTAATTGTTACGAAAAAATAGTGAAAAACCTTGGTGATAGTTTATGAATGTCTAATTGAAATGTTTTAACAACATATACATGTTATGATTAATGTAATTATAATTATTATATGACTCTTTCTTAGGTATTTATTTTATTCCTCATGTTTATATTGATAATTATCATGATCACATGTAAACTATTTCTCTTTCTTTCCCATACTGGGTCTTATTCAAAATATTTCCCTTGACATATGTCCCAAGGATATGAGTTTTATGAAATATACTTTGGATGAAATGAGAAAAATCCTTTCAAGTGGAACCAAAAAATGTTTTCTGTTTTCATGTATTATGTACATTTTCTCAAAGAAACTATACATCAAAAAATCATCTATTTTCAACAATGTAATGAATGTAATGTAATAAAATGTAGGGATCCCATAGTTGTTAAAAGATGAATTTGTAGTTATTTTTGGATTTGAAAAATTTGAAAAATTTCAGAGGAACCCTTTAGAAACATTTAAATATTGGAAAAATATCCTATAATTTTGTGGAAATTTTAATTAAGTGGTTCTTAAGAAAATAAATCCCTATACGGATAAGATCAATTTCAAATGGATATGCAATAGACGTACCTAGGGGAAAAAACTCTAACTCGATGTGTTGGTCACGACTCAGAAAAATCTGATAAATAACAACATGACTTATAACAACTAAGGTCTGACACTCCTGGGGGATACTTTTGGTTGATCATAAGATTTTTTTGAACCATTGTAAAGGATTTATGGAGAATATAATTTTTTTTAAAGAATACCATTTTTAGGCATGGTGTTTTAAGACATTAAATTAATTTAGAATTATATGATTATTAAATGGAACATGTATCTCACTAAGGTTTAATTCAATAATGAAATGGCATTAAAAAGGAGAAAATACATAAAACATGTTCACAAAGGACCAGGAATTGGAGGCCTTCTAAGGGAAGCTAGAATGGAAAACATTTCGAGAATAATGAATCAACTAACTAGGGTTATGAACAATAACTTCAATCAAGACAAGAGTATGGATTCACCTCAAATGGAAAATGTTTCTCTCGAGTCCTTAATGCATCAACAACCATATTCTTTGAATGGATCTTCTAACCGATTTATTCTTGAAGAGTGGGTAAGCTCTATAGATATGAACTTTTCGTGACTCCATTTTTCTAAAAAAGAAAAAGAAACCCAATATATTTAACAAATAAAGCAGGATGCTGATTAGTGGTGGACACTAGTTAAAAACAAGAATCCTGAAGGAGGGGGGTGACGTAACTTAGTGGGAAGCGTTCTGGGGAATTTTTTTCCAAAAATATTTTACCTATTCAATGAAAATGAAAATGGATATGTAATTACAAGAGTTAAAGATGAAGTAAATTGAATTATTTAGGGGATGTGTGATAACATCAGAAGACATTACCATTACACATATATCCTTTTCATGGATCCTAATTGGAATTTTGATAGATTCTTTAGTGGACTAAGACCCAATCTACGAAATAATCTAGCTAACTACTTCTATGAAAACAATGAGGAAATCATGATGAGTCCTATGACAGTTGAATTCAAGTTCTAAGAGACATAGTTGTCCAAAATATCAAATGAAAATAAGATATATTTGACTCCAATCTTTGGAAGGATAGTTAATCATGGAAGAAAAGGAATTTAAATCCAACTTTCAGCAAGTAATAAATGTGGAAAGAAGAATTTGGGGAACTACTTTCTCTAGAGAGGGAAATGATAATAGTATGGAAGAGATCTCCTTATTTCATAAAACTCTCATAGTGAGGTGACGCCTCAACTTCTCCACACAAATGAATAAGGGAATAAATTTCATTCCATAATAGAATTCCCATTCTTGATGTGTGGACAACATGGGTACATTGAAAATCATTTTCTAAATATGAATTTAATATAGGGGAATTACCATCAAACTCAAAAAATAAAAAGTGAAGAAGGGAATTATTTTTCATTCAAAAAAGATAATGTCTTGGCTCCAAATGATGTTGTTATAGGTAATCTCATTATTGTATCATATCTAGAATGTAATATGTTTTATTTGGGTTATACACATTCCTTTATTTCCTCTATGTTTCTGATGAATGTAGAATCAATCCCTTAACATCTAGAAGTACAATTTTTAGTCTAGACACTTGGGGGTATTATCCAGGCATCAAAAGTGTATATAAAATATAGAATTCACATTGTAGAGAATAATTTGATCAAAAATATGGTTTTAATTCCCATGTTGGTATTTGAAATTATACCAGGGACAAACTGGTTCTCTATGTATAATAATAAGATCAACTAAAAATGCTATGAAATATCAATAATAATGAATGGAAAACATAATATTCTTTTCAAGGGATACATATCTCATCCCAATCTATTTCTATAAGTACTTCATATATACTCAATATGGAAATTATCAGGGATGATGAAGATTGAAATTAATGTATACATATAGAGAATGTACCCATCATTTAGGAATACATTTAAGTATTTCCTAATGAGCTACATAGTTGTCCCTCAAAAATAGAGGTATAGTTCACCATCAATCTCATTCCTAATTCAATGATGATTTCAAAGACCATGTATAGAATGAAAAATGTCGAGCATGATGAATTAACGAAACAACCCCATGGTCATTTGGAGAAGGGGTTTATCCAGCAAGGTATTTATCCATAGGGAGAACATGATCTTATTGTGAATAGAAAGGATGGATAAATGTGGTTATGCATTGATTATAGTGAATGTAATGGGATCACGATGAAGAACAAATACACTCTTCCAAGAATTGACGATTTATTTGACAATATTCATGGGGATCAATTCTTCTCCAAGATTGATCTTCAATCTGGATATCATCTATTGAGGGTGAAGTAAGAATATAATTTAAATTCATCCTTATGATCATTATATGAGCATTATTAATTTTTTATGCCGTTAATATTTAATAATAGTCTGATTATTTTAACAGATTTGATTAATAGAGTCTTTAAGGAATACCATGATAACATTATGGTCGATTCTATTGATGAAATTCTGATATGTTCTGAATGTCATGAGGAACATGAGGATCATTTAAGGGTTACATTGAAATATTTGATAAAGGAGAGTCTATTTGGAAGGTTCAAAAATGTTATGTTTTTTGTATAAAAAAATTTCTATTTTGTGACACATTGTATCCAATGAAGAAACTTGAGTTTATCCTACCAAGGAAAAGGTTGTAGAGGAATGGCCTCATCCTACTATAGTGACTAAGTTTCAATGATTCCTTTGTTTAGAAGGATATTATAGGAGGTTTGTGAAAGAAATATCATGAATTTATAATCCACTAACCCTATTACCTTGAATAGGTGTTATGTTCATCTATATTAAAGGGTGAGAATAATGTTTGCAAGAGATGAATATGTTATGGGTTACAAAACCAATGTTAACACTAATCTCTATTGGAAAAGGATTTATATTTTTAGTGATTTATCTCTGAATGTTCTTGAAAGTGTCATCATGAAAGATGAAAAGGTGATTTCTTATGCATCTTGATTGTTGAAACATCATGAGAATAATTATCCTACACATGACATAGATCTAGCTATCATTATTTTTTCTCTGAAGATATGGAGGCACTATATTTATGTAGAGAAATGTAATATATACACATACCATTAAATTTTGACGTATATTTTCATGAAAAGAGAATTGAACATGAGAATGATGAGGTGGTTGGACATTCTTAAATAATATGATTTTTCAATTCATTATCATCCTAGAAGAGAAAAAAATTAAATAGGCATATGTTTGAAAGACCCTATTATGTTGGAAATGATGAGGATTCTAGGATATCCTCTTATCAATGTTCAATTAAATTTACAAATGGGAATTATAAGGGTAGGGAAATAGTCAACCCTAACATATGTGATTTCTCAAAAATTATTACTATAGAAGATCAAAAAAATCTCAAAGAGATGATATTTTTTACAAGCAAAGAGAGAGGATGTGAAGGTGGGGATGTTTCCATAGCTTAATATTGATCAATAAGTTGTACTAAAGTTTCATACAATGTTATGTGTTTCTTCTATTCTAAAAATAAATAATGATATGATGGATGAAGATCATAGCTCAAATTTCTATATACATCATGTATGAACAAAAATGTATAGGGGCCTTCATAATAATTATTGGTGGGATAACATGAAAAGGGAGATTTCTGAATACATAACAAGTTTCCTGGTGTTCCAACATGTTAAGGTATAGGGAAGACATATTAATGGGGTATTACAACCACATCACATACAAATATGGTAGTGGAAAATATCACTATTTAAGTTGTCAGTATTCTCCCTAGAACATCCAAAGGAAACAGTACGATATGAGTTACAATGGACCATGTCACGAAGACAGGCAATTTTATCTCTATTCAGGAAGATTTATCTATTGAGAATGTTTCCACGAAATACATGATGGAAGTGGTAAGGATGCATGGGGTAACAATCTCTATCATATCTGATCATGATCCTGGTTTTATATCAATATAGAAAAGAAGTATTAAACCTGATCTGAATATTGAATCGAATTTTAGTATGGCCTATAACCCTAAAACTGATGGAAAATATGAATAAACTATTCAAACACATCAGGACATGATGAGAACATGATAATTGTAATTTTCAGGTGTATAGGATCAACATTTCCCAGTAGTCTAGTTCTCATACAATTGAAGCTCCCATTCGTGTATTAAAATGGCACACTATTAAGCTCTATTTGGGAAGTGATGTAGAACTCCTAATGTTTGTGATGAATCTAGTGAGGGAAATATTCATGGGCATGATTTTTTGCAAGAGATGATTTAAAAGGATCAGGCCATCAGAAATCACATAAAGGATGCTCAGAGTCGGAAGAAGATCTAAGCTAAAAACCATCGAAGGGACATGGAGTACGATTTTGGTGATAATGTCTTCCTTATAATTTAGAAATGGAATACGGTCATGTGGTTTTGGAAGAAAGGGAATCTCAAACCTAGATACATTGGACCCTGTGAAATCCTTGATCACATAAGAGTAGTGGCCTATCGACTATCTCTTCCAACAAACCTTGAAGAAGTTATTGATGTATTCCACATATCTCTCTTCCGAAAGTACAGATGAGATCCTTAACATTTTCTTAATCCTAAGGTGGTACAACTAGAACATGAAATTTCTTATGAGGAGAATTTGGTTGGGATCTTGGACTGTAGATACAAGGTTCTACGAAATAGTACTACCCATCTCATTAAATTGATGTGGAGGAACCATAAATATGAATAAGACACATGGGATATAGAGGAACCATTATTGCAGAAGTAATAAAACCCTTTCATAACATAGGTAATAAGATGAAATTTTTGGGGGTGCAATTTCATATGGAAGAATAATGTTAAGACACAAATTTTTTGAATGATAATTGATTATGAAAATATGTGTTATATTATATTTTATAGAACAAAACTAAATCTGTATGATAATTATTTGAAAATATTTTTAAATTTAACCATCATGTTTTGATTGTTATAGACCATTGGTCAATCTAAAAATCGGAAACAATACTCTGAATAATAATTTTAACATTATAATTAGTGTAATAATCAAAAATGACAATGGTTAATTAATGAAGAATGAAGAGTCGATGACCTCATCTAGCAGAGCCGCACCATTAGAATCCCATTTAATAAAACATGAGAGGGAGACAGAACCCCTGGGATTTTCTCTTGACCAATCCAATCTAAGAATTAAAATGAGAGTCTCAAATAAAACTTCTTACGAGAGAAGATCACGTTAGTTGAAATTACCACTTGGGTGTGTTAGCCGAGTTACCCCATAATTCTATCACTATCACACACCTTATCCATATGTTATATGAGTGTGTTATAACGATTTATGTATCTAGGCCTTAGTTACATATTGTATAACCCAAATTTATAAATTTATTTTTTGTTTCATCAATTATGTATTGAGTTTAGTTATTCATAAAAATATGACGAATATGATATATTTATTTTTCAGTCATAAAGTATACTTTTAGAAAATATATTATTATTACAATAAAATAATATATTATTAATATTTTATATTTCAATGAAATAGTATGGCTTAAAATTGCATATTTAAAAAATATGTGGTTAAATAATTTTATTTTTTTCATTTGATAGAAATATTACTATTCATTTACTTTTAATTTTTAATCCCCTATTATTATTAGTAAATAAAACTTTTTATATTTAAAATTTTAATTCTTATAATTATATGATTATTATGATAAAATAAACATCATTTTTTGAAATCATCATATCGAAATTAGATTAGGGTTAAATTATGTTAATTTTATAAAATATTTGGCATTTTGTTGAATAATAAAATTATAGTTTTGATTATTCAGTACGTTTAACATAATCATAATTATGTAAGAAGAAATATAGAATTATGGTAAAATATTGTTGATTGAAATATCATATTTTGTATCCCACGTGGCCAATACACCAGAAAAATACCATGGGAAAGCCCATGGTTTTGCAAATACCTCAAAATAGGTGTCCAAGGAATTCAATAAAAAATCAATCACTTTTGATATATATTCACAACAATTTCTCAATTATAATTAATTCAAAATTCATCCAATAAAATTATATGATAGTTTTACCACCCATGTAATCATATCAAGGGGTCATAAATTCACCAAAGTCCCAATATTTATGTTTTTGGAGTTACTCTTCAAGATAAAAGAAATATCCTCTTCTCTTTTCCTTTCAAGTTACCATTTTATGTTGTAAGTATTTCAAATAAATAGACATTGTTAATATAAAAATATTACTCTATACCTTTACTACATTAGTATTCCTTTATGAATGTGATATCATTTTCCCCTCCCTTTTTAATGTTTTATAAAACCACATTTCATACCTGTTAGGCAGTAAAATTTTCTTCTCAAAAGTTATCTATTTTATTCACAAAATTATCTTATTTTATTTTTTGAAGACCAAAATATCTTTTTTTCAAGGTATATTAACCTGAATGTTAAAATAATCTATTTAATTTTGGGATTAACAAACATGAAACCAACCTTCCCATTTCAAGGATTAACAATGACATAAAGATCTTGTTTGTAAGAACATTTTTTTACAACTACATGATTTTTATATGAAGGCCATTTATTTTATTCTCCACTGGTTATTTATGAAATTTTTTATTATGATATATGTGGAAAATTTTAATTAAAACATTTAAGGGTATTCACTTATAGCGCTCCAATTTATAGGGTAATCAATTTAATATCTTGAGATGATAAGTATTATGATACCTTCATTAATAACAATGGTAAATATTATGATACCTCTGTAAAAAACCATTATAATATGTTTATGAATATCTCATTTAATTTTTATAGCCACATGTCAATGTTATGATTCCTAATAATTTTATTAGACTTTATAATATTTTCCCAATTTCCATTGATAAATCTCATGATCACTGGTATAATGTTTCCCTGGATTTCTTTTACTGAGCCTTATGCTCACCCTTTCCTTTGATGTATTTACCTAGGTTATGATATAAAATAAATGTACTTAGGATAAACCATTAGGAATCATTTAATGCATAATAGAATAATTTTCTTTCAGTTCTCATATATTATGTTCCATTTTTTCAAGAAAGTAAACATTTAAAGATCATATATATGGATCAATGTAATGAAAGTTATCTAATTAAAATAAATATTTCATAACATAAAATCTATTTACATATATAAATCTATTATTTCAAAGGATATTCGGGCCTATCCACATAACCTTGGGACCATTGATAGGTGGATCCAACATTCATCATTTTTGGATCGAGATCAAGAATCGATCAATAACCGAATCCTAGAAAATAGAGAAACAACATATGAAGTGGATTATCCTCTTTTATTAGAAGAAACATTGTTAAAAAATGACTAATCCAAATTGAAGTAAGACTTTTCTTTTTTTATTTCATACATTATAATTTAAAGATTAAATATAATCAAATCTATTTCATTATTCTGCAATTATTTTGAGCCTTTTTATGTTTCCACATATCATTTTTAATAAATAAATGATTTACCATGTTGTGTCCTGATTTCTCACCCCAAATATACAGAATTTTTATTCTTTTTACAATAAATATTGGTTAATAATTTTTTCACCCTTTTTTATATGATTTTCCCGCTTATTTCTTCGGGATCATGACCATTGGCCTACAGGTCCATAGTTTGACATTTCTCTGTGGAATTGAACATAATCGGACCCCATATTCAAGAAATATTTAGGTTTTTCATATATATATATCAATGATCAGAGGATTTAATCAGATGATTTTTCGGATATATGTGATTATTGTTGTGGACATGAGATTTGGGAAAAAACAATAGTGACTTAGGAGAAGCAACGGCATCACAAGAGTTTATTTTAGGAGGAGCATGATTTGTTTTCTAGCCAGCGAAGGACTGAAATCAATGGTTAGACAGGGATTCCAATGGATTTGGATTTCAAATGTCTAGAAATTGAGGGGGGAATGCATAGATATTTTATCTTGAAGGAAGATCTATATTTCTATGGAAAACAAAACTAAACATCATATATCTTGAAGAACACACAGTGGGTAGACCTCTGGATACAATGACTAGAGTTTCCTGGTTAGTAAAATATATCACACCACATTGTAACCCAACAGACAGTGCAACATGGTGTCAGAGACCTGGTGTATACTCTTGGATAACATAGACATCGGCATGACCATGCATACAATAAATTTACCCAGACACAGACAGAGGGACAAAATCACATCAAGGAGAACATGACTCGACCTAGATTGGATGATACATTCCATGTATTACCCATACACCCATTTTAGGGATACAAGGATAGAGATCCCTTAACTAGTGAGGACATGACTAAACAGAAATGTAGGACCACATTTCACGTGGTTTCCCTTACCAGTAGTGTACCCTCATTTTTTATGAATCTTCAACCACTCAAATACCCTTTTTTGAACATGGATTTTGTACCATGTGAAGAATATCCTAAGTGGTTTTATATATAGAATTTGATTTTGGAATTCATGTGGGATTTGGAGATATGAGTCAAGGGTCTATGAATGTGATGATTCTTTAGGTGACTATCAATGATGGAAGTATAAGGCCCCGACCTTAAACCTTACTTAATATTGAATTAAATGAATAATTCACATTGAGGATATTTTCAAGTTTAGAGTTTTAGAGAATTAGGACATAACTGTTACATCTCAAAAGATTACAAAGTAGACACATCTACTATGTTTCCATAAAATAAAAACTCTTAAAAAGAAGCATGTCCAGTTCCATGTTTTAGACAGCCTGACATTTCCTTGATCCCATCCTTGACCTTATTCAACTTTAAGTACTGTGGAAAACATTTCAAAAACATGGGGTGAGCATAAAAAGCCCAGTAAAGGATACACAAAGAAGAAAAAATGTTAGTTTTTCAGAACAACAAGTAAACCATGAATTCTTTATAAAATTAATACTTTTCACCTTTATGAAGTAGTAGAAAACTCTTCATTGAATAAAATATCATTACTTACCCTTTTGTAACCAAAATATTAAAATAAAACCCATATAAAGAACACATGACATATAAAGGTAACATGGGACATAAACATACTTAAATAGAATAACCATACGGTCGACTTACACACATATCACTTAATGGAATAGCCATACGGCTGACTTCCATACCCAATGCATTGGAGGTTATAACGTAACCACCTATCCTGGTATTCAAGACACCACCCGTTATTTGGTTTATCACGTAACCACACGTAAAATTTCCAAGAACCATCATTACACAAAAAATAATGAAATTATAACATTTCAATAAGAACATTTCATTTTCAATCATAATAATTAATTCCATGATATTGAATTGATCAATCCATTTTCAAAAACCATTTAAAAGGGATTTTTGAATCAAAGTTTCCCATACCACTTTGATGTTTTTAAGGAAATTATTATTTTTAAACATTAATGTCCATGTAAATAAATACTGAAAACCATTTTTAAAACATGGACATTAAAGATAATGATTTATAATAATAAATATTTAAAAAATTTAAAATGATATTTTTGTTAAAGAGTTTTTAACAAAATGAGAGACTCTTGAATACAAATAATTGCAGAATAACATTTAATCATAACTTTATAATATCATTAGAATAGAGGTATTCATGATCTAATATGTCAATGGACAGTATACACACCATATAAGAGTGAATTGGTGCATAAAAACAATGAAGTCTCAATGTAAATGTAAATTGAGATGAAATAAATTATAAAGATGGTATCCTTAAATTAAGGATAAATCTATCACATAATTATGTGTGAGAAATATAAATACACCCAATATAAGTGGATATTATGTGTGAAACAATCAGAGGCCACTCACACATATTCATAGGATGACATTTTCAAGAAGTACAAGTTGAACACAAATAAATAGAAATTGGGTTAAGACTTTCCCTTGTAAAAATTCGTTAGCCTAACAACGTCACTTTAAAATTCAGAAATTGTGTTGATGAGAAAAAAATAGTATCTCATCACTTGAAAATAAATTTTACATCAATAAGGATATATAAGAACATATCCCAACATAATAATATTTAAATAAAAAGACATAACAAAAATAAGTCTTTTAAAAAGAGGAGCGTGAAAGGTCCCCTTACCAATTTGGGTAACTTTCGAAACGTACACCCCATTGAAGAGGAGTCATACAATGAATAGGTAAATACCCATAAATAAAATTATATTACACAAATATTATAATAATTGGAATTACATACACCACTCAAAGGAAATGGTGGCAAATATAGCATAAATATCACGAGAATAAAAGTGAGATGAAAAATCCCTTACGAAAACACGGAAGCCTAACGACGTCACATAAAACATCCAAAAATGGTTTGATGAGATCACATTGGGTCTCTAATAATATGAACATAAAAATTACAGTATGAGGAATATAAATGAACATCCCCAAATATAAGAAATATGAGTTTAATAGAAATGACATAAAAGAGAGTACTTAAAAAGAAAGAGAGAGGTTGGATCCCTTACGAAAATTCGTCAGCCTTAACGGCACCACTCAAAACTTCCAAAATGGATCGATGAGAGAAAATATATTCACTAATCATATGAACATAAAAAGTACATTAAGAGTAATATAAATAAACATCCCAATCATAAGAATGATGAGCTTAAAAGGAATGACATAAAACAGTGTACTTAACAAGAAAGAGAGAGGTAGGATCCCTTACATCGTGTCTGACATGACTCGATCGTTCTATAATCACCTGAATAATAAAATATGGTCAATTTATAATTTCTTAAGGACCTCCTTTAAATATTATTATTCAGTTAATATCACATATTATAATGGTATAATAATTTGTTAATAAATTGAGTTCATATCAGATGTTTTTGCCAATGTTCGGTACATGAGTAAAAATTGAACTTGTTGGAAAAGAATTTTTCGATGTTGTTATAGGTACAACATCTCCAGAATATTATTAATGTTTTAAATATCATATATAACCATTATATGTTAATTTTTTACTACTCCATAACATTTGGAGATATAAAATTAAAAGCACTGTTCATGGAGACGGTAGGCCGTACGTACGCATAAACGCTACTTTCATTTTTTTGTCATATAAATGAAATTAATGTTAAAAGAGAGATATATATTATAATTCCAGAATTATATCCATCATTTAGATGTAATATATGAAATATACATCCATTATATATATGTACTTATAATATTACATAACATTTGAAGATAATAAATGAAATGTATCGTTCATGGAGACGGTAAGCTGTACGTACGCATGAACGCTACTTTCATTTCATTTCCACAATAAGGGAATTAAAACTATAGGAGATATATATATATATTATAATTACGGTATAATATATATGTTATATATATCACATACGTTCATCAATTTCATTCTTTATACATTTCATGTATTGCATGAATGAGTCACATCACTTGAGGGGCGGTAGTACACACTTCCTCAAATGAAATTTTCAATTTGCACAACATGAAAAGCATAATGGTATGTATTAAATATAAAATAAAGAAGCATAGAGAGGAAATAAATATAATATATATCATAAATAAATATTTTTCCATCATAATGGCCTACATGAGAGGTGGTATGAGAAGATAGAACAATCATCGTTTAGTGAGGCAGTAATTCACCATCCACAGAAACAGTATGTTCTTTAACCATTAGACGGAGTTTTGTGTGAGTATAGCTCGAATATTCCTCATAAAAACATCCTATAGTATTGAATATAATGGTGTTTTTATAAAATAAATAAATAAAAAGTGTTTAGGGAGTTGGAGAAGAAAAATAAAACAAAAGAACACTAGGGAAGACATTACCTTTAAATCAGGTAATTCTTTTTTATTTGAGCTCAAAGGCTTCCGTGGAAAGGATTATTACAAAAGGTGAGGCTTCAATGATGAATAGAGAGATGTGGAGAGATGAAATGGGCAGGGTTTTTCCGAGACAAAGGATTGAGAGGTGTGGGTAAGGTGGTATAGGTGGGGGCCTTTTATAAGAGAAGAGGAGGGGCACTCTTGGAAAGTTATAAACTATTACTATATTATAAATTTTTTTTCGGATTTTAAAGGTCGCAAAAATATATATTTCTAATATAAGGTGATAGGTGTTCTAAATCCACCCATCCAATAGGTTTTTTACATGCGTAGGTCTTATATTTTATATTATATTTTCATTTTATTTAAATCGTTAAATAATGAGGTAATCGCTGCATCATCATGATGTCATAAATAATTTAATTTATTTAATGTCTAAAAATTATAAAAAACTATCATTATGTAGGAAATGTTTTTATCTTTTTAATGAATATTTATAGTAAAAAATATGACTTTTATAACCTCATTTAAAATTTGTTTTAGTAAAACAACACATGTTTGTGACATTTTTATTTTAGCTTTAAAAAAAGTTATTTATATCATTTTCCTACCAAAGTGGCTCCATGGAGTCCCAATGTTGACCCATGGATTTTCATGGTCGTAAATGACACATCAAATAAGGTTAGGACATGTTTAAAGGTCATTTCATATTATTAAAACATTATTTTTACCTTAAACTACACTAATTACCACTAATCGCGATTAAAAACTTAAAAGTTACTACTCACCAAAAAATTATTTTAATCCCATTGAACCATATTTTACTTCCTAATGAAAAACCTCTATGTTAAATTTTTGAAATTCAAAACACAGAGGTGGTAAATTTTCATTTAAACGAAAAATTAGTTTTTTAAGTACCACTTAGTGGTTTCACTATTCATCAAAAATTGAAGTTTTTCAGAAAAATACCAAAACTTCACCCTAAAATATTTTTGATATTCCAAATTCAAAAATGATTTCTATTTTACAAAATTAAAAACATATAAGTTGCATTAATTAATTTAATATTTAATTCCCGCTGTCAAAACAAATAGCGTGTTTTTAAGAAACAATATCTATTAAAAGATTGACAGTAGTTTAAGTCCAATTTCAAAGTGAAATTAATTCCAATGACCACTATTGGGTTAAATGGTAAAAATATATTCTAATTTCACTTTAATACAAATTCAAAATAAAATCTATTCATATAAATAAACTAGATTAAAATGAGGTTTTGAATTAAAATACATCATTTTTCACTATTCATTAAAAAAATGAACTTTATCGGAAAAATACCAAACAATTACACAAAGTAAATTTTGATGTCCTGATTTTAAAGAAGAATTTTATTTTTTCAAATATAACACATAAAATTTTCAAAAAGTGTATTTAAAAGAAGTTCTCCATCAAAAGGCGGTTAATCGACCTTTTAAAAAATACTAGAAGATTTATGCTGAAAATTGGATTCATTTGAATTTTAAGCCTCTAACATTTATTGGATAAATGTAAAAATATTTAACAAACATATGTAATCATTTTTTAGTTATTTCTATTCATTCCCACCATTACAATGCCTAGGTGTTAACTAATATAATATTATTATATTATTAGTGTGCAATGTATGATTTCAAAGAAACTCGTTGTTGCGTATTGGGTACGCCATCGAGCATGGAATTCTCTTTAAAGTAGTATTAACATTTTATTCACAAATATTGATAACCATTAGAATGTAATATTATTTATTTACCTGGGATGTTACATCCTTCCCCCCTTTTGGGAATTGTGTCCTTGCAATTTCAAAATTGGGCTTGGAAACATCATTGAAAGTCCAACATCGGAACAAGAGTCGGTAAAAAAATCACATTAAAAGAAAGAAAGGGAAGTACAAAGGTCACCCAAGTTAAACCATACTAGGATTACATGTAGTAAAACAAGGATATGGAAGAAAAAGAAAAGGGTCATGTTCTGAGGGAGAGTGATAGAAAACATGTTTAGGAGAAAGTTAACCATAAGAAAATCACAAACATGTGATGGGTTAAACGGTATTGGATTCCCCAGTAGGAAAAGTTAACAGACAACTTTTCTATTTTTAAGTTACTTTTCATTGAGGAATTTATTTATGAGATTAACTAAAACATGAGGAAACATTATTACTTTTTATGTTCACTTTCAACTTTTACTAGATTTCTTACACAAACTCATATTTTCTCCAAAATACGTGTATTTAGGATGACTTGTTCACATTAATAGAGCTATAATAAACGTCTATAGAATCACCTAATACACAAAAGAGAACTATATAATTCCCATTTATTTATACCATAACCAAAAATAAAACCAAAAAGGTTATTATGAGATCAGATAATACTCAAAAAGGATAATCCTTTATAAAAAAATCTATTCTTAATCTCCAAAATATGTCAAAAAAACCCAAAATTCAACAAAGACAATTCAATAAACATCTATCCATAAAATTATTCAAAGTAAACCAAACTAAGATTGAAACCAAAATATTTAAAGAATTTAATCACATATTCTTCGAAGGTAAAAATTAACATTTATCTCCAAATAACATTTGTTTCTCTTAAAGTCTCATATTGAAAAGTAATTAACCTAATCACATATCCTCCATGATAGGTTAATAATTTCCATAGATAACCCAAAATAAACTTACTATTGATTCCTAAAATGATATAACTAAAAAGAATTATTCAAAATAACGAGGGACTTCATGTAGTCCAGTGGTAGGCGATAAATACCAGTCACACTTTGGTTGTGGGTTCGATTCCCACAGCTTTGTCCGACGCGATGGGTTGTCACACGGTCTGCATGTTGTCCTTTTTCCAAAAATACATAATTCTTAAAACATTCCCCAAAACGAGATAAAATCTTCAAAAATGACCAAAACATATTTTAAACTCATGTTTATATCATGCCTTTCATTTTCCATCATATCATAGAGTAACCCATAATTACCTAAAAAGTAAGGATCATATAAACCCTAATGGTTACCATTATAATTATTACTTGAACTTCCTCGTCGAGTTGCTTCTCTCATACATGATGCATTAGAGAACTCACCAAGGTTCAAGTGGTTGATCATGACTCCTGATAGTTGGTTTGGAATAACCACAAGATTTCTCATTGAATCCCCCATTTCATCCAGTCTCTTATTCAGAGAACCACCATAGTTTCCTTCAAACCCATTTTCACTTTGGTGCCTGCTAGATACATCCATTTAATAAAACCAAAAACGTCAGTGTGAGTATATCAACAAAATCATCATGTACTAATGAAAAAGATAATCACTACGATATACTTACTCATTCACATTATCTAAAAACTATTACTCTTTCTGAAATCCTAGCCATTATAGTAAGGTCACTTATTCTTATAGAATACCCTAACCTCTATAGTTATCTAAACCGACCTTTGATACCAACTATAAGGCCCCACCTTTAAAAATTACATAATATTGAATTAAATTAATAATTCACATTGAGGATCTTTTCAGGTTTAGAGTTTTAGAGAATTAGGACATAACTATTACATCTTAAAAGATTACAAAGTAGACACTTCTACTAAGTTTCCATAAAATAAAAACTCATAAAAAGAAACATGTCTAGTTCCATGTTTTGGACAGCCTGACATTTCCTTGATCCCATCCTTGACCCTATTCAACTTTAAGTCCTATGTAAAACATTTCAAAAACATGGGATAGGCATAAAAATCCCAGTAAATGACACACAACGAAATAAAACTGTTAGTTTTTCAAAACAACAAATAAACCATGAATTTTTTATCAATGTAATACTTTTCACCTTTATGAAGTAGTAAAAAACTCGTCACTGAATAAAATATCATTACTTACCCTTTTGTAACCAAAATATTACCATAAAATCCGTATAAAGAACACATGAAATATAAAGGTATCTTGGGACATAAACATACTTAAATGGAATAACCATACGGTCTACTTCCACAAATATCACTTAATGGAATAGCCATACGGCTGACATCCATACCCAATGCATTGGAAGTTATAACGTAACCACTCATCCTGGTATTCACGGCACCACCCATCATATGGTTTTTCACGTAACCACCCGTAAAATGTCCAAGTACCATCATTACAGATAAAATATTGAAAATATAACATTTCAATAACACCATTTCATTTGAAATCACAATAAGTAATTCCAAGATATTGAATTAATGAATCCATTATCAAAAACCATTTAAAATATATTTTTGAATCAAAGTGTCCCATACCACTTTGAAGCTTTTAATGGATTATATTTTTTAAACATTAAAGTCCATATAAATTAATACTGAAAACCATTTTGAAAACATGGACATTAAAGATAATTATTTAGAATAATAAATCTTTACAACATTTAAAATGATATTTTTGTTAAAGAGTTTTTAACAAAATGAGAGACTCTTGAATACAAATAATTGTGGAATATCATTTAATCAGAACATTAAAATATCTCTAGAATAATGTTATTCATGATATAATATGTCAAAAGACAGTATACACACCATATAAGAGTGAATTGGTGCATAACAACGATGAAGTCTCAATGTAAATGTAAATTGAGATGAAATCCATTATAAATATGGTATCCTTCAATTAATGATAAATATATCACATAATTATGTGTGAGAAATATAAATACGCCCAATATAAGTGGTTATTAAGTGTGAAAAAATCATAGGTCATTCACACATATTGATAGGATTACATGTTCAAGAAGTAAAAGGTGAGCCCAAAGAAATCGAAATTGGGTTAAGAATTTCCCTTGTAAAAATTCGACAGCCTAACGGCGTCACATTAAAATTCAGAAAATGATTTGATGAGACAAAAAGGGTATCTCATCACTTGAAAATAAATTTTAAATCAATAAGGATATAGAATAACATATCCGAACATAATAATATGTAAATTAAAAGACATAACAAAAATATTTCTTTTAAAAAGAGGAGGGTGAAAGGTCCCCTTACCGATTTGGGTAACTTTCGAAACGTACACCCCATTGAAGAAAGGTCATACAATGAATATGTAAATACCCATAAATGAAATTATATAACACAAATAGTATAATAATAGGTAGTAAATAAACCACTTAAAGGAAATTGTGGCAAATGTAGCATAAATCTCACGGGAATAAAATTGAGATGAAAAATCCCTTACGAAAACTCGCCAGCCTAACGACGCAACATAAAACATCCAAAAATTGTTTGATTAGATCACAAAGGGTATCTCATAATATGAAAATAAAAATTACAGTATGAGGAATACAAAAGAACATCCCCAAACATAAGAAAGATGATTTGAAATGAAATGATGTAAAAGAGAGTACTTAAAAAGAAAGAGAGAGGTTGGATCCCTTACGAAAATTTCGCAGCCTAACAGCGCCACTCAAAACATCCAAAATGGATTGATGAGAGAAAATAGGATCTCTCATAATATGAACATAAAATGTACAGTAAGAGTAATATAAAATAACATCTCAATCATAAGAATGATGAGCTTAAAATGAATGACATAAATGAGTGTACTTAACAAGAAAGAGAGAGGTTGGATCCCTTACCTCGTGTCTGACATGACTCGATCGTTCTTTAATCTCCTGAATAATAATATTTCGTCATTTTATAATCATTTAAGGACCTCCTTTAAATATTATTATTCATTTCATATAACATATTATAATTTTATAATAATTGGTTAATAAAGTGAGTTCATATCAGACGTTTTTGTCGATATTCGGTACATGAGTAAAAATTGAACTTGTTGGAAAAGAATTTTCCATGTAGTTATAGGTACATAATCTCCAGAATAGTATTAATGTTTTAAATATCATATATACCCAGTATATATTCATTTTTTACTATTCCATAACAATTGGAGATAAAAAATTAAAAGCACCGTTCATGGAGACGGTAGGCCGTACTTACGTATGAACGCTACTTTCATTTTTTTGTTATATTAATGGAATTATAGTTATATGAAAGATATATATATTATAATTAAAGAATTATATCCATCATTTAGATGTAATATATGACATATACATCCATTATATATATGTACTTATAATAGTACATAACATTTAAAGATAATAAATGAAATGTACCGTTCATAGAGACGGTAAGCCATACGTACCCATGAATGCAACATTCATTTCATTGGCACATTAATGGAATTAAAACTAGATGATATATATATATATATATTATAATTCAAGTATAATATATATGTTATATATATCACTAAATTTCATCAATTACATTCTTTATAAATTCCATGTATTGCATGAACGAGTCACATCACTTGAGGGGGCGGTAGTCCACATTTCCTCAAATGAAATTATCGCATTTGCACAACATGCAAAGCATAAAGGTATGTATTAAATATAAAATAAAGAATCATAGAGAGGAAATAAATATAATATATATCATAAATAAATATATTTCCATTATAATGGCCACCATGAGAGGTGGTATGAGAAGATAGAACAATCATCGTTTCGTGAGGCAGTAATTCACCATCCACATAAACATTATGTTCGGTAACCATTAGACGGAGGTGTGTGTTAGTGTATCTAGAATCCTCATCATAAAAAAATCCTAGTATATTTAATATAATGGTGTTGTTACAAAAGAAATAAATAAAAAGAGTTTAGGGAGTTGGAGGAGCAAAATAACACAAAAGAACACTAGGGAAGACATTACCTTTAAATCGGGTAACTCTTTTTGATTTGAGCTCAAAGGATTCCTTGGAAAGGATTCTGCCCAAAGGTGAGGCTTCAATGATTAATATAGGGATGTGGAGAGACGAAATGGTCAGGGGTTGGCCAAACCAAAGGCTTGATAGGTGTGGGTAAGGTGGTATGGGTGGGGGCCTTTTATAAGAGAAGAGGAGGGGCACCCTTGGAATGTTATAAACTATTACTTTATTATAAAATGATTTTCGGATTTTAAAGGTCCCAAAATTATATATTTCTAGGATATGGTGATATTAGTTCTAAATCCACCCATACAATAGGTTTTTTACATGTTTAGGTCTTATATTTTACATTATCTTTTCTTTTTATTTAAATAGTTAAATAATGAGGTAATCACTGCATCATCATGGTGTCATAAATAATTTAATTTATTTAATGACTATAAATTATAAAAAAATATATCATGATGTAGGAAAGATTTTTATCTTTCTAGTGAATATTTATAGTAAAAACTATGACTTGTATATCCCCATTTAAAAATTGTTTTAGTAAAACAACTCGTGTTTGTGACATTTTCAATTTAGTTTTAAATAAAAAGTTATTTATGTCATTTTCCTACCAAAGTTTCTCCATGAGGTCTCGAAGTTGACACATGGATTTTATTGGTCGTCCTTGAAACATCCAATAAGGGTAGGAAATGTGTCAATGTCATTTCATATTATTAAAACATTGTTTTTACCTTAAACTACACTAATTACCTCTAATCACGATTAAAAACTTAAAAGTTACTATTCACCAATAAATTATTTTAATCCCATTGAACCACATCATACTTCGTAATGAAAACCATGTATTTCATATTTTTGAAATTCAAAACGTAGAGGTGGTAAAATTTGATTTAAACGAAAAATCGGTTTTTTAAGTACCACTTAGTGGTTTCACTATTCATCAAAAATTGATGTTTTTCAGAAAAATACCAAAACATTCCCTTAAGCTATTTTTGTTATTCCGAATTCAAAAATGATTTATATTTCACAAAATGTAAAACATATAAGTTTCATTAATTAATTTAATATTTAATTCCCACTGTGAAAACAAAAAGCGTTTTTTTAAGAAATAATATCTATTAAAATATTGACACTAGTTTAAGTCCAATTTCAAAGTGAAATTAATTCCAATTACCACCATTGGATTAAATGGTAAAAATATATTCTAATTTAACTTTAAAACCAATTAAAAATATAGTCTAATCATATAAATAAATTAGATTAAAAAGTGGTTTTGAATTAAAATACAACATTTTCACTATTCATTAAAAAATGAACTTTATCGGAAAAATACCAAAAATTTACACAATGTAAATTTTGATGTCCCGATTCTAAAGAAGAATTTTATTTTGTCAAATATAACACATAAAATTTTCAAAAAGTGGATTTAAAAGAGGTTCTACATCAAAAGGCGGTTAATCAACCTTTTAATGAATATTAAGAAATTTATACTTAAAATTGGATTCATTTTCATTTTATTACTCTAACATTTATTGGAGAAATGTAAAAATATTTAACAAACATATGTAATCATTTTTAGTTATTTCTGTTCATTACCTCCATTACAACGTCTAGGAGTTAACTATTATAATATTTTTATATTATTAGTGTGCAACATAAGATTTCAAAGAAACTTGTTGTTGCGTATTCGGTGCGCCATCGAGAATGGAATTACCTTTAAAGTAGTATTAACATTTTATTCTTAAATATTGATAAACATTAGAATGTAATATTATTTATTTCCCTGGGATGTTACAGGAAGTGATCAGATGAGATCTCCAGCATGGAACCCTCATGTAGGGAAAAACTATTGGACATCAATCCATCATCAAAGTGGAGTCGTCCATCAGGGATAGGGTATGGGTCTTCTATGCATATTCAGAGTGTAACTGTCCTACTGAGACATGGAATGGTTCCAATATCCTCGATGTGGTACCGTCTTACCGGGACATGACACGGGTCCTCTACCCATAGAGTTGGACCCCCTAGCAGACTAGGGCTTGCTTCCTACGTCTAAAATCATAGTGTTACCCTCCTACTAGGATATGGTAGGGCTCATTTATCTATGTACTCAGTTGAACCATTTGGTAATACTAGATCATGCGTCATCTACATAGAAATTGTGGCCCCTCGAATGTGCAGAGCAGTGCTAAGTTGTTGACCCCTAAGGATGTATCCTCATACGGTCAGAATAGATGTTGAGAATCATTGATGGACCTCTTAAACTAATGGAATTCTCATTTCCTCAGTTGGGTTGTGTGATGGAGATCCAATTTCTATCTCAACTGGGGTTCTTTTATGATGATATATGATTCCTTATAATTGTAATTTCTTACACTCTTGCTATGGGTTGATATGTTTACTTATATTATGACTTCTATTATTCCAACCATGTCATCTATTTGGGCATCATACTATGTATGTATATACTCACCACCATCATGGTTCTTTCTCTAATGTGTCACATATTATACAAATGAGATACATTCCATCTAGGATTATAGATGATTATATGGATAGCTTGGTGAATTTGATTACATATGATGGACGGGGCCTGGAGAATTAGATTCAGGCTCTCTTAACACATAATTTTTTATTTTTGTCAAGTTGATACATCATTATAGTCTGTATTATATTCCCATACCCCTTTTCATTTATTATTACATTTTTTTTCTCTTTAATTCCATATAAGTTGTTACACACATGATTTTTACTCAGGATATTACTTTTTTTTTCTATTATTCCTCAACACTTTGATATAGTGAGGGTTTTTTGTTTTTCTCTGGGCATATATGTACTTAGGAAAATTCCACCCATATTACTTATTCCTTTTCGAACATGTCATATTCCCTTGAAATATGGAGGTCGGCATGGGGCGGTTGTGGATCAAGCCTCATTGGGATGGGTCCGGATAGATTGATATAATAGATGTTTCGACCTTAGGATTATTCTATGAGTTATGTACCCTTTATAAAACTTGTTGGGATTTAGGGAAACAATTTCAATGTGTCTCAAATTCATATTTCTATCCAATGAACCTGGCGTTGGTTCAGTGGCTGACGTATCCATTCACCAGGACACTGACTACATTATTGTCGACTCACATTACTGATACGTTGGTTATCTAGATCCATTGTAATTATATTATAGAGTTTTTATTATTTGAATATCCTTCAAAAGTTATCTCCCCGCATTTATATTATCCCTTCGTGAATATAGTTAGCTAGGTTATTGATTTAGGATCATGAAGATGATCTGATGAGTGATGATGCCTTAGTTTAGGGGTCATTGTGTGAGATCTTTCCTACATGTGGATAGGTATTATAACCTCCACCTATAGAATGGAAAATATTACAACAAGAGTTTGATGAGTTTGTGAGGAGGATTAGGTCACTCTATGAGTTCAAACAATAGAGGCTGGTGAGGTTCAACAGTCACAATAATAATTTCTTATAATTACTACAGTGAATTTGTGATGGATTATCATTGCAAATGACATTTTGTGATTGGTGTCTATCGTAAATATCCCATAGAGGATGAAGGCATCGAAAATTTATTTATTTATGATGGTTCTTCACAGAATACCCTTTTTACGACGGATATACAATCTATCACAATAAAAACCGTATAATATTATTTATAACCATTTTGAAACAGTCCATCACAAAAACATTTTTCAATGGACATGTAATCCATCACAAATAACCTTTAGAAAAAGAAATAATGAAATTATTTATAAATAAATAAATTTAAAAATATTTAAAAAATATTCAAAAATATTTTAATAAACAAAAACACACATAAAATCAATAAATCATTTCAAATATAATATTTCTACCAAATCAAATTACAAAATAGTCCAGAAAATCATCTAAAATAATCAACATGCATCAGCGGAATGATGATAACAAAATGGACAAGGGGAGGAAACTCCACACTATCTACATGTGAATTTGCGGCATATACTCATTCATCTCATCATCTTTCTGATGCTACTTCTCATGCTCATACTCCCTTTACGTTTTAATCAGATATATCATCTCATCCAGATCTATCTACCTCTCATTATAATTTGTGGAAGACATCGATAAAGACTCTCCATAAGATCTCTTCTATCCCACTAATTCCATTGTATAAATACAATAATAAACTGTTCGGGTCAGTCGAGAACCAATACCAATCACTCAACATTTCTCAAGATGGTGGTGAATTGAGTTCATACATAAAAAATACGTTCAATAAATTAGGATAATGATCCACCAATTTTGAAACGACATAGTTAATTAATATATTAGAGATATAAATGTTTATTTGGTCAATAGGTTTATCAAAGGGTGATTAGTCCTCATTTGAATCAGTGTAAAACACAACATTAACTTTTGAAACATGTTTACTGAATTATACACATACACACACTAAACAGAACTAACTATCATAGTGAATGTAAAACAGCTTTTTGTTTTTGAAATTATGAGCAGCGGAATATAGAAAAAAGTAGTATTATATAAATATAGAACAGAAAAAAGTTAAAAAAGAGATTTTTTCTCAATACGAGACTTAATCCAATACACTTGGTGAACACCTACCACTAAGCAGTTAATGTTATCAATAAACTTCATACACAACCTGTATCCATCTTTAAAATATTTTTCACAAACTGTCCATGTCTCACACCCTCTACCACAATTCTTCATGGAAAAAACAAACAATATATAGAATAATAATTCTATTTTATAGTTATTTGTTGGAAACAAGGTGTAAGTGATGTTGGTTGTGATGATTTTCATTATCCTCCAGTTTAAGCACATGAGAAAGTGTGTGTAACAAGAAAACACATACAATTCACAAAAATGTAAAAAAAAAAGAACAAAGTAGAGATAATATTATATTATTGATATTATAATTCTCTATGTGTTTTTATTTTATCTCTGGACTCTTTAGAGTGAGGAAATTGCAGTTCGAGTCTTTCTATGAAATTTTTCCTCAAAAGTGGGTGTCTCAACTCCAGGTTCTAGCGTCCATGTACGGCGGGGTTCTTCTTCTTGTGTTGATAGAGAGTTGATGAATCATAGAATGAATACATGTGTTTGTCCCAAATGATCTTCATGATGCTCTTGGGATCACAATGTAAGTGTTGGATGGTTCTTCATTGATCTAGCGAGTAAGCTCTTTCTCATGCATTCTTGTCTCTTTACACACATTATTTTTCATCCTTGGTCTTCTCTTTAATATTTGAGGTCCAAAAATAGGAATAAGTAAACCACATGTGATCTTACCCATACCACGTACTGCCCCCCAAATACAATCTCTTGATACGTCTACAATCAGAATTAATTAATGTCAGAAGCATTAAATTTATCAAATATGACCATTAGAATAATCATAAGAAATTAAAAATGTCTGGAGTTGAAGAGTGAGCATTGGTAGGCTATTAACGGTAGCCTTCATCGATAGCCTTCTCGACAGCAGCCTTCAATTGTAGTCTTCTAAGCAGTATCCTTCAGCAGTAACCTTATCAATGGTAGCTTTCAGGGGTATTGTTTCATAGGTGGACATTCTATCTGTGACCTTCATTGGTGACCTTTCTATAGGTAACCTTCTATTGGCGACCTTTTACTTAGATAATATTTTCACTGTAAGCTTAATCAAGAGTGTAGTAAGATTAAAGATATATAGTTATTACTTGATAGAAACTATAAATAATAATAAAACATGATTATAATGACAAAGAATAAATATTATGGATTATCAAAACTAGTGATTCCAACCATCACCACCTTTTTGAATAACAAATTGAATCAGAGTTATGCACATTTTTTAATATCTTCAGATATGTGAATTAGTAAAATTGAATCATGTAAATTTTGGAAAATATATATAGTGTATGCATGCAAGGACTCCAATCAACATAAAACTTCTCTTCCTTTGGGATTAGAAAATTTAATGGAAGACAAAAAGGACAAAAGAGGTTTTTATTATTAATGAAGAAAGAGTAAAATATACAAAAAGAGTACAAATATCCATTTCAACAAAGACATACCACATTCAATCCACATTAGATATGTCCATGGGAGATTTGTATTTGGAAGCTGAGGAGGAAAGTCCAGAAGATGGATAGATAGGCAGAGGTATGGCTGTGAGAAGGGTAGGAGGAGCTTCTACAGAGGCATTAGTACACTAATATTGAGTAGATCACTATAGATTCATTGGGGTTATGCTTCTGATGTCCTACAAATGAGTAATCAATGGGGCAGCATTGGTAGAGCATGAGGTGGCTGAGGAAGAAGTTAAATCTGGTGGAACAACAATGGGAGTGTAATCCACATGGATGAAGGGTAGAAGAAGATTTCTAAAGTAAATAATAATGATTCATCCTCTTTCCATAGCTGAGATAAAATCATCCTTGTTCTCCATGATATTTTATAATCCAAGAGTCAACTCTCTAATCCTGCTAACAATATCCTTAAAATATTAAATGACAGGTGGGATCCTCAAATTTTCCAACTACAGATTGAAGTGACTATCCATCCAATACATAGTGTACACCCTTTGGTAGTTGAAATCAACTGGATCTTTGATATCCTTCTGATCTTGAGCAGCTCTCCATAAATAATCTCCCACAAGATTATGAATTTATCAGGAATTGGAGATGCCCTGAGTCATAGATTGAGGGTCTGAGGTACTTTCAAGAGAGAAATTTTACACTTCTTATCTAAAAACCAACCTGAAAGCTTCTAGATCAACAAGAAGATAGGCTGATTAGGAAGAAAATTCACACTAAGGTGCCACAGTTAAAGCCATGGTCTACATAAAACACTTGGTCAGACAAGTGATTATCATATTCACACCATTATTCTGTCCACTCACATGTGTCTTCATAGACATCATAAAGTCCTCAAACAGAGTGACCATATGCTGAACAACACTATTATCATACTGAATGTTTTTTCCACTTCATCCATTGAATCCATATATGAGTCTAAACTCACAATTGATTGATTCACATATTCTATAGACTCTTCTAAAGTTCTGACCATATTTTAACATTCCTTCACTTCATGTAGAAAATTTGAGTGAGAGGTACAAATTACTCTTTCTAAGGAAAATGCTACAACTTCTTGATTGAGATCCACTGTTCTCTCTATCCAAGTAGATCTCTCTTCAAAGTATATCATCAAATCTGACTTCAATGATTATAAATCATCATTCATCACATAGCCTTATGGTAAAAGAACTATTGGATGTACAATAGTTGTTTCTAAAACATAAGAAATTGGAGGACTTCTGCAAGTTTTTTCATTGTAACACCCTAAACTTCCATGATACGCTTCTCTTTGACTAATACAACAGCGTGTGGTGTATGCAACTTCGAGTTATAACACACCACTACCAATCAAACTAGCGGTTATGAATAGTAATACCCACTTTTTGAAATTTTATGAATTTTATCTTTCAATATAGACTCAATTTTTTGATTTGGAATATCAAAATTACCATAGGGTGAAATTGTTGTATTTTTCTGAAAACATTCATTTTTTTATGAATAGAGAAAAACACATAGTTATAGTTTAAAACCAAATATTTATTTAAATAATTAATTATTTAAACTAAATTTATTTAGGTCAAAATAGATATATAATACATGTATATATTAAATGTAATTCATTAGATCCATTTTGTAATAATATTAGATATATAAAATTATATTGAACTTTTGACTTTCTTTTACCCACATCCTAGGTGTATTTACAAATTTACATAAAACATAATTTTACCACTTCTATGAGATGAATTTCAAAAATCCGAGAGACATGGCTAATATAAAGGTGTAAAATGTGGTTCAACCAGATAATAATAATTTTTGGTGAATAGTAAATTTTTACTTTTATTTACCATAGTTAAAAGTAAATATGGTAATTAAGGGTAAAAATAATATTATTGTTATTCTAACACATGTCTTAATTCTATTGGATATGTATAATTCGACCAGAAACATCCTTAGGAATAAAATATGAACCTCTTTGGTCCACGTGGATTAAATTAGGACATTTATTATTATTTAATTCAATAAAGAGTTAAAAGTGTTAAATTCAATGTTTAATAACTAAACCATTTTTAATATTGGATTACACATAAGTTTAATTAAAAAATAAATATCGATTAGAAATATAAAACTCTTTCCTACATATTGGTATTTTATTTATATTTTTTAGAAATTAAATAATTTAATTTAGTTATGAAACAATGATGATGCAATAACTACCTAATTAATGAAATATTAAAATAATTGATATTATAAATATCCAAATAAAAGTAATTTGAGACTTTTTAGGACTTCCACTAATTTTCTAGGTTTATATGATATGTTAGGGTTGGTTAGATGATTTTTTTTCGAAGTAATAATTCTGTTATGAATTTAGCGAAAACAAAATACCAAATAGTGTCAAAATTGACATAAAAGAGTTTTTTAAAAAAATATTATATAATTAATTGATATTATATTCCTAAAAATCAATGGTTATTCAAAAAGACTTATATAATTATATTTTTTATCATTAATAATCCTCATGGTGTTCTCTGGTATGTTTCTAGTATGTTTATTAACCATATAATATAAAAATACAAAGAGACTTGGTAAATGTCAAACTATCTATCTAAGAGTTAAATAAAAAAGATAAGGTTAATATAGTGACCCAAACCTATATAAAACCTATTTTTTGAGTTGTTTGCGACCCATACCAACCTTATCATTTAAATAATCCACATTGGAGAAAATATTAACAAAAAATTATTTTATTATAAAATAATATTTATAGCTTTTCCTATGGTTCCCATCAATCCTCCTATAAAAGAGCACTAAGCCTTATCTGAAATTCACACCTCCCAAGATTTTTTTCTCGGCCAACCCCTTCCCAAATATCCTCCCAAAATTCCTCCCTTCTTCCTAGAGGACTTACTTTGGTCATAAATCCATCCTACGGATCCCTTTTTATCAAATAAAAAGGAATAACCCGGAGAAGTGGTAAATATTTCATCACCTCTTTCAAGTACCTTTTTTCTTCCACTTCCTATTTCTTTGTTATATAAAATCTAAAATAGTTACTAATGTATCATATATATACTTTGATGTTATTATAAATATGTTACAACTATATTCATTATTCTATAAATCCTTTGAAGGACATGTCACCATACCTGTGTACGTGCGACTTACCGTCTCCACGTCATGGTGTAATTGTTATTAAATAAATTATTATTTGGATTGTATAATAATGATGTGTAATTTATGTAAATAATAAATATAACACGATAATTATTCTTTATAGATGATATAACATATAATTATATATTATTTTAATTTCAAAAGAATGATATTGTCGCTTGTGTGTACGTACAGATTACTGTCTCCACAAACACGATGAGATTCATTCCCCATCGTATTCATTCAAGACTAATTATCATTACATGATTAAAAATAATGTTTAAATACTTAATATAATTTTGAATATGAATAAGATACATCATATATATAACAAAAAGTACCTTTTTAACAAATCATACAGAGTAATATGAAAAATTTAACACATGAAAAAATGATAATAGTAAGATATTATTAACGAAGAATCGTTAAAATATCATATACGATATCATATTAATAAGTTAGATTATTGTATAATTTAATAAAAATTATTTCACCATTATATGTGAGGTTAACCTACCCTTGAACCAGGAAAAGTATAAGTTAGGGGTTAATTTCACAGTCTCTTCATTATACGAGGTTGTTTTTACATAAGTATCTAATGTGACATCTTTATCATCCACCCCCATGATTCTTAAAAATATATTCCGAAACATTTTAACTATTTTCTAGAATAGGGGTTAAATTCATTTATACCATTGTTTTAATTTTATAAGATTCTTATAAATGAATCTTTCTGTTGTTTTCCAAACAAGGAACATTATGACCTCTTCGACAAATTTAAGGTAAGAAGGTTTTTTTAACATATACAGAAGGGGTGGCTATTTTATGCCACTATAACATCGTCAACGATTCCATTACAAGATTATCAGAATATTTTGAAATATAAATGTTTTATTTTATAATTATGTGACCTTTAAATTATTTCAAAATTGAAAGAGATATTTCTCTAAAAAAATTTTGATTTCATCTATGTCAACATCCTTTGATGGATTTTAAGTTTGTTTGAAGTTGATTTATAATGATATTAAATTTCTCTATTGTGTTGAAGGTTTTGTGATATGTTTGACTGTGGATGTGTTATTTAATACCATTCATGGTTTGTGGATAAAGTATTGACATTTTGTATGCTATTTTTAATACGAATGTTTATGTTATGTTTAAACCTTTTCATATGGGGAATGCATTGGACATAGTAAGTGAAGGGTGGATCCCGCTATAGCTCCTCGATGCATCAGTAGGTTTCATGAGAGAAACTAGTGCCACGGTCCAAGGCCATGAAAAAATAATATTTTTAGTCTTGGGATAAGGCCTTTACTATGTGGATATGAATATCTGGCATTATGTATTCAATCATTATGAAAGTGGCTATTGATATTGCATGTGATTATATGACTAGTAAAATATCCATGTGAGTAAGTAAATGGAATTATTTGGATTTATATTTTCCATATTATGATGAATTTTATGTTTAAATGGATTTTGGTTTAGTTTTATACATTGTCTTAAATGATAATGCTTATTTATGAAAGTTTATTCTATATTGTTATCCTTATTGAGCATCTGAGATCACCCCTTTATATATTTTATTTTTCCCAGGATATGAAGAAGTATATTATGACGAACCTATAGGGATAGTATATGGGATCTCAGTTTTGTCCATGGAAACAATATTTAAGTAGTTTTACATTTTATGATGTAATGTAAACCTTATGAATGTATATATTAATTACAAGTCTACTAAACTAATCGGTCTTTCAAGACTTGATCTTCTCTGATCATGCTAATGTTACGTAATAATGCACCGAACCTGGGTAACTAGGGTCGGGGATTTACAATTGGTATAAGAGGAATTTCAGTACAATCCTTGGATTCTAGATTTAGATAAACTCCGATCAGAGAACATTACACTAAGATAGACTTTGAGGATTAGTATAGAAGAACATCCTAAAATTTTGGTATTGTAGTGATTTTGTGAGTTTTCCAAGAAATACATCCCTGTCTGGATACAAGCAGGTAGATGTGGTTCTGGCATAGATGTACCTAGGGATAATACTCGAAGACACCGCTTTGAGCTAGACTCGAACGAGAACGGGTGCACGACAATGGGACTTGCTACACTCATGTTTACAACACTACCGGGGGATATGCTTAGGATAATTCTCATTTTTTTACAAACCATTATGAATGGTTTCTGAGTATATACATCCTCAAAGAATTTTTTTTATTGATTATATCCATAAAATGATCAATTTATGTTAAGTATTTTACAATTTTGAAGTTAGGTATTTCGATTCATAAACTAATCTACTTTATGTCATTGTTAAGAAATAGTTCCTAGTGGAAGGAATAGAAACTGTATTAATGCATGTTCTCCACGTACGGATTTGCCTCCAAATCAAGATAATTATAGTGGAGCTGGTTATGCAACTAGTGATGATCAGCTAATCACCATAGTAGGACAACTCTCTTAGGTTATGAATTATAACCTTACCTTTATAGAGCACCCAGATCCGCATCATGGAGGATCAATGTTAGATCGATTCATGAGGTAACAACCACCAACATTCAATGGGCGTACAAATACACTTGTAGAAGATCAATGGATGAATTCCTTAGAGAAAATATTCCATGTCATGGGGAGTAAAGAAAGGGAACAAGTTGTCATTAAAGTTTACCGCCTCACTGGAGATGCAGATAAATGGTAGTCATTGATTCAATACACAAATGAAGATGATAGATTATCAAATATGGAATGGAGGGAGTTTAATGGTATTTTCATTGAAAAATACTTTCCTTATGACCATTGAGCAGATATGGAAAGATAATTTCTGAGTCTGAGGAAAAAGGAGGATGAGAATGTCACAATGTAGGAAGCTAACATTACAATGTTAGCGAGGCATGCTGCAGATTATATACAGAACCCAAGAAGTATGATCTATTGTTTCTTTGATGGGTTAAAACCATTTCTACATTTATCATTAGTCTCACAACCCTTCTCAGCATACGAATATATTTTCTCATGTGCTATCGAGACATAAAAATAATTCTCTAAGTCTTATGACATTAAAGAAAAACAAGAGAAGAAGAGATCTGTTGAACACTCTGGAAATGGAAATAAGAGGAAGAAGAAAAAGTTGAATATTGATCCTGTAGTAAATGTGGGAATAAACACCCTGGTAGTTTCTTGAAGAAAATGGGAGTCTATTACAAGTGTGGTGAAGAAGGCCGCCAAACTTGTGATTGAAAGGGGATGAAAGAAGTTGTCGATGTTGAATGCTAAAATTGTAGAGAAAGGGGGGAATTATGAAAATAAATGTCCTAAGAATCGGGGTAAGTTACCTTAGAAGATTCCAAGGGATTAAGGCCAAGCTTATTCTATCACTACTGGTGAGTTTAAAGCTCTGAATGACATGGTGGCATCTAATTTAATGGTTTCCTCATGTTTATCCAACGATTTATTTGATTATAAATCATCACATTGTTTCAAATCTTCCCAGTTTGCAAATAAAATCAGATATTTCCAATTTTATTTAACAAGGGAGTTGATAGTCAAAACTCCTAAGTGATGTATCATTGGTATTGTGTTTTTTGAATCTGTTCCCATTAGGTTATATAAATGTTCTTTACATGATGATCACATCGTCATTCCCATGATTGAATTTGATATAATCTTTGGTATGGATTGGAAATCGGACCATGATGTAAAAATATATTTTAATAAGAAGGAGGATACTATTTTTTATGATGATGATAAAGAACACCTTATATTTAGAGCAGAATTGTCACCACCTAATTCTTATCTAGATCCACCCCAGTAGCTCAACTAAATTCAATTATTGGGGAGGTAGAGAATGAAATTACTATTGGTCAGGAAATTAATGTTCAAATAGAGGATTTACCAATTGTGAAAGAACATGTTGATGTGTTTCCATACGATTTACATGGACATCCTCCCGAACATGAAATTGAGTTTTCCATTGATTTAATTCTTGGATCAAGACCTAGATCAAAGACCCCTTAAAGAATGACCACTATGGACTTAGTGGGACAAAAGAAACAACTAGATTAATTGAGTAGTAAGGTATTTATTCACCCTAGAGTTTCTCTATGGGGAGCCCCTGTCCTTTTTGTTAATAATAAATATGGATCTATGAGGTTGTGCAATTACTACATAGAGATCAACGCTATAAAAATAAAGAAAAAGCATCCCCTACCTCGCAATGATGATTTATTCGACCCAATTCATGGACCACAATACTTTTCAAAGTTTTTCCTTCGATCTGGATATCATCACTTGTGTTTCATAAAGGAATAAATTCCAAAAACAACATTTTGAACCAGGTATGAGAATTACAAGTTTACAGTAATGCCTTTTGGATTCACTAATGCACCCTCTATCTTCATTGATCTAATGACTAGAGTTTCCAATTAATATCTTGATGAAATTGTAGTGGTATTTATTGGTGGTATATTGGTATACTAAAAAATCAATGAAGATCTTGAAAATCACTTGCGCATTATTCTAAAGTCTCTTAGAAGACATGAATTATATGGGATGTTTAGAATGCGTGAATTCAGGATTTAGGATATTTCCTTTCCTGTCCATATTGTCTATAAGGATGGAATCTCTACTGATCCTTCATGGAAAAGAGAAATCCAAGAATGGCCAGCACCGACGAGTATAACAGAGGTACCCTGTATTATTGGTTCAGCAGGTTATTATCTACGTTTCGCCCAGAATTTTTCCTGACTGGCTAACCCATTAATCATGCTCACACGTAAAGGGGTTAAATTTCTTTGGAAAAAATAGTGTGAAGAATTTTATGAATAAATAAATAGAATATTATTAAATGATCCTATATTTGATCTAACATTGGGGAATGATGGGTTTGTTATTTATAGTGATGCATCAAAGAAATTACTTGGTTGTGTCCATATGCATAATGATAGGGTTATTGACTATGCATCACGATAGCTAAAATTTCATGAGAAAAACTATCCTAATAATGATATTGAGTTAGCGGTTGTATTCTTTTCTTTGAAGATATGGATACATTATCTATATGGTAAAAATGTGAGATTTATACTTACCACATGAGTTTGAAGTATATTTTCTCATAGAAAGAACTCAACATGAGGAAAAGTAGATGGTTTGAACTACTCAGGGATTATTATGTCACTTTACACTACAACCTGAGGAAGGAAAATAAGGTGGCAGATTCTTTGAGTAGAAAGGACCATGGAGTTTTGAAGAAGATGAGAGTTGAAAAGGATCCTATATACATGGATCTAGTAAATATGTATATGGGAATAACCATGGAAGGTGAATCATCAATGCTTTTTGAAATGGATGCCAAACCATCTTTACTAGAAAGGATAAAAACTTCATAGGATGATGATGAGGAGTTTCAAATGAAGGCTAAAGCTGTGAATAATGGGATATTTAGTGACTTCTTATATTAAGATGGAATTTTTAAATTTGGGAAGAGACATTGTGTTCCAGATATTCCTGATTTAATTAGAGAATTGTTTGATGATTTTCATAGCTACAATTTTCCTATACACCATGGGAGCCCCAAAACGTGTAGAGATTTGAAGGAACATTTTTGGTGGGACAACATGAAGAGGGAGATTGCTGATTTCATGTCATGATGTATGGTTTTTCAACAAGTGAATGCTGAACGGCAATAGCCTGGAGGATTCATGCAACCTCTTCCAATACCAAAGTGGAAATGGGATAATATTTCAATCCACTTTTTCATGGGAAAACGAAAGACTCCTAGAAGGAAAGATGCAATATGGGTCATTGTTGATCATCTTACCAAGTCCACACATTTTATTTCTATATGGTATGATTTACCACTTGAACATTTAGAAAGAATACATATTAATGAAGTTGTAAGTCTTCATTGAGTACCACCATCGATTGATTCTGATCGTGATCCATGAATTACATCAAGATTCTAGAAAAGTCTTAAAAAATCCATGGATACTGAACTTCATTTGAGCACGGCCTACCGCCCCAAAATAATGGACAATCTTAACGGAATGTTCAAACGTTAGTAGACATGTTGAGATCATGCTCACTTGACATTCAAGGTATGTGGGATCAATATTTACCTCTGGTCGAATTTTATTATAACAATAGCTTCCATTCAAGTATTCAGAAGTCCCTAAATAAAGTGTTATACAAAAAGAGATGTCGCACACCAACCTATTGGGATGATGATGGTGAATGTAAAATTGTAGGCCAATAACATGTGGAGGAAATGATGGAAAAGGTGAAGGTTATCCAAAACCACATCAAAGCAGTTCAAAGGAGGCTGAGGAGCTATGCTGATAACCGAAGGAAGGATTTTGAATTTTAGGTAGGAGATCATGTTTTCATGAAGGTATCTCCATGGAAGGGTGTTATATGTTTCGGTAAGAAGGGAAAATTGAGACATATTTACATCCGACCTTTCGAAGTTCTATAATGAATTTGGGCTGTAGCATACCATTTGTCAATGCCGCCAAGTCTCTTCAAAGATCACGATGTATTACACTTGTCATTGTTGAGAAAATACATGCCTGACCCAACACATGTACTCACCTATGATAAATTAGAACTGCAACCTAATCTGTCTTATTCCGAAGACCCTGTCAAGGTTCTTGATACAATAGAACAAGTGCTGATAAACCAAACAACTCATCTAATAAAAGTTATATGGAGAAACCATTAGATGGAAGATTCAACGTGGTAACCCAAGGAACTTATGTTGAAGAACCACCTGAATCTTTTTATGTTTTAATATTCTAGAAATTTCAAGGAGGAAATTATTTGAAGGAGGGGAGAATCTAACAGCCCAAGCTTCCAGGGTACGCTTCTCTTTGACTAATACAATAGCGTGTGTTGTACGTAACTTTGAGTTGTAACACACCAAAACCAATCAAACTTGCCGTTATGAATAGTCAAACACACTTTTTGAAATTTTATAAATTTTATCTTATAAAATGGATTTTATTTTTGGATTCGGAATATCGAAATTAGATTATGGTAAATTTCAGGTATTTTTCAGAAAACATTTAATTTTTGATGAATAGTGAAAAACACTAAGTTATAGTTGAAACCTGAATTTTTATTTAAATTATACATTATTTTATTTCATTTTATTTTATGTGAAAATAAATACATAATACCTGTATATGTTCAATATAATTCATTGGAGTCATTTTGTAATAATATTAGATATATAAAATTTTATCGAACATTTTACTATCTTTTACCCACATCCTTTGAGTATTTGAAAATTTACGTAAAACATAATTTTACCAATTCTGTGAGATTATGTTCAAAATTCCGAGAGACATGGTTAATATCAAGGAGTAAAATGTGGTTCAACCAGATAAAAATACTTTTTGGTGAATTGTAACTTTTTTACTTTTATTTACCACTGTTAAAGGTAGATAGGGTAATTAAGGGTAAAAATTATATTATTATTACCCTAAAACATGTTCTAATTCTAATGGATATGTATAATTTGACCAGAAATATCTTTAGGAATAAAATATGAACCCATTTGGTCCACCTGGATTAGATTAGGGCATTTATTATTATTTAATTCAATGAAGAGTTAAAAGTGTTTAATTCGATGTTTAATAACTAAACCATTCTTAATATTGGGTTACACATAATTTTAATTCAACTATAAGTATCCATTAGAAATATAAAACTATTTTCAACTTAATGGTATTTTATATGAATTTTTTAGACATTAAATAATTTTATTTATTTTTGACACAATGATGATGTAGTAATTAGCTAATTACAAAAATATTAAAATAACTGATATTATAAATATCCAACTAAATGTAATTTGAGACTTTTTGTGAATTAAACTTATTTTATAGGTTAATATGAAATTTTAGGGTTTTTTAGATGAATTTTCTTTGAAGTAAAAAATGTTGTTGTGAATTTAGCAAAAAAAAATTACAAATAGTTTCCAAATTGACATTAAATAGTTTTTAAAACAAATATTATATAATTATTTTATATTCTATTCCTAAAAATTTAATTTTTAGAAAAAAGGATTATATAATGATATGTGTATCATTAATGAACCACTTAGGGTTCTCTTGAAGTTTATAGTTAGTTTATTAACTATATAATATAAAAATACATACAAACATGGTAAATGTAAAACTATTTGACTAAGAGTTAATCTAAAAGATAAGGTTAATATAGTGACTCAAATCAGTCTAAAACCTATTGGTTGAGTGGTTTTAGACCCATCAACATATTAACCTTTAAATAATCTACTTTTTTCCATTATAAACCTAAAATGATTTTATTATAAAATAATATTTCTAGCTTTTCCAAAGGTGCCCCTCACTCCTCTTATAAAAGGGCACTCCCCCTTCTCTAAAATTCACAACTCCAATGTTATTTGGTTATTCCAAACCCTACCCAAATATCCTCCCAAAATTCCTCCTTTAATACTAGAGTACTTTCGTTGGTCATAATGCCATTATAAGTATCCATTATGAACAAATCAATAGGAAGAACCTGAAGAGGAGGTAAATATGTCATCACCTCTTTCAAGTTCCTTTCTTCTTCTATTTCCTTTTTTTTTAATCTAAAATAATAACTCTTGTATCTTCTATATACTGTGATGTTATTATAAATATGTTAAAACCATATTCATTATTCTATCCATCCTTTTAATGACAAGTCACCATACGTGCGTAGATACGACTTGCCGTCTCCAAGTCATGGTGTAATTGTAATTCAATACATTATTATTTGGATGGGTATAATAATGATGTGTAATTTATGTAAATAATAAATATAAGATGATAATGATTCTGTATATATGATATACCATCTAATTATATATTAATTTAATATCAAAATAATGATATTTTCAATCGTTCATACGTACGGATTAAAGTTTCCATGAAAACGATGAGATTAATTCCCCATCATATCCATTCAAGGATAATTTACATTAGATGATTAAAAATACTTTTTTAAGACATAATATAGTCCTGAAGATGAATAAGATACGTCCTATCCATAAAAAACATTACTTATGTAACAAATCATACAATGGAAAATGAATCAGTTAACACTCGAAACGACGATAATACTGAGATATTATTAACAATGCAATGTTAAAAGATCACATATGATATCGTATTAATATATATGATTATTGTATAATTTAATAACAATTATTTTACCATTATACTGGTTGTTATCCTACCCTCATCTAAGGAAAATTACATGGAAAGGTTTAATTTCAAAATCTCTTTATTATCTGAGGTTGTTTTTACGTAAGTATCTACTGGGACCTCTTTATCATTCACATCCATGTTTCTTAAAAATGTATTCCAAAACATTTTTACAATTTAATAGACTATGGGTTAAAGTCATTTATACCCATGTTTTACTTTTATAATATGTTTATAAAGGAATCATTTCTTCGTTTTCCAAACAATGTACTTTATGTCATTTTCAAAAAAATTAAGGTAAGAATGATTATTTAACATATACGGCGGGTGCAGAAATGTTATACCACTATAACATCATCGAAGCATCCCTTAAAAGATTATAAAAATATTTTCAAATATAAATGTTTACTTTTATAATTACATGACCATTAAATTATTTCATAATAGAAAGAGATATTTCTATAAAAAGTTTTTTATTTCATCTATGTCAACATCCTTTAATAGATTTTATGTTTGATTGAAGTTGATTTATTATGATACAAAACATCAATATTATATTGAAGGTTTTGTGATATGTTTGAATGTCGATATTTTATTTCATACCATTCATGGTTTATGGATAAAATATTGACATTTTGTATTCTAATTTTAATACGAATGTTTATGTTATGTTTAAACCTTTTCATATGGGGAAGGCATTGTACATAGTATGTGACGGGTAGAGCCAACTACAGCTCCTTGATGCATCGGTGGGTCTCATGAGACAAACTAGTGTCTTGGCACAAGGACTTGACAAAATCTTTTTTATAGTCTTGGCACAAGGCCTTGACTATGTGGTTATGAAAGTCTACCATTATGTATTCCATCCTTTTGAAAGTGGCTATTGATATTTCATGTGATTATTCGACTACTAAAATATCCATGTGAGTATGTAAATGTAATTATTTTTATTTATACTTTCTATATTATGATGAAGTTTATGTTTAAAAGGCTTTTTTTGTTCCATATGTTGTATTAAATGTTTATGCTTATTTATAAATGTTTATGCTATATTGTTATCCATACTGAGCATCTGAGCTCACCACTTTATATGTTTTATTTTTCCAAGGATGCAATGAAGTATATTATGACTGACCTGTAGGGATAGTCTATGGGATCGTAGTGTTGTCAATGGAAATAATGTTGTAGTGTTTTTCCATTTTATGATGAATTGTAAACCTTATGAATATATCTAGTACATTCAAGGATATAAAAATAATTGTCCTTCCAAGACATGATCTTTTGTGATCATGCCAATGTTACGTAATAATTCACCGACTCTAGTTAACTAGGGTTGGGGCATTACAGTCATCATCAGAGTCTCCATAGTCTATGCCCACGACCAAAAATCCAGGATCTACTTAACAATCAACTATTCCCTGAGAAACAACAACTGAACATGTGGAAACACATTCCTCCACCTCAATTGGAGCATTCTATTGATCAATTACACCCATCCATACTATAATTCTTTGATCAACTAGATAATCAGGAGATTCCATTAGCACTTCTTCTACAGAATCATCAACTACTTCCAAAGCAATTCCAGCTTTAACTAGTTCAACAGCCTCTTAAACTACTCTTTCTACCATTTCTATATATCCTAACAGATTATGGATACATAGACCTTTTTCATCACATTCATCAGTAGCTGTCACTAAATTATCATGACTAGATTCAGTTTCATCTTCCCCCTATGAGGTCTCTCTAATGTCTCTTAAGACATTTTCTTCCGATTGTTCTTCACAGGTTTCCTCATCATCATTGTCCCTTTGGACAGTATCTCTTCTATGCAATCTCTTTGGTGGGCTAGGATCACTAAATGATAGAGTATTGGCAGGAGGACCTGAGGGAAGGTCCGGATCACACCTATCATCTATTGTAGAATCCACTCTTTCATTCACAACAATAGCCTCTTCTTCTTCATTTGAGTATACTGGCTTCACTTCATCAGGCTTTAGACCAGGGACTCTCCTATTCTTAGGCCTAGTAGGATGGGTGATAGGGTTGAATTCTTCATACATCTGAGTCTCATCATTCACCCGTTTTCTTTGTTAATGGTTCCATCTTATCTTCATAAACTTCCAAATCATATTGGTAATGCAGAATTTGTCACTTTCAAAAACTCTTTCCTCCATATTTCAATCAAATCATTTTACTTTAATCATCAAGGATATCAATATGGAATGAAACAAATCATAGGACATGGAACTGGGCCTTGTCAAATCCCTTAATTGAATCAACAGAAACCCACACAAATTTATCTTATGTCCATGATTCAATAAATAAAAAAGAAATATCTCCTGATACATCAATGTAGAAAAGTCCCCTCGCCTAGGACTCCAAATATGTTGAATACATTTACAGTAACTTGGTTTCCCCTTCCATTTCAGTAGAAATCAATTTTCTATGGATTCCATTCCCTGTCAGTTCAGCCAATGCTTCTTTATAATAAATAACTCACGAGTGGGAGGCACCACTCCACAGTTGTAAAAAAAATCCATTCATGTGGGACTGTTAAAAAATCATCCCATTCAATAGAGGATAATCTCACACTTACACCATTTACCTTTAATGACATTCCATTCCCATTCCCAAACTGCTCAAATTTCAGATACTCAAAAAATTCCTTCACTAGAATCCGATAATTACTTCCTTTTTTATTTGAAAATAATTATACCCAATATAGAGCTTCAAGTTCCTTCATCACAAGTGACTTTCTCGACAACAACCATTCTGAACGTAATTATTTCTCCACCATGATTTACCTCTTCGACAAATGTGGATTGATCACTTTTTCCACTACCATTCTTCCACTACATGACCCAGCTCGAGGTTTCTTCAGGTTCGGTGAATCTCCTTCATCATCATCCATCGGCATTTTTAATCATGCCAGTGAAATCTGGAGAAATTTTATGGATTTAGCAGGGGTTAGGTTCCACGGTTAAGGATTAAGAGGTTCAAGAGAGAATTTAAGTGCATCAAAATTTGGTTGGTAATTTGTTTTTATAAGTTGGGGATCGAAAACGCTAATCAATTAAAAGAAATAATTTATACTAAAAATATTTCAGATTCTAGAAGGAAAACACAAAGTCCTGGTAAGGTTGAGCATCGGTAAGGTGCCAACAGTGAGGTCTTAATGGTGCGGTCCTAACGGTGAGGTCCAACGGTGAGGTCCTAAGGTGAGGTCCAAACCGTGGGTTCCAAAAAGTGAGGTCTAATGTTGAGGTCCAACAATGAGGTCCTAACGATTAGGTCCAACAGGGAGGTACAACTATGAGGTCCAACGGTAAGGTCCTAACGGTGAGGTCTTAACGGTAAGGTCCCAATGGTGAGGTCCTAACGGTGACGTCCCAATAGTGAGGTCCTAATGGCGATTTCCAATGGTGGGGTCCAACGATGAAGTCCTAACATAATAGTTTATCTTACCTAACTCATGTTTGATGTATTTTCAACTCTCGGAATTCAAAGGCATTGTAAATATATCATCTAATTGGTGTTCAGTGCTAATTAATTCGAGAGTGATTTCATCTCTTTGATAATGAACTATCAATAAGTGAAGTCTCACATCATTTTCATTTATCCTAGCATAAGATACTTGAATTTTAGAGATATTAATATCACTTGTATTATCACAGTTTATAGTGAAATGTTTGAATTTAAATTCATAGTCTAGTAAAGTGAATCTCATCCACAGAATTTGACCACAACAACTACCAATATCTATATATTCATATTTGACAGTATATAATGCAACATAAATCAATTTCATACTACAACACTATACTAGTTACATTCCCAAAATGTGACATGTTTCTGAGGTGCTCATTCTATCTAACTTGCTACTAGAAATGTCGGCATCAGAATAATATATTAAATCAAAGGATTGTCATATTGGATAAAATAGTACAAAGTTTGTATTATACATGAGATATTTAAAAATACTTTTAACAACAGTTAAATGAGACTCTTTGCGATTGGCTTGAAACCGAGCACACATGCATACAATAAAAATAATAACAGGTCTGCTGGTAGTAAGATTGACCAGACACCTGATCATACCTCTCTAATTGGTTTGATCCACTGGTTTACCAGTTTCTTCAGCATCCAACATACAAGTGGTACTCATAGGTGTATCCCTACCTTTTTTACCATCCAAGCCAAATCATTTCAAAATATCCACAATATAATTACTTTGATTTTAAACAATACCATTTTTATTTAGAAAAATTTGAAATCAAAGGAAATTTTTTTGTTCCCCAATTAAACACATTTCAAATTAATTTTCATAATTTTGGGGAAATCAGTACATATTGAATTTTTAGATGATCCAAAAATAATATCATCAACATAAATTTTTACTATTAAAACTTACTTGGAAATACTTATGATTAAAAGAGTAGGATCAGATATTCCATTAGTCAAAATTTTTTAAATAAGAAATAAATTTATTCTGTCATACCAAGCTCCTGGAACTTGTTTTAAACCATATAGGGATTTATAATGTTAGAATACATGGATTGAAAAATGGAGATTTTTAAAACCAGGGGTTGTTCTAAAAACATTTCCTCAACAATATAGCCATTTAGAAATTCACATTTTACATCCATTTTATAATCTCTGAAATTCAGATGAGTGGCCTAAGAAATTAATATCCTAATGGATTCTAGTCTAGCTACATGTTCAAAATTTTCCTCACAATTTATTCCATCCTTTTGACTATATCCTCAGGAAAAAGTCTACCCTTGTTTCTAACTATGTTTCCATGTTCATCAACATTATTTCTAAACACCCATTTAGTGCCTATGTTCAAAGTGTCTTTATGTCTTTCTACTAATTCCCAAAACATGTTTCATTCAAACTAATTTAATTCTTCCTGCATTGCTATCTTCCAAAATTGAGCACTGATAGCATCATTAATATTTTTGGGTTCAAGTAGTGGAAGAAAGGCTGGATGTTCAACCTGGTTTCTCAGAGATGATCTAGTTTGTCTTCCTATATTTAGATCACCTAGTAAAACATAAAAAGGATGACTCTTGAGGGTTCTAATAGCTACAGAGAGAGTTAAACTAGACACCTCATGTTTTTCTATATGTTCAGGTTCACCATGCTTAGATTCTGGAAATTTCTAGAACTAGTTTTTTACCTAAGAATTTACTTTCATTGTAATTATGGCCTAGAATAGATATTTCTTCCTCTAGATGTTAAACATAGGTTTTGGGTTGATGTGGATCAATCTCATCAAAATTTACATGAACTGATTCTTCAACACATTTTGATCTCTTATTGAATACTCTATAATCTTTATTAGAGAATGGGTAACCAAGGAAAATTCCCACATCACTCATGGAAGAAAACTTGTCAAGATTATCCTTTATGTTAAGGATAAATACATTTCAACTCAAAACTATAAAGTAATTAACCATAGGCTTCTGATTATTCCAGATCTCATAATGGGGTTTCTTAAGAACGAGTTTAATTAACACTCACTTGATGATGTAAAAAGATGTATTAACAACTTCATCCCAAAAAATAGATAGTCATATCATAATCATTTTGTATAGTCTGATAAATCTCTTGAAGTTTCCTATTTCTTCTTTCTATGACTCCATTTTCATGAGGTGTTTTAGGAGCAGATAAATTGTGATTATAGCCATTTTTGTGAAAAAATATTCGAGCTCCTAATTTTCAAACTCACGGCCATGATAACTTCTCAAGGTCTTAATTCTAAGTCCACTAAGACTATTTAATGAGTTAGAATATTTAATGAATTAAGAATAATTTTCACTCTTGTGAGCTAGAAAGTATACCCAAGTATATCTTGAAAAAACCATCTACAATAACATAAACACAGTTCTTACCATTTAAACATGAAACTCTAGATGGTCCAAACAAATCCATGTGAACAAACTCAAGCGGATGAGAAGTAGAAACTTCTTTCATTAATTTGAATGAAACATTGTGTTGTTTGGATTTTTGAAAAGGATTACAAACATTGTTATATGGGAAATATAATTTAGGTATGTCTCTAACTAAACTACTCCTAGTTAGTTTTCTAAGTGAGTGCACATTAGGGTGTCTTAATCTTCTGTTCCACAACCAAGATTCCTTATGAAAATTATTTAAACAAGAAACATTTTTTGTAGCTATAGAACATAAATCAACTAATTATATATTTTCATTTCTATGATTAGTGAATATTAAATCATTTTTAGAATTAAAAACATTACATACATCATTTAAATACTTATCATTTAATCCATCATCACAAAATTGAGAGATACTCTGTAGATTGTATTTTAACACATCAAAAAAAATTACTTTTAAAATTAATATACTATTCGGGTTACCAATTTGGCATAATCCGAAAATCATACATTTAGCATTATCACAGAATGTGACATGTCTATCATCAACATTAATTAGTCTCTAGAAGCTTGAATAGTCTCCTTTCAAACATATTGAACATCCATTGTACATGTTTAATAGAGTTTTACAGGATCACATTAGATAATTTTCTTACAAAATAGAATAAGTATAGGGTAACTCTGGTACCCATATTTTCTTGAGACCAGAGAGGATGGCATGTAATGCTTGAAAAACCCATACTTGTCTCACCGGTTTCCTATAATCAACATATATGTTTTGAGAAATGATTATTTTTTTTAGGTCCATAAGAGAATTGTTTTTCAAAAGGTGGTCGAGAACCTAAAATAGTAGTGAAGAGTCCAGATTTTGGAACAAATTTATTTTTTATAATCCTTCCCTATTCTTGTTTATATCCTAGACCAGTTGTATATTTTGGAGCACTATGTTTCTCTAGAAACTGAGTCATGGTATCTCTTTCTGTAGTAAACTTCTCATGATCTCTTCTTAATTTCTCATTTGATAATTTAATTTTAGTATTTTTTTAACTCCTGACCACATTTTTCATTCTCAATTATCAAATCAGACTTTTAGTTGGAATTTAATTCATATTTCCCTTTCAATAATTTATATTTATCCTTGAGTTCATTAAAGGTATCCTCAATCATTCCACAATATTCAAATATTTCATCCTTAGTTATATTTTCACCAATATTTGATTCAATTTCATTCCTAGAAGAATAATCATTATGTATAGAAGAATTGGGTATTAATTTAGATGGTTTCCATGAAACATAGGTTTGCAAGTTTTTTCTTATAACAACCCAACTCTTTATTACACACTTAATCCTGATTTACTACATAAAACCTTCACTTGATACAATAGGGATGATTGAGAAGTCTAGTTTCTTTGGGTATTAGGAACATTATATAATAACCTAAAACATAAAATAAACATCTTTTTGAAAACATTTTTTACATGACCACAAAATTTCCTCGTAGTTAGAAACTCAGGTGGTAACACGTGGACAGGCATAAAAATGGTTGAGTAATAAATCCAAGTAAAGGAATAAACAAGGAATAACATGTGGAATAAAATGCATGTTAGATGATAGGAATATCAATGGAGTAGAAGAGAAACATAAACATAAAGGCAATATAAGGCATGATAATCATAACATGGAAATGTGGAAACAACACTTAGCAGAGAAATATTATGAGCTAAGGCTCATTGCACTTGGAGCATGAGTGAACCCTCATTTAAGATGAAGCTCGAGTAAAACCTAGTTGAACTGGAATTAGAATGATTCAAAACCAAATCCACATGACATATCATGATTTTATACTTAACAAAATGAATTGGAGTTCTATCAGGGTGCACCCTTCTTAAACATTTCATTTCATGCATAAGTGTGTCACATGGATCATATAATGTGGAATCAATCTACATCTAAGTTATTCCATGATTAAGTAATGTGGAATAAATACATGAAAGTACCATTCAATATGTATATTTTCATAATGTTTAATACCCTTGATAGAGACATGGGTATGGTATTCACCCCACAATGTTCATGGCCTGGAAAAACGTGGTGCAATTTTGGCAGCCAAACGGCATGACATAAGAATTCATGAAATTGGTTGATGAGAGAGAAAAGGGTGTCTCATAATATTTACAAGAAATGGACAGTATTGGGGTCATATATATGCATGTCCAAACAATCATAATGGAATTTATATGCATAATAAAAAATAATTACTAGGATGTAAAAGAGGAGTGAGAAATCTCCCACAGAATTTTGTCATGGTAACAGGTGTACATGGGAGGTATTAATGAGTGATAATGGGGTCTCCCATCATCCCAACATAAAAATTTCAGTATGGGGTGGGGGGGGGTTCGAAATCATACCCCAAAATTTATAATTAAAACAAAAGGCCATAACATCTTTAAAAAATTAGAAAAAATGAGAATGGAAGAAATCCCTTACATGGAAGTGTGATCCCAAAGGCTTGGGAGAGGATTCCGAGAGGATTCATGAAAGCATAGGGAACATTGGGAGCATTATAGATAAAGGATGGAATGGTTTTGTTATACTCCCAAGGTTTTGAGTGAAGAAAAAGTGTGAGCTTGGGTGGGATTATATAAGAAAGGAGAGGGAATTCTTTATTATTTAGGTTTGGGACACCTCGCATTAAACTACTCAAAACCACAAACCATCCAAGGGTTTTAGTGAATGATTTTTCAAAAGGGGAGTAAAAAACAATATTTTATAAGGCTAATGGCCTTATTTATTAAAATAATAAGGTTTATTATGTGAAGGTGAGTCACAGTCTTTTGGAAAACAATTTAAAAAGACAAAATGTTTTATATGTCCTGGAGGGTCCACTAAAGCTTTGTAAAATAAATCAAATAAACTCAAAATCACATTATTTTAATGTTAAAAAATATAGTGTCCGAACATAATGTTTATATTATTTTATTACACCACTATTGGGTCATTAGGATATCATAAAGCACATTATATATTGAAACGGTATTTAATTTTTAACCAAAAATGCCACTCTCTCTGAAAATTATGAAAACTTCACAATTCGATAATTTTGACGTCTAGATTACAAAAATAATTGTCATTTTATATAAATATTTTTCTATATATGTGAACTTTTACTTTAAAAAAATTGACATTTATCAAAAATTCAGTGGTTTTGATGAAAACACCTTTCAAACCATAATAAAAATCACAATTGAATTCAAAAAATATACGATAATTTATATTTAATAAAAAATAATTTAATAATAATAATTACAATAATATTTTATTAAAATATTATTTAATAAAAAAAATCCATTAATTCATCAAAATATATTTCATTGTGGAATATAAACTGAAAATACAATTTGTGCTTAAAAACTATTTTCAAAGTAACAATAATAGAATGAATTCACATTATTTATACAAAAATAATTTACATAGTCATAATGATAGGGTATTGTTACATAAACCCTTATAACACCTGCATAATACTGAATGGTAATGTGTGTGATGGTGAAAGAATATTGGGGTGGCTCGGATAACATCGAATGGGTGGTAATCTCTATTAGCTCCCACTTCTCTCATAGTGGGTTCTGCTCAAGCTTTACGTGTTCAATCATGGCTTGGGCTTGGTCAAGAGTGAAGCCCAATGACGCCACCTCCTTTCCATGATTTGACAAATAGGCTTCGTATAGGGAAAAACTACTGGATGAGTTCATCATTTCATGTGTCTGAGTAAATTGGATTTGTTAAAGCCCTATATATTTACTAATAATGTGATCACTATTCAACAACTATATTAGAAACAATCACAATTCATAATGGTATTTTAAAATCCAGAAACATAAAACCAATGATGTTCACATTTTATATGACCCTAATAATACATTTAATTAGATCATGAAGAATTTCCATTATTGAATTTTAGGGTCGTTACAATCTTACCCCTTAAAAAATTTCTCCCTAGAAAATTCATTTTAAGTTATAATCCATAAGCAAGTGAGGTTACTTTTCCTTCATTTTCTTGAAGAAATCATCATTCGTTTCTTTTTATTATTTCCTTCTGGTAGAAAGGGTATATACGTCACAATGGTACCTTATGATATTTTCAAAATAATCTACTTCCTTTTCCCTAAAACAACTCACGCGTCTAGGTTTATTTCAATGGAAGCATCGATAAGTCATTAAAAATGTATTTCATATATATAATTTTGAAATATCTTCCTGAACTTGTTTTTATCAAAACTTCCTACTGATTAATCATCAAATATTTCAAAATAGGGCATTGGTAAATAAGTTTTTGTATTTCCATGGAGAAAAAAATATATGATTTTATACATATAGGCTGCTTGGAGGTCTCCCTTTTTGGCAGCATCTAGAAAATCTTTTAGTGGATCATAATTTTCAAATATATAGAGGAATTTGAAAACTCCTTGATTGTACTTACCACGCATAGCATTGTAATAATGTAGAGAGAAAAATATTCCCCAATATATTGTACTTGATCCTTTAAAAATCATTCAATGTTAGAGTTATTGGATGCCTCATAAAGTTGTTTTTAGGTGACATGGAAATTTGAAAATATTTCAATGTCATTTGAGTATGTCTTCAGGACATCCTTCCCAAGTAGTTATTTCGGAAGAGAGAGAAGAGTTGTTCATTATATTCATCCTTCCATATTTTAAATATGAAAAATTAATACAATTATGGGTTTGAATACATATCTATTGAGCATAAAAAGTAAACATTGAATATAAAAGGATAAAAATTTAAAGGATAAGTATATCCTAACTTGTGACTCCTAATGTTTCAATCTTGGTTATCCTTAATTTATTTCTTAACATATATTCATTTGGTATTTTTTTATTCCCTTAATAAGGGTTCATACAAAGCATGTGAATTTAAAATATCATATCCCCCATTATTTTCATAACAAAGAGTGTCGCAAGGCTCATTTTCGTGCACCAGTTCTAATTCGAGTCTAGCTCATAAAAGTGTTTTTGGGGTTTACCCCTAGGATACATCTGTGCCAGAGCCGACTCGACCTACTCATATCCAGACAGGGATGAATTTTCTTGATAAACCAATTACTCAATACACACAAATACTTAGGTGTGTTTTTATTATAATAATTATTTTTTCTAAGTCTTTGCTAGGTTTTTCTAATCCAAACCCCATAAATAACTAAACATATCCTCTCATACCAACTATAACAACCCTGCTCTTTGTTGCATAGTTAATCCTGATTTATTATATAAAACCATCACCTAATACAAAATGGATGTTAGATAGGTCTTGTCTCTTTGGGGATTTGGAACATTACATAACAACTTAAAACATAGAAAAAAACATCTTATTGAAGACATCCTTTACATGACCACTACATTCCCTTTTACTTATCATTTCATGGGAAAACCTAAAGACATTCATAAAAAAATTTGAGATATAAATACCAGTAAGGGAATAAAATAGAATAACATGAGTAATCAAATACATGTAAGATAATAGGATTATCAATGGAGCACAGGGGAAACCTGAACATAAATGCATGATAAATCATGACAAAAATAAAATGGAAAAGTGGATATAACACTTAACATGGAATAAGAATTAGCCAAGTCTCATTGAACATGAAGCATGATTAAACCCTCATTGCACATGAGGCATGAGTAAAACCTTGTTTCACTTTAATTATAATGCATCAACACCCACTACATATGATTTATCATGATACTATACTTTACCCAATGCATTTGAGCGCTATCGGGGTGCACCCTTCTTGAACATTTCATTTCATGCATTAGTTTGCCACATGGATCATATATCATGGAATAAATAAACATCATAAGTTATTCCACAATTAAGTAATGTGTAATAAATAAATAGAAGTACCCTTAAATATGTATATGTGAATAAAGGTGATTACCCATGATAGTGACATGGGTATGTTATTCACTACATAATGATATTGGTTTGGAAAAACGTGGTGCAATTTCGGCAGCATAACGACGTGACATAAGGATTCATGAAAATTTTTGATGAGAGAGAAAAAGGGGTCTCATAATATGTACATGAAATGGACAGTAAGGGGGTTATATAGATACATGTCACATCAAATGTAATGGAATTTAGATACATAATACAAAATAATTACATGGATGTAAATGAGAAGACAAAAATCCCTCACAGAACATCGGCATGGTAATAGGTGTAAATGGGAGATATTAATGAGAGATAAATGGATCTCCCATAATCCAAACAAAATGGGGACATTATGGGGGAGTTTAAAAATCATACCCGAACATTTGTAATTGAAAACAAAAGGTTATAACAACCGAAAAAAATTGGTCAAAAATAAAAAAGAAATAAATCCCTTATTTGGATGTGTTATCCAAATGTCTTGGGAGAGGCTTGAGAGAGGCTTCTAGGGCGCTAGAGGAACATTGGGAGGATTTTAGAGAGAGGAGGATAGGGATTGGTCGAACTCCAATGTCTTTGAGTGAAAATGAAGTGGCGGCTTGGGTGGGTTTATATAGGAAATGAGAGGGAATTCATTATTATTTAGGTTTGGGACCCCTTACATTAAACTAATCAAAACTAAAAACCAGCCCATGGTTTTAGCCCAAGGGGTTTTCCAAAGGGGAGTTGAAAAAAATATTTTACAAGTCCAATGGTCTAACTTCTTAAAATAACATGGTTTCTTATGTGGAGGTGAGTCACATTCTTAAGGAAAACAATTTAAAAAGAAAAAATGTTTTATAAGTTTTGGAGGGTCCACTAATGCTTTGTAAAATAAATAAAAAAACCCAAAATCATATTATTTTAATTTTAAAACATATATTCTCCGATCGTAATGTTAATATTATTTTATTAGATAACTATTGGGTTATTATGATGTCATAAACCACATTATATATTTAAACGTTATTTAATTTTTACCTAAAAATTCGACTATCTCAAAAAATTATGAAAAACTCACCATTGGAAAATTTCAATATCCAGATTCCAAAAATAATATTAATTTTGTCTAAATAGTTTTATAAAAATGTGAATTTTTACTTTTAAAATAAAAACCTACATTTATCAAAAAATCATAGGTTTTGATCAAAATAGCATTCAAACATTAATTAAAATTACAATTGCATTCATAAAATTATTTGGTTAATTATATTTTATAAAAATTAATTTGATAATAATAATAATAATATTTTATTAAAATTTTATTTAATTCAAAAATCCATTACTTCATCAAAATATATTTCTTATATGAATATTAACTAAAAATACTATTTCGGATTTAAAACCTATTTACAAAGTAACAATAATAAAATGAATGCACATTAATTATAAAAAAAATAATTTACATAGGTATAGTGCTAGGGTATTGTTATATAACCCCTTATAACACTCGCATTAGACTGAATGATAAGGTGTTTGAAGCTGATAGACACTTGGGGTGGCTCAGATAACATCACTCGGGTGGTAATCTCTATTAACATTCACTTCTCATGTAGTCAGTTCCATCAAGCATAACAAATTCAAGCTTGGCATGGACTTTTTCACGATAGAATCCCAATGAAACCACCTCATTTCTGAACACGGAAAAATGGGCTTCGTACAGGGCATGTCTAATGGATGAGGTCATCTCTTCCTGTGTCTGAGTAAATTGGATTTGTTAAAGCCCAATATTTATACTAATCATGTGATCATTGTTCAACGACTTTATTATCAATGTTAAAAATTCATAACAGTATTTTAAAATGATGAATCATAAAACCAAGGATGTTCACATTATAATTTACCATAATAAGACATTTAATTTGTCCAAGAGGAATTTCCAATAATCAAAGTTAGGTACGTTACAGTTATTTTCAATATCAGAAATTTCAGAACCACAAGAGCTATCTTATGAAGAAATTCAAGTATCATTCATAGAATTTTTATAACCCATGACCTTGTCTTCATATTTATTCTTAAATTTCATCTTGGGGTAATCAAAATTCACATGTCCTTTTCTTTTACACACATTGTATACTATATCATTTGTATTTTCATTCCATTTTCGTTCCTTTTTCAACTATACTTTAATATCATACCTTCCTTTATAGATTGACTTTCTAAAGAAAATATTATTATGGTAGAAATTCATGAATCTCCTAGAAATATGATCCATCTATTCATAAAAATCAAAAGATTAGTCTTCACTGGTGGAAGTGTATACAAAATATTGAACTTTTTCTTTATCATTACTATTTGAGATAGAAGTCTTGAATGCCACAAATTTCTTTCTTGGATATTAATTTTATTTTTGATTTACCTAAAGCTCTTCTTCGTACTTCATAACTTTTAAAATTAGTTCCTTCACTGGTAGCTTTCTTTTATCATAGGATTCTTGGACAGAAATAGAATTTCTTCTCTGTCTGTCAAGTAGGCAACGAAGCTACCTCATAATCTGTTCCTTGTGGTCTACTGGTATCCCAAGAAGACTCAAGATATTTACTATTTCATTTATCTTGAGATACATTACATATATAATTTCATCAGGCTTCATTTTAAAATTATTATATTTAATAGTATATGTATTTAATCTAATTTCGTTAACATTGGTTGTTCCCTCGTGAAAAATTTCCAAAGTATCCCTAATTTCTTAATAAATTTTATAGCTACATATTTTATTGAATTATTCATCACATTGAGAACAGTAAAATGAATTCATTTATTTACAGTTATTGCTATATGTTTCTTTAGTCAACTAAGAACATGTATCCCTATCAGTAACAGGAAAAGAATGTTGTTATTCTTTTGTGTCCTATATTTCATGACCCATGCTCTCTAAATACATTTTCATTTATAATTTCCATTTAGAATAGTTGTTACCGTTAATGAAAGGTGTCATGTTACCAACCTAATGAAGACATGGAAGAAATTTATGTAGACTAAGGAGGACCATAAATAATTCAAGGTGTTGAGGATGAGGGTTATGTGTGGTCCTGTTTTAAAATTACTAAAGGAGGTCCTGGAGTATATATTCTATTATTATGCATCTAGAGTTTGGATCGACAGTGTATTGATTAATATATTTGTATTTACCATATATGGGTCAATGAATTAGATACCCCATGTGTATAATTAGATGACTCATAACCTAGATATGGTAGAATTAGTCTTCACTATGTGGTTGTGGAGGCACTATATTCTTAGAGAATGTTTTTTTGTTTACGCAGACCATCAAAGTATTATGTACAACTTCACACTGAGAGACAAGAACATTTGATTTAGGTGCTGGTTATAACTCTTGTAGAATAATGACATTGAGATACATTATACTTTAGGGAAGGGAAATTTGGTTGTTGATTCCCATAGTAGAATGTCGCAAGATCATTTGGTGCATGATTCAACTGTGGATTTTACTTCCTTGAAGATGACCCTGGTTGAGGAGGAGGGTTCATTGTTTCTCCAGTCGACAGTGTTGAATCCTCTACTCCTCCAATGTGTTGATGTTTCCCAGTCGGGAGGATAGACAATGAGGTATTATGTGGCTAGATATCATCAAGTAATTCACAATATGGATTTTTTTAATGGAAGTAATCGTATATTCCTTTTAAATGGATGGATGATGGTCATAGTAACTATGTGGGAGGAGGTGATGAGATATTTTTTCACATATCCATTGTCACTAACTCCCATTGTGTAGAAGAAGTATGGAGACATTTAGTTCCATATTTTGTGGGCTGAAAGGAGGTTGAGCGTGGTCATTTTTGTCTCTTTTTTCCTCATGTGTCAGTAGGAAATGTGTAAGCACTTGGTTCTGATAGGTTTTTTTGTAGCCTCTTGAGATCCTATGGTGGAAATGGGATGGGATTCAATTGAATTTATGACATGGATTCCAAAGATAGTGAGGGGCCATAGTTCCATCTTAGTGATAGTTTACTTAAATTTAATTTAGGAACACTCCATTTATAATAGAAGACATAGTTTAATGAAGAGTTTGGGGTAGTTGTACGTGTGGGATATCACCTGCCTTCATGTCATGACCTCAAATATTGTCATGGAACGTTATACATCATTTACAACATAGTTATGGAGAGGTATACATGTGGATATGAATGAACCTTATTAGGATGAGTAGAACCATTCAAACCCTGATTGATGGGCACAACAAGCACACATTCTCGGTTCTAGAATATATTTTAAGGAATTTCATATTAGTCATTTTAACGAATATTGGATGATCAATTTCCCTTTGGGGAGATTACTTACAATAAAATCTACCACAATACTATTGACATGAAACCATTTAAGGATCTATATTGGAGACCCTGTAGGACACCCTTATAATGAATTGTGATCGTAAATGAATAAGTTGTATGGATAGAGAAGTAGAAGGTGATGATGGATTAGTTCTGGTTCATCTATTAAAGGATGTGGATAAATCAGATCAGGATGAAATATTATACATTTTGACATCACAGGCCCTTGGTGTCCAACTAGGGTGACCTAGTTCTCCAGATAGTCTACCTATGATGAGCATTATTGAGATTCAGGTTGGGAGGAATGCCACCCCCAAGGTTCATAATGATTTTTGGGATCTTTCATTGGGTTGGAGAGGGTTCATACTACCTATTCTTACCCACAACTATTAGATATTGTAAACAATGTCTTCCATGTCCCTCATATGAGGGGGTATGTACATGATCCCATTTGGGTTATTGACTGGGGATAGATGTAAATATAAGATGTAGACACATTCAGAGATCACTTGATTATCGTTGAGGTTATTTAGGTGAGGGCCATGTATGGATGGACCATTCCCTTAGTTTGTGTTCTGTAGACACATGAGAGCATGTAGGATATCTCCTGGGAGTGGGAGGTCCATATAAGGTCTCAATATATCATGATTTCTTTATTTTTTCTCTATGATGGTGAAAATATTTTCTAATGGAATAATTTATATACCTTATTTTATCCATTCAAATCCTCAATATATATGAAGGAATGATTTTAAGCTAGATGATGAGATGACATGTGATTCTAAGGGCTGGTGTGCCCACATTTAATTTTATAAAAATGTTAAATTTATTTTATAAAATGAATAACCATTTATTATGGAAATAATTGAGTAATATTAAATAGAGTCTCATATAAGAAAACTGACACCACGGTTGAATGTTGAGGATGTGTTTTACCCTAGGAATGACCTAAAAAATTCATTGTAGGGTGTTCAAATAATGTTACAGTTGGAGGGTTTGTTTAGTGGATTAAATAAATAAATAATTTATTTATTTATTTATTTATTAAACTAAAACCAAATTAAATATATATTAATTCATTGTTATGGAGGATTTTGATTTTTAGTCGTATAACCCTAGGCTTATTGAGAGGAGGGTCCATCATTCTTCATTGGAGGATCGAGATCAGGCAACCATCAACAACTAAATCATGAAATATCGAGCTGTGAAAATGAAACAGAGATTCCTCCTTCATTAGAGGTATATTTATTCACCAACTATCAATTTTAATTGATATAATACTCATCATTTGTGTATATACTCCCCTCTGATAAAAATATTTTGTTGAATCACATCTACTTCTTTATCTTCATTAGTCTTGAACCATTGCATGGGGCTACATATCATATTTAATTAATTATTTTATTTACCACATCATTCCATGACTTCTCATCTCAAATATCCCAAAGTTTTATTCTTTGTCCAAGAAATGTTTTTCAATGATTACTGACACCATGTTTTTTATCAATCCACCCCTCGTTCTTCATGATCTTCCCCATTGTCCATCAAACCTATGGTTCCATATTATCATGAAGGATTGAGCATGATCAATCCCTGAAATTCAAGGAATATTCATATTTTATTTATATTTCGATGATAATTGGATGGATTTCGAATATTCTTAGGATACTGGTGATAATTACCTTGAAATCATGAGTTGGGAATGATCGACAATGGCATATGAGATGTGACAGCGACACACATGATTAATGTAAGAGGATAAAGATTTTTTTTTCCGTCCACTAGTTGACCAGAATCAATGTCTGTGGATAGATTAATCTACTTTCTTGTTGTCAATGAATGGAAATCATGTAGTCAGCTTCTGTTTTGAGATTTGTAGGATAGATCTCTATTTCTATAGAAATTGCAACTACATGCCATGTATCCTAAATAATACACATCATGTAGAGCTATGGATACAAAGCCTAGTGTTTTTGGTGATTTATATATCACATTACTTGTGGGACCACCACATTACCTATTACATAGTGTTGGAGACCCATCATGTACACATGGTGTACACAAACACAAGAACATCTAGGCACATGGCCAATGTACATGGACATGTCTCGAGGGACATGGGCATGGCCATGAGAACATGGGTTCACCCTATGTGGTTGAGAAAAAACATGTAGTCATTTCATAGGTCATGTAGGGATACACTTCAAGTGATCTGTGTACTTTTGAGGACATGACCATGTATTAGGGAAGGCCTACTAACCATTTCGTTCCCCTTACATGTCGTGTATCCTCTTATTTAGGAAACTTCTACCCCTCATATCTCCTTTATTAGTTTTAATTTATCTAGTGAGTAGCATATCCTGTGAAGTATTCCATATTGAAAATTATGGTGTACTTCATGGTGGTTTTTTAGATTCAATCAATGGTTTTATGATTGTGACACATCTTTTGGAGACACTCAATGATGGTTGTGATCCGACAAATTCTCAGTAGTGAAACTCTCATTCTAGGAATATGTATGTGTCCTCTATCCATCTTCATAGTGGAACCCTCAAACAAGGATAGGTTGAAGATCCACTATCCATATTAATAATGGAACCCTATTACTGGGACAACATATGGGTTTGCAATACCCTAAGTGGAACCCTCGTACTAGGACAGGGTATGGATAATTAACCCATTGAGTCTAACCCCCCTAACGGACTAGTGTGTGGATCCACTATCTACCCATACAGAAGAACCCTTATATCTATGCATGGAAGGGGTACCCTATCTATCTAATGAGTGAAATGTTCCCTTTATTCTAGGAAAAGGATCCTCCACCAAGATATTATTCCCCCTAGATCGTGCATTATATTGTCGAGTTGTGGCATTATATGGATGCTTCCTTGCGCAGTCATTTTAGATACTAGGAATCATTGTTGTACCTCTTATAACTGATAGAAGACAATTTTCCATGGTTGGGATAGGATATAGATATCCTTTTTCTATCTCGCATCGGTTTCTTATATGAATATATATATATATAGGTATATATATCATTGTTATTTGACTTGTTGTCTCACTTTCTAGGGGTCGAGTTGTCTGCTACTATCATGTCTCTTATTGTTTCCCCTGTATTTTGAGTGTCCCTACTGGGTATGTATATACTCACCCCCTTTATGGGATTTTCCAACACATGACATGAATTATGTAGAAAACGGATTGGCTGGCGGTGATTATAGTGGATCAATGGGATAATTAGGTGAATTTTAACACATATAGCCATTGGTTTATGGATATTTAGAGCCATAAAATCATAGAATATTACTTTTCTTCTTTTTTATGATTCTAATTTTTTCTTGTGGGTGTGTATTTTTCCCTCTATAATATTTTAAGAATATACTTTCATACTCTTTTATTCACTATTGGTTTTTTCATGCTTGATTATTATTCTAGTTATTAAAATATTTTCTTCTAATCATCCACAATTCTATATGGATATGGTAGTCTGTGTGTGTTCATATAGGAACAAAGGAAAATGCCCCCCATATTAGTTATTTATTCCAGTTTTTATCTCTGGCTCATGAAATATTTATGTAGGCCTTGGGTAGTTGTTCCTTGATCCCCATTGGGATCAGTGATGAAATTAGTTTAATAGTAATACTATTTATACCCTAATGTATAAAAAAAAATAAAACATAATTTGATAAAAATTGATTTTTCTAGATCATAAAATGCATAAAATATTTCATCCTTTGATATGAATATTTAATACATTTCCCCACAATAAAAACTAGTGGACTCTAATGATTTAGTTTATTTAGGGAATGGATACGTAGTCAACTTGAATCATATAATAACATCAAAAAATCCAACATTTTACTTCTCTCGTTGTACCATTATTAAAATTTATTACTTTACCCTTTCTTCATAACCAGGGGAAAATTGATTCACAAGAAAAGTAGAGAATAGATTCTCAGTAACTATAAAAATAGGAGATTTCAATCAAAGACAATATTCTAAAATAAGATAAGTTGTAGGTTATTATATCAGGATTATAATTTTTATATTTTATACCAAATATTTCATTTTGGTATTTTATACCAAATATTTCATGATTCAAAATAGTGAGGAATAATCATAAATCAATAATCGTCCGTGAGATTCTATCGTAAGAATAATAACATGTCAAAAGAATTTTGTGGCATAACCATAAGATTAAAAAATAGTATCACTAGTCAAGGATTTCTACAAAGAATATCCTAGTGGTTAATGTCCTATATTGGATTGGGGTTACTCCTCCTCCAACAATTTCTTTAATCAATGTTCACAACCTAGACTATAATAGTGGAACAAATCCCCTAGTAAGTTGGTTTTACTCCCCATTTTTCAATATTATTTCAAGAGAAATCAATCATTAACCAATGCAATGGAGGTATTTAACAGACCCACCTATCAAATAACGAAATCCATATACATGTGTTATATAAGATCATAAAAACATCCATCAATTAATTTTAAGACATCCCATTTAATTGAAATGTGTTTCATATTAATTTCATTATAAAATAGTAATAAGACATATATAGAAAGGGAATATAAATTTTCATTATATTATATTCATAGTGATGTATAATATGCATCAACTGATGATGAAATAGATAAATATATATATATATAAGTTTATTTAAACAATTCTATCAAAAGGGATGAAAATAATATTGTCCATTTTTATATTTAAAAAAAATATAAAAATTTTTGATAACAACATATTATTTGAAAAATACCGTGGAAAACTATAATGGAATACATAATTAAAATAATGTGCATTATGGTGGGAAAATACATTTTTATGATAAATGTTTAAACAAATTTTCCATTTACAAGTTTATAAAAAATTCCAAATATACATCATTTAGAAAATGAAAATAAGTTTCCCTTTAAAATTTATGAAAATAAGTTCAAATATTATTCAAATAGAATTAAAATAACAATTTTACAATATAAAATAATAGTCACGAACTAATTTTAAGGAACATGGATATAGAAGAACAATTTTTTTGACCAAAGATGAAATTAGGTTGACTTTTCATAAAAAATACATTCTTGATTGTTTTAATTACCAAATGATGACAACGAACGAAAAATATAAAAACAATAGAAATGAAAAAAAAAATTAGATGATAATATATGGTTTTTAATAAATATATTTCATATAACCACCCTAATGTAAATTCCTACATATCCAATCATGAATTTAAAATTAGATTGTAACAAAAACTATTACCTCAGGTAACATATAACATCATACCTCTTCATCATGGTTTCAGCATCTTCATTATAACAATCATATTATATATTTAATATTTATTCATTATACAGAAAATTTAAATATTTATATAATGTTTTGGTTAATAATGAATTACATCACATCATGGATATAGTGGTCCGTATATACACATGAGTGATATTTCCTCTTTTCAATGGATGAAATTATGGGAAGGAAAATAATAATTAATCTGTATAGATTTGTAATTATATCATAAACATAATCTATATTCCTTAAATTTATCCTTACGACTATCCATGTAGAATGGAAATGAAAAACTAATTACATCACTTCATGGATGTGGTAGTCCACATATAAGCACGAGCGACATTATCATTTTACAAAGGATGGGAAAGAGATAGAAAATGGATACAAAGTCAACAAGAAAAAATTTCACTATAATTATAAACCATAATCCATAATATTTAGATTTCAATATAACATTTGGTGGAGGTTTAAGAAGAATTAAATGTGAAAAACAATGGAATGAACAAAAACCTCTTCTTTAGGTATACTCATTTGAGAAGAACCATAAGGATTATTGGATGAATATTTTGTGAAGAATATAAACTCATGATCATGGATAAGGATTTTGGGAGATTATTTGGTCAGTTATAGGTTGAGTTAAATGGATTACTTGGTGTGGGTAATAGAGAAGAGTAGATTCCCTTTTATAATTGATGGGAGTGGCACTCTTGTAAATAATTAAAACATTTAAATATTATAAAATAATATTCAAGTTAAATTGAACCAAATGAAATAAAAATTATAATATAAGATAACATAATTTCAAAATATCTCAAACCAATTAATATTTATACATGTTTAATTGATATTTTAAAACTTATATTTTAGTTTAACACCCTTGGTAACCCTTTCTATACTTAATCGTAATGAACATTTTACCATACCTATAATTTATAATGACAAAAAATTATAGAGGAAAAATTAGAAAATTTATACATGATGATTATAACAATGGTAAAAATTTATCAAATGGTATAACTATAATTTTTACATATTCATTTTAAAATAAGAGCACAAAAAACAATGAATACCATTTTTTGGAAATTAAAATTTTATGTAAAAAATAATAATTTATTCTGATTTGTTTCCTTCTACTAACCGTTCAATAAGTGTTAAAATATTTAATTTAATATATAATATAAAAACTTTATTAAAATATTTCCTAAATATTGATTAATTATATATATTATGATTAAAACACATTTCTTCTATAAAATTTTTTTTCAAAAAAATATCTTTTTTTACATTCAAATGATTTTATTTTCATTTATAACCAATATATAACCAATAAATTTAATTTATACAAGCATAAAAAATAGTTTTTCAAAATTTATATTTCTTTCTCAAACCATCAAATTAAAATTTCATGAGATAACTATCACATTTAATAATATTTCAATAGTACATCATGGATCATTTGAAATTGGTGTTGTGTGTGACTAATGTTATCAAATACATTAATCTTATTTAGTGATAAGTATATGATAAAAACATTAGTTTTCGACATTTCATAATAGAAAAAAAGTTCTTCTTGAAAGGAATAATCACCCTAACAATATAAATAGTAAAACAAAAAAAATAGTTATTGTTGACTCTTTAAACCACTAAATCATTTTAATTATTGAAATAAATCATAAACAAGAACAAATATGTCATGTGAATCCCACTTGTAGAGAATGATTCATTTACATATTACTCTTTCCAAATTATCCAAGGTCCAAAACATTAATATACCATATCAAATACATACATGAATTTTTAATCAAAATCACAATCTTATTATTAAAACAAAAGAACATTAATATCATATCCCTAGTAATCTGGATTTCCTTCCAAAAATGATGTTTGTGATTCAACATTTTTTTCTTCATGACAATATCTAACACATAAATATTACATGATTACTATATCCATAAATATTAATACAAAATAAAATATTATTTGAAACCACTTTGAAACCATAATTATCACAGGACCTCTCACAGGTGTCTAAGTTGAGAGGTATCACATGACATCAGATGTGTCTCCCCATATATGAAAGGCTATATACCAAAATGGAGGGTCTAAAATGTTGTCATTAGAGGAATTCACACTCATATTAGAGTAAAAAATATGTTAAATAGACAAACATCATCTATAACTATAAACAATGTATGCATAAAAAACTATGTTATAAAAAATGTAAAATAGAAGCACACACTATTACATACCAAGTGATCACTCACTGGGGAGATCACAGATATTGGAAAAAATGAAATAAAAGGGGGATGCAAAACTATCCCAAATCCGAATCTGATCATATTTTACAATATCAAATATATCTAACTTAATTACAAACATTATACTTCTTACCTACATGAACCTAAGAAAATGAGGTCAAATCGAGTACCATAGTGCCATGGTAACTCGAGCCAAGTTTGAGTAAACTAAGTAGTCCACCTCCAATAGATACACTAAAATAAAACTTAGTACATGTTATGCACCATATATATTCTAAAAAAATAATTGATAACCAATTTAATCAAAAATAAAAAATTATCATTGATCCTTAGATTAAATAGTGATAATCAGGAATGACCATAACATATTTATCTAGTACCAATGTGTCTCATAGCATAAAACAGACCACATGGGTGCAAAAATGTTCCATACAATATTAACTAGAGTAACACTGAATGGGAATCATGTCATTCCATTAAATATTCTGATTACCAAAAACCGGTGGGACCCATTTCATAAATGAAACATGTCATGCAACCATCCATCCAAGGGGCCCAATCCCTAACCCAGAAAAAATATATTCACCATTTAGTGTCAGTCCCCTACCGAAAGACAATATATACCCAAAGAAAAATCTCACATTGAACCTTTAATAATATCATAAATCAATTAATAGCACCCTAGAACATCATATTATATAAACATGTTGTCTTATTGTCTCTCTTTATTGAACCATTTTATAAAATACACTTTGGGGGTTTTATCCCCTACCTAAAATAGGTATCATCCCCCCATTATCCAAGGAATATATCCCATCCATGGAACGTAAACCCTCATTTTCAATTATTTGTATATATATTAAATACACTAGAGGATCACATCCCCTGCCTAGGTATCAGGCCTCCACTACCCAAGTAACATATGCCACCCAAAAACTTATCCATCATTCACATATCACATATAATCAGATATAAAAACATATAACACAAAACCCCGAGGGGAAACAACTCACCCTAGAACCTCATACCATACTATGTAGGTTTACCATATGCTTAAAACTATCTTATGTCTCCTAGACATTCCTATCAAGAACAAAACTCATCCCTATAACTATATCCATGATAAACTATCATCAATAACCATTATTTACTATGGAACACATGATATTAAAAATACATACTCTCCCACACTAAACCATTTCTAGGGTCATCATGAAAATATTGTACCCACTATCATCCCTTAGGTCACATCTCTACTCACACACCATATATGGGCTCAACTATCTCATTCATAAACATCAAACTAGAGATTATCACCGAGAGGCAATAAAATACCTCAAACCTCCATTATCAAATCATATCACAATATTAATCACATGTAAATCATATCATCGTTACTGTACAGGGATGGCCAAAAGTCTATCTATCTTTCAAAACCAATCATTGTTTATCCCCTCATACTGAACCTTCCTATGGTCCTACCATATGAATACACACACAGTCAATCACATTAAAATGGGTGAGGAACACCCTCCCCACACTCTACTCAAATCACTCAAAGGCCACTGGTAATTTCACATTTTATACAAGTCACATCATAAGGATAATTTTGCTAGTATATCACTCACCCTTTAATGGGAATTAAGAGAACATTTTTCAAGTCCAATAGATCTGTTCTCATATCATTGATAAACCTATATAGTCCACATACCATATGTTATGAATCTATAATCAAGAACTAATTTATCTGTGATAGAGGAATCAAATAGTGTTCAAGGTTCCACATTTACCTAAAACATTCATTTTATCCATATGAATTTACAAAACAAAATTATTTCAATTTTATGTTTGATCTCTCATATTTAGAGAGACCACATATCACATGCTATAGAAACCTAAATAATATAAATAAGGATATTTATAGGTACCCCTAATTCATAAATAGTTACACCCATTACAAAATCATGTACATTACTACATTAACATACTAGCATAACCTACCAGCTGAATATAAACGAAGACTAGTCTGCCAGTGTCCTGAATGGAATTATTGATCCATATGGGATTGATACTAGTACTTGAGAATGAAATAAAACACATTGGTAATGTTTTCCCCTCAATGATCCAAATCCAATGACATAACATCCACTCAGAAATATTACATGACCTATCAATAACTGAGAAAACCATTAATGTACAAGTGTATTAAAATAAATAAATATCCAATAATGTGTTTTGTTTGAGTAAATTAATAAAACATAAAAATCAGGATCACAGTATAACGATCATTTTATAAATATTAAACTAAACATTCTATGGTCTTCATGGATCATATAAGAATATTAAAAAATTTAAAATAAAAACCAACCATCTCAATGTGGCATTAAAATTACTTTCTACATCATATGACAACTAATAATCCAACATCAAGGCCAATCATAAGGATATGATACTTCATGGGACCTGAAAAAATGTGTGATATTTGTATACACTAATGGTGTATGATGGGTGTGAGAGAAACTAATCACAATTTTATATCACTAAATAATTTTGACACTTCATTAAAATAAATTTCATTCTATTATATCCTTCATTATAGTTAGAAAATAAATTTACATAAATGAGATTGTTAATAAATATATAAAACCCAATATGTTATCATAAGTCACTCAATTTTTTTTAAGAAAAAACATTTACAAACATAAAAATAAAACCATTACTTTCCTTTAAAAAATTACCACCAAATTAACCTTTCAATTTTATTTTTGAAATACACCTTATAAAACTATTTGAATACCCATTATTTTCTACAATCCCAAATAAAAATCAGAAATAATAAAAAAACTAGAATGAATCATGCTAATGATAAAATAAATTGAGGAAGAAAAAAATCCATGAAATTTATTGTGATTATATGGTTCAATTTAATTAATGGATACAATAGGGAAATCCCATATTTAGCATCACCTAGTATTATGGGTTTCACACTACTATTTAATATAAATGATACTAGACCTTGTATCCTTAGAAAAACATTATCTAGGGGCCCTATAGTGAAACCATAATAGTCACCATTCAACACCCACTCGACAATCACCACGAACAAAATATACCCAGGTGTGGTCACAAATATCATAGGGAACTAGCTGGTGGGTGAACACTTGGATATCATTACACACATATAAAACTTCTTCATAGATACCACGGGTACCATGATAAAAATAAATAGAGGTAATAAATAATAAATCATATACAATACCATTTACAAAATCATTAACAAATCACTTTAAATAACTTACACCTCACCTTCAACACCCTCAGAAAAAACAACCCCAATCCCAATAGTCATATGCAACAAAAAATAAGACATGGATCTTGATCTATAATAAAAATAACAGGAACAAATAAGAATAATGTGGATCCCAATAGGGGTTCACACCTTCCATGAAACCTAATACAAAAAATGTTGAATTGGGTCTTACCAAAAACCCAACATGAGAATAAAATCCATTTTCCCATACTTTGAAATTAATTTCAAAACATATTTTATAGAAAAAAATTTAAATCACTTTTAATCTAATTAAAATCACATTTCACATAAAACCATGTACCTCAAAACATTTGTGACCAAAACAGAATAAAAGACACCAATTATATTCTAAATAATACCAATAAATATTTATGGTCAATTAGAAACCATGATCAAATTAAAAATAGAAAACACCCTTGAAATATTCTACAATACCTTTATATTTTTTTTTCTTTCTTTTTCTTTTTTTAAAAAGGTAGGGGCCGGGAAACAATGCGGGTGATGGCCCAGCCCCCGAGTGGTTACGCAGTCAGGCATGCAGTGGCCCGAGAACCCCCTACCATCCCCAGGCCCACCCAAGGGGTGAAGCCCAGTTCCCCAACGGGGGCCGGTGCCGCGTAAACGCTTGGGTAACCGGCGTGCAATCGTGCACCGCGTGTGGTGAACATGCTTTTTATAGCATACCCCCTGACAGGGTTCGAACCCCCGACCTCCCCTGAGGGGAGCGGAGCCTTCGACCACTCCACCACGCCCACGGGGGCTTATTCCAAGTGAACATCCCTTTAAAAATAATTGTAAGTGAAATATAATTATAACATATATATTTAATATATAAATTAAATTATTTAAAATCACTGAGATCATAATGCAATTCCATTTATTGAAAGTTCATAAAAAACCTAAATTATGTATGTCGAGATAATTTCCCACCAATCTAATAAACATAACATTTGATGGTGAATGTTTAAACAATCCATGCAACACCCTCAATGAAACCTAATAAAAAAAACCTGAAAATTAAAACAAATATAATTATGATATTCACCAACATGTTCATTGATCCATATTTTCACAACAAAACCACATCAAATTTCACCTAGATTTTGTATAGCATACCCCTTACACTATGTCACATCTGGATTTTTTCAATACGTGATGTTTTGAATTGTAATTTTCATCTTATAATTTTTATTTGCTTCTATTTATTATTATTCTTTTGATGTGAAATATAGGTCGGGCTCGATTGGGATTTTTCTCTAATAAATGAGCATTTTGGCCTTGACAACGTTTCAGTGCACTGCTGTCGAAGACGTAAATCCTCACATAGGTCATCGTGCGGCCTCGTTCGGTTCCATTCTCACCTGCCCAATGTGCAACTAATTATATAAAATGATTTAATAATAAATCAATAAAATTAAATGAGTTTTTCTGGGATTGTCGTCATGCGACGCACAAGCGAAGCATAATTGCGAAGCTGTTCGGCTTTGGCAGGGATTTTGTATGACCCTGCTCGATGGTCAACTAATTAAATAAATGAATTAATAATAATAATGATATAAAATTAATGTGTGGAAAAAATTGATAGTAATGTGTCGATTTAATAAATTGTGTTTCAATGATAATAATAATATTATTCTAATGGTTTTAGTTTATGAATATTATTATTAACATGTTTATTATTATCATTAGTATTATTATTATTACTGCTATTCTTTGGCTTTCTTTTTATTTATTTATTTTTCTTTTCTTTCTTTATTTTTTTGTCTCCTTTGTTGCATTGAGACCTAGCTCCCCTACCCCGTTTTTTTCTCCTTCTCCGTCGAAGCTTCCCCATGTCTCCCATCTCTTCCCCTCACACCGAAATATCCACCCCTAACCCTAATACTCGGCCGACTTTAGTGCCACCCCCATGAAACCTCATCCTGCCTTCCTCCCGCTAGGAGATCACCTCACTCCGTCCTCCTCGCGCGCGCACCGTTCCTGGACCGCCGTCGCATCCTGTCGCGCCACCCCCCCCCCAGTCGAACTTCCTCCTTCTTGGTTCGCACCCACACCCCTCTCCCATGGATTTAGGCCTTCGTCATTGTAACACCCCAAGATTTCATAGTGTGTTATTTCGTCAAAATAATTCAATAACTTGCACTACACGCAACACCGAGTTCAATTGCACCATGACTTACCAAAAAAAAAGCCATTAAAAGAGGTCATGAATAGCATTAACTACATTTTTAACTTTATATAATCCTTATAATTTTATAATCCATATTATGAGTTTCTTAGACATAATGCAAGAACAGATTCATTTTCAGTATTGCACTTTTATCAGCTTTTGATAGTGAAACCTTTTTAAATACAATATTTTAAACTTTTTGACTAAATGGAGACATCAAAAAATTTAAAATGAAACATCCCAAGCTTCCACGGCACGCTTCCCTTTGAATAAAACAGTAGCGTGTGTTGTACGCAACGTCGAGTTTTAACACACACCACAACCGATCAAACTAGCCGTTATGAATAGTAATACCTAAATTTTGAAATTATATATATTTTATATTTTGAAATGGACTTCATTTTTGGATTCGTAATATCGAATTTAGCCTAAGGTGAAATTTTGGTACTTTTCGGATAACTTTCATATTTTGATGAATAGTGAAAATTACTAAATTTTAATTAAAAACAACTTTTTTAATCAAAATAATTAATAGTGATAAATTATGAATATGAGTGGTTTTAAAGTATATTTAGAATATATTTTTACAATTTAATATAATGTTGTTCATTAGACATAATTTTACAATTAAACCGAACATAAATAAGTGTCAATCTTTTGATAGTTATTATCTCTTAAAAACACGCTTTTTGTTTTGACAGCGGTAATTAATTTTAAATTAATTTTTGTCACTTCTGTGTTTTGAATTTAGAAAAATGGATTCCATATTTGGAATCAGGATGTTCAAATTGTGTAAATAGGTAACTTTTATTTTTAGACATTTTGAATAATTACTGCGGTAAATATTTTATTTACCATGGTTAAGGGTAAATCCGGTAAATAAGGGTTAAAAAATAATATTATAATAATACTAAATTACCCTAAAACGTGTCTTAACCCTATTGGTTGATACATGGTCGACCATGGGCATCTTTGGGTCGATTTTGGGACCCCATGGATCCACTTGTAAGTGATAATGACACTTTATTTTAATTAAGTTAAAATGAATACAAAAATGACACAAGCATATATCTTTTAGAAAAACAATTGTTACATAGGGTTATATATGTTGGATTTTAGATTATAAATATTCATTAGAAATATAAAAATATTTCCTACATAATGATATTTTATTTATAATTTTTAGACATTAAATAATTTATTTAATTTATGACACAATGATGATGCAGTAATTACTATAATAGTGAAAAATTAAAATAATTGATATTATAAATACCCAAATAAATATAATATGAAACTTTTAATGAATTAAACTAATTTTATAGGATAATATGATATATTAGGATTGATTTAATTGACTTTGTTCGAAGTAATCAATCTGTTATGAGTTTCACAAAAAATCAACTATTGAATAGTGTCAAAATTGACATAAAAGAGTTCTTAAAACAAATATTATATTATTAATTGATATTAAATTCCTAAAAATATAAGGTTCGGCCAAGAGACTTATATCATGATAGGTTCATCATTAATGTACCACTTGGGGGTCTCTTGTATGTATATAGTAATTTTATTAACCATATTATATAAAAATACAAAGAGACATTGTAAAAGTGAAACTAATTAACTTAGAGTTAATACTTAAATATAAGGTTAATATAAGTACCCAAACCTGTCTAAATTCTATTGGTTGAGTGGTTTTCGACCTATCCCCACCTTAACCTTTGAATAATCAACTTTGGAGCCATTAGAAACCGAATATGAATTTATTATAAATTAATATTTCTAGCTTTTCCAAAGGTGCCCCTCACCCCTCTTATAAAAGGGCACTCCTCCATCTCATTTCTTCACACCTCTAAAGCCTTTTGGTTCGGCCAAACTCTGCCCAAATACTCTACCAACATCCCTCACTACAACCTAGAGGCCTTAGTTTGATCAGAAAGCCAACCTATGGAGCCCTTTTGATCAAATCAAAAGGAAGAACCCGAAGAAGAGGTAATGATTTCACCACCCTTTTCTAAGTTCATTTCTTCTTCCACTTCTTCTTCCTTTGTTCTTACCATTCTAAAATAATAACTCCAGTATCTCACATATACTGTGATGTTATTATAAGTATGGTACAACCATATTCAGTATTCTATCCACCCTTTGAATAACATGTCACCATACGTGCGTACGTACGGCTTACCGTCTCCACGTCGTGGTGTAATTGTTATTCAATATAATATTATTTGGATGGGTATAATAATGATGTGTAACTCATGTAAATAATAAATATAACATGTTAATGATTCTGTATATATGATATACCATTCATTTATATATTATTTTAATATCAAAAGAATGATATTGTCGCTCGTGCGTACGTACGGACTACCGTCTCCACGAACGCGATGAGATTCATTCTCCATCGTATCCATTCAAGTATAATTATCATTTGATGATTTAAAAATGATGTTTAAGGACTGGATATCATTCTGGATATGAATAAGATAGAACAACCATGGCTTATGTAACAAAACATATAAAAGAAAATGAGTAAGTTAACTCCCGAAACAACGATAATTCTAAGATATTATTAACAAATCAATGTTAAAAGATCATATATGATATCATATTAATATATATGATTCTTGTATAATTTAATAACAACTATTTCACCATTATACAGGAGTTTAACCTACCCCAACCAAGGAAAAGTACAAGGTAAGGGTTATTTCACAATCTCTTCATTATCCGAGGTTGTTTATACGTAATAATCTACTGGGATCTCTTTATCATCCACATCCATGTTTCTTAAAAATGTATTTTAAAACATTTTTACTATTTACTAGAATATGAGTTAAAGTCATTTATACCCTTTTTGACTTTTATAAGTGGTTTATAAAGGAATCTTTCCCTCGTTTTCAAAACAAGGTCCTTTTTAACCTTTTCGACAGAATTAAGGTAAGAATGTTTTTTTAACTTATACGGCGAGTGCGGTTATTTTCTGCCATTATAAAATCTTCAAATATTTCCTTACAAGCTTATAAGAATATTTTCAAAGAAAAGGTTTTCTTTTATAATTATTTGATTTTTAAATGATTTCAAAAGAGAGATATTTCTCTCAAATATATGAAAATCCAGTGCAAATGTATACGTATTTAACGCAAGCTTAAAAATGTTTTCAGAAAACCTGAATCTCGAGTTTGGTAGACAGGAAGGGATTGGGAGTGGACCCATCATGGCCTGTAATTAATCGGGAAGTCTCAGAATTAGTTATTTTGTTTTCAGAAGCTTGCATATTGTTTTCATAAAAACACTGGAGTATATTTTATCAATTTTAAACATAAGTATCTTCTAAAAAAATTGCATCGGTAGGTCTCATGAGACAAACTAGTGTCTTGGCACAAGGCCTTGACAAAATCTTATTTGCAGTCTTGGCACGAGGCCTTGACTATGTGGTTATGATAGTCTGGCATTATGCATTCCAACATTATGAAAGTGGTTATTGATTTTTGCATGTGATTATTCGATTAGTAGAATATCCATGTGAATAAGTAAATGGCATTATTTCATTTTACTTTTGTCATACTATATTGAAGTTCAAGTTTAAAAGGCTTTTGTTTTAGTAATGCATTGCCTTAAATGTTTATTCTTATTTATGAAAGTTTCTGCTATATTGTTATCCTTACTGGGCATTTGAGCTCACCCCTTTTCTATGTTTTATTTTTCCCAGGAAGTGAAGAAGTAAATTATGAATGACCTGCAGGGATATTATGTGGGGATATGAGTGTGGATTATGGAGATATTATGTTATTGTAGTAGTTTTTCATTTTATGATGTAATGCAAAACTTATGAATATATCTAGTGTTTCCAAGGCTACTAAACCAATCGGTCTTTCGAGATTTGATCTTTCTTGTGATCATGCCAATGTTACGAAGTAATGCACCGACTCTGGGTAACTGGGGTCGGGGCGCTACAGTTGGTATCAGAGGAAGTTTAGTACAAACCTTGGAAGCTAGATTTAGATAAACTCTGATTAGAGCACGTAGACCTAAGATGAACTTTGAGGATTAGTATAGAAGAACTTCCTAGAATTTTGGTATTGTAGAGATTTTGTGAGTTTTCCAAGCAATACATCCCTGTCTGGATACGAGCAGGTAGAGGCGGCTCTGGCACAGATGTACCTAGGGGTAAAACCCAAAAACACCGCTTTGAGCTAGACTCGAACGGGAACTGGTGCACGACAATGGGCCTTGCTGCACTCTTGGTTACGACACTCCCGGGGGATATACTTAGGATAACTCTCATTTTCTTTACAAATCATTTTGAAGGGATTATGAGTATATACTTCCTCAAAGAAAACATTCTTATGATTATGGATTATATCCATAAATAGTTCAATTTATGTTAAGTGTTTTATAAGTATGGGATTATGTGTTTTGATTCATAAACTGATCTAGTTTATGCCATGGTATAGAAATGGCGCCCAGTAGAAGGAATGATAACTCCAGAAATGCACATGATTCAAAGAGAAGGAAGGATCATATCTCTCATGGTCTTAAGCTAGAATTTATAAGAGAAATAGTCTCCCATGTATTATCATCATATGAAGAAATAATATCATGTGTTGATAAGATATGTAAAGAGTTTACTGAGTTCTATGGATTTGAAGGGAAGCAAGAGAAGAAAAGGATGGAAGAGAGAAAGATGGATAAAGGGAAGAGGGAAAAGAAGAATTTTCCCATATGTGGTAACTGTGGAAAGAAACACCCTGGAACTTGCCTGAAAGGAATGGGAGTTTGTTATAAGTGTGGAGGAAAAGGGCACAAAGTACGTGACTGCAAGGGTAAGAAAACGGTTTCAAATGTACAATGCTTCATTTGCAAGGAGTTTGGACACTACGCGAACCTATGTCCCAGTCATCAGACTATGCCGCAAATGATGCTATTGGATAATAATCAAGTTATGATACTACCACAGATGAAGAGGAATGATTAGAGTTCTTATGTTGATTATGTCAATTGAGTGTTGTATCAACAATGTACTTGTTATAATAATTATGGAGTATATAAGGATTGTACTGCAGTACTATTTCATTAAGGACTTGAGATTGTGTGGAACAAAGAAATGTGACTCAATAGAAGGATAAACTTTTAGTAAATATATGGTTGAGAGAAAGATAAACCATAATATGGTTCTGATACCGAGGTAGTGATTTTAAAATAATACATGATTGATTTGGATAAATTATATTGGATATTCTTGACTACCTTGGAGCTGATTAATGATTTGTATATTCCATCATTATTGGGGTTTAAAACATTTTTGGATTAATGATGTATATCCAGCATTCTATATGGAATAAGGGATCATGAATGTAATCAATAAGGAATATGGTAATACATGATGAAGGTATTCATATGCTATTACGGGGTAAAAAGGATCTATATTATGTTTACCTTCCTTATAAATGTTGGATTGTGAGTTTGGAAAGAAGTATTTTGGATAGTTCTAGTTTGGATTATTTTGGATTGCCATAAAAGGACAACCCGGAGGTCGGGCGGCAACCCGTCGCGTCCGGCAAGGCTGCGAGACTTGAACCCGCAACCGAAGGGCGACAAGGGTGTATCACCTTCCACTGGCCCACGAGATGTCCTGGATTAAATAATGTAGTTTTTATTAAAAGATCTTTTAGATGAATTATAAATTCGATTATTTTGGAACCCTATACGAATAGTGTAAATAGAATTTTTTTTACATTCTATTATCTTTTAGAGTGAAAGATGAGTTTTTGGTAGAAATTTATTAATGGATAAAACTCTAATTATAAATAAATATATCTCCATATGATCTTAGCCAATCTCATAAAAAATTCCTCAATATTTAGAAAAGAAAATTAGAACAAAAATGTTTTCCTAGATGGTACCTTAAATCATCACTAATTTATGGCTTTGGGATTGTTGGCCTTTTCATATCCATGTTCTCTACCACTCTCCATCAGATAATTGATGGTTAGATTTTTCTTCCATATCCATATTTTCCTACATGGAACCCTAGTATGTGTTATTTTCGGTAATCTTCATACTTTCGACTCTTTATTTTAAATAGAGGCCTCATTAATTCATTTTTCGATGTGGGATTTCAACTAAGATATTTTGAAACGTCAAAAATGTGTTATCCTAATACCCTATGTTTTGTTGAACCGATGGTATTTCAAATCATCATAGATTGATGAATTTAAGGACCTCAATTTTATACTTGTTTGTGATTTATGACCTCAATCACTAACTATAAATATTTACGTTTTTCCTCCAATTATATGTCTCTAATTGCCACCAATATTCTCCTAATAGAGATCATAATTTGGTGGTGATCCTTTCATTCCTCTTTTCCTCATATTAAGACTAAATTTTAGTAACCCAATTTCCGATGTGGGTTTTCCCACAAATATGTTTTCTATTTTCAACCTTTTATTTTCGAAGAACAATTTCAAATTGCGAGGACGCAATTTATTGAAGGAGGGGAGAATGTAACACCCCAAGATTTCATAGTGTGTTATTTCGTCAAAATAATTCAATAACTTGCACTACACGCAACACCGAGTTCAATTGCACCATGACTTACCAAAAAAAAAGCCATTAAAAGAGGTCATGAATAGCATTAACTACATTTTTAACTTTATATAATCCTTATAATTTTAGAATCCATATTATGAGTTTCTTAGACATAATGCAAGAACAAATTCATTTTCAGTATTGCACTTTTATCAACTTTTGATAGTGAAACCTTTTTAAATACAATATTTTAAACTTTTTGACTAAATGGAGACATCAAAAAATTTAAAATGAAACATCCCAAGCTTCCACGACACGCTTTCCTTTGAATAAAACAGTAGCGTGTGTTGTACGCAACGTCGAGTTTTAACACACACCACAACCGATCAAACTAGCCGTTATGAATAGTAATACCTAAATTTTGAAATTATATATATTTTATATTTTGAAATGGACTTCATTTTTGGATTCGGAATATCTAATTTAGCCTAAGGTGAAATTTTGGTACTTTTCGGATAACTTTCATATTTTGATGAATAGTGAAAATTACTAAATTTTAATTAAAAACAACGTTTTTAATCAAAATAATTAATAGTGATAAATTATGAATATTTGTGGTTTTAAAGTATATTTAGAATATATTTTTACAATTTAATATAATGTTGTTCATTAGACATAATTTTACAATTAAACCGAACATAAATAAGTGTCAATCTTTTGATAGTTATTATCTCTTAAAAACACGCTTTTTGTTTTGACAGCGGTAATTAATTTTAAATTAATTTTTGCCACTTCTGTGTTTTGAATTTAGAAAAATGGATTCCATATTTGGAATCAGGATGTTCAAATTGTGTAAATAGGTAACTTTTATTTTTAGACATTTTGAATAATTACTACGGTAAATATTTTATTTACCATGGTTAAGGGTAAATCCGGTAAATAAGGGTTAAAAAATAATATTATAATAATACTAAATTACCCTAAAACGTGTCTTAACCCTATTGGTTGATACATGGTCGACCATGGGCATCTTTGGGTCGATTTTGGGACCCCATGGATCCACTTGTAAGTGATAATGACACTTTATTTTAATTAAGTTAAAATGAATACAAAAATGACACAAGCATATATCTTTTAGAAAAACAATTGTTACATAGGGTTATATATGTTGGATTTTAGATTATAAATATTCATTAGAAATATAAAAATATTTCCTACATAATGATATTTTATTTATAATTTTTAGACATTAAATAATTTATTTAATTTATGACACAATGATGATGCAGTAATTACTATAATAGTGAAAAATTAAAATAATTGATATTATAAATACCCAAATAAATATAATATGAAACTTTTAATGAATTAAACTAATTTTATAGGATAATATAATATATTAGGATTGATTTAATTGACTTTGTTCGAAGTAATCAATCTGTTATGAGTTTCACAAAAAATCAACTATTGAATAGTGTCAAAATTGACATAAAAGAGTTCTTAAAACAAATATTATATTATTAATTGATATTAAATTCCTAAAAATATAAGGTTCGGCCAAGAGACTTATATCATGATAGGTTCATCATTAATGTACCACTTGGGGGTCTCTTGTATGTATATAGTAATTTTATTAACCATATTATATAAAAATACAAAGAGACATTGTAAAAGTGAAACTAATTAACTTAGAGTTAATACTTAAATATAAGGTTAATATAAGTACCCAAACCTGTCTAAATTCTATTGGTTGAGTGTTTTTCGACCTATCCCCACCTTAACCTTTGAATAATCAACTTTGGATCCATTAGAAACCGAATATGAATTTATTATAAATTAATATTTCTAGCTTTTCCAAAGGTGCCCCTCACCCCTCTTATAAAAGGGCACTCCTCCATCTCATTTCTTCACACCTCTAAAGCCTTTTGGTTCGGCCAAACTCTGCCCAAATACTCTACCAACATCCCTCACTACAACCTAGAGGCCTTAGTTTGATCAGAAAGCCAACCTATGGAGCCCTTTTGATCAAATCAAAAGGAAGAACCCGAAGAAGAGGTAATGATTTCACCACCCTTTTCTAAGTTCATTTCTTCTTCCACTTCTTCTTCCTTTGTTCTTACCATTCTAAAATAATAACTCCAGTATCTCACATATACTGTGATGTTATTATAAGTATGGTACAACCATATTCAGTATTCTATCCACCCTTTGAATAACATGTCACCATACGTGCGTACGTACGGCTTACCGTCTCCACGTCGTGGTGTAATTGTTATTCAATATAATATTATTTGGATGGGTATAATAATGATGTGTAACTCATGTAAATAATAAATATAACATGTTAATGATTCTGTATATATGATATACCATTCATTTATATATTATTTTAATATCAAAAGAATGATATTGTCGCTCGTGCGTACGTACGGACTACCGTCTCCACGAACGCGATGAGATTCATTCTCCATCGTATCCATTCAAGTATAATTATCATTTGATGATTTAAAAATGATGTTTAAGGACTGGATATCATTCTGGATATGAATAAGATAGAACAACCATGGCTTATGTAACAAAACATATAAAAGAAAATGAGTAAGTTAACTCCCGAAACAACGATAATTCTAAGATATTATTAACAAATCAATGTTAAAAGATCATATATGATATCATATTAATATATATGATTCTTGTATAATTTAATAACAACTATTTCACCATTATACAGGAGTTTAACCTACCCCAACCAAGGAAAAGTACAAGGTAAGGGTTATTTCACAATCTCTTCATTATCCGAGGTTGTTTATACGTAATAATCTACTGGGATCTCTTTATCATCCACATCCATGTTTCTTAAAAATGTATTTTAAAACATTTTTACTATTTACTAGAATATGAGTTAAAGTCATTTATACCCTTTTTGACTTTTATAAGTGGTTTATAAAGGAATCTTTCCGTCGTTTTCAAAACAAGGTCCTTTTTAACCTTTTCGACAGAATTAAGGTAAGAATGTTTTTTTAACTTATACGGCGAGTGCGGTTATTTTCCGCCATTATAAAATCTTCAAATATTTCCTTACAAGCTTATAAGAATATTTTCAAAGAAAAGGTTTTCTTTTATAATTATTTGATTTTTAAATGATTTCAAAAGAGAGATATTTCTCTCAAATATATGAAAATCCAGTGCAAATGTATACGTATTTAACGCAAGCTTAAAAATGTTTTCAGAAAACCTGACTCTCGAGTTTGGTAGACAGGAAGGGATTGGGAGTGGACCCATCATGGCCTATAATTAATCGGGAAGTCTCAGAATTAGTTATTTTGTTTTCAGAAGCTTGCATATTGTTTTCATAAAAACACTGGAGTATATTTTATCAATTTTAAACATAAGTATCTTCTAAAAAAATTGCATCGGTAGGTCTCATGAGACAAACTAGTGTCTTGGCACAAGGCCTTGACAAAATCTTATTTGCAGTCTTGGCACGAGGCCTTGACTATGTGGTTATGATAGTCTGGCATTATGCATTCCAACATTATGAAAGTGGTTATTGATTTTTGCATGTGATTATTCGATTAGTAGAATATCCATGTGAATAAGTAAATGGCATTATTTCAATTTACTTTTGTCATACTATATTGAAGTTCAAGTTTAAAAGGCTTTTGTTTTAGTAATGCATTGCCTTAAATGTTTATTCTTATTTATGAAAGTTTCTGCTATATTGTTATCCTTACTGGGCATTTGAGCTCACCCCTTTTCTATGTTTTATTTTTCCCAGGAAGTGAAGAAGTAAATTATGAATGACCTGCAGGGATATTATGTGGGGATATGAGTGTGGATTATGGAGATATTATGTTATTGTAGTAGTTTTTCATTTTATGATGTAATGCAAAACTTATGAATATATCTAGTGTTTCCAAGGCTACTAAACCAATCGGTCTTTCGAGATTTGATCTTTCTTGTGATCATGCCAATGTTACGAAGTAATGCACCGACTCTGGGTAACTGGGGTCGGGGCGCTACAGTTGGTATCAGAGGAAGTTTAGTACAAACCTTGGAAGCTAGATTTAGATAAACTCTGATTAGAGCACGTAGACCTAAGATGAACTTTGAGGATTAGTATAGAAGAACTTCCTAGAATTTTGGTATTGTAGAGATTTTGTGAGTTTTCCAAGCAATACATCCCTGTCTGGATACGAGCAGGTAGAGGCGGCTCTGGCACAGATGTACCTAGGGGTAAAACCCAAAAACACCGCTTTGAGCTAGACTCGAACGGGAACTGGTGCACGACAATGGGCCTTGCTGCACTCTTGGTTACGACACTCCCGGGGGATATACTTAGGATAACTCTCATTTTCTTTACAAATCATTTTGAAGGGATTATGAGTATATACTTCCTCAAAGAAAACATTCTTATGATTATGGATTATATCCATAAATAGTTCAATTTATGTTAAGTGTTTTATAAGTATGGGATTATGTGTTTTGATTCATAAACTGATCTAGTTTATGCCATGGTATAGAAATGGCGCCCAGTAGAAGGAATGATAACTCCAGAAATGCACATGATTCAAAGAGAAGGAAGGATCATATCTCTCATGGTCTTAAGCTAGAATTTATAAGAGAAATAGTCTCCCATGTATTATCATCATATGAAGAAATAATATCATGTGTTGATAAGATATGTAAAGAGTTTACTGAGTTCTATGGATTTGAAGGGAAGCAAGAGAAGAAAAGGATGGAAGAGAGAAAGATGGATAAAGGGAAGAGGGAAAAGAAGAATTTTCCCATATGTGGTAACTGTGGAAAGAAACACCCTGGAACTTGCCTGAAAGGAATGGGAGTTTGTTATAAGTGTGGAGGAAAAGGGCACAAAGTACGTGACTGCAAGGGTAAGAAAACGGTTTCAAATGTACAATGCTTCATTTGCAAGGAGTTTGGACACTACGCGAACCTATGTCCCAGTCATCAGACTATGCCGCAAATGATGCTATTGGATAATAATCAAGTTATGATACTACCACAGATGAAGAGGAATGATTAGAGTTCTTATGTTGATTATGTCAATTGAGTGTTGTATCAACAATGTACTTGTTATAATAATTATGGAGTATATAAGGATTGTACTGCAGTACTATTTCATTAAGGACTTGAGATTGTGTGGAACAAAGAAATGTGACTCAATAGAAGGATAAACTTTTAGTAAATATATGGTTGAGAGAAAGATAAACCATAATATGGTTCTGATACCGAGGTAGTGATTTTAAAATAATACATGATTGATTTGGATAAATTATATTGGATATTCTTGACTACCTTGGAGCTGATTAATGATTTGTATATTCCATCATTATTGGGGTTTAAAACATTTTTGGATTAATGATGTATATCCAGCATTCTATATGGAATAAGGGATCATGAATGTAATCAATAAGGAATATGGTAATACATGATGAAGGTATTCATATGCTATTACGGGGTAAAAAGGATCTATATTATGTTTACCTTCCTTATAAATGTTGGATTGTGAGTTTGGAAAGAAGTATTTTGGATAGTTCTAGTTTGGATTATTTTGGATTGCCATAAAAGGACAACCCGGAGGTCGGGCGGCAACCCGTCGCGTCCGGCAAGGCTGCGAGACTTGAACCCGCAACCGAAGGGCGACAAGGGTGTATCACCTTCCACTGGCCCACGAGATGTCCTGGATTAAATAATGTAGTTTTTATTAAAAGATCTTTTAGATGAATTATAAATTCGATTATTTTGGAACCCTATACGAATAGTGTAAATAGAATTTTTTTTACATTCTATTATCTTTTAGAGTGAAAGATGAGTTTTTGGTAGAAATTTATTAATGGATAAAACTCTAATTATAAATAAATATATCTCCATATGATCTTAGCCAATCTCATAAAAAATTCCTCAATATTTAGAAAAGAAAATTAGAACAAAAATGTTTTCCTAGATGGTACCTTAAATCATCACTAATTTATGGCTTTGGGATTGTTGGCCTTTTCATATCCATGTTCTCTACCACTCTCCATCAGATAATTGATGGTTAGATTTTTCTTCCATATCCATATTTTCCTACATGGAACCCTAGTATGTGTTATTTTCGGTAATCTTCATACTTTCGACTCTTTATTTTAAATAGAGGCCTCATTAATTCATTTTTCGATGTGGGATTTCAACTAAGATATTTTGAAACGTCAAAAATGTGTTATCCTAATACCCTATGTTTTGTTGAACCGATGGTATTTCAAATCATCATAGATTGATGAATTTAAGGACCTCAATTTTATACTTGTTTGTGATTTATGACCTCAATCACTAACTATAAATATTTACGTTTTTCCTCCAATTATATGTCTCTAATTGCCACCAATATTCTCCTAATAGAGATCATAATTTGGTGGTGATCCTTTCATTCCTCTTTTCCTCATATTAAGACTAAATTTTAGTAACCCAATTTCCGATGTGGGTTTTCCCAGAAATATGTTTTCTATTTTCAACCTTTTATTTTCGAAGAACAATTTCAAATTGCGAGGACACAATTTATTGAAGGAGGGGAGAATGTAACACCCCAAGATTTCATAGTGTGTTATTTCGTCAAAATAATTCAATAACTTGCACTACACGCAACACCGAGTTCAATTGCACCATGACTTACCAAAAAAAAAAGCCATTAAAAGAGGTCATGAATAGCATTAACTACATTTTTAACTTTATATAATCCTTATAATTTTAGAATCCATATTATGAGTTTCTTAGACATAATGCAAGAACAAATTCATTTTCAGTATTGCACTTTTATCAACTTTTGATAGTGAAACCTTTTTAAATACAATATTTTAAACTTTTTGACTAAATGGAGACATCAAAAAATTTAAAATGAAACATCCCAAGCTTCCACGACACGCTTTCCTTTGAATAAAACAGTAGCGTGTGTTGTACGCAACGTCGAGTTTTAACACACACCACAACCGATCAAACTAGCCGTTATGAATAGTAATACCTAAATTTTGAAATTATATATATTTTATATTTTGAAATGGACTTCATTTTTGGATTCGGAATATCTAATTTAGCCTAAGGTGAAATTTTGGTACTTTTCGGATAACTTTCATATTTTGATGAATAGTGAAAATTACTAAATTTTAATTAAAAACAACGTTTTTAATCAAAATAATTAATAGTGATAAATTATGAATATTTGTGGTTTTAAAGTATATTTAGAATATATTTTTACAATTTAATATAATGTTGTTCATTAGACATAATTTTACAATTAAACCGAACATAAATAAGTGTCAATCTTTTGATAGTTATTATCTCTTAAAAACACGCTTTTTGTTTTGACAGCGGTAATTAATTTTAAATTAATTTTTGCCACTTCTGTGTTTTGAATTTAGAAAAATGGATTCCATATTTGGAATCAGGATGTTCAAATTGTGTAAATAGGTAACTTTTATTTTTAGACATTTTGAATAATTACTGCGGTAAATATTTTATTTACCATGGTTAAGGGTAAATCCGGTAAATAAGGGTTAAAAAATAATATTATAATAATACTAAATTACCCTAAAACGTGTCTTAACCCTATTGGTTGATACATGGTCGACCATGGGCATCTTTGGGTCGATTTTGGGACCCCATGGATCCACTTGTAAGTGATAATGACACTTTATTTTAATTAAGTTAAAATGAATACAAAAATGACACAAGCATATATCTTTTAGAAAAACAATTGTTACATAGGGTTATATATGTTGGATTTTAGATTATAAATATTCATTAGAAATATAAAAATATTTCCTACATAATGATATTTTATTTATAATTTTTAGACATTAAATAATTTATTTAATTTATGACACAATGATGATGCAGTAATTACTATAATAGTGAAAAATTAAAATAATTGATATTATAAATACCCAAATAAATATAATATGAAACTTTTAATGAATTAAACTAATTTTATAGGATAATATCATATATTAGGATTTATTTAATTGACTTTGTTCGAAGTAATCAATCTGTTATGAGTTTCACAAAAAATCAACTATTGAATAGTGTCAAAATTGACATAAAAGAGTTCTTAAAACAAATATTATATTATTAATTGATATTAAATTCCTAAAAATATAAGGTTCGGCCAAGAGACTTATATCATGATAGGTTCATCATTAATGTACCACTTGGGGGTCTCTTGGATGTATATAGTAATTTTATTAACCATATTATATAAAAATACAAAGAGACATTGTAAAAGTGAAACTAATTAACTTAGAGTTAATACTTAAAGATAAGGTTAATATAAGTACCCAAACCTGTCTAAATTATATTGGTTGAGTGGTTTTCGACCTATCCCCACATTAACCTTTGAATAATCAACTTTGGAGCCATTAGAAACCGAATATGAATTTATTATAAATTAATATTTCTAGCTTTTCCAAAGGTGCCCCTCACCCCTCTTATAAAAGGGCACTCCTCCATCTCATTTCTTCACACCTCTAAAGCCTTTTGGTTCAGCCAAAATATGCCCAAATACTCTACCAACATCCCTCACTACAACCTAGAGGCCTTAGTTTGATCAGAAAGCCAACCTATGGAGCCCTTTTGATCAAATCAAAAGGAAGAACCCGAAGAAGAGGTAATGATTTCACCACCCTTTTCTAAGTTCATTTCTTCTTCCACTTCTTCTTCCTTTGTTCTTACCATTCTAAAATAATAACTCCAGTATCTCACATATACTGTGATGTTATTATAAGTATGGTACAACCATATTCAGTATTCTATCCACCCTTTGAATAACATGTCATCATACGTGCGTACGTACGGCTTACCGTCTCCACGTCGTGGTGTAATTGTTATTCAATATAATATTATTTGGATGGGTATAATAATGATGTGTAACTCATGTAAATAATAAATATAACATGTTAATGATTCTGTATATATGATGTACCATTCATTTATATATTATTTTAATATCAAAAGAATTATATTGTCGCTCGTGCGTACGTACGGACTACCGTCTCCACGAACGCGATGAGATTCATTCTCCATCGTATCCATTCAAGTATAATTATCATTTGATGATTTAAAAATGATGTTTAAGGACTGGATATCATTCTGGATATGAATAAGATAGAACAACCATGGCTTATGTAACAAAACATATAAAAGAAAATGAGTAAGTTAACTCCCGAAACAACGATAATTCTAAGATATTATTAACAAATCAATGTTAAAAGATCATATATGATATCATATTAATATATATGATTCTTGTATAATTTAATAACAACTATTTCACCATTATACAGGAGTTTAACCTACCCCAACCAAGGAAAAGTACAAGGTAAGGGTTATTTCACAATCTCTTCATTATCCGAGGTTGTTTATACGTAATAATCTACTGGGATCTCTTTATCATCCACATCCATGTTTCTTAAAAATGTATTTTAAAACATTTTTACTATTTACTAGAATATGAGTTAAAGTCATTTATACCCTTTTTGACTTTTATAAGTGGTTTATAAAGGAATCTTTCCGTCGTTTTCAAAACAAGGTCCTTTTTAACCTTTTCGACAGAATTAAGGTAAGAATGTTTTTTTTAACTTATACGGCGAGTGCGGTTATTTTCCGCCGTTATAAAATCTTCAAATATTTCCTTACAAGCTTATAAGAATATTTTCAAAGAAAAGGTTTTCTTTTATAATTATTTGATTTTTAAATGATTTCAAAAGAGAGATATTTCTCTCAAATATATGAAAATCCAGTGCAAATGTATACGTATTTAACGCAAGCTTAAAAATGTTTTCAGAAAACCTGACTCTCGAGTTTGGTAGACAGGAAGGGATTGGGAGTGGACCCATCATGGCCTGTAATTAATCGGGAAGTCTCAGAATTAGTTATTTTGTTTTCAGAAGCTTGCATATTGTTTTCATAAAAACACTGGAGTATATTTTATCAATTTTAAACATAAGTATCTTCTAAAAAAATTGCATCGGTAGGTCTCATGAGACAAACTAGTGTCTTGGCACAAGGCCTTGACAAAATCTTATTTGCAGTCTTGGCACGAGGCCTTGACTATGTGGTTATGATAGTCTGGCATTATGCATTCCAACATTATGAAAGTGGTTATTGATTTTTGCATGTGATTATTCGATTAGTAGAATATCCATGTGAATAAGTAAATGGCATTATTTCATTTTACTTTTGTCATACTATCTTGAAGTTCAAGTTTAAAAGGCTTTTGTTTTAGTAATGCATTGCCTTAAATGTTTATTCTTATTTATGAAAGTTTCTGCTATATTGTTATCCTTACTGGGCATTTGAGCTCACCCCTTTTCTATGTTTTATTTTTCCCAGGAAGTGAAGAAGTAAATTATGAATGACCTGCAGGGATATTATGTGGGGATATGAGTGTGGATTATGGAGATATTATGTTATTGTAGTAGTTTTTCATTTTATGATGTAATGCAAAACTTATGAATATATCTAGTGTTTCCAAGGCTACTAAACCAATCGGTCTTTCGAGATTTGATCTTTCTTGTGATCATGCCAATGTTACGAAGTAATGCACCGACTCTGGGTAACTGGGGTCGGGGCGCTACAGTTGGTATCAGAGGAAGTTTAGTACAAACCTTGGAAGCTAGATTTAGATAAACTCTGATTAGAGCACGTAGACCTAAGATGAACTTTGAGGATTAGTATAGAAGAACTTCCTAGAATTTTGGTATTGTAGAGATTTTGTGAGTTTTCCAAGCAATACATCCCTGTCTGGATACGAGCCGGTAGAGGCGGCTCTGGCACAGATGTACCTAGGGGTAAAACCCAAAAACACCGCTTTGAGCTAGACTCGAACGGGAACTGGTGCACGACAATGGGCCTTGCTGCACTCTTGGTTACGACACTCCCGGGGGATATACTTAGGATAACTCTCATTTTCTTTACAAATCATTTTGAAGGAATTATGAGTATATACTTCCTCAAAGAAAACATTCTTATGATTATGGATTATATCCATAAATAGTTCAATTTATGTTAAGTGTTTTATAAGTATGGGATTATGTGTTTTGATTCATAAACTGATCTAGTTTATGCCATGGTATAGAAATGGCGCCCAGTAGAAGGAATGATAACTCCAGAAATGCACATGATTCAAAGAGAAGGAAGGATCATATCTCTCATGGTCTTAAGCTAGAATTTATAAGAGAAATAGTCTCCCATGTATTATCATCATATGAAGAAATAATATCATGTGTTGATAAGATATGTAAAGAGTTTACTGAGTTCTATGGATTTGAAGGGAAGCAAGAGAAGAAAAGGATGGAAGAGAGAAAGATGGATAAAGGGAAGAGGGAAAAGAAGAATTTTCCCATATGTGGTAACTGTGGAAAGAAACACCCTGGAACTTGCCTGAAAGGAATGGGAGTTTGTTATAAGTGTGGAGGAAAAGGGCACAAAGTACGTGACTGCAAGGGTAAGAAAACGGTTTCAAATGTACAATGCTTCATTTGCAAGGAGTTTGGACACTACGCGAACCTATGTCCCAGTCATCAGACTATGCCGCAAATGATTCTATTGGATAATAATCAAGTTATGATACTACCACAGATGAAGAGGAATGATTAGAGTTCTTATGTTGATTATGTCAATTGAGTGTTGTATCAACAATGTACTTGTTATAATAATTATGGAGTATATAAGGATTGTACTGCAGTACTATTTCATTAAGGACTTGAGATTGTGTGGAACAAAGAAATGTGACTCAATAGAAGGATAAACTTTTAGTAAATATATGGTTGAGAGAAAGATAAACCATAATATGGTTCTGATACCGAGGTAGTGATTTTAAAATAATACATGATTGATTTGGATAAATTATATTGGATATTCTTGACTACCTTGGAGCTGATTAATGATTTGTATATTCCATCATTATTGGGGTTTAAAACATTTTTGGATTAATGATGTATATCCAGCATTCTATATGGAATAAGGGATCATGAATGTAATCAATAAGGAATATGGTAATACATGATGAAGGTATTCATATGCTATTACGGGGTAAAAAGGATCTATATTATGTTTACCTTCCTTATAAATGTTGGATTGTGAGTTTGGAAAGAAGTATTTTGGATAGTTCTAGTTTGGATTATTTTGGATTGCCATAAAAGGACAACCCGGAGGTCGGGCGGCAACCCGTCGCGTCCGGCAAGGCTGCGAGACTTGAACCCACAACCGAAGGGCGACAAGGGTGTATCACCTTCCACTGGCCCACGAGATGTCCTGGATTAAATAATGTAGTTTTTATTAAAAGATCTTTTAGATGAATTATAAATTCGATTATTTTGGAACCCTATACGAATAGTGTAAATAGAATTTTTTTTACATTCTATTATCTTTTAGAGTGAAAGATGAGTTTTTGGTAGAAATTTATTAATGGATAAAACTCTAATTATAAATAAATATATCTCCATATGATCTTAGCCAATCTCATAAAAAATTCCTCAATATTTAGAAAAGAAAATTAGAACAAAAATGTTTTCCTAGATGGTACCTTAAATCATCACTAATTTATGGCTTTGGGATTGTTGGCCTTTTCATATCCATGTTCTCTACCACTCTCCATCAGATAATTGATGGTTAGATTTTTCTTCCATATCCATATTTTCCTACATGGAACCCTAGTATGTGTTATTTTCGGTAATCTTCATACTTTCGACTCTTTATTTTAAATAGAGGCCTCATTAATTCATTTTTCGATGTGGGATTTCAACTAAGATATTTTGAAACGTCAAAAATGTGTTATCCTAATACCCTATGTTTTGTTGAACCGATGGTATTTCAAATCATCATAGATTGATGAATTTAAGGACCTCAATTTTATACTTGTTTGTGATTTATGACCTCAATCACTAACTATAAATATTTACGTTTTTCCTCCAATTATATGTCTCTAATTGCCACCAATATTCTCCTAATAGAGATCATAATTTGGTGGTGATCCTTTCATTCCTCTTTTCCTCATATTAAGACTAAATTTTAGTAACCCAATTTCCGATGTGGGTTTTCCCACAAATATGTTTTCTATTTTCAACCTTTTATTTTCGAAGAACAATTTCAAATTGCGAGGACACAATTTATTGAAGGAGGGGAGAATGTAACACCCCAAGATTTCATAGTGTGTTATTTCGTCAAAATAATTCAATAACTTGCACTACACGCAACACCGAGTTCAATTGCACCATGACTTACCAAAAAAAATCCATTAAAAGAGGTCATGAATAGCATTAACTACATTTTTAACTTTATATAATCCTTATAATTTTAGAATCCATATTATGAGTTTCTTAGACATAATGCAAGAACAAATTCATTTTCAGTATTGCACTTTTATCAACTTTTGATAGTGAAACCTTTTTAAATACAATATTTTAAACTTTTTGACTAAATGGAGACATCAAAAAATTTAAAATGAAACATCCCAAGCTTCCACGACACGCTTTCCTTTGAATAAAACAGTAGCGTGTGTTGTACGCAACGTCGAGTTTTAACACACACCACAACCGATCAAACTAGCCGTTATGAATAGTAATACCTAAATTTTGAAATTATATATATTTTATATTTTGAAATGGACTTCATTTTTGGATTCGGAATATCTAATTTAGCCTAAGGTGAAATTTTGGTACTTTTCGGATAACTTTCATATTTTGATGAATAGTGAAAATTACTAAATTTTAATTAAAAACAACGTTTTTAATCAAAATAATTAATAGTGATAAATTATGAATATTTGTGGTTTTAAAGTATATTTAGAATATATTTTTACAATTTAATATAATGTTGTTCATTAGACATAATTTTACAATTAAACCGAACATAAATAAGTGTCAATCTTTTGATAGTTATTATCTCTTAAAAACACGCTTTTTGTTTTGACAGCGGTAATTAATTTTAAATTAATTTTTGCCACTTCTGTGTTTTGAATTTAGAAAAATGGATTCCATATTTGGAATCAGGATGTTCAAATTGTGTAAATAGGTAACTTTTATTTTTAGACATTTTGAATAATTACTGCGGTAAATATTTTATTTACCATGGTTAAGGGTAAATCCGGTAAATAAGGGTTAAAAAATAATATTATAATAATACTAAATTACCCTAAAACGTGTCTTAACCCTATTGGTTGATACATGGTCGACCATGGGCATCTTTGGGTCGATTTTGGGACCCCATGGATCCACTTGTAAGTGATAATGACACTTTATTTTAATTAAGTTAAAATGAATACAAAAATGACACAAGCATATATCTTTTAGAAAAACAATTGTTACATAGGGTTATATATGTTGGATTTTAGATTATAAATATTCATTAGAAATATAAAAATATTTCCTACATAATGATATTTTATTTATAATTTTTAGACATTAAATAATTTATTTAATTTATGACACAATGATGATGCAGTAATTACTATAATAGTGAAAAATTAAAATAATTGATATTATAAATACCCAAATAAATATAATATGAAACTTTTAATGAATTAAACTAATTTTATAGGATAATATCATATATTAGGATTTATTTAATTGACTTTGTTCGAAGTAATCAATCTGTTATGAGTTTCACAAAAAATCAACTATTGAATAGTGTCAAAATTGACATAAAAGAGTTCTTAAAACAAATATTATATTATTAATTGATATTAAATTCCTAAAAATATAAGGTTCGGCCAAGAGACTTATATCATGATAGGTTCATCATTAATGTACCACTTGGGGGTCTCTTGGATGTATATAGTAATTTTATTAACCATATTATATAAAAATACAAAGAGACATTGTAAAAGTGAAACTAATTAACTTAGAGTTAATACTTAAAGATAAGGTTAATATAAGTACCCAAACCTGTCTAAATTATATTGGTTGAGTGGTTTTCGACCTATCCCCACCTTAACCTTTGAATAATCAACTTTGGAGCCATTAGAAACCGAATATGAATTTATTATAAATTAATATTTCTAGCTTTTCCAAAGGTGCCCCTCACCCCTCTTATAAAAGGGCACTCCTCCATCTCATTTCTTCACACCTCTAAAGCCTTTTGGTTCAGCCAAAATATGCCCAAATACTCTACCAACATCCCTCACTACAACCTAGAGGCCTTAGTTTGATCAGAAAGCCAACCTATGGAGCCCTTTTGATCAAATCAAAAGGAAGAACCCGAAGAAGAGGTAATGATTTCACCACCCTTTTCTAAGTTCATTTCTTCTTCCACTTCTTCTTCCTTTGTTCTTACCATTCTAAAATAATAACTCCAGTATCTCACATATACTGTGATGTTATTATAAGTATGGTACAACCATATTCAGTATTCTATCCACCCTTTGAATAACATGTCACCATACGTGCGTACGTACGGCTTACCGTCTCCACGTCGTGGTGTAATTGTTATTCAATATAATATTATTTGGATGGGTATAATAATGATGTGTAACTCATGTAAATAATAAATATAACATGTTAATGATTCTTTATATATGATGTACCATTCATTTATATATTATTTTAATATCAAAAGAATTATATTGTCGCTCGTGCGTACGTACGGACTACCGTCTCCACGAACGCGATGAGATTCATTCTCCATCGTATCCATTCAAGTATAATTATCATTTGATGATTTAAAAATGATGTTTAAGGACTGGATATCATTCTGGATATGAATAAGATAGAACAACCATGGCTTATGTAACAAAACATATAAAAGAAAATGAGTAAGTTAACTCCCGAAACAACGATAATTCTAAGATATTATTAACAAATCAATGTTAAAAGATCATATATGATATCATATTAATATATATGATTCTTGTATAATTTAATAACAACTATTTCACCATTATACAGGAGGTTAACCTACCCCAACCAAGGAAAAGTACAAGGTAAGGGTTATTTCACAATCTCTTCATTATCCGAGGTTGTTTATACGTAATAATCTACTGGGATCTCTTTATCATCCACATCCATGTTTCTTAAAAATGTATTTTAAAACATTTTTACTATTTACTAGAATATGAGTTAAAGTCATTTATACCCTTTTTGACTTTTATAAGTGGTTTATAAAGGAATCTTTCCGTCGTTTTCAAAACAAGGTCATTTTAACCTTTTCGACAGAATTAAGGTAAGAATGTTTTTTTTAACTTATACGGCGAGTGCGGTTATTTTCCGCCGTTATAAAATATTCAAATATTTCCTTACAAGCTTATAAGAATATTTTCAAAGAAAAGGTTTTCTTTTATAATTATTTGATTTTTAAATGATTTCAAAAGAGAGATATTTCTCTCAAATATATGAAAATCCAGTGCAAATGTATACGTATTTAACGCAAGCTTAAAAATGTTTTCAGAAAACCTGACTCTCGAGTTTGGTAGACAGGAAGGGATTGGGAGTGGACCCATCATGGCCTGTAATTAATCGGGAAGTCTCAGAATTAGTTATTTTGTTTTCAGAAGCTTGCATATTGTTTTCATAAAAACACTGGAGTATATTTTATCAATTTTAAACATAAGTATCTTCTAAAAAAATTGCATCGGTAGGTCTCATGAGATAAACTAGTGTCTTGGCACAAGGCCTTGACAAAATCTTATTTGTAGTCTTGGCACGAGGCCTTGACTATGTGGTTATGATAGTCTGGCATTATGCATTCCAACATTATGAAAGTGGTTATTGATTTTTGCATGTGATTATTCGATTAGTAGAATATCCATGTGAATAAGTAAATGGAATTATTTCATTTTACTTTTGTCATACTATGTTGAAGTTCAAGTTTAAAAGGCTTTTGTTTTAGTAATGCATTGCCTTAAATGTTTATTCTTATTTATGAAAGTTTCTGCTATATTGTTATCCTTACTGGGCATTTGAGCTCACCCCTTTTCTATGTTTTATTTTTCCCAGGAAGTGAAGAAGTAAATTATGAATGACTTGCAGGGATATTATGTGGGGATATGAGTGTGGATTATGGAGACATTATGTTATTGTAGTAGTTTTTCATTTTATGATGTAATGTAAAACTTATGAATATATCTAGTGTTTCCAAGGCTACTAAACCAATCGGTCTTTCGAGATTTGATCTTTCTTGTGATCATGCCAATGTTATGTAATAATGCACCGACTCTGGGTAACTGGGGTCGGGGCGTTACAGTCATCCCTCCCATCACACACCTCTAATCCCTTGCACCGCACCCCCAGACTCCAGCTGGAAATCACGCCGCACCCCCCAGCATGATGCACCTCGCTCGCACCTCCTCCCTTGTTCTCCACTCTAACAGCCGCGTCGTGCGTCCTCCCTCCTCCTCCCCCTATAAGTGTTTCTAGGCCTCCCCATTTCTCCCCCTCTCTTGATGTCGTGCCACTTCCTCGCTGCCCTCCTCCCTTGATGCCGCGACATCACTCTTCCCTTGGAACCCTCAGCATCAACCGGTTCTACTCCCGACCCCCCTGCCAGGTCGGCTTGCGCCTATCCCAAAAAAAAACCTGACACCTTCGCCCTTCTTCCCTCCGGCTCCTATGTCTGATGACCGCCATCCGCTGTCCTCCATGCCTCACACAACGCCTCGGGTCACAGCTCAACTGAGGCCCCTCCCCTTGTTTCCGACATCTCTTCCTTCCCTCCAGTGAATCTTTGATGGCTGCCCTCAAGGTGAATATCTCCTCTCTGATAGGACTTTACGGAGAATATTCTGGTGTTTTTGGGTTTTACATTGATTTATTTTGGTTTGAATTATTGTTTTAGGGTCAATTTTGGTTTGTTTGAGTTTTGGTTGGTGTGCGACGATCCTTACGCACAATATTTGTGATGTCTGCCACACTGAGGTAGGTGGTTCCGCTCATAATTATTGTTTGATGAATTTATTTGTGTGTTTAATTAATTCAGCATATTATTTAGTTAGTTTTTTGGGTGCAAAGTGGTCTTATTTTATTCTCTTGAGATCTCATATGCATTGATGTGTTATTAATGCATTTTTGTGATATTAGTGTGATTTTCTAGAAATCCATGTCAAGCTGGTTTAGTGTTTTATAAATTGTTAAATTTTTAATTAAATGATATTTGTGGGGAAAATCATGTTTCTATAATATTATATCGTGTGTTTGGTTCTAAAGTGGCATTTTAAATAAAACCAAATTTATCGTTATTGAAAACATTATTGCATCGTTTGTTAGCACTTGTGTTAAACTACTGAAACAGTTTCTTTTTAATTGGTGTAAGTGGTGTGGATTGAACTCTTGATGTGGCGTTGTCTGTGTTTGGTTACGAAAGAAGGTTTGGTTGGTTTTATGTGTAAATTCACACTCTTCTCTTCAAAATTTGTTTATTAAAAATAATATGTTTTTTATTAAATACTTATTACGGATGCAAGTTGTTTTAATTGGATGTGTAAGAAATGAAAATTGAGTTTTGGAACATTTTAGTGTGTGTGTTATTTCAAATAGGTGTGTGCGAATGGGGGTTTTCGGTGTGCGTGATGTCTTTCTGGTTTAAGTGTATGATTATGATATGTGGAAAGAACTTTGAATTACTTAAGCACAAATGGGAAGCCTGGGTACTAGGTGGGTGGACTAGACTAGCGTGCTAGTGATACAGGAGTGGCCTCGACCCAGTTTTACTTAGCGGGATTGACGCTTACTACACTAACTAAACATTGGATGATGACTAGAGACCACTATGGTAGGAAGTTTTTCTCTACCAGTGGCTCGTGCATGGGAATGTATGATATGGTTCACCGAGACGTGAGGTTCTAGGGTCCCACTTCTAGCTAGTATCTTTAGGGTCTCTCCCAAGTATTGTGCTCTTCTTTTGCTTTTTTCTCACCGTCGGCATATGGTGTGATGTTGGGGTTACCAAGAAAAGTGTGTGAGCGTGTTTATGTGTGTGCATGCGTCTGTGTGTGTGTCTTTTTGTGTGTGCGTGGGTCTGTGTATGTTAATTTAAGTTGTTTTCCTTTTAAGGAAGTTACCCCTTAAAACCCGTTTTCATTAAAATTCTTTAATCACTTATTTATTTTTTTCTATTTAATTTCAAATGTATTTGTATTTTAATAATTATGTGTGGATACTTTTCTCGGTGGCACCCTACTGGGCTTTTATCTCACACCATACATACACCCTTGGGTGTATGTAGATCCTGTTTCTTCTGCTTTCCAGGTTGTGAAGCGATGGTGGTTCTAGTTGTTGATGGTCCTCTCATTCAGGTTGGTGTTGTGGCATGTGGATGTTGTGTCTCTCTGGTTGTTTGGAGGTTTGAGTTTGAGTTTCTTTTGCTGTCTCTTAATTTTTTTTTGGTTTCAAGTTGTAAACCCCTGATTTTGTTTTCAGTTTAAGGCCCTGTTTGGTTGTCTACGTTGAGTTTCAGTTTTTTTTCTTATCAGTTGTTTTGTGTTTACTATTTCGGGTGAAATTGTTCCCATGCATTAGTTTTGATACCCGGGCACTTGTTCCAGCCCGTGGGGATAGGGAACGCCCTTCGGGCCATGTCGCTGACCTGGTCGGGCGTCGATTCGGATGGCGACCCAGCCTGGTTCATGAAACACTATCCTGAGAAAAATACATATCGACTATCACGAGGTTAATCACCAATTTTATCCAATTTAATAAAAAAAGATAAATATATTTACCATATGATGTGGAATGATTTAAATGAAAAATAAAATGTCTTTCCATCATCTTGATACCTTATATATCCAATCCATAAAAGATCCCAAACATTACAGGATTATTCCACCATGCTCTGGTGGAATTATCAAAGAAACCATTTTTGGAATCATCGAAAATTAGAGGTGATAATATAAGGAGAATTATAGTGGTAGATAAGGAAGGGAATGATATCAATTTTCCATGGATATATATTCTGAATTAACCAATACATTAAAAATGATTGAGGAAGTTCGGATAGGGTTCTATTTTGAGTATTTGTGGCATAGTCGCTTGAGAGGGGAAATAAATGAGGGGGAGGGACTCAAAATTGAGTAGGGGAAAAATGAATTTGAACACATTTTATGAATATCAATGCATTTTATTCTTTTATATCATAGTTTTATAACCTATTCATCATCCATATGGCTCACACTATATCAATCCACCCCTCAAATGACATGAAAATGTTATTTATCGAACTCTTTAACAACCTTGCATCTCCCTCTAACAAATTTCATTACTACACATAGTTTTTCTTACGTGGATCTATGTAGTTCTGTGTGATTCATGTAACATAACCCAAAGGGAAAAATCATTCACATGGTTTCACCTAATTATGAATGAAATGTGAAATAGGGGAAACACCTTTAAAAAATTGAATCTTCAAGATAATTCTACTGATGATCTCCCGAGAACCTGAATCACTTCTCAAGCATCAATCCATATTAAGTAACATCTCATTGGGATAATCAAACTCTTTTAATTCTCATATGAATCTATATTATAAAAAAACCCATAATTATGGGACAAAATTTTAATTGCTTATGAATTTGAAACTCATAATGATGTGACTAATTAGAATAATACATCAAAAAAATTTAATAAATCTCGTTTCCTTTGGTATTATTTAGGCTATACAACCCTTTAATGAAGATTTTCATTAGCATAGTTATGTTAATTGTCACAATTAATAGTTATTTTTTCCATTATTTATTTTTATTATCTAGAAGAAAATATTTTTTTTATTATTTCATTGATAAAATAACATTCAATAACCATATATAGAAGACAATTTTATCCATGGATTTAAAATTTGAAAACAATAAATAAAAATTATTGAAATTATTTTAGGACAATCAATTTATACATATTAATAAACGATAATATTAAATAATTAATATATATTAATAGCTCAAAAATGTTTAAAAATATATATTTATCATAAATATGATTAAAATTAGTGTTAGGAAATTCACCTATAAATAATTTAAGATTTATTTTAAAATGAATTTGTAAAGATATTTACTTTATAACAATAATTTTTTATAAAAATCTACTTTAATTTGATTTGTAGGAACTTGAAGAAGCAATGATTCATATTCCATGATAATAAATTATCAACAAAAGGGTTGTCCTAAAATCCAATTGATACATTTTTCAATGAAAATGTTTTTACATATTTATAAAAGAAAAAAGATCAACCCTTTGATCTCACCCTAAATTGAAAAAGTTACCACCGTTTAAATACAAAGATACAACCATTATCCATGAATTCCATCATGATTTTTTCAGAAAATATTACACCTTTCATTGAGAATTTAACCTATTATGGCGCTGCAATCTAGGGCTCAGGTCGGCCTCCCCCATGGCGATGCAATCTAGGGTTCCGCTCTACAATGGCTTTCTCCGGGCATCCTCTCGTGTCAGGCTCCACGGCTAGAATCAAGGCTAAACAGCGTAAGGTCCCGGATGTTGCGGTTTTTTCGTCCCATCATACCTCTCTCGTGGAGGATTCACAGCGAACGAAGGTTGAGGATGAGATCCGAACGGTCTCGGAAACAACATCGCGGAATGCGTTCGAGAGACCTGGATCTTGGCGTGACGGCGGGTGAAGTTCAAATGTTGAAAATGCAGGTCGAGCAGCAAGGATTTCGGGGTCCTCGGTTGAGATTTTTGTGGAGCAGCATGAGGTCTCAGTGACAATAGCTGCTCCGTCCGAACCTGTGAAGACTGATTCCCAGCGAGCAGTAGTTGGGGATGAGATGAAAATGGCTTCGGTTACTTGTGATGCACCTAAGGGATCTGGACCCCAATGTGAAGGTGGGAAGCATTTCTCTTATGAGATTTCAGGTCGAACTATAATGGATCATTAGGATGCGCCTACAAGACATACAAGACCCGGTTTATAGCGTGAGGATGGGCGAAGTTACTCAATTAAAGTCGGGGATACTTCAACAAAGGCTGATGGGGCTGAGGCGCCCCATGAAACTGCTCAAGCAATCCACACCCATGGTGTTCTGGATGAATGTTTTTCAATTAATCGTTCTTTTTCAAGCTTCAAAGGAGTGAGTGATACTTACATTCGAAGAAAAGGGAGTATTGCGCACAACAAAGCTGCTCCCTCCGCGGTATCGAAGTGGCTCACAATTGGTGAGTTCTCAATTATTTCTCATTTATTTCTGCCTAAAGACTCTCAGCCTTTCAAAATGGATTATCTCAAGGCATGAATTTCATCGATTTGGGGGTTTTCATCCTGGAAGTGTGTATCGCTAGGAAGAGGATATTTCCATATGCTCTTCCCTTCAGAACAATTGAAAGTCCGAGCCTGGGACTTCGGTTCAATAGCGCTCAAACTTGGGATTATTCAATTGCGTGAATGGGATAAAAAATTCAATCCCTTTGAGGTCGGTAACTCCACTACTCAAATATGGGTACGAGTTTATGGTTTAAATTGGATTCTCTAGAACCCTAAAATCATGAATGACATTGCCCTATCCATCGGTATCCCGATCAAAATTGACAAGGAAAATGAAGTTGCTCGTTTTGGGAACATTGCCAGATTCTTGGTTGAGGTTGAACTGGGGTCCACTCTTGTTGAAAAGGTGATACTTGAAACTGATGATGATATTATAGAGCAAATGATTGTTTATGAAAAAATTCCAAAATTCTGTAAGGAGTGGAATGTTATTGGTCATGACCCATCTATCTATGGGCGCTCTATAGTTTGCATGTTTTGTGCTTTGCATGGCCATGACGTGAGCCTGTGTCTCAAAAAGGAAAAAAATCTCGCTCAAAAAACTGATGTTCTTCCTCAGCTACAACGTTCTTGTAATAGTGATGACAGAATGGGAGATGAGCACATGACAGATGGGCAGGGTGTTGTTCCTGAAAAGGGAGTCCACCAGAATGCCTCCACCTCTAAAAACAAGATGAAAACTTGGGCTACAATATTTTCAAAAGAGGCGAATGTTCGCATAACAGATACTTTTAAAACAAGCAATGTGAATGAAGAAAAAGTCCTATTATAGGTGGATAAACAACTCTCACAGGAATGGTTAAATGATTTAGCTAATAAAAAATGTAAGCACATTATTGAATCTGTTTCACCGGTCCTTTCTAAACCTTCAAAGCATGATGTGGATAGTGAAGTATTTCAGCTGGTTTCATAGAAGAAGGTAAAACCCCCAGTTTCCACTTCAGGGGTGGTTGAAAATTATATTGTAGGTAACACTGAATCTTTATCTAAACAGATTACAGGTGACAATGAGAATCAGGATTCAACTCAAACATATCCTGATGAGAAAAAGAACCAGGAGATTGTGGATCCAATTGATGCAATGACCATTGAAGGAAAGGTAACACCTGTGGAAAAAGTCCCCTCCCCAGTCAAATATGAGGAACGACAAGAGGAAAACTCTGATTCAGAAAGAACTGATGCAGAGACACTTTACAATAGGATTCATGCTCTTACTTCAAGTAGGATATGATCGGGAGGCCGAGGGCGAGGTCATGGAAGTGTTGACTGGCATGCGCTTCAGGAAGATGAAAAGTGGCTAGGTGAACGACTGTTGAAAAGGATCGGTATGTAGGTAGTAATTTGGATTTTTCGATGTTTTCCTAAACACTTTTCAGGTACATTATTTTTTTTACATTCTTTTAATAAAATAGGTATCTGCCTCCTTAAAAAAATTGATAATTTATCCTATAAAGAATATTTCATGAAAATAAAAAAATTCTTTTAAAAAATTAAAAATCCCTTTCAAATTTTATGTAGAATCAAATAAAATTATGAAATCAAAAAATATTTAAAGATAATATATAACACAACATTTATAATTAACAAACATGTAAATTCCAAAATTCCAAAATACCTCAAGCATTCTATTATAGTTATCTATTACACATTTCAATTATAACATAAATGTAAAAATAATTTCATAAATAAACCATATCATTAAAACATGACTCCCAGTCTAAAATCAGTTCATATTAATCCTGAAAAATAATTTTTTTAATGTCTTTATAATCTATAGTTTTCTTTGAAATAAAAAACATTCCATTATGTTCTTCTCATAATATTAAACATTGTTACACCACTCATTCTTAAACAAAATTCAATGCAGACACTTTCACATAATAGACTCATAACCATCAATACTTCAGAATGAATTATTCAAAATAATATCAATATCACTAATTAAATTATAAAATTACCTTATCTAATTCCGCATTAATGTTAACACAAATTAATTTTTCACATGGAATGAAATAGAATCCAAAGAAAAAATATGAGATGTTAGAGAGCTCCGCAAATTTTGAACGCATAGTTTGGTAGTCCATACACAAACTATGAATAATTCCCTAGAATGGTTTCATATCCATTATATGGGATATTCATGGTTTTATAGACTCTATGGGATCACTATGCGACCATAGTTCCTTCCCCATTCAGACCTCAAAAAATTAAAATTCTCAAACAACTCTTGAAACTCCAATAAGGATCAACACATCACCATATCAGAAAGATAATTATAAGAATCAACTAAAAATAAAACTCAAAAAATTTTCAATTACCAAATTCACCTAGAAACTAAAATTTCATCATTAAAGGTAGTGAACCATAACTTACAAATTATATCCTTTATAATTTCCGATGGTCTTTTTCACATTTCTATCCTCACACACTAAAAATAACAAAATGGGGATCTAATACCAATTTTTAATTAACCTTTATGGGCCAACATGAGATTTCAACAGATACAACCCTCCAGAAGTCAAAATGGGATTTTATGGCCTCTACGGCTTAGACAAAAGAACAAGGGTTTCATAGTGAAACTTCTAGGCACATATTCAACATCGAAATCCAAAAAAACACCACAAAAATTCTGTCAACAATCTAGCATGAGACATTTGTAAGATGGGCTTCCACACCATCATATAAGAAGCATCAAAATATTTAAATAAATAAATAGAATATGATTTAACAATATCTGCAGTACTAGAAATCCAAAACTCAAAATCTTTATTCCCAAAACCTAAACACAACATCAGTTAATATCTAAATAATAATAATTCCAAGGTATAATATAGGCTAAAGAGGCTGATGTGAAATAATCCAAAGACCACTAAGGATACCAAACATTCATAAAAAATTAAACCATTTTCTCATAATCATTCACCAAGAAGACATATCACGGAAGGATAAAGATCATCGACAGGGGTCACGATAAACATTGAACTCTATTAGTTTCCTATTTCTTATAAAACAAGTCTATATACGCTTAATGGAAATTTGAGTGTGTGAGAAAAATCTTGGTCATATACCACCATTAATCAATAAAATATGTAAAACATGAAAACCATTATTCCAAGTTCCAAATTAAATAGTTGACGTGAACTTTAATTTTAAAATGGTTTTATCAAATCTTTAGGATTTCATTAATGTAAGGTAGTTTTTATAAATAACACATTCAAAATAATCTTAAGGAAGATATAGAATATAAAAGATTAAAACATATAAATCTTAATGAGTGTAAAATATATAAAAAACATCCCAACCAACAAATATATATGAAACGTGGGAGAATCTCCAAATTATAGCTTTTAAATGAAACACATACACACTCACAGAACATTGTGCAATATATTCCATCATTACATGTAATACAACATGATCCTATCAAATTATAATTAAAAATAATCCTTATATTGAATAATTTCTAAGTTTAGAGAAGCACTCATATAGTCATCGAGATATACTATATAGAAAACTATACATTCATATATAGATATTACATCTTAATAAATAAATATTCATTTAATAAAATAATACATCACACCAAAATCATATAAGTCGAGTCACATTGGTATCATAGACACATAAATTACATATTAATATGTTATTTACATAATATCCCACTACTTTCGTCATTACTATAACCATTATGAGACATATAATTCTTAAAACCGTTCAATAAAACATGGGGAAAGGAAATAAAGGAAGTAGGGAGATCATATTCTCATTTCAGGTAAAAAATAGATATATCAATGGTCAATTAGACATAACTTTAGAATAAGGGTATTGAAACATGAAATTATCATGTGAAAACCATGACCTATATATCATAGATCATAATCTTGAGTGAAGGAAAAATATGAGCAGTTCATAAGACCGAAATAATAAATCCATAAATGAAAATGGGCCATGAGAGAATAACAATAATGCCATGACCACAAACATTACACAATCGTTTTTATTGAATTTATATTCATTCAATTGAAATATCTTTTTTTGTTTAGAGTATTTAAAAATTAGGCCAAAAATCATATTTTAAAAAACTATAAAAAATTGGACACTTCCATTGAGTCACCATTTTTTCACAATATAAAACTATTTATACAACAAAATATAATCACTTCATGAATTTCAACATGAATTATTCGTTTCTATTACCCATCATGTTAAAAAAATTTAAATTTTTTGGATGACCATAAAAATCATAGTGAGTTATATGAAAAAAAAACTGTTAGTTAAGTGAAAACATGAAACCTTATATAACTATTATATTTCCCTTCAACGATATTTTAGAATATGAAATAAAACATTTAAACATGAGAAAAAAATGTCATTTTTCTAAAATAATATCATTTAAACCCATATAAATCAATTAAACCACATTTTATTGACATAGAGAATCATATTTATAAATCCCTTTCAAAACCCTTTTAATTGAAATACCCATATGTCCATCATTAGACACTATCATTACCTATTTCCATAGAGATCTATATGTTCACACACATCGTTTAAGATATCATGGGATTAACTAGTAATATCTGGGCCACCCCAAGTGATGCTGCAATAGGGTTACTGAGTGCTATCTGGGACACCCCACATTTAAATTTAACGTGCTTACACAATAATATCTTATCCATCCCATGTTTAGATGAAATGGCCTTACAAGATTCTATCTGGTCAAACACATTTATCACATATAATTATTATAAACTGTATAACAATAAAAAAAGTATGATTGGAAGTTTTAATCATAAAACATATGAAAATCTATTTTAAAATATTTATATAATTACTTTTTTATATCTAAATTAATTTAAATAATCCAATTTTCAATACCATAATATCTTTTTTGAAAAACTAGTTTCAATACCAAAATACCCCAAAGGGGGTTTCCTTTAAAAAAATAAAAATTTGAAAAAGAAGCTAGATTTATATTAAAGGTCACTACTGTGGAATATTCATTTTTTTCATGTACATTATGAATAAAACATCTCTTTATTCATTTTACATAGCATTCCATATAAATAAATTAAATAAAATTATTTTTGGAAAACCATTGAAATAAATTAAAGTGAATTTAAAATTAATTTATAAATATTTTATGTCCATAAAAAGTCATTAATAAAATAAATTTTAAAACATGATCATGGAATTGAATGTCTGTTTATGTCAAAACATTAAATGAGTATTTTTTAAAGGAAAATTCCCTTATCACTTGGGAAACAAATGAATCATAAAACCCATTAATTAAGAACATTATAAAATTTAAATATAATGATAATTTTTAAATTCATGATATAACATATAAAGGGGGTTTTATATACTCTTTATAAAAGAACAAAATGGCTTATCATCAAAAATTTCATCAATGAAAGGATATTTAGACTATTCCCCTTAAATAGCATCCAACTCGTCACGTGTGTCTCTATCATCCTATTCATTGGGTAACCCCTTTTGGTTAGCAAAAAAAGATATATTTGGTAAGATTTATACCTAATGTATGTATTTTAGGATGAGATTATTGAATATTATATGTGATTTGGGATGTTCTTGGCAGATCCACTAGGCTTAATAGGTATGAAAAAGGTGGATAGGGGGAGGCCTTTTATAAGGGATGTGTGAGTTAATATTTTATATATTTAAAATATGGGATTCCATCCAACTTTTTTATAGGTAACATGGCATTAAAAATGAACCAACCATTATAATATAAGGTATAAGGTCAAAATATGGCCATCCAATGGGTTCTTTATAAGTATCTAGGTAAATGTTTTTTAATGATTAATGATTAATCTCTCGGTATTTCAAATTTTTACCATAATCACTGTGACTAATTTTAATTGTTTTCACAAATAATTTGTGTCAATAATTAAGTTGAAATTATTTTAAATTATAAATATTTCAGATTTCAAATATGGAATCATTTTTTACAAATTCAATTCATGAAAGTGGAAAATTTTGATTTAATATTTTTCCTACAGTCTCAATGAGACAATGAGTTTTTTAGAATATTAGTTTTTGATAAAAAGGGGATTCTATATTAAATCATTGAATACAAATAATAAATATATGAAAATAAATTTAGATGTTATGAAATATAGTCCATAAATTTCATTTAAAACAGTCCACAATAAGGATTATTTTAACCAATTAATAAAGTCAAACATTATTCATTTGAAAAATGTTTTTATAAAAACTTGTCATCAATCCCAAAAACAGTATTATATTAGAAAATAATATAAAGTTGATCAAAAAGTAATTAATAAGGTCAAATTTAAAAAAAATTATTATACTAGAAAACATATTAACAATGTAATGACACTATTAAATTAATTAATTTTCTAAAATAAATTACTTTTTAATAGAAAACCATATTTTTCATTATGCACTATAAAATCAATATTTTATGGAATAATGTAAAAAATAACCCATGGAGAATTTCAATTTTCTCGTTTTAAAAATTACTATCATTTTATAAATTTTTAATTATAAAGTTAACAAATTATTCTTTTTAAATAAAACAATAAAATTTAATTTAATAAAAAAACAATTTCCATATGGATAAATAAATACTTTTTTTTATCACTAATATATCTCTATAAATTTCCATAATAAATATAAACATTATTTATTATAACATTAAATGGGTAGTTACATCCTTACCCCCTTTTATAAATTGTGTCTTTTTAATTTTACAATCATATTAAAAAAGTAGGGATATTATCCCCTCATCGAATTTTCATATTTGCAAGTTGCCTCTTCAACCATATAGTTTTTCGATAAATCCATAACCTGGTGAATCACCATACTCTGAAATAATTTCACTTTATAGTCAAGTATCTGATTTAGATGTTCCTCATATGAAATATTATCTTCTAGATAAACAACTTCAAGGAACAAATCTTGAGATGAATACAACACATATTTCATTAACATTGAAACATGAAATACCTAGTGTACATGAGATAAACTCAAAATTTAATCCACTAGGTAGAAATATATTCCAAAATTATCTAGGATTTCATATTGTACAATTAATTGTAGACTCAGCTTTTCCTTCTAACAAATATTCATCAGACTTTTACTTGGAGAAATTTTGGAAAAGATAACATCACCTACCTAAAAAGAATGATCTTTTCATTGGATATCCACATAAATTGTATACCTAGTTAGATATGGCCTCATGTTTCATTGGCTTGAAGGAAATTTATCTAAAAAATCCTCTACTAACTCTAGTCTCATCTCCTTTCATTATCCTACTTCATCCCAAAATGGTTGTGTCCAACATCACATTACATTTAATTATTGAAATGGTGCAAATTTTATACAATAATGGAAACTATTATTGTAAGGAAACTCAGCCATATAAATATGTTGATCCGAGGTTCGGTGGAAATACATTGAGAAAGAGAGAAGCATATATTCCATGGCTAAATCATAAACTTATACATTTCATTATATTTAGGATAAAAATGTATACTAAATTGTTAATATGTTCCTAAGAATATAAAAATTCCTTTCCAAAAATTACATGCAGACATGGGATCACATTTGGATATAATGCAGAGAGGAACTCTATGCTACATAAAAATATCATTTAGATGTATTCTATAAGATGATCAAAAGATATCATATCTCGAATGGGAATGAAATTTTTGGATTTTCTTAATCAATCAACAATAAACAATGTAACATTATTATATTATGGAGTATTTATAAATCTTACCATGAAATCCATTTATATAGTCTGCCTTTTCCACTCTTATAATGAAATATGTTTATATATCCCCTCCGGTGAATATCATTACACTTTAACATACTGAAAATTCATTCACTTCATAGTGAATTTAAAAATATCCCTTCTCATTCAATCCCACCATTAATACTCTCCTAGGTTTTTGTATATCTTAGTAAAGCTAGGATGAAGGGAAAATGGACAACTATGAGATTTAGTAAAAAAATAAATCAAAAAATAAGAATCACAAGGCAAGAAGAATCATGATTAAAATTCTAAAACAACTTCTTCATAAATATTAAAATTAGGTAACTTACCCATATTAGTGGATTATAACTTTTCTTATAATGAACTATATTACTCATAAGCTCACATAATTCAGTCTAAAAAAGTTGACTTCCTTGAAACCTGAATCAAAATATCGTATGTTCATGCTTTTAGAAAATGTTCTCCAAAATTCAAAAAATCATTAACCAATGTTCCATATTAAGAATTTAGCATGTAAAATTTTACATTAATTATATGACTCAATGAATCATCCACAATGATTTTTTTTCTCTGATGGTAATGAATCGTGAAATAATAAACCATGATTAGTTCTGTCCATCATAGTTTTCTCATGTTCAGTTCATTCTATGTTAATATATAGTTCAAACATTTATGATCTGTATATATTTTAATAATTACTCTATAAAATTTAGGCCACCAATTTCTTGAAGAAAAAAACATCATCATGTAATTCCAAATCATGTGTATTGTAATTTAACTCATTAGGATTCTTCTGATGTGAAACATATGGAATTATTGGATTATAATTAATTAGGACACAACCATGTCCATTCAAATACTAATCACTTTAGAGGAAAAATTCACCAATTTAGGAAATAAGGGGATTAACATGGGCATTGAATAATATTCATTACATTTCCAAAAAAATCATCATGTTCATTTTTTAGGTGAAATTAACCCCATAGTCAGTTAACTTAGTTGGTGGGCTAGGGAACATTGAAATGTTTTCAATAAAATGCTAATAGTAACCAACCAATAAATGGAATCTAAAAATCTCAGAGATATTTTTAGATATTTTATATTCATCAACAATTTTTTTTATCAGGTAAATTTTTTTTCGATATTTTGAAACAATATGAAAACTAAATGAAACGTATTGCAACTAAAAGTAACAGTTCATAAATTTAACATATAGTCTCATTTCAATTTATATTCCAAAAAGAACACATATGTTTCATTGATTATCCTCTTAACTTTCATAATATACAAATACTTCGTCAATAAACACAACCAAAAATATATCCATGTCATCATGAAAAATTATATTCATATGTTCAATAAATATGGAAGGTTAATTAGACAAACCAAACAAAATAACAAAAAATTATTATTGTCCATATCTAGATTCAAGCATAGTCTCTAGCATGCCAACATCCTTAAATTTCAATTTATGCAACCCTAACCTCTGGTCAACCTTCTAAAATTTCATTCCCCCCATTATTTGATAAAAGTCATCAATATGAGGAAAATGGAACTTATTACTAAGAGTGATGTCATTCGAGTCTCTATAATCAATGAAAAACCTTATTAATATATCATTCTTTTTAAAAAACAATGTAAGAGCCACGCTTCGTGATGTTCTAGGTTGGATGAAACCTTTAACTAATAATACTTATAATTACTATTTAAATATAAAAATTTATAATTTTGACATATGATAATGGGGTTTAAAAAAATTTATTATTAGTAGGTACTATTTTAATTATAAACTAATCCAATCTATCAAGAATACATATAAGAGAATAATCCATAAAATCCTCCACATAATCTTTTACTACTATATCATCACAAATTTGAAAATATTATATAATTTCAACAATATGAACTCATAAACTTCCACTACCATCTCTAATCAATTTCATTGATACTTGTTAGATTATCCAAGGAAGTAATTTATTGAACATAAATTTCATATAACTTCAATCTATCTTAGAATGATTAATTGAAAACCAATCCATACTAAGAATGATATCACACTATACTATGTAAAGATCAACAAAATTTGTAGGGAATATCATCCCTATAATAACAATAGAATATTTATATAAATCATAATTTATTTAATACCTCCATCATGTTTTTTTCACAAAAAATACATATATTACTTTCATTAGGTTGTATTCAAAATTTATATGATTTTTTCTTAGAATTGAATGAATGTGAAGATTTCGAGTCAAACTATGTATTGGAATAATTCAAAAACACTTATAACATACATGTCACCACTTTATTTGATTTTAAATCATCAACTACAAGAGTAGTGATTGTCTTTGAGACACCATTTTTTCATGTCATGATGATTTCCATCATATGAAAATGACTTTCGACATGAATTAAAATATTAACACAACTCATTTCAATGAAAACACTTAACTATTAGATGGAAATTTATTACACCATTAATTGGTTATTCATGGTTGATTTCATTATACCCATGAATCTAATGACCAGACAGACCACACAAGAAACACATCCTAGATACTATAAAAAATTATTTGAAATTTTATTTTCCACACTTTGATCATTTTTGGAGAATTCCTTTAGACTACATAGTAGATTGTTTCCCCACTGCCAACCACATTGACCATTTTTTACTGTTTTCTTATCATGGAACATACATGTTAGAAAATTTCATCTCAGAATTCTTAGAAAAAAAACCACTTTATCATAACATATAAATTATCCTATGGCTAATGAACTTCATAAAATTGGTTTCATCCATGAGGAAAACATATTTTTATTTCAACTTTTGCCAGGAATGAAATCTATCACTTACCTGGAAAATATTTTTATGTTTTCCACATATGCATCTACATAATCTTCATTTTTCTTCCTCAATAATAGTAATGGTTTTACTATCTTGAGTATAACCATGTTATTGAAATATTTATTAACTAAAATATCCTCGAGTGTTTCCCATTCCATGGAATAAATATTATATTTCTCATAGGTATTTGTTACCAAATACCACAATTAAACAACTTGACCTTAAAAATGATAAATGAAAATGGTTACGTTATTAATTTTTAAATATCCAACGACATCAAATATCTTCTCCAGATCATTGATATATCTATTAGATTTTACAGGTTCACATGATCTACTAAAATGTTGGGCTTTCCCACATTAAATTTACTATACAAAAATGTTCCATTATAGAAATTGGTTTCATATCTATCATGGATAGCACTACCATTTATCATCATATCCGTGTAATCCATCACTACAATAAACTATCTTTTATGATTCCAACAATATGAAAATGCTGATTTTGAAGGATTAATTCTTCTCAGTACCGTCGTACAATAGCTTACATATTTCATTTTTGTAAAACCATTTTGAATAGAAATATTTTAGATGAATATAAATTAAAATCTAAAAATATTATAATATTTTATCTTCACTGTGTGGTAAAATATTTCAAGGGCTTGATATTCATATTACCCTAAACACTAATGATATATATACCGTCATTTTATTAAAACTATAATGACCTAGAATTAAATATTACATAATCATGTTTTTTGGTAAAAAATTTACCTTACTTCATATTGAGGATCATTTTGGGTTTATAGTTTTTGATAATTAGTCCATAAATCATACTCTAAAAACCCATAAAATAAAAAGTGGAAAGTTCCAATTTGTATGGATTTTTTTCAACAATATAAATCTATTTATGAAAATCATTATTTTATTTAAGAAAAAACATCATGACCTTAAACATGACTGCATACTTTCCATTACCCTTCCAATGTAAAACATTTAAAAATGTTGGGTGAGTACAAAAATCTCAGAAAGGTATATACAATAATGGATATTGTTAGTCTTTTTAAGCCATCAAAACTCATATAATGTTAAACATTATCAAAAATCATCTTCTAGAATATGAAATAAAAAATATCACATAAAGAGCACACAATAATTTTTATCAATGAAAATAATTAAAATCCTTAACAATATATTAAAACCCATTTCCATGAAATAGAGAACCATATATAAAAAATGGTTTTATTCAGAATAACAACATATCCCAATTCCAACATTATCATTTCCAAATTCTCCAGAGTGATGTCATGGTGCACCCATCATTTAAGCTATCACAAGATTACTAGAAACTATCTAGGCCACCCCATGTCAATTTGTAATAGTATTACTCAGTGCTATCAAGGTCAGCCCATGTTAAGCTATAATAGGTTTACATGGCGCTATATGGGCCACCCCATTTTAGGATGTAACAGGCTAACCTGAAGCTATCGGGCATACCCATTTTTCATGTATAATTCTCAAATACCATATAATAAATAAATAAAATCTATACTTATTGTATTTCATCATAAATAATTTCAATAAATCTTTGAAACTCTTATGAAAATCACTTAAGTATATAAAAATATCTTTTTAAACCCATTATTAAAACCATAATACACATTTCATTTGAAAACCCACTTCCAATACCAAAATACCCAAAAAAACACATAATTTTATTTGAAGAAAAAATGTGAGCTTAAAAAAGTTTTTATAAATAATATAAAGTTTATTAAAATTATAAATTCAATATTTCTGGGTATTTTAATAAAAAATAGCATTTTTTGTCATAATGATTCGTATAAAACACATAAAAGATTCCATTTTAAAAACCTTTGAAATAAATTAAAGGGATTTAACATGGTCTGTCTAAATTTTCGAAATCCATATAAAATCATTAATAAAATTATTTTTAATAGTTTACTCTTGAAGAGAAATATAGTTTTAGGGAATAAAATTAAATTATGATTCTAGTAATGGAAAGGTCCCTTTGTTACCTGGGAGACACTAGAATAATAAAACCCCTTAAAGAGTTACAAAAAAAATTAAATATTTCTAGAATAGGGAAATTGATGATACAAAATGTAAAGGAGTCCTTATACACACCTTATAAAATAATAAAGGTGAATAACATCATGAATTTCATCAATGAATAGAAATTTATTTGAATTCACTTACCTTGAGTCTAATTGATTACTTGTGTCATTATCTTCCTAATCATTGGGTAATTACTATTGGTTTTCACCAAATGACATCATTGGTTGGATTTATTCCCAAATTTTGGATTTTATAATGAGAGGAGGGAATGATAGATGTGATATGGGTATAGATTGGATGGCCCAAAGATATTTATAGGTGTGAAGAGATGAAAAGAGGGGATTGTCATTTTATAAAAGAGTTGAGTGGAAAACATATTTATTTTTAAAAGAAGGATGTCTGCATCTTGTTTTTTACAGGTCAGGTGGCTCAAAAAATACACAAAACATGATCCTAGAATAGAAAGGGTCAAAATTTCATGATACAATGGGTTTTGTAAAAGTTTATAGGTTATCTTTACCGTTAATTTTAATGAATATTCATGTTGGATTTATAAATTTTAACTTAATCAATGTGATTATTTTTAATTTTTTCATTAATCTCATTGGTAAAAAATATGATTAAATTATTTAAAATTAAAAATTATTTTTATTCCAAATATATGATCAACTTATCAAAATTTAGGTCATATATGTGGAATAATTTTTTTATATTAATCCTTGAGTCATTATTGGACATCAGATTGTTAATAAGAGTGTTTTTTAGAAAAATTTGATTCCTTAGTAACTCTATGACTAATAATAATCATTGTATGAAACTAAAATAATATTTAATGATATATTGTATATAAATTATAATTATGATATTACTCATTAGGTATTATTTTAATTTTCTAAAATTGAGAAAGATTATGAATTTCAAAATATAATTTAGAAAAACAAATCATTAATCTTGAAGACACACAAATATTTAAAAAACATAAAAGTTGATGAAAACTTAATTAACTAGATTAAATATAACTAAATAATATTTTGGTTACTTTTTAACATATTGAAAAAAATTGGGACTCATAACTTAATTAATCAATTATAAGAAATCTAATTTTTTAAATAAAATTTGATTTCACTTTTTCATGAAAATTCAATATTTTATGAAATATCCAAAAATTTCACCTCAATGTAAATTTAGTTATGATGATTAAAAAAATTAATTTTATTTTATTAAATAAAAATTCTAAAATTTAGAAGCTATTCTTTTAATTACAACATTATAGAAAAGTTGTTAATTAAAATAGTGTTTTTTCATAAAAAGAAACTTAATATTTTCATAACTAAAATATCCGTCTAATTCATATAAATAAATAGGAAATTTAATCATTCTACATTACCTGATTTATTACAATAATAATAGAATAATTATTTTTTTCCTTCACATAATAATTGAAAGTAAATTTCTTATTAGTAAAGGATTAGTTTCCAGACTATCATAGATGTTAAGGTTCATTCCCTATTGACTCATATTAGTTATGTTTTACTCCCATGACAATTAAAATAAGGTAACTCTCATACTGAACTAGGTTCATTCCCCATTATGGTCTTCCTTATCCCATTAGATATCAATATTTAGCCAATGAATTGGAGGTATATATAATTTATTTCCCACTTATTATATAATGAAAATTATACAAATATATTTTATAATATTACAATCATTCATCATATCACAACCCATTAGAAAGAAATAGGTTTCATAAATATTTATTAAATTCATCATCACATTACCCATGGAAGAGGAATGAGTTACATAAATATATTCTCACCATTTTCATGAAACAACTTCATGAAGAATAATAATGGTATCATCAGATAAAATATCTAGTAAATAATATGAAATATAAAATTATTTTTTCATTAATGAAAAATGACTTTAAAATATATTCTGGGATCATTTACTATGGTAACAACTCTTTTCACATTTAGAAAAATTATTAAAAAATAAAAAATTTCTGAAATATTGTGGAAAAGGATTTCATTGAATATAACCATTGAGACATGAAATGGAAATCTCAATGCATTTATCAATTATGAATGTGAGAAAAAAAATTCATCTTGTGAATGTATAAAAATTACACTGACATATTCTGTAAAAAAGTCAAAAGCAGATCATTCTGAATATAATGAGATTATTCTCTATAAAATATATTTTAAAAAGTATAAAAATAGGTGAAAATTATTTTAAATAACAATTTTACAATATTATAAACATTTCTAAGAATATTCTAGAAAACTTGTTTCTAGAAGAGAATGGATTTTCACTAGTGGGAGAAATAAAGTTAGCTTTCCTCAGGAACACTATTTCTATATATTGAGTTTTTAATGTAATGAAAATGAAATTAAAATATGTAATTTAAATATATATAATAAAAGGATATTAAAATCACGAGTTTCATGAGTGTTAGACTATAATATTTGAATAAAATATTTTTATCATAAACAATCCCAAAAAATTACTAAAATTATAACATAAAACCATGGACACTTTGGTATCATTTAAATCATTATCCCCATGAAGGAATAAAATAAAAGGAAAACTTATAAATTATGAAAATAATGATATAAATAATATAACATTTAAAAATTTCATTATATATACTAAATAAAAGAAATGAGTGGTGAATATGTCATCTATCTCCCATAAATAAAAGTGGGACTAAATAATACATTGCCTCTAGTTGTGTCCTATTTTAAATGAATTATAACATATTGTATAATAAATATATATATAATAAAATAATTATAAATCCATATTATTTTATAAATCACTATTCCCCATCCCTTTTATAATTTCAATTTATTCTTTTATTAAAAATTCCCCCTTAAAATTGTCTTTCCGGTGAAAACTGATCTGTTTTCCATACATGTTTCAACTTAATAGTTTGATTCATTGTAATTTTATTAGAGTTAAATCATATAAAAGTATTAAATATTATATAAATATCATATATATTAATTATATATATATATATATATATATTTAGATTAATACATAAGGTATTGATTTAGAAAAATGAATCACACCTTTCATGGAGATGGTAGGTTGTACGTACACATGAACATTATTTTCACTTTTCACCATATGTAATGAAATAAAGGGATAAAATAATTTAAAATTATATAATAATATATATATCCATTATATTTATTAAATATAACCTTATAAAATCCAATTACAATGTAAATGGAGAACGCATCACACCACATTGTGGAAGTGGTAGTCCGCAAGCATGAAAAAAGAGATGTTATCAATTTCCAATAGAATGAAAGGAAAGAAGGTAGATATGATATTATTATTCTATAATAATAATTATTTTATATATAACATATTAAAAATTTAAATGTGTCATAATAACCATTCATGAGAAATGATGATGAAAAATTAATTACACCACTATGTGGAGATGGTAATCAATACATATGCACAAGGGATGTATTCTCTTTGCATACAAAGGAAAAGAGATAGAAAATAGTTGTACCAAAATCATAATAATTTTTTTAAATTTGGTATACTATAATACTTATTTTATAATGGTAAAAAAAAATATAGGATGTAGAATAAGACTGAATTTTGAAATAGTTGGTAATGACGATAAACTCATATTCATTAAACTTCATTTAGATCACCTATTAATGGATATAGGATTGGTAATTCTGGAATACAACATAAAAAACAAGGATAATGATTTTTATAAGATAAATGGGTTGGTTTATATAGATATATGGGTCAAAGTGGTGTATTTAAAAGAGAAATGTGGTTCAATTTTTTAAGTGTGAAGAATCACACTCTTAGAATTTTTTAAAATATTAAAAATATAATTATGAAAACATCAAGGAAATTATTTAAAAATGGACTCATATTTCAATAGAAAGTAGATAAGTTATAAATGTCATAAAAAATTTAATTTTTATAGGTTTTTGTGTCCTTTAAACGTTATCTATTTTATTAACACCTTCAGTGAACATTTGGATCCTTAGTCATAGTTACAAATTTTTTATATTTAAAGGGATAAAATTTTAATTTAATGTTACCATGTTATTATAAATGGAAAATGGAGTATAATTTAAAAAATATATTATCACACTATACCCCTTTCATTATTATTTTTTTATTTATAAAATTTAATTTATTATTATTTTCATAAAATATCATTAATGTCATTTTCACACTATTTAATTAATTTGACTCTAAAGGCACCTAGAAAAAAATTCAATTAGAATATAATACATTAATATATCAATCATATTTTATATCTATCATATAAGATAATGTAACACTTTAACCAGTTTAAATATTTTTTTTAGAGATTTAAAATATTTTATTTGATATTTCTACAGCTCTCACAAGAACCATATCAGTGTTGTATAATCATTTGAGAAACTTATTTCATAAAATATTTTAAAAAAATTTCATCATGAACACATTAAGTTATATTTCACATAAATATTTATAACAAGTCATATCTTTTTTTATTCATATGTAAAAATATTATATATATTATTGTTATGATAATGACATAATTTATTTATTTATTTCTTAAATTATTATAAATATCATAATTAATGATATATGAACCAAATTGGCCATTTATTGGTTAAATTTATAGATGTTTCTGAAATAAACACATAAAATATGATAAATGAATGTTTTGAGTTAATTTGATTATCTATAATATTACTTTTAACCTAAATAAAATATTTTTTCCTTTACTATGGTAGTAAATATTCTCTATGGTGACAATTCATAATGACTAAAAATAAAAGGAAATAGTTACAAAAAATTTACAACATGATTCAAAATTTTTATTCCATTTTTTTGATTAAAATTTTATAAATGGATAAAATAAATTTATAATAAAAACACAAAGAATAACAATTTTTTCTTCATGAAATATATCTTTTAAGAATAAATAAGTTTTTAAATCAAATTCCACCATAAAACTGATTCTAATGAAATAAATTGTGATATTAATAATATAATATAACTTTATTTATATATTAATATTTTTAAAACACAATTATTGTTTATAAATACATGAAAAAACACAATTTTCAATTAAAATATTTATTTTTCTCTTTTAATCGAAAATGAAAACTTTTTAGAAAATTCCAAATAATGCACACATTGATAATTATTAACTGATGATTTAAAAATTGAATTTAAATTTTTTAAAATATGTATTATAAAATTGGATGAATTTATTATTATTATTTTTGTAAAAAATAAAAAAAACAATTTATGAAGAGAAAATATTTTTGAAGTATAAAATGATTTAACAATAAATTACATTCTTATTTATAAATTACTTTTCAATAATTATTAATTTAGTATAAATTTTTTACATATTTCAGAAATTTTTAACACTATTCTAACCTACAAATTTAACATATATTTTATAAATGTCATAATACTATTTTTTTATTTATATCCTCTTGGTGTTGTTTTTTATATATACTATCAAGAATAATGTTATTTTAAAAATATATAGGTGTTACATTCTACCTGTTGTCCACATTAATTATTTTTCCCCTAATAATTTGAATTTTTATCTTTATAAATAAGCATTTCCAATTTGAAAAATTACCTTCCTTAAAACCAATATCATTAAAATAAATAATAAAACATCCTTCAGATAAGAAAAAAATTTAATAAGCAATGTCACTGTAATAACTAATATCTTGGTTTTGAAATTGATGAACATTGGTGAGAAGTGATAATAAAAACAATGAGGAAAATGAAATTCATAAATAATGATGGAGATTTTGGAGAACATTGATAATAATAAATTGAATGATCATGAGATAGGTAGAAAACAAAAATTTGTAAATCAATGAAAAGTAAAAAAACTATCGATTCATCAGAAAAGGTCCATATATGATTTTTTTTTGTTTTAAGATAATTTTCTTGAGTTGAAAAATTTCATTACAATATGGACTAGATATATAATGAAATATACTTACATGAAAATTATAATTTCATCCTTTAATCAATTTTCACCACAAATTATTATTCTATCAAAATGATTATTATTAAAATGTATTTTTTATGCCTGAAGCACAAAAATTAACTTCGTATTGATCACATCATTTAGAAAAGTATAAAAATATATTACTAATTTCCTTAAATATTAAAAAACCCAAAAAAATTTAGTAAATTTTTTATATATATTCATGATAATAAATAATAGATTTTAATCCAGAAGTTTCACAGTAACACCAATCGTTCAACATAGATCACTCCAGAAATAAATAATGATATGTCAAAAATTAAATTAATAACCAAAATATTATATAATGTCTTAAGCAAAATGGTTATCTCATTACTTTCATCATAAATCACCCCAAAATTGAATCATACACTTCCACATAATCATCCATTTTGAAATCGTATATAAAAATAAATGTTACATATACCTCAATACAAATAGGCTTCTCCAATCGTATCATTAATCACCCTGATAAATCACTATTTAAAACTATAATGTAGTGAATATATCATGAATAAAATTAAGATACTAACATGATAGGAAATATTTATCTTTTCCATAAATATCAATGAAAACATTAACTTGTCAATAAATCACTTTCCAATCATCAAGATTATTTACATACCATTATGAAATAGACTATAATTAACACAACAAAAAATAATTTACTAAATAAAATGACTATTTAATCTTTAGTAGATTATTCATGATAAAAACTAGTAAAATATTTAAATCACCTCTAACTACCATCACATAAAACTTCCAAATGAGTATTTTTGACTTTGAACTTATAATCAACATTAATCTTATAAGAACATCTTAGTATCCAAAAATCATAAGTTAACCATAAATTAAAACATATATACATAAAAATAATTAGAAAATCCATATTGTAAAAATAAAACCTTATAGTATTGAATATATTTTATAAATCCAAATATGCAATAAAAATCTTCAAAGAGGACATAAATCCATTATTTAAAAAATTAGTAAAAAATTTCATGGAAACCAATACTAACAAATTAACATAATCAATGTGACATATATATTTTTTCCAACTAAACATTATTATATAAACAAAAAGGTATATATTATGGGTTATCTTTCCCATAATCGTATGTTCTCCAAAAATATGACCTTATTACAAAATAAATTTTCTTGGTTATCAATACCACTGGACATAGTTTTTAAAATGGTTAAATTAAAAAATACTATAGAAAAATATTTAGTTGTTTCATGATTCGTATATCCAGAATATTATTGATATAACACTTATAAAACATTATCTAAAAATGTTGATATATAAAAATTTCAGTCCCTAGAATGACATAGGTCTCTACATGGTCTAAGAGTTAACATCTTATATTAGGGTAGTCAATCAGAAAATCATCATGTTTATCATAAATAGTTAATTGAACTATATATGTTACCTTAGGAAGAAAATCATATCCCAAAATCAAAATTTTCATTTTCACCAGCAATTACTTTCATTATGCACTTCATTTCCTCACTGAAAACCACTTCCCATTCATATAATAATTTCCCTTGAGTGATTATTAGACATTATTGACATAAAGGAAGATGACTGTTCTTTTCTTTATGGAATTCATGAATCTCCATGTTTCAATAATTATGTTCATCAAGAAACTCAGACCTGTTGATATTATTTATCATATAATTGGATAAATGATTATTAATAATTACAATATTTTTCATTCTATATATCATTTATTTGGGTTTCTAATTATTAAACCCATTCCATTGGGAATCACATTCTAAACTAACACAACATAGTTCCATCCATTGACTAAAACAAAAAATAATATTGTTTTAGAGATTAATCTTATTGAGTATTCATGTAATTATGAAAAAATAATTAATAGGTTTTATATATTGTGACACATTATATTTAATCATTAACATCATATATTTAACCATGGTAATCCAAAGTCATCATCTATTCATATCCTTTATGATGGTTTGTATGAAAATTTGAATTACTCTAAAAATATCCCCCAAGAGTGTCAAACCAGGTGAATTGAATGGGAACACACATTGGGTAACAAAATAATGAATGAGATATACTCAACCATATCTTTTTTGGATTTTTTACCCCTTGATACATCAATGCCAAAACCATGTCAACATATTTTATTAGGATAAGTATGTTTTTCTTGGAAAGTCATTCTCTTTTCCATACCATTACAAATGGAAATTTTCAATTAATAATAATATCCTAAGGGTATTCCCAAAAGTTATCCCATCCTACTTTCCCAAGGTAAACTAAACTATTCTATAATACAATCTATAGTGACGACTTATTTATGTACAAAGTTAGTAAGTTATAATAATTTAATATTCAATACATTAAATAATGACCCACAAAATAATCGTATTGGTCTAGCGCCTATAGAAAATTAGACACATAAATTAGTTCTTCATAAGACATTTACATCTACCCCTATAGGTTTAATATAACTGTAAGCCATCATAGAAATAAAATAATTACAGAAAATCCTAAAAAATGGGGAAGGGAAACATAATGAAGGGGGAGATTAGATTCTAGTTAAGGGAAAAAAAGGGAGATATTATATATAAAATAAATGTCACACGAGAATAAAGGTATAATTTCATTTTATGTAACATTGAATGTCCTAAAATATATGTCATATATCAAAATTTTATGTCTTGACCAAAATCATAGTAGTTCATAAGACTTGAATCATAATGTAATTAAATAACAAGATCTATTAGAGAATAATACTGGAATAATACAATGATATGTGTCACACATATACCCATAGAAAAAAATTTCATTCATTTAAAAGACTAAATTGAAGGAATATAATTAGGGATTCAATTCACACCCACTTACATCATATTAATCTTGCGTCACTCCTAATATTATCACTGTTGAAAAATTTCATCCTTGATCAATGTTCAATAGCTTTTCCAATCATGTTTATCTTGTAAGATGTACATATTTATCCAATGAATTATAGGGATATGTAATTTTGATCTCACCCATCACATAATTGAAATCATATATATGTATTACATAATATCATATAGCTTTAATCATATCAAAACCAATAAAAAATACATTATTGTTTTAACAATTTCATCAATTAATAATAGAATAACTTGGGGGAAAGGAATGGGTTTCATAAATTAAAATTCTTCATATTCATAAACTATCTAGATGAAAAATAAGGATGGGATATTTGTAAAATATCCCAAGTAAATATTATGTAGAATAAACGTATGTAATCTAAGAAGAACAATTCTATTAAAATATCTCTATGAGAATTTCATAAAGAAGAAACCCATTTCACTTTGAAATGACCTGTTGAAAATCTAAAAAGTAAGAAAATATTAATGAAAAAATTTTATTCGAAAATTTATTTGGAAAAGATAATGGAATATTCAATGCATTGGTTGTTTATGATAGTGAGAAATTCTGCTCTTATCTTGTGTGTAAAAACAATGATTCAAATCACATTTTGATAAAATGTAAAAAAATACACCTTTCAACATATTATAATAAAATTACATCTGATCAATTTTTAAAGTGAAAAACATGGTTGGAAATTAATTTTAAAAACCATTTGTGAATTTAAAAAAATTATTTGAAGAGAGAAATAAGGTTGATTTTCCTTAAAAAAATTTTTTCTGCTCTTCAGTTCATAAAAAAAGGTAAATGAAAATAAAAATTTAACTAAAAAAATAACCATATGAGAATAAAATTTCTGATTATATATAGATATAGATCATGATAAATCATCAATAGAACATAATCATAATTAATCCCGATAAACAATGTGATTGTAACATAATGCGCTTTCCAATTTAGTATGTTCTGAACCATAAGACCCATTAAGGAATAAAAACTAATGAAAATTTAAATATACTACAAATAATGATATTATCTTTATATAATGTTAGTGGGGAAGTATATACACCAAAAAAATGAAACTACTGGCGAATATGGAATATGTCCCCCGGGAAATAAAATCGAGACTACAAATCCCTTGCCTCATGTCATGTCTTATTTCGTATGCCTAGAAATATAATATATAAATAATATTAATTTATTATAAAAAATATTATAGAGCCATAAACACATAAAAATTACAATTTTTCATCCCTTTTATAATTTATAATGATACCTTTATAATTATTCTCCCATAATATGGACATTCTCATCAATACTTGTCATTTTTTCATGCATGTTTCGATTTGATGGTTTCAATCCAGGAACATTGATTATAGTTTCATTATCTAAAGAATTATAATAATGATACAAAATTATAATATATATTTATTATATATATATTTTCATTAATCCATAATGTATTTAGTGATAAAAATTAATTACCTAGTTCATAGAGATTTTTGGTGGTACGTATGCAAGAACATTGTGTTAACTTTTCTATGGTTTGATTGAATGAAAGGTAAATAATAATTCTAATCTATAGAATAATTATTATATCATTTATTTGTTATATATGTATTAAATATATATTTATTTCCATCCAATAAATTCATAAATTAAAAACTAATATTGAAGCTTCGTGGAGGTGGGGGTCCAAACGTATACATGAGCGACATTATCATTTTTTGATATATTGGAACGTAAAAAGTTAGATATGATATTATATTTAATGGATAATGATTATGTTATAAATATAATGATTATCTATAATATTTTAACCCATCATAATATCCATTCAATTAATATGGTGATAAAAAATTAATTACACTGCTACGTGGATATGAAAAGTCCTATGTACACACAAGCGGTGTTTTTTGCATTATATAGGATGAAAAGGAGGTAAAAATGGGGTTTCAATAATAATTATAAAATATTATTATATTTATGGTACTTTATAAATTAGTTTATACTATATATAATATTATTATAGGACATCTAAGAATAAAGAAATTTGAATGTGTCGGTAAAGACACTTACCTCTTATTCAGAAATCATCATTTGTATTCTCCACTTAAGGGACCATGTATAAGATTATGTAGAATAACAGAACCACTATAACATGTATATATATTTTTATATGATTAATGGGTAGTGTTTTTTTGATTTATATGGATCAATGTGGGGTGATGGAATGAGAAGAGGAGTGCTTGTTTATAATTGGGGAGAAGGTTACTCTTGGAATTTCTTAAAATAAAAAAAAATAATTAAGTAACTCAAAATACAAAATCATCAAAATGGTTACATATTTTATGAAAAAGAGGATAATGATGAAATATCATTAGAAAATAAAATATAGATAGATTTTTTATTTTAAACCTTATTTTTTGATTATTCCCTTCTTTAATCATTTTTAACCTTAACCGATTTATTTATCTTTTAACTTTTAAAGGGTTGTAATTTTCCATATAATGTGACAATTATCTCATAAATGGTAATGGTAGAAATTTTTTTACCTTATATTACCAATATTTTCTTATTTAATAATTGTAATTATATTTAAATAATATATTAAAATAATAATTTAATAAATTATTATTAATGTAAATTTTGATATTATTCATTTAATATCTATAAAATAACACATTGAAAAACATGGATTTAGAATATTATATTTTAATATATTTTAAATATGTTATATTTATCTTTATAAATATTGGTTCAATTTAACTCAATTTGATAATATTATATTTAGACTTTTTAAACCAATCTACTTGATTAATCCACTCCTCGGACCTGCACCATTTATGTATTGTGTAAGCATTTAAGGTAATTATTTCATCACAAAAAATAAAAAATTAATTATAATAATGATTAATTGATTCAAATTTCAAATAAATAATTATAATTGAACATATATAAGTGTTACGTGTATGATGAAATATTAGATATTTTGAATCTAGGAATATGAAATTTTTTATTTATTCAATTATTGAATTAATATAAATTCCCTAATCATTGAAAAATTTGAACCAAGTGGAAATATATTATATTTTTGGAAGGAAATGGACAAACATAACTCCTGAAATAGGATAATGTAATGTTTTTGGTTGATTTTAAGTAATTGTCATATTAATTTAAACCAAAATTAATCAATTTTACCTTTTCTATGGTAACAATGTTTTAATATAATTACTATTCATAATTAAAAAAATAAAAGGGAACTATTTTTAAAATGATTACATCCTCATTAAAAATTATTAATACTTTTTTTATGATTCCATTTCTATTATTGGCTGAAATTAATCAAATATATCAACAAAAAATGTAATGAGAATTAGTTTTTTTAAATATTTTTATGTATAGAAATGTTTTAATACCAAATTCAACCATAAATATGATTCCAATAAACCTTTTTAGATTATTAATTAAAAAAATAATTTTTTTAATATATTTATTTCATTTAAATAAAATGGAACATTTTAAAATCGGCACAAAAGGGTAGTTTTTAAAAAAATTAGTATTTCTGATTATTGATCATAAAATTTACCTTCTTAGAAAAATACCAAAATAAAATGTTAATATAATTTTTAGATGACGAATTAAAATATTATGCACATTTTTTGAAATCATTTTTACTATAGGGGCCAAAATTTATTAAATTATATTATCAAAAAAATATATTAAAATCGTTTTTGTAGAATATGTTGTATAAAATGATTTTAAATAAATTGGTCCTTATTTTAAAATAATTTATGAAAAAATATTTATTGACTAGAAAATTTAAATATATTTTATAACATAGTTAAAACTATTTATACTGGCAAATTTATTGGCAATGTTATAATGGTCAAAACAAAATTTCATGGTTTATTTAAGCCTAGTGTTTTGTGTTGTATAACATATCGATCATAGTGTCCTATTAAAACTGATACAGTGTTGCAATAAAGGTAACCCATATTATCTAAAAATAAACCATTTCCCACATTAGTACAATCACATTCCAAAACAATCTATAATTAATAGACAATTAGGAAAATATTTACTATCTTTAAAAATATTTATTTAAAATTAACTCAGAGTGAAAAATAAAATTGACAATTTTTTCAACAATATTTTAGGAATAAAACTTATATTTTATGGAAAAAATATTTGGAATTATTTTTGAAACCATTTATGAAAATCCATTAAGGTCCAAACTATTTTCATTAAAAATATAGATAGAAACACATTGAATCTGACATAAACCAATAACCACAACAAGAAATCATCCAGCATCATGAAACAAAAATGTTAAATCATAATCTACCAATTTGACCAAATATAAATTCAATTATGTAATATATTTGTTGTGAATGCCATATTAGTTTGGGAAACCTACCTACATATAAATTTTAAACCCATCACTTTCACCAAAAACTAAAATAAATTTGTAGAATGGATCCACTTGTATTTATAAAACCAATAAATTTCATTATATATTCTTCACATACCATTGTTTCATACCCATGGTGATTTCGGATGTATAAACTCTAAAATAATTGAAAAAAATGTTAGAGATGGTAAAGATAATAGAAAAACAAAATATTTCAATATATACCATAGAGTAATCCAATAGAAATGAAAAAAATCAATCATGAATGAAAATTGTAAGAATCTCTATATATAAGTAGAGGGATGAGAATGAAAATCTAGAGAAGTGGATAAAAAATGGTGTTTAAATCAATAAGGATAAAGGGATAATTCACAATTTTTAAGTGCACATGAAATGTTTCCTAGTTTAGCCACATGATGAGGAAGACTCTTCGCCAACTATTTGGTTCCCTCTACCATTAAAAATAGATATCCTAGTTTGATGGAGGTTCTCACATGGATTCCATAATAGTGGGGAAATCATGTGAAATGACAGAGGATAACCTCTACCCCTCTTTACATTGTTTTGTGAAGAGTAATAACTAATTGTTTGGTAACCATGCAAACTAACCTACTTTTTAATTTACAAAAAATCATGATCCCAAATTATATAAACTAAAAAATTACATGAAATAAAAAATAAGACTCAAAATAAATCCATTCCAATTACCTGAAGAGTGTATCAATTATTTTGGGTTTTACCTTTTGAATTTCAATTCTTTTCTTTCAACATTCGATAGTCTCGATTGAAGTACCCATGCTAGACATAATTTTGTAACATCATATATTATTTTTGGTTTTATTTGTATAACATTATCCATATATGATATTCTCAATGGGGCTATTTTCGTCTTATTTCTTACCTTCTATTTTCCCTTGTTTTTTCATGAAAATAACGTCTAATTTTATAGTATATAATTTATCCTTTATTTAAGACCCTTTATTAAAAATTGAAAATTTTTATGTTTCTTGTTGAAGGATTTCCATCATGACAAAAAATTATAACTAACATAACTATTGCATCCCATGTATTTGGTTAGTATCTCAACATCAATAGTATCTGCAACTCGTTATGTATCATAAATTTTATAGAATTAAACTAATCGATAATACCTTGGAGTTCACTCATGTTCTATAATATCTTTGTTAGTATCCTTATACATATGGCTGATATGATATCATATCAAATTTTGGGTTTTTTGTGTGATTATCATCTCAAATATATTTTCCAATTTTTTTCCACAAAATAAAGCATGATGTTCATTGATAAATTTTTGAAGGATACTTTTTTCTTTAAATATCTAATTAGAGATTCAGACTTGCTGCTGAGCATTACCCACACTCTATCAATTTGTTGATTAAGGGTAGATATTTATTCAATAGATTAATCATCACATGAAGCTTCATCGAATAATAAAATAATTGTCATTTTATTATACCACTTTTTTAGGGAACCATAACTCACGAACACATATATACGGATGAAGAGAAGTGGAAAACAAAAAAAATTTGACATATTTGTGTGGTGTGGTGATTTTCATATATCTACAAGATAAGGGGGATAAATAATTTATTTTTCTTTATGGATAAATCATTAGAGTACTTTTGTTACAATTATGGGATTCAATACAATTATTAGGAGGGAGAATGTTATGATATGTCAATGGTATATTGAGGTGGGTTTTTAGGAAACGTTTCACATATTATATAAAAATATCCCTCAAATTGGTAGATTGAGAAATTATTCTCAATTTACCAATGACACTATGTTTATTTCTGATAGAAGGCCTTATCCTAGATAGAAATCTACAATTTTTTTTGAAAAAATCTATTTTTATATTGTTTTCTTTTTATATATATTAAAACAAAAATAAAATAAAAAATTAAACAACATTTAATTGTTTTTAAATTTACTAATACATTATGAAAAGTATTCCATAAATAAAATATAAAATTCCACACATGCTTTCCTTTTTCAAGGGTAAAATCCTTGAAAACTTTTCCATATTTTCAATATGGGTTACACACACTAATTTTATTGCATTTAATGAATACATTATGATTTATTATAACACATTAATTCTATTTAATGATTAATCATCACATATTTTCAATAAATAAAAATTATTTAATATATTAGTGACTCTAAACTAATAAATCTCAAGTAATGATTAATAATAATGTCATTAATTTTTTAAAAAATATAATTAACAATCAAAATGTTTTTAAATCATGTAATTTATAAAAATTGTAAAAAAAATGATGATGTAAATTTAAAAAATACTATTAATATTAAATGTTATTATATTAAAATAAAATAATTATGATATAATAATAACATTATTATTTCCATTAAAAATGAAATAATTTTTTATTTATATATATATTTATTATTTTCTTATGGTTTTCAATGAAATTGGTATTAAATTATTAATTAATAATATTATTACTAATTAATAATTATTCATATAAATTCATTTTGGAATTAATATTATATTTAATAAAAATTAATAAAATTATAAATCATAAATAATTATTAAACACAAAGCTAGTCCTGGGGAAAAAATCTGTATAAATTTTATTTTTTTTAAGAACATTTTTTAAAGAATTGAAATTTTTTTAGGTTTAATATTATTTTTGTTTGTTAATTTATATTTTTTTATTTGTTTAGACCTTTTTAAAAATTTCACTTAGGGTGTATATGTAGTTAATATTTTATAGGCTTCTGAAAAAACCAAATAAAAAAAAAATTTAATTCAAATATGTTTTCTTTTGATATTACATTGTGTTGAATCATTTAAATATTTTTTTTCATTTTTAATCATATTATATTTATTATTAATTATTTTTTATTTGTTGATTCAATATCTAAAATAACTATACTTTATATTAATCATTCATATTTAATAACAATTCAAAGTCATATACTTGAAATTTTCTTAAGGTATAAATACCTTTTTTTGATAAGCAATTATTTTTTTCGTATATATTTTATTTTTATAGAATATATATGAGTTTTTTTATTTTAAATTATTCATTTTTTAGATCAATTTTTAAAATTTTATTTACATTTAATTTATGGTTTATAATTTATTGCCTTCAAAGGAACCTATTTAAATCATTATTATGTATCATGTAGGTGAAGTGGGATGTTTATAAAATGTAAATATTTGATACAATCTATATGAAATTTAAAACATTGACCAAACAATTAAGAAATAATTTTAAATAAAAATAACTTCATGTGAATAATAAAAGAAACTAAATTACAGAAAACAAGAAGCTTCAAAATATAACATTTATATAGTAAAAAAATTCATGTGAGTGAATTTTAATTCTTATAAATATAATGTATAAAAAAAATGAAATATATATTATAAAATTATTTTATAATAAAATAAAAAATAGATAATGTAAATATTTTATTCTGTTAATAATTAATAATTAATTATGTCATTAATATTTATTAATTATAATAATATTATTAAACATTAATAAATAAAATATTATTAAATTTTCATTTTATTATTAAATATTATTAATAACTACTACTATATTTTAGTTAATAATTTTAATAATAATAATTATTATGCCCATAAAAGTTTTAAATTATAAATTTTACATTTTTAATCAACACTGTTTTTGTGATGTAAATTAATTTTTTGTTTATTACATAAAAAAATTATTTTCATTTACTACCATTTTTTATATGTTTACTTGTTAAGGTGTTCAACATGACATTATTGTACAAAAAATTAGCTGAATAAGAAATCAAAATCTAATGCCATCCATTTCCATGGTACCATTCTGTGAGGGGTTTAGAGGAATAAAACCTATAATGAATAATATGATTTATTATTTATGCTTACTCTTTAAATTCAGTTCTTAAGGGACATCCCTTAGTGAAAAGTAATAAATCATCACCTCCAAAGGGATATAGAAATTGCGTAAATCACTAGGAATAATTCATCATAATATTTCTCTCACTTCATGACCATATTGAGTCACAATATTAATGTAGATGAAGAATAGAGATATATTTAGATTAGGTTTTCTAAATCATAGGTACCATCCCTTATATTTTATCCTCCTTTATATAGGATCCTCTCGAATCCTCCAGTGGTTCGAATTAATACTCAAGAATCTCTCAAATGTTGTATAAAATACAACACTTGTAATGTATGGTATTAACTCATTATAAATATTCCATTAGTATTTAATGATTAAATATTCATTTTGACATAATATAAATCACATAAATATCATCCACTACAATTATCTTTATTATATGAGAGCTTAAGGTGTAAAAATAAATAAAATTAGTATAGAACATGCTATATCACATGTATATCACTCCATAGTTTATGCATATATTTCTCATAGTGATAGTTATCACATAAATATCACTCTAATCAACATGATTATGTCACATGAATCACCATTAAATTTTATATAACTATATAACTATATCAAAACCGATTACACAACATTATTGCATATAATATTATTTAATATCCCAGTTTCACTATAGTTTTCTATAATTTATGAACATTTCACCTTATGTCACATAACATATTATATATTTAGGTATTATATTCAAATTTTTCATAGATAACCTCTAATTTATTTAGAAACTATAAAATAACTATATGAGTTTGGTATAATATTTTTTAATAAAAAAATCCATATTCACAAAACAATTTGTGTTACCTTCTGTTCCTATTTTATAATGACAATCATCATGAACTGCTATTTGAATCACATTAACAAAGTGATACCTCTTTCAAATCACCCATGTAACTAATGATATACTTCAATGTATTCTGGTCTCCATCAACCACATGTATATTCATATAAATATCCACCTGTGTGTCTTATAAAATATTTATATAATCCATTTTTAATACATAGAAATAAACCATGAAACATAGAACATATTGATATTGTATAGGGAAACTCATACATTATCAATTCTGTAAAATAATATTAGGTAACATTGATGACTAAATCATATATGATTCATCATAATTAATGTAACTCATTCCATTATTCTATGTATATGAGAATATCATATACCACTATACTTGGCTTAATGTATCTACAAAGCTGTTTAGGTTCAAAATTGTAGAAATTACTATGGTATGAATGAGTACATTTTGGAGCTATTTAGGATGTTTTTGGTGTTATTAGTAGATAATTTTTGGGGATTCAGGAGTTTATCTGGGTTCTAGGTCTATCTCATTGATGACTAATAGCACATGGTACCTAGTGAAACATCTCCCAATATGACACTCTCTCACATTAACAAAATTTTTTGTTACAAGACCTGATGTGTGCCTTCCCATACTCCAAATTCTATAGACTAGCAGTTAGGGTGTGAAATGTATAGTTGGGATATGGTACCCATGGTATAAAGTGTCATAATAGTTGAAAATATACTATAAAAATGAAAGAAAATGAAATTATATACATATAGGATTACAATATTAAGATCCAACTGAATAATCCAATAAATAATATGGAATAATGTAATGAAAATATATAATTTTACTAAATTCCAAGGATAGAAAAATAAATGAAACTGGATAGTAAAGTCAAATAAAGGTAGTGAGTCCCCGGTCTTGAAACACATTTCAATCCTTACTACAATAGTCTTCCCTTCTAGAAAAAATGCAATAAAAAATAAGGGCCATATCCTATGTCTAAAATGACATCCACATAATCTAATTGGGTACCAAATAGTGGACTAAATAGGGTGTGAGTATAACATAGTATGTCGATGAAACTATTTAAAAATAAACTATTCTATAATTAAGTAATTATCATGTGTATTATTCAATTAAAAAATGAATATAATACAACAACCACATACATTGGCTACATAATGTAATATCTTTGAGAATATATTAAGACCATGCAGAAAAAAACTATTACCAAGGAATGATAACCCACTTCTGCACCATGATAGAATATCTCTATGAATGTATTAATACCATTACATCCACCACCATATAACCATGGTATAGTCACTCTAATCCCTGTTAAATACCTATAAGAATTATAATATCTAGGTCAATTCCCTATAATAATTACATTATATGACTAGGCATATCCCACTATCTATAATCATTAAAAAAGGGGATTCAAATAAAACCATTCAATATCATCATTAAAACATATAATTGTACATGTTCCATTGATGATCCTGATATATAACCATTTTATAATGGAACATGGGTCCTTTCATAAAAAATGAATATCACAATATTACATCATGTATCTCAATGGATAATTATGTGAATTACCTTGAATAATTTAACTTACAATTTCATTTATAACACAAATCATTAGTAGTTAGATCAATATGAAAATAATCCATATTTTGGGGATTCAATAATAAGAATCACCTATGGTCACATGTTTTTATAAATAATATTTAATCCATTAGACAATTCAATTATTTTCATTATTTTCTCACCTAAAGGGTATCCATAAGCCAGTTAAGAAGCCAATTGAGACCAATAGTCTTTAAGGGGTAATCCTATTCATTATTAAATTTATTCAAGATCATGTTTCATTTTCCCAACCCTAATATTGTATAAACATAGAAATTATCAAACTGTAAGGTTTATTTTTTGACACCTACCTTTAACTACAAAGACCACAACGATTTCAATGGAAAAATACCATCTGGAAGAAGGTGTAGATGGTTTCATTGAGGCTCCTAGATTTAAATTGATCATGATCAAAACCAATAATGGAATCGGTTAAGGGATTTCACCAAAACAGTTGAATAACATGGGGGATAAAAATTATATAGGATAAAATACACTTACTAGGGATTTATAACACAAAAGGTAAGACTATAGGGAGGGTTGTCACTCCAAATTTTCCTACTTGGTTCTCTAGGGTTGATAAAAGAAGATATTTAGTAGAATTAAATGATATTTATCTGAACATCATGTTTAAAAAAATATGTATAAGAATTAGATGATGTATAATATGGTTTCACATCGTGTAAATATTTTTAATGGAATACTCTACAAAAAAATTGTCCTAAGATATATTTTATTTATACAGATGAATAGATACACAATGTGTAATCCCTTTACACGGAATGTAAATTTGACACATATGGGTTTTCATCTAGTTTCCCCTTTGAACAACATGAATTTCTTTTAAATATTATCAACATACCAAGAACACATGTTTACAATTAACTGAATTATTCTTAGAATCAATTTATTAAAACAAGAATGAATCCCCAAAAATTATGTAATTATCTCTAAAAAAGTATATCCAACTCCAAAAAGGCCTCGACCATAAAGGATCAATGAAAAACACAAATATAGACATACGTGGAAAAAACGAGATCTTACAACCTCCCCACATTATAACATATCACCCCTGAGCTACTCTAAGCATCAGTATGGTGTCTAAATGAACAAGTATGGACATTGTGTTCACATGTAAGACTCCTTATCATAGTTCTCCTCCCGAGCTCACCCATGCTACCACTACACTCAAACCAGTGGTATATTCATACCTCAATGATATTTCTGACTCTGATCATCAAACCATATTAGATTCTTTTCAAATAGGAATCACCACAAAGATTGTCATCAGCTAGGTCTATCACGTGTGATGGGTCTGGATAATATCTCTTTAGCTGTGACATGTGAAACATGTCGTTCATGGAAATATATTACTGGATAACTAAGAAATGGTATTCCACTGAACTAACGATTTCAACTGTATTAGACAGTCATGAAAACTATATGATAGATTTTACTGTTTCTTGATATGACATTTCCCCTAATTAAGAGACACTCGAAGTAAAACATGATGACAACCTCATATTCTAAAAGTAATATATGGTGAAAAACATAAAATTATACCTTCTATAAACGATCATCAATGATTTACTTATTAACTAAACCTTTATAGATGTCTCTTACATGAGACTTGGACCACCAAGGGTTCACTCGACAGCTTCCATCAAATAAATAGGTGAACAACATGACCATACATATAAAGCCTCAAATTTTTCCATTTGATTTGATGAATGGAATATATTATTACATGAAACCCCCATGAGTGCCATTTTTTGCTCCAATGAAACACCAAAATCATAAAACTAGTTTTGTAAAAAATACCCCAAATCCTAAATAGTTTTATTGGATTAACTATCAGTATGTGGATGAAATTTTGTGCTTAAAAGAACCCATTAAAACATATCCTTCTGACACCTATCCATAATCATGTTGTTAAATAGGTATTTTTGTTTGAAACAATACTACTCAGAAAACTGTACAACCAAAACCCCTTGGGCACATAAATAATTCCTAGATAATAAACTCTAAAGGATCCCCTGATAGGTAAGAAGTGGTATATCTTAGTCATTTGACCCACAAAAACCCATACAATTTCATTCTTACATTTTATCCTAGGAAATCCTGTTACAATGTCCATTGTGACTTCCTCCCATTTCCACATAGAAATTGGAAGAAGATGCAAAATACTAATAGACATCTGATTCTCGACTTTACTCTTCTGAAAAGTAAATAATCTATCCAAAATTCAACCAAATCCTTCTTGATTCATGAATACCATTAGTTTTTGCTGAGATGATGATATATATTATTCAAACATGGTTGCCCCTCCCATCTAGAAGCATGATATTCTCTCATCATGTCCATGTGTAAGCACATAAGAACCGATAATTGACAATGGAAAATAAGAAAATTTCCACTTATAAGAGATCATTTTAATGGTATCTCCCAACCATATAATTTATCTCTCTTAAGTAAGCCTTCCAGATCAGATAGTCGCTCTGTCATTTTTGGTCATTGGTCATAAGACGCTTGTACTACTTCTATATGTGTCTTCCAGATCAGAGCATAGGAAATGATGTTTCATATTACTATAGTATATTCCAACTCAAATTTGAATGACTAAAAATACTCAACCCACCTCCTCTACTAAAGATTCATGTCTCTCTATGAATGGATGCACATTAGGGTCTTGTGATCAATAAATACCACAAGCCACTCCTTTGAGAGATATGGTGTCCAATATATCATGGAATATACCATTGTTTCTAACTCCAAATCATTATTAGGGTAATTCATCTCATCCGATATTAGTTGCATGGATCCAGAGGTAACTACTCAGTGCTCCTGTATTAGAACTTCTCTGATTACTACTTTGGATGCATCAAAGTACATAGTAAATGATTTAATCAGAACTAGAAATGTTATGATAGGTGTTGAGTTAATCATACATTTAATCTCTTAAAACCCTCTATCACAATCATTAGACCAAAAAAAATATCACCAAATTCTTGATCTACATGTAAATTGGTGCTTAAAAATTTGACAACTCATTGATAATGAGGTGATAATTACTTCCTCAACATAGAAAGAACCAAATTTCAATGATGTTAATTGGATGTTCCCAAGATTATATGAGTACAAATTTATCTAGGTCCACTAACACACCTACCTCCTCGATGACATGGACAAGGAAGTGCACCTTATTAATAAAGAAACTACATTTGGGTAGCTTGGTGTGAAGCATAAACTCAATCATGTTAATCAAGATGATGTCAAGATATTTGGAATGAATGTTTGCTGAATGGGTATAAAATAAGATGAATTGGACAAAAACCACCACAAAATAGTTCAAAAAATGTTTAATTATCCTATTAATTAGGTACATGTGTACTTCCGGTGAATTAGACAACCCAAATGACATCTGTTCAAATTCATACCAGCGATACCTATTCTTAAATGTAGAATATTGTATATCTAATGTTCTCACCATTATTTTATGGTAACCTAATATCAAATCAATCATATATAAGATCATATACCCTCTTGACTACTCGTTATCATCATAAAATCGTGAAAGAGAATATTAGTTCATTATCATCATCTTGTTCAACCTATGATAATCAAAACAAATTGGGTAAGACCCATCAACCTTCCTAGAAAAGAGAAATGGATAACCCAAAAGAGATGTAATAGTTTTTGTGATTCCTTTAGGATTTAGATCATCTAAATAAAATTTCAAAACTCAATTCCTTTATAGTGACATTCAATATGGAGGGATAAAAACTGGCTCTGATATAGACACCAAATTGATCTCTCACTATTGTGGTAAACCATTGAACTCATTCAGAAATATATCCTAAAAATAGTCTACAACAGGAGGATAATGATTCAGTTTCATTCTCCAATTATATAGAGGAAGACCCTCTATATGACCTATGATAAAATCCATCCTACACTAAATTAGTACCAAAATACTAGCCTAAATATCCCACTCAGCCTGGTAATAATATCTATCACCATCAGGATAAAGAAAAATAGTCTCCTCCAATAATAGTCGATATGATCTGGGTATAAAACTAACCAAACCATACTAATAATCAAGTATAATCTTGTTATTCCTAGAATGAACATTCCAAAATTAAATTATTACCACCAATAACTATAGAACATACCTCACAATGCATGATATTTTCTAATCTCCCTCCCAACATTGTTTCAATTATTAAAAACACATATAAGATTTCCATATACAAGACAAATGTATTTTAAATAAAAGGATACTAAAAAGAAGGTGATTATCTTGTATAAAAAATTAATTTAATATTGATGATACAAGAATCGTACATATGATGGACGATGGTCCTACATTCACGGTATTATGGGGAGTATGAATAATGTGAAACTCACAAATCCAGCTTCCATGGAATCTAGTATGAGTAACATGATCTGTTTCTATTTACATGAAATACTGCTCAAGAATGTGGGTTCCACATAACATTCTTTGACATGACCAACCAATGGAACACTTGATACCATATTTATGAGGGAAATTTTAACCCCTTCATGATTTAGGTTCATGTTTGGATCCCCATACACTAGTCTATTGTGGAATGTTCATATATAATGTAACACCCCGAGATTTTATGAAAAATATTCTTTTAATTTCATTAATGTCTTGTGTTGTATGCTACACCAAGATTACCTTGGGCTATACACAACACCGTATTAGCTTGCAGTATACGCAACACTATTCTTGGATCATGTTACACACAATTTTGATAATAGTTATTCTACGCAACATTGAGTATATATATATATATATATTCAATGTAAAAATGAAATATGGTTGGATTATGTTATACAAAACAATGAAGGATTCTTGCACAACACGCAACCCTGACTTGGCTTGCATTACACGCAATCACGACCTTCCTCGATAGCATGTGTTGTACGCAATACCGGGTTTTACTAAACAATGATATATTATTATAATATTATTATAAAATAGACGTCATGAATAGTGTTAACTAAATTTTTAATTTTATAACATTATTATTCATCTTACACATTTTCTAGAACATGGTATAAGAACAAAATAAATGTTTTGGGTAAAATAAATAATTTTCAAAAAAATATAGTTTTGCCACCTTTTGATGGCGCACCCACATTAAATCTAATTTTGACATGTTTATAAGATCAATTTGACAAAATAAAATTCTTCATTTTCATCAAGAAATAAAAATTTACTTTGGATAAATTTTTCATATTATTCTGCTAACTTTCATATTTTGATGAATAGTAAAAACACGCTATATTTTAATTAAAAACAACTTTTTTCATCGCAATAATTTATATGGTTAAATTATAATATTGAATGGTTTTAAAGTATAAATAGAATATATTTTTACCATTTAATATAATTTATGTCATTATCATTGATTTTACATTAAATTCGAAGGTTAAATCAATTCAATCTTTTGCAATGTTTTAAAGAAAAACCCGTTTTCTTTCGACAATGGGATTAATTTTAATTTAATTTCTACAAATTTTTTGTATTGAATTTGGAAAAATGGATTCCATATTTGGAATATGTGGGTCCAAATTATGTTAATAAGCTAGTTTTTTTGGGGAATTATGAATAGTAAATACGGTAAATTTTATTTACCATAGTTAAAGGTAAATCGGGTAATTAAGGGTAAATATAATATTATAAAATTACCCTAAAACATGACAAAATGCTATTGGATGGCTAAAAGTAGACCCATATACCCTAAGGTCGGATTAGATTCATTTATGGACTTTTTACCCTAAAAATAATTTATTTATTATTAAAACCAAAGAAAGTGACAACATGTCACTCTCTTAAATCTTATAAGTATAATAATTTTAATTTAGTGATAAACATCATAAAACTTCTAACATGAATAGTATACATAAATATAATAAAATTATCTAAATCATGATAATTTATATAGTATTTTTTGGAATTAAATAATTGTCATTAATGGTGATACATTAATGATACATAAATTATTTATTAAGTAGAAAATAAGTAATATAGTTTTTATTGAAATAATAATACCCATTAGAAGGCCCACAAACCTGACCAAAACATATTGGTAGTGTATATCTACACATTAATAATCCAATAACCTAACATAAAACTGTTTGGAGACTTATAAAAGTGATTATGACACTTATATTATTTTATTTTAAAGGATGCCAAAGTTGTCACCTTCATAATTTAATAAATATAACAATTTAAATATTGTTAATTTAAGATGATAAATTCGAGTAAAAGTATTATTGTATAAGGTAATAGATTTATCTTCATCATAGGATTTTATTTTTAATTTTTATGCTACAAATCAGTATATTAAATAATTATACAAAAATGATGTAGAAATTATTTTATTAAGAGATAAACCAAATAAATGGTTTTAAAAATAATAAAATAAATATTATATCAACTATTTAATGTGATACAATAATTTTATAGATACATATGACCTTTTATTAATCTATAAAAGCATTTATTTCGAAAATATCTTCTTTATATATTTTATTTAAAGTCAAATAAATGATTAGTGTCAAAATTGACAATATTGTTATTTTATAAAAATAACATATTATAAAATTTTTTAAAAATCACAAAAATATTTAAAAATTATAAATTTAAATTTATATTGTATATAATGTTATAAAGTGAACACTTAATGGAAATTCACAACATATAAGTAATTATTTATTATAATTTAAAATTTAGAATTTTATTACCACAAATAAACATAAATAGATTAAATTAGGATAAATCAAAATGATAAGGTTTAAAATAAGATCCAAACTTGTATAAATTTTATTGTTTGATGAGATTAAAACCCTATCTCATATAATATTTGAATATGAGTCATTTTTGGAGGTATTTATGTGGGGTTATATTTATTATAAATTAATATTTTTAAGAATTCCAAAGGTGCCGCTCACCTCCCTTATAAAAGGGCACCTCCTCCCTCACTTCCACACACCACTTTGAGCCTTCAATCTTGGAAAAACCATGCCCAATTATCTTCTACTCTTCCCTTGAAACATCCTAGAGGTCCTTTTATTCTTCAAAGACCATTTTTAGTTCCTTAAGAGAAGGTCTCAAAGAGGCGCTTCAAAGAAGAGGTAATTTCCGTTACCGATTCTTTCACCTTTATTTCTTCTTCCACATATTCTTCTTAGGTTTTTTCATTATGAAGTAATAAAATCAGTATCACTCATATACATATATGTTATTATAAGTATGAAACAACCCTATTTCACCATCTATCCATCCTACGGAAAATGAAATCACCGCATGTGCGTACGTACGGAATACCGTCTCCATGCCGTGGTGTAATCTATTTTCCACCACCACCTTACTTGGATGGGTATAATGGTGTAAATAATAACTATATATGATTATTGTAAAGTGATATTGATTCTGTAGTAGTATACATACACTCCAATATAATTCCATGATCATGGGAACGATATCATCGCTCGTGCGTACGTATTGAATACTGTCTCCACGACACGATGAGATTCATTCTCAATGATTAACCATTGATAAATGATTATAAATTTTATATAATAAGTAATCAGGAAATATATGACATAATAATGATACTGAATTTATGTATATATATATATGTATGTCATCCAATTAATTCCATTCAATTCAATGAGGAAACGAAAACAACGTTCATGCGTACGTACGGCCTACCATCTCCATGAATAGTGTATTTCTTTCCATTTATCGATATATTATATATATGTATATTCTGAATATATATTATATATAAATCATGTTTTACATTCTGGATCTAAGTAATCATGATCTAAGTAATCATATGAATAATTACAAGTCAAAACACGGACGACAAATGAAACGATTTTACCTAAAACGCTCTTTAACATTGAATTTACAAAAGAACGGGTAATATAAAGTCATAAGTGAACCATATATGATATCATAACAATTAATATGATTCATTAATAATTCAATAACATTATTTAAATCATTATATAGGAGGTTCGGATATGTACGAATCATATCGGACCTATGGTAAGGGATAATTTTTCAAATCTCATTTTTATCCGAGATTCGTTATTCGTAAGTATTTACTAGGGTTATTTCTATCATCCATGTCCATGTTTTATAAAAGTGCTTTCATGTATGTTTAAAGTCCTTTTTACCCATTTTTGACTTTTAATACATTGTATAAAAGGAATCTTTCTTTTGTTTACGTTACAAGGTACTTTTTGACTTTTCCGGCAAAAGTACGAAAAGAATGTTTTTTTAACTTATACGGCATGAACAGATTTTTACGGTTTTATAAAGCCTTGTTTTCATGAAGATTCCTCCAAAATATTTCTTGACTATTTTCAACAAAATACTTTTCTTTTAAAATTTCATGACATTTTGTGAAAAGAAAATCATTTTGAAGAAAAAGGGATATTTTCCTCAAGAATTCATTTCAAGTGTTTTATCAAAACCATTTTTCATCTAAGACTACATTATTTCATATGTGTATGTTTCAAGTATAATGTCTCTATGATTTACATGGTGTCACTTCTCTTATTATGAAATTATATCCATTTCTTTTATATGGATTATGTGATGATGGGATGATGTTTATAGAACCCATTTTATTTATTAGGTTTTTATGAATGATGTATGTTTATTTTGTGGCCCAAGTAAGAATGATTTCATTATGAGATGGGTGGGACATATATCTCCCTCTAATGCATTGGGTAATGATTTATATCTCATGAGATAGACATGGCTAGAACGACAAGTTAAACCGGTTCAGTAATACAGGACTGGAACGAGGAGTGAACTGGATTCAGAAAGGGACTTTGTCCACTGATATGGTCTTAGCAGCAATGCCTTGGCTACTATGGAAATCATATCATGTTCTTAATTGTTTCCAAAATTACATGTTTTATTACCATACTATTTTATCATTATTAATGTTTCATTATGATCTATTCCTTATGTACTTCCATGTTTTATGTCATTTCTCAAGATTTTGATGATTAAACATTATGTTCATGTTTTTAAGTTCAAATGTATATGGTATGTTTTATTTTATCCATGCTTACCCTTACTGAGCATTTAACCTCACCCTTTTACTTTTTTCTTTTCCCCAGGATATAAAGAACGGTTTTAGGAAAGAAAAAAATTGGAAGTTATTTATGGGAGATTTTGAAGATCTTTCACCACGATTAGAAGATTACGTTCCATGTTTCCAAAGACACTAAACTATTACGGTATTTGTGTGTCTGTTTTTGTTATGTATTAAGTATTCCGATAAAGTAATGTAATGTCCATGTATGTCAAGATTTGGGTCTCTACAGTTGGTATCATAGGAAAGGTTTAGTCAACCTTTGGAAACTAGGATGCAAAAACATTAGTGAGATCCCTAGAGATATTTCTAAGTTATGTTTAGGGATGTCCCTAAGGATAAGTATACGTATAGGATACAGTCCTAGAACTACGGTAACGATCATTGAATTTAACCTAAGATGTTAGATATTGAGGATACTCCCCCTTTACTATGTTGTTTTCCCTAGCATGATTTTTTCCTCTCACACTATTCGTTTTGGGGTTTAGAAAATGGCTGGAAACAGGAAGATTCACGATAATGGAGGATATGATAGAAAATGGAATGATTTTCTTCATGTGAAACAAAATGAAATGGGATCTAGAAGTCCAAACATCATTATTATGCCTAATCATCAATCTCATAATATGATCAATAATCTCAACATTGTTAAGTTTCCCAACTCAGATAATAAGAGAATGATGGAATTTCATGATGATCATAGAGGAAACAAAGTTCAATTTCCCTCATGTAAATCATGTGGGAAGAGGCCTCAGGGATATTGTTTCAAAGGAACTAGAAGATTCTTAGGGTGTGGAAAAGAAGGACACAAAGCCAGTAAGTGTAAAGGAAAAGGTTCAGTTAACACCATGGACAAGGATAATGGTATTGCTACGACATCAACAATGATTAGATGTTTTAAATGTGGAATGTACGGGAATTATGCAAACCAATTCCCTAATGTAAAATCTCATGAAGAGAATCATCATGGTCATATGGGTAGTATTTATGTGAATGATGATGATGAGACTACAAATGATATATGAGCTGAAAGAAGTGTTGAAGCTCAGTCGGTTGTTTTAGAAGGTAGTGGAATGATTTTATGTTTATCGATAGTTATGTCTTATAGTTATTGGTACTATGGAATAATGAATCATCTAAGGATTGTTACACTATTGTTTTTCCTAAAAGTATTTGAATGTATATGTTGAATGGTACCAGTAACCATGGAAGGTTATTCAGATATTTTTGTAAAGTTGATGATATGTGCATAATGAAGGAATAAGAAGATAATGAGATGTTTGATTGTATTCATGATCTCATGATTTATATAAGGACTAAGTGATATCATGGTTTGAGTATATATAATTTTGAGGATTTTGGTATGTGGAAAGTGTTAACATTTAACTGCATTCATGTTTTCACTAAGGTTCAATGGGTATTAATTTTTCAAGAGAATACATGATTAAGGCCTTCGAATGTTTGTAATGTGACCAGCAAGACATATCATATGATATATGAGGATCAACAATGGTATTAAATCTCTGATAATAATTTTCACTATATTATGAGAGTGGATTTTAGTATTATGGTTAAGCCTAAAGATTGTAATGGATTATTTTGGACATAAGTTAGTATTGTTTAATGATAGAAGTTTTTTCGATATTATTGATTGGATGTTGTAGTAACATAGTTTTAGAAAAAGGACAACCTGCAGGATGGACGATAGCCCATCGCGTCAGACAAGGCTGTGGGAATCGAACCCACAACCGAAGTATGACTGGCCTTTATCGCCTACCACTGGCCTACAAGAAGCCCCTAGTTTGTAGAAACTAGTTTTATTTTATTAAGCGGTATGATATATGAAGTATAAGTTCATTTTTGGAACCATATACGATTAATCTAACCCTAATATGGACTTATAACTTTTTCTAACCTTTTGATTGAATGAGATGGAATGACCCATCATTCTATCACATGATCTTCTAACACATCACGAATAACAAATTCAACTTCATTTCTTTAAGGGATGAAGTGGAAATTGTTCAATTCACGAACAAAAGTGAGATTGTACCAAAATCATGCAAGTATTTCTTTTAATTATTCGACTTTAGGGAAATGATATTGAAAACCAAAAATGTTTTCCTAGTTAACTTATATTCGATGAATCAGATGGTACCTTAGATCATCACAAATCAATAGCTTTGTGATTGTTTGCTTTTTCATATCCAGGTTCTATACCACTCTCCATCAGAACTTGATGGTTAGATTTTTCTTCCATATCCATATTTTCACCTATGTTCTCCTACGTGGAAACACATTGTTGAGTTAATTTGGGTAACCTTTACATTTCATACTTTAGTTTTTAAAGGCATGTTTTGGTATTCCTTTTTACAATGTGAGTTTCTATTAAACAAACTTCCGAGTAGTAAACCATTTATAACCCCGATGAATTTCGAGGGAAAAATTCATTTTAAGGGGGGTAGAATGTAACACCCCGGGATTTTATAAAACATATTCTTTTAATTTCATTAATTTCTTGTGTTATATGCTACATCAATATTACCTTGGGCTATAGGCAACACCATATTAGCTTGCAGTATACGCAACACTATTCTTGGATCGTGTTACACACAATTTGGATAATAGTTATTCTACGCAACATTAAGTATATATATATATATATATTCAATGTATAAATGAAATATGGTTGGATTCTGTTATACAAACCAACGAAGGATTCTTGCACAACACGCAACCCTGACTTGGCTTACAATACACGCAATCACGACCTTCCTCGATAGCGTGTGTTGTACGCAATACCGGGTTTTACTAAACAACGATATATTATTATAATATTATTATGAACTAGCCGTTATGAATTGTATTAACTAAATTTTGAATTTTATAACATTATTATTCATCTTACACATTTTCTAGAACATGGTATAAGAACAAAATACATTTTTCGGGTAAAATAAGTATTTTTCAAAAAATGTAGTTTTGCCGCCTTTTGATGGAGCACCCACTTTAAATCTAGTTTTTGACATGTTTATAAGTTCAATTTGACAAAATAAAATTCTTATTTGGAATCAAGAAATAAAAATTTACTTTGGATACATTTTTAATATTATTCTGGTAACTTTCATATTTTGATGAATAGTAAAAACACGCTATATTTAAATTAAAAACAAATTTTTTCTTCGCAATAATTTATATGGCTAAATTATAAAATTAAATGGTTTTAAATTATAAATAGAATATATTTTTACCATTTAAGGTAATTTATGTCATTATCATTGATTTTACATTAAATTCGTAGGTTAAATAAATTCAATCTTTTGCAATGTTTTAAAGAAAAACCCGTTTTCTTTCGACAATGGTATTTTTTTTTAATTTTATTTATGCAACTTTTGTGTATTGAATTTGGAAAAATGGATTCCATATTTTTAATCAGTGGGTCCAAATTATGTTAATAAGCTACTTTTTATTTTTGGAAATTATGAATAGTAACTACGGTAAATTTTATTTACCATAGTTAAAGGTAAATCGGGTAATTAAGGGTAAATATAATATTATTAAATTATCCTAACACATTCCAAAATTCTATTTTATGGATAAAAGTATACCCATATAACCTAAGGGTCCGATTAGATTCATTTTATGGACTTTTGACCATGAAAATAATTTAATTATTATTAAAACCAAAGAAAGTGACAACATGTCACTCTTTTAAATCTTATAAGTATAATAATTTTAATTTAGTGATAAAAATCATACAAATTCTAAAACGAATAGTATCTAGAAAGATAATAAAATTATCTACATCATGATAATTTATTTAGTATTTTTAGTGATTAAATAATTTTCATTAATGGTGATACATTAATGATACAGAAATTATTTATTAAGTGGAAAATAAGTAATATAGTTTTTATTGAAATAATAATACCCATTAAAAGGAAAAACAACCTGAAAAAAACTTATTGGTAGTGTATATCTAAACCTTAATAAACCAATTACCTAATATATAAGAGTTTGGAGCCTTATAAAAGTGATTATGTCACTAATATTATTTTATTTTAAATGATGCCAATGTTGTCACCTACATAATTTAATAAATATAACAATTTAAATATTGTGATTTTAAGATGATAAATTCGAGTAAAATTATTATTGTGAACGGTAATAGAATTATCTTAATCATAGGATTTTATTTTTAATTTTTATGCAAAAAATCAGTATAATAAATAATTATACAAAAATGTTGTAGAAATTATTTTATTAAGAGATAAACCAAATAAATGGTTTTAAAAATAATAAAATAAATATTATATGAACTATTTAATGTTATCCACTAATTTTATAGATACATATGACCTTTTATGAATCTATTAAGGCTTTTATTTTGAACATATCTTCTTTATATATTTTATTTAAATTCAAATAAATGAATAGTGTCAAAATTGACACTATTGTTATTTTATAAAAATAACATATTATAAAGTTGTTTAAAAATCACAAAAATATTTAAAAATTATAAATTTAAGTTTATATGGTCTATAATGTTATAAATGGAACAATTATGGAATATTCACAACAAATAAGTAATTATTTGTTATAATTTGAAATTTAGAATTTTATTACCACAAATATACATAAATAGATGAAATAAGGATAAATCAAAATGATAAGGTTTAAAATAAGATCCAAACATGTATAAATTTGATTGGTTGATGATATTACAACCATATATCATATAATATTAGAATATGAGTCATTTTTGGAGGTTTTTAAGTTGGGTTAGATATATTATAAATTAATATTTTTAAGAATTCCAAAGGTTCCCCTCTCCTCCCTTATAAAAGGGCACCTCCTCCCTCTCTTCCACACACCACTTTGAGCCTTCAATATCGGCCAAACCCTGCCCAATTACCTTCTACATTTCCCTAGAAACGTCCTAGAAGTCCTGGTCTTCTTCACAGACCAATTTTAGTTCCCTAAGTGGAGGTCTCAAAGAGGCGCTTCAAAGAAGAGGTAATGTCCGTTACCGATTCTTTCACATTTATTTCATCTTACACTTCTTCTTATTAGGTTGTTTCATTATGAATTAATAACATAAGTATCACTCATATATTGATATGTTATTATAAGTATTAAACAACCCTATTTCACCATCTATCCATCCTACGGAAAATGAAATCACGGCGCGTGCGTACGTACGGAATACCGTCTCCACGACGTGGTGTAATATATTTTCCACCACCACCTTACTTGGATGGGTATAATGGTGTAAATAATAACTATATATGATTATTTTAAAGTGATATTGATTCTGTAATAGTATACATACACTCCAATAAAATTCCATGATCATGGGAATGATATCATCGCTCGTGCGTACGTACGGAATACCGTCTCCACGACGCGATGAGATTCATTCTCAATGATTAACCATTCATAAATGATTATAAAGTATATATAATAATTAATCATGAAATATATGACATAATAATGATACTGGATTTATGTGTATATATATATTTATATCATCCAATAAATTCCATTCAATCCAATGAGGAAATGAAAACAACGTTCATGCGTACGTACGGCCTACCGTCTCCATGAACGGTGTATTTCTTTCCATTTATCGATCTGTTATGTATATGTATATTCTGAATATATATTATATATAAATCATGTTTTACATTATGGATGTAATTAATCATGATCTAAGTAATCATATGAATAATTACAAGTCAAAACACGTACGACAAATGAAATGATTTTACCCAAAAAGCTCTTTAACATGGAATTTACAAAAGAATGGGTAATATAAAGACATAAGTGAACCATATATGATATCATAACAATTAATATGATTCTTTAATAAGTCAATAACATTATTTAAAACATTATACAGGAGGTTCGGATACGTACGAAGCATATCAGACCTAAGGTAAGGGATAATTTTGCAAATCTAATATTTATCCGAGATTGCTTATTCGTAAGTATTTACTAGGGTTATTTCTATCATCCATGTCCATGTTTTATAAAAGTTTTTTCATGTATTTTTAAAGTCCTTTTTACCCATTTTTTACTTTTACTACATGGTTTGTAAGGAATTTTTCTTTTGTTTACGTTACGAGGAACTTTTTGACTTTTCCGACAAAAGTACGAAAAGAATGTTTTTTTAACTTATACGGCACGATCGGATTTTTACGGTTTTATAAAGCCTTGTTTTCATGAAGCTTCCTCCAAAATATTTCATGAATATTTTCAAAAAAATCTTTTTCTTTTAAAATTTCATGACATTTTGTGAAAAGAAAATGATTTTGAAGAAAAATGGATATTTTCCTCAAGAATTCATTTCATGTGTTTTATCAAAACCATTTTTCATCTAAGATGACATTATTTCATATTTGTATGTTTCAAGTATAATGTATCTATGATTTACATGGTTTCACTTATCTTATTATGAAATGATATCCATTTCTTTTATATGGATTATGTGATGATGGGATGATGTTTATGGAACCCATTTTACTTATTGGGTTTTTAAGAATGATGCATGTTTATTTTGTGGCACATGTAAGAATGATTTCATTATGAGATGGGTGTTACCTATAACTCCCTCCAATGCATTGGGTAAAGATTTATATCTCATGAGTTAGACATGGCTGGAATGACAAGTTAAACTGGTTCAGTAATACAGGACTGGAACAAGGAGTGAACTCGATTCAGAAAGGGACTTTGTCCACTAAGATGGTCTTGGCAGCAATGCCTTGTATACTAAAGAAATAATAACATGTGATTAATGGTTGCCAAAATTAAATGTTTTATTCCCATGCTATTTTATCATTATTAATTTTTCCTTATGATCTATGCCTTACGTACTTCCATGTTTTAGGTCATTTCTCAAGCTTTTGATGTTTAAACATTATGTTCGTGTTTTTAAGTTCAAATGTATATGGTATGTTTTATTTTATCCATGCTTACCCTTAATGAGAATTTGAGCTCACCCTTTTTATGTTTTCATTCCCCCAGGATATAAAGATGGGTTTTAGGTAAGAAAAAAAAGGGGAAGATCATTATGGGAGATGTTGAAGATCTTTCACCACGATTAGAAGATTACGTTTCAAGTTTCTAAAGACACTAAACTATTACGGTCCTTGTGTGTCTATTTTTGTTATGTATTAAGTATTCTGCTAAAGTAATGTAATTTCCATGTACGTCACGATTTTGGTCTCTACACATAATCTCTCAAGATGACACATTCTTCAATGGATACAAAACTAAACTCTTGGGTGAGGACACTGTTGGTATTTATGACCAAACATTCCTCATTGAATGTTTTTGAATATATCATGGTCTTTAGATTGCTACCCACATCCCTGAATTCACTTCCCACAACTAACATGGAAGAAACTGTCACATTGGCGCTTCATTCCAAATGAATAATAGATCCTAATAATTCTACAAAAACAACATGTCCTTTACATGTATTCTCACTCAGATTCCATTCCATGATGAGTACATCATTCATTGGTTCATCAAAGTTGCATAAATTAAAAATGTTCACCTGTGACCTAACCTCACAGTGTTGAAAATATTGAAAATGTCTTGTCCTAGATATCAAATCAACTACCCTCGATGGAATAAAGTGTTGTTTTCCAGTGAAACATCCAACATAGAAAAATACAGGCATTCCCTCCAATGTCATATGTATGAAATCCCTATATTTGTTTCCTCCAAGTATTATGATATAAATGGACCATCATATTTTTCATCATGTCCTTCCATAATAGCTCATCATGCTTCCCAGCATCTTCAGAAATATCCTAAAAAAGCATGGAAGGTCCCACAAGAATATATATATCCATTTTCACCCTTATATCAATTGTTGCCTCAAGATTATTGAAGATTTTATGGAATGACTCATTCTAGAACACAACTACATATGGTCCACATTCTAGAGAAATCATTGTTAGATGATGTAGCTGAATATCCTTCATCAGCTCAGACATTAGAGGAATAGTATTAACGGTCTCCCATTCCATGGATCTCATGAAACTCCTGAAGGTCTTGTGAAGTTGAACATAATTATTATCTTTATGAACTACAGGATGATATAGTTTATCTACGTTAGGATCATATTGATTTCCACTCTCCTAGTTCTCATATTGTTGAAGATGAGAATGTTTCTTCTCTACATTACAATTTCACAACTAAGAGTACTATCTAGAAGCAAATTGAACCCCAACTGGTGTCTACAATAAAGAACCAATGTATCTTGGACTATATAAATATGTTTTATATGTGTTTTATCATGAAAAATAAATTAATTAGTTCTCCATTAAGATATATATCTCATATCATTGTTCAACATGAAACTATATACCACATGAACGAATAGATATTCCCATATCATGAATAATTCTTGTCAATATATCCCTATGTAATATAATGATCCATGAATTCTTATCTCATATCATATAGATCCACAAGTACAAATCTCAAAAAATAGTGATATCATAATTCAACAACATCAAACATCATGTGAATCAACAAAGGTGAAAAACCATCATGTATAACAAGACGATGAAACAAACCAAAATATCATCCCTGAACACTCACATTTCTACAGTACATGTTTTAGCTACTCCCATGTATAATCTCATTACCATGTCTCTACACATCATAGTCTCTTTTATACATATCGAAAATATTAATGAATAATAAAAGAAAACGTTCTCCTCTGATACCACTTTGTGACATCCTAAAATCTTGCACTCTCTCACATGGAAAAAAAGGGTAGTTTGGAGACCTCAAGTGAATCTCCTTGTATACTAGAGACTACCGACCATCAGTGGGGTGAGAAATTTAATGTTTGGAGACTATAATCCCAAGTATGAAGTGTCATTAACATATGTAATAAGACATATAAATGAAATAAAATAAATGTATTGACATAGAAGATGTGAACAATACGATCCAACATAATAATCCAATAAATAATATGGAATAAGGTAATAACATGATAAAATGTAACTACATTTCATTCTAGAAGTAATACTAGAATATGACTAGTATAATCATATAAAGACTCAATATTTCTCATTCAAGATCCCCATGTCATTACCAACTCCAAACTCCAACCAATCTAGTACACATGAATTCAATAGTAGAATCCTTTAACATTTTCCAAACCCACATCCACATAATAATCTTGGGTATAAAATGGAGGCCCTAATTGGGTGTGAGTATAACTCAGTATGTCAACATCCCCATGAATAAATGATCTATTCTGATAAGCAGTGTATTCAATAAATTTATAATCATTGGAATTAATTAATTCAACAATTAATAATGTATAACAAATACCTACTTTGGCTCTATAACATAATATATTTGAGCATGTCCTATGACCATTCAACCAACAAATATATAACCTATGAAAAATAAAATTACATTTCACCATGCTAGGGTATAGTTGATAATATAATTCGACTATGAAAACCACCACCATTTAACAATGTTATAGTCACAATAATCTGGGTCAAATCCCTATAAGAATTACAACATCCGTGTCAATTTACTATAAGTATTAAGTAATGGGACCAGGAATAACCAGCTCTCAATAAGAATTAACGCATATGACTGGGCCGATCCAAGTCAATATCATCATTTCGACATATAACTATGAAAATTGTAGGATTGAGAATGATATATAATTATTTTATCTTGGAAGACAAGTCTTAAAAAACATGATTATGACAATATCACGTCATATATCTCAGTGGATAATTTTTTGAATTTCCCTAAATTTTTTAAATAACACTTTATTTTGTATCCCAATTTATTAATAGTTATATCTATAAAAAATGAATCTATGAACTAGTTATTATAAAACAACAAATCACATATGGTCACATGTCCTATGAAATTTAAATTAATCAATTAGCTAGTTATGGTGCATTAAGGGTTTTATCAGCCAATGGGTTTCGATAATCCATGTCAAAAGTTAATTGAAACCAAATTTATTCAAGGAATAATATCATTTTTGATTTATTTTATATAATTTAATGATTCGTTAGTGTAGTCCCAATATTTCATAAAAAAAGAAATTAGTGAAAAAAATAAGGATATGATTTAGACCCCCTACCATTAACTTAAAAAGAAAACAATTTTTCAAAAATAAAACACCCCTCAAGAAAGAGGTGCATAGGGTTGTAAAGATGTTACTTGATAAGAAATGTTCAAGATGAAAAAAAACAACATAATCAATTTAGGGATGTCACTATAGTGTTTATAGACTAAGGGAGAGATGGAAGAAACTAGACCAAAACCACTTACCAGGGAATTCTCAAATAAAAAGGGCTTCCAAATGGAGGGTTGGAAATCCAAATATTTATTGAGGATTAAATAGGGTCGAGAGGAGAAGAGATATAGTGGAAAAAAATTATATTTATACAAAAATCATGTTTAAAATAGATGGTTTGACAATTACATGACATGTAATGTAGTTATAGTTCATGTAAATATTTTTATGGAATATTTCTGCAAAACCCATCACCTAAAATTTATTTTATTAAAAATATAAAATTAGTACACAACATGTAATCCATTCCAGCCGTGTTTAAATTTTATTTTCATGGGTTTTTAGACCATTTTCACATCAAATAATTCAACAACCATTTAAAGCATATCAACATACTATGAAATCATGTTAACACTTAACCAATTTATACATAGACTCCATTAACTCAATCAATTGTAAGTCCCTGAATATTATGTCATTTTTAAAAAAAAGTATATCTATATTCAAACAAGGCCATGTCTCTAAGGATCAATGAATAAATAAAAGTGAGAAATACATGAAAAATAATAGGATCGTACACCTACTGTAGTGGACCAAGTACCTGGTGGAAGAAGATTGAGTGGGGGACACCCTTGGTGATCCATCAGGTAGCCAATGACCCTATGGAATATATTCATAGAGGTAACAGATACTTGGTGGATTCTTGACTAATAACTAATAGTATCTATGACTATTTTTTATTTTTTGTTAATTAATTTTATTTCTTATAATTTTTCTATATTCAGGGGTTCTCCTCATTTGTTTTGAGCTAGCTGCATATTCCTCACTCTCCTCTCCCTCCATTAATTTCCTTTCAAGTATGAATGTCTCTTGTTAATTATCCAATATTCAATTAATCTCTCACAAATGATGATATTTGGTAAGGATAAGTTTCTATTGAGTCAATTTTTTTGTTTTCATCATCATATACTTGATATAGACAAAATATCCCAAATTTTTGGGCTTAGTATTATTTTTTATTTCCTATCATTAGGTATAAATCATAAAATGATATTTTATAAGGATATTCATTAAAAGAACATATAGGTAGTTCCAACTTATTTCTACCTCTTTATATTAGTTCCTTCACTATGTGAGGCTTTCATGCATGAATAAGGTGACTCAGTGACCGATAATGGCACAGACTATGGTTTTCCTGGTACATGGTTGTGTTCTAGGGGTTTCCTAGTGTAATGATTGGATGTTAATTTTTTTTTGTCATTATGTAACTATCGTGGATGTATCCCTAGAATATATCATTTTATTGTGAGGGGAAATTTCTCACAGTGATTTTCTTGGTGTGTCTTGGTTTTGAATTCTACATGATATGCCTTTTCCTGATGATATTCTATATATATTTAACAATAATGACTCTCATTGATGTGGGTTGATTTTTATCATTATGATTATGTTGGGTGATGTTGATAAATATTTATCCATGTTAATAAATTCTACTAAAAACATGGTTGTATGATGTTAGTGATGTATATTATTATTGGGATTGAGTCTTTTTTGGTTGTGTGTACACATATGGTGACATGGAAACCATATTTATGGTAGAATATTCAATAGATTTAGTGATTTTAGGTCATAATGTTGCTAGATATAATTGTGGAGGGATATTACCTAGATGTGGAAATATCATTTTTGGAAGTTATAAGCACTATTCATATGTGTGACATTTTTTGTATGTGTGTTTTAATTGGAATTATTAATCAATAGGTTGGAATTGTTAGTTGATTTGGCATGGTTCCAATGATATAAAATTATATCATTTAATGTTTATTAATTGAATTTATAAGTCCATGTGATATTTTTTAGAGGAATATTTGTGCCTTTATGTGTTTTCAGTCAATGGGAGTACATGGTCGATTCCCTCTGGAAAACCCTGAACCTTTATTTTTTATTGACTATATGTTATATCTCATTTTGTTTGACACGGTGTTTTGTTTTTCATGTTTTCTATGTTGTTTGATAAACTAATTTTATGTCTATGTAAAATATCTTGGTTATTTACAATACATATCTAATACTATGATTTGTGGGTATAGTCTCCCCACAACTTTTCCTAGACCCTCACTTCCAGTCGATATGGGGAGGTGCGCCTAGTGTTATTTGTTTCCACCTAGTTCAGATCTATTTAGGATGACCATGCTATGGATTCTATAAATTATTATTATATTGGGTTTTCATATTATAAATCGGGATTTTATGTTGGGATTTTATGATTTTTGGAACTTAGGAAAAACCCTTGTATGGGTTAGTATCCAACACATGAATATTGTATTCATAAGGCATTGAGGCTCAAGATGTTATGTGGGTTTATAAAATACAGTTTACTAATTTTTGATTTTTTTAATATTTGGTGGGTATTGGATTTTATTTTATCACATGGTATTTCATGTTGAGAGGGATTTTATTTATATATCATTACAATAATGTGGGACAAAAATGAAAATAGTTTTATTATTTGTTTTTGATTATTATACCCTATAATGGGGTTTATTTTTTAAAAGTGTCAATAATTAGATACAAAATTAGTTACAATATAACTTATTGTTGGCCTTATACTATACTATATTTGGAAACCTTTATTTTATCTATCATTGAGTATGTTGATCTTCCATGTGTTTCTGTGTGGTTTCTTATCATGGGATGGGTGGTTGGGAGTCATAAGACTAGATATTATGATTCAAGGGTATGGAAGGGAAATATTACAGGTTAGAGGGACATGTTATACATTGTAATTTTTTCTATTCATGAAATATGAAATATGATATATTTATTGTTCCTAGAATATTGTTTCTATAATGATGCTATTGACATGTATACCTATTGGGAAACCTACGGGAAGAGATGATCATGATCATATCATAGAGGTTCTAGGGAATCTAGTGCAACTAGATGATCCTAGATGGCCATTTATTGTCTTTTGAAGTTATATTTGTTATGTTTAAATTATATTTTTCACCAATGAAATTTGGGTGTTGAATAGTCCATGGAGTATTATTCAAGATATTCTCTATCTAATCCACAATTATTTTAGGAATATTTTGGACCATAGGAATCGAGTATTTCATACAGTCAGTTCAGCAAAATTGAGACACAACTGTTGCATAGAGTGAAATTGTGTTATATATTGTAATGGTACCATTGAAATAATGGTTGAACATATAATTACGTGATGGTTCAAATCAATAAATTTCATGTAAATTCATTATGGTGAGATTCTTGGTCCTTATTTACAAAAATGTTGAGGGTAGAGTAATCCTTCTTGTTTTTTTAAGGCGGAGAAATAAATGAAGGATTATGTAGTTATGTTCATGAATCTATTATATTTTTATCGATATTAGAAATATATGAGATCACTGAGGAATATATATTTGATGGAAAAATTTCACATACAATCAAAGTGAAAGTGAACATATGGAAATTGAAAACATTTTCTAGTGTAGTGAACCAAGCATATATTGAATAAAATAATATGAATGACGGAGGACTTCACAAGATGAAAATAATAATATGGGGGAGGTGGTGGATCATCAAGAAATAGGAAGCGGTGATACAAGGAGTCCCAAATGGAATGTAAGTGTATATTTCTATGTTTCCACCCCGAATTGGGTCATCCACTAAGCATTATTAGTGTTGGAAAATCAGGAATTTCTACGCTCGCAGTGATCAACCTCCCAATGATTATAGATATGATATCCTATGATTGAAATATATAATTATCCTTCAATTAAATATATTTTTTTATAATATCATGATTTACAAGAATCTAAAATCTGGGTTTAAATTACCCTTGTGTATTATATATTGTTCATTAACGGTTTTTTAATTAATAATTAGGATTATATAAACATAAAATTATTTATATATCTAATTTGAAATAATTTCACTAATATGTTTAGTTTTATACATTGGTAATATTTAGATAATATTTATTTTAATTAATTTATAGATTTTTTAAGAATGATATCAATAGAATTTTATGGTAAAATTAATGCAATGTTGCATTAATAAAATTTATGAAATAATTAATCAACTATAAGAAATTGTAACTTAATTATTCATAGTTGAACAAAAATAGTTAATGATAAAACATAGTTTTAATCAATTATATGTTCTATTTAAAAGTTAAAATCCTAAATTTTATAATTTTAATTAGATGAAATAAAATTAATCCCAAAATTCATAATTTTAATATTTTATTAGCATGAAATTTAAGGTTTTTTCATAGAATTTTACTATTATGTGAATAAAGATGAATATCATTTTTTTCAAATAATACCAACTTTATGACATTACTTTGATATGATAATGACTAGAATATTCTAAAAAAATTAATATAAAAATTTTATATTTATTATATAAAATAAATCATTTAAAAATGTTATTATTTCTAATAATTTTTTATGTCAAATTACAGTAAATTGATTAACAATAAAAAATTAATTTTATGGTAATGAATATTATACATTATTTTAGTGTACTATAATTTTTATGGTTTAAAAAACATGTTTCTAAAAGTTGTTTTATATTTCATTATGTGTCCTTATATTAATGATAATTTTTACCACATAAAGAAATTTAATGTTGTATAATGGATTCCATATTTTAAATAATCAGAATATAATTATATTATAACTCCCATTTCATTTTTATTCATAAAATTATGTTACAATAATAATATTTACTCTTTATGGTAAGGGTTAAAAGCATTGATAATATTGTGTTAAACTAAGGGCCATGGATTCAAATATATATAAAAATTCCATAAATTTGGTTATATGGTTGTATTGTGACCCGAAATTATACTATATTCAATAATATGACCACATTTTTTCACTTTACCAAGATGAATGAATTTATAATCTTTTATTGTTAAGATTATTTAGAAGAGTTCCACTCCACTCTCCTATAAAAGGTCCCATGCACCCATAACCTCTTCATAAACATTACAAACACTATCTCAAACAATATGTAAAATAATAATTAACAGAAACCATTATTCATTTCATAGATATCATTTTCTTCCAAAAAGATATCATAAGGTTTTTTTTCAAATTAGGTTATCCGAGGGAGAGGTATATATTCTAACCAAATGCGTTCAGGTTTCATTCCTCTAAAAAAATATCAAAATATTCTTCAAACCTTTTAAAATAATGAAATTATTATATTTACTATAAATAAAAAAATATTATATGGATGTAAAAACTATTTTGTAATGTATTTCCATCCATAGAAATATGATAATTTTTTTCCTGTGTGTGTGAGGACTACCACATCCATCGAAAATGAATTTAATTTTTCATTACTCTCTCACATACAAGGATATAATTAAGTGTAAAATGAATAATTAGGTCATTCATAACATAATTTTTATTCATTAATGATAAAATATCATCTATAATATTTCCCTTCCATCCATTGGAAGATGAAAATGTCTCTTCTGTGTACATGAAATTTACCACCTCCACGAATGATATGTTTCATTTTCCATCATTGCATTACATGGATGATTATAAATGTTTATTTAATTATTAAATATTAATTTTAGGACATTAATATGATTCCATTATTAATTGGGAACCCATTTATTAGACCTTCTACTCTAGTGAACACATTAAAATTGTATTGGGCCAAAAAAACCCAAAAAAATAAAAAAAATATTTCGTAACAAAATAAAAGAATAATTATAATTATAATTAAATAAATATTTATAATTGACTGAATATGGAAATTATTCTAAATCAGGTAAATAATACAAAAAATATTACATATTAAGTGGGTATCGAATGTTCTTGGAACGTTGAGACTCTTGGTAAAGTAAATTTCCTTCAAACCTTATTTAAATGTAATAATTTCAAATAATTTTCCAACACATCTAGGTTCATTTGATGTTTTTGCTAACACTATTATTTTACTCAGAAAATTATTAAGTTCATTTTGAACTATCTTTTCATTTTTTCATAAAGGATTAAATGATAATTTTAATAAAATTTTATATGTGTATCTTTCTAAAATTTTAATCAATTTAAGATTATTTTTTTTAACATTTACCTAATGATTGATTTTTCCCAAAACTGTTAATTTTTTTATTATTAATATATTTTTTGTTATTGAAATTTAATTTTCCCTAAATATAAAGACTCATTTTTCTTTATATTTATAAGATAACTGAAAGTGTTTTTATATATTAAAATGAATACTTTTATGTTTTTATTAAGTAAATTCAATATTTTATTTGGTGTATTCATATTATACTACATGGATGTTATATTTGGTGAATGATCATTATTATATAACACTAAAATTCATTGGGCGATGATATTTTCTCTAAATGAGATAGGATTGAATTAACTTCGTACACAATCCCTTAGAATGGTAATTATAAGGTTGGTTGTAAGGAAAACGTTCCAATATTCCTACATACTTTTTTAGAGCATAAAATTAATCTAATTGGGAATTTTTGACTTCATTAATAATAATATGATGTAATGAATATAGAAAATATTTTCGAAAATCTAATGGTGAAATGTTCATATTTCATTGAAATATTTTCATGAATCCTTAGGTTTCCCTAGATAACAATCATCATTATAATTTTACCATTTTAATATATTATTAAATGGTTTCTAAAAAAATTAGGTAATGAATTATCTTAATGAGTATGTATTAAATTAATGTATCTCAAATTTTATTATATAGAAATGAATACTTTGTTATGTATTTTTTTGTATTTCATTAGACAAATATATTTATTTTCATTTTTATATCCCTTACTAATCATTTTAAACTCATCTCAATATTTTTAAAAAATTCATTGGGTATATGGATGTTTTTCAATTATCATAATGATAACCATTAAATAAAGATGATTTTTCTTGAAAGAAGGAAGTGTGCCAAGAATGAATTAGAAGTGTAAATCTAAGAACCTTTTTTTGGTACCAGATCATGGATTGAAATTTATTTATAGTTTTTCATGTTATTATATGATAATAATTTAAAATATTTTAACAAACATCAATGTTTTATATGTTTTCTGTGAATCATAATTTAGAAGTATTATATAACTTTAATGGTGTGAATTTTAATGATAAGTATGGTTATTTTTGGATGAACTGAAAAATTTGAATTGAATATGGAATAGCTAACGACATCATAATATTATGTTAATATAAATATTATTTATAATGATTTATTTGATAGATTCATACTAATTGTATCATTTTTAGTAAATTATTGTAATCTGGAGAGTCAAAGTTAACAATGGGTCTGAATGACTATGTGGTATAAGTGAGAGTGAATAACCAAATAAGGTAGCATATAGTGTGAAAAATCTTGTTATTATTCATCACCAACTATCATAAATTATAATTAAAAATATATATCTTCCTGAAATTACTAACACAAAAAATAAAAGAAAAATAGAGTTTCTAGGATGTTTTAGGGGACAAAGACCTTAGACTAAAATATATTAAAATTCGTACATGTCTAGAATGTTGGAGGAAGAACCCAATGATATTTCTAAATGTAACATGAAGATGTTTTATATATTGAAATTAATTGTATAGAATAATAAACTACCAAGGGAAATGAATATTTTGGATAACAGATTGGAGGGGAATGATTTTCATCCTAAGGTATCACTAATTAGTTTATGTTTTAAATATGGTGAGTATAGGTATTATTAAAATAGATTTCCATAGATTAAATCTCAAGAAGGGTATCATCAATATTTATTGAATAAATGATTAGAAAAGAAAAAAACATTACCGTTGAAGCTAAATATATTTCTAATATCATATAATAGGTATGAATTATTTTAAGAGTTTTGTTTATATTCAATGTCGGAAACAAGATTGGATTGATATTGTTTAATATCATGACATGTTTTATATTTTTAGTTATAATATGGATGTACTAAGGAGAAATTTGGAAATGAATTGTTAAATTTTTGTGAAGGAAGATGTATAATTGAAGTATTTACATATATTGTTTCAAGAGTTTTGTTGTATAGGTATTTTATTGATATGTTCAAATGTGATCCTGTTTTAAGGTATATATACTATTTTTATGTATTATGTAATTTTACTAAAAGGTTATTAATGGTATCTTAATATAATTTCATTTGGTTTTAGGAAGAATACATGATTGATGAAATGATATCTTTTTTGGGTTGATTTATGATTTGATGTTGATTTAATTGGGAAAATGAGTTAATTAATTTTAGGAATATATTATAAAATATCCTTGAGGATTTAATTGTAAATAAAAAAATGAACAGTTTATGAAATTTTTGAATAATTTATGTATATTTTGATTTAATAAATAATTGTGGTATATGTAAAATTTAGGTTTAACATATGATTTAGTGTAAATATTATTTGGAGAAAAATTTTAGTGTATTTTTAGGTACATATACTAAACGTTATAGACAACTTTTATGCATAATACATTCATTTGTGTAGTGGTAATTATGGTTAATTGGGATAAAGTGTTATCATCTTTTTCAAAACATTAACTGAATAATGTGAATGAAAATTTAATTTCTAGTAATGATTATATTTTCGAAGTTATTATTATTTAATATTGTCCATTGATATATGATTTTATTGTTGTTTTTTTGATAAGTCGGGTCATTTTTGGAAAATACTAGTATATTTTGTAGAATATATGATTATGATATATAATTTTTATTGTAATTTATGAGTGACTAATATTTTTTAGAGAAACATTTTAAGTTTATTTTGGAATAATTTGACACCAAATCAATAGAATGAGTAACACAATCCATTCATTTATTTGAATATCCTTTAAATGTTTCAGTTTTGTTCTTAATACATGAAAAGAATACTCTTGGTCATTCATGTGAATGGAATTAAATGTGGAAACAGAATCCAACACACAATCAAAAGGATAAATTGAGTTTATGTAGGGGAAATAAATATATTAAGTATGTGTTATTATATTCTATTCTTGATAGTGAAATAATTATTCTAGAAAAAGGTTAAAAAATCCATCAATTTTATATAGAAAATTTTTATTAGATACGACGGTATATTTTTTAAAATTCATTCAATGGTATGAGTCTCAATGAGACTCATAATGTTAAATACATTAATTGAATATTTTTTACTTAAATAATGATAAGATACGTAGAAAGATGGTATAGATTAATGTTATTTTGAATAGGAAAAGAAATATACGTAAATTAAATTGATTTTATTTCCAATTATGTATATTTATATTCTAGTACACATACATTATATTTTAATCATTTTAAGGTTCCATTGTAAAGGATCATTTTAAATTAATGGTTTTCTAAGTCCTCCTGTATTCCATGGAATTGAATATGTAATTTCTTAAACATGTATCCATTTTATATGTGATAAAAATTATGGGGACACAATTCATTTATTGAGGGAGAATACAAAAAGCTGATAATTAAATAAGTAATTATCATTTCAAAAAATAACTTTTTAAATAGATTATTTTACATGAATCCATGATAAAGTTATTAAATTGCATCGTTATAATATAGTTATTGAATTAAGTTGTATATATAGATGTAAATGCATTAACAAATCTATATAAATGGAATCAAGTAGTTGAATTATTCTTTATCTATACCATTTTTATGATATTTTAATGACTTTTAGTGACTAAGGTTTTACCTATACTAATTCCATGTGAACTTTAATATGTATTTCCTCAGTGAAATCATGTATTGGTGAATTTTAAGCCGATAAAAATCACTACAAGATCCATGAAAGATTATCTACTATCTATTAATTCCTATAATTAATTTATTTCACATAGATATAATGTTGATGTTATGAGGGATTTTTAAAAGAATAAATTTATATGATATAAGAAGGTAATTATTAAATTAATAAATTTTATATGTTTTCATTATCATGTGTAGTTTTATATAATTTTAATTTTTAGAAAATATGAATTTTTATTAATTTTAATAATATTGAAGGATGATGTTAATATAATATAATGATAAAATCAAAGGGATTCTAAATTAATAACATCAATTAAATAATTATTTTACTATAAGAAATTTAATTTTGAATATTCTTATCTAAAGAAAAGTATTTCATTTGAAGACACACATTTTATTGTATGTTATATATATTTTTTATTTTAATGTTTAAAAAATAATACTTATATTTATAATTTGATGAAAAGAATTTTTTTATTTTCATTATTCAAATATAATCTTATGGTTAATTGTTTTGGATTTCTAAAAAAGGTTCATTTTTTGATGATTATATAAAATTATAATTTTATAATAAATAATATCAATTTTATGAGATTATAATCATATAATAATGGATTGTCTGTTTGTAAAAAATTATTCGATATTATAAATATATATTTAATAAGTAAAATAAATTATTTTAAAATATTATTATAATTTAAAAAATATAGGATTGATATATATAAACTAAAGTAATGTTGTATTCTAATAAATTAACTATTCTTTATCCTTTTTATAAAATAAGTATTTAAATGGTAATAATTTTTTAGATTGGTTTATATGTCACATAAATCTCATTTTTGTAATTATGAACTGATAAATGCAATTTTAATCAAAAAATCTAATTTTGTAGTGTAATTTCAATTTTATGCTAAACAAAAAATATTTATAAAAAATGATTTCATTATATCACACTTACAAATATTAAATTTCATTCTTATAGACTAAAGACTTAAAATATTTCAATATGAATTATAAATTTTGAATCAAAATATTCAAATTATTTAACAAGGTCTGTTTAAATTTTATTCAAAAAATTACGCTACCTTTGTAAATGGATGTCATCGCGGTAAGGGTTAAACGAGTTAAAACGGAAGTTAAACTAAGAGATATGGAATAAATTATCTATAAAAATAATATAATTTTTACAATATAATTTTATTTTGACCTTAAATTATCTTATCTTTAGAAAATATATACTTTGTTCCACTTTACATTGATAAAGAAATATATAATATTTTAAAATTATGATTATTTATAAGAATGTCACTCATGTGACCGAAAGAAAGAACCCTTGTCTCCTCACATATAAACATACATTAATTACACTACATTAACCAATACATACCAAAATATCCCCTAATACTATTATACACATAATAATATTTATTTTATTTCCAAAAGGCCAACCCAAGAAGCCTTAAGGTGTTATTTCAATTAATATTTCCCAAGGAAGATATATATGTTCTAACAAATCAATTTCAATTTTATTTATTGATTAACCTTTAAAAAATATTATATAAAACTATTAAAATAATTTACATAGTATAATTAATATATTCAAATTTCACTATGTTTTAGGAACAACCACTCCCTACATTCTTTCTATCTACCGAAAAATGTAATTGTTGTTTGTGTGTTTTTGTGGACTACTACCACCCTGGACGATGTATTTCAATTTTCATCACCACATAACTAGAATGGATATAATGATATTTATAATGAATAATAATGATATTTATAACATAATTATTATTCTATGAATACTTACTAATATATACTTTTATTCTCTTTAGTTTAATATAATGTGAAAACATCACTTCTGTGTATGTTCAAAATACCACATCTATAAATATCATGAATCTTATTTCCGAAATAACTTCCATAGATGGTTATAATAGCATATTATTAAATAAATATTATTTTTATGATGTTTTTATTATTAAAATGTTATTGAACCATTTTATGACCCCTTTACTCTAGTAAGGGAACCTGAACTATTTGGGATCAAAGGACCTCAAAATGACCTATGAAAACAAAACAGATTTAATCAAAAAATAAAACAAGATAGTAAAAAAATGAATAATTATAATCGAATTAGCATGATAAATATTATAAATTAATTAAATAAATAATATATTTTTATTACTCACTAGGTTATAGAACATACATGGAAATTAAGGACTCTAGGTTTGAGGGTTTTCTTTAAATTCTTCTTGAAATGTTTTCCTTTGAAATGTTTTTACACAATATACATGTTCTTTTAAATTTTTCCATAAATATATTTTGAATTTAAAACTTAATTATTAATTTAATTGTAAATTATTTTTAATGGTTTCTAAAAGTAATATTTTTAACCCTTTTTGTACAGCTATGTTCTAAAATTATTTTTTAAATTGGTAGTACTGTTTTTTTACATTTACAACATGATATATTTTGCCGAAAATTATATAGATTTTTAATTATTAATATTCTTATACATGTTAATATGTTTTTTAAAATATGATAAAAATCCCAATTTTCCTATAAATATTATATTTTAAAAAAAATCAATAGAAAATATTATTTGTTCTCATTTTTATAAGATAAATGAAACTGTTATTTTTTTGGATAAAACATTTTTTTAGTTTGATATTGGAAATGAAATATTTCATATATTCTTTTATTTTTATTTTTCGTGAAATTTTTATATGATAATTAGTTAGTGGAATATAACCCTCAAATATATCGGGCTCTTATATGTTATCTAGATGAGATATTCTATAATTAGTCTGGTAAATTATTACATTATGAGGGTTTGTGAAAGGTTGGTTGTAAGGATAATATATCAATATTAATATAAGTTTTTAGTTGATTTATAATATTTTTATTTGAATAATTTTTGTTTTATGAGGTAATAAATTGATCTCATGATTAAAGGAGTGTTTTATGATTCAATTAAGGGGTTTTCTTCATGGAATCATTTTCACGAATTATATTCATTTTCTATGTAACATTCATTATTATGATTTCCATTATTATTTCATAATTTTTATTAATTAAAATACTTAGGAAATAAGTCTATTTCATGAGAAATTAAATGGTTATGGGAGCTCAATGTTTATTAATAAAAACAATCTATTAGTATTTTCATCTTTTTTAATAGACTAGTGAGTTTCCTATAATTTTTGTATATATTTACTAGATTTTTTGTGTTTCTCCCACATTTTTAATCATTTTTCATAGAGCCTAGGGAATGTAGAAACTATTTAAATGTTTATCATTCAGTAAAAAACATTCTTCATATAAGAATATCTATTAAGAATGAAACAATAGTATCAAAATAATAAGCGGTATTTATCCAAACATTGTACACTATGTGGAAGATTCCTAATTATTTTTCAATGGTTTTATAAATTATCTAAAACATTAGACTAAAATGTCCCTTGATATGTATGAATATATAATCCCAATTTTAAATCATGTAATTATGAGTTTATTATATTATGTTTTATATAAATTATTAAAAGAAGATAATACATTTTTATATGTTCTACCATATGTTTTCATAGTTCCTTAAAGGATGTGGATCTGGTAAGAAAAGGGAATCTAAGGTAGGATTGTATGAAATGTCGAAAAATAGTAACTAGGACCCATATACAAATTCATGTTATGGAATATGAAAAAAAAATAGTATTAAGAGAAATAACAAGCACATAGGGTAGACCTAAAGGGATGTCAGTCATCAAAAGTTTATGGTTTGGGTAGTTACATGGGATTGATCTCCCCCCATTCCATGAATGATAGTGATACATTGATGGCCAATGCTACATCCTGAATTTGGTAGTTTTGGATTTTTCATATTATGTAATATTTTTTTATATATGTTATGTGGGTCAAACCTACCACGATATGGTTGATGATTGGTCATTGATCATGATTAATGGTGATTGTGTGTTTTATGACTTATTTATGTGGTTTATAGAGTAATTTTATGGTATCACATAATTATAGGGTTGATTTTTTTTTATTTTATGATCATGTAGGTGAGTTATATGTTGAAAAATACCCACTCATATAATCTATTTGTTATAATCTATAAATCATACTGAATGGGAATGGATTAATGTTTTCGTCACTTTTAGAAAGTTTGGTAGTTGGATGGGTTTGTTTTTTGGGTACTGGTTAGGGGTGGTTAGTATTATAGACAAATATCGCTACATAATCAGATGTTAAACAATGGGGAGGTTGTAAAATTCCATTAAATTAATAAAGGAATTGTTGATATAACTTTATCCTAAATTTCAGTATCATATAAATATTTTGTGAATTGATGTTATTTTTGGAGGTCTATGGTAATGTTTTGGGGAGTTATATTAGGAGTGAGGTTTATCTACTTTTTAAAAGGAAACATCTAGTACATTGTGTAGTGGAGTGGGTTAATGGTGGTTTCCAGTAGAGGTCACGAAGCCCTTATAGAACTATATGTTTGTTAGTAATCCTGGAGAAAGGTATTGATTGTGGTCTACATTGTACAAGGGATATGATGGGGTCTCCCAAGATGGGGGCAGAGCATATAATGTTAGCATGAGTTCCCTAGGTCCCCATTATTATTATAAACATGAAAAATGAATGTGTACTTTGGGGGTAAATTCGTTACTATTATTTAATTGCTACGTCGTTGTTTTGAAAGTCACAACAATTGAGATTACATGATGGTACATTATGTATAAATGATTATTGTTATAATAATGTTTTTATGGTGATGTTTACAATCAGTATAACTTGGATAGTTGTGAATAATTGATGAAAGAGGTGATTGTGTTTTATTGGTTTTTTTTAATTGGTTGTCAGTGATTCCACTCACTTTTTGGTTGATACTGTTAGTGTTCTATACACTCATCAGGTGAGTTGGCCAAGGAATTTGTTGTGTGATATTATGTAATGAACCATTTCTAGGTCATTATGTTTTCCAAAAAACATGTGTTTGGATATAATATACACATTTCCTTGGTGTTATGGGTGATTGTGATAATTATTTATGAGAAATTAATTCATTGTATTTAATTTTTTAATCCTGACTATTGATCCATTGTTTCACATGGTTTGTTGATTAATCATAGATAATGTAATGTAAGATGTGTGACATTCAATTGTATAGGATGTATTTAATTGGTTATGTGAGAATTTATGGAGGACTATCTGAGACTCATTGTTTGATAAGACTATGGTTGTATGTTCCCACTCTGGAACTAGATGAAGTATCTAGGTCGCACACCCCTAGCATGTTATGCATGGAGTGGAGTTGGGTTTACTTAATATCATATGGTATATATATATATTTCATCTTATACTAACCCATATATTATTGGATTTTTTAGGTACACCATTGGTTGGGACCTACTATGTTTATACTCGAACCCTACATGGGCGCAATGTAGAACTTGAAATCATTATAGCTAATTTCATATTAAATTACAAGAAAAATTCTTATACATTAGGTATGTATCTTGTTAGTGGTTCCAATGATGTATAGGAGGTTCATTAATGTTTTCAGAGATGAGATAGGTGGATCCTTAATTTCATGTTGAATCTATTCAATTTTATTCTCATTTAGGATCATGATTTATAAGGTTGAATCACATTGGGAAAACCTACACCTTAATTTCAGGACACATTATTATATAATTATTTTTATATAATGGGTTTTTTTAGTTTTATATGATATTATATATAGATTTATATATTTTCATTACCATGTGTGTTATAGGGAATAATGACTTTGAATTCCATATTTTTTCACTAGTATATATCTATTTTGTATACTCATATATTCTATTAGACCCTCCCATCTAGTTATATGCCTTTAGTTTATGGAGAGGTGTGCATGTGGTTTTTTAGTGCCACTCGACCTAGAGTTTTCTAGGATATCTTGGACGAGGATTGTACACAATTTTATACAATTAGTTGGTTTTCATTCAAAGTTAAATGATATCCACCCAATCATATAAGATAAAAAAAATTATATTTCTAATGAAAAATAAACAATAAATGGTCAAAAACAATCTCAAGCACCCCTTATTAGATTAACACCATGGATGAAATAATATAGGTATCGTGATATGAAATTTCACATTAATAGTACCCTACTAATATCATATAACGGGGATTATTATGAATCATGAACCCATAAAATACTAATTACACTATGTATAAAAATTGATGTGGTATACATAGAAAAATATCAAGATCAAAAGTCATTCTTATCTCTTGAGAAAACTATGTATCACTACATGAGCGTCATCCAATGTTGATCTTAATATCTCATTACAACCCATATCATTCAATGTTCACCATCAAAAATGGAAGTATTATAGATTTAACACTTACGGGTTTAATTTTTATTCGACCCTCATGTTTTATACAATAAACATAAATAAATCATATAGTGAAAAATTCTATGTATAACATTACAGAATTATATATTCCTAAAGTATTTTTTATAAAATGTTTACAAAACCATATGAAAAAGAATTATTCCCACCAGAACCTAATACAGATGGACCTTAAATGGGATTATTTATTATTCTTTTATTTAATAAAAAAATTGTTGCATAACCACGTAAACCCTTCAACATCACTATGTCGTCACATAAAGTATTAAACCTCAACTAGATTGTATAGATATATTACATATTTTAAGAAATAACTATTTTGATTAAGTTGAGATTATGATTATTAATCCCCTTATTTAGAAAAAGGATATTATATCTGAATATATTTAATACATATTATTCAAATTATAATATGTTTAAACTTTGTATATTAAAATTATTAGTAATTATAAATCTTCTAAGAATACAAACATTTGTTAAGATAATTTTTTATAAAAAATAGTATACCATCAGATTAATTTTTTTATTTACAATATATATATATATACAAATTTATTCAAAAGTAATTAAATATATAATATTAGTAAAATTCAGCTATGTTGCACTAGTATGTCAAACATTAGTATTTCTACAATATTTAGTAGTTTGAATTCTATAATTCTATAAACACTATATCAACCCCCAAAGATCAATGAGAAAATTTATTTCTAAAATATATCACATTAAAAAACATATATTTTTTGTACCAGAATAATATATCAAATGATTTAGTTTATGGGGAAAATAACTAGGAAAAATATTTCATATTTTTTTATTGCATTTAACGTAATTTGAATTTAAGTTATCAATTTGAATAGATGATCAATATGTGAATCATTTTAACTCATTAATATATTAAATAACTATTTTAATTTTGAAATTAATAAAGAATAATTATTCCTTTCATTCATATCAAAAAATTATATTATGTTATAAACTAGACAATAATATAAACTAAATTCATCAATCAATTTTTTTTCATTGATAAAATATGTTTGTTGACATTAAAAAATCTCATATCTAGTAGAGATTATAATCCTTTCCCAATAAATTTTTTTTATAGGCATAAACACTAACATCTATGTGAGTTTTCTTATCGAAAAACATCAATATCAATATAGGTCTTACCCCTTTTTTCATCCATAATGTTCAAATCTAGGTTAGTTTATATGGAATGTATTTCTAATTCTATAGACATTAACAATCTATTTTAACCATATATTTCAATGGTATTTTGGTAGGTAGTATGTATAAGGCCCCAGCCTTAAACCTTACTTAATATTGAATTAAATGAGTAATTAACATTGATGATCTTTTCAGGTTTAGAGTTTTAGAGAATTAGGACATAACTATTACATCTCAAAAGATTACAAAGTAGTCGCTTCTACTAAATTTCCATAAAATAAAAACTCTTAAAAAGAAACATGTATAGTTCCATGTTTTAGGTAGCATGACTTTCCCTTGATCCCATCCTTGACCCTATTTCACGCTAAGTCCTTTGAAAAACATTTCAAACACTTGGGATGAGAATAAGAAGCTCAGTAAGGGATACACAAAGAATGAAAACTGTTAGTTTTTCGAAACAACAATTAAACCATGAATACTTTATCAATGTAATACTTTTCACCTTCATGAGGTAGTAAAAACTATTCACTGAAAAAATTATCATTACTTACCTTTTTGTAACCAAAGGATTACCATAAAACCCATATAAAGAACTTATAACATATATAAAGGTAACTTGGGACATAAACATACTTAAGTGGAATAACCATACGGTCGACTCCCATACATATCACTTAATGGAATAGCCATACGGCCAATTTCCATACATACTTAATGGAATAACCATACGGCCGACTTCCATACCCAATGCATTGGAGGTTATAACGTAACCACCCGTCCTGGTATTCACGGCACCACCCGTCATATGGTTTATAAAGTAACCACCTGTTAAAATGTCCAAGTACCAATATTAAATCATAAAACATAAAACCAATATAAAGGAATGATAACATTTCCACATTTCAATCACAATATATTATAAATATATTGACATAATAGAATCCTTTTTCAAAACCATTTTCAATACCAAAATACATAAAAGAGTATATGGTATTTATTTTATTCTAAAAACATTACGACTTGTTGAGAAAGCCAAAGACCAAATAATACTCGTGGCGGCGGAAAAGGTCGTTGTTGCCGCGTATGTTAAAAGAAACATTCCTTTTTGTCGTTTTGTAAAACACTTCGTAGAAAAAGATTCCTTTTGTATAAAAGTAAAATTCAAAGGATTTTATACACCGTATAAAAGAAAGTTGTGTATAAAACGAAATATGCCTCAATGAAAGGAGATTGAGACGAAGTCCCTTACAAAGACGGTATCCTTGGTTTAAAGATAAATAAATTACATAATTATGTGTGACAAATGAATACACCAAATATAAGTGGATATTAAGTGTAAAATAATCAAAGTTCATTCACACATATTCAAAGGATTACATATTCAATAACAACATGTTGAACCCAATGAAATCGAAATTGGGTTAAGAAGTTCCCTTGACAGCCTAACGGCGTCACATCAAAATGAGTTGATTAGAGATTAAAAAAAAGGGTATCTCATCACTTGGACATAAAATTTACATCAATAAGGATATATGAGAACATATCCCAACATAAAAAATATGTAAATTAAAAGACCCAACAAAAGAAGTCTTTTAAAAAGAGGAGGGTGAAAGGTTCCCTTACCGACTTGGGTAACTTTCGAAAAGTACACCCCATTGAAGAAGTGTCACAAAATGAATATGTAAATACCCATAAATGGAATTATATTACAAAAGGAGTGTAATATTGGGTAGTACATAAACCACTCAATGGAAATTGTGGCAAATGTAGCATAAATCTCATGGGAATAAAAGTGAGATGAAAAATCTCTTACGAAAACTCGGCAGCCTAATAGCGCCACTTAAAACTTCCAAAATGGATTGATGAGAGGAAATAGGGTCTCTCATAACATCAACATACTGTATAAAGAATGTGGAATATAAAATAACATCCCCCAACATAACAAATAGGAGAATAAAAGAAGTTACATAAAGGAGAGTACTTTAAAAGAAAGAGAGAGGTTAGATCTCTTACGAAAATTCAACAGCCTATCGGCGCCACTCAAAACTTAAAAAATGGATTGATGAGAGAGAATAGGTTCTCTCATCACATGAACAAAAAAATTACAGTATGATTAATATAAAAGAACATCCCAATAACAATAAATATGAGCTTTAAAAGGAATGACATAAAAGAGTGTACTTAAAAAGTAAGAGAGGAGTAGGATCCCTTACCTCGGGTCCGACTTGACTCGATCATTCTTTAACGTCCGGAATAATAAACTTGAGTTAATTTCTATTTGCTTAAGAACCTTTTTCATGTTCATTATTCCTTTTATATCACTTATTTCTATGTTATAAACATTATGTAATAATTTAAGTTAATAATGTTTGATTTGTCGATATTTGTTTCTTAAGTCGAAAGTGGACTTCTTACAATTACATGTTGTTCGTGTGGTCAAAGGTTCTTTATATCCAGAATGAAATTCCTGATTTGGATATCATATATATCGTTTATATCCAGCATATACATGTATTTATAATATTACATAATCATTTAGAGGTAATAAATGAAATGCACCATTCATGGAGACGGTAAGTCGTACGTACGCATGAACGCTACTTTCATTTCTTTCTCATATTAATGGAATTAAAATTAAATGAGAGGTATGTATATTTTAATTCCAGAATTATATTCATCATTTATATGTATCATTAATTATATATATCCATTATATACATATACTTTTAATAGTACATTACATTTGGGGATAAGAAATGAAATGCACCGTTCATGGAGACGGTAAGCCGTACGTACGCATGAACGCTAATTTCATTTCTATCTCATACTTTAATGGAATGAAATTATAATGATATATAGGTATATTATAATTCCATTATAACATCATATATAATAACTTTAAATCCATCCTTTACACGTCCCACATATGGCATTAACGAATCACATCACTTTGAGGGGGCGGTAGTCCGCACTTCCTTAAATGAAGATATCGTGTTTACCCATAATGGAAACCATAAAGGTATTCCCAAAATGAAAAATACAGAAGCTTAAAGAAAAATATAAACATATAATATATCATATATAAAAATAGTGACATCATAATGGCCACCCTTGAAGGTGTTAAATGAGTATTGAACAATCATTGTTTCGGGAGGCAGAATTTCGCCATCCAGGGAAACCGTATGTTCTTTAACCATTTGATGTAGTTGTGTAAGAGTGTAGCTCGAATAAATATTATAACAACATCCTAGTATATTTAAGATACTGGTGTTGTTACAAAAGAAGTAAATAAAAAGAGTTTAGAGGGTTGGAGAAGCAAAATAAAACAAATGAACAAGAGAGAATGAATTACCTTTAAAAGTGTAACTTCTTTTGATTTGAGCCTAAAGGCTTCCTTTGAAAGGATTCTGCCCAAAGGTAATACTCTAGGATGAGGAGAGGGATGTGGAGAGAGTAAATGGGCAGGGGTTGGCCGAGCGAAAGGCTTGAAGAGTGTGTGAAATGAGGTAGAGGTGGGGGCCTTTTATAAAAGGAGAGGAGGGGCACTTTTGGAAAGTAAAGAAATATTACTTTATTTGAAAATTTATTTCGGTTTTAACGGGTCCCACATTGATATAATTCGTGGATAAGGTGATAAGAGTTCGAAATCCACTCATACAATTGGTTTTGGACATGTGTAGTTCATAGATTTTACATTATCATTCCATTTTATTTAAATCTTCAAATAATGATGTCATCGCTGCATCATTATTATGTCATAAATAATTTATTTTATTTAATGTCTAAAAATTATAAAAAAAATACTATTATGTAGTAAATCCTTTTATCTTTCCAATTACTATTTGTAATCAAAAATCTGATATTTATAACCCCATGTAAAAATTGTTTTCGTAAAACATATTATGTTTGTGTCATTTTTACTTTTACATTAAATAAAAAGTTATTTATGTCATTTCCCAACCAAAGTGTCTCCATGGGGTCCCCAAGTTGACTCATGGCTTGTCTTGGTCGGCCATGACACAACCAATGAGGGTATGACATGTTTCAATCTCATCTTATTTTATTAAAGCATTATTTTTACCTTAAACTACACTAATTACCACTAATCGCGATTAAGAACTTAATAAGTTACTATTCACCAAAAAATTATTATAATCTCATTGAACCAAATTTTACTTCTTAATGACAACCATGTATATCGGATTTTTGAAATTCAAAACACAATGATGGAAAAATTTCATTTAAACGGAAAATCAGTCTTTATAAGTACCACTTAGTGGTTTCACTATTCATCAAAAAAATTGAAGTTTTTCAGAAAATTACCAAAAATTCACCCTAAGCTATATTTGATATTCATAATTCAAAAATGAAGTCTATTTTACAAAATTCAAAACATATAAGTCACATTAATTAATTTAATAATTAATTCCCGCTGTCAGAGCAAATAGCGTGTTTTTATAAAACAATAAGTATCAAAAGATTGGCACCAGTTTAAGTCTAATTTCAAAGTGAAATTGATTCCAATGACCACCATTTAATTAAATGGTAAAAATATATTAAGATTACACATTAAGACCAATTCAAAAGTTAATCTAATCATATAAATAAATTATATTAAAAAGTGGTTTTGAATTTAAAATACAACATTTTACACTATTCATTAAAAAAATGAACTTTATCAGAAAGATACCAAAAATTTACACAAAATAAATTTTGATGTCCCGATTCTCAAGAAAAGTTTTATTTGGTCCAATAGAATGTATAAGAGTGAACAAAACTATATTTAATGATGGTTCAACATCAAAAGGTGATAAGTGAACCTTTAGTGAAAACTAGGGCATATACGCCTAAAATTGAATTCTTTCCGTATTTTAAGCCATTATATTTTATTGGATAAATGTAAAAACATATAAAAACATATATAATCATATTTTAGTTATTTCTATCCATTCCCGCCAATACAACTGCTACATGCTAACTACCATTTAAAATAATATTATTTTATTATTAGAGTGCAACGTAAGATTCCTAAGAAACTCGTTGTTGCGTATTAGGTACGCCATCGGGCATAGCATCCCCTTTAAAGTCATATTAATATTTTATTCACAAATTTGGATAAATAAGAAAATGTCTTATTCTTTATTTACCTGGGGTGTTACATCCTTCCCCCCTTTTGGGAATTGCGTCCTCGCAATTTTTAAAATTGAGCTTGGAAACATCCTTGAAAGTCCCACATCAGAAGAAGAGTCGGTAAAACAATCACTTTAAAATAAAGAAAGATAAGTGCAGAGGTCACCCGAGTTAACCCATAATAGGACTCCATGTAGGAAAACATGGACATGGAGGAGAAAACATAGGGTCATGTTCTGATGGAGAGTATTAGAAAACATGTTTAGGAGAAAGTTAACAATAAGAAAATCACAAACTTGTGATGGGTTAAACGGTGTTGGGTTCCCCAGTAGGAAAATTTAATAGACAACATTTTTGTTTTAAGTTAATTTTTATTGAGGAATTTATTCATAAGGAAACATAATCACTTATCATGTTGACTTTCAAATTTTACTAGATTCCTTAATCAAACTCATATTTTTTTCAAAAGACGAGTATTTAGGGAGACTTGTTCGCATTAAGAGTACTATAATCATCTTCTAGAGAATCACCTAATCCACAAAAGATAACTATATACATCCCATGTATTTAGGCTTTAACCAAAACCAAAACCAAAAAGACTAGTACAAGATAAGATAACCCAGAAATGGATAACCCACTAGAAAGAAAATCTATTCTTAATCTCCAAAATTTGTCCAACAAAACCCAAAGTTCAACGAGGACCATCCGATAAGAAATTTGTCCATAAAATTCCTCAAAGTAAACCAATCTAAGATTGAAATCCAAACATTTGAAGGATTTATTCACATAGTCTTCCAAGTTAAATCGTAACATTTATCTCCAAAAAAATCAGTTGCTCTTAAAGTCTCGCATTGAAAAGTAATTATCCTAATCACATATCCTCCATGATAGGTTAATCATTTTCATAAATAACCCAAAATCAACTTACTCTTAATTCATAAAGTCATATAACTAAAAAGAATCAGTCAAACTAACCATAGACTTCACGTAGTCCAGTGGTAGGCGATAAATACCAGTCGCACTTTGGTTGTGAGTTCGATTCCCACAGCTTTGTCCGACATGACGGGTAGTCACACGGTCTGCATGTTGTCCTTTTTCCAAAACAATATAATTCTTAAAACATTCCCCAAAATGAGATAAAATATTCAAAGATGATCATAACATATTTTAACCTCAAGTTTATCTCATGCCTTTCATTTTCCATCATAACATATAATAACCCATAATTACCTCAAAAGTAAGGATCATATAAACCCTAATGGTTACCTTAATAATTATTACCTGAATTTCCACATCGAGTTGGCCATCTCGTACATGATGCATTAGAGAACTCACCAAGGTTGAAGTGGTTGATCATGACTCCTTGATAGTTGGTTTAGAACAACCATGAGATTCTTCATTGAATCCCCCATCTCATCCAGTCTCTTAATCAGAGAACCACCACAGTTTCCTTCAAACCCATTGTCTCTTTGGTGCCTGCTAGATCCAGCCATTTACTAAGACCAAAAAGGTCAGTGTGAGTATATCAACAAAACCATCACGTACCAATGAGGAATATAAACACTAAGATATACTTACTCATTCACTTTATCTAAAACTAGGACTCTTTCTGAAATCCTAACCATTATAGTAATTTCACTTGTGCTTAAAGAATACCCTAACCTCTAAAGTTATCTAAACCGACCTTTGATACCAACTATAAGGCCCCATCCTTAAACCTTACATAATATTGAATTAAATGAGTAATTCACATTGAGGATCTTTTCAGGTTTAGAGTTTTAGAGAATTAGGACATAACTATTACATCTCAAAAGATTACAAAGTAGTCGCTTCTACTAAATTTCCATAAAATAAAAACTCTTAAAAAGAAACATGTATAGTTCCATGTTTTAGGTAGAATGACTTTACCTTGATCCCATCCTTGACCCTATTCCATGATAAGTCCTGTGAAAAACATTTCAAAAACATGGGATGAGCATAAGAAGCTCAGTAAGGGATACACAAAGAATGAAAACTGTTAGTTTTTCGAAACAACAAGTAAACCATGAATACTTTATCAATGTAATACTTTTCACCTTCATGAGGTAGTAAAAAATCTTCACTAAAAAAAAGTATCATTACTTACCTTTTTGTAACCAAAGTATTACCATAAAACCCATATAAAGAACGCATAACATATATAAAGGTAACTTGGGACATAAACATACTTAAGTGGAATAACCATACGGTCGACTCCCACACATATCACTTAATGGAATAGCCATACGGCCAATTTCCATACATAATTAATGGAATAGCCATACGGCTGACTTCCATACCCAATGCATTGGAGGTTATAACGTAACCACCCGTCCTGGTATTCAAGGCACCACCCGTCATATGGTTTATAAAGTAACCACCCGTTAAAATGTCCAAGTACCAATATAAAATCATAAAACATAAAACCAATATAATGGAATGATAAAATTTCCACATTTCAATCACAATATATCATAAATATATTAACATAATAGAATCCCTTTTCAAAACCATTTTCAATACCAAAATACATAAAAGAGTATATGGTATTTATTTTATTCTAAAAACATTACGGCTTGTTGAGAAAGCCAAAGACCAAATAATACTCACGGCGGCGGAAAAGGTCTTTGTCACCGCGTACATTAAAAGAAATATTCCTTTTTGTCGTTTTGTATAACGCTTCGTAGAAAAAGATTCATTTTGTATACAAGTAAAAGTCAAAGGGTTTTATACACCGTATAAAAGAAAGTTGTGTATAAAACGAAATATGCCTCAATGAAAGGAGATTGAGACGAAGTCCCTTACAAAGACGGTATCCTTTGTTTAAAGATAAATCAATTACATAATTATGTGTGAAAAATGAATACACCAAATATAAGTGGATATTAAGTGTAAAATAATCAAAGGTCATTCACACATATTCAAAGGATGACATATTCAATAACAACATGTTGAACCCAAAGAAATCGAAATTGGGTTAAGAAGTTCCCTTGACAGCCTAACGGCGTCACATCAAAATGAGTTGATGAGAGATTAAAAAAAAGGGTATCTCATCACTTGGACATAAAATTTACATCAATAAGGATATATGAGAACATATCCCAACATAACAAATATGTAAATTAAAAGACCCAACAAAAGAAGTCTTTTAAAAAGTGGAGGGTGAAAGGTTCCCTTACCGACTTGGGTAACTTTCGAAAAGTACACCCCATTGAAGAAGTTTCATAAAATGAATATGTAAATACCCATAAATGGAATTATATTACAAAATGAGTGTAATAGTGGGCAGTACATAAACCACTCAATCGAAATTGTGGCAAATGTAGCATAAATCTCACGAGAATAAAAGTGAGATGAAAAATCTCTTACGAAAACTCGGCAGCCTAACAACGCCACTTAAAACTTCCAAAATGGATTGATGAGAGGAAATAGGGTCTCTCATAATATCAACATACTATTTACACAATGAGGAATATAAAATAACATCCCCCATCAAAACAAATAGGATCTTAAAAGAAGTGACATAAAGGAGAGTACTTTAAAAGAAAGAGAGAGGTTAGATCTCTTACGAAAATTCGGCAGCCTATCGGCGCCTCTCAAAACTTCCAAAATGGATTGATGAGAGAGAATAGGTTCTATCATCACATGAACATAAAAATTACAGTAAGATTAATATAAAAGAACATCCCAATAACAATAAATACGAGCTTTAAAAGGAATGACATAAAAGAGTGTACTTAAAAAGTAAGAGAGGAGTAGGATCCCTTACCTCGGGTCCGACTTGACTCGATCGTTCTTTAACGTCCTGAATAATAAACTTGAGTTAATTTCTATTTGCTTAAGAACCTTTTTCATGTTCATTATTCCTTTTATATCACTTATTTCCATGTTATAAACATTATGTAATCATTTAAGTTAATAATTATTGTTTTGTTGATATTTGTTTCTTAAGTCGAAAGTGGACTTCTTACAATTACATGTTGTTCATGTGGTAAAAGGTTGTTTATATCCAGAATGACATTCCTGATTTGGATATCATATATATCATTTATATCCAGCAGATACATGTATTTATAATATTACATAATCATTTAGAGGTAAGAAATGAAATGCACCATTCATGGAGACGGTAAGCCGTACGTACGCATGAACGCTACTTTCATTTCTTTCTCATATTAATGGAATTAAAATTAAATGAGAGGTTTGTATATTTTAATTCCAGAATTATATTCATCATTTAGATGTATCATTCATTATATATATCCATTATATACATATAATTTTAATAGTACATTACATTTGGGGATAAAAAATGAAATGCACCGTTCATGGAGACGGTAAGCCGTACGTACGCATGAACGCTACTTTCATTTCTATCTCATACTTTAATGGAAAGAAATTATAATGATATAGAGGTATATTATAATTCCAGTATAACATCATATATAATAACTTTAAATCCATCCATTACACGTCCCACATATGGCATTAATGAATCACATCACTTTGAGGGGGCGGTAGTCCGCACTTCCTTAAATGAAGATATCGTGTTTACCCATAATGGAAACCATAAAGGTATGCCCAAAATGAAAAATAATGAAGCTTAAAGAAAAAATAAATATATTATATATCATATATAAAAATAGTGACATCATAATGGCCACCCTTGAAGGTGTTAAATGAGTATTGAACAATCATCGTTTCGGGAGGCAGAATTTCTCCATCCACGGAAACCGTATGTTCTTTAACCATTTGATGTAGTTGTGTGAGAGTGTAGCTCGAATAAATCTTATAAAAACATCCCAGTATATTGAAGATACTGGTGTTGTTACAAAAGAAGTAAATAAAAAGAGTTTAGAGGGTTGGAGAAGCAAAATAAAACAAATGAACAAGAGAGAATGAATTACCTTTAAAAGTGTAACTCCTTTTGATTTGAGCCTAAAGGCTTCCTTTGAAAGGATTCTGCCCAACGGGAATCCTCTAGGATGAGGAGAGGGATGTGGAGAGAGTAAATGGGCAGGGTTTGGCCGAGCCAAAGGCCTGAGGAGTGTGTGAAATGAGGTAGAGGTGGGGGCCTTTTATAAAAGGAGAGGAGGGGCACTTTTGGAAAGTAATGAAATATTACTTTATTTGAAAATTTGTTTCGGTTTTAAAAGGACCCACATTTATATAATTCGTGGATAAAGTGATAAGGGTTCGAAATACACTCATCCAATTGGTTTTGGACAAGTGAAGTTCATAGATGTTACATTATCTTTCCATTTTATTTAAATCTTCAAATAATGATGTCATCGCTGCATCATTATTATGTCATAAATAATTTAATTTATTTAATGTCTAAAAATTATAAAAAAAATACTATGATGTAGGAAATCTTTTTAGCTTTACAATTACTATTTATAATCCAAAATCAGATCTTTATAACCCCATGTAAATTTTTTTTTGCATAAAACATATTATGTTTGTGTCATTTTTACTTTTACATTAAATAAAAAGTTATTTATGTCATTTCCCAACCAAAGTGTCTCCATGAGGTCCCCATGTTGACCCATGGGTTGTCTTGGTCGGCCATGACACAACCAATGAGGGTATGACATGTTTCAAGCTCATCTTATTTTATTAAAGCATTATTTTTACCTTAAACTACACTAATTACCACTAATCGCGATTAAGAACTTAATAAGTTACTATTCACCAAAAAAATTATTATAATCTCATTGAACCACATTTTACTTCTTAATGACAACCATTTATATCGGATTTTTGAAACTAAAAACACAATGATGGAAAAATTTCATTTAAACCGAAAATCAGTCTTTATAAGTACCACTTAGTGGTTTCACTATTCATCAAAAAAATTGAAGTTTTTCAGAAAATTACCAAATATTCACCCTAAGCTATATTGGATATTCCTAATTCAAAAATGAAGTCTATTTTACAAAATTCAAAACATATAAGTCACATTAATTAATTTAATAATTAATTCCCGCTGTCAGAGCAAATAGCGTGTTTTTATAAAACAATAAGTATCAAAAGATTGGCACCAGTTTAAGTCTAATTTCAAAGTGAAATTGATTCCAATGACCACCATTGGATTAAATGGTAAAAATATATTGAGATTACACATTAAGACCAATTCAAAAGATAATCTAATCATATAAATAAATTAGATTAAAAAGAGGTTTTGAATTTAAAATACAACATTTTACACTATTCATTAAAAAAATGAACTTTATCAGAAAGATACCAAAAATTTACACAAAGTAAATTTTGATGTCCCGATTCTCAAGAAAAGTTTTATTTGGTCCAATAGAATGTATAAGAGTGAAAAAAAATATATTTAATGATGGTTCAACATCAAAAGGTGATAAGTGAACCTTTAGTGAAAACTAGGGCATATACGCCTAAAATTGAATTCTTTCCGTATTTTAAGCCATTATATTTTATTGGATAAATGTAAAAACATTTTAAAAAATATACAATCATATTTTAGTTATTTCTATCCATTCCCGCCAATACAACGGCTACATGTTAACTACCATTTAAAATAATATTATTTTATTATTAGAGTGCAACGTAAGATTCCCATGAAACTCGTTGTTGCGTATTAGGTACGCCATCGGGCATAGCATCCCCTTTAATGTCATATTAATATTTTATTCACAAATTTGGATAAATAAGAAAATGTCATATTCTTTATTTACCTAGGGTGTTACAGTATGTTCATAACCTATGAACATTACATCATCATAATTTTCCATAATAAATCCATCACACTCAGGATCTAGATGAATCTTAATAGACATTAATAGTTCTTGTATAAATTTATTTATATATTCTACTAAGTGTCTTTTTGGAACCTGGTCAACTTATAACTTGGAACACATCTTATTTATTGGTATTAAACTCCTCTAGGATCAACATTACTCTGAAAAAATCCGAAATTGATATATTAAATCTAATGTATTGTAGAAATTTAGGATAGAAAAACGTCATTCCAAATATTATTTTATAAATAATATCTCTTAACTTCATTTGGATCACTAACAAATAATAACTCTCTAGTAATAAGGTTATTTTCTAGAAGGAAACCATTGTATAATGCTTCACAAAACAAAATATTCAAAAAATAAAAAATATTATATTTACTAATTGATATCTCTTTTAGTGTCTATATGAATACATTCTATATAAATATATGAGTATGTATATAATATCAATATGAATAAAATAGAAGGTCACACTTACTCATAAATAGTTAAACCCTATCATAAGGGGTTCAATTCCTCCTCTCAAATGAAAAAATTACACTATGGTATTTTATGAGGAGTTATTTATATAATAATTTCACAATTTATTAGATTATTAGTGAATTCTTGGGTGAAGTATTAACTACCAAAATCAAATAATAGAATAAAAAATATTTTTTCCAATTTAATTTTGTACATAATTTTGAAAGAAATTTCACTTTTTAAATGTTTTATATTTGTGCCTCATCAGAAAAAATTAACATAATAACTAAAGTCATTGGAAAAGATTATAATTTAACTAAATCCACAAAATTATTAAAATAAATTTGGTCCATATAAATCAATATATGTGAGATAATTTATTTCAATGTCCCTCTAGATTTTTTACTAAACGTTTGTTTTTCCATTTACTCTAATAAACATGTTACTCTATACAGCAACAACCATAAACCTAACATAATATTAAATTATGTAAATAGTTCACATTGATTATCTTTTCGGGTTTAGAGATTTAATTAATTAGGTTATAACTTATACATAAAAAATTTAATATTACATGTAGACACTTATACTCAGTATCCATTTTTTTATAAAATAAATAATCTTAAAAGAAATGAAACATGTATAGTTTCATGTTTTAAATAACCTGACTTTTCCATGATCCCATTAAAGAACCTATTACACTTTATGTCATGTGAAAAATATTTCAAAAATATGAGATGAGCATAAAAATCTCAGTAATGAATACACAACGAAGGAAAGCTGTTAGTTTTCAAAACAACATGTAAACATTGAATAAACAATCATAAATTAATAATTTTAACCTTAAAGAAGTAGAAAAAACACTTCATGGAATATAATCACATTTTGTACACATTTTGTAACCAAATGATTACCATAATTACCATAGTAAATAACATATAGCATATAAAGGTAAATGAGAACATAAAAATACTAAAATGGAATAATCATACAATCGAATTCCACAGATATCACTAAATGGAATATCTATATGCCCGAATTCTATACCCAATGCATTTGAGGTTGTATCATAACCACCCGTCCTTCATTCATTAAGGAACCACCCGCCATTATCTTTATCATGTAACCAATTGTAATTGGTGTATAACATAACTCTCGGTCAAATGTCTAGGTACCATTATATAAAACTTAAAATATTGTAAATATTAACATTTCACTAATAAAATTTCATTTAAAATCACAAGAAATAATTTCAAGATATTGAAATAATCAATCAATTTTTTTAAAAACATATTCAATATGAAAACACCAAAAAAAGGTAATAAGGGATTTCATATCCTTCATTAAGCCATAGAGAGGAAGCCAATTACCGATTATGGTGGCAAAGTGGTCATTGTCGCTAAAAATGTTAAAAACATTACTTTTTTCATTTAGTAAAATTATTCAAACATAAAATATTCCATTGAAATTAAAATAAAAGTGAAAGGTCATTATTATAGAAAATGTAAAAGAATGAGGTTTATATTACAAAAATATACCGTAATGAATGGAGATTAAGACGTAGTCCTAAACCACGTGTCCGACATGACTCGTTCGTTCATTAATTTCAAAAAAAATATGTTACTTTCTAATTGATTAGGATCCCTTTCCAGTTTATTATTCTTTTTATATCAATTATTACATTTCTATAACAATTAGTTAGTTATTTGAGTTCATATCGTACATTTTGTCGATGTCCAGATCATGAGTCAAAAATCAAATGGTTATAATTAATAAATTTACATGTGATCAAAATTAAATTATATACAAAATGATATTCATGATTTAGATTGGATATATGAAATTAAATTCACCATTCATGGAGTCGGTATGCCATACATACGAATGAATGCTACAATCATTTATTTTTCATATTTAATGGAATAAAAACTAATGTATACATAGGCATAATATAATTAAGTTATAATATATTTTATATGTGTTTAATAATTTCATTAATTTCGTTCTTTTATATATTCCATATATATAATGAATGAGTAATAACACTTTGTGTGGTTGGTAGTCCATACTTCCTCAAATGAAAGAATCGAATTTATGCAACATGAAAATCATAATGGTATGTTATAAATGAGAATAAGATAAAAATTGAGATAAAATAAATATCATATATAATTACATTTCCAACAGAATGGCCACCATGAGAGGTGGTAGGGGAAAATCGAACAATCGTCGTTTCCGGAGGTAGTAGCTCACCGTACACAGAAACAATATGTTCGTATCAATTAGATGGTGGTGTGTGTAAGTGTTGTTAAAATAATTCTCATAAAATCAACCTAGTAAATTGAGTATACTGGTGTTATTATTATAATAATGAATAATAATAGCATAGGGACTAGAGAAAGCAAAATAATGGAATGAAACTTGAGGGATGAAGTTACCTAAAATCAGGTAACTTCTTTGGATTTGAGCCAAATGGTTCTCTTTAATTGGATTTTCCTAGGGTAAGACATATAAGAGAAATATATGTATTTTGGGAGCTTATTTTGGAGGATTTGGGATGATACAAGGGTCTTGAGATATGGGTGTAATGGGTTAGAGGTGATGTCCTTTTATAAGACGGTGGAGGGGATCTTTGAGGAATATTGAAAGTATTATTTTATTATTAACTTATTTTCAGTTTCCAAAGGTCCAAAAATCATTAAATTCTATAATAATATAAATATTGTCACAAATAAAATAATCCAAAATGAATTGTAAAGGTTTGGGTTATTTTTTAATCCTTATATTTTTTATTTAACCCTTTTTTACTCTTTCCATTTTACAAAGAATTTAACACTTTGAGAATCCAAAAAGTTTCCAAAACATGAAAAATATCTAATTATAGAGTCAATAATAATTTTTTTGACTTATGATAAATATTTGGCCAATTCATATATTTTTTTGGAATTTTACATATTTAATAAATTATTTAATATTTTAAAATAAAAATTTTCTCAATTTTGACACTATTCATATCATGAATTTTTTAAAAAAATCCAAAGCAACATAATTGATTCTAAAAAACATCATTAATAAAAATATAACATGTTACTATCATCCATAAAATTCTAGGATGATGTCAAAATAAAAAAATTATGGTTATTTTAACATTTATATTATCATTTATTTGAATCCACTATAAATTAAGAAATAAATGCATCATAATTGTGTCATAGATAAATTTGTCTATTTAATCTATAAAAATAATAAAAAAATATAAGGATTTATGAAAAAAAAATTAATTTATAAATAATAATTATTGTTGAATATATAACTCATATAACACCATATAATTTTTTTACCAGAATATACATGTTTAGGTTATATTTTTGTTAACATTATATTAAAAGTATTTAAATGTCATTTTTACACAGAAGTGGATCCATGGGGTCCCAAAATCAAAAAAAAAGATTCCCATGGTTGAACACGTATCATCTAATAGGATTTGGATATGTGTTAGGGAAATTTAATATTATTATTATAATAAATTTTTATCCTTAATTACTAGATTTGACCTTTAATGATGTTAAATAAAATATTAACTCAAGTTACTATTCATAATCTCTAAAAATAAAAGTTACATGATTACAAAATTTGGACATTCTAATTCCATATATGGAATCAAAATCTCCAAATTCAAAACACAAAAGTTTCAGAAATTAATATAAATTTAATTTTTATTGTCAAAAACACAATGTGGGTTATTAAGAAATAATAACTATCAAAAGATTGACATGTGATTTTGACTAATTAAAAAGTGAATTTATTTAAAATGAGAAACATTGTATTAGATGAAAAGAAAATGTAATTTAACTTTAATACCATTTTTAATTATAATCTAACCATATAAATAAATCAGATGAAAAGACATTTTTGATTTAAAATGCAGTATTTTTCAATATTCATTAAAAAATGGACATTTTCAAAAAAAATAAAAAATAAATTTACCCAAAGTAATTTTTGATTTCCCAATTCTAGAGAAGAATTTTTATTATTTCAAATGGAACTTATAAAAGTGAAAGAAAAAATATTTAAAAAGGGATCGCCATCAAAAGGTGGTAAATCATCCTTTTAAAGAATACTAGGTTATTTCATTCTTAAAATAAAATTCATTCTTATTTTGAGCCTCTAAAATTTATTGGATAAATTTTAAAAAAATTAAAAAGCAGAAGTAATGATAATTTATTTATTTTTGTTCGTTACCAACAATACAATGATTATGTGTTAACTACCATTTAAAATAATAATAATATTATATTATTTTTTGGTATAACTCAACATTGTGTGCAACATAAGATTTCAATGAAACCAGTTGTTTAATGTTGAGTATGCTATCAAAACATGTTTCTTATTTAACATAAAATTATTATATTATTCATAAATATTAATAGATATGAAAAGGTGTTATTCTATAAATAACTAATTCGTTACATCCGTCCGCCCCTTTTCGAAATTTCATCCTCACAATTTTAAAATTATGCTCAAAAACAACATTCGATGTCCCACATCAGAAAATTGTAAAAAATATAACATTAAAAGAATTATGGAAAAGTAAAAGGGTTCCTTGAGAAAAAATATAATAGGATTCCATGTTTTAAAACATGGATATGGAGGAGAAACAAAGTTTTATGTTCTGATAGGGATGGATAGAGAACATTATTAATATAATGTTACAAAAAGAAAATCAGAAAATTATGACAGGATAAATGGAATTTGATTCCACAGTAAGAAAAGTAAATGGAAAATGGGTTTTTAAAGTTTCCATTGGAGGATTTATTTATTATATTGAATAATAAAATTATGAAATATACATTCTTTTCATGTAGGGTTTCATTATTTAATAATTTTCTATTAAAAACACGTTTTTCTCCAAACGATGTGTATTCTTGGTGAATTTGTCACACCTGAAGCGCTAGAATCAACATATCGAAAATAAACTGATCAACAAAAGATGAAACATATTTTCCTCATATCATTACACATTAACCAAAACCAAAATGGTTAGTATAACATCAGATTTTCCCCAAAATGGATAAAATTTTATAAAAATAAATACTACTCATAATCTTCGAAAATCCAAAAAACAATACAGAAACTTCCACAAAGAGGATTAATACATAATTTTCCTTAACTTTTTGGAATATAATAAAAAATAATATTAAAATACAAATGCAGAATAATTTAATCCCATAGTCTCCCCTAGTAAATCTTAACATTTATCTCCAAGTATCATCAGCTGCTCTTAATGTCTCATACAGAGGTGTAATTAACTTATTCACATATTCTATATGATAGGTTAATTATTTCCATAAATAACCAAAATTTCCATATGTCCACAATAAAAACATAGATTCTTCAAAAATAAAATTTCAACCATTACTCCACAAATTAAATCCCATAGTATTCTCCTTTCCATGGACATAAAGTGTTCCCAAATAACGAACATCATACAAAATAACATTTATCACTTAATCACCAAATTGTTTTCCTATACAATGGATATCCATTTGATAAATCTTTAGTTCCCAAAATCAACTTATTTTGTATACATAAAATAATTTAAATTAAAGCATAAGTCAAACTAACAAGGGAAATCATGCATGACAGTGGAAAGAGATGCACCCTTATCACCCTTCAGTTTTGGGTTCTATTCTCATGGCCTTGCTAGATGTGACGTGTTATCACCCATATTACGATTTGTCTTTTTATAAAACAAAAAAATTAACCAGTTAAATTTTTACATCTAGGGTTTTCTTATACTTGTTGTTTTCATCCCAAAACATTCATACCTCAATATCATAATTAATGAAATCTTATATATTTTGTCTTTTTTCATTTATCCCCTATACGAAAAAAATAATACTATTACCAATATAATAAACATCATACCTGGATCATGGTGTCCACATTGTTTCATTGGAATCATGTTCATTTAGGTAGAAGGTCAATGCAATGCAACAAATATTTATAGATCCTTAAAAATCAGTTGCTTCCTTCAACCTTATCTACCTTGTACAACTGGGGTCATATGGGTGTTCGCAGAAAAATAGCTTCGGAAAATAATCATGTATGACATATAATTTAAAAACATCTTAAAAATGTTATTTTTTATAAAAAATTAGAACCGAGTGTCAGTCTAAAATTTCAATCAATGTTTCTTTTAAAATACCATAACTATGTGTTGAGTGTCTATATTTTAATATCACATATAAATAGGTTCTTCAAGGTTTTCCTTCTTCAGAACCATTTCCAAAATCATGATATTCTTCAAAATGATGTGATGAGGTATAATTTTTGGAAATTCCTTGATAATATTTAATGTTCTATAAAATATTAGAATATTGAGAAAATAATTTTTGATTAAATACAACCCATGATCCATTATGATATTGATGTATAGTGGAGGTTCTTGATATTTCCAACAACTGTTTGCAGGTGAGTTGTATACTAGAAAATATTTCACAATATGGTGAACATGAATTTTCAATAATTATTGGAAGCATGAAATAAGGAATATATGGGAATGTTGTTTGTGATCCTCCCCTTCCATTTGTAACAGACATTCCTTAATCAGAAAAAGATATAAAATTATGATTAAACTGAAAGAATAGACATGGGGATTGACCATGTCATTAATGAAAACTCATAATCCCTAATGTTGCCTAAAACTTCTCTCTGATACCAACTATAAGACCACATGGTTAAAAATTAGATAATATTTATTGAAGTTATTAATTCACATTGAGGATCAATTCAGGTTTAGATATTTAGAAAATTAGGTCATAAATTATACTTAACAACTTGAATTTTACACATAGACACTTATACTCAGTATCCATTTTTTCATAAAATAAAATATTTTTGGAGAAAAGAAACATGATGATTCCATGTTTTAAACAACATTAAATTTCCTTGATCCCATCCATGAACATATTCCACTTTAATTCTTGTGAAAAACATTTTAAACACTTGGTATGCGCATAAAAAGCTTAGGAGGGGATATAAAAACATGGAAGGATTTTTGTTTCGAAAAAACTTGTAAACCATGAATACATAATCATAAAGTAATAATTTTTATCTTATATAATATTAAAAAACACTTCGCTGAATATATGATCATTTCATTTCCTTTTTGTAACCAAAATATTACAATAAATACCATAGTAAGCAACATATAACATATAATGGTATCTTGGGACATAAACATACATTTTTGGAATAACCATATAGTTGACTTCCACAAATTTCACTAAATAGAATAGACATATGGATGAATCCTATACCCAATGCATTATAGGATATAACTTAACCACTTGTCCTTGGTTTATCAAGGATCCACCAAAAATTTGGTTTATCACGTAACCACCCATCATTGGATTATCACGTAACCACTCTTCAAATGTACAAGTAACATTATATAAAACATAAATATTTCAAATATCTAAATTTGACTAATAATATTTCATTTACAGTCACTAGAAATTATTTGAAGATATTGAAATAATAAATCCATTTTCAATATGAAAACACCCAAAAAGTGAATATTTTAATTCTTTTCCTTTAAAAAAATTACATCATTTAGAGGAATACAAATAACGAATATGGCGGCTCAGAGGTCATTGTCACCACAAGAATTAAAAACATTTCTTTTTTCATTTAGTGAAATTATTTATAAACGAAATATTTCATTTAAATTAAACATAATTTTAATTTGGTACATTATACACCGTGTAAAATAACGAGGTTTATATTACCCAAATAAGACACAATTAAAGGAGATCGAGACGATGTCCCTAACCTGATTTCCAACATGACCCATTCATTATATAATTTCATAAATAATAAGCTTAAGATAATTTATACTTTATTCAGAACCTTTATAATGTTAATTATTCCTTTTAAATCACTTATTATTGTGCAATAACAAATAGTAAATTATTTGAGTTCATATCGGATATTTTTTCGAAGTTCGGAACTTGTGTCAGAAATGAACTTGTTATAATTATAAAATTTTTATGTGGTATAAATTACATTAAATATTGAATGATATTAATGATTGAGATATATTATATATCGTATATATCAAGTATATATGTATTTATTATAGTCCATATCATTTAGATATAAGAAATGAAATGCACCGTTCATGGAGACGGTAAGCAGTTCGTACGCAAGAACTCTATAATCATTTTTTTAATATTTGATGGAATAAAACCAAAATTATAAATATGTATATTTTAATTACATTATCATATATTTGTTATATATATTACATATGTTCATTAATTTCATCCTTTATACGTTCCATGTATACCATGAACAAGTCATATCTCTTTGATGGTGCGGTAGTATGCACGTCCTCAAATGATATTATCGTATTTATAGAAAATGAAAAGAATAAAGGTTTTTTATAAATGATAATTAATAAGCATAGAGATAAAATAAATATCTATATAATCATAGTTCCATCATAATGGCCCCAATGAGAGGTGGTAAGGGAAAATCTATCAATTATCATTTCGTGAGGCAGCAGTTCGCAATGCATAGAAACAATATGTTTGTATCTATTAAATAGAGGTTTTTGTAAGAATAGTTAGAATAAATATCAAAAAACAATACTAGGATATTCTTAATAATGGTTTAGTTATGTAAAAATATAATAAGATGAGCATTGGTAGTGGATAAGGAGAAATAATGGATGGAAACTTGAGAAAAGATGTTACCTCAAATCGGGTAACTTCTTTGGATTTGAGCCAAAGGTCTCTATTGAATTGACTTATTCCTTGAGTAAGGATTATATAAGTAATAGGGTGATGTTGGGAGATTATTTTGGTACATTTTGGATGATGAAATGGGCTTTAGAGGTGTTTTTAATGGGATAGAGGTGGTATCCTTTTATAAGAGGTAAGAGGGGATCTTTAGGAATGTTTGAAAGTATTATTTTCTTATAAAATTATTTTAGGTTTAAAAATACCCAAAACTAATTATATTACAATATAAAATGACTATTGTTAGAAATAAAATCATCCAATTATAAATGGAATGGTTTTGGATAGTTATTGGTTCTTATCATTTTTACTTAACCTTTTTTATTCTTACCATTTATCAAGATTTTAACACTTTGAGAATTGAAATATTTACCAAAACATGAAAAATAATCAATTAAGGAGTCAATAATATAATTTAATACTTTTGATAACTATATTGCTTAATCATAGTTTTTTTATAATTTTATAATATTTAATAAAATATTTTATATTTTAAAATATTAGTTATATCAATTATGACATTATTCATTTCATGCATTTTTTAAAAAATACATAACATTCTTGATTTAAAAAACATCATTAACGCAAATATAAAAGTTAAATATCATCCAAGAGATTTTTTTATGACATCAAAATAACCAAATTACAATAATTTATACAGTTATATTAACTTTTACTTGAATCCTTTATTAATTAGGAAATAATTGCATCATCATCATGTATTTGTAAAATTTACCTTTTTAATATCAAAAAATTATAAATAAAATATGATGATTTGGGAAATCTTTTTATATTTATATTTACTATTTATAGTAGAAAATATATCTTATATAACCCCATATAAATTTTTTTTATCAATAGAAAATTGTTTAGGTTATATTTTCATTGACTTTAAATTAAATGTAATTAAATGTCATTTTCAATTAAAAATGGCTCCATGGGGTCCCAAAATCGACATAGGGATTCCAATGGTCGGAAAGGTATCATCCAATAGTATTAGGACATGTTTTTGGGTAATTTAATAATATTATAATATTTTTTTTTCACCCTTATTTACCAGATTCAGACATTAACCATTGTAAATAAAATATTTACTTAAGTAACTGTTAAATTTTTAAAAAAATAAAAGATGCCCATTAACACAATTTAGAAATCATGATTCCAAATATGGAATCCCATTCTCCAAATTTAAAATGCATACATTGTACAAATTAATTAAAAATTAATTCCTGTTGTCAAAACCAAAAACCTTCATTTTTAGAAATAATAATTATCAAAAGATTGACGTGTGTTAATGTCTAATTGAAAATGTAAAATGACTTCCAATAAATTTTTTTTAATTAAATGATAAAACCATTATCTAATTACACTATAAAACCAATTAAAAATATAATGTAACCATAAAAATATATCAGATGAAAAGACAGTTTTGACATAAAATGCATTATTATTCACTATTCATTAAAATGTACTTTATCCGAAAAATACCAAAAATTTTCCAAAAGTAAATTTTGGTGTCCCAATCCTAAAGAGAATGTTTATTTTGTCATATGGAACATATAAAAGTGAAAAAACTGGATTTAAAAAGGGTTCTCCTTTAAAATGTTGTAAATCGACACTATAAAAAATATTAGAGTATGTAATGGTTAAAATCAGATTCATTCTTATTTCAAGCCTCTAAAATTTATTGAATAAATATAAATAAATTTAACAAAAATTTATAATGATAATATATATAATTATGTTAATTCCCATTAATAAAACTAATTTTTGATAACTACTATTTAAAACTTTATTATTATTATATTATATTTCGGTATAACACAAAATAGTGTGCAAAAAATGATTTAAAAGAAACCTGTTTTTCCATGATGAGCACGATATCAAAAAAAGATTCCTAATTTACATAAAAATATTATCCTATTCATAAATATTAATAGTTATGAGAAAGTTTTATTCTATAAATAACAACATCATTATATCCTTCCCCTCTATTGGAAATTGTGTCCTCGCAATTTCAAAATTGTTCTCAGAAACATAATTGGAAGTCCCACATAAGAAAAAGTGTCAAAAAGTATCATTTTTAAAAAATAAAAGTGATGGAGAGTTAAAGATAACCTGATTAAGAGAATGTTAACCACCAGAAAATCCCAAATTTTCGATGGGTTAAATAGTCTGTAATTCCCAAGAAGGAAAATTAAACGGACAAAATTTTTTGTTTTATGTTCACTTTGGGAGATTTATTTATGTTATTAGATAATAACATAAGGTAATATACTAACATTTCAAGTATAGTTTCATCCATTAATATGTTTCTACTAAAAACTCATCTTTTCTCTAAACGATGAGTATTCAAGATGAATTTGTCACACATAAAGTGATAGAATAAAGATAATGAAAATAAAATGATCCACAAAAGATGAGCCATATATTTACCCTATATTTTGACATTAACCAAAACCAAAATGGTTAGTACAAGATCAGATAACCCCCAAAAGATTAATCTTTTATAAAAAGAAATAGTACTGAAAATCTCCAAAAATTCCAAAAACGGTACCCAATGTTCAAAAAATATCATTTAATAAACAATTGTCCTTAAAATTCAACAATATCATCTAAACTAATATTAAAACCCAAAACACAGAATAATTTGATCACATAATCTTCCATAATAAATATTTACATTTATCTAAAAATAATTTCGGTTACTATTAAAGTCTCACAATGATGTTTTATTAACCTATTCATATATTCCCCATGATAGGTTACTTATTTCCATAAATAACCCAAATCTCCATATGTCCAGAATAAAAACAGATATTCTTCCAAAATTAAATTTCAACCATTAATCCACAAATAAAATCCCATACTATTCTATTTTCCTTAGGCATATGGTGTTACCAAAACCAAGAACATCTTCCAAAATAACATTTATCAGTTATTCACAAAATTTCATTCCTATACTATGCATATCCATATGATAAATGATAATTTACCAAAATAAACTACTTCTTGATCGATAAAATCATTAAACTATAATAATATGTCATAATAACCAGTCTCCACACAACCCAGTGGTAGGAGATGCACCCTTTTTTCCCTTTGGTTATAGGTTTTATTCTGGTGGCCTTGCTGGATGCGTCGTCTTATTTACCATCATATAAGTATTCCTTTTTATAAACCTCAAAAAAAAAACTAACATGTTTTAACTTCAAATGTTTTCTTATACCTATCATTTTCAACCCAACACGTTAAGACCTCAACATCATAATTAATGAAGTCTTATATATATTATCTTTTTTTTATTTCACCTATGTATGATATAATAATTCTATTAACAGTAAAAATAGCATAATACCTTGATCATGGGGTACACATGGTTTCATTGTCATATTTTTCACTGAGGTAGATGGTCCATGCATTATAGTAATGATTTAGAGATCCTTAAAAAATCATTTTCTTCCTTAATCCAAATTCACCGAGTACAATAAGTGCCATATGGGTGTTCTCTAAAAAATAGATTTAGAAAATAATCATTTATGACATATAATTCGAAAACATCTGATAAAACATGATTTTTATATAACATTTGGACTGAGTTTTAGTTGATATATTCAATCAATGGTATTTTTAATATGATATAACTATGTGCTAAGAAACTAAATTTTAAACGAAAATATAAATAAGTTGTGAAAGGGTCTCCTTCTTCATCACCTTTATAAAAATTATAATATTCTTCCAAATCTTGAGATAAGGTAAAATATTTGAAAATTATTTGGTAATAATTAACATTCTCAAAAATATGAGAACATTGAGAAAATAATATTTGATTAAATACAACCCATGATCCAAGATGATTTCAAAGTATAGTGTCCTTGTTTGATATCTCAAAAAACTTCTTACAAGTGAGTTGTATTATAGAAAAAGATTCAAAATCATCCAAATATGGATTTGAAATAATTAAGGAAAGAATGTTATCAGGAAGAGATATAAATTCTGTTTGAGATCCTCCTCCTTCAATTTGAAACAGACATTACTTTATCAGAAAAAGTCATAAAACAAGGATTTAACTAAAAGAATTGACAGAGGGACTAACCATGTGTTTATCGAAAACTCGTAATCACAAATTTTTTCTAAACCTTTACTATGATACTGAATATAAGGCCACAACCTTAAACATTATATAATCTTTAATTAATTTAATAATTCACATTGAGAATCTATTATGGTTTATATATTTAACGAATTAAGTCATAACATATACAACACAACTTGAATAATATATGTAGACACTTCAACTTAGTATCCAATTTTGTTATAAAATAAAAACACTTAAACGAAAAGAAACATGTTTAGTTTAATGATTTAATGAAGATGACTTTTCCTTGATCCCATATGTGACTCTATTCCACTATAGATCCTATGTAAAACATTTAAAATACTTGGAATGAGAATAAAAATATTATTAAGGGATACAAAAATAAGAAAGCAGTTAGTTTTCAAAACAACATGTAAACCATGAATACATAATCATAATGTAATACATTATCCATAAAGAAGTAGAAAAAAACAATTCACTAAAGATAAGATAATTTCATACCCTTTTTGTAACCAAAATATTACTATAAATCCCATAGTAATCAATGTATAGAATATAATGTTAACTTCGGACATTAACATACATAGATAGAATAACCATATGGTCGAATTCCACACGTATCACTAAATGAAATATCCATACGACCAACTTCCATACCCACTGCATTTGAGGTTATAACATAACCACCCATCTATATTTTATCATAGAACCACCCATCATTTGGTTTATCATGTAACTTCCCATCATTGGTTTATCACGTAACCACTCGTTAAGTGTCCAAGTTCCATTATATAAATAATAAGATATTTCATATACCAATATTTCACTAAAAACATTTCATTTAAAATCACATGAAATTATTTATATATATTGAAATAAACAATCCATTTAAAAAACCATTTTCTACATGAAAACACCCAAAAGGGAATAATGGATTTATTTTCCATTTAAAAACATTAATGCTTATAGAGGAATCCTAATAACTATTGTGGCGGAGGAGAGGTCATTGTCAACGCCAACATTAAAAACATTCCATTATTAATTTTTTTGAAATGATTTATAGAAAAAATACTTCCATTAAATGAAAATAAATTTAAAAGTGTTTTATTATACACTATGTAAAATAAGGAGGTTTATATTACAAAAATATGCCTCAATGAAAGGAGATTGGGAGGAAGTCTCTTACCTCATGTCCAAATTGACTCATTCATAAATTAACTTCCTGTATAATAAACAGTAGTTAAATTTTTCTTTCTTTAGAACCATTTTAATTTTTATTATTCCTTTTATATCACCTATTACCTTGCTGTAACAATTAGCTTATTATTTGAGTACATATCTGTCATTTTGTCGTTGTTCGCAACATGAGTCAGAAATGAACTTGTTATAATTATAAATTTTAAATTTTTTAAAAATTAAATTATCTACAAGAATAATATTCATGATTTAGATATAATATAAATCATATTTAACCGGTGTATATGTATTTTTAATATTCCAATGTATATGGATTTAAGAAATGAAATCCACCGTTCATTGAGATGGTAAGCCGTACGTACCCATGAACAGTACTTTCATTTCTTTTTCTTATTTTAAGGAATGAAAACTAAAATATACCAAGATATATTATAATTATAGTTAATATATATGTTACATATGTTACATATGTTCATGGATTCGATCCTTTATATTTTCCTTGTATAGCATGAACGAGTCATATCACCTTGATGGGGTGGTATACCGCACTTTCTCAAATGTAGCTATACTATTTTTACTACATGAAAAGAAAAAAAGTTATATTATAAATGATAATTACAGAAAAATAGAGATAACATAAATGTCATAAATATCATATATAATTACAGTTCTATCATAATTTCCACCATGAGAGGTGGTTAGGGAAAATCGGATAATCATAGTTTCGTGAGGTAGTAATTTCCCATAAAAAGAAACAATATCTTAGTATCAATTAGATGGAGGTTTGTGTAAGTAATGTTAGAATACATATCCTAAAAAGACTATAGTATTTAATATACTAGTGTTGTTATTTAAACAAACAATATGATGGACATAGGTAGTTGAGAAGGAAAAATAATGGAAAGAAACATGAGAGAAGACGTTATCTCAAATCGGTTAGCTTCTTTTGAATTGAGAAATTATGATCTATTTAATTTGCTTCATCCTAGGGGAAGGCTTATAAAAGGAATATAGGGATGTTGGGAGCTTATTTCATAAGAGTTTGGATGAGACACGAGGATTTAGATGTGTGTGTAATGGATTAGAGGTAGTGTCCTTTTATAAGAGTGATGATGTTCTCTATAGGAATTTTTGAAAGTATTATTTTATTATAAAATTATTTTATCATTAAAAAGGTCAAGATCTATGTAAATTAGAAGATAAGATGACTGTTTTTTGAAATAAAATCATTCAATTAGAATTTGAATAGTTTTGGATGTCTTTTATCCTTATCTTTTTAACCCTTTTTTACTCATACAATTTTATGAGCATTTAAAACATTGAGAATCAAAATAGTTACTAAAACATTAAAAATATTTAATTAAAGAGTAAATAATAAATCATTAGACTTAGGAAAACTAATTTAAATAATATTACATTTTATTTTGAAATTTTATAATATTTAATAAAATATTTTATATTTTAAAATATTAATTATGTCAATTTTGATAGTATTCGTATCATGTCTTTTTGAAAAAATCCATAAAAACATTATTGATATGAAAAAACATCATTAATAAAAAAATAAAATGTAACTATCATCCAGAAATTTTTTGGATGACATCAAAATAACCCAATTAAATTTATTTTATTATTTATATTATAATTTATTTGAATATTTTATCAACGAAGCAATCAATGCATCATAATTGTGTCATAGTTAAATTTATATATTTAATTTTTTAAAATAATGAATAAAATACCTTTATTTAAAAAGTATATTTATATTTTTAATTAATATCTATATTTCAAATTAAAACTTATATAACCCCATATAAAATTGTTTTTCCCAAAGATACATTTTTCGGTTATATTATCCATACCATGAAAATTAAAAGTAATTAAATGTCATATTCACACACAAGTGGCTCCATGGGGTCCCAAAATATTCCCAATGATGCCAATGGTCGGGCATGTATCATCAAATAAGATTAGGTCACATGATTGAGTAATTTAATGTTATTATAATATAAATTGTTTACCATTATTTACCAGATTTACCTTTTAAACATGGAAAATAAAATATTTAATGAAGTTACTAGTCATCATGTCTAAAAATAAAAGTCACCTATTTACACAATTTGGAACTCATGATTCCAATTATTCAATCCATTTCTCCAAATTCAGAATTCCTTATTTTCTGAAATTAATTTGAAATTAATTCCCGTTCTCAAAACCAAAAAGGAAGTTTTTAAGAAATAATAACTATCAAATGATTAACATATGTTTATATCTAATTAAAAATTTGAATTACTTATAATGTCTGAAATTTTATTAAATTTTAAAAAAATTATCTAATTTCAATTTATAACCAATCAAAAAGAATATCTAACCATATATATAAATCAGATGAAAAGACTGTTTTTAGGTAAAATGCATTATTTTCCACTATTCGTTGAAAAATGTACTTGATCAAAAAAAGGAAAATTAATTTAGCCAAAGTAATTTTTGATTTATTTTTTCTAATTAATAGGTTTATATTTTCAAATTTAACATATGAAAGTGAAAAAAATATATTTAAAATGTGTTTTCCGTCAAATGGTGAAGAATTGACATTTTAAAGATTATTAGAGAATTTCATGCATAAAATCAGATCTATTCGTATTTTAAGCCTCTAAAATATAATGGGTAAATATAAGTAAATATTAAAAAATTTGTTATAATAATTTATTTGGTTATGTTCATTCCCAGAAATAAAACAGTTATGCGTTAACTTCCATTTTCAATAATAATAATAAATTATTTTTTTTGGTATAACACAAAATTGGGTGCGGCATAAGATTTCAAAGAATCCCATTGTTGCGTGATGAGTACACTATCAACAAAATTATCCCCATTAACATAAAATTAAAATCTTATTCATAAATATTAATAGGTATGAAACAATGTTATTACATAAATACCTTGGTCATTACATCTTTCCCCAATTTTGGAAATTTCATCCTCCGAATTTTAAAATTCAGCTGGGAAACATCATTTGAAGTCCCTCATAGGAAAATGATTCATAAAACAAAAACTATATAATTAATAAATATAACTACAATTGTCACCTATGATAACAAATACTATGATTTCAAGTATGAAAACATAGATATGGAGGAGAAACTAAGTGTCAAGTTTTTATGGAGAGGGATTTAAAACATGATATGGAGAAAGGTAGCCATCAGAAAATCACCAAATTTTGATGTGTTAAATAGTACTTGATTCCCTATTCAGAAATGTAATCGAATTTTTTTTGTTTTAAGTTTCCTTTGCAGAATATTTTTTACGATATTGAATTATAACATGAGGAAAATAATTACTTTTCAAGTAGAGCTTCGTATTTTAATAAGTTTCTACTAAAAACTCATCTTTCACCCAAACGATGAGTATTCAAGATGACTTGGTCTAACATAAAGTGTTAGAATCATCTTCTAGATAATAACATGATCTATAAAAGATGGACCATATATTTCCCCCATCTTTAGGCATCAACCAAAACCAAAATGGTTAGTAAAAGATCAGATAATCAAAAAAATCATTTATAAAAATAAATAATTCTCTTAATCTAAAAAAAATTCTCAAACTGTACCAAAAGTTCTACAAATACCATTCAATACACAATTTCCCTTCAAATTTTGGAATATAATCCAAACTAAGATTAAAACCGAGAACACAGAATATTTTAATCAAATCGTCATCCATAGTAAATCTTAACATTTATCTCTAAATAACATCTTATACTCTTAAATTCTCATACTACAGTGTAATTAAGATATTATTTTATTCTCAATGATAGTTTAAATATTTCAATAGCACAAATCTCCATTTGTCTAAAAAAACATAAATTCATCAAAAATAAAATTTCAATAATTACTCTAAAAATAAAATGCCATAGTAATATATTTTCCTTAGGTATATAGTGTTCCCAAAAGTGTGAACACCTTCCAAAATAATATTAATCCCTTAATCACCAATTAATTTTCCTATACAAAGGATATCTATATTTTAAATCAAAAGTTTCCATAATCAACTTATTCATGATCCATATTATCATTTTTCTAATATAATAAATTAAACTAACCAGAGACATCACGTAGCCCAGTAGTATGTGAAACACCCTTGTCACCATTCAGTTGTGGGTTTGATTCATGTGGCTTTGCCGGATGTGACGGGTTGTAACCCATTTTACGAGTTTTACTTTTTATAAAACTCAAAAAAATAAAGATAACATGGTTTAACCACAAAATGATTTCTTATACCTATCATTTTCACCCGAACACATTAAGACATCAAAATCATAATTCATGATGTCTTATATATGTTTTATATTTTTTTATTTCACCTCCATGTGAGAAAATAATACTATTCCCGATAGAAAGAACATCACACTTGATTATGGTGTCCACATGGTTTCATTCTTATCTTGTTCACATAGGTAGAACATACATGCATTGTAACAATTATTAAGAGATCCTTAAAAATAATTTTCATCCTTCTACCAAATAAAATTTCTTAATCATGGGATATATGGGTTATCATATAAAAATAATTTTGGAAAATAATTATGTATGACATATAATTTCAAATCATCTGATAAAAATGATTTTTATAGAAGATTCGGACCAAGATTGAGTTGAAACTTTCAATCAATGGTCCTTTTAAAATACCATAAGTATGTTCTAAGACACTATATTTTAATAACACATAAAAAGGTCACTCAAGAGTCTCTTTATTTTTCACATTATTCAAAATCATTATATTCTTCCAAAACTTGTTATAAGGTAAAATATTTGGAATTACCTTTATAATATTTAATGTTTTTGAAAATATGAGAATATTGAGAAAATAATATTTAATTAAATACAACCCATGATATATGATGATATCAAGGTATAGTTGATGTGCTTGATATCTCAGACAAATTCTTGGAAGTTACTTGTATAGTTGAAAAAGATTCACAATAATCCTAACATGACTTTGAAATTATTATTGCATGAATGTAATCAGGAATAGATAAGAATGTTGTTTGAGAGCGTTATAATTACATTTATAACCAACATTCCTTGATCTGAAAAAGTTATAAATAAGGATTTACCTGAAATAATAGACATAGGGACTAACGATGTGTATAATGAATACTCTTAATCCCTATAATTATCTAAAAATTCCCTCTGATACCAACTATAAGGCCCCAATATTAAACATTATATAATCATTAATTAATTTAATATTTCACATTGAGGATTTTATTAGGTTTAGAGTGTTAAATAATTAGGTCATAATTTATGCATATTGAGATGAATATTAATATAGACCCTTATACTCAGTATCTATTATTATCATAAAATAAAAACTCTTAAAAGAAAAGAAACATGTTTACTTCCATGTTTTAAACAACATGACTTTTCCTTGATCACATCCTTCACCCTAGTCAACTTTTTGTCCATTTGAAAAAATTTCAAATACATGGGATTCACATAAAAATATAATTAATGGATACACAATGAAGGAATGATCTTAATTTTCAAAACAACTTGTAAACCATGAAAACATAGTCATAAATTAATTGTTTCCCCATAAATAAGTAGAAAAAACAAATAAAAAAATATAACCTCATTACGTAGAATGTTTGTAACCAAAATATTACCATAAATCTCATAGTAAATAATTTATAGCATATAAATGTAACTTGGGACAAAAACATACTTAAATGGAATAACCATATGGTTAGCTACCATGCATTTCATTAAATGTAATTCTCATACGATCATCTTCCATTCCCAATGCATTGGAGGTCATATCATAACCACCCATCCTGGTTTATTAAGTAACCACCCATCATTTGTTTTATCATGTAACCACCCATAATTGGTTTATAATGTAACCACCTGTTAAATTTCCAAGTACCATTATATAAAACATAAAATATTGAAGATAACACCATTTCACTAATATCAATTCATTTACAATAAAAAAAATTGTTTCATGATATTGAAATAATCAATCCATTTTAAAAACCATTTTCAATATGAAAACACCCAAAAAAGGAATAAAGTATTTGGTTTCTTTTTAAAAACATTTAGGCTTATTTTGGAATCCAAATAATGAATATGGAGGCAAAGAGGCCATTGTCACAGCAAACGTTAAAAAAATTCCTTTTTTAGTTTTCTGAAATGATTCATATATCAAATATTCCGTTTAGATGAAAACTAATATAAAATGGGGTTATTATAAAATATGTAAAATAATGGGGTTTATATTACCAAAATATTACTCAATAAAAGGAGATTGAGACGAAGTTCCCTACACGGTTTTCGACATGACCCGTTCATTGTTTAATTTCCAAAATAATAAACAAAAGTAAATTTTTAGTTTCTTAGGATTTTTTTTCAATTATATTAATCATTAATTATCACTTATTACCTTGCAATAATAATTAGTTAATTATTATATTTTATATCAGACATTTTTTCAATGTTCAGAACTTCAGTCAAAAATCGAATTTTTATAATTACAAATAGACTATGTGGTAATAATTAAATTATCTACATAATTATATTCATGATTTAGATATCATATATATCATATATATCATATATATCCAGTATATACATATTTATAATATTCCTTATCATTTGGATATAAGAAATGAAATTCACCGTTCATGGAGGCAGAAAGTTATACGTTCGAATGAACAATAATTTCATTTATTTTTCATATATAATGGAATGAAAACAAAATTATACATAGGTATATTATAATAAAATTATAATATCATTTTTATATATGTTACATAATTTTGTTAATTTCCTTCTTTATATGTTCCATGTTTAGAATGAATGAGTAATATCACATTGTGGGGGTGGTAGTCCGCACTTCCTCAAATGAAATTGTCATATTTATACTACATAAAAAGCATAAAGGTATGTTATAAATGATAATAAAAGAAGAATTGAGATAAAATAAATATAATATATATAATGTATAATTATATTTTCATCATAATTTCAACACCCCGAGATTTCATGGTGTGTTATTTCTTCAAACTAATTCAATAACTTGCACTACATGCAACATCGAGTTCAAGCGCACCATGACTTACCAAACAAGTCGTTCAAAAAAGGTTATTAATAGTATTAACTAAATTTTAAACTTTATATAATCCATATAATTTTACAATCCATATTATGAGTTTCTTAGACATAATGTAAGAATAAATTCATTTTCAGTATTGCACTTTTACCAACTTTTAATACTGAACCCTTTTTAAATCCAATATTTTAAACTTTTATATATTCAATTTGACTAAATAAATATACTTTTTAGAATGGGGAAATCAAAAATTTACAATGAAACATCCCAAGCTTCCACAATACGCTTTCCTTTGAATAATACAGTAGTGTGTGTTGTACGGAACTTCAATTTCTAACACACACCACAACCAATCAAATAGCTGTTATGAATCATAATACCTACTTTTAGGAATTTTATAAATTTTATCTCACAAAATGGACTTTGTTTTTGTATTCGGAGTATCGAATTTAGCCTAAGGTGAAATTTTGGAACTTTTTGGATAACATTTATATTTTGATGAATAGTGAAAATTACTAAATTTTAATTAAAAACAACTTTTTTATTCTAATTAATTTATATTGATAAATTATTAAATTTAGTGGTTTTAAATTATATTTAGAATATATTTTTACAATTTAATACAATTTTGGTCATTTTACATAATTTCACATTTAAACCGGACATAAAGAAGTGTCAATCTTTTGATAGTTATTATCTCTTAAAAACATGCTATTTGTTTTGACGACGGGAATTAATTTTTAAATTAATTAATTCAACTGATATCTTTTGAATTTGGTAAAATAGACATCATTTTTTAATTAATAATATAAAATATATCTTAGGCCTAATTTTTTGTATTTTTCTGGAAACATTCATTTTTTGATGAATAGTGAAACCACTAAGTGGTATTTAAAAAATTGAATTTTTCATAAAACTTAATGTTACCTCTTCTGTGAGTGGAATTTCGAAAATCATATAGACATAGTTAATATCAAGGATTAAAATGTGGTTCAATGAGATGAAAATAATTTTTGGTGAATAGTAACTATTAGCTTTTATTTACCAAGGATAAAAGTAAATAGGGTAATTAAGGGTAAAAATGACATTAATATTACCCAAACACATGTCCTAATTCTATTGGACAAGTGTATCTCTACCAAAAACAATCTTTGGAGTAAAATATTATCATTTAGGTCCACTTGTATTAGATTAGGACATTTATTATTATTTAATTCAAAGAAGAGTTGAAAGAGTTAAAATCAAAGGTTATTTACTAAAAAAATTTTAATTTAGGGTTATGAATAAGACAAATAATATTGTAAATATTAATTATAAAGATAAAAGGATTTCATACATAATGATATTTTATTTATAATTTTTAGACATTAAATAATTTAATTTATTTATGACACAATGATGATACAGTAATTACCATAATAGTGAAAAATTAAAATAATTGATATTATAAATACACAAATAAATATAACTAGTACTTTGCCTGTGAAAATGCACGAAATAATTCAATTTTTTTTTAAATCAGCTGAGTTTTCATCATTCAAAATCATATTGTCATGTTACTGAACAGAATATAATTTTTTGAATAAAAATATAATAAATGGTAGATATTATTATAATAAAAATGGATAATGTATTAATATATTATATCGAGAAAACATTGAGGATAAATGTAAAGGAATTTAAAGCTATTATGAAGATGAAGAATTTAATTACATGACTGGTCATACTTTTCTAAAATCATTCACCAAAAAATTGATTTTTTACTGTGAAATAAAATCTGTTGACAAATAAATGAGAACATTGGTTTTAATAATCAACACGAGAAAAGATAAAATGAGATATTTTAATAAGTGTACAAAATCATCTAAGAAAATATATAACCAAACCTACATTGGTTTTAAATGGATAAGGGTACAAAATCATACAAGGAAATACAAAGCCAATCCAACAACTTAAACAGATCAACATGGGGTGCCACTGAAGAGCACCTGAAAGCCATCTGCCCGCCGATGATGGGCTAGTAGGGCGTCTGATAAGATAATCTTGTGCAATCTACATGGGATACTCATCTAAGAACTCAAAAACAATATAATTATGCACTGCATTGATGGCAGTCATTGAGAAAAACAATTGTAGGAGAAGACACCAAAAACCAACAACAAAGAATACAAGGAACATTGCACCACCACCAGAGTCGAGAGTCGAGAACCAGATCACCGAAAACATAGCCTCCATAATCAGAGCTATATCTTCAATTCCAACCCAATCCCCACCGTCATAGTGTCCAATCCCCCAATAATCTTCTACTATGTTATACACTCTACCTGCACCAGAGAAAACCATAAATTAACCCCAACTCATAGTTCCCATATAAGCAGACCCCTAACTCATAATTTCCATATAAGTAGACCAGAAACCCAACAAAAATGAAGTAGAAATGGGGGCTAATTTTTTGGGTTCATGGTAGGGGACCTGATTTCTTGGAATGAATTTCCAATGAAACAATTTCCTAAGGCTATATTAAATCCTCTCCTTCCATAATTTGAATGTCTTCCCACTAAGTTTCTTGCAGGTGTTGCTCAGGAATTCCTAACCATTAATTAATCAATCATTCCCTTTTGATACAATTTCACCTTTGCTACTCATCTCTTGATTGGTCCCAGGGCCTTATATTTTCCATCCAACACTGGTGAACTATATCCATGCAACTGATCCTGAACATTATGATAGAAGGGTGCCTGTATATTTAAAAGAACACGGGCATGGATTGATTTGAGGAATTGAAATAATGGTGTAATTGCATAAAACCAAACCCAAATGTTAATATATTCATTTATTAAAGGGTGAGGGAGAAACAAAATAGTTTAAAATCAATGATCCTACCTTCCTAATGTTTCTAAAACATTAGGATCTTGAGGATCATATAGAAAATTGTCATGTCCCCATTCAAATTTATGCACTGGCTTAGACAAATTAACAGAAAGAATATTGAGTTTTTTAAATTTAAAATCAAGAAGTATGATTGTGTAGGACTAAAAAAAATTTCATTATAAAATTTAAAAAAAACACCATCGATGGTACCACTCCCAGGGAAAAGAAATAAAATGGATTCTAGATCAAACCTATAGTGATCCCATGTGTCTACTTGAACAGCAGTAGTGGCAAAGAGATATTTATCCCAGTGATGAGTAGCATCCCTAAAATGTAAATAATATCAACAGGGGATATAAGATAAATAACTCAAATTAGATAAGAGAAAATATAAATTGACAAAAAGGATTTCATGTCTTAAAATGATTGAAATAAAATCATAGTATTACCCCCTGGTGAAAAAATGGAGCCCAGATCATACCTATTGTAATTCTTGGATTTGATCGATCTAGACAAAATTGATGATGGATGTCATGAATCAATCAAAACTGTCCATGTTCACATTTAACTCTAAATTTAACCTGAATATGTTGCCAGAACTTCATTAAAATCTACTGGAGAGGAATATGTTTAGAATTGATTCATCGTATTGTAGACACAGGTAGAAAGAAGGAGCAAGATGGAATCTAGTTTTCTATAGTAGGATATATACAGGTAGCCTGCACTTCTTGGTTCTCCATAGCAGTAGAAAATTTTAGGGAGAGATAAAAAGAATTTTGAACATCTGAAACCATAAGTGAATAGTAGTGTTTCCATCACATGGATATATATAATTATCCCTATAATTGAACATACCAAAGGAGCTGGGAGTCCACATTAGAGTGTATCAACATCAACATAGAGGTATCTCTTAAATTCTAGCCTGGTTTGAGTGGAAAGAAAACCCTAAAGATCATTATTATGTTGAGAATCCGCAATGGAGAGATGTTTCATTGGAGGAGTCACATCTATTATTTATGGGAATTACATTAGATGATTAGGTATATATACTGGTTTTTTTATCTTTATCACTTGAAAATGGGTAATATACTGATACAGCAGCATGTTATTCATTAGTGAATAAAAAATTGAAGTTGAAGGATGCAGATGATTTAATCCATAGTGAGAACATTTAGAAAAGGGAATCGGGTACATTTTTTGATTCAAATATACAAACTAAATGAATATCAGGATTAATTGTGCCAATGCACGTGCCAATTAATTGTTCCAACGCACATTCCAATTAATTGAGCCAAGTGGCATGCTAATTAATTTTTCCAACACACATAAATTAATTATAGGGAGCCTCTTAACATCCTCCAAATTAAATGTGGAACCTTTCGTACAATTTTTTTAGTGGAGCCAATTAATTGGTTCTCCGTTTTTAAATTTAGTAACCGCATTGTTGGAAATTAGGAAGGTTCATAATAAATGAACCGTCATAAATTCCATGATGGTTACATACAACTCCCCCTCTCCTATATAAAGGATGCTTTGGGAACAGTTTGGGGACGGATTCTTCAAGCGGCGAAACGCTAGCAAAGAGACGCGATGACCAACCCTTGGAGAATTATTCCTCCAACGAAGAACTTTCGCCCACGAAGAACGACGAACGCCCCATTCACCCTTCTTCAACCGGGGTAAGAAAGGGAATCACTACCGCCCATGAAGAATGTCGACGATGTCCTCTCAACTCATCTTCTTCGAGCTCTCCTTCCTTCGACATCAATGGAACGACGCCCACTTCCCGCAACTTCGTCAACAACGAACGGCAAGTGAGGTAGCGGTATTTTTTTAGGGTTATTTTAATTATGAAAATAACACCTCGTTAATCTTAAATCATGTTATGGTATGATAATTTCCGTTTTATTTCACCATAACGAGGGGGGTTCGGGCCGCACAAACATGGTCTGACCCTCCCCTTGTTTGTTCTTGTTTGGTGATGGCGAAGGTGGTACACGCAGCAACAGTGACGAAGGCGGTGAACCAAGGCCGCACTACCCGTGACCTCCATGAATATAGATGCCTCAAAGGCTCTCCGGTGCGCTACCCGCACTCCCGTGCCCCTGTCGGTGCCCCGCGACACTCCCGGCGTGCACCATGTGCCTTGCGCCCCTGTCGGCCAGCTACCGGTTCCCCGCGCCCCTGCCGGCGCACCCTCGGTGCCCCGCGCCCCTGTAGGAGTGCACCCGGTGCCTCGCACCCCTGCCGGCGTGCTCTCAGTGCCCCACGCCTCTGTCAGCATGCTTCCCGACGCCCTGCGCCACTGCCAACTTGCTACGCTGCGCCCCGCTCCCCCTGCCGACGTGCTGCCCGCCTACCTGGATCGGGTCGTGACCTCCCCGGGGTGCCAAGAGCCTGCCGGAGCCCAGCTGGCCTTCCCCCGCCCCGCGCGGCCTGCCTGCTGGCATCCCGGGCCGACCCGCGGTGTCCCCCGTGATTTCACTGGCCGAACCGGCCCGGTCTACCTGGCCAAGTTACCTAGCCGCCTACGTGGCGACTAATGGTCCAAACCACCCTTGAAGTCCGCTCGGCTGGGCCCAGCAGACCCGGTCAAATCATAGTGGGATGACCCGCCCAATGGGCCGGGTCAGACCCAGTGGGTTTGACGGGTTCGGCCCAGACTAGGTTTGGCCGAGTCGGTCTGATCGGGTCGGACCGGACTCGAGCCCACTAATTAGCCATTGCTTACTTTGGCCATATCATTGGCACCAGACGTCTGTTTGACGAACCGTCAGTGGTGCTGGTATTCTCATTGAGAAAATGACCGTTTAAAAATACCTCATGGGATTTTGAGGAATAGTTGACATACGGTCGGGTTGGTTCATACATGAAACCAACTGGGCCCCTAGGACTAAAATGATAATAACTCACGGATTGGGTGTCCGATTGACGCGTCGTATATTGCGTTGAGACCCCTATGACATAGTGGTCCATGTGATACTTCTACATGAGATTTCATGACAATTTGAGTATTGGCTTATGGCATATGGATCGGACCCTCCCAGTGATGAGCGAGCAGATTGCAAAGACCTAGTAGCTGGCTGAGACTTGACGACTTCTGATTGATCGACTCCGAGTGATTCGGATGGCCCAATGGGTTGCTCTTGGTTGTAGCAGCAAACCCATGGCGGAGGAGCACTTTGTTGTAGTGGAAATCCCATGGTACATGAAAGAAGGAGTACCTCTATATGTTGTGAGGGGGACCTCTTGGTTGTAGAGGTAGACCCATGGTGGGAGGCTCTTGGTTGTAGCTGCAGGCCCATAGTACTCAACAAGTGGAGTATTTCAGAAGTCCAAGGATAGTGGGAAGCGCTTGTTTATAGCGGCAGGCCCACTGTACTCGACAGAGGAGGAGTTCTCCAGCAGCTGTGGTTTCGACATCGTGAATAAAATTCCTGGTTTAAGCTATGTCAATGACCTTTGTGTTTTACTCATGATTGAGATGGGTTTCTAGATAACTTAGGTATAGGTATGGGCATATAACTAAGTAAGGGTTATCTGTTGATTTCATATATTTTGGTTTATCCTTGTTGAATCTTGTGAGACCATAAGGGTCTTGGGGTCCTTACTGAGTATCGTTATTCTCACCCATGCACTGGCTATGCCTGCACCTCGTTGCGTTGGATGAAAACGATGGATAGCGCTGACTGAGGCGGAGTGTACGAGGAATGGACGGTACCCGTAGGTGGAACTCACAATGTGTTGGTACCCAGAGGAGACAGACGGATGTGGAGCACTGAAGAGGTTATATGTACCTACCCTTTAGGTAGGATCTGTGGTGGATGATCCAAGAGCTGCTAGACACCTTCCAGTTGTTTTCCTTTTTAGTTGTACCTATTTGTCTTTTCCTTATACTTCATTGTTGGGATTGTATTTCTGGCCCCTTTACATTTAGTATAATTGTCATAGAGTTTTTACGTAGTGTTTTCTTCCTCTTGTACTATTGTTGCATGTGTTTACGATTTATAAAGGCAATGCCTTCCCATTTTTTGAGAGACATTACACCTTTGGTGCTAGTCGCTAGCCCCTGGCCTATGGAAGGCGGGCATGGGGTAGTCATGATACGGGCCCCGAGGGACGGGTCATGAAATGAATAATTGAAACCACATTCCTTTACCAAAAATAAACATAAATACTTTTATGGAAAGAATATGAACTGAGTAAATAATTCCATAATAAAACATAATCATGGGTATTCTACTAGTCGAATGACCATATGAACCATCAACATTATTTCCATAATGATGGATGTATAATGCCAGAAATTCTGAGACATTTTGTCAAGGCCTCATCCAAGACATCTAAAAATGATTAAGGCCTCAACCAAAACCATATATCAAATTGGGAATGGCCTCGTCCAATTCCATGTCTACATGTCTCATGCGACCTACCGATGCATCAAGGAGCTATAGCGGACTCCACCCATCACATACTAAGTCTAATACATTCCTCATATAAAAAGGTTGAAATATAACATAAACATTCATATTAAAACAAAAATAATAAATGTCAATACTTTAACCATAAACCATGAATGGTATAAAAATAGAACATCCACAGTCAAACATACCATATCTCATTCAATACAGTATACAATATTTTATTATAATAAATCAACCTCAATAAAAAATAATATCCAGTAAAGGATGCTCACATAGTTGAAAATGATGAGTGAAAATTTTTATGTGAAATATCCTTTTTGTAAAATCATATAAAATTCACACATTTATAGAGGATGTAATTTAAAAGAGATTTTTGAATCAAAGTTTCCCATACCACATTGAAACATTTGAAAATAATTACCATTTCAAAACATTCAAGTCCATATAAATAAATCCGTAAAATAATTTTGAAAACATGGACATTAATTAAAATGATTTAGAAAGATAAATCATTAAAACATTTAGAATTATGATCTTAATAAAGTGTACCTTTCAAAAATCCTTAAAATTTTCATTTTGAAAACATTTTGATGAAAAATGGACATGGTTGATAAAAATGTCCCAGTAAATACTTACACATAAACAACCTTAGATATTAATGAGATTGAGGAATTAACCCTTACATTATAATTTTCCTTGGTCGAGGGTAGGTTAACCTCCTGTATAATGGTGAAATAATTGTTATTAAATTATAAAATAATCATATACATTAGTATGATATCAAATATGATCTTTTAACATTGATTTGTTAATAATATCTTAGTATTATCATTCCTTCGGGTGTTAACGGATTCGTTTTCCTTTATAATATTTATTATGTGAGTAACATTTGTTATGGATGGGATGTATCTTATTCATATTCAGAAAGATATCATGTCTTTAAATATTATTTTTAATCATCTAATGAAAAGTAGTCTTGAATGGATACGTTGGGGAACGAATCTCATCGCGTTCGTGGAGACTGTAATCCGTACGTACGCACAAGCGGCAATATAATTATTTTGATATTAAAATAATATATAATTAGATGGTATATCATATATACCAAATAATAATCATGTTATTTTTATTATTTACATCAATTACACATCATTATTATATCCAACCAAATAATAATGTATTGAATAACAATTACACCACGACGTGGAGATGGTAAGCCGTACATACGCACGTATGGTGACATGTCATTCAAAGGATGGATAGAATAATGAATATGGTTGTACCATATTTATAATAACATAGAATTATACAGAAGATAATGGAGTTATTATTTTAGAATGGATACAACAAAGAAAGATTAAGTGAAATAAGAATGGAACTTGAAAGGGCTGATAAAATATTTACCTCTTCTTTGGGTTCTTCCTTTTGATTTGATAAAAAAAGAACCATAGGTTGGATTTATGACTAAAGTAAGGCCTCTAGGACGAAGGTAGAACATTAGGGAGGATATTATGGTAGGTTTTGGCTGATCCAAAAGGATTTGATGGTGTGAATTGGAGAGAAGTGTTAGTTCTATTTTATAAGTGGGGTGAGGGGAACCTTAGGAAAAACATAAAATATTATTTTATAATAACTTTGTATTTGATTTATAATGGCTTCACATTAATTTATTTCTTGGATATGGGGGGTATGAGGCTAAAACCTTTCATCCAATATGTTTTAGATAGGTTTGGGTCAATATATTAACCTTATCATTTAGATTTATCTCTTAGTTAATTAGTTTGATATTTACCATGTCTCATTGTATTTTTATATTATTTTGTTAAAAAACATACTATAAACTACCAAGAGAAACCCAAGTGTTTAATTAATGATATAATTATCATAATATAATTCATTTGGCTGAACCATATATTTTTATGAATATTATATCAATTAATAATATAATATTTGTTTTAAAACTCCTTTATGTTAATTTTGACTGTATTTAATAATTTATTTTTTCTAAAGTCATATATACTTTATTAATTCCAAATAAATTTATTAAATAAATTATAACATCTATTATAAACCAATAAAATTAGTGGATGGAATCAAAATGTTTAAATTATATTTATTTTAACATTTATAATACCATTTATTTGATTCTTTAATTAATAAGGAAAATACTGCATCATCGTTGTGCAGTAAATAAATTTAATTATTCAATGTATAAAAATTATAAATAAAATACAATTATGTAGGGAATATATTTAGCTTTCAAATGAATATTTATGGTCGAAGATATAACATTTATATCCCTATGTAAATTGTTTTTATTAAAATATATATTCTTTTTTCATTTTTGTATTTAATTTATCTTAATTAATATAAACTATCATTATCATTTACAAGTTTCCCCATGGGGTCCCCAAATTGACCGAAATATTCCCATGGTGTGACATGTATAATCCAACAGGGTTAGAACATGTGTTAGGGTAATTTAATGTTATTATAATATTATTTTTTACCCTTATTTAACGGATTTACCCTTTAACCATGGTAAATAAAATATTTACCGAAGTAATTATTCAAAATGTCTAAAAATAATAGTTACCTATTTACACAATTTGGTCCTCCTGATTCTAAATATGGAATAAATTTTTCTATATTCAAAACATAGAAGTGTTATAAATTAATTTAAAGTTAATTCCCATTGTCAAAACAAAAAACATGTTTTTAAGATGTAATAAATATCAAAAGATTGACAATTTATTATGTTCAGTTTATATTTAAAATTATGTCAAATGACCAAAATTGTATTAAATGGTAAAAATATAATATAATTTTACTTTAAAACCCCTCAATAGTATAATTTTGCACTATAAATATTTTTTATTAAAAAAGTTTTTTTAAATTATAATTTAGTATTTTTCATTATTCACCCAAATATAAAAGTTAACAAAAAATACCCAAAACTTTATTGAAACTAAATTCCTATCTCCCAATTCTAATGAAAAGTTTCTTTTATAAAATAGAATATATAGACGTATCATATATTAGATTTAAAAATGGTTCATCATTAAATGGTGGTAAAAGTGCCTTTTTTGAAATAAATACTTATTTTATCTGAAAAAAGTAATTTGTTCTTACATTTTGTCTAAGAAACTAATAATATGGATTCAAAAATATTAATGATTATATATATTTCAATATTCAGTTAATACAATTCATAACTGCTTTTGAACAGCTAGTTTGGTAATCTCGTGGTGCGCTCAAACACGGTGTTGCGTCTAGTGCAAGTTATTGAATTATATTGAAGAAAAAATGTACTATGAAATCTTGGGGTATTAAATTTTCAATTTTTTGAATTATAGATCAGTCTTTCAGGAATTATTTAGATGCCTTTTTGAACTCTTAAAATTCATTAAATCCACTACTAATCTGAATAAAACATGTTCCATGTGGTCTTCTTGGTTACATTCAATCACAACAACCTACACATAAATTATTCATAGCTTCATCTCATTAATTTTTAAATAGTGGTTGCACATCAATCACTTTCCAAACTATTATAGAAAATTCTTCTTCATCTCCAACAAATACCATATCACCATAAATTTCATAACAGAAATAATTAAATAAGGAAATTTATTAAACAAAATTAAAATAATTATATATGGTTAAAATATCTCCCCCTATGATTTTTTATTCAAAACCAACACACTATTTATTCATAATAAAACCAAACAGAGTGACTGTAATGGATCAACTAATCTTCTATTAGAAAAGGAATCATAAATCAAGAATCTCCAAGACTATTTCATAAACATCATTTTAGAAAAGAAGGGTCACTAAATCAATCATAAATGTTACCAATAAAACCACTAAAATCAACCCTTTAAGATCTTAAAATAGACATATTTAGTATTTCATAGATTACTTTTCATAACATTTAACACAAACATAAAATCTGTTCATATTTTTGGGAAACAACACTCAAGCCCTATGGAAAACGTCATATAAATAAAATTATTAAAATTTAATTTATTTTGACACCTAAAATAAAACATACCTCAATGAGAGGTAGTGGGTTGTGTAACCATTTTCATCTTCAGCTTCCCAAAAAATTTAGTTTTGAGAGGTTATTCATCAATATTATCAAAATTTATTTTAAGAGGGAAAGAACCCAATATGAGAAAACCGTATTTAAAAATATATTTTATAATAATATACTTCTTATCAATGTGTCTTTATCAAGTGCAGTTCATATATTCTTAGATATATTAATGGAAAATTCATTATCACAACTCATCATCCAATGATTAGAAACTAAAACATTTATTTCTTCTAACTGTGTCTTAAACTATGTCATTTGATTCATTTCTAATGATTCATAGATATACTGAAATTCTATTAACATAGTGTAACTTAGGTTTTCTTTATTATATTATATGAGACGAAACATTTCAAAAATTAATGCTCTACTAAAAGCGGATTTTCTATTATCTACATCTGCAATCCAGTTTTCATAAGTAAATCCCCTCAGATCTTGCTCACTTTTCTTCTTATAAATCATCCATTAATTGAAAATAGTTTAAATTTATCCCAATATACACTACTTAGGTAAGATATTTTATTCTTTAGGATTATATTGGAACATGGAACAAAGTGTAACAACATACAAAATATATAATATTTTCTTCTCAAAAAACATGAGACCTCTAGTAAAGATTTCTAATTGCTTCCCTGTAAAATTCATTTTTCCATCATCATTTATCATCACTTCACACCATTGAAAATTGTTTTACACCCCTCTATATTAATTAATGTCAACCCCATTTTAGATTTCTTTATCATATGTCTATTGTGAAACAAAAATGAAATCTACTTAATGGGTAATTTCTCATGCAAATAAAAACCACATTTCTCTATGAATTGACATCTAAAATACTTAATTTATTATTCTTGATAAATATTCATAAAATATTCCCTCCTTTAGATTTTAAATTAAATTATCAACATACAAACAAACAAAATCTTATTTGGTTCATTTACTCATTTCATAAAATGTTCTGTCTTGATGGGCATTCAAAAAAATAATTCCTTTAATATATTTTTCAATATTTAAATACCATTAAAATGAGCTTAATCCAATCCATTGACATATCTCCTTATATTACACACTATTATACCATCATAATAATTCATGAATCCTTCAGGGTCTTCCATGTAATCATCCTTATCAAGCACATAATTCATAAAAAATAAGATCTAATGTCCATTTAAAATATATTTAAACATCAATGAGACTTTTTGGAGAGTAATATTCTAATGGAATAAATTCTATCCATTGGTAAAAAAAGTATAATTCATTTCAGACCCTTTAATTTTTGAGTATGCCTTTTATACAAGTCTTTATGTATTTATAGACACATCACCATTTTAATTAAGATTATTTCTGAAAAACAATTTGAAAAAAAATAAATAATTTACTACATGTTTGGGAACACATTCCAAAGATTCATAATTTTTAATCTTGTTAAATTTTCTATTCCTATTTTCAATCCCTTCATTATACTATATATCTTCATCAACAATCCTAGGTATAACTTTTGAGAAAATACTAGTATAACCATTTGGTGAGGTCTTCCATCCTGCCTTCACCCCATGATTCAGGTCCCCAATGATATTCTCAAACATCAAATTGTTTTCTTATCCTTGTATTTTTATTTTAAGACATTAATTCCTCATTTTAATCAATAAATAATAGATAATATATATCCTCTATTTGAACCATTGTGTTTTCTATATTTCTCAATAGGTACTGAAGTAACAACATCATCATCATTTGGAAAAACTATTCTCTACCTCCTTTTTTATTTATTATAAAAAACTATGATGTTATCATTGTAAATAAATCATACATACTTCTTGTTGTGACATTGATAAGATTTTTTATTTGGTGTTTACCCATGAAAAATTCCATCTCTAACATTATCATCAAACTTTTTCAACTTATGTTCCTTTTCCATTCCAAGTAAGGATTTAAAAACACTTTAAAATTGTTAACAATGGACTCCATTTAAACAACAAATCATAGGGAATGATGTTTGAGTTTTTACACAAGATAAATCTATTTTTAATTATTCTAATTGTTATAATTTCTTATAATGTGTAATACTTTGTGGTCTTGTGTTTATCCATCACAATTCTAGCTATAAAAATAAGAAATTAATTAATCCATTTAGTCATCATCTTTTGTTGATGTGTATGTGTAGAATTTTATTCATGTCTAATTACATGATTTTTATGATTCCCTGTGAATTGACTATTAGTATACTCTATTCCATTATCAAATCTTAACATCATAGAGTACAATCCTATATATTTCTCTATAAGGAATTTATTTCTCTAAAATATGTCCATAACCTATGATTTGGGTCACATTAAATTATACAAGTCATCCACGTGAAATTATATTTTCATGTGTTGAAATTTAATTACCCATTTGTGGAATTATTAATCATATGAGCACATAAATCATAGTGAATTAGTTAAAGAGGCTTCAAAGTCTAACATTCATCTCCATTATGTGTCTTGTAAACTATTTTTCCATATTCATATTTATAAAATAGTGAAGGTGTTATAATTTAGAAATTGTATATTCCTTAAATATTCTTATTTTATTAGTTTCTTCATGTATTTTTTCATGTTTACCAAGCCAAATATGACATAACTCAATATCTCCTTGTTTACATAAATAATATTCTACACCTGCTTCCCCAACATAAATTTTTCCCTGGAAATCATAGGTCCATTATAAAAAAATTAAAATATTTCATTTTGTTTACCAAGAATACATTTCCATGAAGATGATCTTATTTCTAGAATCACACAATCATGATAAAGTAAACTACTTATTTTTATCCCATAAATAGACACACATAAACTAGACTAAATTTTTTTATCAATTTTTGACGACAAAATAAATAATCTTAATTGAACAATTATTACTAAAAGTAACTCCTAATGATTTATATTTTTCTACATTTTTAAGATTATTCATATCACTTTTCATGTGATATAAACATCCACTATCCACGATCAAAGAATTTTTAGATTTATAAGTCCAAAATTCATTTACCAATTAATTTTCATATTTCCCAAAATGGATTTTAATATATTTGTTACAAAATTTCTAGAATATATTCAGATGATATTGGATAATATAGATATATACATCTAAATTGTTACCTTCTTGATCACTTCATCCAAAAAACTCATACAACCATTAAATAATGTTTCACATTTAATCTTTATTTTGAAATTATTGATTCCTTAATTGAGATCTAAATTATTATATTTGTATCTCTCTTCATTACCAATATCATCTCATTTAAAGAATATACTTATTGTTCAAACAATTATAAGCCTTATGACCATATATTCAGTATCACCGAAAATATTCCCAAAAATTTCTATTATATAAACAATTATTGAATATGTTGTTGTATTTCCCTATTTTTAGTCCCATAATGAGTTCATTTCTCAATATCCTTTATGTATTTATTGATTAGATATTTTCAACTAACGATGGTTATTTTTATATGTTTATATCCTTATATATTTTATCATATTTTAGGAATTCTTGAGAGAATTAAAATTTCTTTGATTAAAACATATCATGTATTTCATTATTTGAAATATACGTCCTTTTCACTAAATATTCGATAAATTTTCCTTGTCATATCTACTATAATTTATAAAGTATAAATTAGTTGTATGTTGCTTAAAAAATCTTCTCATTATTCATTAGACAAATTCTTCATGAATTTAACATTTTCATCATGAAACATTGTTTCATCAATCTTCCTTATGATATTATCAAATTCTTCATCTCTTAGGTTGATGGGGGATTTAATGTCATCAATTATTTTTTCATTTTTTTGGAATATCAAGATTAATTATTTAAAGTACATTGAAAATGTTATCATTTTCATTCTAAAGTTTAAATTTCTTTTATGATCCTTCTTTTTATAGAGTGTTTTCTTCTCTCGGTAATCTAATTTCTCTTAAAAAAATCATGATATCTATACTCATGGTATATTCGTTATCAGTTTATTATTCCTTTTGGTAATACTCACCATTGTATTAATATTTTGGTGGATTTAAGTCCATTTCATTTTGTTCCAAAAGTGTACTTTGATATAGATATTTGGAAACATATTAATTGCTAGTTTCATAACTATAAAAAAACCTTCTTCAACTAAAAAATATTTTCTTATTAAATAACTATGTGAAAACGTATTATTTCATATTGGTTAATCATATTTATGATATTTACTAGTTTTAATTATCTAAGAATCCTCAAAATCACAATATGTTCAAAATTTAAATTGAATGATAGTAAATAATAGTCATCCAATCCACTATTGATGAATTTAAAAGGTAATTTATCTATATACTTACCTCTTTCACAACTTGTGAAATTCCATGAGAGAATGAATGTTGGGAAAAATAATTCATCATGATATTTTTTCCCTAAAGTCTGAATCATTTAGTTCATTGAAAGTAATTCCCTTTTCTCAATTTCTATTTATTTTAAAAATGTTTACACTTCTCGTTTAATAATTTATGTGAGTAATCTAGTTTTCATAAATGGTTAATTCATTATGATCTATACCCTATAGAGTGAATATCATATAATAAAATTAATCCAGAAGGATAATAATAAATGTTTACATAATAGTATAATCTTCAAGCATTTATCCAAGTCCTCTAACATTGATAAAAATAATATTTACTCTAGGAAATAATTAATTAACAATTTCAACTTCCTATATTCTGACATATTGAAACTATTGTTGAATAATTTAAAGCCTTTCATCTGTAACATTTTTATTTCCATCTAAATGATATGATGTTTCTTCTAGAAATAATTATTGTTTTCATCCAATTAACTTAATAAACTCTTTTCCTGATATTGAAGATAATTAATCTTCTATACCCATCAAAAAATTTTAATATTTCGTTCTTTAGTTACAGAACATACTTTTTTGTCATCTCAAAGAGTGAATCCAATGTCAATGGAATCAAGAACATTTATACTTAGAGAAATAATAAAAGGTATTATTATATATTTCCAAGAGTAAACTCCTTAACTATATAACGTTTCGATAAATTTGTAATTAAAAAATAATATTGATCCATATTAGACAATTTTTGATATAATAATGTATACCTACCTCTTAATAACAATTTTTTGAACACAATATGGGTTATACACCCTAGAAGCATTTTGAATCATTTTTTCATACCAATTTTGAATCCCATCATCTTTAAATATTTTTTAACATGACTCATATGATACTCCCCAAAAAACCAACTAGGATACCATGTTACAATTATAATCGAGTCAGTCATCATATATCTTGAAGGGTGTTCTTGATCCCCTTGAGTTGACCACAAGCACCTCGCATCAAATAAGAGTAAAAGGGAACATTTTTCCCACATGAAAAGAAAAATAATGATACAATATATGAATATAAAAAAATAAAAAAATGGTATTAGAAACAAACCTCATTGTGAAAGAACCATAAAAATATTTATAAAAACCAAGGACAATACATTATCCAATAAATGCCAAATCATCTATTAGGATGAAGTATGATAATCCTTGTGTAACAATTGGAAAACAAAATCACTAGTCTCCACCAATACTCCATGGTTCAAGAGTCAAGAACACCCACCACCTCGAGGTTTTCCTTTTCCATTTTCCTGGTCCTTGAATAATATAATATATAAATTCCTAAAGGAAATGGTATGGTGTGAGAAAAAACTACTGTAGATTTTCTCCAAATGTTCCATATTAAATTCCAATAAAAAACAACCATTTATGCATTAATTTTAAAGAAGAATTATATTTGAATAATGTTTAAAAAAATTATTCAAATCACGTTTCAAGTTAAATAGATGAAAAATTTATCAAAAAAAATTCTTAAATGTACATTTTTCTTAAAAAGTAAGGATATGAATAAAGTAGTTCATTAATAACTATAATGAAATAAATAAATAAATAACTAGAAACATTTTTATATTCCATGAGATATGTTTTTTTTTTGGATGTACTATCCTCACACTACTCAGTCAATCAACATGGCATTAGGTGTCATCACACATCGTGATGGATTATTCAATCAAGAGAATCAACCAAAACCCAATCAATAAAATATTGAGAAAGTTTTATTAGTTAGATTTGTTATCATTAATACATTTATAATGAGATAGAGTCCCAACATATTATTTTTAGTCATCAATTAAAAAATTAAGGTCACCCATGATTAAAAAAATCTATAAATCATTGGAAAATAATTCCTTTCAAATAAATTCATCATTTATCATATATGATTCAGATTTGAATTTCAATATTCCATTTCAATTTTAAAACCAAAAAAGTGGTTTTCATAAAATTGATTCCTTTTGAATTAAACCATCATCTAAATAACATTTTTCAAGAACAAAAAAAATTTTAAATTTTTTTTTCTCAATTCACAACAAATTTTCAATTCCCTTGATAATTGTTTTTTATTTCGGAAATCACATGACCATGAAATCATTCATCCCATCATCACATTCACTGTTTAGAAAATAATTGAAAATATATATAAACTCAATCAAGCAATTTAGGATTCAATTGTTGGGAAATTTCATATTGAACAACCTAACCTTAATCAAAACTAGTACTCCAACCGTGCGATGCACGACACTATAAAATAATTATTATTATTACATGTAGATTACTATTTATAAAACATAATCATTTACTATCTGTCTTCTTAAGAGTACCAATTGTATTAGTTGCGAATAAACAGAAACATTTCATATATTTACTCACAAATTAGTGGTGAATAATTTGGAATTATAAGTGAATCTATTGAGAATAAATCAATATAAAATGTTAAATTAAGATACATCAATTGTAATGTGAAACACTTTGGAATAGTCAAGGTTGGAAACCTGACATCAATATAAACTACATTTAGGAAACCAATATTGCATACTATAAAAGGCAATGTTGAAGAGAACTTACTTAAGAAATAGTTTATCTAATAAAAAATATGAGATGTGCAGAGGAATCCTTATAATACAAAAAAATTGTTGTCCACAAATAGAGATGTAGTGATGTTTAAACATTGAGTAATTTTCCAGCAAGAAGATGTTCCCAGTGCATTTCATCTTTGCGTCACCAATATAAGATTGGTTGGAATCTTCCTTGTCTAACACATCATAAGAGTACCTGAATATGCAGCATAAGAAGACAATATAATAATATATACAACATAAGTATAGAACATCAGAATACCAGAATATGAAGAAATATTATTAATGTCACCGAGAAATGGACATGAATGAAATTTCCAACCTACCCACCCCCTGCCCCTCCCCTTCCCTCCCCCCTGCCCAAAGTTTTCCCAGCAGCCCCTCCCCCCTGCCATAACCCAGCCATGCCCCTCCCCTCCCCCTGCCCAACCTCTTCCCGAGCCCTCTCCCCACTGGCCTCATCCTCCCCTCCCCTCCCCTCCCCCCCGCCCAACCTTTTCCCCCAGCACCCCCTCTCCCCTGCCATCTTCCTCCCTCCCATCCCCTCCAAACTGCCCAGACCCATACCCCTCCCCTCCCCTCCCCCCTGCCCAACATTTTTTTCCAGCAGCCCCCTCCCCCTGCCATAACCAAGACCTACCCCTCCCCTCCCATCGCCCCCTTCCCAACCTCTTCCCCCAGCAGCCCCCTCTTCCCAGGTCTCATCATCACCTCCCCTCCCATTCCCCCTGCCCAACCCTTTCCCCCAGAACCCCCATGCCATCGTCATCCCCTCCCCTCCCCTCCAACCTGCCCAGCCCCCTGCCCCTCCCCTCCCCTAACCTCCCCTCTTTTCCACCTGCCCAAAAGTTGCCGAAAAAATGATGTTGAACTTAAAAATGAAGAAAAAAAGAAGAAAAAATGCAGGAAAATTGAATGAAAAATGAAGAACAAAAAAATGAATAACCTAAAAAAATCTTCAACTCATTTATGGACTACTCTAGGCTCACACCTTCCCAGCCATACTCTTCTTCTTCAGTACACTGCCATGGTCTCATGGCCTACCACTTTACAGGGTTTGGAAAGGAATTTTCAAAGAGGGGAGATGATGCGAAACACGTAAACATAGAAAAGAAAAAATCTTCATTGGCTCTAGAAATTTTGCACATACTCATGATAGTAATCATTAATATAATCTACGTAACTCTATGGAATAAAAGATGGACCTATCTGAAAAATACATAGTGAAAAATTAGAAAAAAAATATAAACCTATTAACCCTATTATAGTAAAAAAATACATAATAAAACATTTAAATAACATAAGCCATGAGTGTTACATGTTCACTCAACTGTTGATGAGATGTTTAGTACCAAATCCATAGATTCAGATTTTAACATAATGGATATTGAAACATATATTTTTTTTAAACAGTATAAAACACAGTGAATGTAAAACACCATGAATGTAAAACACTCATTTCATAAATGAAATAGTATGTATGGAAACATTGACCTATGGAATGACAGGCTTCTCTAAATGAACACTATCCACGTAAATAACAGACCAGTCAATATAAATCAATCCAAGAGTGTTACATCCTATCATCGATTCCCTCTTCCGGTGCAGTAATGTTCTACATTCAGGGCTTCGTAAAGAAGTTTCAAAGCGGGGAGATGATGTGAAACACATACGCACAGAAAAACAAAAATCTTCATTAGCTCAAGTAACTCAATACATACACATGATAGTAATCATTAACAGAATCTACGTACCTATATAGAATAAACGATGGACCTATTTGAAAAAAAAATTGTGAACAAATTAGAAAAAAATATGAATCTATTACCCCTCTTATAATAGAAAAATACATCATAAAACAATGAAATACCTTAATCCATGGGTGTTACATGTTCACTCACATGTTTATGAAATGAAAATGAATAAAATGTCCAACCTGAATATGCAGAATATGTATTAATGTCACCGATAAATGGACATGAATGAAATATCCAACCTGGCCAGCCCCCTGCGCCTCCCATCCCCTCCCCCTGCCCAACCTTTTCCCCCATTATCCCCCTCCCCCCTGCCATAACCCATCCCTGCCCCTCCCCCCTCCCCCCTTCACAACCTATTCCCCTCAGCAGCCCCCTCCCACCTGGCCTCATCCTCCCCTCCCCTCCCCTCCCCCATGCACAACCGTTTCCCCTAGCACTCCCTCCCCCTCCCATCTTCCTCCCCTCCTATCCAACCTGCACAGCCCCCTGCCCCTCCCCTACCGTCCTCCTTGCCAACCTTTTCCCCAAGAAGCCTAGTCCCCCTGCCATAACCCAGCCCTGCCCCTCCCCTCCCCTCCCCCTGCCCAACCTCTTCCCCCAGCAGCCCCCTCCCCCTGGCCTCATCCTCCCCTCCCGTCCCCTCTCCCCCTACCCAACCTTTTCCTCCAGAACCCCCTCCCCATGCCATATTCCTCCCCTCCCCTCCCCTCTAACCTACCCATCCCCCCTGCCCCTCCCATCCCCCTGCCCAAAATTTTCCCCCAGTAGCCCCCTCCCCTCTTCCATAACCCTCCCCTCCCCTCCCCACACCTCCAACCTGCCCAGCCCCTACCCCTCCCCTCCCCTCCCACTGCCCAATCTTTTCCCCCAGCAGCCCCCTACACACTCCCCTCCCCTACCCTCCCCTCCCCTCACCCCAGCCCAAAAGATGTAGAAAAGAATGATGCAGAACCTAAAACTAAAGCAAAAATGCAGAATAAATGCAGGAAAAATGCAGGAAAAATGAAGAACAAAAAATGCAGAACCTAAAAACTCTTGAAGTCATTCATGGACAACTCCAGGGTCACACCTTCCCAGCCATACTCATCTTATTTAGTACAATTCCATGTTCTCATGGCCTGCCACATTACAGGGTTTGGAAAGGAATTTTCAAAGAGGGGAGATGGTGCAAAACACGTACGCACAGAAAAGAAAAAACCTTCATTGGCTCTAGAATCATTTTACATAATCATGATAGTAATCATTAACAGAATCTATGTACCTCTATGTAATAATAGATAGACCTGTTTGAAAAAACAATTGGGCACAAATTAGAAAAACATATGGATCTATTAACCCTCTTATAATAAAAAAATACATAATAAAACAGGGAAATACCATAAGCCATGGGTGTTACATGTTCACTCACCTATTGATGAGATGTTTAGTACCAAATCCATAGAGTCAGATGTCAACATAATGGATATTGAAACATATATTTTTTTAAACATTATAAAGAATAGTGAATGTAAAACACCATGAATGTAAAACACTCATATCATAAATGAAATAGTATGTATGGAAACACTGACCTAAGGAATGGAAGGCTTCTCTAAATGAACAGTATCCATGTAAATAACAGACCAGTCAAGATAACTTAAGCCAGGGGTGTAACATCCTATCAGCGATTCCCTTTTCTGGTGCATTAAATTATACATTCAGGGATTCGAAAGTAAGTTTCAAAGAGGGGAGATGATTCAAAACATATACGCAAAGAAAAAAAAATTATGGGCTTTTTCCTTTTTCCCTCTTCCCCCTTCCCTCACCTATGAAGTGTGACATATCCTCTACCTTCTATGGTCGGTGTGTATAACTCAATACGGGCTGGCCTTCCATCAGCCTCCCTTCCCCCATTTTGTGGAATCCCTTCCCTTATTTGGCAGCATCCCTTCCCATTTAGACTCCATCTTCAGCTTCCCTCCCTCACGAAACCCTCCAGCACCACCCTCCTCTCCAACACGTGACCCACTGGTGCCACCCCCCACTCTCTAGTGTGATGCCTCATCGGTACACCCCCCACTGTCCTCCTACAATCTACAAATACAGAATATACATGAATGAATTAATAGTAATGAATTTTCCTACTGTAATTCATTTGTGAGGAATTGGTCATGGCCTAGATAATACCCAAGAAAATTTTTAACTAGTGTATAGTTTAAATTTTGTAAGTAAATCTTATAAAAAACCATAAAACTGAGCAGTATACATGTTCTGATAAGGTAATTGTAATAAGCAGACTCCAGAACAAATAAATCCAATTAAATAGCTAAAGTACTATTATTTTATAGGTTTTTCCTTTCACCATATCACCTCTTCCCTCACCTATGAAGTGTGACATATCCTCTACCTTCCATGTTCAGTGCATATCACCCAATACTGGTTGGCCTTCCGGTGGGATCCCTTCCCCCATTTTGTGGCATCCCTTCCCCCATTCGGTGGCCTCCCTTCCCATTTAGACTCCATCTTCAGCCTCCGTCCCTCATGAAACCTGCTAGCACCACCCTCCTCTCCAACATGTGACTCACTGCTTCCACCCCCCCACTCTCTGGTGTGATGCCTCATCGGTACACTCTCCTCCAAATTTGATTTCTCTGTTCCACTATCCTCCTACAATCAATTTTTTGAAATGGATGGATGGTGAAGTTAATGGCTTCAAATTGTTTGAAATGGATGGATGATGAAGGTAATATTTCAGATTAGATAGGCAGGGCTTGACCACCACTATCATATACAATTTTGTAGGACAGAGAACTCTTTTATCTTGAATAATAGAGAAACCTACAACCACTTCTATCTTATATAAAATAATAAAAAAATTGGGAAACAATGACTTTTTATTATGATATGACCTTCTGGTTTCAGCATATTTGGAAATATGCATGAAAACTAATCTAAATTCAAAAGCAGCAAGACCCATCTAGGATGAAATATAACTCAATAACATTATAACATTCAGTATCCCCAGAAAATATAATTAAAGACATTTATTTCTGGAAGAATTATATTGGAATACAGTATTATAGAAACATATATATATATATATATATATATATATTATATTCAGAAGTAGATTGAATAATTTATCTTCTAAACAATTTGGAATTTAGTTTCAAAGGAGAAACTAAATGTTTTGTAATGTTTCACAATTTATGTATTTGAAGCTACAACTGGTTCATCCTATAAAAATTGTGAATTACAGTTCTATTGATGAAGCAATGAAAGAATTAAATGCTATTTTATCCCTAATTATAACCAATTTAGATGGTCATTAGTTATTATATACATAAGCTGGTCACTTTCTCCTACAATGCCTCATGCTCAACTGATGATTTAATGAACAATATAAACATAAGTGTTCCCCTGAATAAAGTTTGGGAATCAAAAAAGGAAATGAAAATCAGAATTTAACCAATACAATTTTAGAAATAATTGTTTAATGAATTTAAAAAACAACTACAATTTCATAAATTTTATAAAGATAAATACTTTGTCCCTCCACCAACTCGAATACCATTTTAGTAACATCCTTTGGGTGTGTCAAGAATGCAATAGTTTTGAATATATACAGGTGAATGAGACTTCATATTCTACAAAAGAGTATCCATCATAATTAAAATCAAGTTAAAGAATTAATATAATGTAGGTTAGAAATATAGACAACCTTTTTAGATATAAAACATACACAACAGAACCAATTTCAGCCTCAGATATTCTTCAAAAATCTCACCACCATGCAAATACAGACAACCAAAATGTTCCTAAAAAATGAAAAAACCCAAATCATTCAGCCATTCTAATGTCACCTTAATTTCATTTCATGATTTAATGTTCTTTTTTGGGTGATTCCTGTTGGTGTAACAGGTTCAACTGCATCAATGTTTTGAAGAGATATTCTGCCTATATAATTGAAAATACAGTAAATATGTTAGAAAATGACTAATAAACAATGGAACAATGAAAGAATTAAATGCTATTTTATCCCTAATTAGAAACAATTTAGATGGTCATTAGTTATTATATGCATAAGATGGGCACTTACTCCTTCAATGCCCCATGCTCAACTCATGCTTTTAAGAACAATATAAACATAAGTGTTCCCTTGAAGAAATTTTGGGAATCAAAAAAGGAAATGCAAATCAGAATTTAACAAATAAAATTTTAGAAATAATTGTTTAATTAATTAAAAAAACAACTAAAATTTCATAAATTTTATAAAGATACGTACCTTTTCCCTCCGCAAACTCGAATACCCTTTTAGTAACATCCTTTGGGTGTGTCAAGAATGGAATAGTTTTGAATATATACAGGTGAATGTGACTTCATATTCTACAAAATAGTATCCATCATAATGAAAATCAAGTTAAAGAATCAATATAAAGCATGTTAGAAATATAGAAAAAAAATTTAGATATAAAAAATACACAACAGAACCAATTTCATCCTTTGCTATTCTTCAAAAACCTCACCACCATGCAAATACAAACAACCAAAATGTTCTTCAAAATTGCAAAAAACCAAATCATTCAGCCATTTTAATGTCACCTTAATTTCATTTCATTATTTAATGTTCTTTTTTGAGTAATTCCTGTTGGTGTAACAGGTTCAGCTGCATCAATGTTTTGAAGAGATATTCTGCCTGTATAATTGAAAATACAATAAATATGTTATAAAATGACTGATAAAAAATGGAACAATATCAATAATTTAGATTAGAAAGAATATTACATTATTAAAGTATTCGAATACGAAATAATATTTTGAATGTATCGTTACATTTGGATAACCTGTAAGGAATCAAAGATACCAAATTTGAGAGATATTGATGGATAGAAGGAGAAAATACCTGTTGTGGATAGGTTGCTCTACAGGTTTTCTGAAGAATGTATGGGTGTGGTTAGGTCATCCTCTAATATATTTTCAATCATCGAAAATAATGGTTGTCACTACAGCTGGTAACAGAAGGGATTGCTGGAGGTGAACTGAAGGAAATTCCTAGGGTACTCGCGGGTAGGTTAGATGAGTATGGTTTTGAGAACAAAATGGAGGACGAGTAGATGGTCACTGAGAACGAAGGAGTTGAATCCCTAGAATGTGAAGACCAAATGGAGAAGCCTAACTAGGGAGAACAAATGGATATGTAGAGGAAACCCTAGATTGGGGTTTCCGAAGGAGGTGAAGCCAGATTTAGCAGTTATTGTAGGCAACGATGGAGTTTGTTATCATCGGTAATACAGATGCAGAGATAGTGTAAGTAGTTGAAGGATGTGAAGGCAATCAATGGCGAAGCACAAACCCTATTTTTTTGCGACCGATGAAGGTGAAGTCGGCAGACGTCGAGGAAGGAAATTCGGGGGATCTGCACAAATTTGAGATTGAGGAGACGAAATTCGTAGAGGAGGCGCACGATCCAGAAACAGAGAAGATGGAGAATGAGGAGTAGAAATTGGAGGCTCTGAGGGTTGTTTAATATGCGGGGATAGGGGATTCGGGGAGGGGTTTCAGGGAGGAGAGCACGGGTCGACGAAAATTCCCAAGATATGGATCGAGAATGGGATAGATTTCAGTGTATGGAGGTAGGAATTGAGCAATTTAGGTGACGTGGTAGATTGGAATGGTGACGCATATGCAAGAAGAAATCCAATTTTAGTATAGATAATAGATATCAAATTATAACCCATATTGATAAATTTCAATGGGGATTCAACGGTGAGAAATATCATGTAAAATCCCATAGAATAACAATCCATTAAGATAAGGATCCAATATATCGAAAATAGAACGATTCTTCACTTTGAAAAAATTAGATAATTTAAAAGAAAATTATTCATAAACAATGAGACATTGACTTACCAAATTTAGAACAATAACATCCACTGGTGCTTCGATCTGAGAGGAAGTGGGATGAAGGGGAGAGATCAACATAGTGGAGGGATATCACAGGACAACCACCCTTTTCCAACTAGAATCATGATTCTATGGCGATAACTATGTAAAAAACTCAGTTACTCAATGAAAGTATATGGTACATCCAATAAACTATTCCAGAAACACCCTAAAAATGATATAATCATAAAAAACACCAACTAATACCTCCACGGGGTAGTGGAATCCTTACAATGAAGTGATTCCTATATGGGTACAAACATCGAAATTTTCTATATCATAGACAGATATTTCCTGAGGAATCCATACTCACCATGATATAATACCTCTCACTACAAAAAAACTCAATTATAAAATCATAAATTTTTTCTATAGAAACATTTAAATGAAACCTAAAAACACATACACATATTAGTGGGTCAAAGAAAAAGATTAAAATAACATGAAACTTTTTATGGGAATGTTAAAATATCCCCACCATAAATCCTATCAAGATGACTCCATATAAAAGAGGTCATTCCATTGTACTCTCATCAGCTCCTCGCATATACAATCCTCATGTTATTCTGAACTCTGATACAATAGAATATGAACTAATGGTATGGAATTCCCATGAATAAATTTTTTCTAAAAATCAATGATTTGAACTCGATGATTAAGCATGTATAAATTAGGTATATCATCGAGGTCCTCCCAGATCAAAACATGAGATGTGATATAATGAAACTTTATAACATATGATACGTGAAACATGTCATGATTCATCATCAACATAGTTGGTAACATCATGTATTAATACATATTACCAATCATCTCAACAATTTTATAAGGTCCCACATATCTTGGTGCAATCTTTCCCTATTATTCAAGCCATCAGTGACCCAACCATAATAAAACAATCAAAAACATTATTCATCAACCAAAAATATATAAAGGGAATATATTAAGATACTAAATTTATTTATACTAGGTATATACCATCATCAGTAAATGATGAATCAAATAAATTATATTTTTCATCTCTTGGAACCAACTATGACCAACAAAGGATGTTTCACCAATCTCGGACCAACACATAAGAGACATACATGAGTGTCTATACAATGCCTCAAAAGGTTCCATCCAAATCGATTACTAGAAACAATTTTTTTTTTTAAAACTGAACTTATCCTATGTGTTTTATCTAGTATATATTTTTATAAATAATACAATCACAAATCATGTCTTCCATGATTTTTATATATTATTCAGTCTTTCCATCCATTCACAAATGATAAACCATGCTCAATCTTACATTGTAATGCATTACATCCAAGACTAATCTAAAATAATAATAAGGGATCCACGGATCATGATAATAAAAAATAAAATTTTTAAATCCATTAAATATGAAGATTACATGTACATACATGCTTTAAAATACCTCAACAATAGTTGTATCTTGAATGGGAACAACTTTATTTGCTTTTTTCATTTAATTAATCACTACATATATTGAATACTTATATCTAGGGTAATGTGGAAACCCAACCATGAAATCAATAAAAAATTATCCCACTTCCATGTCCATATGTGAAGTGGATCTATAATGACTTAATATTTTCACACATAGATATTACATCTTAATAGATGAATATTCCTTATATATGAAAAATAAATTCTTGAGGACCATTAAATTTTAATTTATTTGGAGACTATATAAACAATATTAATATTTCATGAATGATATTAAATATCTCACATACTGATCCTCCAATTTAGTACACATTATAGACATAATCTACATAAAACATTCATCATAAACTAGGCAAAGGAAACACAAGTAAACAGTGATATTATATGCTCAATGAGGGTAAACATAAAATAGATTAACTTATGATCATATTATATAATAAAATATGCTTAAGTGTATGAGATTGTGTATATAAGAAAAAAATTTCATAACCAATCTAACATATTTCATAAACATTATCCATGGAATGAAAGAATATAATTTCAAATGGTATGAACCAAATGAGTGATATGTCATTAAAAATCAATCATAAAACACAACTTCATGTCATATAAATGTGGAAAAATAATAAGTATAGAGAAAAATTCAGTTTTTATGGTTGAAAACCATGAAAAAATATTAATAATAGAATAGATATAAAAAATTATTTTCCATTTCATAACGGATCAGGAATCAACACATATTTCTCATTATAGATAAATCATATCGGTCTATTTCCCATAGTGGATCAAACACATCGGCTGATTTATCATCATTATATCTGGATATATTAATCATAACCCAATTAATTAGTGGGATATTTAGGTCCCACCCATAACATAATCCATACATTTTTGTATCCTAAGATTAAAAAAATTAATCATATCACAAACCATAAAAACGAAAAGAGTTTAATAAATATTTCATCCAAAAATAACCTGAGGAAATCAAATGGGATCATGAAAATTTTCATTAATTCATCATATCATATCCCATTTAAAAGAAAACGAGTTTCATAAAAATCATTTAATAATAATAATAAATATACAAAATCCAAAAAAGAGTGGTGGAACTATTGTATAATATCTATAGTAAAACATTAGAAAGCCCAAACGTTATTGTCATTGATGAATTAAAGTTCCTCAAAAGAACAATAAAATGTCACTGAGGAAAATATCAATTTAATTTAAAAACAATTATACAAAATTTGACATTTTTATAAATATTATAGAATCATTTATGAATATAAAATTGAAAATTTTTAAAATAATCATGAAATAAATAACTTTTCCTAACTGTAGAAGAAAACATTCTTTCTATACAATTTAAAATAAATATTCCGCTCACATTTTTAATAAATGTAAAAATTAAATCATTCCAAAAAATAAAGAAGAATGATTTTATTTTAAAAAAAATTAAAATGTGGGAAGAAATGTTATTAATAAATAATTTTATAATGGTAAAAAATTATTTAAAACATTTTTAGAATACCTAGATATGGATAAAAAACTGTTTTTAATAACGAGTGAAGTAAATTTTGTTTTTCGTCAAAAACATTCTTTTGGAATCATAAGTAAAAATTTAGCAACAAATGAAAGGAGAAAATTTATTTTCATGAAATTACTTGAGTATAGGAAAATTCATGAGTTTATTGAGAGATATATCTAAAGAGTTTATCATCGGAAACATAACCATAAACAATCCCGATAACCAATGACATTATAACATAAAACTTCTTACCACATTGGTATATTTTGAATCACTATCCTAATGAATGAAATAAAATTATTTGGAATTGAATATCCCATATTTTCAAGAGAATAATCATAAAATTAATTCCTCAATTTTATATAAACAACACAAATGAAATATGTTTTGTATAAATCATGTGTTCTACATAAATAAAAGTGAGGTAAATATCCATTACATTAAATCTAAACTTCCATTTTATGTGTTTGAACCTACTATATAATAAATATAGTATTTTTAAAAATATATTATAGAAGAATAATTATATATATCATAACATATATTATTTACTTATAATAATTTATTACACTATTATTAGAAATTCCTTATTATAATTAGGTTTCAAGTAATAACATATTTTTTCATCTATGTTTTGATTTTTTTTTCATTCGATTTACATTGATAATTGGACAAAAATACCCATAATTTGAACCATTATATAAATGTAAAAAATTTTAATTACACAATTCTTTATATTACTCAATAAAATTTATATATAAAAAATGAACATCTCCATACTTGGACACAGCAGGCCATACTTATGCACAAACCCTATTTCCATTTTCTCGATCGAAGAAACGAAAGGAAGGTAAATAATATATCAAAATTTATCTTATTTTTATGTAATATATATCACATATATTAATTAAATGTATCATTATTTTCATTAATGTAATTCATGAGTGAAAAATAAATAACATCGCATCGTGAGGCGGTAGTCCTCTAGAAACATGGGTGATATTATATTATTCCAAAAAAATGGAAATTAAGAAGGTATATGTGTTAAAATAATCCCATAAGTATAGTTATTTAAAAAATATCATATAAATATGATAAATACATATTTCCATTAAATTTCATTTTGACAGGTTTTTTGGTCATTTTATCACTTATCCCATAGTTTGTCCTCTAATAAACTTGTTTTATCCTTTATCTTGATAAATAAATATTATTATTTTTACTCTTACTGATCACAAAAAATTAATTTTAAAAAATTATATGATATTATTTATTATTATTATTAATATAGAATATATTTTTCAAAATTCCATTCACGTAATTCAAAAGTTTTATTTTAAAATTATACACGAAGATACAATGAAAAAGTTGTTTTCGAAAGAGAAACTTTTCATTATTATAGAATGTTTTCATATCAAAATTTAATATTAATTTGATTCAAATAACCAATATTGGTTTCATAATAAATTAATTAAATTTATTTTAAATTTTATTCATTTTGAATCAATACATATCATTATAAATTCTTTAATAAAAAGGTATATTTTAATAGAAATAAGTTATTTCCACAATTTACAGTAAAAATGATCTTGTCAAAAAATTATGTCGAATTATCCCCAAGATAAATTTTTTAATTTAATTCCAAAAATTAATTTGACATTTTCACATAAATATTACAATTATTTTAAAAAATAATTTTATAAATTTTTCAAAAAAGATAATACAAATTCTTTTATGAAAAAAATTATGTTTAAAGAATAAAAATGCATTACTAAAAACTAATTACTTATATAAATATATATTTTATTTATCTAAATACTTTATAATTAATTTTCAAAATGTGGGTATTCCTATTAATTGAACCAAATGTGATGACTAGCTTAGAATGGTAAATAATAATAGTAATAGTATATCGTGGTTTGTTAAAACTCAGTGTTTCTTGTAATAGAACTTATCAAAGAAATTAAATTTATTCATGATAATAATTCAAAAAATCACAAGATATTATATTCTACAACCATTCAAATTAACATTGCTCTCAAAATAAATCACTTAGATACCAATAAATGTTCATAATTTTTCCTCATCATACCCTTAAGATCCCATATATCTACTTCATATTTTTTGTTTCTCCATAAAATATTGACCATATGAGTGGTGTTATTTAATATAACTTCCTCTATATGATATATAATCTCCCCTAGTTATCCTCATTAGAAATAAATATCTCTTGTGATATGAAATATTAGTTATGTACAACTGAGGGATCATGTATGTAATTCCTCTTGAGGGATACATGGAACACATCATGGAAATGAGAGAGGTTCAGTGGAAACACCAATCGATATGCAACCGTCATAATATGATTAATAATTTTATACAGAACAATATTCCTCGGGTTTAGTTTCGCATTATTTCTAAATTTCATTATCTTATCCATGGAGATATTCATAGAAACACAATTTTCACTAACATGAAATTATAGATCATTCTAAAGACTTCTATAATAAATTTTCATTCATCATTGAGCTTCCCTTATGCATTGTTGAATATCTCAAAAATAATTTAACATTTAATAATAAAGATCATGTACCAATAGATTTACTTTACCAACTTCATCCCTTCATTTTGGATTTCTACACTTCTTTCAATAGAAGAATTTATATGGATCCATATGAATGCTCAATTGTAAGTTATTACTTTATAAATTACCATATAGATGCATGTTTATCTCTTAAAAATGTTTGAAATAGATTGAAAAAGATACCAAAATATCATATGGGGTTTGAATTTTTTTCTTATAATGATCATCAGTTTGAAGGTGATATTTAGAGATGAAACTTATCTGTGTATTAAAGGAATTTTGAAGACTTCTATAAAACATTAAGGTAAATATAAAATCTCGAATATATAAAATAAAATGTTGTATATCATTAAACTTCAATGTTTCCTTGATTTATATCTTGGAAACATGGTCTATAGATAAATCATATCTAATTGTGTTGAAGTGGGACAAAATTATTAGTAAAATGACTACAAACAGTATAGAATCATACAAATTTGAATTTATGGGGTGTCCAATGGAAAAATTCCTAGTTATATTTTCCCATTTCCATTTTTGATTGGGTTATGGTTGAATCTTCCCCTAAGACTTTTAACTCTCTACCTTAACTTGATGACATACCATGAACTATGATTCATTCCCTATGATATACCTATTAATTACTTCCCACAATAAATAATCATTAGAGTACAATACATATTTGTAATTCCAATAAGAATAGAGAATGAAGTGCTGCAAGCCTCTTTAAAGATATCCTTATTTAAATATGGTATGGAAGGAACACATACATGGTTCATGAACCCTAACAGCCCATTAAAACTAAGGATAAAATAAGATACATTTATCACCATATTATGGAGATCTATATCTTCCACATTCACCTATTTAATAAACTATTTTATAGATTATGAAAAACTCATTTATGAAAGATAATATTTTATCCTTTCCTCCAAGATTTCCATATCCATACATTGAAAATAAAGAACTATTTTATCATTTCTAATCCCTATCATTGATAAGATATCATAATCATTTGGACACAAAGCTTCATCCTCCTTGTTCACATTCCCAAGGTGGTAATTTATTGATATAATATATTCATTAATAAAATATCACCACATTCTTTGGAACATGTTCAACACAATATATGTGATTATATACATTAAATTTTTTACCAATATATTTATCACATTTATCTCCTGAAAAATAATGTCTCTATATCTTTAATGGAAAAATTACAGCAGTGAAATCGAAATCATGTGATGTGTAATTCTTATCATGAAGCTCAATTTACATATGGAATAAGAAATGACCATTTCATTATATATGAGAATCCATCCCAACCCCTTATAGGATGCATCACTGTAGATTAAAAACCTTTCTCAACAGTTGGGTAATGTATGAAAATGAGAACTGAATTTTTTTCTATTTAGTTCCATGAATGTTTACTCACATTCTTGTGTCTACAATAAAATGTCACGCTATAAAATTAACATTGTTAATCTATTAGATAGTAATGAGAAATAATACACAAATAGTTAATAATATCCATCCAAACTAAGAAAAAATCGTATCTCAGTTACCATGGTTGGTCACAGAAACCATTGCCTCTGTATTTGATGGATCCACAAATATACCCTCTATTAGGATTATATGACCAATATATATAAACTTGTGTTCCCAAAATTGAAACATTATAAATTGAGCATATTGTTTCTCCCTCCATATGGTCTTTTGACCAAATGAAATGTGGTCTTCATGCTATTCCATACTCTTCTAATAGATAAGAGTATCATATATAATTACTACCACAAATTTATTAAGTAAATCTATAAATACTATTGATAAAATCCATGATGATATTGAGTTAATTAATAATAAATAATGGTATCACTGTATATTTATTTTTTATATACCTTGTATGTAATTTTTTCATTGTATATCTTCATTATTGACCCTCGATTTATGATATCCTGAACATAGGTAAGTATTGTAAATGTATTGATCTCTATATAGATGATAAAATAGTCATCTATACGGGGTAGAGAATACATTTTTTTCCTTTTTGAGCTCCCAATAATAAATGAAAAGTCACATTGATCAATCTTTATTCCGAAAAAGTACCATTGCAGTCTAGAGTGGCTATCATAGCCATATGAATCCCTTATCACTGTTACCATGTATATTCTTCTTCAATTACTATAAATTCATATGGAAAATTATATAGGGAGTCTTTGAAATTGGATTAACAACAGATATAAAATCTATTGAGAACTCAAAATTACATTTCCATGATAGAGTAGGAGAATATTATAAAAATACATCATAAAATTCTCATACCTATGGAATAATATTGAGTCTCCTTGTATCTATGTAAGATAAAAATCCATTTTTAATGGAAATAAAGACACATTAAATGGGTAAAATATCTATTGGATGTTCATATTTTTCATTGCACTGGTAAAAAATCATAGGAATGTTCAAAATATCAAATGTGACTTCCCATATATTATTATTATTGGGGGATTTAGGTATAGAAATCAAATCCATTCCTATGATAACATTAAATTATTCTAGAGGGAGAATAGAAATATTTTAACAAAGAACATTACCACAACATTCAACGAGATAAGAATCATATACTTGAGCTAATATCATAATTCCATAGGGGGTTTTCACTACTAATTCAATATCTAATTTATGAGGATGTGGATTAACATTAATATAAAATTGTAATTCTTAATGGAAATCATATGAATAAACCAGAATATAGAACTTCAATATTTTATCATACCTGTAACTACCTCTCCTTTATCAATCTGTCTCCAATTCCAATATAAAACCAAAATGGTTAGCCAAAAAATAATGTTTATTTCTTCATATTTATTAATCATGAAAAAATAATGACAGGTTCTCTAAATCATGACACATTATTCTCAATTTATGATCTTCTAGTTTATCCTAGTTCATTAACCATCATCATCTATTGAAATTCATCATGATACATCACAAATATGTTGTGAGTTTTCAAAACATATCTCCTGGATATGTCTTAATATGTGTCCATCAAGGCCCATTGTTTTGAACAACATAATGATTGTTTCTTATTTAATGAACTCTATTCGATGTAATTACCCATAGATAAAACTATTCCATATCCACACCTATTTTTAGTATCCATATGTGGATGTAATTTCTTAGAACCACTCACTATATCCTTCACCAAAATTCCATGACCTTTTCTAATAGGTTTAATTATCCTTGGAATTATCCTTAGACATATCCATAGTAATATCAATGATGTTTTCTCTTCCTAGTTTCCTAATATTTAATAATTCATTTCTCCTATGCCTACTATATTTACCATGTATTTTTATACGTAGATATTATATATTATTAGATGAATAATCATTATGTTTCAAAAATACATTCCAAAGTCCAATTAAATTTTATTTTAATTACAGACTACATACACAATATTTTTATTTAATGTAATATCGTCAACATCCCCCATAATGATAATCCCATTTAGTAAACAACATATTCATACTATAAATAAACCATTCTTCATAATATGGGAAATCGGAACATAAGAAAAGAATGAGATCAAAATTTCAATATGGGTAAATATAGAATATTTTAAATGATGATCTTAAGAATGTGTAAAAAAATAATTAGGGTATAATAATACAAATATAACATAAAATTTTCATAGACAATATATAATGGATCATAAAAATTACACAATGAATAAAAAAATATCATTTCAAAAGACATGAACCATAAAATTTATTAATCATTATAATTTAATCATGAACCGTAGGTTATTATAATATATGTGTGGAAACATCATAACAATATAAATGAACTCATATGTAATGGTTTAATACTGGGACCATCAAATCATAAAGGATCATGAATCAACACATATTTCGCATTTCATAAAAAAATAGGCATCATCACCTATTTCCTATATTTGATAAAGAATAAAAACTTGTTTCCCATAGTGGATTAAGAACATAAGTTAGCTTCTCAAAATTATATCATGAGATTAAAATATTTACCCAATGCATTAAAGAGATATATATGTCTCAAAAATAAAATAATATATACTTTTTATATGAAAATATCATAAAACATTCATCATATATTACTCAAAAAAAGATATTGGTTTGCATAGACATTTCATCATATCTTAATCCACGAAAAGGAAATGTGTTTCATAAAAATTTCATTAATTCATTATATCATAACCTGTGGAAAATAAATGGATTTAATAAAAATAAATTCAACATAATCGTAAACATAACCCATCTAAGGGAAAAATAAGGATGGTACCATATGACCATATCCTGAATAAAACCCATGTAACACTAAATATTATTTTAACTGATAAATAGAAATTAATTTAAATATCATTAAAACACCATTATAGAAAACAACATTTTTATTAGTACTAAATTTTTAATTTTTTTACAAAATCACCAAATATTAAGGTAATCATTATATTAGAAAAATAAATTTTATTAATTTTGATATAGGCTTAAAATAATTGGATTTCCATATCGGTAGAAAAACTTTATTCATGCCACATATGATAAAATAATGTTCCCCTTCACAATTTTGGTATCAAGTAAAAAATACCACACCAGGAATATAAAAAAAGATTCAGTTTAAATTTTTTATGAAAATTAATAAATGGGTAGATTTTTATTTGAAAAATCATCGTTTAATGGTGAAATATTAATTTAAATTTTTTTCAAAAACATAGACATGTAAGATTAAGGGTTTTCAACTATAGTGTGAAATAAATAATGTTATTCCTTAAATAAATTAATTATGAAAAATGGATACACAATGATTGGAAAATGAGACAAAAAAATTATTTTCATGAGATAACCAGAGTGAATAAATTTTTTTATTTTCATGAGTGATAGTTCATAACATTCCAACATCTGGAATTTGATCATAAAAAATATTGATGACCAATTATATTGTAAAATAAAACTTCTTACCACTTTTGTATATTCTGAATTGTAAATCCCTTGAAAAAAACTTATATGGATTAGTATATCCAAAATTTTTTGGAGAATAATCATAAAATGAATTAATGGACTTTATATACACTACACAGAAAAAAAGTAGGGTATAATATATGCGTCCCATATAAATAAAAATGTGAAAAAATAGATTTCCTTAAATCCTCAACTTCCATCATGATCATTCGAAATACCAATATAATAAATATGGGTTAATGACACATATATTATCTATAAGTACTGATATGTATCATATCATATATTTTTTAATTTTGGACATTTATTATCCATTTATTATCAATTCCATGTCAAAATCTCATTTCGGGTAATTAATATTTTATTCTTTAGGTATGTTTTGATATTCAGTTTTCTTCCTATATAAATTGATCATAGTTAAAATATATATATAATAATTTCTATTATATAATATTATATATTCATTACATGTTTATTTTTATTAATCCATAAAATTAAGAGATCATAAATGAATTACACTGATCATGGATACGGTAGGTTGTACATACACATGAATGTTGTTTGCTTTTTCTTGATGGAAGGAATTGAGTAAAGGAAACAAATATATACAATTTAAAATATATTTTTAATTTAATATATATAACATATATTATATACATTTATCCTTACTCCCTTCCATATAATATGTATTTGAGAAATGAAAAACATCACTTCATAGGGTGTTAATCTGACGTACACACGATCGATGTTATCATATTCCCAAAAAAATGAATGTAAAAAATTTTATAGGATATTATATGTTCATATGTATAATTGCATCAGGAATATAATACATATTTATGTTAAATATAACATCATGTACATCCCTGATAAATGATGATGGAAAAACAACTTCACTTGTTTGTGTGGTGGTAGTCCGTTATAAACACGATCGGCGGTTTCATATTGCATTTGAAGGAATTTGAGATGAATGTGGGTTATTAAATTAAAATAATAATAAAATAATATATTAGATTTTTTATTATATCATAATAATTTATGAATATTATTAATGATGTGGAAGAAGTAATAAAGTAGAAACGCTCAGTTGATAATGATACATTTTCTTCTATGACCACTTTAGGATAACACTAAATGCTTTTTAAGTTAGATTAACAATAAAAAATATACTCTAGAATGTGAGGAGGAAATATAGGAGTGTATGTGGGTAGGTATTTTTAATCTAATAGGTTTTATAAGTGTTAATATAATAGGAGATGTGGTTACATTTTATAAGTGGGGGAGATTACAAACAATGAATTTTTGAAAATAATAAATTATACCCATGTTTTTCAATATAAAAAGGCCAAAAAATTGAATACTAAAAAATATTAGATGATTAACGGATTATATATAGAAATATAATGTGTTTTGGTATTGTATTTAGGTTATATTACCTCTTACTTCTTTTATTTTAACCCCGGTAAACCTATTTTATCCATAAGCATGGTAACAAATTTTTACTGTTTTTAATTTTAATTATCAGAAATATTTATATTGATGTAATCTTATAATATTAATTATTATGAATCAAACTCGGTAATACATTTTTAAAAATTCCAATGATATATTTCTAAAAATTTAATCTCAAATTGAAAATATAGACCCGATGAAAAATAAATTTTATAAAGTGAAATTTTTCATTAGTATAGAATGTTTTAATATCACAATTCAGGATGAATTTGATTCCAATGATCTAAATTGGTTTAAAAGTAACATATTTAAACAAAATTATCTTTTAAAACATTTTTTAAAATTATAAAACTTTTTAAATTCATTTAATGAAATTGTAGTTATTAATTTCAATCATTGTTTTTCACTCTTCCCCGAACAATTAATACTTTCAAAAAAATTTCAAATATTCACCCAAAGATAATTTTAAAATTTTGAGTCCCAAAATGAAGTTAATTTTTTCATATATATTTTTTAAAAAATCATTAATCAATTTGAATATTATTTCACAAAAATAAATAAAATAATTTTTGAGAAAAATTTATTTCCATTGAATTTAAAGGAATTAATAAAAATCAAGTACTTATTTATAAATATATTTTATTTTTATAAATTTTTTTATTTTATTTTCAAAACATGTTTAGACATATTGATACTAAAAAATTTAATGACTAGTTTTTAATGCCCAATAATATTAATAATAGTATATCATTGTTTGGTAATAAATGGTGTTTTGTTCAATGGAAGATATCAATAAAATTAAATTTATTCATAAGATATAATTAAAATATAAACGTCCTATAGGCTGGAGTGAACATGAAGGTATCTAGTCCTTTTCTATGACCTGTTGATATGTATAAAAAAGAGAAACAAAATGAGGAATGTGTCGTATCATATTTGACACTAGAATAATTAATGAATGTCCTAGAAAATAATCATTGTGCCATACTGAACATCCCAATTGGAATTATAAAAATCCCCCCTTAAAGAATATATCATAGTAAAAGGCATGATGATATGTTCAAAAAACAAAGTATTCCTTACGTGGATAAATAACCCTCTTCAATGGTCTCCCAACCATAATGAGAGTTTCTAATGCCACTAGACTCACAATACACATGCTCCCTCCATATAATTTTCACAATAAGATAGGATATCAACTGAACACTTGTTAACATAATGTCATCATCATCCTAATGTGCACCCATGATCATGCACAAAAAAATGTCCCCTTTATACTAGTATTATAATGATTATATTACTTATTAGGTTATAATTTATCTTGTCAATGAATCAATAACAAAATTCTCATTTCCAATGGTCTAGGAAATATTGAAATCAAAATATTATATGAATGAAACCAATCACTTCTAAAAGAGGTTGAAATCATTTTGATAGATGATATAACTTATTATTTTGTTCTTGGAAAAGACGGTAATCCTTTAATGTGAAATGGTAATGTAATTTACTCTTAAAATAATTTATAACAATTGTGAGTTTGAAAACCCAGTTTGAATATTTCTTTCCATGTGGTCAATGCCATCGAGAACCATAGTCCACCACTTGATCACATTTCATGAGAAAATATCCCAAAACCAATCATGATATTTCCCAAACGACTACATAAACCTACCTAGCCTCTAGAATATTCAACACTTGTGTAGATGTGAAAGGATGTTTCATATCGTTGAAAGAACCTTAACATTTTGTATTCCAAAATAACATTACTCTCTTTATAGAGTGTGTGGTCATTCAAGAATGTAGAATCATGAAATCATTGAAGATATGATGATAATATTCTTATAAAACCATGTTAATATAGATCTCTAAGAAATTTCATGGGTTTTCCGAGGTTATAAAAGCCTCCAACCTCTTACGATCAACTAGAATACCATGTTTCAAGTCCTCAGGTCCCAAGAACATCACTTAATGTAACCATAAATCACATTCCAATAGATTGTCATAAATTTTATGATGTCTGAAAATTTACTTAAATTCTCTCATATGATTCCAACGATTCTCTTCAGTATTAGAGTAAACTGAGATATCATCCAATAATACTATCACAAATGAGTTGGTGTACTCATAGAATATAAAGTTCATCATCACCATAAAAACAAAAGGGAGTTTTTTTAGAAAAAAAGTTAATACAATGTCCTCTTATAGATATAACTACTTTAAATGGTGGTCATAAGAATATATGATTGTTTGACTATAATCTAGTTGTAACTGAAACAATGTTTGATCATAAGGAAAAAAAATTCCACTTTCAACTAGTAAAAAATAATTTAAATATTTGGAAAAGGATTATTTTTCATTATCATAACTCGATTTACTGTTTAATAATCAATAAAAGGGGAAAATGTTCAATCATATTACCTGGAAAAGAGAATAGAAACCACCCAAGGTGACACATTCAGCCATATATAAATGGTATCAAAATGTTATTCTAGTTTATTTTTAAAATCATTCAGCACCACTACTTATATGGGGTAAAAAGGAATAAATATGTGAAACATACATTATTTCTAATAAACAAATTACTATAGTTACATTAAATGTGGAAAAAAAATTATAAGAATAAAATTCGGAAACCTGATGACCAATATAATTTGTCCACTACTAATATATTCTCACTCCAGATCAAAAGAAAAAACCAATACCAACCTCCTTAACTATATAATACGATGTTGATATCTACTCGGCCTGGGTCCCATTCAACTAGGAAAACATGGAACAACCCCTTGGGGCTAGAATATGAGACTCACCAAAGAAAATTTTCATTATACGAATTATGGGAAATTGGTCAATCTATCCCAAGAAGGATGAAAAGTTGGTTCATGGTGAGAACCATAAACTTTTAGATGAGCTGAAACTATGATAAACAAGAAGGACAAGAATAGAAATATAGACCATGATCTCTCTTTATTCTATGGGGATAGAGGTATTCAAAGCCTAATACATAATATAAGTTTAATTATTCAACAAAAAAATAATATGAATAAATGAGATTCAACATTATCATGTAATGAAGTTACTAATAATGAATCTATAGATATATAACCTCTCACTCTCGATAGACTTGCATCAAATTCCTCTAGAGACTCCTTCACAAGGTGAATAATATTTCAACTAGATTAATTTATATAGAATAAATTAGGTCTTTATGTTATTATTTAAACATGTCTTTTAGGGGATGATGACCCCATTCTATTTGATGGGGCAGAAAATACATGGAACAACATTTTTAGGTGGATTAAGAAATTTTCTAAATGATAAATTATTAGTTCCATAATACGAATAAATTTCTAATAACATTCAATTTCATAATTAAGGAAAGTCAAAATTCCCCTACTAGGCCACACAAAATTTATCGATGATTCCTTCTATTGTGATCCACCATCACACTCATCACAAATTGTATTTCCTTTAAAGGAACTAAAAAATTTTACATTTTGAGTAAGAAGAAATATAGTCATCACTTACATACTACCATGTAAATATCTTTATTCAACTATATACCTAGTATAACAACATAATAATTGAAATTAATCATAAAAAATTATTTATGTTATAAGATAATATACCCATCAAGAATCATCATGCCTTCTGTATCTCATCTTTTACCACCACATGACAAAATCGAACAAGTTCCTAAAAATATTTTATATAATAAGTCTTAGTTTTATCACCCTATTAACAGTTTTATTTTTTTTTATTTTAGTAAAATCATCGACTATAGATATAACAATTCTATAATAGTACAATTGAAGTCTTTCCGATCCATTAATTCATGTTTCATTATTGTATCCATTGAATCCCACTACCTACTACTTGGACCATTAAAGATGAAGGTAGACCAATTATCTGTTATAGAATCATGAATTTGAAATAACTAAAAAATTAGCTCAATATTTTTCAAACAATCATATTACGCTTTATGATCATTCAACCATTGGAAACCTAACGGTTTCTAGTAAATAATCATTTTAGTATGATCTATATAATCATCCCATTGAGGTTCCGCTATTGGAAAATGAAAATAAATAGGAGCTTCAACCTGTCCCAAATCATGGAAAGCACACAATTCCACCTCAAAGAGATTCTGGTCATGTTTATGGGTTTCTAGTACTGATTCTTCATCATCTACATCACAAGGTCTATTCAAATTTCATTTGGCGCAATGGAACAAAACAACATCAATTTGAATGACAAAATCATTAATATTGATACATAGATCATGTAATGAGTCAAGATATATATGAATACCAATTTCATTTAGCTAAATTCAGAAATAAAGGATTTCAAAACACTCATATATGGTTTATAAAAATACCAAAATTTGATCAATTTATTCATAAAGGAAATAATTCCCATCCACCCTTGGTTACATAAGGCTTGTTAAGATGATATCCTTCTTGAAACTCAGTCCTAACTACATTTTAGTGCTGATAATCCTACCTACATTATACCAAGACATCCCAAACATCATACCAAAATAATGGTGAAATGAAAAAACTCACAGATATGATACCAATTTTGTATGAATTAACCCAAAAATAATATGTAATTTCCCAACATGAGGGAAACTAAAATGGTTCCCCGATCTAGTGGATCACATGGACTAAAGGATCCCTCCCTGTACACTAGAGGATACTGAATAGAAGTGATGGTGTAATATGGTATGGTGGGGAGACTATAACTTCATATAAGACTGTATTTGTGGTAATAATAATGAACTGATAAAGGTGAATAATTATGTAATATTTTTAACGTAGAAAAAAAAATTAAATGACAAGATAATATAATCATCTAATCAAGGGTTATAATATTCAATATATAGGATGAGTCATATAAAAAATTATTTCATGGAATTATTATGTACAAAATAGTTATATATGGGACATAGAGTAAAAATGTATACAATATTCTACACAAAATGTGAAAAGAATAGAAGACATATCCATAGGAATTGTGAGCATAGGATCAGTATTTTTCCCCATGATCCATGCTATAAGAAAAAAATATTCAGCATCTATGATAGGTCAATTCACTTGTCAACACCTAAAATCATGTATTCTACCGAGATAGTAATGGAGAGCCATGCAGGGTATGCCATAAATTTAGTAGGCCACCACCAATGGTGTATAGAATAATATTATAAGTGTATAAATCCTGAAATGTGTAGGTATAAGAAATAAAAAACAATATTGTTCAATAATTATTAGTCGGATTAATTTCTTATTGAGCACCCGAAAATATATACATTATTTTATATAGGTTGGAAAATGTATCATCTTAAGAAAATTTTAGACATATATGTATAGGTAGTCATATATAATATGAATACATGTGTATACACAATATATGTAATGAAATATATATGAATATAAATGGATAATAGGTTTTATCTAGACCAAGTCCTTAAATCAGGTGTTCAAGAATATTCATACGAGCTATAGGATCAAACAATGTTACAAACAATAAATATCATACAAATATGAGACACATTTCTCTTTACTCGAGAAAACGAGATGAGCCGTCATGCCCAAAACACAATGCTTGGGGATGTGGAATTTGATTTTCATCATCCAAGAAAAAGTAAACAGTGTTAGACACCAATCCCATTACCAAACATAAGGGAGCATGAAATTTCATTCCTATCAAATTTGTTAAATTTTGTTTTGTTGATAATATCTTTGTCATAATCATAATAAGAAATGACATTACATCGTAGTTATTTGTAATAATTTAATCTTATTAAACTATTGGTATCATAATTTATGTTTGTTATATATAAAATTATACAACATGTTGTGTGGCCTTGACACCCACTTCCATTTAATTAAATGTATATATTCAATTTATAAATCAATGAAACCTTGTTCAAAGTCATGCCACACCACTTAGGAGGAGGTTTTTCATTTAAATATTCATATTAAGGAGGAAAATTAATGAAAAATACCCAAAGGGTTGGAAACCAACAAGTTAGATATTTTATAATATTTTATCAAGGTCGAAGGGGGTATTATAACATGATCCATTTAATTTAGATTGGGGAGTGACCTTTTATGATAATGCATGCATATATATTATTTTTAGCACAACAAAAATGATTTATAAAACACATAAAAATTCAGGGAATATATATAGAACACCTACCATAGCCCCATTCATGAATCCTCATCCAATATTTGTTTCTTTTTTATGTACAATGGAATAATTTTGATCAATAGACTAATTCCCTCAAAATAGGGAATATGAGGTCGCACCAAAAATAACACATGATATGTAAAGATAAAAAGTAATAAATGTTAGAGGATTTTAGAGAATGTTTTTATCTATCAAACACATAAATCTATGGTCTAATCAGAGTCCAGATGAAGAAATAACATCAAATCCGAGCCATGTAGGAGGGAGAGCTCACATGAGAGGAATGAGATGCACGTCCAATTGAGAAGAAGAGAAAGGGGAAGGTGGATTTTTAAAAAATATATATGATTTTCTTTAAAATTTTCAGTTTTTATGAAACATATTATTTTTCCACCTGGATGGAAAAAACTGCATCAACCGTGCACCTAGTTCTTAACCAAGGAACTCCTCGCATGGGCTGGCCACATGGTTTGACTAACCATGAACCACCCATGAAAAGATGTTATGTTATGAGGTCAGATGCACATGCATGAGCATTTTTCCTAGGATTCAATGACGAGACTTACATTTCTTCCTTCAGTATCCATCTACAACACCCTACATGATTTGGCCAAATTGGGCAGGATTAGGGGTATGGTTTGATCAGATTATGTGCTTGGCTTTATTCCTCCAAAACATGTAGATATGGTCTATGAAAAATTCCAATATATTTCAATCTCCTTCCATATATTGTAAGGTAAAAAATAGTTTAAACCATATATATTGAATAGAAACCCACAAATATATACCATCCTTGAAATCTAGTTCATTACAAACTCCCATCTATAATGAAACATATCCCTTACATGGGATTCTGATGGTAAAGATAGATCATGTTAGAAAAACATCATTTACTAAGTAGGTATGTTATATTCCATCTCTTAAGTAATTTAATGTACTCAACTATGATTATATTTCACCTATAATAATCGAAATGGCCTTCCTCAAAGAGTCTTCATGCTACGATCCACAATACGAACTAGGTACTCATCAAAGGAAGCATCGACAAATAAATAAACCTTATCTAGCTAAAAACCATGGGATGGGTATAAATATATAGTAGTGGAGAAGAGACACTTGAAAAACACTGTTCATGGACCGTTATCAGAATGGATGTTATTTACTATAATCTATTGTTCTGATCATTTCTAATATCTCAAAAGGTCCAAGAAATCTACAAGCTAGATCACCCTACTTCTTTATCCGTCAAGGGACATGTCTAGGTAAAAAATAGAAGGAAACCCAATCCCTGACCAAAGACACCAGATTCATTCATCGGTGATTGTCATAGTAAAACTATCATGACTGATGTAACACCCCGACCCCAGAATTATTGAGCCAGTTCAATATTTTATTAAAATTTCATTATTACGGGGAATCAAATCTCAATGGAATGAATAATTTTTTAGTTTTGGAAAACTAGATTACATAAATGATACCCATTTTTCATAGGTAGAATAAAATAATACATTTCAAATATGAAAGATTTGAATCCTTATAGTTCATTCAATGGATTTATCTTTATAAGCAGGGGAATGGAAAAATAAGAGGGGTGAGGGAAAATTACTGATAAGGATATTTAAAATATAAGTAATAATAAATTAATGATGGTATATTTACATGGAAAGGTAAAAATTTGAGAACATGTGAAATTTAAATAAATGGATAATTCATAAATAATATGTCATTGTGAATAAATATAACGAATTTTAGTTAGTCAATAATCTATGAATTAAATGAATTAATATATTTTATCATATGAAAACCTAATGTATAGTAATAATGACAATAGAAATATCAATGAAGTAAAATCACAATTGATGGAAATCATGTATGATGCACATGAAAGCTGATAACATCAATACCTTCCACAAGATAGTTTAAAAACACTAGTAAACACACAATTAATTTTTGCCACTATTTTTTTCATGATAACATGTCAATGAATTGAGGGGATATTTAAATTCTAGGCCAACCAACCATTTCTAGTCCAAATCATTCGTCATTGAGAGTAATCAATTTAATTAATTATTAATATGCCTTATGAAATATCCATATTGAATAAATAATATTGATTTATTAATAATTTATTAGTGGATGATAAGTGACAATGATGGTTGTTTGTGATGATTAATGGAAATACCAATGAAATATAATTAAAACATTATTGATAAAAATAATCTATTAATATTCAAAAGTGTCCCATACCACTTTGAAACATTTGATTAATAATCCCCTGAATGAATAACATTAAATGAAACATATAATATAATGATAATAAGGATATTCTTGATATAATATGTCAATGGGAGGTATATACAGCATAAAAATGAAACTAGCTGTATACTATTACAATACACCTCGATGGAATGAAATTGAGATGAAATCCCTTACCACAATGTAAAAATATATTTAAAAGGCCACACATTTATAAAAAAAATATTTTATTTTAAAATTACCTTGTAATGTTTTAATGGATGATTCAAAACATTAGTGTCTCCTGACTATGGGAAATTATTTTCAAGTGGTATAAGTTAAAAATATTTGTTTTACTTTTGTATGAAAAGTCAAAAAGTACATAGTTTTGGAAGATGATATGAAGATTCTATTTTAATAATTTCATCGAAATTCAAAATGTGTCAAAATAAAATTATGAAATATTTAGTTAATAGTAATTTTTTTTCAAATAAATTTAGAAAATTCTATCATGGAAGAGAAATATTCCACATTAAAGACTTAAACAAAAACAATCCCAGATAATGATGAGATTGTAAAATAAATAATTATCATTTTATAATCAGCAGAATCATATTCCATTCAAAAAAATAATATTATTTGATATTAAAATACCATAATCTTTAGAATAAAAATGATAAAATAAATTAATTGGCGTTTCATATAGAACATGAAAAAAATTAGTGTATAAAGCATGAGTCACATTGAAATAAATGTGACAAAAAGATCTGTAACCATACGCTTCCTTTTGTGAAACATGATTTGAACATATCTATAATGGGATTAATAATGTTATTAACTTATATATGGACCTTATTAATATTTTTTAAATCATATATGACAATCTTATGTTATTTTATCACCCTTTTATCGATAATATTTTATTATTACCCTTGTTTTGGGTGTTGATAGATTTATTTAACAATTCACGTTTTGCGATGAATGCCTTATTTTTTTCATAGCTTATATATCAAAATTATAAAAATGATATTAATTTAATTAATATAATATTTAATATTTATATAAATTTTTAGATCCATTCTTGAATTTTTTACATTTAAAATTAATCACATGATTTCTTTGAGATGGTAGGACATACATACGCACGCGTGAGAGTATAATTTCCATAATGGTGAATGAGTAAGGAAGTGGATGGTATATAAAATTTTAATGAAAAAATATCATTTATTAATTAAAATATATATAAATTATATCTGTCATTATGAAAATCCATGTAAATAGGTGATTAAAAAAATTACACCACAATATGGAGATAGTATGGCATACTTACGTATGCACGATGTTTTCATTTTTTTGGTAGTATGGTTAAATAAAGGAATATAGTTATTCCATAATCATAGTAACTTCTTAGAATATATATATTACTATATATATTACATTAGTATTGAAAAAACACTTGAAGACAATATAGAAGAAGAAATGAACATGAATGAGTTGGTAAAATAATCACCACTTTTTTGGGTACTTCTATTAGGTCTCTTATTAAGGGATATAGAGATAGTATTTTTGGAAGTCCATCACCTAAAAAATTTGTATTAAGATGTGGGGAGGAGAAATATTACTATATAAAAAGACCATTCTGGAGAAAAAGACCTCCAAATGGGACATAAATGAATATTTTAAGACATTTTTCTACTATATATTATCCTCATGGTGACTATTTACCATTTATGTGATTTTTAAATAATTTAATAAAATATATATTCATGAAAGTATAATTGTTGTGGAATTTGATTCTATTCATTTAATTTGACATCAAATACATCACAAAAAGTGGGAATTACAATATAATTATTTAAAACATATATAACATATCCAATATATCTCTTAAATTTATTATACACTTTAATTCAGCCCCAAATTATTAAAAGTATTATTTATAATATAATTTAGTTTTCTGTTAAATAAATAATCGTTCTTCTAACATTAACGAAGAATTTAATGTAATTATATAATTTCAAAAATATGAAAATAAATATTTATCATAAGAATAATTTCTTTCGTATAAAAATATACATATAGTTTCTTTTATATAATGATTTTTTTACTATGTGGACCCATAAATTTTTAAAGGGAGTGAAATTTTGTAACTATCATTGATTTAAATAATATATAAGATATGTTAATGGTCACATTCTCACTAAAAAACTCAAAATAAATAATATGGTGATAAGTGTATAATATTATTCATCCAATATATTTATGACAAGTTTATGTCTTGGTTATTCTCTTATATTTTGGTACTATGTCCTTTATAAACCCCTTAACAGTTGTTCTGAAAACATGTGTTTTTCTACTATGAAGGTTAATATGTTACTATAAAATTATAAATGACCAATAAGTTAGTCAATGAAGTCATTTTTTGTCTTATCCCAAATATTGGGTGGAATTTGAGAATTTTATGAATTTTATAACATTTAATAAAATATTTTTTATTTTAAAAAACTTTTATCTTCAATTTTTAAAATAATTATTACATGACATTTTAGAAATATCTTAACCACATGATAAATTCAAAATAACACATTTCTTTCATCACAAAAATTTCTGAGGAATCTATAAATTTTATTAATGACATTAATTATGTCAAATTATATTTATTTTAACATTTTTAATGTCATTTATTTCATTCTTAAATTAATTAAACATTTATTGCATCATCAATATGTCGTTATTTAAGGTAATCAGTTTATTTGTAGAAAATATAAATAAATTACCATGATTCAGATAATAAATTTATGTTTCTAGATATTATCTATAGTCGAACATACCTCTCGTATTACCCCAAAATAAAAATATTTTACTTATTAAAAACAAAATATTGGCATAATGGATGTTTCATTTAATATAAAATTATAAATGTCATAATCTCTTCTTAGTGGCGTAAAAAGGTGAATCTTTCTAGACAAGGATGATTTTTGTCGAAATTTACTAATCTAATGAATTTATGATAAGTATTATGGTAATTTTCTAACAATTATAATGTGATTTGTACTCTTAATTACTAGTTTTACCCTTCAATGTGGTAATTAAAACATTACGAAATATCACTTTTCATATTCACAAAATATAAAAAAAATATTCTCAAAATTTCAACACACTGTTTTACAAATATTGAGACTATTTTTAAAACGTTTGAATACAAAATTTGTAGTAATTAATTTGAAACTAATCATGTTGATAGAACGAGAAACATTTTTTTAATGTTAAAACATAACAAAGGGTGTTATGTTTTTATATACATATTAAATGTGTAATTGATTCCAATGACCATAATTTTTTAAAATGATATATAAATAATATAATTATCTTCATAAATAGAAAAATAATAATTTAATAATAGATGAAAAAGTTTTTTTCAATTAAAATGGAATATTTTATATTTATTTTTCATGAAATGATACTTATAATAAAAATACGAAAAAAACAATGAAAATTAATCTTTTATGTACATCATTAAAATATAGAAGTTTATTTTATCAAAAAAATATATCATATTGTAAAAAATTGTTTTTAAATAGGTTCCCCATTAAAATGCAGTAAAACGACTTTTTTAAAATTATACGTTTTTATGGTTAAAATTAGGTTTCGTCTTATCTTACACCTACTAAATCTATAGGATGATTGTAAAAAATATATTATTTAATGTATCTTAAATAAATATCATTCAATAATTTTAATTGATTTAATTTAATATGATATATTACTTTTAGTGAAAAAACACAGTTCATTATAAAAACATTTCCTATATATTCAGGTGGTTCCTATACAAATTTCCAATTAATTTCTAACCAATGAATTAAACGAAATATTTTTATAATTTATTTAATAATTTTCATAACTATAAAATTAATGGAAATGTTAATAATTATTATATTAAATAATTATGTTATAATAATATATTATTTTTCAGTACAACTAGATCTTGCGTCTAACACAAGGAATCTGATTTTTGTGTGTAGAATAAGCTTAGCTTGGTGTTGTTTATAAAGAAAGCTTGAAATATAATTAGATTTTTAAAAAACTAAACATATTGAAATATACTGGGGTGTTTCATTCTTTGCAAGTAGACTAAATTTCATCCTCATAATTTAAACCTGATCAAAGTATGCTAGGGTTTGATATTTGAATTAAAAAATTTGTTGAAAATAACACTATATAAATAGGGTTAATAACACATATTCATAATAACAGGGAAAATGAAATGAAATTTTCACCATGAAACTTGTATTTCAAATATGAAAATATTGGTTAAAACAAGGATATAGATGGGAAATATAACCATCTTGTTATGGTGGAGAGTTGTTGATAACATGTTTAGGTGAATTTTATTTAGCTGAAAACCCTAAAAAATAAGTGTGCAAAAGGACATTGATATTATATAAAATTAATAAAATAAGATAATTTTTTTAATAAACTATTCATAGTGTTGAATAATTATTTAAATCATTAAGGATATAATTAAATATATATACATGATATGTTTCTATAAGAAAAAAGTTTCCCCTATACGTTAAAATGTTTTTACTTATTTTCATAGAACAGGTTTCATGACAAGGTGATGTAATACAACAATCTCTAAAATATCTTCCAATGATTAATAAAAAAATTTAAAAATTGTTATCCTTTCCAAAATAATATGATCCATCACATTATAAGGAATTACTGTGAACTTCTAAAATAAAAGTATTTTTAGACATCAATCAACATGAAACATATCTAAATAGTAACATTCCTAACATGTTATTAACTTTATATAGAAATATCTAGAAATATGGTAATAAATTGAATTTTCATAAAATGTTATTGGAAATATGCATGAATCCTTATTACATAACTAAAATCATTTTATGTGATATATTCATTAAATCAAAAAATATTCTAAACTCCATCAATGATATAATAAAACAATTTTTCAACAAACCATTAATCAGTTCCAAGGTTGTCGGTACTATCTAATTTATATTATCCTATTAAATCATCTATTTATTCAAAAATCATTAACACTATATCAGGAGCATATCAAGGGTTATCATTCTCTTAACCATGTGTTTTCCAAATAAATAACTTTCTACAAAATCACTTTTCTTGGAACCATTAAACATATGATGTCAAATTCTTAACTAAAAAGTAATACAACATAATCAACATATATTCCATAAATCTCAATAACATCTCCATATTTATAAAATACACAGAAGACATAATGCATTAATGAATACATACTGTTATTAATCCTTCCCCTTCATATGTTGTAGTAGAAAAATATTGATCATTATAAGTTATCCACTTTTCAGGGTATATTCTTTTATCACATGATTCATTGATTTTAGATGTGTCACACCTCCAAGTAATAGAATCATTGTACATGGAAAAACTTTTCCTTATGCATGATGTCATAATAATAGTGGCCTTTTCTTTCAAACTTATAGAAAACTCTCATTCCTTTTAAGAAAGTACCAGTCTGATTTTTCGTCAATTATTAGTTAAGAGAAAATAATTATTTCCCTTCCCCACTTTGTCCATCTGTTCCCATATCCCATTATATGATGAGAAATATCGGATGAATAATTACCTTTGAATTGTTATCTTATGACCATAAAAGATATGATCCTTTTTATTATTTGGATCATGTTCATTGGTGAGGTTCACATTTCTTCTGCTAAGGGCCATTTATAAATGATGACATATACTAGATTAGATCTTACTAGGTGTCATCCAAAAACTAGAGAAATACATAACATAAATTTATGATTCTTAAATCGTAGAATAATAAAGGTCCTTTTCATTGGGGAAATCATTACTTTTAAATCCCTCAATATGGTTTATAAATAAAATTTGAAATATCCTAAGTGTATCCCCCAGGTGCGAAAAACTTGGTACTTAGTGAGGCCAATTTTCATGTACCATGTTACGCCATGTCAGGCCCGACACACCTTTTTGGAGTTATCACCCCTTTTTATATATTTTCCAGAACCACATTGACTTATTGTATGCTGATGTTGATGTATTTCTTGTAATACTCAGATATTCTCTACCGAACCAAAATTCGAGAATGTTTTTCTACACATATCCTCAATTTCTATATTAGGTTATATTCTCTAATCTATTTTTCCTAAATCATGTTTCCAAGATTTATATTAAACATACTTTGATTCCAATTGTAATACCCCAACTCTAGAAGACTAGATCTAGAAGACTATTTTATTACATTGGCATGAATACAAAATCCCAAAGGACAAAACAATTTAGCAGTTTTGGAAAACCATATTACATACATGAAATCCATTTTACATATATATAAGAATAGAATTCATACAATTTAAAAATAATCTGAATCCTTAAAACCCATTCAAAGGATTCATCTTCATAAAACGGGGAAAGGAAACATAATAAGAGTGATCTCAAATGCTTAGTAAGGGTAATTAATGAAGAATAAATAATGAATTAATGAGAATAAATCAACCTAGAATGGTAACTAACTATGAACAGAGTCCATTTAAATAACTAGAAAAGAATAACCAATATGTCATAATACAAACCTAAAATATTTTCCATTTAATTAATATATTTTGACAGAAATACATCCAAAGATTTTATCATATAAAAATGTCATGGATAATAACAATGATAACTAGAATATATATGATGGAAATGATTAATTTTTGGACATCATGTATATATCCCATGAAGACCTATAATGAAACTTCTATTTAGATAATGATATAAAACCAATGGTGGAAACCCCATTAATTTTTACAACTAATATTTCTCATGAGAACCTATCGATTCATCATGAGGATATGTAATGTTAGATCCCACACATCATTTCTAGTCTAAATCAATCCTCATATCAAGTATTCAATTTAATAAATATTTAATATGACATATAAAATATTGATATTTAGTAAATAATACAGATTTATCTATAATTACCAAATAGTTTCTAATTAACAATGAGGGTTATTGACATTGATGAGTGAAAATAATGTTGAATTATCATTAATACATTCATGAGGAAAATAATTTTTAAATATTATAATGTTTCCTAAACATCTTTGAATCATTTGACACATAGTACCCATAAATGAATAACATTAAATGGAAAATATAGTATCATGAGAATGTTGAAATTCCCGATATAACTTGTCAAAGCGATTTATATAGTCTATATAAAAGAAACTAGGTGTATAACATTAAAATATTCCTCAATGGAATAAAATTGATATGAAATATGTTATAACTTTTTAATTATTTATTTAAATGGCCTCACATTTAGAAAAGAAAATATTTTCTATGGAAATAACATTTTAATCTCATAAATGAATATTCATAAAATTAGGGTTTCATGACTGTGGGATTTTTTGTTCATGTTGTATGATTTTAAAAAACATTCCTTTAATTTTTGGTAAGACATGTCCTAACATACATTCTTCTGGAAAATGATAGGATTATTCATTTCAATCGTTTTGTATAAATTCTAAAGGGGGGCTAAAATGAATTTAATAAATAATGGGAGAATAGTAAAAAAATTGATTTTTTTAAAACACTAACATCGATATGAAATATTCACCAGTGCAGACCTAAACACAAACAATCCCGAATAATGATGAGATTGTGAATAAAATACTCAACACATTATAATCAGTAGAATAATCACAAAAAGAATGAAAGATAATTATATGTATCTTAAACTATAATAATCTTCAAAATAATACATATAAAATAGATTCATGGGTGGTATATACACCACACAAAAGAAACATGTAGATTATAAGGCATTTGACCCATAGAAAAAAGTGAGTGACATATCCCTAACCGTACACTATCTTTAGTAAAACATTCATTAACTTTTTTTGTAATGGATTTAATAAGTTAATTGATTTTTATAATCTCATTAATATTTTTTATATCATATATTATCTTATTATATTATTTTATCACCTTCTGTTGAAAATATTTTGTTATTAACCTTGTTTCAGGTGTAAAAAACATCATTTTATTGTGCATGTTTTAATCAGATTGTATCAGTTTTCATCATAGGGTACTTATAAAACATATAAAAATGATATTAATCCCATATATATCATATTTAATTAGTAATTAAATTTTAGATCCATTCATGAATGAATAAAATGGAAAATGAATCACATCGCAACATGGTGACTATAGGGCATACGTACACACGAGCGACGATATCATTCCCTTAATGGTTAATGAGTAAGGAATTGGATTATGTAATAATTTTTAAAGAATCAATCTCATGTCATAATTATCAAATATATCCATTATATCCATCATTATACTAATCAATGTAAAAAGGTAATGAAAAATATAATACACTAAAGGGTGGAGACGGTAATCCATACGTACGCACCCACCGTGTTTTTTTTCATATGATGGATAAATAATGGAGTATGTTTATCCCAGAATCATAATAAAATCTCATCACATAGATGTTATGGTATTTATTACGTTAATATATAAAAACACATGAAGTGTATGTATAGGTATAAATGAAATTGAATGAGTTGGTAAAATAATTACCTCTTTTCCGGTGGACATCCTTGAGATCTCTTCGTAAAGGATCTAATATAGATATAGTTGGAAGGGAAAGAACTACAAAACTTTGATAAGGATGATTGGAGGAGAAATGGTTAAGGGGTAGGATTAACTAGTGGGCTCAAAGTGGTGTGAATAAGTGAGGGAGGTGGTTCCCTTTCATAATTGAGGACAGGGCCACTTCATAAAACTAAAAAATATTAAAATAAAATATGGAAATTCTAGATAAACAAAATTCCAAAATGGATAAGGAGAGTAATTTTAGAGTGTATTTTTTTTCATGGTGTTATATATCATTTTTTGGTATTTTTAAATAATTTAATAAAATACTAATTCAGCAAAGTATCATTATTGTCTAATTTAATATTATTCATGTAATTTAACAACCAATACATTATGAAAAGGGGTGATTTTGTAACACCCTGAGATTTTATGAAAAATATTCTTTTTAATTTTATTGATGTCTTGTGTTGTACGCTACAACAAAGGAGTCTTTCACAATACGCAACCCTGACTTGGCTTACATTACACGCAATCGCGACCATCCTCAACAGCGTGTGTTGTACGCAATACCGGATTTTACTAACCAATAATATATTATTATAATATTATTCTTAACTAGCCGTTATGAATAGTATTAACTAAAATTTTAATTTTATAACATTATTATTCATCTTACACATTTTCTAGAACATGGTATAAGAACAAAACAAATTTTTTGGGTAAAATAATTATTTTTAAAAAAATGTAGTTTTGCCGTCTTTTCATGGCGCACCCACTTTAAATATAGTTTTGACATTTTTATAAGTTCAATTTTACAAAATAAAATTATTCATTGCAATAGGGATATAAAATTTTACCTTGGATAAAATTTTCATATTATTCTGATAACTTTCATATTTTAATGAAATGTAAAAACATGTTATAATTTAATTAAAAACAACTTTTTTCATCGTAATAATTTATGTGGATAAATTAAAATATTTAATGGTTTTAATGTATAAATAAAATATATTTTTAGAATTTAATATAATGTATGTCATTAGCGTTGATTTTACCTTCAATTCGTAGGTTAAATCAATTCAATCTTTTGCAATGTTTTAAACAAAAACCCGTTTTCTTTCGACAAAAGGATTAATTTTAATTTAATTTCTGAAACTTTTGTGTATTTAATTTGTAATAATTGATTCCATATTTGGAATCAGTGGGTCCAAATTAAGTTAACAAGCTACTTTTTTGGCTATATGAATAGTAACTACGGTAAATTGTATTTACCATAGTTAAAGGTAAATTGGGTAATTAAGGGTAAATATAAGATTATAAAATGAACCTAACACTGGCCAAAATCCAATTGGATGACTAAAAGTAGACCCATATCACCTAAGGGTCTGATTATAATCATTTAATGGACTTGTGTGCATGAAAATAATTTAATTATTATTAAGACTAAAGAAAGTGACAACATGTCAATCTCTTAAATCTTATAAGTATATTAATTTTAATTTAGTTATAAAATTCTTTAAACTTAGAAAATAAATAGTATCCAGACAGATAATACAATTATCTACATTATATGAATTTATTTATAATTTTTACGGATTAAATAATTATCATTAATTGTGACATAATAGTGATGCAGAAATTGTTTATCTAGTGAAAAATCAAGAATATAGTTTTTTAAACTAATAGTGACCAAAAAAGGCCCAAAACCCTGACCAAATCTTATTTGTCGTTTACATTTAAACCATAATCATCCAATGGTCGAATATGTGGCCATTTGGATCCTTATAAAAGCGATTATGATACTTATATTTAACTTATTTTAAATTATGCCAATGTTTTCACCATCATAATTTAATAAATATAACAATTTAAATATTGTGATTTTAAGGTGATAAATTCTAGTAAAAGTATTATTGTGAATATTAATAGATGTATCTTCATCATAAGAATTTATTTTGAATTTTTATGCAACAAATAATTATATTAAATAATTATACATAAATATTGTAGTAATTATTTTATAAAGAGATAAACCAAATAAATGGTTTTAAAAATAATAAAATAAATATTATATGAACTATTTAATGTGATCCAATAATTTTATAGATACATATGACCATTTATGAATCTATTAAAGCTTTTAGTTTGAAAATATATTATGTATATATTTTATTTAAATTCAAATAAATGAATAGTGTCAAAATTGACACAATTGTTATGTTATAAAAAGAACATATTATAAAATTGTTTAAAAATCACACAAATATTTAAAAAATATAAATTTACATTTATATGGTAAAAAATGTTATAAATTATCCAATTATGGACAATTCCCAACAAATAAGTAATTATTTTTTATAAATTAAAATTTAGAATGTTATTACCACAAATAAAATAAAATTGATTAAATAAGGATAAATCAAGTTGATAATGTTTAAAATAAATTCCTAACATGTCAAAATTTTATTGGATGATGAGATTAAAACCCTATCTTATCTAATATTCTAATATGAGTCATTTTTGGAGGTTTTTAAGTGGGTATAGATTTATTAAAAATTAATATTTATTTATATTCCCAAAGGTGCCCCTCTCCTCCTTTATAAAAGGGCACCTCATCCCTCTCCTCCTCACACTAATTTGAGCCTTCAAGATCGAACAACCCCTGACCATTTCACTTCTCCACTTCCATATAAACATCCTAGAGGTTCTGGTCTTCTTCAAAGACCAATCTTAGTGTCCTAAGAGGAGGTTTCAAAAAGGCATGTCGAAAGAAGAGGTAATATCTGTTACCGATTCTTTCAACTTTATTTCTTCTTCTACTTCTTCTTATTTAGTTGTTTCATTATGAAGTAATAACATAAGTATCAATCATATACTGATATGTTATTATAAGTATTAAACAACCCTATTTCACCATTTATCCATCCTACGGAAAATGAAATCACCGCGCGTGCGTACGAACGGAATATCGTCTCCACGCCGTGGTGTAATCTATTTTCCACCATCACCTTACTTGGATGAGTATAATGGAGTAAATAATGACTATATATGATTAATGTAAAGTGATATTGATTCTGAAATAGTATACATACACTCCAATATAATTCCCCGATCATGGAAATGATATCATAGCTCGTGCTTACGTACGGACTACCATCTCCACGAATGCGATGAGATTCATTTTCCATGATTAACCATTCAAGAATGATTATAAAGTATATATAATGAATAATAATGAAACATATGGAATAATAATGATACTGGATTTATGTATATATATAAATATGTATTTCATCTAATTAATTTTATTCAATTCAATAAGGAAACGAAAACAGTGTTCATGTGTATGTACGACCTACCGTCTCCATGAATGATGTATTTCATTCATTTTAACGATCAATAATATATATGTATATGATGAATATATATTATATATAAATCAAGTTTTACATTATTGAATTATGTAAATCAGGATATAAGTAATAATATCAAAAACGTCAAGTCGAAACATATACGATAAAAGAAATGATTTTACCAAAAACGCCACTTCTACACGGAATTTACAAAAAAACAGGTATTATAAAGTCATAAGTGAAACATATATGATATAATAACAATGAATATGATTCTATAATAAGTCAATGACATTATTTAAATCATTATAAATGAGGTTCAGATACGTACGAAGCATATCAGACCTAAGGTAAGGGATAATTATTCCAATCTCATTCTTATCCGAGATTGTTTACTCGTAAGTATTTACTGGGGGTTATAATTATTATCCATGTCCATATGATCTCAAAATGTTTTCATAAAATGTTTACTTTACATCCATGTATGTTTAAGACATTTTTACCCTTTTATTACTTTTACCACATCGTATAGAAGGAATATTTCTTTTGTTTACCATACGAGGTACTTTTTGACTTTTCTGACAAAAGTACAAGGAAATTGTTATTTTTTTAACTTATACGGAACGAACGGATTTTTACGGTTTTATAAAGCCTTATTTTTATAAAGCTTCCTCCAAAATATTTCATGATTATTTTCAAAAAAAAAATTCTTTTAAAATTGCATGATTTTTTGTGAAAATAAATTGATTTTGAAGAAGAAAGGATATTTTCCTCAAGAATTCATTTCAAGTGTTTTATCAAAACAATTTTCCATCTAAGTTGACATTATTTCATTTGTGTATGTTTCAAGTATAAAGTCTCTATGATTTACATGGATTCACTTTTCTTATTATGAAATTATATCCATTTCTTTTATATGGATTATGTGATGATGGGATGATGTTTATGAAACCCATTTTATTCGTTGGGTTATTATGAATGATGTATGTTTATTTTTTGGCACAAGTAAGAATGATTTAATTATGAGATGGGTGGGACCTATATCTCCCTATAATGCATTGGGTAAAGATCTATATCTCATTAGATGGGCATTGATGGAACGATAAGTTAATCTGGTTCAGTGTTACAGGACTGAAACGAGGAGTGAACTCGATTCAGAAAGGGACTTTGTCCACTAAGATGGTCTTGGCAGAAATACCTTAGCTACTATGGAAATCATAACATGTGCTGAATGGTTTCCACAATTACATGTTTTATTCAAATTATATTTTATCATGGTTGATGTTCCATTATGATATATTCCTTACGTTCTTCCACGATTTATGTCATTGCTCAAGATTTTGATGTTTAAATTTCATGTTCATGTTTTTGCTTTCAAATGTTTATGGATTGTTTTACGTTATCAATGTTTTCCCTTACTGAGCATTTGAGCTCACCCTTTTTGTGTTTTATTTTCCCCAGGAAATAAAGAAAGATTTTAGGTAAGAAAACAAAAGGGGAAGATTGATATGGGAGATGTTGATGATCTTTCAACAGGATTAGATGTTTATATTCCGAGCTTCCAAAGACACTAAACTATTACAGTCCTTGTGTGTCTGTTTTTGTTATGTATTAAGTATTTCGAAAAAGTAATGTAATGTCCTTGTACGTCAAGCTTCGGGTCTCTATAGATTTGGAATATAATTGTTTTATAAATCTCTAATTTATAAAGTATATTATTAAAATCAATTATACATATTATTTAATTCCATTTATATGGAAGGTAAAACTTTTATAATAAATTATGTTATTTTTATCTTAATTAAATAATTATTTTTTTATAACTAAAGAAACATTTAAAGTAATTATATAATTTATAAAACTTTAAAATAAATTTATATACTGAATATTATTTCATTAATATGATAACATATATTTATTATCATTGATATCATTATTTTTTCTCCATGAGGACACATAAATGATATTAAACTCAAAGAGAGAGATATTTTGTAAATATATTTGATTTAATTAATTTATATGTTTTTTCATATTGAAACATCCATTAAAAATTATTATTAATGTTATAAGGGGAAAATAACCTACATAAATTTAATTTTGTACATGTTTATTTCATGGTTATAACATTAAATTTCAGTTCAAATTGCTTTTTAAAACCCTTTAACTCTTACAATGAGAAAATGTCTTGGAATGATAATACTATTACTATAAAATTTATGAAAACCCAATAATGAGTAATTGATGACATATTTACACTTATAAAAATTATTTTCCCAAAATTGGGAAATTTTTTAGATTTTATATCATTTAATTATTTATTATTTATTTAAAAATGTCAATAATATCAATTTTCACACTAATCATTACATGAATTTTTGAAATATCATAAAAAATATAAATTAGGAAAAATACATTTAATTTATCAATAAAATAAAAATTTAATTCATAAAATTATTTCATGACATTAAATATAAAAAATTAAATTTATTTTAATATTTTTAATATCATTTATTTGATTCTTACATAAATTAATGAATTGTAATATAATCAGAGTGTCACTATTTAAGATAATTATTTATCCCTAAAAATTATAAATAAATTACCATGATTTAGATAAACATTTTATTTTTGCAAATAATATTTATTGTCAAACTTATCACTTATATAACACCATATTAAAAATATCTCATTTGTTAAAAACAAAAGTGTGAAAAAATTCACTCTTGTTTGAATATAATATTATAAATGTCAATCTCTTATCTGAGTCACTTAAAAAGGTTTTATATTTTGTACATAGATGATTTTTTATAGAAACACACAACCATTAAAATTATGTCTGTGATAAGGATATTTTATATTCATTATAATATTATTTTTACCCATATTTATTATATTTACCCTTAACCATGGTAATTAAAATTTTAATAAATATCACCATTCGTATGCCCAAAAAAAGAAAGTATAACCTATTTACATAATTTTACAAACTTATTTGAAATTTTGTGTCCATTTTTTAAATATTTACATCATATAATTTTCAATAATCAATTTAAACTAATCCTATTGATAGAAAGAGTAATGAGTTTTTTAAGTGAAAACAAACATATGATTGTATGGGTTTTATATTCAATGCCACGGTAAAATTGATACCGATGAACTAAATTTTAATAAATTATATAAAATTAATCAAATTATACTTTGAATCAAATTATAAATATTAATTAACAATAATAATAATATTGATTAAAATCAATCAAAATGAAATAGTTATCATTATTCATCATAACATGAATCTTATCCAAAAGACCAATAATTAATCCAAATTAATATTTTATATTACTGTTTAAAATATGAAGTTTATTTTTTCCAAATATAATATATAAATCTATCACTAATTGGATTTAAAATAGGTTCCCCATTAAAACCTAGTAAAACCTTCTTTATTAAAATGTAGGTTTTTATGTGTAAAATTTGTTTTTTCTTATATTATTCCAATTTAATGTATTAGATAAATGAAAAATATATTTTATTGAATATTTATTACTTTAATGTCATTCACTAATTAGAATTAATTTATTTTATTTGGATAAGAAAGTTTGTGAAATAATAACAGTTCTTTATAAAAATATTTCTTATATATTCAGTTGGTTCCAATATTACTTTTTAAATACATATTAACAATTTAAATAAAAAATTTATTTTTCTTATGTTATTTAATACAATTCATACCCACACACTTCTAATCTATGTTATATATTATTATATTATACAATAAAATTTTAACAATATATTTTTGTTCAGTAAAACATGGCATTGAGTGTTACACAAACTAAATCATTATTGTGTGTAGTGTAAGTTTAAATTTGTGTTTCATATAAAAAAAATATAATGAAAATTTAAATTTAATAAAAAAATTAATATCGAAACATATTAGGCTATTTCAACCGATCTTTAAACATTAACTTTTTGATTAGATTAACATACTCCAAAATCTTCTAGATGAGATGCTGTCCAAGAAGTGTTTCCTTCCTTGGCTTTAATCAACAAAAAGGTGATTGTCATGGCCATCCATATAAGGCCTCATAAGGATCCATCTAGACGGTATCCTAAAAGATATTATTTTAATTGAACTCAAACAGGGGTATATGTTTCTCCAATGAACCCCCATTGTAATGGTAACATGCACAGAGCATGTCCTCAAACATTTGAATCATGTGATTTGTTTGTCTATAGATCTAAGGGTTATAGTTAATACATAAAAGATCTCATATATTCTAGGACATCTACAACCCCTTACAAAATCATGAAATGAAATTTGTTTCCCTATTATATTTTATATTGCATGGATCTCCATGAATGTGTATGATCTATCTCGCATATAGCCTCCCTAGATCGTCAATTGATAAGGCCTACTGAAAAAGAAAAAAGTGGATGAACATCATTATCCTGTCAAGAATAACCCAAAAATTATAATTAACTCGATGTGATCTACGAAAACCTATCATGAACACCATGGTGAAATGTTTCCCATTTCAATTCAACAATAGAAAATTTCTTTAAAAGTCCCACTGGTCATTGATTTTCCAACTTAACTTACTGACATATAGATCCTTGAGTAACATTGAATAATATGCCCCTTTTAGTACAAGAAAACCAATACTAGAGATGTAAATACTCGAAAATTTCAAAGAATGTTTTTTCTTAAATTCTTTGAAATTTTACGAGTACGCAGTTCCTGACGGAACCTGATTCTGAGGCCTAGTGTGCCCGGAATCAATTTCCAAAGATTAGCTTAGGTACGTTTAGTAAATGAACAAGTGGGTTTTTCTATCTTTTGAACTGGTGCTCCGAATTGAAATCTGAGGGCACCGATGAACTCACAATGTCGATAATTTCTTAAGAGGACCTTTTCCACAATCGTGTTTGCACGAGAGGGGATGTTTAATTTTTGTGGTTTAAATAAGAAGTTAATAGAAATTGTGGAAGTTTTTTTTATTTATCTTAAGTGGTTATATCCTACAAGGGGGAGTTGGGATGGGACCCAGAAGCTCATAACTACCCATGTGAGGATAATTGTGATGTGGGGCCCATAAGTGCCCCAACCTTTCACATTCCCAAAACCCCTTAAACCTCCCATTAAACTCATGTGTTTAATGTTGACAACCCCCATTGAATTTATTTGAGTAACTCTTCCTCTCCCCTATCTCCCTCATTAAAACTTTCCAACCTATTTCCTAATTAATTAGACAACCCATGTTTTAATTAATTAATTGAATTAGAATGTGAATTTTATAATTTTGAATGCATGTCATGATTTAATAAAATAAGGAGAAGCCTTATTTTATTTTTGGTTGGAATGTTGTGTTGAGATTTTTGGGAGAGAGATCTAGAGTTTTGAAGTATGCTTCATCTCCTTTGTTGAAGAATTTCAAATCTCCAATGATGAACATCAACTCGGTGACTGTAGATCTTCATCCTCTTCTTCTCTCCGTGGAAAAAGAGGAGACACCACTTCCTCGGGTGCACACTGACGATGACAGAAACGACACCGTCATTCAAGACGCTTGTCAACCATGAACTTCTTTTCGAGGTAGGGTTGTGTTTTTATTTGAGCAACGATGATTATTCCTTCCATGTTTGTTCCTCTTGACCCGCTTTCTACCAAACTAACGCAGAAGGACCAGGCCAAACAAACACGGCCCGATCCCACCATCGTTTTTGTGAATGTTTGGTGTGTTCTTCGTGTTCTACATGGGTAATGAACAACGGATCGTTGCGAGTTCATTGTGCGACGCAAAAATCCCAATTTGAAGACCCAACATCACAACATCCTAGCAGAGGTGCGACGACGATAGTGGGCGGCAGATCAAACCATAACTGGAAGGACTGTCCCTCGACCGTTCTTTGAGCAGGAGAATCAAATCGTGTTTTCGGAGCCGATCGGAGGCCCTAAAACACCGGAGACGATTACAGGACATCGGGGAAACCTAGTGTCCAAAGTTTCATGATGAACGGACCGTCAGAATGAAGAATGGACATCACAAGAGGCACCCGGGCCGGAGGCGTCATTTCTGGAAAATCCAAGAATAAACGGCGTGTACCTCTGACGAACACGCCATGTTGTGTGGGAGTAATGCTGCTTGAGTTTTGGGTTTAGACAAGTAACACACGACGTGTAATCTCTACGCATATTGGCAGAATTAGCTTCGCGAGAAATGGCGTGTATTCTGGGAAATACAAAGACACGGGCAGTAATACACGGCCAAGAGGCACAACAGGTATTCTCTTCACAAAGGGCATAAGCGGATTCACAGGACTCGACATGTATCCCGAGGATACACGGAAACGGGGTGGAGTACATCGGCATATACTCCACCACACGGCCATGCATGACCAGTGGTAGGGGATACCCCGTGTACCAGTTACACGGTTTGGCGAACACAGGTTGAGGCCATGTACGGGTACATGGCCAACATACATGTAGCCGACCCAGATGCATGGACACCGCATGTAAATATAACACACGCCATGTACTTACTTACTACATGACCAGCCTTTCGACACAGACTTTTGGACGTGGGCCGTGCCCGAGAACTGACTACACGGTGTGTACCGTATACCTACATGTCGTGTACTTTTTGGTAAAAGGATTGGTCATTTTTTACTCAGTATATTGGATATGTTTTTTTGGATTATCCCCCTATGACATGGAAGAGCTTCAGAATACCTCAACTAGAGACTTCGTGGTAGTTGATGTATCGATTCCTTGACTTGAGGAGTGAACACTCCGGAAATCGAGCGTGATGTGTGCGGGAACCCTAGATATGGCTTCAACAGTGAGTAAGACTGTACTAGGATCCTCCGTGGGTTCGACAGTGATGGAGACTATACTTTGATCATACATGGTTTCAGCAGCGATGGTTACCATACTTGGATCCTACGTGGGTTCGGCTGCGACGACTTCATTACTTTGATCCTAAATGGGTTCGGCAGGGGAGATGATTCATCGGCTACATTTATCATCTCCTCCCCTCTTCATGAATAATATACTTGTATGGGGTGAGTCTTGACTTTCAGTCATTATCATCGATGTGATTGACTTTCTATCCTATGTGGATTGGGTTGTGATTTCCTGTGTGGACTGGGTTGTACTTGGGCTTGTGAGTTGGAGCCGGGCTAGAATTGATGACTTAGGTATATGTGTTGTCATATACCTAAGTGGAGTTGGTTGATAATTTGTTTTTGTATCTTTCCTTTGTGTTTTATCCTTTGTTCATTCTGGGAGACCTTTGGGGGTCGCGGGGACCCTACTGAGTATCATATACTCACCCCTACACGGGCTATGCCCACACTATGTTGTGTTGGATGCAGACGATAGAAAGCGCTGATCGAGGTGGAGTCAAGTGGAGCAGGACAGTACCTAGAGGTGGGACACTTGGCGGAACGTACACGGAGCGAACGGCCGGACCCAAGGAGATGAGGAGACCATTGGTACCCATGCTTTAGGTGGGATATCTGGAGGATGACTCAGTGGTTTCTGGTATACTTTACTGCAGTCGTTCTTTCTTTTCTATTGTACTGTACTTTTAGCTGGGTTTGTATTCTGGCCCATTTACCTTCCATGACATACTTTTTTACTCAGTTTACTTAGTGTTTACATCAACTTGCATACTCTGTTGTGTTTGTTTACTTATATAAAGGTAATGCCTTTCCTTTTATCGGGATTTATGCCTTTGATGCTAGTCGCCAGCCCCTGGCCTATGGAAGGCGAGATTGGGGTAGTCACAGCACGGGCCCCGAGGACGGGTTGTGAGAAATTGGTATCAGAGGAGTCGGTTCTACCGTAGAACTTAGGACTCTGCTAATTTCTTTCTATGAAGTAATAATGTTTAGAGTACTGAGTGTGTTTATCGGTCTAGGGAGTCCAGTGTTGGTGCGGTGGACGACGTATCCATACAACTGGACCCTGACTTCTGATTTCCGACTCAATGCACGGAAACGTTGATTTCATGTGTGTTTCAAATTTTTTCGTTGTGATTACTTTGTGTCAGGTCACTAGGTGTACTATATTAACCGTGTCACACCAGATCCTTTTCAGGATGGCCCCATGATGGCAGCCAGTAAGGGTTCCCAGTTACATGCGAGGTGGCAGCCCACTGAGTGACGAGGCCTCGGTGCAGGACCCCATTACAATGGAGGCACAAGCGGTACCACTACCCGTTGGGCCAACGATACCACCAGCCCTAGAAGTAGAGATTTCATGCCACCTCAGTATGCAGAAAATGTTTTAGCGACATATGCCACACATGTTCCTCGGAGAGACGGACCCTCAGGCATCCGAGGATTGGCTGGAGGCTATTGTCCGAGTCTTCAGATTGGTAGGGACACCAGCAGATCTCATGGCGATCCTTGCTGTGAGTCTCCTACATGCAGCATCAGGTAGATGGTGGAGCCTGATGCTCCAGGTGCATGATGAGGCATCTCTACCTTGGATGGAATTAGAGAGCCTCTTCGTGTAATGACCCGAAATTTTGAATAAATATTGTTTCCTAATTTTGTGTGTTGTTTTATTTTATTTTATTTTTATACTCAACAAAAATGTTTCATTTGATAACATGAGTATAATTAAAATGAGACCGTTGTTTTTTGACTGTTATATGACCATTGGTCAATATGACCGCTGTAAACTAAAAGTTTCGATTATTTTCTCTAAATACAAGTAATCTTGGTTAATTAATATAGAAAGAAGATTTGATGGCCTCACCCAGTAGTCTTGGACTGATTGAAGCCCATCTAACAGAACTTGGGAAGGAGGTAGCACCATTGGGCTTTGCTCTGGACCAAACCCAAGCTGAACTTCATCGTGTGAAGCTAGAACGGGATCTCCTTCGCGAGAAGTTCTAACTGATAGAAATTACTACTTGTGCGATGTTGGTCAAGCCTCCCTCGAATTCTCTCACCTTAGAACACCTCACACTTAGGTCCTATGCTGGTGTGATAAGGGGCTATGTTAGGAGACCGTAACTGCCTTGTGTAATCCTTTGTTTTAAATAAAAATTTTCCTTTCTTCTTATGATGAATTTTATGAATTTTCAAATGACCGATTAAATATGGTATGCATATTTTTGAGGAATTTTAGAAAAAGGATATTTTAAAAATGTTTATGTAAACCTTAAATAATTAAAAATGCGTAATGATTTTCAAAAAATAGTCTTCTAAAATTATGTTCAGTACGCAATTTAGAGTCTAATAAGATCAACATAATTTTTGATGAATAGTAAATTATGAATAGTGATTTTATGCTTAGGATTAGTAATGTGACCAAATGGAGTAGTAATCTCACTTAAAGAAAGTATTAGTATAAGCTAGGCACTTTGATTAAGTAACATGATTCAATAAAATGGTTAAATAATGGTTTCATAAATTATTATTCAAGTATTAGTTTTTTCGGGAGAATAGTGTTTTTTAAATTAGAAATTTAATCAAAAATATTTAGAAAATTATTTTTATAAAATAGATTTCATTTTTGAACTCAGAGCACTGATATTATTCTATGGTAATTTTTTGGGTTTTTTCTGAAAAAATAAATTTTCGTTGAATAGTATTTTTATTTTAAAGTTAAATTAAAAATATTTAAAAAATTATTTTTATAAAATGGAGTTCATATTTGTAATTATAGATTTGATATTTGGTTAAGGTGAAATTTTGGGATTATTCTGTGAATGTTGAATTTTCAATTAATAGTGAAAATACAGTTTTTTTGTTACGGTTGTTTAATGACATCATTAACTAATGTATTAAGTATGTAATCAATATGGTCGACTTATGAATAGTAAGATAAGGTATGAGGTGTCCCAAGTGGCCAATACCATGGGAAAATACCATGGGAAAGCCCATGGTTTTTCCAAAACCACTAATGAGGTGTCCCTTGGCCATTAATGCCTTGTCCCCTCACTTTCCCTATAAATACCAAGCCATCCTCTCATCCATTCGACTCCCCACTCTCCCCCAACGAAGTTCTGGTCTCATAACATCCCAAGTAGTCCTCCCAAGGTTCCCCCAAGCCCTCAATGTCCCAACCATTGAGTTTTAAGAGTTACGTTTTATGGTAAGGGATCCGACCTCTCTCTTTCTTTTCAAGAAATATCTTTTATGTAATTTCTTTTTTTCCTCCATGTTCTTATGTTAAAGGATGTTTTTTATACTCCTCTTACTGCCCATTTCATGTTCATATAATGAAATATCCCCTCTTACTCTCATTATTTCTTTTTATTATGTTTTAATTGGTGACATTAGGCTGCCGAGATATTTGTAACGAATTCTTTCTCCCTTCCCATTTTTCAAGATCTATTTTCATGTAAAGTATTTACAGTTCCTTTTTATTATATTTGTGTATGATCTCTAAATTTATCATACTGATCTTTTACGATCATATTATGAGAGACCCCATTTGATCTCTTCAATTCAGTATTTTGATGTTTTAAGTGGCGTCGTTAGGCTGCCGAATTTTTAAGTGGTTCTTTCACCTTTCTCCTTTTTCAAAGTTCTAATTCCATGTCAAGTCTTGAAAGTTCCTTTTTATTATGTTTGGGTATGATCTCTCAATATATCATACTGATATATAAATCTATCATACTGATATTTTATGATCATATGATTAGAGACCTTATTTGATCTCATCAATTCATTTTTGTTGAAGTTTATGTGGCGACGTTAGGCTGCCGAATTTCTAAGGGGTTCTTTCACCATTCTCATTTTCAAGATCAACTTTCATGTCAAGTCTCTCAAGTTCATTTTTATTATTTTGGGGTATGATCTCTATATCTATCATACTTATCTTTTATGATCATATGATGAGAGACCCTATTTGATCTCATAAATTCATTTTTGTTGAAGTTTAAGTGGCGTCGTTAGGCTGCCGAATTTATAAGGGGTTCTTCAACCCTTCTCGTTTTCGAGATCTACTTTCATGTCAAGTCTCTCAAGAACATTTTTATTATTTCGGGGTATGATATCTATATCTATGATACTGATCATTTATGTTCATATTATGAGAGACCCCATTTGATCTCATCAATCCCTTTTTGGGAAGTTTTAAGTGACGTCCTTAGGCTCCCGAATTCTCATAAGAGAAATCTTATTTTTATCTTCCTTTCATGTTCTTCGTTTCATATGGTATATCATTAAAATTTCATTACCATGTTCTTAAATACTACATATTCTGTTCCCCTACTGTTTTATGTATCATTTTTGAGTGGTTGACCCATGTCCCATCTCTTTTCAACGTTTTCTAAAACCATGTATTGTAGACGTTATGCTGCATAGTTTTCGTCTTAAAATGCCTCCCTCTTTATCTCAAAATTATTTTATGTTATTAAGTGAATACTCAATGATCTTATTTCTACAGTGGTATTCAAATATATATAAAGAATTTCTATTTTAAATATTGGGATTTACATACATGAAACCTGCTTTCCCTTTTCCGTGGTTTTAAAGTTACATGAAGATCATGTCTTTAAAGCAGTTTTTAAAACGTTATGATTATGAAATGAAACCCATTTCTTTTATGATATATGGGTTTTTTATGAAATGATTGATGATGATATATGTGGCTCACATGATAATAAAGACATGTCAAGGGTGCACCCAGATAGCGCTCCAACGCATTGGGTAAAGACATAATCTCTAGAGATGACCATTTAGACTGATTCCTTGGTGAATAAACTTGGTAATTTATAATGACACCTTGGGGATGGACCTTGGTGAAATGAAATTATTGTCAATATTAAATGTTGTAGCCACATCTTCAAGTTATAAAAAATGTTATTTTTATTATGATATTCCACATGATTCTTTCTCATGCCTTAATGTTCTTTTTCATGACATAGTTGATGTATCTCAAGTTCATATGTTAAATGTTTCTCTGGTTTCCCTTACTGGGCCTCCTGCTCACCCTTTCTTTTGATGTATGTCCCCAGGTTATGAGATGCAGTAATGAACCTAGGATGAACATTAGGAGAAGACATTCAAGTGTTTAAGAAGAATATTTTATGTTTTCATGTTTTAAGTTCCTGGTTTCCAAGACACTAAACCTTAAAGATCCTCGGTTTTGTAAAATTTAATGAAAGTTTATGTGATAAAAAGGCGGGATGCTATAGTTGGTATCAATGGATGGTTTATTTATTTGTAGAAATTAGGATATGAAAACTCTAGGAAGAACCCTATAGAAAAGTTTAAATATAGGAAATCGTCTTGGTATTTTGGTGAGTATTGAGTAAGGGGTTGCCAAGAAAATACATCCATGTCATGATACGAGTAGGTAGACGTGGCTCTGGCACAGATGTAGATAGGGGTAAAACCTGAAAACACTGCTTTGAGCAAGACTCAAATGGGAACTGGTACATGACAACGGGCCTTGCTGCACTCTTGGTTACAACACTCCCGGGGGATATGCTTTGGTAAATTCATAAGCATAGAATGAACCATTGTTAAAGGAACAAAGAAGAAATAAACTAAAGATTCACATAAGAATATATGATAATGGATAACCTATATGGGAACCTAGGGGATCACAAGTTAGGGTATACTTTTCTTCTACAAGGTATCCTTATATGATTTCAGTTCCTTTTCATGATTATTGGCTAAGTACTTAAGCCCCTAATTATGATTTCTCTTCTTAGTTAATGGTGGGAAATGGAAGAACATGTCCCAACAACAAATGTGATAAGAAATGCGACGATTGCCATATTAATATGACATGGATGATTAGGGGATTAAATGATGATTATTATTTTGGAATACATTCACTATTTTGGGGACCCTATATGATCGAGGTAAATAGATTACTACGGTATTTTCATTGAGGAGTAAGGTTGACTTATATTATGAAGAATCAGTGAATTTAAGGTGGACTTATAGTAATTTAAGTTACTTATGGGAATGATTAACCTATCTTAAGTAAAATATGATTACGTTAGCTGCTTTTGTTATAAGATGTTAGGAGTGGTTGATGTTGTCTGGAGATGAACAATGAAGTTTATTTTGGAAGACTATGTTATCAAATCCTTCTTGTATTTGGGTTTCAATATTAGTTTGGTTTATTTTGAGTAATTTTAAGGACCGTTATTTATGGAATGGTCTATGATGAACTTCGGGTAGTACCATGGATCTTTGAAGATTTAAAATTAGTTTCCATTCCTATGGGATTATTTCATTTTGAAGAGTTGTTTTACCTTAAACTTTCTGTTTTTGGGATAATGTTTAAAGATAGAAGAAATAGATAGTTAATATTTTGTGGATTATGTGATTCTATAGAAGATGATTCTTGTGATTTTTATGAGACCAAGTGTTTTTGAATTATCATCATTTGGAGAAAAGATTAGTGTTGGTAGGGACTTATTAAAGGATGAAACTCTACTTGAAGGAAGGTATATTTTCTTATGTTTTTGTTCTATATAGTAAATGAATTCCTCAAAATTATGAAAAGGAAAGTAAAACAAAAACGTTGTTGGTTTACGTTTCCTACTAGGTAATCAAAGACCGTTTACACACATCGTAAGTTTGGGATTTTCATATGGTTAACTGTTTCCTAACCATGTTTTCTATCACTCTCCCTTAGAACGTGACCCTTGGTTTTTTCCTCCATTTCAATGTTTTCCTACATGGGATCCTAGTATGGGTTAACTCGGGTGACCTTTGTACTTCAATTTCTTTCTTTTAAAGTAATAGTTTTACCGAATCCTTTTCCGATGTGGGTCTCTCAATAAAATTTCAAAACCCAATTTTAAAAATTGGGAGGACGCAATTTCTTAAGGTGGGAAGATTATAACGACCCGAAATTTTGAATAAATCTTGTTTTCTAATTTTGTGTGTTGTTTTAATTTATTTTATTTTTATACTCAACAAAAATGTTTCATTTGATAACATGAGTATAATTAAAATGAGACCTTTGTGTTTTGACTGTTATATGACCATTGGCCTACATGACCGCTGTAAACTAAACATTTCGATTATTTTCTCTAAATACAAGTGATCATGGTTAATTAATATAGAAAGAAGATTTGATGGCCTCACCCAGTAGTCTTGGACCGATCGAAGCCCATCTAACAGAACTTGCGAAAGAGGTAGCACCACTGGGCTTTTCTATGAACCAAACCCAAGATGAACTTCATCGTGTGAAGCTAGAACAGGATCTCCTTCGCGAGAAGTTCAAAATGATAGAAATTACTACTCGTGCGATGTTGGTCGAGCCTCCCTCAGATTCTCTCACCTTAGCACACCTCACACTTAGGTCCTATTCTGGTGTGACAAGGGGCTATGTAAGGAGACCATAGCTGCCTTGTGTAATCCTTTGTTTTAAATAAAAATTTTGATTTCTTCTTATGATGAAGTTTATGAATTTTCAAATGACCGGATAAAGATAATATGCATATTTTTTTATGAATTTTAGAAAAAGAATATTTTAAAAATGTTTATGTAAACCTTAAATAATTAAAAATGTGTAATGATTTTCGAAAAATGGTCCTCTACAATTATGTTCAATACGAAATTTAGGGTCTAATAAAATCAACTTAATTTTTGATGAATAATAAATTGTGAATAGTGATTTTGTGCTTACGATTAGTAATGTGACCAAATGGATTAGTAATCTCACTTAACAAAAGTATTAAAATAAGCTAGGCACTTTGATTAAGTAATGTGATTCAATAAAATGGTTAAATAACGGTTTCATAAATTATTATTCAAGTATTAGTTTTTTCAAGTCAATAGTGTTTTTTAATTAAAAACTTAATTAAAAATAATTACAAAATTATTTTTATAAAATAGATGTCATTTTTGAACTCACAGCACCGATATTATGCTATGGTAATTTTTGGGGTTTTTTTCTGAAAGAATGAATATTCAGTGAATAGTGTTTTTATTTAAAATTAAAATTAAAAATATTTAGAAAATTATTTTTATAAAATGGAGTTCATATTTGTAATCAGAGCGTTGATATTTGGTTAAGGTGAAATTTTGGGATTATTTTGAGAAAGTTGAATTTTCGATAAATAGTGAAAATACAGTTTTTAAGTTACGGGTGTTTAATGACATCATTCAATGATGTATTAAATATGTAATCAATATGGTCGACTTATGAATAGTAAGATATTCTATGAGGTTTCCCAAGTGGCCAATACCATGGGAAAATACCATGGGCAATCCCATGGTTTTTCCAAAACCACTAATGAGGTGTCCCTTGGCCATTAATGCCTTGTCCCCTCACATTCCCTATAAATACCAAACCATCCTCTCATCCATTCGACTCCCCACTCTCCCCCAACGAAGTTCTGGTCTCATTACCTCCCAATTAGTCCTCCAAAGGTTCCCCCAACCCTCAAGGTCCCACCCATTGAGTTTTAAGAGTTACGTTTTAAGGTAAGGGATCTGACCTCTCTCTTTCTTTTCAAAAAATATCTTTTATGTAATTTATTTTTTTCTCCATGTTCTTATGTTAAAGTATGTTCTTTTATACTCCTCTTACTGCACTTTTCATGTTCATATAACGAGAGATCCCCTATTAATCTCATTATTTCGTTTTATGATGTTTTAAGTGGCGTCGTTAGGCTGCCGAAATTTTTGTAACGAATTCTTTCTCCCTTCTCATTTTTCAAGATCTATTTTCATGTAAAGTATTTCAAGTTCCTTTTTATTATATTGGGGTATGATCTATAAATTTATCATAGTGATCTTTTATGATCATATTATGAGAGACCTCATTTGATCTCTTCAATTCAGTATTTTGATGTTTTAAGTGGCGCTGTTAGGCTGCCGAATTTTTAAGTGGTTCTTTCACCTTTCTCCTTTTTCAATGTTCTAATTCAACGTCATGTATTGCAAGTTACTTTTCATTATGTTGGGGTATTATCTCTAAATATATCATACTGATATTTTATGATCATATGATGAGAGACCCTATTTTATCTCATCAATTCATTTTTGTTGAAGTTTAAGTGGTGTCGTTAGGCTGCTGAATTTCTAAGGGGTTCTTTCACCCTTATCATTTTCAAGATCTACTTTCATGTCAAGTATCTCAAGTTCATTTTAATTATTTTGGGGTATGTTCTCTATATCTATCATACTGATCTTTTATGATCATATCATGAGAGACCCTATTTTATCTCATCAATTCATTTTTGTTGAAGTTTAAGTGGCGTCGTTAGACTGCCGAATTTCTAATGGGTTCTTTAACCCTTCTCGTTTTCGAGATCTACTTTCATGTCAAGTATCTCAAGTTCATTTTTATTATTTTGGGGTATGATATATATATCTATCATACTGATCATTTATGTTCATATTATGAGAGACCCCATTTGATCTCTTCAATCCATTTTTGGGAAGTTTTAAGTGACGCTGTTAGGCTGCCGAATTCTCATAAGAGAAATCGTATTTTTGTCTTATTTAAAGTTCTTCGTTTCATATGGTATATCATTAAAATTTCATTTCCATGTTCTTAAATACTATATATTCTGTTCCCCTACTGTTTTATTTATCATTTTTGAGTGGGTGACCCATGTCCCCTCTCTTTTCAATGTTTTCTAAAGCCATGTATCGTAGACGTTATGCTTCATAGTTTTCATCTCAAAATGCCTCCCTCTTTATCTCAATATTATTTTATGTTATTAAGTGAATAATCAAAGCTCTTATTTCTATAGGGGTATTCACATATATATCAAAATGTTATTTTTTAAATTTTTTTATTTACATACATGAAACCTGCTTTCCCTTTTCCGTGGGTTTAAAGTGACATGAAGATCATGTCTTTAAAGCAGTTTTTAAAACGTTATGATGGTGAAATGAAACCGATTTCTTTTATACTATATGGGTTTTCATTGAAATGATTGATGATGATATATGTGGCTCACATGATAATAAATAAATGTCAAGGGTGCGCCCAGATATCGCTCCAATGCATTGGGTAAAAACTTAGTCTCTAGAGATGACCTTTTAGACTGATACCTTGGTGAATAACCTTGGTAATTTTTAATGACACCTTGGGGATGAACCTTTGTGAAATGAAATGATTGTCAAAATTAAATGTTGTAGGCACATCTTCAAGTTTTAAAAAATGTTATTTTAATTATGATATTCTACATGATTCTTTCTCATGCCTTATAGTTCTTTTTCATTACATAGTTGATGTATCTCAAGTTCACATGTTAAATGTTTCTCTGGTTTCCCTTACCGGGCCTTCTGCTCACCCTTTCTTTTGATGTTTGTCCCCAAGTTATGAGATGCAGTAATGAACCTAGGATTGACATGAGGAGAAGCCTTTCAAGTGTTTAAGAATAATGTTTTATGTTTTCATGTTTTAAGTTCCTGGTTTCCAAGACACTAAACCTTAAAGATCCTCGGATTTGTAAAATGTAATGAATGTTTATGTGATAAAAGGAGGGACGTTATACTTCGGCTCTGTGTTCGTTCTAGACACCCTCTGTGCGGTGCACATCCAGGAGTTACTACAGCTACGTCAGGGAAGCATGACAGCAGCCCAGTACTCAGTGATATTTACCGACCTCTCACACTACTCCACGGATATGGTATGAGACCCATTCATATGAGCCCGGACCTTCGACCAGGGACTGAAGCATTAGATGAGGTGTTCGATGATCTCCCTCAGCATTCCGACGCAGGCAGGAGTACTGGAGTGAGCCCTTATTATGGAGAGCTTCCTTGCTGAGCCTACGCCAGCAGTGAGGCCTACCGCATGGCGACACGTATCAGAGTCTTCTATATCCGGCAGTAGAAATATGTCGCAGAGGTCCATGCCGACCAGGCCATCAGGTGGGTGGCCTCATGACACTAGTTCAGAGGTGTGGGGCACACGTAGCAGGGCCAGTCAAACGACAGTTAGGTATTTCTATGCATGCGGTGGGAAGAGCCACATGGCTCATGATTGCCCGACCTGCCTTGCAGAGGAGCAGTAGATGGTTGCAGGACCACCCAGGAAGAGGCAGAGGTTCGACCGTGGCGGTCCACATGGAGCTGGAAGACAAGGTAGAGGAGCTGGCTGAGCAGCAGGTGGTGGACGACGCTTACAGGCTCTACCACCATCACCACCAGGTGGACCACCCCGACCACAGGGAGCTGGAAGATAGGGGTAGGCTCTGCTCCAGGCAGACGAGGCCTATGACCACGGTGCACCTGATATGATTCGAGGTACTATATGTGTCTACTCAACCCTTTCTGCAGGTCTTATAGACACATGAGTGAGTCATTATTTTATTGCCGTTCCCCTTGTTTGGAGCATGAAGATTCCGTCAGAGCCATTGGCTTGATCCTTATAGCTAGAGTCTCCTACTGTGTTAGACTCAATGATGACACAATGTTTCCGGCAGTGTGATATTACTCTAGGAGGAAAGAGCTTTGACTGGGATATTCTTGTAGCGGCGTAGAGGCCATACGACGTCATATTGGGTAAGGACTGGTTATCTACAGTTCGTGCCTAGATAGACTGTATTAGGTGCAATGTGCGGTGTGTTCGCACAGATGGGAGCAGGTTCACCTTCACTAGAATGAAGGAAGCCTTTGCAGCACAGGATGGGCTTACGCAGAGGAGAGGGTAGCCGATCACACATAATTTGGCTAGTCTCATCTTCGAAGCGGTTGATGTCCGGAGTCCGAGTTTTCCTGTTATGGCGGATCAGTATGCGGACGTTTTCTCTGACGACGTTCCATGACTACCTCCTCACAGAGGGGTAGACATCAATATTGACCTGTACCCCAGGACATCACCGATATCTACACCAGCATATCAGATGGATCCTGCTGAGTATCTTGAGCTGCGGGTATAGCTAGAGGACTTGTAGGGAAAGGGATTCATCTGAAGTAGTGTTTCACCCAGGGCTTCTCTGATTTTATTTTCCAAGAAGGCGGATGGGAGATTACTACTATTTCTCGACTATCGTCTCCTGAATCAGGTGACCGTAAATAACAAGTATCCACTCCCAAGGACTAACAACCTCTTTTATCTGCTCAAGGTAGCATGATGGTTCTCGAAGATAGACCACAGGTCAGGCTATCATCAGCTCAGATTATGAGACGAGGATTTGCAGAACATGACCTTTAGGTGTTGGTATGGCCTCTATAAGTTCTTGGTTTTTCCTTTTGGCGTAACCAACACTCTAGAAGTTTTCATGAGTGTAATGAACAAGATCTTCTAGCTTTACCTCGATTGATTTGTCGTAGTCATCATCTACGACATACTCATTTACTCGACTACTGAGGAGGAGCATGCCTACCAATTGCGGGTTGTACTGGACACACTCCAAGAGCACCAGCATTATGTTAAGCTCTCAAAGTGTCAGTTCTGGATTCAGGAGGTCCACTTCTTGGGGCACGTCATCTCTGAGGCAGGAGTTGCAGTGGATCCTGCGAAGATTGAGGCAGTACATGCTTGGGAGCCACCCAGGAGTGTGACCGTGGTGCGCAGTTTCCTAGGTCTGGCTGGGTACTACCAGAAATTTGTCACAGACTTCTCCAGAGTTACAGAACCACTTTAAGCTTTGACGAAGAATTAAAAACCCTTTGTGTGGTCAGATAGATGTCACCAGAGATTTAAAAAGCTGAGACAGATTGACTAGTGCACCCATATTGAGGCCACCTGAGGAGGGAATAGGGTTTGTAGTTTACTACGATGCATCAGGGAATGGACTTGGGTGTGTTCTGATGTAAGATCGGGCAGTGATCGCTTATGGTTCACGACAGTTGAGGCAACATGAGCAGAACTCCGATACCCATGACCTGGAGTTAGCAGCAGTGGTCTTCTCCTTGAAGACATGGAAGCACTATCTAATGGGCGAGTGCTTTATAGTCTACATTGACCACCAGAGTCTCAGGTACATCTTCTCATAGAAGGAATTGAACTTGATACAGCGGTGATGTGTTGGGTTCCTCCATGAATATGACTTTGAGATAGTCTATACTCCTAAGAAGTGGAACGTTTTGGCTGATGCTCTCAGCAAGAGGTCGAGAATTCAGATATATGGGGAGGCGACTGAGCAGTTAGCCGCTTTGCATATATCATTTGTGGATAGATATGGGGCAGCCTTCCTATAGTCGCTCAGAGGCACTCCTCCACTACTTCAGCGGGTCAGAGAGGCACAGCTAGGGGACGAAGACTGTGAGACATGACGTGCTCATATTTCCACAGGGTAGGCACCTGATGGATTTTATGAAGGATCAGAGCACTTCATCCTCTTCATGGGATGTATCATGGTACCAGTTGAACTGCAGGAAGAAGTGATGAGGAATATTCACACTTCCCCTTTTGTGGTACATCTAGGATTGGAGAAGATGTACCAGGATCTCAGACGACAGCACTGGTGTCCGAGTATAAAGAAGGTTGTGGCAGAGTTCGTTTCACGATGCCTCACCTGCTAGCAGGTGAAGGTGGAGCACCATGTTATGGTAGGCTTGGTGCAGCCCTTAGAGGTCCCGGAGTGTATTTGGGAAGATATATCTATGGATTTCATGACGGGGCTCCATGGTAAATCTAGAGGACACGACTCCATCTGGGTGATTGTCGACCAACTCACCATGTCGGCCCACTTCCTACCTATCAGAGAGAAGGGATCATTGGAGAGCTTGGGACGCCTCTACATTTAGGAGATCATATGGCTTCATGGTGTGCCATCATCTATCGTCTTCTATCGATATGCTCGCTTTACTTCTCGGCTTTGGAAGGGGTTGCAGGTGGCTTTTGGGACGCAGCTACGCCTCAGTACCGCCTTTCATCCTCATAAAGATGGAAAGATAGAGAGGAGCATTCAGACTCTCAAGGACATTCTCTATGCATGTTTCCTTAACTTTGGTCACATCTGGGAGGATCACCTACCCTTGGTGGAGTTTGCGTACAACAGCAGCTACCACTCCACCATCAGGATGGCACCATACGAGGCATTGTACGGCCGACCATGTAGATCACCTCTATGCTTGACTGAACCTAGGGAGTCATCACTTGTTAGACCAGAGATGGTCCAGGCTATGACGAAGAAGGTACAGATAATCCCGGTGTGGATGAAGACTACACAGTGCAGACAGAAGTCCTATGCTGATAGGAGAGGTAGACCACTGGAGTTAGAGGATGGTGACCACGTTTTCTTACGGGTCTCACCTCGACGTGGATTCTATAGATTTGGCAGGGTCGAAAAGTTATCTCTATGCTTCATCTGACCATTCAAGGTTCTCAGTAGGGTAGGAGAGTTGGCTTATCACATGGCCCTTCCACCCCAGTTGCACCGGGTGCACGACATCTTCCACGTATCTCAGCTGAGGAGATACATGCACGACCCGATGAATATCATTGATCACGGGGAGCTGGACATCGATGACAGGGTGACATTTTCAGAGGTCTTGGTGGAGATCGAGGATCTATAGGAGCAGGTTCTATGTGGATGGTCGATTCCTATGGTGCACATTCGTTGGCAGCACGAGAATCTCCAGGAGAACACATGGCAGCGGGTGGCTCAGATGCGTGCACAGTACCCTCATTTGTTTCCCTAGTTTATAATGTAGCTTTATAGGGAACTAAATCCATGAGGTGGGAGTAATTTAATGACATTGAAATTTAATGGAAATTTTTTTCTTAAATTATTTATAATTTTACGAGTACTCAGTTTCTGAAGGCACCTGATTCCAAGGCCCGGTGTGCTCGGAATACATTTCCGATGTTTAGCTCGGGTACATTTAGTAAACGAACGAGCCGGTTTTTATATCTCTTGAACAAGTTCTCTGAATTGAAATCTCAGGGCACCGATGAACTTGAAACTCCAGTCATTGCATAAGAGGTCCTTTACCCCAATCGTGTCTGCACGATAGGGGAAATTTAATTTCTTTGGTTTAAATAAGAATTAAATAAAAATTGTGGAACAATTTTTATTCTTTATGTTAAGTGGTTATATCCTACATCGGGGAGTTGGGATGGGACCAACAAGCTGCTAACTACCCATGTGAGGATAACTGTGAGGTGGGTCCCACACGATCCCCAACCATTCACATTCCCTAAACCCCTTAAACATCCCATTAAACTCTTATGTTTAATGTTGAAAACCCCCCTTGAATTTATTTGAGTAACTCTTCCTATCCCCTCTCTACCTCATTAAAACTTTCCATCCTATCACCTAATTAATTAGACAACTCATGGTTTAACTAATTAAGTGAATTGGAATTTGAATTTTATAATTTTGATTGCATGGAATGATTTAATAAAATAAGAAGACGCCTTATCTTATTTTTGGTCGTCATGTTGTGTTGAGATTTTGGGTAGAGAGCTCTAGAGTTTTGTAGAACGCTTCATCTACTTTGTTGAATAATGCCAACTCTCCGACGAAGAACATCGACTTGGAAACTGTAGCTCTTCATCCTCTTCTTCTCTCTGTGACAAAAGAGGAGATGTCACATCCTCGGGTTCACACCGACGATGACGGAAACGAAACCATCATTCATGACGCTTGTAAACCAAAAACTTATTTTCAAGGGAGCGATGTGTTTTTATTTGAGAAACACTGATTCTTCCTTCCATGTTTGTTCCTCTTTACAATATTTCTACCAAACTAACGCGGAAGGACTGGGACAAATGAACATGTCCCGATCCCTCCACCGTTTTTTGTGAATGTTTGGTGTGTTCTCCATGTTCTATATGGGTAATGAACATTGGATCATTGCACGTTCATTGTGAGACGCAACGATCCCAATTTGAATACCCTACATCATGAAATCCTAGTGGAGGTGCGACGATGATAGTGGGGGACGGATCAAACCAGAATGGGAAGGACCATCCCTCGACCGTTCTTCGAGCTGGTGAATCAAATCATGTTTTCAGAGCCGATCAGAGGCCTGAAAACACCAGAGACGATTACGGGACATCAGGGAAACCTAGTGTCTGACATTTCGTGATGAAAAGACAATCAAAACTAAGAATGGACATCATGGGAGGAGCGCTGGTTGGAGGCATTGTTTCTGGAAAATCCCAGAATACACATCATGTACCTATGACGAACATTCCATGTAGTGTGGGAGTAATGCGGCTTGAGTCTTAGGTTTAGACAAGCAACACACGACATGTGACCACAGTCACATGGCGTGTAATATCTACACAGATTGGCAGAAGCAGCTTCGTGAGAAATGGTGTGTATTCTGGGAAATACATGGACACGGGAAGCAATAAATTACCAAGAGGCACGACTTGTATTCTCTTCACAGAAGGGAAGAAGCGACTTTGCAGGACTCGACATGTTTTCCGGGGATACATGGACACATGGTGGAGTACACGAACATGTTCTCCACCACACGGCCAGTGGTGCGGGATACCCCGTGTACTAGTTACATGGTTTGGTGAACACGGGTTGAGGCCGTGTACGGGTACATGACTGACATACACAGAGCCGATGCAGATGCATGGACATGGCGTGTAACCATACGACACTCCATGTACTTACTTCCTACATGACCAGCCTTTCGACATGGACTGTTGGACGCGGGCAGTACCTGAGAACTGACTACACGACGTGTACCATATACCTACACGCCTTGTACTTTTTGGTAGATGTCTTGGTCATTTTGTACTCAGTATCTTGGATAATTTTTTGTTTTGATTATCCCCCTATGACATGGTGGAGATTCAGAATACATCAACATGAGACTTCGTGGTAGTTGATGTATCGATTCCTTGAATCGAGGAGCGGACCCTCCCGGAATCGAGCGTGCTATGTGCGGAAACCCTAGAGCCGGCTATGACTGCGACGACGATGATGACTCTACTTGGATCCTATATGGGTTCGACAGTAAGGAAGACTGTACTAGGATACTCCATGGGTTTGGCAGTGATGGCGAATGTACTTGGATCCTATGTGGGTTCGGCACTGACAATTACTATACTAAGATCCTACGTGGTTTCGGCAGCAATGACTTCTGTACTTGGATCCTACATGGGTTCAGAAGGGGATATGATTCAGAGGCTACATCTATCATCTCCACCCCTCTTCATTAATAATATACATGTGTGAGCTCAGGCTTGACTTTCAGTCATTATCATCGATGTGATTTACTTTCAATCCTGTTTGGAATGTGTTGTGCTTTCCTGTGTGGACTGGGTAGTACATGGGCTCTTGAGATGGAGCCAGTCTGGAATTGATAACTTAGGTATCTGTATGGGATATACCTAAGTAATTTTTGTTGATACTTTGTGTTTGTATCTTTCCCTTTTGTTTTATCCTTTGTGGATTTTGGGAGACCTTCAGGGGTCTCAGGGTCCCTACTGAGTATCGTATACTCACCCCTGTACGGGTTATGCCCTCACTACATTGTGTTTGATGCAGATGATAGACAGCACTGATCGAGGTGGAGTATTGTGGAGCGGGAGGGTACCTGGAGGTGGACCACTTGGCGGAATGTACACGGAGCGGACGACCAGAACTGAGGAGCTGGGGAGACCATCTCTACCCACCCTTCAGGTGGGATATCCAGAGGATGACTCAGTGGTTGCTGGTTTACTTTACTACAGTCGTTCTTTCTTTTTGGTTGTACTGTACATTCAGTTGGGTTTGTATTCTGACCCATTTACCTTCCAGTACATTATTTTGTACTCAGTTTTCTTGTTGTTTACTTAATCTTTCATACTCCATTGTGTTTGTTTACTTATAAAGGCACTTCCTATCATTTTATCGGGAATTAGGCCTTTGGTGCTAGTCGCCATCCCCTGGACTATCGAAGGCGGGTTTGGGGTAGTCATATCATGGGCCCCGAAGACCGTTCGTGAAATGAGACATAAGTCTCCATACATTTTGGTGATCTTAGGATTTTCATACCAAATCAATGCATGATATTCCCACATCATCTCTTCAAAAATGTCAGATGACACCCAGACTGACCCATGTGAGTGAATGGTCACATTATCTTCCATGGTATAACTAGGAAATGAATCATCATTTAATATACATTATCCTAGTAGTAGATCCAGGGGTTCTGAAATCAACCTCATCTTTATATATATTCCAATATTGTAGTGTTCATGGATAAATTGGATAGGACTATCTTCTCATGATTCTCATAAACCTCAACATTTATTTCATAAAACATTGTAATAATCGTCTAATCATCGTTTGCCTCTAAAATAGCCTACATATGAGTCGTCCATATAAAAGCATTAGATACAACATTTCATTTCATCAAAATATAGTAAAGATCAAAATTCAATGTGTTTGCGTGATCGACACATATACACATCCTAAGATTCAAATCACATAAAATAAAGATATACAAGAGGTTTTTTGTTTAGTGACAACCGAAAAATGCTTCCCAATAAAATAACTTATCTAATAATGAAACGTATGAACTACAAAAAGTATCATGAGATCGTGCTATGAGTAATTCTTATTTTGTGGACCAACATAAAATACCGATATACTATGACTCACGCAACCTTCATCAAAACTACTCCCAGGCTAATTCATGATGCATTATAATAAACTATATAACTTCTACCATGATTTGGGAGAGTCTAGATCATTTCTATAGTCAAAAAAAACTTCAAATCTTGAAAGGATCATTCTGATGATTCTAAATAAGTGAATTTTACACCCTTTTATGTTAATACCATAAGATGAACTTCTATGCATGAGAAATAATGGATGGAGATTCTATAATATCCATCTACTCCCAAGAAACATCATATATCAATGTCGATTGTGGTCTATTCGTAGAGAACTATATCTCTCATTGTATTCGGGTTTGTTGATACTCTTGTATCTAAGATTATCTGAACTTTTAAGTGATACTTATTGATAAAAAAGTGTCATTTATTTATAAATTCATCATGCAGGGTTCTCTATCAGCCTATTCATCATAATCTCATGTTTTTAGTAATGGTAGTGTTAAGGGAGTGAATACCATTTGGTTTTATCCGTAAATACAACAAAAATGAACCAAAATATGGATGGAAAACCCAATCCATTAGATCTAAAAAGATTAAAAGAATGTTTTTATACCATATGACATAACCAAATTCTCATAAAAGACAATACATCCTATGTAAGGGTGTCTGAGGTATGTATAATGGATTTACGTGGACATTATGATAGCACAACCATGAATCGATCTATAAAGACATGGTTGATCCTAGAAGCTGATAAATTAGGTTGTGTATTAAATGTAGTGGATAAAATATATTTACATTGAGTTCTTATAGCTATCAGTTATCCATGAAATTCCTAAGGGAACCATCCAACTTTATAGATAAAATGACCGATAAACACCTTTTAGATGTCAGATAACATAGAAAACCATTAACTACAGGTCTTCCAACTATATATTGATCTTCAAAAGTCTCATGGGTTCCATCCTTTAAAGAGTATTGTAAACTGATCCCACTCATGTTACAAGATCAATATTGAATTATAATTCTCTCACTATAGAAATTCAAGAAAACTTTTTAGGGATGAAGTCTCAAAAAATCCACCACTCGTGGGACAAAAATAGGTCATATTTCTTGATCATCGAAAATGTGATGAGAAATTTGGACATTCACACTATGTAGCACCTGATTCATAGGTATAGCTCATGATGTATAAAAAACACATTATCCCTTTTTATAATATCTACTACCCAACAATGATGTAAAATTCAACCTCAAGTGATAAAAATTGATTTGGTCATGATATTGTAAAAAAAGTCCATCTGGAGATTTACATCAAACCTTATCATGTATAGGAAAAAATGATTCCTCATGAACAGATAGCCAAGTAGCTCATGGGTACGTTCCCTAAATCACATAACACTATTTTATTAGATAATCAATGGGTTATCGAGTGTCATAACTCCATATAATTACTCTATCAAAAGGCCCATACTCACTATCATTTATAAAGATATAAAAGAGTGGGATGAACCTTTCCAAATAAAAAAGACAACAAAGTAGATGGTACTATAACAATTCCTTGAATATTTGATGGTTCATCACTCATCCCCTCTAGAATATGTTCCACATTATATATAAAAATCATACTACAACCCTTAGTTCGAACTAGAATTCACAAAGTAGTCCATTTTTCTCTGAACTATGAATATAAAATCTGATTTTATCTTCCTCAACCACCATCTCCGCCTGAGAAGTAAGTATTATTTTAGCTTCCTTCCCATCAAGGTACTACTGGACCAACCAAAGAATATGGGGTTAGTTTTGACCCTCATTTTCTTGGAAATGATGAAATGGTCCAATAGAAACACAGAATATTCCCCATACCAATACATCCTTTATACTCAACTAAATCGTACATTCATTTGGGTTTTATGTTTCCTCACATTCCATATCCATGACCTATAATGAAGTTATTAGTATGATCTATCTTTAAACTACTACCCTAAAGAGTATCCTCAAAGTGACACTTCCCTACTCTAGAAGAGTAACTAACATGTCTAGGTGTTGAACTTACATGGATCACACCATAATCTTCACCTAAATGTGTCTTATTAATTAGGACATGGTTGAAAATATAAAAAATAATAGTCAACTGGGTTATACTAACTTGTGATTAGATAGCATATACCATCCAATCCATAAATCATGTCACTATCTTGAGCTCTCCTCCATATAGATTATGTGTGAATAAATGTATCTCAGTAAAAAATGTAGAATATTCTACTAAAAATATATATCCCTACTACACGGTCATGAACTCCTGATCTTAATCATAAATCAATATTTCTGTAATGATGTAATCATAGAAGGTCATCTGAATGTCCCTCCATATCATATCCAGATGTGGGTCTAACTGGGTAATGAAGTCCCACCATTTATTGGAAGACTAACCTAATATAAAAGTAGTGTGATTTACCCTCATCTCTATAAGAATATATATACGCTCAATAATTGATAACATGGCCTATTAAAATGATTCAGTAGCATGAGGTCTACTATCCTCTAAAAGGTGAGAGGATACTACTGTAGAAATTCGTGGGTCAAATCTAACATATTGGTGAAATTTGAGAAAATCATTGTATATAATGCATCAAACGGAGGAAACCCTCTCAAAAGTGGGCATCAATTCCCATGTCAATAATAAAAGGTGGTACCACATGTGGTACTATAGGATTTAATGTTGGTGGGTCAAGCCCCACCTCCTCTAGATCATGGTTTTCTCATCCCTCTCGATGTATGACTTGAGGTTGTCATGATGGTAGGATTCTATGATTCCAAACACGTGCCTCAAAATAAAATTTAAAAGTTAAAATTGTCATAGATACGTAATATGATTTGTACATAGCCCCCTCTTCTAAAATGATCATGCCTCTTTTCCTTCTCCAAAATCCATGTCTACTGATTAATGGAGGCCATAACAGGATATAATAATCATAAGAGACTACACCCTACCACCCATGTTTAATGTCATGTTTTGTTCAATGTCGAATTTCACATGACCAAGGTTCCAGTATATGGAGATTAAATTGCAAGGTACCTTTTACTATTCAATTAGAATCCCATTTAATTGTAACCGTTTCAATTTAAAATTTTGGTTTCATTTAATATTATAATATAATATTATTTTATATATCACTATCTAGTTAAACGCGTCACCATTCCAAATTTATAGAAGCCATAGTCATATAAATTTCAATTATCCCATCATTTAACTATGTGTTGGCCAATGAAATCAGTAGTAGGATTTAATAGGCCATGTAAGGAAACTTTATTACATGAAATACCATTCCAAATTTATAGAATTACATTCTTCAGAAATTTCCATTAGCCTTCACACAATCACTTAAACTAATGTTTCATCCCATAGAACCAATTTTTCATGCCTCAAAAATTTTATAATTGGTTCATTCAGGTGATAAAATCAATCTATATGGGATAAACTAGTTGGATTGATGTACGGTATTTATCCATTCCAACTATTTATCCTTTCGAAAAACAATATCACATTTATGTATATAATAATAAAGGAACCAACTAAATGTTGTGGGAAACACATTAAGAATGTAAATGTTGAATATATAATTCATTGTATATAAGTTCTAAAGTGCCTGTGATGATTCATTAGAAGATAAACCATTTCCATAACAGCCCAAGGTAAAAGGAATCTATAATACCAAAAATATCAATATTAAAAACATCACTAACCTTGTGTGTCATACAATGGTTTTATAAGTGAAACTATAATAAGAGAAAACAAGAACAACAATAACCCATCCTAGCCAATTTAGGAATCCACTGTACATGGGATAGCTACTACCTAGAACAGAATCATAACCAAGTACTGATATGTTCCTAGAATCCAATTTAACACACAAATAAAAATACAAAAGGAGAAAATATCCTCTCATTAATAGTTGTAAGGTCCTGATATGAGAACCACTAAAATGGTTTCCTGAGATGTGGGTCACATCACACCAACTATGTGTCACTATATGCTAGAGGCTATCGACTAACAATGATGGTCTAAGGAAGTTGGTTTGGGACACCATACCCTAATATGAAAGTGAAATAATAGTAAAAATAATGAAAAATAATAGTATCAAAATTGTATAATAGATAGAATAACCTAAAATGTACAAAAATGACATACAAAGATAAATATCCTAGAAAAAAATTTAATAATAAATCCATTGGATAAGTCATATAAAAAATTATGCTAGGGAATGTTGATGTAAAAAATAAGGATACATGGGATATGTAGTACATGAGTATACAATATTCTATATAAACGGGAGGAATACCAAATGAATTCTCCACATGAATCATGAAAATAGACATGGTCCACTTCTTACATTCTCTTTGCTATAAGAAAAACATATTACAAATTTTTAATAGGGAACTTTCCTTATCCACACATGGATTAATGACGTCTAGATGGATACTAAAAGATGAAAAGTTAGGGTGTTAGATGAGCTTAGTAGGACACAAAAGATAGTGTCTAGAACAATCCAATAACTGTATATATGATAGAAGTGTGTAAGTACAATAAATAAAAATAGTGATGAAAAATAAATACTTGTTGGTTCAGGTTTCTAAGTGACTCCAAACAGGCTCTACGTAGTTCAACATATGATGGAATAAGTCTAATAGTGGCATCCATGTACATATATATATATGCAATCATATATAATATGTACACATGTAAATACACTATATTTGTAAGGAAATATATACAAATATACGTGGATACTAGGCACTCGATGTACTTGTGGCATTACACAAACTTTCATGCATTCTTAAATAAGATATAGGCTTCAATAAGGGTGGAATCGTTGAATTTCATATAAATGTGAGACATCATGCTTGTCACTCGAATTATTGGGTGTTTTTTCATTCCCAACACCCAATACAAGGGAATGTTTAATTTCAATCACATCATCCAATAAAATGTAAATGGCATGAGACACCAACATAGTCACCAAACATAACGGAGATTGAAACACCTTGCTCAAGAAATCACTTAATCATTGACACTTGGCTAATATCCATGTCTTAATCATAATAATAAATGGAATTACTTCATAGGAATTTATAATAATTTAACCAAATTAAAACATGGGTTTCACAATTTATATAATATATATATATATATAACTCATGGCGTTGTATCTTCACCCCTTAAATTTAATTAAATAAATCCATTAAATTTGTAAATAATGTCAAAATCAGTTTAAAGTTAGGACACATCACTTATGAGTTGGTAGGTCAATAAAACATGAATATTTGGGAGGAAAATTAATTCCACACACCATTATCGTGGAAACCAACAAGGTATAAATCTACTAATGATTTGAAAAAGCCCCTAGACATTCAAAGGAAACCCAAATATGTAACGCCCCGACCCTAGTTACCCAGAGTCGGTGCATTATTACATAACATTGGCATGATCACAAGAAAGATCAAATCTCGAAAGACCGATTGGTTTAGTAGCCTTGGAAACACTAGATATATTTCATAAGTTTTACATTACATCATAAAAAGAAAAACTACTACAACAACATAATGTTTCCACCGTCCATACTATAATCCCCTCATAATATCCCTGTAGGTCAATCATAATTTACTTCTTCACTTCCTGGGAAAAATAAAACATAGAAAAGGGGTGAGATCAAATGCCCAGTAAGGATAACAATATAGCGGAAACTTTCATAAATAAGAATAAACATTTAAGGCAATGTATAACTAAAACAAAATCCTTTCAAACATGAATTTTCAACATGGTATGGCATAAATAAAATGAAATAATGCCATTTACTTATTCACATGGATATTCTACTAATCGAATAATCACATGCAAAAATCAATAACCACTTTCATAATGTTGGAATGCATAATGCCAGACTATCATAACCACATAGTCAAGGCCTCGTGCCAAGACTACAAATAAGATTTTGTCAAGGCCTTGTTCCAAGACACTAGTTTGTCTCATGAGACCTACCGATGCATCGAGGAGCTATAGCAGGCTCCACCCGTCACATATTAAGTCCTATGCATTCCCATATGAAAAGGTTTAAACATAACATAAACATTCGTATAAAAACTAGCATACGAAATGTCAATACTTTCACCATAAACTATGAATGGTATAAAAATAGCACATCCAGAGTCAAACATATCACAAAACCTTCAATACAATATAGAAGTTTTGTATCATAATAAATCAACTTCAAATAATCTTAAAATCCATCAAAGGATGTTGACATAGATGAAATCAAAATTATTTTAAAAGAAATATCTCCTTTTATTTTGAAATCATTTAAGATCCATATAAAATAAAACATTTTCTTTTAAAATATTCTTATAAGCTTGTAAGGGAAGCTTTGAAGATTTTATAACGGCGGAAAATAGTCGCACCCGCCGTATAAGTTAAAAAAACATTCTTACCATAATTCTGTCGAAAATGTTAAAAAGGACCTTTTTTTGAAAACGACGGAAAGATTCCTTTATAAAACTCTTATAAAAAGTCAAACAAGGGTATAAATGACTTTAACTCATATTCTAGTAAATAGGAAAAATGTTTTGAAATACATTTTTAAGAAACATGGATGTGGATGATAAAGAGATCCCAGTAGATTATTACGTATAAACAACCTTGGATAATGAAGGGGTTGTAAAGTAAACCCCTACCTTGTACTTTTCCTTGGTTGGGGTAGGTTAACCTCCTTTATAATGGTGAAATAATTGTTACTAAATTATACAAGAATCATATACAATAATATGATATCATATATGATCTTTTAATATCGATTTATAATAATATCTTAGTATTATCGTTGTTTCGGGTGTTAACTTACTTGTTTTATTTTATATGTTTTGTTACTTAAGACCTTTTTGTAAAGGATAGGTTGTATATTATTCATATCCATAATGATATCAAGTCCTTAAACATCATTTTTAAATCATCAAATGATAATTATACTTGAATGGATACGATGGAGAATGAATCTCATCGCGTTCGTGGAGACGGTAGTCCGTACGTACGCACGAGCGACAATATCATTCTTTTGATATTAAAATAATATATAAATGGATGTTATATCATATATACAGAATCATTAACATGTTATATTTATTATTTACATGAGTTACACATCATTATTATACCCATCCAAATAATAATATATTGAATAACAATTACACTACGACGTGGAGACGGTAAGCCGTACGTACGCACGTATGGTGACATGTTATTCAAAGCGTGGATAGAATACTGAATATGGTTGTACCATATTTATAATAACATCACAGTATATGTGAGATACTGGAGTTATTATTTTAGAATGGTATGAACAAAGGAAGAAGAAGTGGAAGAAGAAATGAACTTAGAAAAGTGTGGTGAAATCATTACCTCTTCTTCGGGTTCTTCCTTTTGATTTGATCAAAAGGGCTCCTTAGGTTGGATTTCTGATCAAACTAAGGCCTCTAGGTTGTAGTGAGGGATGTTGGGAGAGTATTTGGGTAGAGTTTGGCCGAACCAAAAGGCTTTGAAGGTGTGAAGAAATGAGAAGTAGGAGTTCCCTTTTATAAGAGGGGTGAGGGGCACCTTTGGAAAAGCTAGAGATATTAGTTTATAATAAATTCATAATCAGTTTCCAATGACTCCAAAGTTGACTATTCAAAGGTTAAGGTGGGTATGGGTCTAAAAAAACTCAACCAATAGAATTTAGACAGGTTTCAGTACTTATATTAACCTTATCTTTAAGTATTAACTTTAAGTTAATTAGTTTCACTTTTACAATGTCTCTTTTTATTTTTATATATTATGGTTAATAAACTTACTATATACATCCAAGAGACCCCCAAGTGGTCCATTAATGATGAAACTATCATTATATAAGTCTCTTGTCGAAACCTTAGATTTTTAGGAATTTAATATAAATTAATAATATAATATTTGTTTTAAGAACTCTTTTATGTCAATTTTTACACTATTCAATAGTTGATTTTTGTGAAACTCATAACAGATTGATTACTTAGAACAAAGTCAATTAAATCAATCCTAATATATCATATTATCCTAGAAAATTAGTTTATTTCATTAAAAGTTTCATATTATATTTATTTGGGTATTTATAATATCAATTATTTTAATTGTTTACTATTATAGTAATTACTGCATCATCATTGTGTCATAAATAAAATAAATTATTTAATGTCTAAAAATTAAAAATAAAATATAATTATTTAGGAAATATTTTTATCTTTCTAATTAATATTTATAATCTAAATTCCAACATATATAACCATATGTAACAATTGTTTTTCTAAAAGATATATGCTTGTGTCATTTTTGTATTCATTTTAACTTAATTAAAATAAAGTGTCATTATCACTTACAAGTGGATCCATGGGGTCCCAAAATCGACCCAAAGATGCCCATGGTCGACCATGTATCAACCAATAGGGTTAAGACACGTTTTAGGGTAATTTAGTATTATTATAATATTATTTTTTAACCCTTATTTACCGGATTTACCCTTAACCATGGTAAATAAAATATTTACCGCAGTAATTATTCAAAATGTCTAAAAATAAAAGTTACCTATTTACACAATTTGAACATCCTGATTCCAAATATGGAATCCATTTTTCTAAATTCAAAACACAGAAGTGGAAGAAATTAATTTAAAATTAATTCCCGCTGTCAAAACAAAAAGCGTGTTTTTAAGAGATAATAACTATCAAAAGATTGACACTTGTTTATGTTCGGTTTAATTGTAAAATTATTTCCAATGACCAAAATTATATTAAATGGTAAAATTATATTATAAATATACTTTAAAACCACTCAAATTCATAATTTATCACTATTAATTATTTTGATTAAAAAAGTTGTTTTTAATTAAAATTTAGTAATATTCACTATTCATCAAAATATGAAAGTTATCCGAAATGTACCAAAATTTCACCTTAGGCTAAATTCGATATTCCGAATCCAAAAATGAAGTCCATTTTGAAATATAAAATATATATAATTTAAAAAATTAGTTATTACTGTTCATAACGGCTAGTTTGATTGGTTGTGGTGTGTGTTAAAACTCAAGGTTGCGTACAACACACACTACTATATTATTCAAAGAAAACGTACCGTGGAAGCTTGGGATGTTTCATTTTAAATTTTTGATGTCCCCATTTAGTCAAAAAGTTTAAAATATTGTATTTAAAAAGGGTTCACTATTAAAAGTTGATAAAAGTGCAATACTGAAAATGAATTTGTTCTTGCATTATGTCTAAGATACTCATAATATGGAAAAATTATAAGGATTATATAAAGTTTAAAATTTATTTAATACTATTCATAACCTCTTTTGAATGGATTTTTGGTAAGTCATTGTGCAAGTGAACTCGGTGTTGCGTGTAGTGCAAGTTATTCAATTATTTTGAAGAAATAACACATTATGAATTCTTGGGGTGTTACATTCTCCCCTCCTTCAATAAATCGCGTCCTCGCAATTTGAAATTGTTCTTCAAAAATAAAAGGATGAAAGTAGAAAATATATTTGTGGGAAAACCCACATCAGAAATTGGGTTACTAAAATTTATTCTTAATATGAGGAAAAGAGAAATTAAAGGGTCACCACCAAATTATGATCTCGATTAGGAGAACATTGGTGGCAATTAGAGACATATAATTGGAGGAAAAACGTAAATATTTATAGGTAGTGATTGAGGTCATCAATAACAAACAAGTGTAAAATTGAGGTCCTTAAATTCATCAATCTATTATGATTTGAAATACCATCGGTTCAACAAAACATAGGGTATTAGGATAACACATTTTTGACGTTTCAAAATATCTTAGTTGAAATCTCACATCGAAAAATGAATTAATGAGGCCTCTATTTAAAATAAAGAGTTGAAAGTATGAAGATTACCGAAAATAACACATACTAGGGTTCCATGTAGGAAAATATGGATATGGAAGAAAAATCTAACCATCAATTATCTGATGGAGATTGGTAGAGAACATGGCTATGAAAAGGCCAACAATCCCAAAGGCATAAATTAGTGATGATTTAAGGTACCATATAGGAAAACATTTTTGTTCTAAGTTGCTTTTCTTGATGTTGAGGAATTTATTTATGAGATTGGCTAAGATCATAAGGAGATATACTTACATTATAATTAGAGTTTTATCCATTAATAAATTTCTACCACAAACTCATCTTTCACTCTAAAAGATAATAGAATGTAAAAAAATTCTATTTACACTATTCGTATAGGGTTCCAAAATAAACGAATTTATAATTCATCTACATGATATTTTAATAAAAACTACATTATTTAATCCAGGACATCTCATGGGCCAGTGGTAGGTGATACACCCTTGTCGCCCTTCGGTTGCGGGTTCAAGTCTCGCAGCCTTGCCGGACGCGACGGGTTGTCGCCCGACCTCCGGGTTGTCCTTTTATGGCAATCCAAAATAATACAAACTAGAACTATCCAAAATACTTCTGTCCAAACTCACAGTCCAACATTTATAAGGAAGGTAAGCATAATGTAGATCCTTTTTACCCTGTAATAGCATATGAATACCTTCATCATGTATTCTTTTAATACACTGAAACATCCTGAATTACCATATTCCTTATTAATTACATTCATGCTCCCTTATTCCATATAGAATGCTGGATATACATCATTAATCTAAAAATGTTTTAAACCCAAACAATGATGGAATATACAAATCATTAATCAGTTCCAAGGTAGTCAAGAATATCCAATATAATTTATCCAAAACAATCATGTATTATTCCAAAATCACTACCTCGGTATCAGAACTATATTATGGTTTATCATTCTCTCAACCATATATTTTCCAAAAATTTATCCTGCTATTGAGTCACTTTTCTTTGTTCCACAAAATCTCAAGTCCTTAATGAAATAGTACTGCAGTACAATCCTTATATACTCCATAATTATTATAACAAGTACATTGTTGATACAACACTCAATTGACATAATCAACATAAGAACTCTAATCATTCCTCTTCATCTGTGGTAGTATCATAACTTGATTATTATCCAATAACATCATTTGCGTCATAGTCTGATGACTAGGACATAGGTTCGCGTAGTGTCCAAACTCCTTGCAAATGAAGCATTGTACATTTGAAACCATTTTATTACCCTTGCAGTCATGTACTTTGTGCCCTTTTCCTCCACACTTATAACAAAATCTCATTACTTTCAGGCAAGTTCCATGGTGTTTCTTTCCACAGTTACCACATATGGGAAAATTATTCTTTTCCCTCTTCCCTTTATCCATCTTTCTCTCTTCCAACCTTTTCTTCTCTTGCTTCCCTTCAAAGCCATAGGACTCAGTAAACTCTTTACTTATCTTATCAACACATGATATTATTTCTTCATATGATGATAATACATGGGAGACTATTTCTCTTATAAATTCTAGATTAAGACCATGAAAGATATGATCCTTCCTTCTCTTTGAATCATGTGCATTTCTGGAGTTCTCATTCCTTCTACTGGGCGCCATTTCTAAACGATGGCATAAAACAGATTAGTTTATGAATCAAAATACATAATCCCATACTTATAAAACACTTAACATAAATTGAACTATTTATGGATATAATCCATAATCATAAGAATGTTTTCATTGAGGAAGTATATACTCATAATCCTTCAAAATGATTTGTAACGAAAATTAGAGTTATCCTAAGCATATCCCCCGGGACTGTCGTAACCAAGAGTGCAGTAAGGCCCGTTGTCGTGCACCAGTTCCCGTTCGAGTCTAGCTCAAAGCGGTGTTTTCGGGTTTTACCCCTAGGTACATCTGTGCCAGAGCCGCCTCTACCTACTCGTATCCAGAGAGGGATGTATTGCTCGGAAAACTCACAAAATCTCTACAATACCAAAATTCTAGGAAGTTCTTCTATACTAATCCTCAAAGTTCATCTTAGGTCTACGTGCTCTAATCAGAGTTTATCTAAATCTAGCTTCCATGGTTTGTACTAAACTTCCTCTAATACCAACTGTAACGCCCCGACCCCAGTTACCCAGAGTCGGTGCATTATTACATAACATTGGCATGATCACAAGAAAGATCAAATCTCAAAAGACCGATTGGTTTAGTAGCCTTGGAAACACTAGATATATTTCATATGTTTTACATTACATCATAAAATGAAAAACTACTACAAAAACATAATGTTTCCACCGTCCAAACTATAATCCCCTCATAATATCCCTGCAGGTCATTCATAATTTACATCTTCACTTCCTGGGAAAAATAAAACATAGAAAAGGGGTGAGCTCAAATGCCCAGTAAGGATAACAATATAGTGGAAACTTTCATAAATAAGAATAAACATTTAAGGCAATGTATAACTAAAACAAAAGCCTTTCAAACATGAATTTTCAACATGGTATGACATAAATAAAATGAAATAATTCCATTTACTTATTCACATGGATATTCTACTAATCGAATAATCACATGAAAAAATCAATAACCACTTTCATAATGTTGGAATGCATAATGCCAGACTATCATAACCACATAGTCAAGGCCTCGTGCCAAGACTAAAAATAAGATTTTGTCAAGGCCTTGTGCCAATATACTAGTTTGTCTCATGAGACCTACCGATGCATCGAGGAGCTATAGCGGGCTCCACCCGTCACATATTAAGTCCAATGCATTCCCATATGAAAAGGTTTAAACATAACATAAACATTCGTCTTAAAACTAGCATACGAAATGTCAATACTTTCACCATAAACTATGAATGGTATAAAAATAGCACATCCACAGTCAAACATATCACAAAACCTTCAATACAATATATAAGTTTTGTATCATAATAAATCAACTTCAAATAATCTTAAAATCCATCAAAGGATGTTGACATAGATGAAATCAAAATTATTTTAAAAGAAATATCTCCTTTTATTTTGAAATCATTTAAGATCCATATAAAATAAAACATTTTCTTTGAAAATATTCTTATAAGCTTGTAAGGGAATATTTGAAGATTTTATAATGGCGGAAAATAGCCGCACCCACCGTATAAGTTAAAAAAACATTCTTACCATAATTCTGTTGAAAAGGTTAAAAAGGACCTTGTTTTGAAAACGACGGAAAGATTCCTTTATAAACCTCTTATAAAAAGTCAAACAAGGGTATAAATGACTTTAAGTCATATTCTAGTAAATAGGAAAAATGTTTTGAAATACATTTTTAAGAAACATGGATGTGGATGATAAAGAGATCCCAGTAGATTATTACATATAAACAACCTTGGATAATGAAGAGGTTGTAAAGTAAACCCTTACCTTGTACTTTTCCTTGGTTGGGGTAGGTTAACCTCCTGTATAATGGTGAAATAATTGTTAATAAATTATACAAGAATCATATACATTAATATGATATCATATATGATCTTTTAATATCGATTTATAATAATATATTAGTATTATAGTTGTTTCGGGTGTTAACTTACTTGTTTTCTTTTATATGTTTTGTTACGTAAGACCTTTTTGTAAAGGATAGGTTGTATATTATTCATATCCAGAATGATATCAAGTCCTTAAACATCATTTCTAAATCATCAAATGATAATTATACTTGAATGGATACGATCGAGAATGAATCTCATCGCGTTCGTGGAGACGGTAGTCCGTACGTACGCACGAGTGACAATATCATTCTTTTGATATTAAAATAATATATAAATGGATGGTATATCATATATACAGAATCATTAACATGTTATATTTATTATTTACATGAGTTACACATCATTATTATACCCATCCAAATAATAATATATTGAATAACAATTACACTACGACGTGGAGACGGTAAGCCGTACGTACGCACGTATGGTGACATGTTATTCAAAGGGTGGATAGAATACTGAATATGGTTGTACCATATTTATAATAACATCACAGTATATGTGAGATACTAGATTTATTATTTTAGAATGGTAAGAACAAAGGAAGAAGAAGTGGAAGAAGAAATGAACTAAGAAAAGGGTGGTGAAATCATTACCTCTTCTTCGGGTTCTTCCTTTTGATTTGATCAAAAGGGCTCTTTAGGTTGGCTTTCTGATCAAACTAAGGCCTCTATGTTGTAGTGAGGGATGTTGGGAGAGTATTTGGGCAGAGTTTGACCGAACCAAAAGGCTTTGATGGTGTGAAGAAATGAAAAGGAGGAGTGCCCTTTTATAAGAGGGGTGAGGGGAACCTTTGGAAAAGCTAGAGATATTAGTTTATAATAAATTCATAATCGGTTTCCAATGGCTCCAAAGTTGACTATTCATTGTTCAAGGTGGGGATGGGTCGAAAACAACTAAACCAATAGAATTTAGACAGGTTTTGGTACTTATATTAACCTTATCTTTAAGTATTAACTTTAAGTTAATTAGTTTCACTTTTACACTGTCTCTTTGTATTTTTATATAATATGGTTAATAAACTTACTATATACATCCAAGCGACCCCCAAGTGGTCCATTAATGATGAGCCTATCATGATATAAGTCTCTTGTCCGATCCTTAGATTTTTAGGAATTTAATATCAATTAATAATATAATATTTGTTTTAAGAACTCTTTTATGTCAATTTTGACACTATTCAATAGTTGATTTTTGTGAAACTCATAACAGATTTATTACTTCGAAAAAAGTAAATTAAATCAATCCTAATATATCATATTATCCTATAAAATTAGTTTAATTCATCAAAAGTTTCATATTATATTTATTTTGGTATTTATAATATCAATTATTTTAATTTTTTACTATTATAGTAATTACTGCATCATCATTGTGTCATAAATAAAATAAATTATTTAATGTCTAAAAATTATAAATAAAATATCATTATGTAGGAAATCTTTTTATCTTTCTAATGAATATTTATAATATAAAATCCAACATATATAACCCTATTTAACAATTGTTTTTCTAAAAGATATATGCTTGTGTCATTTTTGAATTCATTTTAACTTAATTAGAATAAAGTGTCATTATCACTTACAAGTGGATCCATGGGGTCCCAAAATCGACCCAAAGATGCCCATGGTCGACCATGTATCAACCAATAGGTTTAAGACACGTTTTAGGGTAATTTAGTATTATTATAATATTATTTTTTAACCCTTATTTACCGGATTTACCCTTAACCATGGTAAATAAAATATTTACCGCAGTAATTATTCAAAATGTCTAAAAATAAAAGTTACCTATTTACACAATTTGAAAATCCTGATTCCAAATATGGAATCCATTTTTCTAAATTCATAACACAGAAGTGGCAGAAATTAATTTAAAATTAATTCCCGCTGTCAAAACAAAAAGCGTGTTTTTAAGAGATAATAACTATCAAAAGATTGACACTTGTTTATATTCGGTTTAATTGTAAAATTATGTCCAATGACCAAAATTATATTAAATGGTAAAAATATATTCTAAATATACATTAAAACCACTCGAATTCATAATTTATCACTATTAATTATTTTGATTAAAAAAGTTGTTTTTAATCAAAATTTAGTAATTTTCACTATTCATCAAAATTTGAAAGTTATCTGAAATGTACCAAAATTTCACCTTAGGCTAAATTCGATATTCCGAATCCAAAAATGAAATCCCTTTTGAAATATAAAATATATATAATTTCAAAAATTAGGTATTACTATTCATAACGGCTAGTTTGATTGGTTGTGGTGTGTGTTAAAACTCAAGGTTGCGTACAACACACACTACTGTATTATTCAAAGAAAACGTACCGTGGAAGCTTGGGATGTTTCATTTTAAATTTTTGATGTCCCCATTTAGTCAAAATGTTTAAAATATTGTATTTAAAAAGGGTTCACTATTAAAAGTTGATAAAAGTTCAATACTGAAAATGAATTTGTTCTTGCATTATGTCTAAGATACTCATAATATGGAAAAATTATAAGGATTATATAAAGTTTAAAATTTATTTAATACTATTCATAACCTTATTTGAATGGCTTTTTGGTAAGTCATTCTGCAAGTGTAACATCCCAAGTAAATAATGAATAATAGATATTTTTATCTATGTCTATTAATGATTAAGATAGTGTTTTAGAGGCTTAAAATGAAAATAAATACAATCTTATGCATGGAATAAACTAATATTCTTAATAGATTGTTTTACTGCCTTTTGATGGCAAACCATTTTTGAATGTATATTTTGACAATTTTATAAACTATGTTTGTCAAAATAAACTTATCCTTTATGATTGGGACTTCAAAATTTACCTTGTGTGAATTTTTGGTATTTTTCTGACAATATTCATTTTTTAATGAATAGTGAAAAATACTGCATTTTACATCAAAACTGCTTTTTAATCTAATTTATTTATATTATTAGATTATGTTTTGAATTGATTTTGAAGTGAAATTAGAATATATTTTTACCATTTTATCCAATGGTGGTCATTGGAATCAATTTCACTTTGAAATTAGACTTAAATTGGTGTCAATCTTTCGATACGTATTGTTTTGTAAAAACACGCTATTTGCTCTGGCAGCGGGAATTAATTATTGAATTAATTAATGTGACTTATATGATTTGAATTTTGTAAAATGGACTTCATTTTTGAATTCAGAATATCAAATATAGCTTAGGGTGAATTTTTGGTAATTTTCTGAAAAACTTCAATTTTTGATGAATAGTGAAACCACTAAGTGGTAATCAAGCAAACTGATTTTTCAGTTAAATGAATGTTTACCACTAATGTGTATTGAATTTTGAAAATCCGACATACATGGTTGTCATTAAGAAGTAAAATGTGGTTCAATGAGATTAAAATTATTTTTTGGTGAATAGTAACTTATTAAGTTCTTAATCGCGATTAGTGGTAATTAGGGTAGTTGAAGGTCTAAATAAGGATTTAATAATATGAAATGACCTAGAAACATGTCCCAACCTCATTGGTTGTGTCATGGCCGACCATGACATGCCATGGGTCAACTTGGGGACCCCATGGATCCACTTTTGTTGGGAAATGACATAAATTACTTTTTATTTAATGTTAAAGTGAAAATGAAACAAACATAATATGTTTTACGAAAACAATTTGTAAGTGGGGTTATACAAGTCCAACATTTGATTATAAATAGTCATTGGAAAGCTAAAAAGATTTCCTATATCATAGTAGTTTTTTTATAATTTTTAGACATTAAATAAAATAAATTATTTATGACATAATAATGATGCAGCGATGACATCATTATTTGACGATTTAAATAAAATGGAATGATAATGAAACATATAAAACTTACACATGGCCAAAACCAATTGGAAGAGTTGATTTCGAACCCTTATCACCTTATACACTAATTATATAAATGTGGGACCTTTTAAAACCGAAAAACATTTTCAAATAAAGTAATGTTTCTTTACTTTCCAAAAGTGCCCCTCCTCTCCTCTTATAAAAGGCCCCCACCTCTACCTCATTTCACACACTACTCAAGCCTTTGGCTCGGCCAACCCCTGCCCATTTACTCTTTCCACATCCCTCTCCTCATCCTAGAGGATTCCATTTGGGAATAATCCTTTCGAAGGAAGCCTTTAGGCTCAAATCAAAAGGAGTTACACTTTTAAAGGTAATTCATTCTCTCATGTTCATTTGTTTTATTTTGCTTCTCCAACCCCCTAAACTCTTTTTATTTACTTATTTTGTAACAAAACCAGTATCTTAAATATACAAGGATGTTTTTATAAGATTTATTTGAGCTACACTCTCACACAAATACATCAAATGGTTAAAGAACATACGGTTTCCGTGGATGGCGAAATTCTGCCTCCCGAAACGATGATTGTTCAACACTCATTTAACACCTTCAAAGGAGGCCATTATGATGTCACTATTTTTATATATGATATATAATATGTTTATGTTTTCCTTATTCTTCTGTTTTTTTCATTTTGGGCATACCTTTATGGTTTCCATTATGGGAAAACATGATATCTTCATTTTAGGAAGTGCGGACTACCGCCCCCTCAAAGTGATTTGATTCGTTAAATACCATATGTGGGACATATAAAGGATGGAACTATGGTATTATATATTATATTATACTGGAATTATAATATACCTTTATATCATTATGATTCCGTTCTATAAAATATGAAATAGAAATGAAAGTAGCGTTCATGTGTACGTACGGATTACCGTCTCCATGAACGGTGCATTTCATTTCTTACCTCTAAATGATTATGTAATATTATAAATGCATGTATGTACTGGATATATATGACATATATGATATCTAAATCATGAATACCATTCTGGATATAATGAACCTTTGACCAAATTAACAACATGTAATGTAAGAAGTCTATTTTTGACTTAAGAACCAAATACCGACAAAATGAACATTATTAACTTAACTGATTACATGATGTTCATAACATGGTATAAAAGGATTAATGAACTTTAAAAAAGATTCATAAGAAAGTAAAGATTAACTCAAGTTTATTATTCAGGAGATTAAAGAACGGTCGGGTCAAGTCGGATACGAGGTATGGGACTTCGTCTCAATCTCCTTTCGTTGAGGCATATTTTATTTTATACACAACTTTCTTTTATACGGTGTATAAACCCCTTTGACTTTTACGTTTATTCAAAAGGAATATTTTTTATACGAAGCATTTACTAAAGGACAAAAGGGAATGTTTTTGTCGTACGTATGCGGCGACAACGACTTCTCCGCCGTCGTGACCGTTATTTGAGTTTCGTCTTCCTCTACAAGCTATACCTTCTTTTTAAAAGAAAAATAAATACCATGTTTTACTTTTCTTTTATTTTAGTATTGAAAATGGTTTTCATAATGTATTTATATCAATGTGTTGTATTGATATCTCATGATTGAAATGTGGAGATTTTATGTTTCCTTTATGCATGTTTTTTGTGATATGATTATGTTATGGTTCTTGGGCATTATTATGAAGACGGGTGGTTCCGTGATAAACTAAGGGTGGGTGAGCCCGTTATAGCTCTCCAATTCATTGGGTAACGCGAAGGAGTGAAACGTTAAGGTTTCTCCGAAGAGATTTTAGGGAATATACTGTGATGGGTATTCCAAACGTAACCAAGAGGGTTACTCCCAACATAAGAATGTTATGAATGCCTCAAGTTACCTTTATGTCTTATGATTTCTATGATTTATTCATGATTTTATGAGGTATGTTAAAGTGCCTATGTTTTATGGGTAAAGTATGATTTCATTCTTATGTATATATGAACTCATGTTTCCATTCCATTTTTTTTATAACCCATACTGAGTTTTTATGCTCATCCCATGTTTTTGAAATGTTTTTCACAGGTCAAGGGAAAGGTACATGATAAGATGATAGAGTCAAGGATGTGTCAAGAAATAATCCATGTTTTATTTTAAATGTGTTTCCATTGATGGGAATTAAGAATACTATCTTTATGTAACCACTTTGTTTATATGTGGAATGTAATGCAAGTTTTATGATCTAATTCTCTAAAACTCTATTCCCGAAAATATCCTCAATGTGTAATCTTGTAATAACTCTGGATTAAGTAAGGTTTAAGGCTGGGGCCTTATAGTTGGTATCAGAGGTCGGTTTAGATAACTTTAGGAGTTATAATTCTATTAAATGATTTTCCGAAAATATTTTTCTCGAAATGATATAGCATTTAAAGATTACCATGTTGCTTCATCTAAGACATGTTTGTTCAGAATGGTTTTCCGCAGAGGAAACAGGGAAGCAGTGCTAGGAAGGCATACAGAAGGAAATAACCTTCCGAATCAGCATCCTGAGATGGTCGGAATTGGAACTGAACAGTTTGTTGCAGTAATGGCGCAGTTGACTCAAGCGATAAATGGTGGTGGTATCCATACACTAGATCATCCAGACCAACCGTAGAGGAACATGTCAGTGGTGGAACATTTCATGAGGCAACATCCCCCATCATTCAGAGGATCATCTGACCCTGTGCTAGCTGAAGGGTGGATTAAAGCACTGGAGAAGATTTTTGATGTCATGGGGTGTTCAGACATACAAAAGGTTAGTCTTGCTATTTACCGTTTGGAGGGTGAAGCAGATCAGTGGTGGTCTATGGTTAAAAATATCAGGGACACTGATGAGATTGATGCTCTTGACTGGGATGAATTCAAAGGTATGTTTCTTGAGAAGTATTTTCCTAAGTCTGTTCGACTTAGGATGGAAAATCAATTCTTATAATTGAGGCAAGAGGAAGACTCAGTGGCTGCCTATGAAGAAAGGTTCACTCGATTGGCATGGTATGCTCCAAATTTTATCCGGGATCATGATAGTAAAATCAATCGTTTTTACTCAGGATTAAAGCCAAAGTATCGAAGGGAATTAGCTTCTCGTGAGTTTAAAAGTTATGAAAAGCTTGTTCGATGTACTGAGAAGGTGGAAATGGAGTTTTCCGATGACCAAGTTTTCTATAACAACCAGCAGAAGAAGAGACCGAGGTGGCAGGAGAAAGGTAAGAATTCTTCAAAAATGTCTGATGGTAAGAGAACTAAGTTTCCAGTTTGTGATAAATGTGGCAAAAGGCATGCTGGGGAATGTCTTCTGAATTCTGGGAAGTGCTACCGATGTGGTAAGATGGGACATAAGGCTCATGATTTCACTGAAAAGGATCAAGGTGAAGGTAAGAACAAATTTGATTTATAGTTAGTGAAATGTTATAAGTGAAATGAGATGGGTCACTATGCAAATGAGTGTCCGACAAGGAGCTTGAGTGATGTGAAGCAGTTAGACTACAAGCAGAAAGGGGTGGTGAAATCCTTTGCAACTACTTCAGCAGATGTCGGTCCATCAAATAGAGCTTCGTAGTTTCCTTGGTTTGGAAGGCTATTACCGAAGGTTTGTTAGAAGTTTTTCACGGTTATCTAGTCCAATGACTAAGCTAACTCGGAAGGGTGTTAAGTTTATCTGGACAAAAGAATGTGATGATTGTTTTCAGGAATTGAAAAGAAGTTAGGTGAATGCTCCAGTTTTGGCACTACCTTCCAGGAATGGTGAGTTTGTTATATACAGTGATGCTTCATTGAAAGGACTTGGTTGCGTCCTAATGCAGAATGATCAGGTAATTGCTTATGCTTCACGACAGTTGAAAACTCATGAGGTAAATTACCCTACACATGATTTGGAACTAGCTGCTGTTGTTTTTGCTTTTAAAATTTGGAGGCATCATTTGTATGGAGTAAAGTGTGAAATATATACCGATCACAAAAGTTTAAAGTATATATTCACTCAGAAAGAGTTAAACATGAGACAAAGGAGATGGCTGGAATTAATCAAGGATTATGATTGTACAATTCATTACCATCCGGGAAAAGCAAATAAAGTGGCTGATGCTTTGAGTCGAAAAAGTAATGCTTCATTAACAATGTTGCGGTTGGAATGTGATCCTTTGGTTAACGATTTGATGAACTTTGGCATAGAAGTTGTTGGTGTAGGAAGTCCTGCTGTTTTATTTCAGGTATCAGTGAGATCTTATCTATCAGATAGAATCAAGCAAGCACAGAAGCAAGACAGTGAGTTGCATAAAAAGGTAGAGCTGGTTCAGAAAGGTAAGTTGCCTGAATTCAACATTGATAATGATTGTGTTTTGAGATTTGGGAAGAGATTGTGTGTGCCTTGTGATTCACAGTTGAAGAGAGAGTTGTTATGTGAATCTCATAGTTCTCCGTTTTCAGTTCATCCGGGAAGTACTAAGATGTATAGAGATCTGCGGGAGTATTACTTGTGGGATGGAATGAAAAGAGACATTGCTGATTTTACTGTGAAGTGTTTGACATGTCAACAGGTTAAAGCAGAGCGGCAGTTACCGAAAGGGATGCTTCAGCCTTTACCAGTGCCATAGTGGAAATTGGAGAATATATCCATGGACTTTGTTGTTGGATTACCGAAGACATCTCGAGGTAATAATGCAATCTGGGTTATTGTTTATCGCTTGACCAAATCTGCTCATTTCCTTGCTATACGAGATACTTTCTCTCTTGATCAAATTTCCCGTTTGTATCTTAAAGAGATAGTCAGGTTACATGGAGTTCATCTCTCCATTGTATCGGATCGTGATCCCAGGATTACTTCTAACTTTTGGAAAGGCCTTCAGAAGTCTTTGGGTACTGAATTAAATTTTAGTACAGCTTTTCATCCTCAATCAGATGGGCAGTCAGAACGAACAATTCAGACATTGGAGGATATGCTATGAGCTTGTTCTATGGATTATCAGGGAAGTTGGGACCAACATCTTTCTTTGGTTGAGTTTTCATTTAATAACAGTTTTCATTCCAGTATACAGATGGCACCATTTCAGGCATTATATGGGAAGCGGTGTCTAACTCCAGCTTTCTGGGATGAAGTGGGTGAAAGAAAGTTGATGGGACCAGAATTGGTAGAAGAGATGGCAGAAAAAGTTCAGCTGATTCAGAAACACATGATAACAGCTCAGAGCAGGCCGAAGAGTTATGCGGATAACCGGAGGAAGGATCTATCTTTCGAGGTAGGTGATCGTGTTTTTCTCAAGGTTTCTCCTTGGAAAAGTGTGATGAGATTTGGTAAGAAAGGAAAGATGAGTCCAAGGTTCATTGGACCATACGAAATTCTGGAGAGAGTTGGATCAGTAGCATACCGAGTGGCTTTACCTCCGAGTTTATCTCAGGTACACAATGTTTTTCACGTTTTGATGTTGAGAAAATATATGCCAGATCCATCTCATGTTTTGAGTCCAGAGGTAGTTCAGCTGGATGAGAATCTATCTTATGAGGAATAACCGGTCCAGATTCTTGACCACAGGGAGAAAGTGTTACGGAATAATGTGATTCACCAGGTAAAGGTTTTGTGGAAAAACCAAATGATTGAAGAGGCAACATGGGAATCTAAAAATGCAATGAGGGATAAGTACCCCCATTTATTCGATAAGTAAATAAATTGCGGGGACACAATTTTCTAAAGGGGGGAAGGATGTAACATCCCAAGTAAGTAATGAATAATAGATATTTTTATCTATGTCTATTAATTATTAAGATAGTGTTTTAGAGGCTTAAAATGAAAATAAATACAATCTTATGCATGGAATAAACTAATATTCTTAAAAGATTGTTTTACTGCCTTTTGATGGAAAACCATTTTTGAATCTATATTTTGACAATTTTATAAACTATGTTTGTCAAAATAAACTTATAATTTATGATTGGGACATCAAAATTTACCTTGTGTGAATTTTTGGTATTTTTCTGACAATATTCATTTTTTAATGAATAGTGAAAAATACTGCATTTTACATCAAAACTGCTTTTTAATATAATTTATTTATATGATTAGATTATGTTTTGAATTGATTTTTAAGTGAAATTAGAATATATTTTTACCATTTTATCCAATGGTGGTCATTGAAATCAATTTCACTTTGAAATTAGACTTAAACTGGTGTTAATCTTTTGATACTTATTGTTTTGTAAAAACACACTATTTTCTCTGGCAGCGGGAATTAATTATTGAATTAATTAATGTGACTTATATGATTTGATTTTTGTAAAATGGACTTCATTTTTGAATTTGGAATATCAAATATAGATTAGGGTGAATTTTTGGTAATTTTGTGAAAAACTTCAATTTTTGATGAATAGTAAAACCACTAAGTGGTAATCAAGCAAACTGATTTTTTAGTTAAATGAATGTTTACCACTATTGTGTATTGAATTTTGAAAATCCGACATACTTGGTTGTCATTAAGAACTAAAATGTGGTTCAATGAGATTAAAATAATTTTTTGGTGAATAGTAACTTATTAAGTTCTTAATCGCAATTAGTGGTAATTAGGGTAGTTTAAGGTCTAAATAAGGCTTTAATAATATGAAATGACCTAGAAACATGTCCCAAACTCATTGGTTGTGTCATGGACGACCATGAAATGACATGGGTCAACTTGGGGACCCCATGGATCCACTTTTGTTGGGAAATGACATAAATTACTTTTTATTTAATGTTAAAGTGAAAATGACACAAACATAATATGTTTTACTAAAACAATTTTTAAGTGGGGTTATACAAGTCCAAATTTTGATTATAAATAGTCATTGGAAAGATAAAAAGATTTCCTATATCATAGTATATTTTTTATAATTTTTAGACATTAAATAAATTAAATTATTTATGACATAATAATGATGAAGCGATGACATCATTATTTGACGATTTAAATAAAATGGAATGATAATGAAAAATCTAAAACCTAAACATTGCCAAAACCAATAGGAAGAGTGTATTTCGAACCCTTATAACCTTATCCACGAATTATATGAATGTGGGACCTTTTAAAACCGAAACACATTTTCAAATAAAGTAATGTTTCTTTACTTTCCCAAAGTGCCCCTCCTCTCCTCTTATAAAAGGCCCCCACCTCTACCTCATTTCACACACTACTCAAGCCTTTGGCTCGGCCAACCCGTGCCCATTTACTCTCTCCACATCCCTCTCCTCATCCAAGAGGATTCCATTTGGGCATAATCCTTTCGAAGGAAGCCATTAGGCTCAAATCAAAAGGAGTTACACTTTTAAAGGTAATTCATTCTCTCATGTTCATTTGTTTTATTTTGCTTCTCCAACCCCCTAAAATCTTTTTATTTACTTATTTTGTAACAACACCAGTATCTCAAATATACAAGGATGTTGTTATAAGATTTATTTGAGCTACACTCTCACACAACTACATCAAATGGTTAATGAACATACGGTTTCCGTGGATGGCGAAATTCTGCCTCCCGAAACGATGATTGTTCAACACTCATTTAACACCTTAAAAGGTGTCCATTATGATGTCACTATTTTTATATATGATATATAATAAGTTTATGTTTTCCTTAAGCTTCTGTGTTTTTCATTTTGGGCATACCTTTATGGTTTCCATTATGGGTAAACATGATATCTTCATTTTAGGAAGTGCGGACTACCGCCCCCTCAATGTGATTTGATTCGTTAAATACCATATGTGGGACATATAAAGGATGGAACTATGGTATTATATATGATATTATACTGGAATTATTATATACCTTTATATCATTATGATTCCGTTCTATAAAATACGAAATAGAAATGAAAGTAGCGTTCATGTGTACGTACGGATTACCGTCTCCATGAACGGTGCATTTCATTTCTTACCTATAAATGATTATGTAATATTATAAATGCATCTATGTACTGGATATATATGACATATATGATATCTAAATCATGAATAACATTCTGGATATAATGATCCTTTGACCAAATTAACAACATGTAATGTAAGAAGTCAATTTTTGACATAAGAACCAAATACCGACAAAATGAACATTATTAACTTAACTGATTACATGATGTTCATAACATGGTATAACAGGAATAATGAACTTGAAAAAAGATTCATAAGCAAGTAAAGATTAACTCATGTTTATTATTCAGGAGATTAAAGAACGGTCGGGTCAAGTCGGATACGAGGTATGGGACTTCGTCTCAATCTCCTTTCGTTGAGGCATATTTTATTTTATACACAACTTTCTTTTATACGGTGTATAAACCCCTTTGACTTTTACGTTTATTCAAAAGGAATCTTTTTTATACGAAGCGTTTACTAAACGACAAAAGGGAATGTTTTTGTCGTACGTATGCGGCGACAAAGACTTCTCCGCCATTGTGACCGTTATTTGAGTTTCGGCTTCCTCTACAAGCCATACCTTCTTTTTAAAAGAAAAATAAATACCATGTTTTACTTTTCTTTTATTTTAGTATTGAAAATGGTTTTCATAATTTTTTTATATCAATGTGTTGTATTGATATCTCATGATTGAAATGTGGAAATTTTATGTTTCCTTTATGCATGTTTTATGTGATATGATTATGTTATGGTTCTTGGGAATTATTATGAAGACGGGTGGTTCCGTGATAAACTAAGGGCAGGTGAGCCCGTTATAGCTCTCCAATGCATTGGTTAACGTGAAGGAGTGAAAAGTTAAGGTTTCTCCGAAGAGATTTTAGGGAATATACTGTGATGGGTATTCCAAACGTAACCAAGAGGGTTACTCCCAACGTAAGAATGTTATGAATGCCTCAAGTTACCTTTATGTCTTATGATTTCTATGATTTATTCATGATTTTATGAGGTATGTTAAAGTGCCTATGTTTTATGGGTAAAGTATGATTTCATTCTTATGTATATATGAACTCATGTTTCCTTTCCATGTTTTTTTATAACCCATACTGAGTTTTTATGCTCATCCCAAGTTTTTGAAATGTTTTTCACAGGTCAAGGGAAAGGTACATGATAAGATGATAGAGTCAAGGATGTGTCAAGAAATAATCCATGTTTATTTTAAATGTGTTTCCATTGATGGGAATGAAGAATACTATCTTTATGTAACCACTTTGTTTATATGTGGAATGTAATGCATGTTTTATGATCTAATTCTCTAAAACTCTAAACCCGAAAAGATCCTCAATGTGTAATCTTGTAATAACTCAAGATTAAGTAATGTTTAAGGCTGGGGCCTTATAGCAAGTGAACTCGGTGTTGCGTGTAGTGCATGTTATTGAATTATTTTGAAGAAATAACACGTTATGAATTCTTGGGGTGTTACATTCTCCACTCCTTCAATAAATTGAGTCCTCGTAATTTGAAATTGTTCTTCGAAAATAAAAGGTTGAAAGTAGAAAATATATTTGTGGGAAAACCCACATCGGAAATTGGGTTACTAGAATTTATTCTTAATTTGAGGAAAAGAGAAATGAAAGGGTCACCACCAAATTATGATCTCGATTTGGAGAAAATTGGTGGCAATTAGAGACATATAATTGGAGGAAAAACGTAAATATTTATAGGTAGTGATTGAGGTCATCAATCACAAACAAGTGTAAAATTGAGGTCCTTAAATTCATAAATCTATTATGATTTGAAATACCATCGGTTCAACAAAACATAGGGTATTAGGATAACACATTTTTGACGTTTCAAAATATCTTAGTTGAAATCCCACATCGAAAAATGAATTAATGAGGCCTCTATTTAAAATAAAGAGTAGAAAGTATGAAGATTACCGAAAATAACACATACTAGGGTTCCATGTAGGAAAATATGGATATGGAAGAAAAATCTAACCATCAATTATCTGATGGAGAGTGGTATAGAACATGGCTATGAAAAGGCCAACAATCCCAAAGCCATAAATTAGTGATGATTTAAGGTACCATCTAGGAAAACATTTTTGTTCTATGTTTCTTTTCTTAATGTTGAGGAATTTATTTATGAGATTGGCTAAGATCATAAGGAGATATACTTACTTTATCATTAGAGTTTTATCCATTAATAAATTTCTACCACAAACTCATCTTTCACTCTAAAAGATAATAGAATGTAAAAAAATTCTATTTACACTATTCGTATAGGGTTCCAAAATAAACGAATTTATAATTCATCTACATGATATTTTAATAAAAACTACATTATTTAATCCAGGACATCTCATGGGCCAGTGGTAGGTGATACACCCTTGTCGCCCTTCGGTTGCGGGTTCAAGTCTCGCAGCCTTGCCGGACGCGATAGGTTGCCGCCCGACCTCCGGGTTGTCCTTTTATGGAAATCCAAAATAATCCAAACTAGAAATATCCAAAATACTTCTGTCCAAACTCACAGTCCAACATTTATAAGGAAGGTAAGCATAATGTAGATCCTTTTTACCCCGTAATAGCATATGAATACCTTCATCATGTATTCTTTTAATACACTGAAACATCCAGAATTACAATATTCCTTATTGATTACATTCATGCTCCCTTATTCCATATAGAATGCTGGATATACTTCATTAATCCAAAAATGTTTTAAACCCCAACAATGATGGAATATACAAATCATTAATCAGTTCCAAGGTAGTCAAGAATATCCAATATAATTTATCCAAAACAATCATGTATTATTCCAAAATCACTACCTCGGTATCAGAACTATATTATGGTTTATCATTCTCTCAACCATATATTTTCCAAAAATTTATCCTGTTATTGAGTCACTTTTCATTGTTCCACACAATCTCAAGTCCTTAATGAAATAGTATTGCAGTACAATCCTTATATACTCCATAATTATTATAACAAGTACATTGTTGATACAACACTCAATTGACATAATCAACATAAGAACTCTAATCATTCCTCTTCATCTGTGGTAGTATCATAACTTGATTATTATCCAATAACATCATTTGCGTCATAGTCTGATGACTGGGACATAGGTTCGCATAGTGTCCAAACTCCTTCCAAATGAAGCATTGTACATTTGAAACCATTTTCTTACCCTTGCAGTCACGTACTTTGTGCCATTTTCCTCCCCACTTATAAAAAACTCTCATTCCTTTCAGGCAAGTTCCATGGTGTTTCTTTCCACAGTTACCACATATGGGAAAATTATTCTTTTCCCTCTTCCCTTTATCCATATTTCTCTCTTCCATCCTTTTCTTCTCTTGCTTTCCTTCAAAGCCATAGGACTCAGTAAACTCTTTACTTATCTTGTCAACACATGATATTATTTCTTCATATGATGATAATACATGGGAGACTATTTCTCTTATAAATTCTAGCTTAAGACCATGAAAGATATGATCCTTCCTTCTCTTTGAATCATGTGCATTTCTGGAGTTCTCATTCCTTCTACTGGGCGCCATTTCTAAACGATGGCATAAACTAGATCAGTTTATGAATCAAAATACATAATCCCATACTTATAAAACACTTAACATAAATTGAACTATTTATGGATATAATCCATAATCATAAGAATGTTTTCTTTGAGGAAGTATATATTCATAATCATTCAAAATGATTTGTAAAGAAAATGAGAGTTATCCTAAGCATATCCCCCGGGAGTGTCGTAACCAAGAGTGCAGCAAGTCCCGTTGTCGTGCACCAGTTCCCGTTCGAGTCTAGCTCAAAGTGGTGTTTTCGGGTTTTACCCCTAGGTACATCTGTGCCAGAGCCGCCTCTACCTGCTCGTATCCAGACATGGATGTATTTCTCGGAAAACTCACAAAATCTCTACAATAACAAAATTCTAGGAAGTTCTTCTATACTAATCCTCAAAGTTCATCTTACGTCTACGTTCTCTAATCAGAGTTTATCTAAATCTAGCTTCCAAGGTTTGTACTAAACTTCCTCTGATACCAACTGTAACGCCCCGACCCCAGTTACCCAGAGTCGGTGAATTATTACATAATGATCACAAGAAAGATCAAATCTCTAAAGACCGATTGGTTTAGTAGCCTTGGAAACACTAGATATATTTCATAAGTTTTACATTACATCATAAAATGAAAAACTACTACAACAACATAATGTTTCCAAGGTCCATACTATAATCCCCTCATAATATCCCTGCAGGTCATTCATAATTTACTTCTTCACTTCCTTGGAAAAATAAAACATAGAAAAGGGGTGAGCTCAAATGCCCAGTAAGGATAACAATATAGCGGAAACTTTCATAAATAAGAATAAACATTTAAGGCAATGGATAACTAAAACAAAATCCTTTCAAACATGAATTTTCAACATGGTATGGCATAAATAAAATGAAATAATTCCATTTACTTATTCACATGGATATTCTACTAATCGAATAATCACATGCAAAAATCAATAACCACTTTTATAATGTTGGAATGCATAATTCCAGACTATCATAACCACATAGTCAAGGCCTCGTGCCAAGACTACAAATAAGATTTTGTCAAGGCCTTGTGCCAAGATACTAGTTTGTCTCATGAGACCTACCGATGCATCGAGGAGTTATAGCGGTCTCCACCCGTCACATATTAAGTCCAATGCATTCCCATATGAAAAGGTTTAAACATAACATAAACATTCGTATTAAAACTAGCATACGAAATGTCAATACTTTCACCATAAACTATAAATGGTATAAAAATATCACATCCACAGTCAAATATATCACAAAACCTTAAATACAATATAGAAGTTTTGTATCATAATAAATCAACTTCAAATAATCTTAAAATCCATCAAAGGATGTTGACATAGATGAAATCAAAATAATTTTAAAAGAAATATCTCCTTTTATTTTGAAATCATTTAAGATCCATATAAAATAAAACATTTTCTTTGAAAATATTCTTATAAGCTTGTAAGGGAAGGTTTTAAGATTTTATAACGGCGGAAAATAGCCGCACCCGCCGTATAAGTTAAAAAAACATTCTTACCATAATTCTGTCGAAAAGGTTAAAAAGGACCTTGTTTTGAAAACGACGGAAAGATTCCTTTATAAACCCCTTATAAAAAGTCAAACAAGGGTATAAATGACATTAACTCATATTCTAGTAAATAGGAGAAATGTTTTGAAATACATTTTTAAGAAACATGGATGTAGATGATAAAGAGATCCCAGTAGATTATTACGTATAAACAACCTTGGATAATGAAGAGGTTGTAAAGTAAACCCTTACCATGTACTTTTCCTTGGTTGGGGTAGGTTAACCTCCTGTATAATGGTGAAATAATTGTTACTAAATTATACAAGAATCATATACATTAATATGATATCATATATGATCTTTTAATATCGATTTATAATAATATCTTAGTATTATCGTTGTTTCGGGTGTTAACTTACTTGTTTTATTTTATATGTTTTGTTATGTAAGACCTTCTTGTAAAGGATAGGTTGTATATTATTCATATCCAGAATGATATCAAGTCCTTAAACATCATTTTTAAATCATCAAATGATAATTATACTTGAATGGATACGATGGAGAATGAATCTCATCGCGTTCGTGGAGACGGTAGTCCGTACGTACGCACGAGCGACAATATCATTCTTTTGATATTTAAATAATATATAAATGGATGGTATATCATATATACAGAATCATTAACATGTTATATTTATTATTTACATGAGTTACACATCATTATTATACCCATCCAAATAATAATATATTGAATAACAATTACACTACGACGTGGAGACGGTAAGCCGTACGTACGCACGTATGGTGACATGTTATTCAAAGGGTGGATAGAATACTGAATATGGTTGTACCATATTTATAATAACATCACAGTATATGTGAGATACTGGAGTTATTATTTTAGAATGGTAAGAACAAAGGAAGAAGAAGTGGAAGAAGAAATGAACTTAGAAAAGGGTGGTGAAATCATTACCTCTTCTTCGGGTTATTCCTTTTGATTTGATCAAAAGGGCTCCATAGGTTGGCTTTATGATCAAACTAAGGCCTCTAGATTGTAGTTAGGGATGTTGGGAGAGTATTTGGGCAGAGTTTGGCCGAACCAAAAGGCTTTGAAGGTGTGAAGAAATAAGAAGGAGGAGTGCCCTTTTATAAGAGGGGTGAGGGGCACCTTTGGAAAAGCTAGAGATATTTGTTTATAATAAATTCATAATCGGTTTCCAATGGCTCCAAAGTTGAATATTCAAAGTTTAAGGTGGGGATGGGTCGAAAACAACTAAACCAATAGAATTTAGACAGGTTTGGGTACTTATATTAACCTTATCTTTAAGTATTAACTTTAAGTTATTTAGTTTCACTTTTACAATGTCTCTTTGTATTTTTATATAATATGGTTAATAAACTTACTATATACATCCAATAGACCCCAAAGTGGTCTATTAATGATGAACCTATCATGATATAAGTCTCTTGTCCGAACCTTAGATTTTTAGGAATTTAATATCAATTAATAATATAATATCTGTTTTAAGAACTCTTTTATGTCAATTTTGACACTATTCAATAGTTGATTTTTGTGAAACTCATAATAGATTGATTACATCGAAAAAAGTCAATTAAATCAATCCTAATATATCATATTATCCTAGAAAATTAGTTTAATTCACTAAAAGTTTCATATTATATTTATTTGGGTATTTATAATATCAATTATTTTAATTTTTTACTATTATAGTAATTACTGCATCATCATTGTGTCATAAATAAAATAAATTATTTAATGTCTAAAAATTATAAATAAAATACCATTATGTAGGAAATCTTTTTATCTTTCTAATTAATATTTATAATCTAAAATCCAACATATATAACCCTATGTAACAATTGTTTTTCTAAAAGATATATGCTTGTGTCATTTTTGTATTCATTTTAACTTAATTAAAATAAAGTTTCATTATCACTTACAAGTGGATCCAAGGGGTCCCAAAATCGACCCAAAGATGGCCCTGGTCGACCATGTATCAACCAATAGGGTTAAGACACGTTTTAGGGTAATTTAGTATTATTATAATATTATTTTTTAACCCTTATTTACCGGATTTACCCTTAACCATGGTAAATAAAATACTTACCGCAGTAATTATTCAAAATGTCTAAAAATAAAAGTTACCTATTTACACAATTTGAACATCCTGATTCTAAATATGGAATCCATTTTTCTAAATTCAAAACACAGAAGTAGCAGAAATTAATTTAAAAATAATTCCCGCTGTCAAAACAAAAAGCGTGTTTTTAAGAGATAATAACTATCAAAAGTTTGACACTTGTTTATGTTCGGTTTAATTGTAAAATTATGTCCAATGACCAAAATTATATTAAATGGTAAAAATATATTCTAAATATACTTTAAACCCACTAAAATTCATAATTTATCACTATTAATTATTTTGATTAAAAAAGTTGTTTTTAATTAAAATTTAGTAATTTTCACTATTCATCAAAATATGAAAGTTATCCGAAATGTACCAAAATTTCACCTTAGGATAAATTAGATATTACAAATCCAAAAATGAAGTCCATTTTGAAATATAAAATATATATAATTTCAAAAATTAGGTATTACTATTCATAACGGCTAGTTTGATTGGTTGTGGTGTGTGTTAAAACTCAAGGTTGCGTACAACACACACTACTGTATTATTCAAAGAAAACGTATCGTGGAAGCATGGGATGTTTCATTTTAAATTTTTGATGTCCCCATTTAGTAAAAAAGTTTAAAATATTGTATTTAAAAAGGGTTCACTGTTAAAAGTTGATAAAAGTGCAATACTGAAAATGAATTTGTTCTTGCATTATGTCTAAAATACTCATAACATGGAAAAAATATAAGGATTATATAAAGTTTAAAATTTATTTAATACTATTCATAACCTCTTTTGAATGGATTTTTGGTAAGTCATTGTGCAAGTGAACTCGGTGTTGCGTGTAGTGCAAGTTATTTAATTATTTTGAAGAAATAACACATTATGAATTCTTGGGGTGTTACAAAATAAGTCTCTGTCATGCCAAACAATGAAAAAATTCTAAAAAACACATATAATTGTAAGTCAATTTTACATAAAAACATCCTTAATCCCATGGGAAACTCTTCACCTGATATCAACATCGGGTTTGAAGTAAAATAGAAGTATATGAAATAATATACCAATTCCCATAAAATAGAGCATATGATCTCGTCCCAACAAACATGATATAGAGAGAAAAATGAATAATTGATGAAATGTGATTTTAGAGACTACAGTTATCTATCCAATTCATATGAGGAAGGTCCATTCAATGTTCATATGAATAGAATGATTCAATTCCTAGAGATGTAGGATAGAGAGCTAATATGATAGGAAAGGGTTGCATGTCTGCTGGAGAAGAAGAGAAAGTGGTAGGAGTGTTTTTAAAAAATGTAAAAGGGTAAATTTACCAAATTTTTAGGGGGCACATGGTTTGGCCTCGGGAATTTAAAAATCATTCATAAAAACTGTTCCATGATGTTTTCCAATGCACACTTAGCAAGAGCTGCCTACATAGTTTGAATAAATATGCACCTCCTTTGAAAGTTTCTTCAAGTGAGAGGTCTTCAATACCCACATGTGATTAAAGCCTGTTCAGGATTATTGATCATAATCATGAATCTTTGTGTATCCATATACAAAACCCCAACATTATTTTGTAAAAACATAAGGGCTTAGGGGAATGATTTTTTTAAATATTATTCCTCACATATTTCCTCCAAAACATATAGCTCTAGGCTCTAAAAACTCCCTAATTGCCTTGAGGAAATCCATAGCTTCTAGGGAACACTCAATTAAGAAACAAAGATAATTAAATGTAGAAATTAATTATTTTTTCCTTCTTTAAAATATGCATCACTACATCCTTGTACACTGATACATGAGCTCATCATGACATAGAATGATGGGAATTCATAGTTCCCATGGGTTGGTGATTATCACCTAGAATTAACTAATAGTCAAAGGAAACAATGAATCATTAATAATAGAATATCAATATATAGTAACAAAATATAAAACAATACACATATGGTATTTCAATCACTCCTCAAGGATAAATTATCCTAATCAGGATGATAAAAACCTAGGGTGCAACATAATCCAATAATGAAAAAACATCCATTTAGAAAAAATCTCATAACCTATATGTAATAATTTGAAAACATCTCCACTGATCCCCATGATCACATTATGGTCCAAAGTGTAAATCACACCATCCACCTCTATGTGGGACTTTCCCTTTTTACAATCCTATCATATGATAATCCAATAATTCTCAAATTAAAAGGTAGTGTGTGAGAAAATACCCTGTAGGTTTTAAAAAAATGTACTCTATAAAATTTCAATATAATTAAATAATTTATTAATCAATTTTAAATAATAATGGAATGAAATTTTTGTTTTTATATCTTTAGTTAAATCGTTTCTCATGTTTAATAGATGGAAAAATTATTAATAACATTATTGAATGAACATTATATTATTAAAACAGTAAAGAAATGAATAAACATGTTTTTTATTCCTTGTAATTTAATAATCACATAAAATCTAAAAAACATGTTTATAATACCTAACATAAGTTATTTTATTACTATAGTATCCCCACACTACTAATTTAATCAACACATCTCAATGTGTGTGCACACATCTCTAATGATTAGGCCACTGAGATAATCAATGAACACCCCATCAGGGAAATCATCCTAAATTTAGTTTAGATAGAGTTTTAATAATCAAATAAATTCATAGGTAGTATGTTTCCAAAAATGTTTATCCTAATTTCACATTATCTACTAATTCTTAAATGTTCTTTAATAGATCAATCATTCATTGGAAAACAATTCATTTCATATCAATTCATTTTTCATAGTTTCAATGCCTATTTCTATGTCAAAAAATAAATTTTAATTTTAAAAATAATATTTGATTTTAATCAAAATTCAGGTCTTCCATATTCATATTTCATTTAAATCCAATGTTCACAGGAATAAACATAAAATCATTTAAGGCTGTAATTTCTTATGTGAAAACATATTTTCAATGCCATTGAAAGTAGGTTTTATTTCCAAATTAACATTCCATTGAAATCAATCATCCAATCATCAAAATTTTATAATTATAAAGAAATTCAAATACATTTTAATTAAATAAATAAATATAGGTTTTAATTTTATGGAAATTTCTTACAAAATCACAAACCATTAATCACCAGATCTAAAAAATCACCTATATTGAGAATCCCCAATAGTGATCTGAATGGAAGGAAGATATAGGGGAAGTACATAGAATCACATTTCATCAAGATAAATATGAATTTCGTAAATAAAATGAGGATTCATCACTCAAAAATAATCATAGAAGACTAAATATGAGGATTCAAAATCAATGGTAGATCTATTTAGTTGAGGGAGATCAATCACATAAACTAGTACTTATACCTGAGAGAAAAGGGGTCGAAGGATAAAAATCCATTCTGGAGAGCATCCACAAGACGAAGGGATTAGTCGGAGTCAAATGGGAACAGTTTTCACATTTTTTTTGGTTTGGTATTTTACGACCTAGAGAACAAAATAAATTATTTCTTCCCCCTATAGCTACAATGCAGATGAGGTGAAAATAACCCAGACCATGATGAAATCTAAGAGGCCATGTCATAGGCACCACCAAAAAACTGGCCTCTTGAATCCATAAAACATATAGTTCCCATAATTACTTCAGCAGATACAAATCTATGATGCAACTTATCCACCATGTTGTAGACACCCTCCAAATATCATAAGAATCAAAAACTCAAACTCAAGTCTCCACGGTGCAGCTAAGTCCCTATAATAGAGTGGTGCCAAAATTTGAATAAAAATTGAAAATGACTACACGATTGAAAAATATACCACTCCAAAACCATAATATTTATGCCATAGTAACTCTCACTATATCATGTATCTTTATAAGAAAAAATATTTAAAAAACTCTAAAAAGATACTTGGAACCACTCTAACACAACAAATCATTGATGACAAGGAATAAAAGTACCTAAACTCTGATAACAGAATTTTAAACTAATTGATGTGTAAAAAATAATGAAAAACAAGATTTATAATGAGGTTCACCTCATTGAATAAATGTACTTCCTTTTTGATATTTTATATCAATCCTTCATAAATGGTCCCCTTCTATTTGTTAAAGTAACAGGTGTAAGAGTTTGAACTTGAACATGTAAAATCTATTAGAAGAAACTAGTTCTAATCTCACATCAATATAACATACAAAAATCATATTAAAGAGTTATAATATATGAGAATATTATCCCCCACATAGACCCTTGATGATGATATACCTCTTCCATTCATAGTAATATATAACGAAGTTCTCTATTTTCCTTTTTTACCTTTGATGAAACAGTGTATCAATTCATCATCCACATATTTTCACATATATAAATTCATATTATTTAAATTAAATGGATCATATATAAATTTCAATTCAATATTCAGTTATTTATATCCTACCATTACGTTTTTGTGTCTTTTATTTACTCATTTTAAATTTAAATCTCTATGTTAATGGTTCTTTTATGAAATCATAATATTTAAGTTGAAATTGTGTTTATTCCGAGGAATTATATTGGAATTTTCATGGTTTTTTATGTACATTATTATTCTCATTGAAATATGTACCTTACAGTTCACATGATATTCCCACATTGGAATGGTGACATGGAATCTCATCTTATAGTGTGGAGCTCATCTCAACAACAACTCTTTCATTTAGTTCAACCTAATTGATCTCAACATGGTTCCTAGTCATGTATTTGATCATGATAATTGATCCATGATGAAAATCACACATGTATCATTTGATATATTTCTTCATTTATTAATTTATGATATAAATTCTTTAATATATACTTTTCACTCACCAATATCTTTAAAAATTCACTATGTATTGAATCTTTATGGTAAAAAAAGTATTATTCTCCAATGAAAGATGCTCAAAGTAACTTAATTACCCATATTTACTATTCAATTTTCCAATACACTTTCAATGTCATAAGATTCGATGAAATTCATAAATTGGTAGCTAAATACTTCTAAAGAATACTTATGATAATTAAGCTTTATGATTAACGACATAGAATTGACTCATAGGTTTAGGATGAAGATATATGATCTATGGGTAAACACATAAGACCATGTATTTTTTATTTTCCCTAACATATCCAAAATACTTATGGTCACTTAATGAATTGTTATAATGCTTTATTATCTGGATTAAATACATATTATCATTGGGAAAAGACATAACATTTGGGAAATTTCCATTTTTCAAAATTCAGCTCCATGTTGAAAAATTAATTCAAATGAATTATGGGATTCATGAAATATAATTCAAGCATTCTTAATCAGTTTAAAAACATATAATTTTATTATAGTTTTCTTGAAACATAGATCCCTCTAGATTAATTCGATGTAGCTTCATCCCTTAATGCTGCACATGAAAAATCCACGTCCAAATCGTTTCAAATGATTATAGATGATGCTTCTTGTACTCCATCACATGTCATATCCCAATGACGTTCAGAAGAAATACCAACATACTCAAACCAGAATTAAAAATAAAATACAAAATTATCTTCTAGGATTCACCATCATTTCCTCACTGGACTCTACAACCCCATTCTTGTTGTTGCATTAAATATAGTTTTCTAACCAAAAACCATGATTGGAGAACATATTTTCCAATAAGGTTAATGTAGTAATTTTATGTCATTTATAGAGTAATATTATCATGATTTATTTTCATTTTGATCATGACTGGTGTTGAAATATATCTTTAAAAACCTTAAAATACAACATCGGTTGAATGTAAAGAGAGTTTTCCAAATAGAGCCTCACCACACTACTTCACATCTGGAATATACAATGGAAACAAAAGATAATCAGAATTCAGAATTACATTTATCATAATATATTGATCAGAGGATTATATTAAATCATTAAAATTTATTTTTTCTTGAATATTTATATATATTCATTGGATTGACATTCATTAAAGAAGAATTTTGAATACATATTGTCGTAGAAATTATGAATGGTTCCACATTAGGTTTTATTTCCAATATGAATCAAATATCTCCTTAGGGATATTTTAATCCATTATTAATATACCAATAATTAACCTAAGATCCTAGACCCATTAAATCAATGAGGAGATTAGAAAAAATGGTTATAAGAGAATGGAACCCTTGGGTCCTTTAATATACCTCCCTTGAGATGGGGATACAACTTATATATAGGGATTCCATTTGGATTTGGTAGAAATACTTCCACCTCCCATTAGAATAATGATGTATTTTAGTGCATGAATTTTATTGGTATAATAAAGCACTATAGTTCACTTCTCAACATAATCCATAACACTGAATGTGTTAGATAGAAGCATGGATCTTTCAAAAAAACTAACTGGGGACCATGAATGCGTGAGGAGGAGTAAATAGATCTTTATCATTACTAAATTTTGAATATTGGATTCCATCACCTAGGAAATGTGGGTGCTCTAAAATAGTGTATGAACTGAAAACCAACCTTGTAGGACTTATAGGGTGGGTAATGAAATATCTCTATAGAACTATGTTTATGAATATCATTGATTGTTTAAGGATAATCGTAACCATCCTATGGTGTAGATGGGGGTTCCAAAATATCACCATGGACTTGATCATCCTATTCCAAAAAAAGAAAGATCAAATCCTAAGGGAAACATTATTAATAGGATGATTTGATCACATACTAGTCTGGATAACCATTCTATAGTGACTCGTGATTTTTTTTCTTATAAGGTTGTCTAATATATATAGGATTATTCCCTAACACAATCTTTATGTTGACATTTGATTCTGATTCTTAAAGAGCCTCAAGGTGATGATATTAAAAAGATTAAATATATTATTGCACACGAATTAATTAATTAATTAATTGAGGAATAACTTCTTAATAGAGTCCTAGTTGAGAAATATGATATCGTGGTTGTGTCCAAAATGTTTTAATTACCCAAGACATGATATAATGTTGTTTGACGTTGGGTTTCTGGTCAAAGGATACCATTAGTGGGTTGTTAATTGAAGTTTAATTCATTTAAAAAAAATTTCACTGGTTCACATGAATAGATAGGGGATGGATGTTCCCCCATGTGTGATGTAAATCTAAATGGTGAATAGAGGATTGGAGGCACCACCTAGCCTCATTTGTTTTACTAATCATCACCAAATTAATATGTACCAGCTTCCAGTGATCATTTTAGACTAGAATCTTCGACTTTTTTCCACTATGTAGGTGTATTTATGATATTTATGTCAAAATTCCCATTTGATGTGTTGATTTAAGGTTTTAGAGCCCTTAGATTATTTGTAGGTACCATATGGGGGTTGTTATGTGTTTTCCGGTAAAAATCAGGTGTTTTGAGTGGCTTATAGGAGATTTACATTCAGAATGTTTGGTCACATGGCATGTAGTGAAATAGAACAAACAATTTTTTATTCCTATTCTATGATGATGAACATTTATGGACTACAAATAATTTACTTGAGCTAGAATTCATGTAATGAACCAAGGTCATGTAGTTGAGGGACTAGTCTATGGTTGTTATGTCGAGGGTCAGGGCTGTCTGATTGTACATGTCTTGATACATGAAAATGATGTTCATACATGCAATTGAGCAAGAACATATTCATGGACCTGGCCAAGAGTAACACACCATTTACCAGAGGGAGATGTCATCTATAGAGACATGGGTAGCAGATCATGTATATTCAAGTACATAGCCAACAAATCATATGGGGGGAACATGATGTGTGACATGGGTACACAGAGTACAATATTCTTTTACATGATGTGTAATAAAAAGGTACATCAACATAGGCCAGTTTTTGCGGGACATGAGGTGTACTGGTGGTACATGCCATGTACTCCCATTAGTGGTTTCTTTCTACGATATCTATGTCTATAGGACTCTGATGGATGATTATTATCCTATCCTAAGTAGTTTTATATGTTGTAAAAAATGGTGGCCATGGATTTGGAGTTTGATATGCTACATGAATTTAGGATAGAGGGTTGTTTGATAGTGACGTATAAAACAACATAGGTTTATTGGGGTGCCTTGGCCAATACATGCATTGATATAGTCTATCGTTATGTCCAAAACACAAGACTATAATCCCCTCAACCTGATGATCAAGGATATAGTTGGTTCATCCATTCGGGATGTTGGGGTGGTATCCAATATCATATTGACTTCCTTATGTTGGTTTCATGATGTATTCAAAACCTTTGGACATATGGAGGTGATCCTTATCAAGAGTAAAATCCTAGTAGGATTTTAATATCATCATATATATGATCGCAGACTCAATGGTTGGTTCTAGTGTTGTTCAAGGTATCATCGAAGCTGTGATCCCCTATATAGTGTATAGATACATATTTGGGTTTTCAGTATCTCCCATCCATCCTCGACACGATACCCTATCTATGTATCATGTTTTAGAGACTCTATAGGGTTTTAGGATACCCAAGTGTTCGTGTGTGTGATCCCCTTTCTCATGGATATGATCGTCGGAGTTCCAGGTAGGGTTTTTGGTGTCCGTAAATGGTCGTGGTTCTGATCCACTATCTATGATATGATACATTTTTTGTATCTGTAGTGTTTTTGGAATCCTACATCTAGGATGGGTGTGATCCCCTATCTGTGTATCGAGATCTATTGAGTGCCATCATGTCTTTATTTGCGGTGAGAACTGATGAGTGTGTTCTATCAGGTGCATTCCACATGTTATGGAAGTAATATTCCCTTATCTTTATGATACATAATGAATAATTTCCTCTAGGATGTTTAATAAATGAATAAAGAACTATTCCTGATGGATTGATATCCCTATGATGATTTCTATCTTGGATGGTATGACTGATGGATTGTGTGCTCCTAGATGAACAATACCATTGAGCATTGAGTAAAATCCAATGGTTGGAAGCGAGGTTAGGGCCTCTTGAGAAATGGATTTAAGGATGAGTATATCAGGGTAATTATGGTATTATTTATGGTTTATTCACATTCATGATTTACACAATGTGTATAGATGATCTGACAGGTCATGTATAGTCGAGGAGGGGTAGAGATGAGGTTTTTTTGGCTATCACTTGGGTTCCCTCTAGCATCGGTCGAACATACTATTACCTTTTAGTTTCTACCTCTTATTATGATTTTTAGGGTGACTACTAGATATTTTTACTCACTGAAATACACAAATTTCATGTACATTTAAGGTTTTAATAATTTGATATTATTTTCGATGGATTCATAAGAGGACACTCAGATAGTGGAGCATAGTGATCTTGGTAGATCTAGGTGTATACCAATGGTTGACAGAGGTTTGTTCTAGTGGTTTCATTTGATAATAGTCCTATATATCTTAGGAGTTTATATAGTTTTTTCTAATTTTTCATTTTTCATCTATTTTTATATTTTTATGATTTTAGTAGTTTTTATTCACTGATTTTGGGATAAATGTATTCATGATTTTTTTTATTCAGTTTCAATTCCCTACATAGTTTTATGGAAATTTATTTGGGTGGATGCATACAAGTACCACTGGATAAGGCTTCCCATGTGCATGATTTGCTTACGTGATGTTGGTGTCCATCCACCATCCAATTGGATTTGGTCTTGGGGGTAGTTATGGGTCATCCCCCAGTGGGTCGAGTCTTCCTAGATTTGTATCCAAGGTGACTATTTTACCTTAAGACTTGAGTCTGTGAGTCTGTTTATGTATTTATGGATATTTTTTTCAAAATTTCATTAGTATGTATTTCAAGGGAATGACTCAAGTAATGATAAATTTAATAATGAATCCATTCACTAGGACACTGATAACCTACTTCTCTACTTAGAACATTTAGGAACATGTTTTATGGTATATTTGGTACATTCATCTTAACGAACATGGTTGTGGGTTCCATGTCCATCATGAGTTATCCCGTATATATATTTGTTTACTATGGTGAATCATATTTATGTTTAATTATTTATATGAGACAAAATTCAGATAGGATACTCTGGTTTGATCATGGTTATTATTCACTGAGTGATGAGGCTTTAGTGCGTGGAGTTATAGAAGACATGGTACCTTAGAGTGGTCCGCCAGTAGAGCTACCACATGTTTATTAGATGGTTTTGATTATAGTTCAAACCAAGGATGCATATAGGAAGAGTGTGATGTATGAGTTACATAGGCAGAAACCTCTAAGGTATCAGGTGCGAGCCAAACCCCCAGGTAGCAGATGAATGGATTGAGGTACTCGTGCATGTTTTTCATTATGAGGGAAACTCCTGATAAGATGATGGTCCTAGTTGCGAGTTTTATATTGGGATATATCAAATCATGGTGGATTCTGGTGATGTATACTGATGAGGATATGATAATCACATGGACATTGTTTTAGTGGCTCTTCATGGATGTTTTTTATCATGAACTATTGAAATGAGTGTGTATCCTAGAGATTCGGCAGCATCAACAGGATTGAATAACTTGGGTAGATTTTCCATCATTGTTCAAAGATCATTCATGATACTACCTAGATATAATTCGAAGCCTATTTTCTATATCCTTGACATTAGATCATGGATTACATTGGGATATCATGGATTTATCGATATCAAAAATAATTACCACCTATTATAGGGTTTTTGAGTGGGCCTTGGTGGTGGAGAGATTTTAGACAGAGATGACTCATCCAATTGGTTCTGAAAATGTAGGAGCTAGGAACATAGAAGGTGGTAGGAAATGAAAATATAAGAGACCCATTGTGTGAGATGATTTTGGAGGGGATCCAAGGATGGAGGGTCGGTGGTTTAGCATTCCCAGACCCAATCTAGTTATCTATAGGATATGCAGTGTTTCCCTTATAGTGGATGGTGAAATATCACTTAGTATTTTCTATCCCACCATAATAATGTAAGATATATGTTCGATATAAAACCATTGATGATAAAATTATAGGTTCATGATTTTACAAAAGATATATAATTAGAAGGAGGAACAGGGAATGAAGTTAGAGGTGGCGGATAGTATGATCTATTTCAATCAACACCCCCAGGTGGTCTGAACTGGGTTTAAGGAGGTGGAGGATGGGGGGTATGGATAGCTAAAACCCATATAGGCATATAACATGGAGGATCCCAGGATGGTTAGGGGTACTCTCTTTGAACATTTTACTTTTTAGTGGCGTTGAAAGAAATTTTTATGAGGTAAGTTATTCACGCCAATTATTGTTTGATTTTTATCCAGGGTTAGATGGGATTTCATTAGAGCACAATGATGGTTATGTTTGACATAGAATCAGACTCATGATGAAGTAATATGTTTTCCCCAACAAGATGTGTTCCTATTATGTGATGCAAAACTGTTTGGGAAAGTTAGTTCCACCCAATGTAAGATGTATCAAGGTGTGGTGGATGATTTCCATAGACTTGTGTGTTCAGGGATAGGATGCATGCCCGAGTGTCAGAGTAGGAACAAGAGATACTATGGGATCCCTTATGATCAACCCTTATGTAGGAGGAACATATAGTTAATAACTATTACTAAACAATTATTTCAATAGTGTTACCTGACTCTCGGTTGAGAGTGACTAATATAGGACTTTTCAGAAGGAGCGGAGTAAGTCCTCATGATGTTTCCTCAATGTCGATTCTATTCCTAACATCTATTCATTGATGGTTTCTCCTTGATGATGTGGAAGAGTTTATGGTTTTGGGAATATATTTTTAATTATTTTAGGAGTGTATTTAGACATATCTAGATGAGATCATGTGTGGGAAGATACAACTATATTTTATTAGATGGATGGAATAACCCATGTATCATTTGGGCTATGATATTTTGATCTCCTATTGTAGTGATAGATTTGAGGACAACTACCCAGGGATTTTCCAGGATTAACTCCCCCTTAAAAGTTTTTTTTATATATATATAGGAACCTAGGGACAATCTTCATTCCTTCTAAAACATATAGTTTCAATACTTTTGGGATTCATGAGCTGTGGTGCAGTTAGAGGATTATAGGAGAGTATGGTAAGATACAATGTTTGTGTTTGGTTATCCTTGTGTTGATTGTTTGTTCCCTTGTGATCTCAAAGTCATATATGCACATAGGATAATTTATTATAGAGTAAAATATCTTCAGTTTTTGGTGATCACACCTCCTCTTTTTAGTGTGGTAGGGAGGCACAACTAAAATATTGTTTTTTTTTCACGGGGACTCACATGACTCGATACCCACTGGACATTTTCATGATGGAATTTCCATAAGTGAGGAGTACATTATCAATCCACATATTCATGATGATACATAATATGCTATGAGAAGAGGTGACGAGGATATTTATTTCCTTCAATAGTATCCCCAATGAGTGGGGCTATTATCCATGTCGAGATAATGCTTTGGGTCTTGTAAATCCTTCTTTTAGATTTCATGATGGCATGATGTAGTTTTCACTCCACCATCAACGTGGTACTAGTTGAGTCCATGTTCAGTATATCCTATAGGGTACTACTTTATCAGTTTTAACTAGTGAGAGATTGTTTTGGTGGGGATAGAGCTTATGTTATCGAGGGATGTTGACTGTTCTATTCATCCAGGAGTAGATGTGACCCTCTTGGATAAGATATTATCTGAATCAAGTTTGAAATATGGAGTACCACTAGACTCTATGACCATATATCAACTAAGTTATTTTTCTACATATCATAGCTGAGGTGACATGTTCAAGATTCTTTGTCTGAATTTGACCAAGTTTGACATGGAATTTGGGTGTGGTTTTGAATTTATCATTCCCCTGAGTGAATTTTTGTGGAAAACTAGAGAACACTCTTCTTAGTTCACTGACATGGGAGATACAGTTGATATCTCAATTCCCTCCCTTATTCTTGGTCTTCATAATTTTAGAGTGAAATGAAATTGATCGTTGTGATATTTTAGTTACTATGGTATTTCCATATAATACGTCAAAAGACTTATAGATATATTCATGATCCATGCATCGAGTCTCTGTGAGATTCTAGTGGTAGCGTAGTCTTGGTGTAAATATGTTAATAATATTAAAAATACTATATCTCTCATGTGTAATTTTTTGTTAAATGAAGAATAAATCATCACCAGAGTATAGGATTGGAAATATAATATAATTTCTGATTCTTTAATGTGGTTTTTACCCAAGGAGAATCATATTTTTCCATCATCAGGCACCCAACGAGACCTACCTGTTGGTTTTGTGTTCAATAGTGGCTAATTCAATAATGAAAAATAAATGAATAAACTCATACTCCTTGGTTATCCTATACATATTTGATAGGGAAGACCTCCCTGGTGGGATGGATGATCCAATGTGTCAACTATTTAGAGGAGGCACCACCGAGCCATGTTTTGGACACCGGTATTCATCAGATCAAACAGAAATGGATTTCGTGCAATATTTTGGACCTTAATGTTTAGTCTTCCAACAAAAAGTTTTCTTATTAATGAGTTTTATGTACCAATACCCTTTATAATCATTTTTAAGATTTTATATCAGTTAGACGACAACTAAGGATCCTGTGGGGTTGATCTGTGGTTTTCTAGAGATGATCCATGAATTTAGATGGCTTAGTCGATATCCTAGTTTGGAATTTCTGATCACATAACATGTAGAGTAGGTGAACACACTATGTGTTTTTCAAATTCAGGAATGATGAAATTTTTGGTACTACACTCCATCTAATAAGGGTGAACATTGTTTAGTGAGCCTAGGTCATGTGGCTGAGGGTCATGGCCAGGCTGGCTATGTCGATGGACATGGCCCTTTTAATGTACACGACCAAGTACATAGACATGGGGTTCCATACAGAGACATAGAAAAATAACTCATGTCTGGGCCTAACCAAGATGAGCGCACCACATACCCGAGGTTCACGCTTTGTATGGAGACAGGTCTAGCTGACCGTTTATGGGAGGGGACACGCCCATGAAAATTGGAGGAATCGCACGTCGTGGGAGAAGTGTATATGCCATGAAGTCATCTTTAACAAGATGAGTACAGGGAGGGGAATCATATTGGGGATAGATTGTGAGAGAGACATTATTTACTGAGGTTATATGCAATGTTTTCTTCTTCGAGGTTCCTCCATCAAAAATCTTCATCTATTGGACTCGAATGGAGGTCTGTGAGTAGCATATCATGGTTATTTTTCCATAATGGACACGATGCTGGACATGGATTTGGCATTGGTGATGCTACGAATCATGAGGATATTAGGTTGATTGATAGGGATTTGTAGACCATTATGAGTCATTATGTTCCATTCTTATATCCTAGTTATGGTACAATGTGGCATTACATCCTCAACATAGGATTCACATCCATTTAATAGGATAAACAGAGGTAGATATGGATTATCCCTCTATGAGGTCAGGGTGGCATCCACTATGACATGAAATTACCTTGGCAGGGTTCACTGTATCATCATGAACAATATTAATTGGGATGATATTGTTTATCTAGTAGTCTGGAGTGGTGTTATTTATTTAATCTCCTGATATATGATCCCCTACTCTATGGTAGGTTCCATTGGGGTTCACATTATCATTGGGAGTACAATCCCCTATATGGTGGTTGGATCAAAATTTGGGCTTTTGGAATTTCCCAGTGTCCATTTTTATGATCCCCTATATATGTATCATGGATTTTTCAGGATCAAAAGGGTTTGTGGAGTCACCCAGAGGTCCTGGGTGTGATCCATTATCAGAGTGATATTACCGTTAGAGATATAGGATGGTTTTGTGGGGTTCACCAATGGTCTTGGGTGTGAACCCCTATTTAGGATAATATATCTTCATTATTTTTAGTAGGGTTCTAGTAGTCCCCCATATATGATGGGGGTTATCTCCTATGTGATTATTAGGACCCACTCAGTAGCATTGTGACTTTCTTCATGGAGAGAACTGATGAACATGTTCTCTGGGGTGTATTTCATGTGGGATGGTAGTGATGTATCATCGACGTAAAGAAAATTTAGGTGGGATGTTCTCAATTATGTTCCATCGGGGATGTTAGTTACATTTTTTGATGGTGTGATATCTCATAGACAATTTCAATGTGGGATATAAGGGCTATGGGAGTGTGAGCTCATATATTAGAGTTACCTTTCAACCTTAATTAAAATATTGTGGAGGGCAGTGAGGTTTAGACATCATGTGAAATCATGTGTAATATGGGTATATTTATGTTATTTTGGGATTACATGTGACATTTAATCTTACCTAATTAAAACACAATGTAGAGATGAGATGATTGGTCAGGTATAGAAGAATAATGATTAAGACGGAGTTTCTTATTCCCTAGCATGTTGTTTCTCACTAACATGGGTCAAGAGTAATATTCCATATTAGTTTCTACCTTTTACTTTTTGTTTTTTGGGGCCCTATGGGTATTATTATACTCAACCCCACATGTGATATTCGTTAATATATATTTCCATGTTTATATGATAAAGATTTCAACAATGTCTTAAGAGGTCCGAGATTTCAGAGTGCATAGTGAGCTAGGATAACTCATGTTTATACTGATTTTTTACTAAGGTTTGTTCTGGTGGTAAAATTTGATAGTATTCCCCTCTATCTGAGAAGGTTAAACTATTTTTCATGTTTTGGTGAGATTGTATTTTTTATTTTTTTACACATTATGTAATTTTCTTGTACTATGAGTATGAGATAAAAGTAAAAATCCATTTTCATTTCACTTTTTATTCTATACACTATTTAATAGAGATTTGTTTGGGTGTGTGTGTGTTAATATACCATTGGACAAGGCCTCACATGTGTTTGATATTCCTAATTACTACTTATCATTATCCCGTAGCCTATTGGAGGTGGGCCTGGGATTGTTCTAACTCAATCCCTAGTGGTTTGGGGTTGTAAAACATCTTCTATTTGCATTAAAATGAACTGTGATTCCTAGAGAAGAAAATCAGTTTGTTCTTATGGGTGGAGTTCCCAACACATTAAAGAAGAATACATGTAGTTGGGAGATTATGAATCAAGGAATACATCCATTTATGAAACCAAAGATTCCCAAATATTTAGAAACTGGAACTGAGAGGCTCTTATCCATACATTTGAGGTGTGTCCTTATAGATGAAAATGGGAAACAAATCTTACACTATTGAAGAAGTGAATATTCTTTCAACGATAAAAAAAGAATCTCTTTTGTATGGAGGATAGGTAGATTTCTATGAATGTCATAGATTTTGTTGTACTTTAGTATTCAAAATGGCCATGTATGAATATAGAAGTCATCTAGAAGAATACCATATACTCTTAAAAATTGATAAATAGAAAAATAGAATATGTAAGATGTAATGTCTAAAAAAATTTAATTTGAAGTATTGTATCTCCCTTCATGGCCTTTCAAGGTCTAGTGATATTGGAGAACGTAATATTTTTCGCAGGTCCTCAATGAATTGGGAAATGTTGTTACAAACACTATTTCATAAATAATATTTACACTCAAGTCTCTTTGGTTGAAAATGAATATCATATATGATATATAGAGGTTACATGATGAAATGAACTATTCATAAGTCTGAAGTGTGAAATAATATTTCTCAAATTTAGCAATCATAGTCCATTTTTTGAGGTCATCTAACTCTAAAAATTAATCTGCATATAGAAGGACCATAAGGCCACCATCACAAATATCTGACTCCTTAAATAAAAATATTAGAATTCCATTGGATATAAGGGGAACTTATTATGAAAAATGATAACCTTACACTAATAGTGGTATATAAGGACAAGGTTTAACCAATGAATCCTTACTTATTCCTAACAGAAATCCATGAATTTCCACCATGAGTAAAGTGGACTTATATTTAATCCCACTACGGTTCATGAGAATCAAAATATATGGAAATTCAATGAAAAAAAAAATAGAAGGGAAAATTGATATGAAATACAAAAATTATACTCGTTAATCCACGAGGGATGAGAAAGGACCTCACTATCTGTTAGGAGGAGTTTTATTGTGGAATATGATGTAAAACAAAGTAGATCACCTTAAAAAATAGAATACATTTAAGGTAAAATGATGATCAAAGACCAAAATAATATTTTAATGTCAGTTTCAGAGAAAAAACGATAAAAAATATGAATAAATGACCAAAAATCATTATGATATATTAAATAAAATTACATAACATAAAAATCTAAAAAGTGGAATGTCCTTAATAGGAATTATTGTCTAGTTTTGATCCTCAGTTTAAATTTCCCCTAATTTGATGTAGTTAGAGGCATGTAAGGATTACTTAAAATATTAAAATCCATTTATATATGAATCCTATTTAATTTATATAATCATTTTTACCAACACAATTCACTTATCACAACCATGTTAATTTATAACACATAAATATAATGATTTGTATCATTATCCCTAAAAAAAATTTAATTTTAGTAATAAGGACATATCCATATATACATAAAAAAATATTTATATATAACTATTTAATGAAAAGTATTAAAATAAAATTAACCGTAATCTTACTAAAGAACATGTATTTTGTGATATGTAACCAACACTATATTTCCATAAAAAACCACAGTCCCTGGTCCAATAAAAGAATGGAACAAAGCCCTACTATTAGTAATTTATTAATAACGAGAGAATTATAGTTTCAGAATTATATTTATAATAATTATAATAAAATATTTACTATTTAATTATATGTAACAAATCATCATCCTTGGCTAAAATAATTTAAATATTATGTTGTTACTTTGTATAAAACTCATTATATATAAGTATGGGAACTATATAAAAGTAGTTTTAACAATTTAAACAATTATTGCATATATTTATAATATTAGTAAATTATATTAATGAGTATGTTAATAGATAGATAAGTAAATGAATAAAAAAAATCATAAATTTACATATACAACATAATGTTCATTTCTTTATATAGGAATATAAACAATGTATAAATAATTAAAAATCAATATGGAATTTATATATGGTATAAAAAAAATTATCTACATTGGTATTCCAAATATGAAAATGTATATTTCACATTTAAATGATTTATATATGATCTTTTTCACATTAAAAATATATAATTTATAATAATCTGATCTGTTCACAATTCTAATTCCATATTGAACTTTCATACTAATAATGTTAAAAACATATATTATTTAATATCATATTCTTTCTATATAATTAAACATTGATCTAACTAAAAAAATTATTGTTATCATTATTTAAATATATATCCAAAACAAGGCCTTATTATGTTCATTATTTATTATTATATATTAATATTTCTTGAAATTAGTGATAAAAAATTATATATTTCCTTATTTTATAATATATAAAGACATTATAAATTAAATAATAATTTTAATACAAACATTTTTTATTATGATTAGAAACATAATACCATATATGATAATACATTGAATATTAACCCTTACTATTAACATTTAGTTACTAAACATTCTATAAAAATGTGATAAGTAATTATTTAAAATTCATAATTATAAATTTTATTTATGAATCCTTATAAGATTTTATAATTTTTTTAACTCTATTTTATTTATAATTTATAAAGAAATTATATTTTCTAGTTTTATTTCATAAATTTTAATAAAATAAAAATTAAATACACTGTATATTTTAGGTGGAAATGAACTCTTATTGATTCAAATTATACAAAAAATATTATATCTCAAACGAACTAAAGGTTTTGTTCGCCCATATCATTTTCTGTTTTATTTACTCTATATCACTAGAAATGATATTATGTATAAACCATGATAATAATATATTTAAAAACATCATATAACTATAATAAGGCTATTTCTTACAATTATTTTTACAAAATGACGATGATTATCATATATCAAACCTCACATTTTCATCAAATGAATGTTTTTTTTGGAAAAGAAACATGAACATTGATATCTTGTACTATAGAAATTTTGAACCACTCTATTTTTTGAACTTGTGACCCGGAACTATCATCTACAATGATATCCTCTATCTTTATATTAGATACAATGATTGAAAACCATGATTCTACCATACATTACTTTAATATAATGAAAAAGGATATCAACATTTAAATATCTGTGATATATCTATTCATTAAAAAATTAAAACATCATTAAAATTTATGAATTCTTTTAAACATTGTCGATTTTTCTTGGATGCCACATATGGGGTTTTAAGGACAATATTATACCCAGGTGTGGTGAATAATATATCAAATATTATTTTCGGATGACATATGTTATATGTTTCAAAGGATAATACATAAAATAAAAAACATGCCTTATTGGTGATACAAAATATTCACATACAGCGGTTGATAAAGACCCACTAGCCAAAAATAGTGAATCCTCACATCCAAAGGTATGCATTACATAGTAAAACCATCTAAAATAATTCTTTTTATGATTGTTCTTACTCTATATATTTGTAGACGCCTAGTATTAATGGAATAGTATAAAGAGGAGTGGTTCTACATAGGATGCCTCAAACACGAATACCATCAGCCCTAATTTGACATTATTTATATATGAACCTTTTTTATTCTCCAAGAGTTTGAGTGAATGTTCAAGTGTTCCAAAAATTTATAATGAATTATAACACTTATAACGTATGACATTAACTAAATATATACTATCGATTAATTTTTACTGGTTAAACATTCATTGTGATGCACCATAATTTTAATAGATATCATTTTATGACCTTAATTATAAATTATGATAGCTTAAGGTGATAAAATAGACATATAATTTTTAAAAATATAATTTCAAAAGCATACTACTAAATGGGAAATGGATATTTCATTGAAATTTTTTAACACCCCGTAATAATATATCTCTATGAAATGAACATATGTTATATAAAACAAAATTATATACTCTATAATTATATATCTATATCACGTATCACTATATATATTAATTAATGAATTATCCATTTCTATTATTAAGAAAAAGAATTTTATGACACCAAATTCAATGCCGTTTTTTATTTCTATACTCACAACACAAACAATGTTTTATACCCAAAATAATTGTTTCATACAGGTTACATCAATATTTTTCATGAAGGACATTTGTTTTCTAGTTTAAAAAATATTAGGTGTTGTTTATTATGTCTAAAATTCTCTATGTTTAGCTTCAATTTATTGTCTAATATGGTTTATGAAACCAATTTTATATGATTTCCTCTATGAAATAATGTTTACTCAGAACATGAACATCAATATAAAAATCATGTTGTGTGTCCTCAAATAACCACTAATCATTGAAAAACAAATGTTTGGTAAACATTTATATAATATTCTATGAATTTTAATCCTTTTTTGTATCTTCATTCTATAATATACATCATTTATTCTTATAAAAAACATCACAAAATAAATACTCATATCCCATGTCTTCTGTTACAACACTTATGTTCTATGAAAACAATCATATGTGTTTTGGAATTTTAATTTTTTATGATTTTAATTATAATATTTTTTCATTCATGAGAAATAATTAATTTCCAGAATAAATCATTGATATAAATATTAAATAACTCTTCCCAATCACATACTATAAAATTGTAATATGTAGTCATCCCAAGGCTGAATCCCCAGAGACAAGTTATTTTTATAATAAAAAATTGATTAAAATATAAGGAAAAATATTTTAAATGGATATAATTTAACTAAATTTATTTTATTTAAAAACTATAATTGATTGACTAAGTAAAATTATAAATCATGGGTCATGAAGTTGATAAAATTATTATTTCTTTAGTGAATAATATTTTCAATGTGGGAATTTAATTTAAAAAAATATATGGTCTGGTGTTTGTTCTCTAATTAATAAATAATTATTTTCATTTGATTACCTAATTATTTTCATTTAGAAATCATGTAATATAAAATAAGGATTAAAAATATGTCACTTGATCTTAATCCATTACCAGGGAAAACCATGTTAAATTAGTTTGTATATTAAAGTTAACATCCTCAACAAGTAGACAATGATCATGTTAATTCAATTAATAATGTTGCATGGATGTATATAAATGAGTATAACCAAAAAACATTATTAAATAAAAATTAAATCATCTTTTCATCTAATATTTATTATAAATTTTCACACAAAGATGTTCTCCCCAAAATATTTTCTAAAAAACTAATAAAATCATTATATGTTGAAAAGAAAAAAAATAATTTAATTAAAATCAAGTGAAATCGAGTGGTCATTATATTCCTAATATTTATAGAAAAAATTTCATTTTTGGTTCTTATTTTTTCCAAAATGTATCATTCTATACATATATAAAATTACTACCACAATAACCCTCAATGAAAAATATAGAGCCATGAATTTTTTTATCTTATTAATTTTTTTTTGATTATCTATATTTCATTCCCTAATCCCATTATTTTTTAGATTGTTTAAAATTTCATATTGTTATATCTATAATCCAAACCATTAAATCATAATTTATGATGTATTTTTTTCATGTTATCCTTAATCCACATTTATAACCAAACTGTGACACAATCTTTAACAAATAGTTTCATACCGTCAAATTTATTTATCATGCTTTAGCAACCATATCATGTTTCTTCTATAAGGTTTTCATATCTTCACCTTATTCATATTTATATAACATATATTTTTAATTTCATCATAATGAACAATATTAATTTTGATTTTCCAATATTATTAAATTACCAAGATGTGTTTTATTTCCACCACCTTAGGATTTTCTAAATGCTATATGAATAAATAGTTAAAAATGTTATATAACGAAAATAAAAATTAAATAAATAATAATAATAAAATATTTAGACAATAATTATGTTATAATTCAAATATTTTATCATATATAACATATCCCTAATAATTATACCATGTTTAGTATTAAAACTATTGTAAAATATATTAATAGTATACCATTAATCATATAATATTTAAAACATAAAAAATGCACCACACATAAACTCGTGATTTTCTTAAAGAATGGATCTCAATGATATAAAAAATATAATCCATAAAAATTAATATTTACACATCATCCCGAATAAAATTATACAATTTTCAATAACATGTAAATATTCAATAATTGTTAGAAAAAATCATCACATCACATCACTTTTTAAAAAAACTAAACAACCATTATTTTTTACATTCCATAAATATTTTCACTAAAAAATATATTAATATTGGATAATAAGTTCCTCAGTTTTACAAAGATTTGATTTTTTTCATTCAAACTCATACTTGGGAGCCTAGATGTCATTATTTTGGTATTTTTCTTAATTTTTTGCTGTGTAATTAATGCATGGAAAATTATTTATATCCCCAAATCTTCTATTATTTTATTACCACTATAAACTAATTATAGTCGATATAAGATGATCATTATTCAATATTGAATGATCATTAAATAAACCAAAAAATCCTATAAAATATACCAACAAGAAGCACACATTTACCCATACCAACACATGCACACACACACACACAAACACACACTCACACGCAAACACACACTCACACCAACACCCAAATGAACATTCCTAAAAATCATACTACATAGTTATATACATCATACAAACATACACAATCCTACACACTACAAATCACCAGATGAAATATCTTCCCACTCAGTCACTAGCCCACCCGTACACACATATTTATGTTTTTATAAATTTTATTAAATCATAAGCCAATTCAAAAATTAAAATTAAAATATTAATTAATAAAACAATTCATCCATTTAATAATTAATTATATATGTAATCTCAATTAAAATGAATAAATAGAGGATTTATTTATTTTTAATGTCTTAGAAATATAGGTCCTCCATAACAATGTTCATTGTGTTAGTATTTAAGCTTTTTTATTATTTATAATTATTATTATGAAAATTTATAATTAAAAAGAAATATAAAATAATGGTTTTGGTGTAATATTATATATAATGATGTGAAATTATTATCATTTTCATCTTTTTGATGTACATTAATATAGTATACCATACATTGCTATTATCAATCCCATAAACATACGTCTTTTTTATATAACTCATATATCATGGGATACGTAACTATTTTATTCTAATAAAACCTAACATTTCCAAAAAATGTATAGTCAAAATCTATGATATTTTAATGTTTTATAATTCATAATGAGTGGTAACTTTCATCCCACATTCAAATTAGGATTCACTTGTGATCAACAACACACAAAATGATAATTTTTTTTAACTAAATTAAAATTTTCAACTGGAATAATGTCTGAGGTTTTCAAGGTATGAAATTCACCATTGAGAGGTCAAAATTTTTTTGTAGTTAATTTTTATAAATATTTATAACCATTCTCTATTGTTTATTAATGTTATGGATCTTTTTACCCCATTTTTTACACATATTATTTATTGAAATAATTTAATAATAATAGACACATAATAACACTCATGATTTACAAGGGTCACATTCAATGAGACATAATACATTGTTAAACATCACATCGTTACATGTCATCACCATTAGGAAAATATTGTTTGTCAAAGAATTAGTATTGAGTTGTGATTGAATTGTTGGAGTTAGTATCAGGGGTGGGAAGTTCTTGTAAATATAAGGAGGATACTATAGAGAATAGGTTAGATTTTTGGGGGTTAAATTAAGGAATGACTTGGGAAGTAATACCTCCAATCATAGTTGAAACAACAGGGTACCTTGTAGTGTTTTACTGAGAACCTAATGTATCCTGTTAGTATGATTAAGTATTAATTATTCCTTTGTGTATCCTATGGGGGAGTATCAAGATCCCAGTGGGTACCCAGTGGATAACTGGTGGGTATATGGCATATTTTTTAAAATGTGGTGGGGGTCCTTTAATAGTTGAACCCTCTTTTTTTCTAGAGTGGAACTCTGAGAGAGGTCATTCCATCAACCTCTCATCAATACTTTCATGTTTGATATCCCCTTTATCAGTGATGATTTATATTTTATTAGTTTTCATTATAGAGGTTTGAATCTTCCCATATCTACCTCCCCACTTTTATATCTCTCCCTTTCAAACAAACTTTTCATGGTTTTTTTAGATGTTTGATTTGAGATTCCATTTCATCATGGTGGATTCCCATCCAAAATATTGTTTTTTTCATATTGTTTAAAATATTATAGGGAATTTTATACACTTAGTAATACTTTATAATTTATTATATGTAAATATCCTTGTGAGATTGTATTTGGATTTTAGATTTTTTAAATAAAATTGACAATGAATTGGGTTATGAATCCTCGTAATTCTTCAATTATGATTTTGTGAGACTTCTGGATTTAGATATGAGACCAAGTACATAAGAATGATGAATGTGTTATCAGTTGGATTTAGAAGAGAATGAATCTACATAGAATACTCTGAAATTATGTAGGGGGTCCCCTATATTTTAATACATATATCACTAATTTTATGTGGGATGTTGAATTCATATATTGAATTTAGAGATTTAGTGACATGAATTGAAAGGACAGAGGGTGCGATTGTGATAATATTTAGGTATATCCATTTAGGTGGTGAAAGAATATTCTACACCTTTCTTGGTGCGTATCATAATTAAAAATAACTAGGTTTTCATGCGTAATAAAGAATAATTATGTGAAATTGACTTTGAAAAAACCACTATTTTTGATATTAATGTTGAATGGTTGAGTATGGTCTCTCATATTTCTCATAGAAGGGTCTGGTATGGGTAGAATTTTTTTCATTTGATTGAAGAGGAAGAATCTATGTGGTTCATTATAGGACTGAAGTGATCTTGGTTTAGAGACAACAAAAATTAAATAAAAGAGTTGGTTTTGGAATGTTTGAACTAGTTTCAATCAATAACTACCATGAATAAAATATCATATCATAGTAAGTGTCCCCCATGGGATGTCCATAATATTTGGTTTTGATAATTGTTTTTAATTATTATTTTTGTTGAGAATAATGTGATATGTATTTGGAAATAAGAATTATATAAGGGAATGGAATATATTAGTTATCATGGAAAGTGTTCTACCTCAAGGTAAATTGAAATCTTCATTTGGTGATTGGCTTCTCTATTGTCTAGGTGCATTGATTGGTGTTGAGAAAATACTTTATGAATTATCACCACTATATAAGTGGTTTGTTAATTATGAATGAAATCATTTGTGGTAGTTAAATTGAATCCAAATATGGGAATATTCCTTTTGTGATAATGTTTTTTGTTGGATAATGATTTACTAAAAAATGAGTTAGTGTTTTTATAAAATTTATGTGATATAGGACTAGGGGATCTAAATATTCATTTTCTTTTATGGAACGCCATTTATTGGATTTGTATTATAGGTAATGTATGTCAGTATAAAAGAACAACTATTAAATGGGTTCTAGATATGATCTAAGTGTTATACTATATAACTATGTTTTTTTTCTTATATTGAAACTTGTGTTATTTTTTTTCATATAGAGATTTGTCACTCTCTAAATAATGGTTAAATTATACAGTGGTAGATGTGTCATTATCAACCATGAGAAATTTATTTCTCATGTGTGGGGTGTTATGTTCCACTAATGAGAGAGGGAATCTCCATTGGTGGTATATCATGATACATGACCTAGATATTTCTTCCATAAGTCTGGTATGTCATGATCTTCATCTTGGTTATGCTATCAAATCCATTAATATCTCATTATTTCTCCTTTAAATATTTTTTCATCAAGTGTAGTGGGTTTCCATCCATTTAACAAATGAATGTATCATCTAGTGATTGTTTTGTGATCTAACACTTAGTATTTCCTTTATTATGTGTGGTGTGTCAAGATTCACAACATGGATTTTCAAACAATTGATATAAAATCATGATGGATTTTGGAACATCATCAATGTTTTTGTCTTGTATGATGAGTACATTTCCAATTAAAAAAGCAAATATAGTATGTTTTGGTGTCATGATGTCCATGATACCACACTATATACCAACATGAATGTTATTGTGTTATAAATTATCTTATTTTTTCTACTTCTAACACACACACCTAGTATATTATAACATATATTAGGGGCCCTATTGGTGATGTCCTACTAATATTTAATGATATATTATTCATGTTCACCATAGTAGTTTTTTAGAATCTATGTTTAATGTTCATTTTTTAGTGTAACATGTATAGATAATAATGAATGAGTAGTTTAATCAGGTTTTGGATGTAGAATGGAGGAGAATATCAATTTTAATATGGTATAATTGTGTTTTTTCCTTCCATGATTTATATTTTTTATATGATCTACCCAGTAGGAGATACCTTTTCATATTATAAGGTATTCTTATTATACCATGTGGTGTTTGTTTATAATGGAGGTTATATACTAGTTGAAATTATATGTTCATACTGAATTTTGATTTAGTTATGGTTGAGTATTTTTTATCTATTATTTCATTTTCTGATATACATAGTATAATATCCCCAACATGTTGGAACCGAGGCTGTTCTTGGTTGGAAATAGAGTTTGGTTTTTCTTTCTCATCAATCCACTCATTGAATATCAAGGATTTTTCATGGAATATATTCTTATTTTACATTATTAATACAATATTGGATGCAGTATCATTTCACAGAGTTGTCAATAATTTTGGGCTCAAAATAAAGAGCAAGAATCTAGCATCATGAAAGGCTATTTTCAGGAATCAAATACTCATAAATTTGGTAAATAAATGGGTTTTACAAAGTTTATGTTTCATAATGTTTGGGAATAATAAAGGAATGTAACTTCATGTATGTGTGACCATTTTAAGCTCTTCTCTATGACTGTGATATGTGGAGAATCAAGAATACATGATGAGATATTTGTAATCAATGTGACTCTAAAAAATCACATGATATTCATGACCGGAGGAGCTTCGCAATGAAGTATATTAAGGATAAAAAATAATGCATTGGAGGCATGTGATCATTATAATGGGATAAGCCTATATATATGAGGTGATCACATTGAATTAAATAAGGAAAATTATTGGAGGAGATGATGAATTTATAAAAATTTGTGAAGGATAGAGGACATAAAAATATCGTATTCAAATTATTCATTAGAATCATGAAAAGGATTATATAATATTGAATAATGATTAGGTACCTCAAAAATAAGTTGTTTTACAATGATATTGTATTCAGCCATTACATAGTGTGCTCCTATAATGTATTTAGTTCCCAGAAGGAAGATTTCTTTGAGAAGGGTGTGAGATTAGTTAACGAGATTCACGAACAATAGTATTTAACCGCAGGTTTATGTAAGTAGTTCATTCAAGTGAATTAATTCTAGAATTCGACACAAGTATAGTATAGTTCCGGTTAGGGACAAGGAAAAAAATGTCATCATACTGCAGTGACCATCTAGTAAGAAAATTGAGTGAGATTTCACATTAAGTAGTGATATAGAAGGAGTATATGGATGTGTTTTGAGGGAGGAAGTATGCTTTCCCAAAAATATTGTAATGTTAGAGTTCATATAACGTATTGAATATTTCTAAAAATAAATAATTCCCAAAATATTTAAGATTTATAAATTTAGGTATGACTTACACAGTATTAGTGTATGCTCCTTATGCTAGCCCTTAGTTTTGAACCATTTAAAATAGCTATTTTGTCTCTCAGCATGTGAATGTTTGATTACTACATAATTATATAATACAGGTTTAACAAGTTACTACCAATATGGGAAAAAGATCTATCACATTAACATAAAAAATTGACACCCAAATTCCCTCTCCCCTATCAGGGTGTTATGGGGTCATACACAACATTTTTCCTAGACCCTCAACCCTAGTCAGTATTGTCTATAATGGAGATGAATTCTTAATGTCAATTGGTGAGTGAGAGTATTTCTGGTTTGGGTGAATAAGGGACATGAAATTAAAAATGATAACATTTTTTTTATTTTTTGGGTTTCATATTTTGAAAAATTGTAAGTCAAAACTCAAAATTGAAAATGGGATTATGATTCACAGTCTTATAACTAGTAAAAATACTTGTTATTTTGGTATGGGATTATGGTTGTTGGATTTTACATTTACTATTGGTATATTATTAAATAATGACATTATGGATTTTTTTATTTTCCACTTGACTTGGTGTGGAAAGAATCATGTGTATGGATTCATAATCAGCATATAAGATATTTACATGTGAAAGAATACATAGGATTTAAAAATAGTTTTTGAAGAAAAATAGTTTTAAAAAAATAGTTCTAGGAAGCAAGGTATATGTAGGTATTTTTTCAAAATGATAATTGGTTAATTATATTGTGAAAAATAAATTATTCAATGTTAACATAAAAAATTTATTATTTTCACGTTAATTAATTGAAACCAGTGGAGACAGTTTTATATTTTACTAGTTTGATATATTAATAATGTAGTTATGTTCGTGTAGTGTTATCACAACCCTTAAAAGGATTTTCAGCCACTCTATAACTTATATTGATGGTTCAGGGTGTAGTATATGTAGATTTTGGGATATTGGAAACTATGATTGTTTTTGTAATCCATGATTATTCTGACATGTACCCAATGTCAAATGACTTCAAAAAATAATCTATTCATGTATTAATTTATAAAATAGTGATGACGCTAAATAATTAGGTCATCAATTAGCTTTTATGAATCATTTACAAAATTAATATATTACCTTATGTTTATTTCATTCATTATAGATGATTCTAAAAATCTGGCTACATTTTACCTTCATTGTTTCGAAGGAATAAAGTGTAGATTCCCTCAATTGATTATCCACATGTGAACCATGATCCATATAGAAACATTATAGGAATATCTGAGTGCTATCATGGAAGACCCTAATGCTTACGCTATTCATCCTTGATTTATTTGAGAATCTCTCCAATGATGGACTATCCTTGTGGAACCCAATATCTAGAATAATAATTATAATATTATTATTATTCTTTGGCATGAAAAAACATGATTACATATTTAATATTATTTATTGAGTAAAATATTTACAATATATGCATACAATATTTAATATATATTATTTCTCACTGGAACATTAAAATTGTTCCACTATTCCTCCATAATACTTTTCGATCCTGAAAAAATTAATATTTTTTTAATAAATGAATTTCACATCATTATTCACCATTAAATAAATAAATATAATATTGAATAAATATGAATTAAATATTTGTTAAATATTCTACCGAAAAATCTTATATTTAATAATAATAGACTAACTATATGTGATCAAGAAAACAAGAATAATTATTAAACCATATGGGAGAATAATTTTTAGCCAACATATTAAATAATTGTAATTTTTAACTGAGGTTTTAGTTACTCTTTCTATGTGGTCTTTTCTACCTCTTTCTATATAGAATTAAGAGGATCCTTCCACAGACTGAGGTTATTGATTAAAAGTATTCCAATGTACCTATAAAGAAATAAGTTAATGTCTTAATTATATACAACCACACACGAGAACTTATTGTTTAATATATTCTCTTAATCATGATATCTCAAATCAATAATGTAGCCTCACACCCCCAAAGATTTAAAAATTAATTTTAAATAGAATTCATGTGAAACTAATTCTATATGAAAAAACCCCTTTGTTATAAAATATTTTTTAACATAGACATTACATATAATTTTTCTTCTTTGATGTTTTAAATTTAAAAAATCTTACATAAACAATTGCAATATGTAACATATTTACAGTTTGGTAGGATCAACATACATTTTTTGGTGAATAGTAACATGGCCATTATAAATTGTAATTTACCCTTATAAATATTAATTTTATCCTTAACCACACCCATGTATGTATAAATAAAATTTAGGCGCCTTATAAATGATTGTGATAATTTTAAAAATTAATAATTAATTGTTGGTATTTTTGTGAGTAATAAATATTTAATTATATTTTTAAATTAATAAATTGATATAAAATAATTTTTATTCTCTAAAAATGTATTTTTAAATTTTAAAGTTGTTTTACTATTATTTTTGGTTAATTAAAGAAGATCATAATTAAATTTTATGCTGTTAGAAAATCAGTTTTAGTAGTAAACACTATAATTTTTTAGTAAATGATGATTTTATTTAAAAATTATATTTCACATATTTAGATAGTTATTTTGATAAAATGGAATCCATTTTTTTGATTTCAAAATATTGATAAATGTCTTGGGTGACATATTGGGATTATTATGGAATACTAGAATATTTGGTGAATAGTTAAATACAAAAATTTACAGTACAAATACATGACATGATAAATACACTTCTAATTGATTCATGGATGATTTATGCAACCAATTGTTCAAAATTAGATGAACTTATTAATATTTTTGGTAATAGTAATAAACAATGTTTAGTTTCATGAGAAAAATAATAAAATAATGAATATGATATTCAAAAACAACACCTCTCCTTCACTATAAAAACCACCCCTCACTCCCTATTCTCTTCACATATCTGAGCCTTGAAGATTGTCAAAGATCTTAACTAATATTATTATATAGTGTCTCCTCAATTACAATAGTTATTGGTTTGATAAATTACAAAAATAAATCCCCTAATGGAGATTATCAAGGAGGAGTATCCATGAGGTAAAATCATCTTCCATTTCCTTTTATTCAATTATCTTGTTCCATTATTATTTATTATTATCTCCTCACCCCCTCAATCAAAATGGTCATGATTAATATATTATCATCTATATACTATAATATTATCATGGAATTTCAATATAAATCATCAATATACTTACTCTCTATCTGTCTCTCTTATTTCAAAAAACGAAATATTCATCCAGGAGGTGTCAATTTACAACCTTTGTGAATGAAAAACCTTCATTCTTCAATTTGTCCTTCAATAATAGTCATGATACCATTTTTTAGTCGAATAAAATTCTAAAATATTTAATATATATTATGTAATTATTCTCGGACCGTAATTTTTACATGATAGTAAATAATAAAACTAATCTAGTTGAGTGTGAGTGAGAAACTACCGTAAAAATCTAAACGATTATCTATAAATGAGTTATCAATGGATTAATCCTCATACCATGTGAACCAATTATAAATATAACCATTTAATCTTATGAATTATCATTAATAATATACACATTCTATACAGTAAAATTATATCCATTCCACCTGATCTTCCATATTTATAATCTTGTGAATCGATCATGAATATTAAGAAATATACACATCAGAATGATGAAATTTAATCTTATAACATATCAAAAATACATAAATGAACTTAATATGATTATAATAAATCATATAAATGTCTAATATATTCTGAATTAAATTATTAATGGTTCTAATTTCATATTCTAGGACATTAAGTTCATGTGAGGAACACATTTGGACATAAGGTAATGGATTTCTACCCAAACATTTGTTTTCTTTCAGGTTACTCCTTTTAGAACATTACACCAATGCAATAATTATTTATTAATATGTAATCGTAATGAATTATTTTTAAATTATATATATATATATGTGTTTACCATTCATAATACATCTTTATTTCAAGGGAGTTAAATGTTTTAAAATGACCTTTAAAAAATTCTACCCAATAAACAAGCTAGTTTTGAAGGAACATCACGAATTCAAACCTTTTTTCAAATTAAATATATAATATATTTTATGTAAAAATATTTTTTTTTCTAAAATCACTGATTTTATTATGAATAAACTACCTGAAATTACTTTTAGTTGTACAAAAAAAATCCAACAGAACTATTCTTTTCAAAGTAAAAGAGCATTTCTATCAAGAGTTACTAAATTATTTTATAAGAGTCTTTTCATCAATTTAAACACCCATATTGATTATTATTTTTAATTGGGATAAATATTTTATGATATCATCTACCATATTTTATTGAATGGTTTATGATTAGTGTGACTATGGGTGTTATATCATGAAACCATTCTCCATATCACTCAAAATTGTTAGTGTTATGTTTAATGACTGGGGAAAGTAACTTATATTACACATGTTAGTTTAAATATGAATATATATATCATTTATGTTTCAACCCATTTATATGTAGAATGAATTTGAATTAGTATGTGTCAGGTGGGTCACTTTTTTACCCCTCGGTGCATCTGTAGGTCTCATGAGACAAACATGTGGAGGTTGTTTCCCATTTATGTATAGTTTTGGAACGAGGCCTTAATATAATGGTTATGTGCATAATGCATTACCCCATTATTAACCATGTATGTGATAGTCCATGTTATTATTATTCTATTATAATATACATGGTTATTTTTTATCATGGAACTATTCATTCAAATTTTATTCCTACCGTATTATGCAAAAGTATATGTTTAAAGGCATGCATTTTTAATTTCTCACCATGACTAATGTTTATGTTTATGATTAATTTTACTATATAATGAACCCTTACTGAGCATATGATCTCACCATTTTATTTTGTTTTCTGTTTCCCCAAGATCTGAATAAGTATAATATAAATGACTTGGATGGATAAACTATAAGTTGTAGATGCTTCCAATGGAATTAATGTGTTATATTTCATATCAAGTTTTAAAGTTGAACTTAATTATGTATATTGTATTCCAAATCTTATAGACTATTCTTTCCATCCGTATGTGTCTTAATTTTTAATATTCAAGTGTAATAAAATAAGTCACAAACTCTTGGAAACTGGGGTTAGGTTTTTATAGTTGGTATCAAAGGATGTTTAGTATAAAACATGAAAACATGTTATAGAGAACATATATTTGGGAACAAATCCCTATGTAATACTTTGTGTATAATAATAAAAAACATGCTAGAATTTTGGAAAGGAAGATATTATATGGATCTTAGTAGAAATACATCCCAATTTGGATTCTACATCAATGTGGTTCTGGAATAGATGTACATAGGTGTAAAAACTCTAAATATGGGATTTATGCGTGAATCTGGGTAACTTGGTACAAGAAAATGGGCCTTACTATGCACATGGTTTAAATACAATGGGGGTTATGTTTTTGATAATTCACATTTTCTTTATACACCATTATTAAGGATTTAAATGTATATTTTTCCTCCATGAAACCATTCTTATGATTATTATATTATCTATGCATAGGGTTTCAATTTATGTTAAGTATTTTTCTATTTGAGATTATACATTGTGATGGATAAACTAATCTTTTTTATTCCATTATTTATAAATGGAGTGTAGTAGAATGAATGGAAACTTTTTAAATTCACATATCCCATGTGGGGAATATCAACTTATTCATGATAATGATGTTTGTTATTGAGCTGTGATTGGTTTTGTGAAACATATAACTATATTGGGACAGCTGACTCAGGTTATGAATTATAAACATACTTGTATGGAGCATCCTAAAAGAATGAGTAGGATAAATGTTATGAAAATTAATTCAACATCAAAATCCATTATTAAATGTGTCTACAAACCCATTTTATTTTAGTAGTGGATAAGTTAATTATAAAATATATTTTATTCTTTTGGATGTAATGAAAGAGAGAAGGTTTTCATGGTAGGGTAATTTATATTGGGATATTGGCATCAATGGTGGACATTTATTCAAAACAAAAAGTAGGAAGAATAGATTTGAAATATCAAATGGATGTATTATACAAAAATTTTCCTAGAAAAATATTTTCCCCACGAACAACGAGCCGAAATGGAATCGAGATTATTGAATATTAAGAAAAAATATGATGAGAATGTAAGAAAGTATGAAGCCCATTTTAAAGTCTTGAAAGTAATTCCACATACTTTATACGTAATCCAAGGAGAAATATTGATGGATTCAATGATTGTTTAAAATCTTTCCCCCTAATGGCACTGGTCACATAGAATTTATTATTATATGAATATATATTCTCATGTGCTATCGAGATAGAAAAGGAATTATCTAAATTATATGACATTAAATAAGTCAATAGAAGAAGAGGGATACTAAGGACCCTATAAAAGGAAATAATTAAATGGGGAGTAAGGTAATATTTGAATATCAACCCTGTATTAATTGTGGGAAGAAACACTCTTGTACATTCCTTCACGGAGTGGTTGCTAGCTATAAGTCTCAAGAAAATGGTCACCATTCTTGTGATTGTAAGAGAAGAAAAGTAGATTCTGATGTTTAACTCTATTATATTAATGATATGGGACATTATGGACATGAATGTACTAATAATCAAGGAAATTACCCCCAAATATGTCCAATAGAGAAAGGCCAAGAATATGCGGTCACAAAACCTGAGTATGATGTTCCTAAAAATGTTGTGGCTAGTACATTAATCATTTACTCAAACATAGAAAATTAATTATTTGATTCTGTATCATCTCATTCATTTAGATCATCCCAGTTTACCATGATAATTAGTCATTTCCATTTATATTTAATAAATTATTTTTTGGTAAAAAATCTTACGGGAAGTATATTTTCTACAAAGATGTGTCGATCAGTCCCCATTTTGACACATAAATGTGCTTCTGTTTCTGACCATATAGTCATACTAATGATTAAAATTGATATAATTATTCATATTAATTGTCTTCCATATTATTATGCAATGATCTGTTCCAAGATGAGGGATGTTACATTTTTTGAGAATAATATAGAGTCCCATATGTTTAGAGAAGAAACCTCACCATCTGGTACATTTCTAGATTTACCCCTGATATCTCTTTATAACTTAATTCATGGGGAGGAAGAGAAAACAATATCTACGGTTATGGAAATAAAAGATAAAAATTAGGATGTACATATTGTGAAATAATACATTGATGTATTTCTAGATGATTTACCTAAAGACCCTCTAGAGTGGAAAATTGAGTTCATATTGATTTAATTCATGGTTCAAGACATATATCAAAGACTAATTAAAGGATGGAAAAATTAAAAATAGTATACCCAAAGAAACAATAAGAGGAATTGTGTGATAAAAGATTTATTCTCCCTAGTGTTTCTCTATTGAGAGCCCCAACTCTCTTTTTCAAGAATAAATGTGGATCTTTGAGGATATGCATTGACTACAGGGAGATCAATGTTGTTACGATAAAGAAAAAGTATCATATTCATCACATTGAAGATTTATTTGATCAACTTCACAAAACCCAATATTTTTATATGATTGACCTTAGATATGTATATCACCAGTTGTGTTTGAGTGAAGAGGATAATATGAGGATAGCATTTTAAACTACGTATGGGAATTACAAGGTAACCGTAAATCCTTTTGGATTGATTATTTAATATTTACATTTCATGGATCTAAAGAATTGGGTTTTCAAGGAATATCAAAATTACATTGTTTTATTATTTATTTAAGATATATTGTTATACTCCAAAATCTATAAATGATGTGAAAATAACTTATGGATTATTCTGAAGACTCTTAGAAGATTGAATTGTATAGTTTGTTTAAAAAGTGTGAAATTTGTCTTCAATTAGATTCATTTCTTCACCATATTTTCTTTAATGATCGAATAACAGTTGATCTTATGATGGAAAAGGAAGATTTGGAATGACCTACACCAGCAGACATTACCAAGGTTCATAGTTTTATTGGATTAACATGTTATTATCATCATTTTTTATAACTTTACTTGATTATCTAAAAACATTAACCAAGCATACACGCAAGTTGGTGAATCATGTATAGATAAAATGATGTTAAGAATGTTTTTTATGAATGGAAGAATGGGTTAGTAAATCCACCAATATGGATTTTGCCAATGTAAAAAGGTGTATTTTTGATCTATAGTGACGCATCAATGGATGTAATTTGTTGTGCCCTTATGAATAATGATATAGTATTTTCCTATTAATTATGGTACCCACATACTCCAGAAAAAAATTATACAACTCATGATCTTTAGTTAGTAGCTGTAATCTTTTCCCTTAAGATATGGAGACATTGTCAATATGGTTGATGTTTTGAGATATATATAGATCACAAGAGTTTAATATATATATTCTCACATAATTAACTCAACATAAGGAAAATATTATGGATTGAGTTTCTTAATGATTAGGATTGTTCCATACACTACCACCCATGGAAGGAAAAAACGGTGGAAGATGCATTGAATAGAAATGATATTGAAGTTCTAAACAAGTTTAGGGTTTAAAGGGATCCTATGGTCCTAGATCTTGAAAATATAGATATAGAAATTAACCAAGAAAGTGAATAATCATTACTTTTCCAATGAGATTCTCAGCTATCATGACTAGAAAGTATTAAATGTTCTCATCATGATGATGAGAACATTCAAATTAAAATTATCCCTCTAAATGATTAGAAGTTGATAGGCATCTTGTATGATGATGGAATTCTGAAATTTGGGAAGTGGAACTTTGTTCCAGCTATAACGGAGCTGAAAAGGGAGTTATTGGATGATTCCCGTAGTTCGAATTTCACAAAAACTCATGGTATAATTAAGATGCAAAGAGATTAGAAAGAACATTTCAGGCAGGATAACCTGAAGAGTGAAATTTCTAATTATGTATCGATATGTTTAGTCTATCAATCAGTGAATTCTAAATGAATTATTTTAAGGGGAGTCATGGAACCTTTTCCTATTACTACATAGAAATGGGATGACATCACTATGTATTTTTTCAATTGAATTCCAAAGTCTCGATGAATGAATGATGTAATATGGGTAATTGTTGATCTGATTACAGAATGTGCACATTGCCTCACTATAAGGGATGACTTTACACTGGAGAACCTTGTAAGGCTATATATCAATGATGTTTTAAGACATAACGAGGAACCTCATTAAATAGTATCTTATCATTTTCCACGATTTAAATCAAAACTTTGAAATAGTCTTGAGAAATCATTGGATACTAAGCTTTAATTGAGTACATATTACCAACCTCAAACAAACCGGAATTCTGAAAGGAAGAATCAAACAATAGAAAATGTGATGAGATCATGTTGACATTGATTTAATGGTACGTGGGATAATTATTTTCCTTTGGTGGAGTTTTCCTAAAACAAAATTTTCTAATCAAGTTTTCAAATGTCACCATATGAAGCATTGTATAGAAAGATATGTCACACACCAACATGTTAGGATGAATTTGGTGAAAGGAAGCTTGTGGACCCAGATTGTGTTAATGAAACAGTAGGAAGGTAAAGACAATTAAAACCCATATCATAGCAACTCAAATATGGATGAAATGAATGAAAATATTGGAAGAAATTATTTGTAATTTAATTTGGGAGATTAAATTTTCTTGAAAGATACTCCATGGATGTTTGTTATATGATTTGGGTAGAATGGGAAACTGAGTCGTTGGTACATTGTTACTTTTAAAATTCGTGGGATATTTTTATCAATGGATTATCATTTAGTGAATTCAACTTGTAATAATTAGGTAAACAATGTGTTCTATGTTAGGTTCTTCTAAATCTACATTCCAAACCCATCACATGTCCTCCCCTTTGAAGGTATTGAATCAGAACCTGACTTATCTTACAATGAAGAGCCTATCTAGACTCAAGACACAAAAGAATATATGTGGAGGAATTAAAAGACTCAGCTGGTAAAGTTACTTTGGAAAAATAATAAAATTGAGGAGGTGGCGTGGGATCCTAAGAAGCTTATGATGAAGAACTACCCAAATCTTTTTACGAGGTAACATTTTGGTAATTTCGAAAATGAAATTTTTGTAAGGGGGAAGAATGTAACAGCCTAAATATTAAAAAAATTAATATATAATCTATGAATATATATATATATATTAAACAAATACTTTGTTATATAAAATAGTTATAATATTGTCATTAAACATAATTATTCCACTTCTATGTTTTGAATTTCGAAAAACATACTTACAATGTTGTTATCATTATGATATTTAATGTCTGATAGGATCAACATACATTTTTGGGGAATAGTAACTCTACCATGATAAAGAGTATTGTACCCTTACGAATAGAAATATGACCCTTAACCTCACCCATTTATGGGTAAATAAAATTTACCACCATATAAATGACAGTGAATATTTTAAAAATAATAATTAAATGTTGGTATTTTTGTTATTAATGAATATTTAATAACATTTTTAAATAAATAAAATGAATTATAATAAAATTAATTTTCATAAAATGTATTAATAAATAAATACATTGTTCTAAAATTATTATAGGATAATTTAATTAAATCATAGTTAGTTTTTTAGGGTGTTAAAAAATCAATTTTTGTTTCAAAAAAATTATTTTTGATGAAATGATAATTATTTTAATAAATTATATTTCATATATTTGAAAACATATTTTGATAAAATGGAGTCTATTTATGAATTCTACATTTTGAAAATGGTTGGAGTGAATTTATATTATTTTTCTCAAAAACTAGAATTTTATTGTGAATAGTAAATTACTGTAAGTTATGGTATAAATTTATTAGAAGATAAATACACTATTCCTCAAAAAAAAATTGAAGATGTAATAATCTATTATATCTAACTCACATTCACTTATTAATATTTTTTATCACCATAAGAAACACTAGTTTATTTAGGAAAATAATGAAATAAAGAATATGATATTCAACAACCAGCCTTCTCCTCCACTATAAAAACCACCCCTCACTTCCTCTTCTCCTCACTTCTCTAAGTCATGGGGAATGACCATTTTTGGCCCAAATATTCTTATCTAGACACTCCACACTTCTAGGATATCTTTTCCTCTGTAAAAATAAATAAATATCCTTATGGAGATTCTCAAGGAGTGGTATCCAAGAGGTAAAATCCTCTTCCATTTCATTTTAATCTCTTTTCACGTTTCTTCTTTATATATTATTATCACTTCACCCCCTCTGTCCAAATGAACATGATAACTCTAGTATGATATATATATATATATATTAGAGTTTCCTAATTTTAATGGAACTTAAATCATCAATCTCATTTTTCCCTCTCTTTATCTTTTATTTTATAATCGAAATCATCTCCCGAGAGGAGACAACATACAACCATTGTGGATGACGAACCTTTGTTATTTCATTTATCCTTCAAGGATGGTAATGTAAGAAAATTTATAGTTGAATCAAATTCATAAATATGTTTCATATATTATTTAATTATTTCAGGAAAATCATTTTTTATTAATACTCAATAATATAATAAAACTTTATCGTTGTGATGAAAAAACCGCCATAAAAATATAAATGATTATCACTAAATGAATCATCCAATGATTCAACCTCAATTATTGCAAACAAAAGTTATAGATAACCATTAATACATAATTATTTTCATTAATAATATATAAATTATATCATGTAAAATTATATTCCTTCCACATAATCTTCCATATTTATCATGAAGCTAACTGATCATAAATATCACGAAACAAACTCTCTGGAATGATAGAATTCAATATTATAACTTATCAAAAGGACCCAAATAAACATAATAAAATTATAATAAATTATACATATTTAAAATAGGTAATAAATAATATTTTTTTTAATCATTCTAATTTCATATCCCAGGACATTATGGTCAACTGAAGAACAAATTCAGACATAAGTCAAGGGTTCTGTACCCGAACCTCCAATTTCATTTGGGTCAATCTATTTCTCTATTTACTGAAATTATGTTTTTAATTATTATTATTTACTCCCCATAAATTAATTTTAAATTAACTATATATGTGTACCAATCGTAATCCATATTTTTGTTATATGGAGTTACATTTTTTAAAAGGTCCTTTCAAATATTCATCTAGATAAATTTGCGAGTTTCAAAGGAATTTCTAAAATTCTTACATATTTTCAAACACAGTAAATAAATTATTTTAAGAGGTAATTATTTATATAAAATAACATATTATATTATGAAATTATATCTTAATTAACCTCTATTTTTCTGAAAATACTTTTCTTATAAAACTATTCTTTTCAATATAAAATTGTATTTCATTCAAGAATTTCAAGATGATTTTATATGAGTATTTAAATCCATTTCAACACTCTTATTGGTTATTATGTTTAATTGGGATAAATATTTTATGATATCACCTTCCATATTTTATTTAATGGTTTATGACTATTTTGACTATTACTGTTCAATACTGAAACCATTCACCATATTACTCAGAATTCTTAGTGTCATGTTTAATGATCGGGGAAAGTGGTTTACATTTCATATATTTGTTTCAATGTGAATGTATATGTTGGATATTTTTGAATCCTTTCATTTTAGGAATTATTTATACATTGTAAGTGTCATCTGGGGCCCACTATATCCCTTATGCTAATTGGTAGGTCATTTGAGGGAAACTAGTTTGTGTTTTTACCCATTTACGTAAGGTCTTGGCACAAGGCCTTTATAGAATGGTTATGATGTCTGGAAGAATGCATTCATTCATTAAAAAACCATTAAGTGGAAATCCTTGTGATTATTCGACTAATATATTATCCATGGCTATGTATTATTATTGCATTATTCAGTCATCTTTTATTCATACCATATTATGATCAACTATATGTTTAAATTCAAGTGTTATTAAATTATCACCATGCCTAGTGTTTACAGTTAGAATCACATATGGTGTATTACATACCTTAACTAAGCATCTGATATAACCCCCTTTTTTATGTATTATTTTCCCCAGGTTGTGTAGAAGTATATTATTAATGACTTGTAGGGATAATCTAGGTTGTGTGTATGATTCTAATAGAATTTATATATTTTATTTCATTTCATGTTTTTATGTTGAAGATATTTAGTTATATTGTTTTACAGAAACAACTAAAATATTTAGTCTTTAGGAGTGTGCCTTCATTTTTAATTTGTAAATGTAATAAAATAATACACTGACTCTAGGAAACATGGGTTTGGACTTTACAGGTCGTATGTTGGTGTAATCTGCCAAAGTTCTCGATATTCCTTTATTAAACTTTAAATGAAAGAACCTAACCACATAATACAATGTACTTGTATTTATTCAAGATATTACATTCCCATAATAGGTCCAATTATATCTACGTATGTTAATGAAGGGAAAGGAAAATTAAATTCTTCCATTATTTATTAATGTAATATCACTTATGATGGACCTAATATACTTTACATTATTGAAAACATTAATAATTATAGTTTTCAATAATACAACTATTTAAATAACTAAAAATGTCAATAAATTATAATTTTAATGTCTATGGATCAATGAACATGTCTGTATATAGGAACATACAATAACACATATAAATGTGGATGTATTTTTAGCATGTCATGTTCTCATAATCTCTCACATTAGAAATTACCAACGTTGTACACCATATGAATGTGAATAAATGTACTATAATTCAATACCATTGATAGATAAAATGATTTTCTTCATAAAAAATGATATCATCTACCTGTTAAAAATATATGTAAGAATAATTTTTTGGAACTTCATGGTTCTCATTATAGTATAAAAATACAACAACCTTTTTTTGTGGCGTTTACTCTTAAAACATAAAAATATAATACTTTACCTATAAAAATAATCATTAGGTGATAAAAAATATATTACAATTATAAACAATCAATATGGTTTATTATAATTTATATTAATGTTACTTCTATGGCACCAACTCCAACGAACTCCCACTTGAACCAGATAAGACTAGAAATAACCTTCACTCTCATACCTCTTACATGATACTAATAATTCTTTTGAAAGAAGGTTTTATTCATGTTGTTAAACACATTCTATTATATAGAGACTCTTCATATAACAACTTATCCACTATAAGAACAATCCCCCAAAATGTGATACTTACGACATATGTTGTTTGTCAGTGGGTGTGACATAACTGCTTTATGAGAGCCACCACTGTAGTATTATCAAAATATAATGTAATATGGTCTTTAATAATATTCACTAGATCATGAACATTGATTAATTATAATATTCAAATAGATTTTTTAGTTGATTGAAAGGAGGTTATATACTTAGAATCTACTAGGGAATCAGTGACTACTAACTACATTGGATTATTTCAGTTTAAATCTCCTCTATTTGGACCAGAGACATATATTAAGTATGAATTTAGACCATTTGGATCGATTTTAATTCTATAACTAGTATAACACATTATGAATATCTCTTCATATACTCCAAACATAAGGAAGAAATCCTCAGTTCTTCTAATAAAAATAGAGATAATCTAAATTGAAGGAAAATTTTTTCACCTATATCATCATGATATCTTCTTATTATACTCATGGAATATGTGAAATAAAGCCCACTATATAAAATGAAATACAATACTGATAATACCATAATATTTTTTGGGAAATTAGTCAGTCTCTATAACACATCCTACGGTTGAGAAAGCATTTTTTTTTTGGAAGTCTGAATACCACGTGACACCAGAACCAATCCATACAAATATTTATTCATAATAAATCACTTTAGTATCATGTTATTATATGATCCTTTTCATAGTCAACGCAAACTCTTAGATATATCAATAATTTTTCGTTATCCCTAGAATAAATGTTTCTTCACCTAAGTCTTCTATTGAGATTCACTTGTTTAAATGGTCCATAAATAACTATATGAAAATTATTTCATTTCCAATAAGTGATATTTCATTCAGATATACTACTTGGATAAAGGAAAAACTATTAATAACTAACTTTTAAACACATAGCTCATATTCAATATCAATTTTAAAAAAATTATTTTATAACATCATCGATCTAAATTTTCATTTATTTGGATGTTTAATTCAATCCATAAGTGGATATCTGCAACATGGAAACCCTTTTAGAATTACATACCGTCACAAACCCTGGTGTTTTTGTCATAGATTCATCTTACTCTGACATCAATATTCCAAATCCCACATTCATGGAATTATATAATAGAAAGTATAATTTTTAGGGATTTAAACAAGAAGACTGCAAAAAGGATTCATCATAGTAAATTTCATGACACTATTTGGGACATCCCAACCTGGGTTCCCCACATCAGTTCCCCAACCCAGTAATTCATGTGACCTCAGTCATTCCTCGCTGCACACTAGAGGTTTCTGACAAGAAGCTAGGGTATAATATCGATCATAGAGTGAATATACCACTATTACCAAATCAGAATAAGAAAAAAGATAAATAATAAATAGAAAAACATATAACCATTACCACAATAAGACCAGTATTACATGATGAACAAAACTAGATTACAACTTCCAAAAATAATGTAGATTTTATAACATTAAAAATACATGTCATGTATCAAATGAAACACCTATAATAATGATATAGACTACTCACAAGATGGTCCTAGTACTATGTTTGTATCTCACATACTTACTCAATCCAATATTATCCACATTAAATAGGGACATGTTCCTTGACTTGTCCTACAGAGAAAATTTTTATTATGGTATCGACCTGGAAGCCTGTGTATGGTGTTAGTAAAAATCAGTAGGCCACCACCAACGTCTTCAAAAACAATATCCAATCAAGAAAAATATATATTTGTAAAATGAATAAAATTAAATAAATTGATCTAAAATTTTACATATTCTATTATTCTTTATTTAACCATATAATTCCCTGAGTTACTGAGGACACCCGAACACTCAATACCAACTTCGACCCATGATGGTGTTTTAACCATAACACATATTCAATTGATATTTCCTTCTAAAACATTATATTTAATTATCCATTTCCATTCAATCCATGAACACATGGAACTGTGGTCTAATGCCCACATCTTGGGTCTAGACATCCATGCGTAGCACCATGTGAGTATTTAGAGCATCATTCCTTATCTCACACCATAATTATTAGTCAACCACCTATAGGTATTTGGAACAACTATCTATAACCTAAACTCATATATTAGTCAATCATGCATGGGTATTTGGAGCATCATTACATGTCCCACAGTCATATATCAATCAAACACATGTATAAAATTTATCACATTTATCCCAGCTAATCATCTTTAACACTTTAATCAATACTACACATCATGGTATAAAATTACAATTTATCATAAGAGTCATAGTTCATCAAATTAATCACAAAGAATAATATTTAAAATTCAATATTAAACCATTTTTAATTATTCAAATCATATAACCCATTAACCCATTAAGGTTAACATAACCATCTCATAATTGTTATTGTCAAATAATTCATAATCATTTTAATTGACCAATTTTGAAATCCCAATTTCCCTCAACTATGAAACCATTATATTTCATAAAACAACCCATACATTACATACATTGTTATTACTTAAAAATTGAAGCATACTTTTTACAACATATAACAAAACCATGAAAGGACCGTATAGGTATAGTGTCTTTAGAAACTAGGAAACATAAACAACTGGTTCATAAAGCGTCTACACTGTCTCGAATTTATTTCATCATATCTATAGTCTCTCTTGGAATATTATACTTAATAAGGCTCTTCCAGACATGGTTAAAGAAAACATACAAAAGGTTGAGCTCAAATGCTCAATAAGGGTAAACAAAAGAAATATCAGTCACATCATATACATAAGAACATAACTTTTGGAAATCATAACCTGCAAAAGAGATCATAATTTCATAACATCGGATAAATCATAGTAGTGAAATGTAATCCCAATAATCATAAAATAAAACATGAAACACTGTGGAACACACACATAATCATTGAGAATAATTTCTTATTAGTCAAGACTCATTTCCAAGACTATCTTAGTGGACAAAGTCCATTTCTGAACTGAGTTCACTCCTCGTTTCAGTCCTGTTTCACTGAACCGGTTTAACCTGCCGTTCTAGCCATGTCTATCTCATGAGATATAAAATCCTTACCCAATTCATTGGAGGGAGATATAGGTCCTACCCATCTCATAAGGATACCATTCTTATGTGTGCCACACAATCATAAATCATCCATCATTGCATAACTCATGTAATTAAAATGGGATTCTTAAACAGCATGGCATCATAAAACAATTCATAGAGGATAAAAGAATTCATAAAAATAATTCCATCACAAAATAATCAAATCAATGTAATAATTGGGAGAGAAACAGAAACCTATATTATCTTAGATGGAAAATAATTTAGATAAAACACTTGAACTCCATTCTTGAGGAAAATATCCTTTCTACTTAAAAAACATTTTTCCTTTATTAACATATCATACAATTCTAAACTAAAAGAAGTTGATTAAAAATAAACTTGGAAACATGTAAGGGAATATTCTTGGAAATAATGTTTTAAAAATCCATTCCTGCGGTATAAGTTAAAAAAACATTCTTATCGTACTTTTGTCGGAAAATTCAAAAAGTACCTCGTACGAAAAACGACAAAAGATTCCTTTCATATCTTTTAATAAAAACTCACCGAAGGGTAAAATTGGATATAATATATTTTATAAGGATATAAATATTACATATTGAGGAAACATTGATGTGGATGATAAAATACACCCCAGTAAATTCCAAAGTATAAACAATCTTGGATAAAAATGAGATTGTGATATTTCCCTTACCTTAGGTCCGATTTGCTTTGTAAGTGTCCGAAACTCTTGTATAATGATTTAAATAATGTTATTGACTTATTCCAGAATCATAATTATTGTTATGATATCATATATGGTCATATTCTTAGCTTCTTATTAGTAATATTTCATTACTACTTGTTATTCGGGTGTTTATTACTTTTTGTTCTTATGCGTGTTTGTCAAATAAATTCATATTATTCTCTTTAGGTTATAGATACCTCATTTCCAGAATGTTATTAGTTTAATATATATCATATTCATTCATTCAATTCATTTATATAATCATTATGCAATGAAGATCATGTAGAACGAATCGCATCACATCATGGAGACGGTATTCCGTACGTACGCACGAGCGATGATATCGTTCCCATGACGTGGAATTGTATTAGAGTGTATGTATGCTATTTCAGAATCAATACCAATTTAAAATAATTATATATATTCATTATGTTCACCCTTATACCCATCAAAGTAAGGTGGTGGTGGAAAATAGATTACACCACGGCGTGAAGACGGTATTCCATATGTATGCACGCGCGGTGATTTCGTTTTCCGTAGGATGGATAAGAGGTGAAATAGGGTTGTTTAATATTTATAATAACATATAAGTATATGAGTGATAATGATGTTATTATCTCATAATGAAACAACTAAATAAGAATAAGTGGAAGAAGAAATAAAGATGAAAGAATCGGTAACGGGCCTTACCTCTTCTTTGAGGCGCTTCTTTGAGACCTCCTTTTAGGTCACTAAAATTAGTCTTTGAAGAAGACCAGGAACTCTAGGATGTCTCTAGGGAAGTGGAGAGGAGAACGTGGCTGGGGTTGGCCGAGCTTGAAGGCTCAAATTGGTGTGAGGAAGAGAGGGAGGAGGTTCCCTTTTATAAGGGAGGAGGGGGGCACCTTTGGAAATATAAGAAATATTAGTTTATATTAAATCCCAACCCCACATAAAAACTTCCAAAATGACTCATATCCAAATATTAGATGATATAGGGTTGTAATCTCATAAAACAATAAAATTTAGACATGTTAGGAATTTATTTTAAACATTATCAACTTTATTTATCCTTATTTATCAATTTTATTTTATTTGTGGTAATAATATTCTAAATTTTGAATTACTATAAATAATTACATATGTGTTGTGAATTTTCCATAATTTGAAACTTTATGACATTGTAGACCATATACATTTTAATTTATAATTTTTAAATATTTTTGTGATTTTCAAACAATTTTATAATATGTTATTTTTATAAAATAACAATAGTTTCAATTTTGACACTATTCATTTATTTGAATTTAAATAAAATATATACAAAAGATATGTTCAAACTAAATGATTTAATAGATTAATAAAATGTCATATGTATCTATAAAATTAGTTTAGCACATTAAATAGTTCATATAATATTTATTTTAATATTTGTAAAACAATTTATTTGATAATTTAATTAATGAAATAATTTCAACATCACTATTGTGTCATAATTAATGATAATTATTTAATCCCTAAAAATTCTAAATAAATTTCTATGATGTCGATAATTGTATTATATTTCAGGAGACTATTCATGTTCGAAGTTTCATTAAGTTTATCACTAAATTAAAATTATTATACTTATAATATTTAAGAAAGTGACATGTTGTCACATTCTTTGGTTTTAATAATAATTAAATTATTTTCATGAAAAAATGCCCATTAAATAAATCTAATCTGACCCTTAGGTGATATTGGTCGACTTTTAGTCATCCAATAGGATTTTGGAAGATCTTAGGGTAATTTTATAATCTTATATTTACCCTTAATTACCCTATTTACATTTAACTATGGTAAATAAAATTTACCGTAGTTACTATTCATAATCCCCAAAAATAAAAAGTAGTCTATTAACATAATTTTGACCCTCTGATTCTGAATAAGGAATCCATTTTTCAAAATTCAAATCATATAAGTTTCAGTAATTATTTTAAAATAAATCCCATTGTTAAGAAAATGGGTTTTAGAAGTTAAAACATTGCCAAAGATTGAAATGTTTTTACCTATGAATTCATTGTGAAATTAATGCTAATGACAAAAATTATATTAAATGTTAAAAATATATTCTATTTATACTTTAAAACCATTCAATATTATAATTTATCCATATAAATTATCTCAATGAAAAAAGTTGTTTTTAATTAAATGTTAGCATATTTTTACTATTCATCAAAATTTGAAAGTTATCAGAAAAATATCAAAAATTTATCCAAAGTAAATATTTATACCCTGATTCAAAATAAGAATTTTATTTGTCAAATTGAACTTATAAACATGTCAGAAACTAGATTTAATGTGGGTGCGCCATCAAAAGGCCGCAAAAGTGCATTTTTTGAAAAATACTTCTTTTATCCAAAAAAACAGATTTTTATTTTATACCACATTCTAGAAAATGTATAAGTTGAATTAAAATATTATAAAATTAAAAATTCAGTTAATACTATTCATAACGGCTAGTTTTAATAATATTTTAATAGCATATCGTTTTTTTAGTGAAACTCGGTATTGCGTATGATGCAAGCTATTGTGGAAGGCCGCGGTTGCGTGTAAAGAAAGCGAAGCTAGTGTTGTGTGTAGTGAAAGATTCCTTTGATGATTTATATAACATAAAAAAAATATTTCTCAAAAAAGTCTCGAGTGTTACATTATACCTCCGTTAAAATGAAATTCGCCCTCGAAATTCGTCACTTTGTAACAAAAAGATGAGGATACCTCTCCCTCATCATATCCTCAAGCTCCCATGTAGCTTCTTCTAATTGGTGGGTCCTCCATAAAACTTTCACCAAGCGAGTGGTCTTGTTCCGTAGGACTTTTTCACTACGATCTTGAATCTCTATTGGCTGTTCGTCATAAGAAAGATCTTTCTCCAGCGGTACAACTTCTGAGCTGAGTATATGTGAAGGATCAGATATGTACTTTCTCTGGAGAGATACATGGAATACATCGTGAACATGAGAGAGATTCCGTGGAAGCGCCAATTGGTAATATACCATTCCAACACGATCTAGTATTTCGAAAGAACCGATATATCTAGGGCTCAACAATCCCTTCTTTCCAAATCTCATGACCCTCTTCCATGGAGATATTCGTAAGAACACTTTATCACCCACTTCAAACTCTACGTCTTTCCTTCGGTTGTTGGCATAACTTTTTTGTCGACTCTGAGATTCTCTTATGTGTTGTTGAATAGATCTGACCTTTTCTTCCATCTCATCAACAAGATCATGTCCTAATAGCTTTCTTTCCCCAACACCATCCCACCAAGTTGGAGTCCTGCATTTCTTTCCATATAGAGTTTCATAAGGATCCATCTGAATAGTGGAGTGAAAGATATTATTATAAGAAAATTCCACCAAAGGTAGGTGTTGATCCCAACCACCATCGAAATCTATAGAGCAAGCTCTCAACATATCTTCTAGAGTTTGAATTGTTTTCTCAGACTGACCGTCTGTCTGAGGATGATAAGCAGTGCTGAAACTCTACTCTGTATCCAGAGTATGCTGAAGACTTCTCCAGAACATTGAGGTAAACCTTGGATCTCGATCAGATATAATGGATAGTGGTACTCCATGAAATCTTACCATTTTTTTCACATATATCCAGACAAGCTTATCTAGAGAGAAATCCTCTCTAATAGCAATGAAGTGTGCAGACTTTGTAAGACGATCAACTATGACCCAGATAGCATTATTTTCTTTAGATGTTTTAGTAAGTCCTGTGACAAAGTCCATAGTGATGTTTTCCCATTTCCATTAGGGAATAGGTAATGGTTGTAACATCCCCTTAGAATTCTGTCTCTTAGCTTGAACTTGCTGAAAACCAAGCATCGAGAGACATATTAAGCAACATCTCTTTTCATGTCATCCCACCAGATGTACTCTTTCAGGTCCCTATACATCTTCCCGATTCCAGGATGAATAGAGAATGAAGAACTATGATCCTCATCCAGCTACACCTTCTTTAATTTGGGGATGGGAGGAACACAAACCCGATTCCTGATCATTATTATACGATCATAATCAAGGTTGAATTCAGGAACATTTCTCACCTTTTTTTGTAACTCGACATCTTCTTTCTGTGCCTCTTTAATCTTCACATGTATAGATGGTTGAACATTCATTTGAGAAAGATAAGATTTTTCCCCTTCCATTATAATTCCAAGATCCATCCTTTTTAAATCCATAAATATTGGATCTTTTGTGATCCTCATCATGGATAAGCTAGCATGGTGTTGTCGACTTAATTCATCTGCCACCTTGTTTTCTTTCCCAGGGTGGCAATGAATTGAGCAGTTGTAATCCTTAATCAGATCCAACCATATTCTTTGACGCATATTCATCTCCTTTTGTGTGAAAATATACTTTAAACTTTTATGATCAGTATATATATCACACCTTTCACCATAAAGGTAATGCCTCCAAATCCTTAATGCAAAGATTACAGCAGCTAACTCCAAATCATGAGTTGGGTAATTTTTCTCATGGATTTCCAACTATCGTGAGGCATAAGCTATCACCATATCATTTTTTGTGATAACACATCCCAGTCCCTTCTTGGATGCATCACTGTAGATCGCAAAACATTCTCCACTACAAGGAAGTGTGAGTAAAGGTTCACTAGATAACCTTCTTTTCAACTCCTAGAAATTCTCTTCACATTCGTCCGTCCACATGAACTTAACTCCTTTTCGAGTCAACCTGGTGAGTGTATTAGATAATTGTGAAAAATATTTCACAAAACGTCGATAATATCCAGCCAAACCAAGAAAACTTCGGATCTCAGTTACTATTGTTGGTCTCGACCATCTTTCGATAACCTCTGTTTTTGCTGGATCCACAGATATCCCCCCTTTTGAGATTATGTGACCCGAAAATGAAACTTTTTGAAGCCAAAATTCACACTTGGTAAATTTGGCATGAAGCTTCTCCTTTCTCAGGGTCTTCAATATAATTATCAAGTGATCTTCATGTTCTTCCTTGATCTTTTAATATACAAGAATATCGTCTATAAAGACTACCACAAATTGATCAAGGTAGTCTCTAAAGACTCTATTCATCAGATCCATGAAGATATCAGGGGCATTAGTAAGACCAAATGGCGTCACTATAAATTCATAGTGTCCATACCTTGTACGGAATGCCTTCTTTTGTATATCCTCCATTTTGACCCTTAATTGATGATTCCATGAATGAAGATCAATCTTGGAAAAGTATTGTGCTCCGCATAGTTAGTCAAATAGGTCATCAATGCGTGGGAGAGGATATTTGTTCTTGATAGTGATCTTGTTAAGTTCTCGATAATCAATGTAGAGTCTCATTGATCCATCTTTATTCGTAACAAACAGAACAGGTGCTCCCCAAGGTGATGCACTAGGGTGTATGAATCCCTTATCAAGATTCTCTTGGAGTTTCTTCTTCAATTCCTGCAACTCAATTGGGGCCATTCTATAAGGTGTCTTTGAAATAGGCAAAGCACCCGGTATGAGTTCTATTGAAAACTCAACTTCATGATTTGGTGGAAGAACCGGAAATTCCTCCAGAAAGACATCCTCAAACTCCCGTATAATGAGAATATTATTAATTGTGAGTTTCTCACCAACCATTTGAGATAAATAACCTTTATTAAGTGGAATCAAGACCCATAAGATGGAAGAAATTTCCACTGGAAGGTTATGTTCATCCTTGCATCGATAGACGATCATAGATTGATCTGGAATATGAAATGTGACTTCCCTTCTTTGGAAATTGATATAAGCTCCATATAAAGAAATCCAATCCATTCCAATAATCACATAAAATTACACTATAGGAAGGATCACATGATTTTTATGAAGCACAATCCCACAAACTTCAATTGGGGAAGAATTATAAACTTTTGATGTGACTGTTGAGCCATTAGGTGTTGTCACAGCTATCTCAACATCTAATTTTTGAGGTGAAACGGTGATACCCTTAGAAAAATCATCAGAAATAAAAGAGTGGGTTGATCCAGAATCAAATAAAAGATTTTTTACTTTAGAGTGGATGGTAAGTGTACCTTTCACCACATCGTTATCATACTCCACATCGCTGATAGAAATTGCATGTGACGTTCCTTTGTCTTTAGCATTAAGATTTTTCTGATGTCGATCATTATCAACAACCCTTGGATTAGGGCATTTTTTGGAATAATTCCCCATCTCTTTGCACTTGAAACATTGAAGTGTAGTAGGTTCATTATTTGTGTCCCTTCCTTTGTTTGTATCTTTAGACATCATCTTCCCATCATTGCAGCATTCAAATGCCCGATGACCTTCCTTTCCACATTTGAAATATTTACTTGTCCCATTAAGACAACTCCCTCCATGTTTCATTCCACACTTTGATCATAAGGGAAAGATCATATTGTTTTCAGTGTGCTGTTTATATTTTCCTTTGAATTCCATTTTCCTCTTCTTATCAAACACATATGACTGATGGGTTACTCCAATCTCCATCTCGACTTTGAGAGCACATCGAACGATTTCCTCGTAGCTATTGAAGTACCTTATGGATAACTCCCTTTGAAGACATGGTTTTGATCCACTAAAATTCGATCTATCTTACTCTCAGGTTGGATAATAATACTGGAAGTGTACCTTGAAAGTCTTGTAAAATTTGCATCATAGGTACCAACAGATTCATCATCATTTTACTTCAGTTCAAGAAACTCTTTCTCCATATTTGTTCGGAAAATACGAGGGAAGTACTTATTGAAAAATAAGTTCTTGAACTCGTCCCATTCCATGGACACAATTTCATCCCTTTGCCCTGTATTCTTAATAAGATTCCACCATTGACCAGCATCTCCTTCCAAACGATACACTACTAGGATGACTATATCATGTTCAGAACATTGAAAAACTGAAAATATATTTTCAGTGGTACTAATCAATTGTTCAGCAACTAATGGATCAGTAGACCTGCTGAAAGAAGGCGAACGCTGCCACATGAAGGATTCAACAGAATGTTGCTCCTTCCTTAGCTCGTTTGGAAGTCCAGCATGATTCATAGCTTGAGAAAGTTGTGTGAGCATGGCTATAAGATTTTTCATTACAGCTCCCATAATGTTTGGTTTCTCAGGGGGACAATCATTTCATTTCCCGTCGCATTCCGCATTAACATGGTTCCATCGTGTTCTAGCCATTGACTAAAACCAAGAAGAATAGTGTGACTAACACTAATTATAATAGGAAAACCACATAATCAAGAATAAAATTTCACACTTAAGGTCTTATCCCAAGTTATTCATGGTCATTTCTAAAACACTAAGATTGTGTTCTATGCTTAGAATTTTCCTTAGGGTTCTTACTAAGGCTTTCACATCCTAGTTTCAAAAGGTTGACTATACCTTTCCTCTGATACCAACTATAACAACCCATACTTTACATACATTGTTATTACTTAAAAATTTAAGCATACTTATTAAAACATATAACAAAACCATGAAAGGACCATATAGATATAGTGTCTTTAGAAACTGGGAAACAGAAACAACTGGTTCATAAAGCGTCTACATTGTCTCCCATTTATTTCATCATATCTATAGTCCCTCTTGGCATATCTTACTTAATAAGCTTCTTCCTGACCTGGGGAAAGAAAACATACAAAAGGGTGAGCTCAAATGCTCAATAATGGTAAAAAAAGAAATATCAACCACATAATATACATAAGAACATAACTTTTGGAAATCATAACCTGCAAAAGAGATCATAATTTCATAACATGTGATAAATCATAGTAGTGAAATGTAATCCCAATAATCATAACATAAAACATGAAACTTTTTGGAATACACACATAATCATAGAGAATAATTTCTTATTAGTCAAGACTCATTTCCAAGACTATCTTAGTGGACAAAGTCCATTTCTGAACCGAGTTCACTCCTCATTTCAGTCATGTTTCACTGAACTCGTTTAACCTGCCGTTCTAGCCATGTATATCACATGAGATATAAAATCATTACCCAATGCATTGGAGGTAGATATAGGTCCCACACATCTCATAATGATTCCATTCTTATTTGTGCCACAAAATCATAAATCATACATCATTTCATAACTCATGTAATAAAAATGGGATTCTTAAACAACATGACATCATAAAAAAATTCATAGAAGATAAAATAATTCATAAAAATAATTCCATCACAACATTATCAAATCAATGTAATAATTGGGATAGAAACAGAACCCTATATTATCTTAGATGGAAAATAATTTTGATAAAACACTTGAACTCCATTCTTGAGGAAAATATCCTTTCTACATCAAAAACATTTTTCCTTTCTTAACATGTCATACAATTCTAAACTAAAAGAAGATGATTAAAAATAAACTTGAAAACTTGTAAGGGAAGCTTCTTGGAAATAATGTTTTAAAAATCCATTCCCGCCGTATAAGTTAAAAAAAACATTCTTCTCGTACTTTTTGTCGGAAAAGTCAAAAAGTATCTCGTACGAAAAATGACAAAATACTCCTTTCATATCTTTTACTAAAAACTCACCAAAGGGTAAAATTGTATATAAACTATTTTAGAAGGATATAAATATTACATATTGAAGAAACATGGATTTGTATGATAAAATACACCCTAGTAAATTCCAAATTATAAACAATCTCGGATAAAAATGAGATTGTGATATTTCCCTTACCTTAGGTCCGATTTGCATCGTAAGTGTCCAAACCTCCTGTATAATGATTTAAATAATGTTATTGTCTTATTCCATAATCATACGTATTGTTATGATATCATATTTGGTCATATTATTATCTTCTTATTAGTAATATTTCATTACTACTTGTTATTCAGGTGTTTATTACTTTTTGTTCTTATGTGTGTTTGTCGAATAAATTCTTATTCTTATCTTTAAGTTATATATACCTCATTTCCAGAATGGTAATAGTGTAATATATATCATATTAATTCATTTAATTCATTTATATATTCATTATGCAATGAAGTTCATGTAGAACGAATCGCATCACATCGTGGAGACGGTATTCCGTACGTATGCACGAGCGATGATATCGTTCCCGTGATCGTGGAATTGTATTGGAGTGTATGTATACTATTTCAGAAAAAATACCACGTTACAATAATCATATATATTCATTACTTTCACCCTTATTCCCATCCAAGTATGGTGGTGGTGCAAAATAGATTACACCACGGTGTGGAGATGGTATTCCGTACGTACGCACGCACGATGATTTTTCGTTTTCCGTAGGATGGATAAGAGGTGAAATAGGTTTGTTTCATATTTATAATAACATATCAGTATATGAGTGATACTGATGTTATTACCTCATAATGAAACAACTAAAGAAGATGAAGTGGAAGAAGAAATAAAGATGAAAGAATCGGTAACGGGCATTACCTCTTCTTTGAGGCGCTTCTTTGAGACCTCCTTTTAAGTAAATAAAATTGGTCTTTTAAGAAAACCAGGACCTCTAGGATGTCTCTAGGGAAGTGGAGAGGATAACGTGGTAGGGGTTGGCTGAGCATGAATGTAATAACCCGTAAAATTCAATGGAAATTTTTTGTTAATTTTCTTTGGAATTTTACAAGAGCGCGGTTTCAGACGGCACCTGATTCCGAGGCCCGGAGTGCCCGGAATCAATTTCCGATGTTTGGCTTGGGTACGTTCAGTGAACAAACGAGCGGGAATTTCTAACTTTTGATCCGGTGCTCGGAATTGAAATCCGAGGACACCGATGAACTCGCAGCGCCGATATTCGCTTAAGAAGACCTTTTCCGAAGTTGCGTTTGCCTAGGAGGAGTTGTTTAATTTTCTGGATGAAATGAAGAGTAAAATAAAATTGTGATACAATATTTATTTTATATCTATAAAGTGGTTGAAATCATTTGTTGGAAGTTGGGTAGTTTAACCACCTAAGTGAGGATTAAGGTGAGGAGGGGCCCACCCGAGCCCCACCTTTTCAAATCCTCTAACCCCCCAACTCACAATTAATGATGTGAACTTGAGTTATAACTTATGACATTAATAAGTGAGTTTAATTTGAGTTTTTGAAATTCAAACTCTTGAATTTCAAAGGTTGGTGTTGTGTTAATAAATTAAGTGTGAGCTTAATTTATTTTTGGTTAGTTTCTTTGTTGCTTGAGAGGTTTGGGAGAATCGTTGAGAGACTTGAAGAACTTCTTCGTCTTCGACGAAGAACGTGAAGAACGGTTCTTCTCCGATGAAGAACATCGACCCCACGACCTACAAGACTCGGCATCCGGAATTCTTCCGTCTTCATCTTCCTCCTCGACAAGGGAGAAGTTGCCGACCATGGTGATCATCGCCAAAGACAACGTACCTCCCTTCTTCATCATAGCGATAAGTGAGGAGACGTCGTTTCCTCCTCGGACGCACCCCGACGTCCACAGAATCTACGTCCGACGCCGCGACGCCATTCTCCGCGATACTCGACGTACGACGTCAATTTTCAAAGTAGGGGTTGTTATTATTTGTTTATTTATTTATTCTTGTTCGTGGTTCTAGCATGACTAACGTGAGGATATTGAAATATGTGTTATTGTTTAACGTGAGGGGGCCGGACTGCATGAACACGGCCGAACCCCCTCCTTTGTTCTTGATGATTTATCTTGTGGTTGAAACAAGATGGCATGGTGCCGTCGCACCACGCGGATATTCGCACGATTATATTGCGCGGCGCCGTCGCACCACGCCGTGGAAGGATCATCAAGAACGCGACGCCGTCGCGCCGCGTCGAAGGGAATCAAAGGAGCGGCGGAGGGGCGCGGTGCCGTCGCACCGCGCCAGACGACGAACACCGCGGCCGGTTCTGGGCCGCGGCGGGACGAGAAGACCGGCGGCCGGGCCACCGGCATCGGAAGCCGGAAAGGGGACCGGTTTTCCTGTCCCCTTGGAGAAAAACCGGCCGGCCAGGTGGCCGACCGGAAGGTCAAAGGCCGGGGGAATTTAATTCCCCCGGCCAGCACTAAACCCCCCCCCATTTATGAGGGGGGGGGGGGTTTCATTGAGGAGGGCAGGCGGCCCCCCGGTTTCCCTCAAGCAGGCCCCCTCGAAGGGGGGGGGGGGGGGGGTTCACAAAATGGCGCGGCTAAAAGCCGCGCCGCCAGCAGGATGCGGGGGCCATGCGCCCCGTGCGTGACCCCAGCAGCGCCAGGCCGCGCCGCCGCGCCGGTCCGCCGCCGGCCGGGCCGGGTCGGACCCGGGTCGACCCGGTTCGGTCCGACCCAGGGGGGGCGGGCCGGGTCGGCCCGGACCCGGACCCCCCGTTTTCGGGAGGTTTCGGTCTTTTGGCCATAACTTGAGCCACGGACCTCCGATCGACGAACCGTCTGCGGAAACATGATCCTTGGATCGAGACGGTCGTTTCGGTATATTGCACTCAATGTTTCGGAATACATTGAGTTCGGCCGGGTTGGTTCGTTCACGAAACCAACCGGGCCTTCGGAGCGGAAACACTCATATCTTGAGCTACGGACGTCCGATTGACGTGTTGTCAGCTTTGTTGTGTTCCTCTTAGTGAGATGGATCTTTTGGCATACTCCGCCCGAGGTTTGGACGCAGGTGGATTACGGTCGGGTTGGTTTTGCCTTAAAAACCAACCGGGCCCCGGGGACGAAAATGCCAATAACTCTAAGACCGGGCGTCCGATCGACGCGCCGTCTGTTGCGTTGAGTTCCTGTTGACGATACGGAACTTTTGGATACATCAACTCTGGACATTGTGACAGTTGATGTATCAGCCTCTCGGCTCGTGGAGCGGACCCTCCGAACGAGCTTGCTGTGTGCGGGAACCCTAGTGCTGGCTGCGACTGTGACTGCTACTGCTACTGCTACTGCTACTGCGACTGCTACTGCTACTGCACTGTGACCGCGACGACGACAGTACAGAGATCCTGTGTGGATTCGACGATGACGACCACAACACTCAGCGATCCTACGTGGATCAGTGCTACAGGTCCTGTGTGGGCCCGATCCAGTGTGGGTCTGATCCTGTGTGGGTCCTTGCGCTCAGCGGTCCTGTGTGAACCAGCGCCTACAGGTCCTATGTGGGCCCGATCCTGTGTGGGTATTTTGCGGGGGTTAGTTACCTATCGATCCTTCGTGGGTCCGACGACTTAGATGGATCAGATATCATCTTTATCGTCTTTCGAAGAAGTATACCTGTGTGAGCTGAATCCAGTTGCTTTCCTGTGTGGATTGTGTTGTGCTATCCTGTGTGGATTTCGTTTTTCTTTCCTGTGTGGAATACGTTTACTTTCCTGTGTGGACTAAGTTGTACTTGGGCTCGGAGGATGGATCGTGTTGGAATTGATGACTTAGGTATATGTATGGGCATATACCTAAGCAGCGTCGGTTGTTACTTCGTGATTGTACCTTTATTCGTGATTTATCCTTTGTGGATTTTGAGAGACCTTCAGGGGTCTCGGGGTCCCTAATGAGTAGCTTATACTCACCCCTGCACGGGCTTTGCCTGCACTACGTTGTGTTGGTTGCAGACGACGGACAACGTTGATCTTGGCTGAGGCTTGCAGAGCAGGACGGTACCTGGAGGTGGACCACTGGGCGGGACGTGCTCGGAGCGGACGACGGGACCCGAGGAGCAGTGGAGCTATCTGTACCCACACTTCAGGTGGGATTTCCAGTGGACAACTCGGTGTTGCACCTTTTACTTTATAGTTACTGTTTTCCCTTTCGAGTTGTACTTTAATTTCAGTTTGGGTTTGTATACTGACCCATTTACTTTTCCGCACATTCAGTTGTACTCTGTTTTTACTTAGTGTTTACTTTCCTCTTGCTTACTCTGTGGTGTTTGTTTACTTTACAAAGGAAATTCCTTCCCTTTTTACCGGGATTTACTCCTTGGTGCTAGTCGCCAGCCCCTGGCCTATGGAAGGCGGGTTGGGGTAGTCACGGCACGGACCCCGAGGGCGGGTCGTGACAAATTGGTATCAGAGGAGTTCGGTTCTACCGTGAACTCTGATATTTTCTATGTGAAGAAATAATGTTTAGCGTATTGAGTGTGGTTATTAGTCCAGGGAGTCCAGTGTTGGTGCGGCGGCCGACGTATCCGTACACCAGGACCCTGACATCTGATTTCCGACATAATGCACGAAAACATTGATTGTGTGTGTGTTTCAAGTTTACTTTGTGATTACTTATATCAGCTCACCAGGTATACTATTCTGACCGTGGCGCACCTTTTTCCTTTTCAGGATGGCCCCACGATAGCAGCCAGCTAGGGTTCCGAGAGTCAAGCGTGACGACAGTCCACCGAGTGACGAGGCCTCGGTGCAGGGCCCTTTGTCAGCAGTGGCACCGGTGGTAGCAGTACCTGACGAGCCCCCGATGCTTCTAGCGCCAGCCGCTGACGATGCACGTCGCCTCAGCGCACTGCATGAGTTTCAGCGCCAGCGACCGCCCAGGTTTCGCGGGGAGACGGATCCCCAGGCAGCCGAGGACTGGCTGGAGGTAGTGGTACGTGTGTTTAGGCTAGTGAGGACACCAGCAGACCTCATGGTGATCCTCGCTGCGAGCCTACTACATGCAGCAGCAGGACGATGGTGGATCTTGATGCTCCAGGTGCACGATGAGGCATCTCTACTTTGGACGGACTTTGAGAGCCTCTTCCGCTCGGAGTTCGTCCCAGCCACCCTTCGTGCAGTGCGTATCTAGGAGCTTCTTCAGCTACGGTAGGGCAGCATGACGGTCGCTCAGTACTCGTCAAGATTTACTGATCTCTCGCGCTACTCGACCGACATGGTACGGGAACCATTCTTCCGGGCCCGGACCTTCGAGCAGGGTTTGAGACACGAGATCAGGGCATCACTGATCTCCCTTAGCATACCGACTCAGACAGGAGTACTGGAGCAGGCCCTTCTGATCGAGAGCTTCCTTACTGAGTCTACACCAGCGCAGCGACCCACAGCATGGCGGCACGTGGCAGAGTCATCTGCAGCAGGCAGTCGACGGATGACTCAGGGGTCCAGACAGACCAGACCCTCAGGAAGAAGACCTCAGGACACTGGCTCAGCAGTGCGGGGCACATAGCGAGGAGCCAGTCTTTCGAGAGGCAGACAGTGCTACTCATGCGGCGGGCAGGGCCACATGGCTCGTGACTGCCCGACCCGCCGTGCCGAGGAGCAGCAGACGGTTGAGGGACCACCGAGGCAGAGGCATAGGGTCGACCGTGGTGGTCCGCAGGGAGGAGGCGGACGAGGTAGAGGAGCTGGACGAGTAGCTGGTGGTGGGCGACGCTTTGAGGCTCTGCCACCACCACCACCAGGAGGTCCACCCCGACCACAGGGAGCTGGCGGGCAGAGACAGGCACAGCTCCAGGCAGCAGAGGCCTACGACCACGGCGCACCCGAGATGATTCGAGGTACTATCTGTGTCTATTCCACCCTTGCTGCAGTTCTTATAGAAACAGTATTGAGTCACTCTTTCATAGTCTCTGCCCTTTTTCGGAGCTCATAGATTCCGACAGAGCCGTTGGCTCGATCCTTACGGCTAGAGACTCCTACGGGAGCAGACTCTATGATTACGCACTGGTGCCGGCATTGTGATATCACTCTAGGAGGCGAGAGCTTCGGCTGGGAACTTCTTGTAGCAGCTTCAAGTCCTTACGACGTCATCTTGGGCATGGATTGGCTATCTATGGTCCATGCACAGATTGACTGTTTTAGGCGCAAGGTGCGATGTGTACGCACCGACGGGAGTAGGTTCAACTTCACCGGCGAGAAGGGAGCCTTAGCAGCACAGGATGGACTTCCGCGGAGGAGAGGACATCCCATTACTCATCAGTTGGCTAGCCTCATCCTTGGAGCAGTTGACGTGCGGAGTCCTGGTTTTCCTGCAGTGGTGGATCAGTTTGCGGACGTTTTTCCCGACGACGTCCCGGGGCTACCACCTCGTAGAGAGGTAGACTTTTATATTGGCTTGTACCCCAGGACAGCCCCGATATCAACTCCAGCATATCGGATGGCCCCCGCCGAGCTTCGAGAGCTACAGGTACAGTTGGAGGACTTGCAGGGAAAGGGGTTCATCCGACCCAGTGTTTCACCCTGGGCATCCCCGATATTGTTCTCCAAAAAGGTGGACGGGAGCTTGCGACTTTGTGTTGACTATCGTCGCCTGAACCAGGTGACAGTGAGGAACAAGTATCCGCTACCGAGGATTGATGACCTCTATGATCAGCTCAAGGGAGAACGGTGGTTCTCGAAGATAGACCTCAGGTCAGGATATCATCAGCTCAGAGTCTGAGACGAGGATGTGCAGAAGACGACCTTCAGATGTCGGTATGGCCACTATGAGTTCTTGGTTATGCCTTTCGGTGTAACCAATGCTCTAGTAGTGGTCATGGCTCTCATGAACAGGATCTTTCGCCATACCTCAATCGGTTTGTGGTGGTCTTCATCGACGACATTCTGATTTACTCTACGACTGAGGAGGAGCAGGCCTATCACTTGCGAGTTATACTAGACACACTCCGAGAGCACCAGCTTTATGGTAAGCTCTCGAAGTGCCAGTTCTGGATACGTGAGGTTCACTTCTTGGGACACGTTATCTCTGAGGCGGGAGTTGCAGTGAATCCTGCGAAGATTGAGGCTGTGTTAGCATGGGAGCCACCCAGGAGCGTGACTGAGGTTCGGAGTTTCCTGGGACTAGCTGGATACTATCGGAGATTCGTGCCAGACTTCTCTAGAGTTGCGGCACCACTCAAAGCTTTGACAAAGAAGGGGAAACCCTTCGTGTGGTCAGAAAGATGTCAGCAGAGCTTCCAGGAGCTGAGACAAAGATTGACTAGCGCACCTATCTTGAGGTTGCCTGAGGAGGGAATAGGGTACGTAGTTTACTGCGATGCATCAGGGACCGGACTCGGATGTGTTCTGATGTAGGAGCGGGCAGTGATCGCCTATGGATCACGTCAGTTGAGGCCGCATGAGCAGAACTATGCTACCCATGACCTGGAGTTAGCAGCAGTGGTCTTCGTTCTGAAGACATGGCGACACTATCTGATGGGAGAGCGCTTTACAGTCTTTTCTGATCATCATAGTCTCAGGTATATCTTCTCGCAGAAGGACCTGAACCTGAGACAGCGGCGATGGCTCGAGTTCCTCCAGGACTATGACTTTGAGATAGTCTATACTCCTGGGAAGGGGAACGTAGTAGCCGATGCCCTCAGCAGGAGGACGGGCATTCAACTACTTGAGGAGGCGACGGAGCAGCTAGCCTCTTTACAGATATACTTCGTGGATAGAGATGGAGCAGCCTTCCTCCAGTCTCTCACAGTCACCCCTCCACTACTGTAGCGGGTCAGAGAGGCACAGCGTGAGGACGCTGACTGTGAGACACGGCGTGCACAGATATCTTCGGGACAGACACCTGATGGTTTCTCCCTTGGAGCAGAGCACGACATCCTTTTCAGAGGATGTACCATGGTACTAGTCGCTTTGCGAGAGGAAGTGCTGAGTGAGTTTCAAACTTCTCCTTTGGCAGTACATCCTGGAGTGGCGAAGATGTACTAGGACCTCAGACGATAGCACTGGTGGCCGGGCATGAAGAAGGTTGTAGCAGAGTTTATTTCTCGATGCCTCACCTTCCAACAGGTGAAGGTAGAGCATCAGGTACCAGCAGGCTTGGTACAGCACTTGGAGGTCCCGGAGTGGAAGTGGGACGACATATCTATGGACTTCGTGACTGGACTTCCACACACTTTCAGAGGTCACGACTCCATCTGGGTGATTGTTGACCGACTAACCAAGTTGGCACACTTCTTACCCATCAGAGAGCAGGGCTCAGTGGAGAGCTTGGGACGTCTCTACGTTCAGGAGATTGTGCGGCTCCACGGTGTGCCATCATCTATCGTCTTCGATCGAGATGCTCGCTTTACTTCCCGGCTTTGGAAGGGGTTACAGGAGGCATTCGGGACGTAGCTACATCTGATCACAGCCTTTCACCCTCAGACGGATGGTCAGACGGAGAGGACCATTCAGACACTCGAGGACATGCTTCGCGCATGTGTCCTCGACTTTGGTCGTAGCTGGGAGGACCACCTACCCTTGGTGGAGTTTGCGTACAACAACAGCTACCACTCCACCATCGGGATGGAACCGTATGAGGCATTGTATGGCCGACCATGTAGATCTCCTTTGTTCTAGACATACCCTGGGGAGTCAGCACTTGTGGGACCGGAGATGGTCCAGGCCATGACAGAGATGGTCCAGGTCATCCAGGAGCGGATGAGGACAGCTCAGAGCCTGCAGAAGTCATATGCTGACAGGAGGCGGAGGCCACTGGAGTTCGAGGATGGCGACCACGTCTTCTTGAGGGTCTCACCTCGACGTGGTATTCGGAGATTTGGCCGAGGCGTCAAGTTATCTCCGCGCTTCATCGGACCCTTCCAGGTCCTCAGCAGGGTTGGCGAGGTGGCTTATCGCCTGGCTCTGCCACCTCAGTTGCACCATGTGCACGACGTCTTCCACGTATCTCAGCTGAGAAGATACGTTCACGACCCGACGCACATCATTGACCATGGGGAGCTTGACGTTGACGATGGGGTGACTTTTACGGAGGTCCTGGTGGAGATAGAGGATCGACAGGAGCGGGTCCTACGTGGGCGATCAATTCATCTTGTGCGCATCAAATGGCAGCACGGAAACCTCCCGGAGAGCTCATGGGAGCGGGAGGCTCAGATGCGTGCTCAGTACCCTCATTTGTTTCCCTAGTTTTTGATGTATCTTTATGGGGACGTAAAGCCCTGAGGTGGGAGTAATTTAAAGAACCGTAAAATTCAAGGGAAATTTTTTCTTAATTTTCTTTGGAATTTTACAAGAGCGCGGTTTCAGACGGCACCTGATTCCGAGGCCCAGAGTGCCCGGAATCAATTTCTGAAGTTTGGCTCGGGTACGTTCAGTGAACGAACGAGCGAGAATTTATAACTTTTGACCCGGTGCTCGGAATTGAAATCCGAGGACACCGATGAACACGCAGTGCCGATATTTTCTTAAGAAGACCTTTTCTGAAGTTGCGTTTGCATAGGAGGAGTTGTTTAATTTTCTGGATGAAATGAAGAGTAAAATAAAATTGTGATACAATATTTATTTTATATCTTTAAAGTGGTTGAAATCTTTTGTTGGAAGTTGGGTGGTTTAACCACCTAAGAGAGGATTAAGGTGATGAGGGGCCCACCCGAGCCCCACCTTTTCAAATCCCCAAACCCCCCAACTCACAATTAATGATGTGAACATGAGTTATAACTTATGAAATTAATAAGTGAGTTTAATTTGAGTTTTTGAAATTCAAACTCTTGAATTTAAAAGGATGGTGTTGTGTTAATAAATTAAGTGTGAGAATAATTTATTTTTGGTTAGTTTCTTTGTTGCTTGAGAGGTTTGGGAGAATCGTTGAGAGACTTGAAGATCTTCTTCGTCTTCGACGAAGAACATGAAGAACGGTTCTTCTCCGATGAAGAACATCGACCCCACGGCCTACAAGACTCGGCGTCCGGAATTCTTCCGTCTTCATCTTCCTCCTCGACAAGGGAGAAATCGCCGACCGTGGTGATCATCGCCAAAGACAATGTACCTTCCTTCTTCAACATAGCGACAAGTGAGGAGACGTCGTTTCCTCCTCGGACGCACCCCGACGTCCACGGAATCTACGTCCGACGCCGCGACGCCATTCTCCGCGATACCCGACGTACGACGTCAATTTTCAAAGTAGGGGTTGTTATTATTTGTTTATTTATTTATTCTTGTTCGTGGTTCTAGCATGACTAACGTGAGGATATTTAAATATGTGTTATTGTTTAACGTGAGGGGGCCGGACATCATGAACACGGACGAACCCCCTCCTTTGTTCTTGATGATTTATCTTGCGGTTGAAACAAGATGGCGTGGTGCCGTCGCACCACGCGGATATTCGCACGATTATATTGCGGGGCGCCGTCGCGCCGCGCCGTGGAAGGATCATCAAGAACACGACGTCATCGCGCCGCGTCGAAGGGAATCAAAGGTGCGGCGGAGGGGCGCGGTGCCGTCGCACCGCGCCGGACGACGAACACCGCGGCCGGTTCCGGGCCGCGGCGGGACGAGAAGACCGGCGGCCTGGCCGCCGGCGTCGGAAGCCGGAAAGGGGACCGGTTTGCCGGTCCTCTTGAAGAAAAATCGGTCGGCCAGGTGGCCGGCCGGAAGGTCAAAGGCCGGGGGAATTTAATTCCCCCGGCCACCACTAAACCCCCCCATTTATTAGGGGGGGGGGGTTTCATTGAGGGGGGCAGGCGGCCCCCCGGTTTCCCTCAAGTAGGCCCCCTCGAAGGGGGGGGTTCACAAATTGGCGCGGCTAAAAGCCGCGCCGTCAGCAGGATGCGGGGGCCATGCCCTCCGCGCGTGACCCCAGCGGCGGCGGGCCGCGCCGCCGCGCCGGACCGCGCCGCCGCGCCGGTCCGCGCCGCCGCGCCGGTCCGCCGCCGGCCGGGCCGGGTCGGACCTGGGTCGGGTCGACCCGGTTCGGGCCGACCCAGGGGGGGTCGGGCCGGGTCGGCCCGGACCCGGACCCCCCATTTTCGGGACGGTTTCGGTCTTTTGGCCATAACTTGAACCACAGACCTCTGATCGACGAACCGTCTATGGAAACACGATCCTTGGATCGAAACGGTCGTTTCGGTATATCGCACACAATGTTTCAGAATACTTTGAGTTCGGCCGGGTTGGTTCGTTCACGAAACCAACCGGGCCTTCGGAGCGGAAACACTCATATCTTGAGTTACGGACGTCCGATTGACGTGCCGTCAGCTTTGTTGTGTTCCTCTTAGTGAGACAGATCTTTTGCCATACTCCACCCGAGGTTTGGACGTAGGTGGAGTACGGTCGGGTTGGTTTTTCCTTAAAAACCAACCGGGCCCCGGGGACGAAAATGCCAATAACTCTCAGACCGGGCGTCCGATCGACGCGCCGTCTGTTGCGTTGAGTTCTTGTTGACGATACGGAACTTTTGGATACATCAACTCTAGACTTTGTGACAGTTGATGTATCAGCCTCTCGGCTCGTGGAGCGGACCCTCCGAACGAGTTTGCTGTGTGCGGGAACCCTAGTGCTGGCTGCGACTGTGACTGCTACTGCTACTGCTACTGCTACTGCGACTGCTACTGCTACTGCTACTGCTACAGTGACTGCGACGACGACAGTACAGAGATCCTATGTGGATTCGACGATGACGACTACAACACTCAGCGATCCTAAATGGATCAGTGCTACAAGTCCTGTGTGGTCCCGATCCTGTGTGGGTCTGATCCTGTGTGGGTCCTTGCGCTCAGCGGTCCTGTGTGAACCAGCGCCTACAGGTCCTATGTGGGCCTGATCCTGTGTGGGTCTTTTGCGGGGGTTAGTTACCTATCGATCTTTCGTGGGACCGACGACTTAGATGGATCAGATATCATCTTTATCGCCTTTCGAAGAAGTATACCTGTGTGAGCTGAATGCAGTTGCTTTCCTGTGTGGATTGTGTTGTGCTATCCTGTGTGGATTTCGTTTTGCTTTCCTGTGTGGAATACGTTTACTTTCCTGTGTGGACTGAGTTGTACTTGGGCTCGGAGGATGGAGCTTGTTGGAATTGATGACTTAGGTATATGTATGGGCATATACCTAAGCAGTGTCGGTTGTTACTTCGTGATTGTACCTTTCTTCGTGATTTATCCTTTGTGGATTTTGAGAGACCTTCAGCGGTCTCGGTGTCCCTACTGAGTAGCTTATACTCACCCCTGCACGGGCTTTGCCCGCACTACGTTGTGTTGGTTGCAGACGAAGGAAAGCGTTGATCTTGGCTAAGGCTTGCAGAGCAGGATGGTACCTGGAGGTGGACCACTGGGCGGGACGTGCTTGGAGCGGACGGCGGGACCCGAGGAGCAGTGGAGCTATCTGTACCCACCCTTCAAGTGGGATTTCCAGTGGACAACTCGGTGTTGCAGCTTTTACTTTACAGTTGCTGTTTTTCCTTTCGAGTTGTACTTTACTTTCAGTTTGGGTTTGTATACTGACCCATTTACTTTTCCGCACATTCAGTTGTACTCTGTTTTTACTTAGTGTTTACTTTCCGCTTGCTTACTCTGTGGTGTTTGTTTACTTTACAAGGGAAATGCCTTCCCTTTTTACCGGGATTTACGCCTTGGTGCTAGTCGCCAGCCCCTGGCCTATGGAAGACGGGCTTGGGGTAGTCACGACACGGACCCCGAGGGCGGGTCGTGACAATGAAGGCTCAAATTGGTGTGAGGAAGAGAGGGAGGAGGTGCCCTTTTATAAGGGAGTAGAGGGGCACCTTTGGAAATATACGAAATATTAGTTTATATTAATTCCCATCCTCACATAAAAACTTCCAAAATGACTCATAACCGAAGCTTAGATGAGATAGGGTTGTAATATCATCAACCAATAAAATTTAGACATGCTAGAAATTTATTTTAAACATTATCCACTTTAATTGTCCTTATTTATCAATTTAATTTTATTTGTGGTAATAATATTCTAAATTTTAAATTATTATAAATAATTACATATGTGTTGTGAATTTTCCATAATTTGAACCTTTATGGCAGTGTCGACAATATAAATTTTAATTTATAATTTTTAAATATTTTTGTAATTTTTAAACAATTTTATAATATGTTATTTTTATAAAATAACAATAGTGTCAACTTTTACACTATTCATTTATTTGAATTTAAATAAAATATATAAATAAGATATGTTCAAACTAAAAGCTTTAATAGATTTATAAAATGTCATATGTATCTAGAAAATTAGTTTTGAACATTAAATAGTTCATATAATATTTATTTTAATATTTTAAAAACAATTTATTTGATATTTTAATTAATAAAATAATTTCAACATCACTATGGTGTCATAATTAATGATAATTATTTAATCCCTAAAAATACTAAATAAATTCCTATGATGTAGATAATTGTATTATCTTTTTGGAGACTATTGATGCTATAAGTTTCATTAAGTTTATCACCAAATTAAAATTATTATACTTATAAGATTTAAGAAAGTGACATGTTGTCACATTCTTTGGTTTTAATAATAATTAAATTATTTTCAGGGCGAAAAGTCCATTAAATGAATCTAATCCGACCCTTAGGTGATATGGGTCTACTTTTAGTCATCCAATAGTATTTTGGCTGGTGTTAGGGTAATTTTATAATCTTATATTTACCCTTAATTACCCGATTTTCCTTTAACTATGGTAAATAAAATTTACCGTAGTTACTATTCATAATGACCAAAAATAAAAAAGTAGTCTATTAACATAATTTGGACCCTCTGATGGAATACATTTTTCAAAATTCAAAACATATAAGTTTCTGTAATTAATTTAAAAAAAATCTCGTTGTTAAGAAAATGAGTTTTAGAAGTTAAAACATTGCCAAAGATTGAAATGTTTTTACCTATGAATTCAATGTGAAATTAATGTTAATGACATAAATTATATTAAATGGTAAAAATATATTCTATTTATACTTTAAAACCATTAAATATTATAATTTATCCATATAAATTATCTTAATGAAACAAGTTGTTTTTAATTAAAAATTAGCGTATTTTTACTATTCATCAAAATATGAAAGTTATCAGAAAAATATCAAAAATTTATCCAAAGTAAATTTTTATACCCTGATTCAAAAGAAGAATTTCATTTTGTCAAATTTAACTTATAAACATGTCAAAAAATAGATTTAATGTGGGTGCGCCATCAAAGGGCGGCAAAACTGCATTTTTTGAAAAATAATTCTTTTATAAAAAAATGGATTTTTCTTTTATACCTCATTCTAGAAAATGTATAAGTCGAATTAAAATATTATAAAATTCAAAATTCCGTTATACTATTCATAATGGCTAGTTTTAATAATATTTTAATAGCATATCATTTTTTTAGTGAAACTCGGTATTGCGTACAACGCAAACTATCGAGGAAGGCCGCGGTTGCGTGTAAAGCAAGCCAAGCTAGTGTTGTGTGTAGTGAAAGATTTCTTTGATGATTTATATAACTTAAAAACAAAATATTTATCATAAAAGTCTCGGGTGTTACATTTCATTAATTTATTAACCAATTATTTTCTCTAATTTCCATCAATTATTATTACCCAAAATTTAACCCAATTCATTATCTCATAGAAATTAAATTAAATTGATTCAATATCTAATGAAAGTTTCCATTCATGAAAATTGATAATTTAATAATTACAAATTTATCATTAAACAAATACTATGGGATTTTCAATTTGGACCACATAAGTCCGGATCATTGATAAATGACTTCCAATGGAAATCCCCAATTGAAGAGGAACAACCTAGACCATGACAAAGAACAAGATCAAGATCTGAAACCTAGTTCTAAGATCAAACTGATTAGATCCTTGAATACCTAGATCTATATAATGTACCAATAAGTGAAAATATACATAAAATTTATGATATAAATACAATCGAGATGTAGAAAACAATATATGATGAGAATATATTATCAGGAGAGGTGCATATCATTAGTGGATCATCGATTCATCAGGAAATTGAATGTTATAATTCCATGAATCTTTTTTGGGAGCCTCTAAAACTCATTTAAATATTATTATATCTTAGTGGGGTGATTAGTGATTAATATCGAGGGGTTTGGGATTTTATTTTAATTTTAAAAATATTGTAATTTCCATACACAAGGTTTAGTCTATATAGTGCACTGTTTTTCATAACCACATGCATATTCATTGAGGGATCACATGGTAACAATTAGTATTGTTAATTTTTTGGAATAGTATACACCAATCTTGTGATTTTCAACTATTTTTTTCGAATGGATTGCAGGAATGGGCACACTGTTTCGGAAAACTGTGCGCTAACTATGCATTTCCCCTCTTCCTTCCCAAATTCACCAATTTCACATACAAAAATACCAAAAGTAAACACCATAAATAGATCCACTCAAAAAAGGAATGATATAACATAGAAATGAGTATGATATATCTCAAAAAAAATTCAGGTTCTTGCAATCTCCCCACCATAAAAGACATTTTCTTTATGCTGTATTCCCAAAAATATCAAGATTCCATGTCAAAATGGTCAGACCACTGATCCCAAATATCTCCTTATATCTCTCATGTTTTATCTGGAACACTTCCCTGTTTCCACAATATATATACTATGGGCATAATATTTCCCCTAAACACAATCTCAATGTTATTTACAACACATATCATTTGATCCATAGAGGATTCATCGGTCCCAAGCTCCACATCATTAACATCGATTTAATTAGTGGGGTTAGGGATATTCCATTGAATTAGTGATACAAGTAAAACATCATTCAAATCACTATACCTCTATGGATAATAAAATGTAGATTCCACCATCTTGATTCTCTCTATAACCTCAAATGGACCAAAAAATCTAGGAGAAAATTTTCCCTTTCTATGAATTCTTTGGTGACCAAATCTAGGTGACACTCAAAGGAACACACAATCACCCAGTACAATATCATTTTGACATTGACGTCGATCATAAAATGACATATGTCTAATCATATCATTTATCAAATGTATCCAAATAACCAAACATACTCTAACATCTTCAAAATGAGACTAGGTCCCTACAGCTCTAACACTCCTACCTCCATCCGACATTGAGGTTATATGTATTACCAAGGATTAAGTGCCTCATATGGTTTCATATAAATATTCACATGATAAATATTTTTTAGTACCAATCATTGAACATAAAGTGACTATCTCAAGTCCCAAAATAGTCATGAAAAAATTCACATACCATATATTTAAGAACATTTATTGTATACTCCAATTGCACATCTATCTGTGGGTAGAATCACATGCTGAATAAAACCATTGTTCCAATGATTTCTATAACCCCTTTTAGAATAACAAAGAACATCATGAGTCACGGTCTGAAAAAATAATCTGTAACACCCCTTGCATAAGGAATATTTCCCAAATATACATGTCACCCAACTGATTCACTAAATACATATCTCGTATATGAAAAACTTTTTTTACCATTTTCAGTCACCCCACTACCACATAGATAATGTCATTATAATGAGGAATCCAAAATAGCCCCATTAGAATATCTATAGAAACACCACACCGCTTCCATTACAGAAAGAAAAATGGTTATTGTAAACTACAACGTTGTTGATCCTTGACCTTCACCTGTTGACAGCAGTAGCATCATGTTATTAACCATACAATCTACCTTTTCATTCCAGTCTAGGAATACTATCAATGTTGTTCATATTAAATTTTTGTTAAATCCCAATGATCCGCCTACAATGAATAATTTAATTAAAGCACTAAATCCTCTATCATACTCGTAATCACAAATACACAAACCTAGGGTATATGATTTCATCCTCATCTATATTCCAATTTGATAGTGCCTCCCCACCTTCATCGATTTTCCTCAAGGAAAACCATTTAAGATTCAGATAAAACCATTCTTGGATCGAACTCAAATGTGTAGACCATAGTGAAATCATATAATATTCATCTATATATAGCCCTCCAGAACCAAAACATAAATCATAACCATCATGTTCATAATCTTCCTCTATGTACTAGACTCTAGAACTACTTCAGTTTGTGTTTTCTGGATTTAAAATTTAGAAATAAATTTTCCTTTTAATCGAGTATATGATAGATCAAAATTAAATGACTTCATCTTCTTAACCCATCTAAAATTTAGGTGATTCAAATTTCAATTAAAAAAATATGTACTTTATGCCATTGTGATTAGTATAGAAAGTGAAATTTTTCCCAAATGATAATTTTGCCAACACATCAATTAATAATCCAATACATCTAAATCAATGTCATTCATATGGTAGTTCTATTCTTGTTGGATCAAATATTGCGTTCCATATGCCACAACTCAATCTCCATGCATCAACACCTCTCCACGATCGATCCAAGAATAATAAAAAAACACCATATAATCCACACCCAGATCTCGTATGATTAATATTGGTACAGTATACAAATTCTACATCATATCCTAGAAAGAGTTCTCATATTCCCAAGACAACTATATCATTACTCCCTTTTGGTCATGCTCAAAAGTGGTGTTTCCAATTGGGAAAATTCATGGATGACCCTATGATAATAACCCTCTATCCCTAGAAAAATATATAAATAAATAACATTATTGGGATCCTCCCAAAATACAACTGCATGAAGTTTCTCTGGGTCCACTAACACAGCTTCCTTGGAGATTATGTGACCCAAAAATTGTACATGATCAATCCAAAACTGAAGGTTTTATAGTTATGGGAATATACGATGTTTTCTCAGTGTACTTAAGAATAAGTCAAAATTTTGAACATGATCTTCACGAGTCATTGAGCATATCAAGAAATCATCCACAAACACAACTACATACAGATATAGGTATGGGGGGATTATTAGGTTTGTCAAGGTGATTAGTATTAATGTAGTGTTTTTTAACACAAACAACATCAAAATGAACTCATATAGGCTATACATTCTTCTAAAATAAATACGAGGTATGTCAGAAGGTCAGAATTTAAATTCATGATACCCCAATCAAAAGTTGATATTAGAGAAAACATATGGTCCTATAAAATTTTAAAATTAGATCATCAATACATGGAAGAGGATATCAATACATCACTTTCATTTGGATGAACATATATTAATCGACATACTAGTGCAACGTTCTATCATCCTTTATACAAAACATGAATGGAGAACACCAAGGCAATGTACATGGATAAATAGACCCTTTATCCATCAAATTATCTAGCTATGTATTGAGAACTTTATCTCTGCCATTTCCATTATGTATCATGAAATAGAACCTGGATTATCCTTGGGAATGAGGTAAATTGAAAATTCGACTTATCTTTCAGGTGGTATTACTATTATTTCCTTAGGAAACACATCCTAGAGCCTTTTCAATATGTATGGAAATATATCCCTCTTTACAACTCCATAATCCATCAATATACTAGAAACATGGGTGATGATCTCCCCTAGTTGATGATTAACTGGGAATGTGGGTTCTATATGGATATACCACTTTCCATGGTGAATATATCTACCACCATCGGGAGATTCAGTCATCAGCCTCTTATTGAATAAATCTACATGGGATCGATAGACCACTAACTAGTCTATATCCATAAGTATGTCAAATCCTGATATATTAAAAATGTAGAGATACCAAAATAAAGACACTCCCTAAAATCAATAGAACACCCCTTGCATATGTTGATATCTCTTTAATATGCTCCCAAATGTGTAACTATTTTCAGAACCTTGCTCATAAACACCACCGCTAGGATCAAACCATTCAAAATTTATGCATATATAAAAGAGCGTGATTCACTTGTTAAAAAATAACCTTAAATCATAGGAGATACATTAATAATACCTCTAAATATAGATTTTCTGTCCTCACTATCAACAATTGGAGGATTAACGTCATGAATCTATCCTACCCCTCTTCCTTATGGTGCAGTTTGAGTCTCATGAGCTGCACCACATTGTTGATATGGGAGATCATGTAAAGAAGAATCCCACCCATGGCCCCGACTACCATGAATGGAAGAACTCCAACTTCTAGACTGTTATTGGGTTGAAGACCCACATCTTAAAAAAAAATTCATCCTAACTCCTCCATCACGACCCATTTATCATGGATTCCTACAGAACCTCTTTAGATATCTCGTCCTGCTTTCAAATTCACCACTACAAAGTAGGCCTTTAATAGTGTTGACCTTTATTAGTGATAGAAAAAAAAAGTGTTGATAAATTTTCTCTATTTCAGCACTAATAAATGGCGCCTTTTATCCATTCTTTTATCTAGTGCTGATAAAATGCACCATTTATCAGTACCTTTTTATAACTGCTGATAAAGGGATCCCATTATTAGTACATTATTATAAGTGCTAAAAAATAGAATTTTTTTCAGCACTTTAGTATTAGCTCCCATAGAGGAATTTATTATCACCTCTTATTTTTCAATAATAAATTTCTGAATAAAATGAATTAATTAATTAAATAAAAAACTATTTTATTAAAAAATGATAAAAATTTCCCAATTTAATTGTTTTTCATAAAAATAAACAAGTTTAATATGATGTATATAAATTATAAATAATAATAAATTGAATATATTTAATATACATATATATAAAATGGTAATTAACCAAATAAAAATTATAAAGAATCAAATTGAGATAAATATACACATTTTATTAATTAAATAATTATCTATAATATAAATAAATAGTATATATTAAATATGTAGATATATATGAATTTATATAAATATGATTTATATAATAATAATATGTATTCATTACTTTAAATAGAAATATATTTAGTGAATAATTTTTTATAATTTAAATTTTTTATAAATTAAAAATACTAACTAATTGCATTGAGTAATGGACACAAATGAATGTCGTTATATTTATCAATTTCACATAGCTCAAACATATTATATAGATTTCACACATATGAAATTAATTCATTTTTATACACAACTCAAACACACAAATATGTGGTTTGGAATTTAATCAATTCATATTATTTATTTATATATTTATTTATTTACTATATTTTAATATTTTCTATATGTATTCATATTTATTAAAAAATATATATATTTTTTAAGGATTTATATTCAATTGATCAATTTTATAAAATTTTCCTATATTTTAAATGTTCACCCTTTGTTAATTACACAATTTTACTCATTTTTATCATGCATACGCTTAAGAATAATTATTCATTAATAATGTCAATAATATATATATTTTTAAAATATATGTATATATATATATATTTATATTTACTATTTTTATACATGAAAAATTATAAATAAATAAATAATATTTGTTAATAAAGTATTTTTATAAGTATAAATAAATAATTATATATATCTAAATAATTATAAAATTATAATAAATTTATTTGAATAATCAATATATATACCATATTAATATTCATATATATTTATTAAATATATATAATAATATAAATATATATAATTTTATAAATATATATAATGATATCAATATTATTCTTTAAATTTGTTTATATAATTATAAATAAATAATCATCTATTAAATGAATTGTAAAATTATCATTTTATAAAAAGTAATATTATAAGTAATATAATTAAATATAATAATTACACATTTTTTAGAAGGTATTAATTTTTTTAAATATTAATATATGTATTTACAAGTAAATAGTTTGGAACTGAAAAAGATTTATATAATTATAAGACATATGAAAGAGATGATAAAATCATTATTTATCAACTCTAACATCTTTGCACTAATAATGATTTCTTTTGTCAGTGCATATTAACTCAACCCACATAAAAGTTATTTTCAACAACAATTTTTTTGAACCACTGATAAAATTTTCATGATCTATTTTAAGTAGCCTATCCATTGAAAACTATTTTGCAATATCTAATGCACTTCGAAAAAGCCACATGCGGCCTACGATCCTCATTGTAAAATCCATGATCCAATCAAGGCTTGAATAATAGCTCCAACTATTCCATGGATGGAATCAATGGCACTAGGGATTCAAGGGTCAAATGAAACTAGGAATCGAATTAAACTAAATCTTAAAGTAAATCATGGTTTTTCATTTTCTATACATTCACTCAGTTATCCATTGAACCTTCTAATCACATATCTATGTTTACTGAAAACACCAGTCAGAATATCCAAAATTTAAAGAAGCCCAAATTCATTGTTTTTTAGATATAATTAAATATCGCATTCCCTGATAGAATTTGTCTCTCCTAGATACAAAATTGGTATTATAAAATTTGAATAACAAACCCAATGATTTGGTCAGGTTGTTGTGAGGTGTAATAGGCTCCCTATACTTATCTTCCATGACATCTAACTCTTTTCAATAATCAAATATTGATAAAAAACATAAAACATACAGTGTTCAGAATTGTAATTGGTTGGGAATATTATATTGAAAAACACATGTGAAATAATTTTTCATATTTTGATAGAGAAATTAATGAGCTATGATTTGTTTGATTCACCTATAAAACAACTAATGTGTTTCACTAATCATAGATATCTAGATATCATACATCATATAATCCACAAAAATATCCATGTTCTTTTTCTAACCATCAAAAATTATTTCTTTGATATAGGTAAGTACCAAAATCCAGTGATCATTATTCTTCTTGATTTAGTGGCTCAGATAAACTCTACCTCCCTAAAAACCAAGACTTCTTATGTATTGATCCAACCATAATTTTAGTTTCCTAGTAATTTATTTTTCTTATACAATGTATTGTTTAACTGGAATACCATTCCCTCATTTTCATTTATAATACACCCACCTATTTTCTCTATGCATACTCCCGCTTTAGGAACTCTATTAATTAACATAGTTTTCTCAACTAATTGGTATAATTTTAACTCCATTATCCCTGAAATTCCCATAGAAAATCAAATAGTTTCTAAATGGGATATTGGAGTATATTTATTATAGATATAAATTCCTTAGATCTAGGATTTCATCTTTCATTGTATCAATTCATTATTATGAGCCACATTTCCTTAGTAAATGGTTTTATTACTAAAAATAAACATGGGTTAGATAAAATTTATATCTTGTAGCCTTGGAAATATTTCTAATATCACATTGTTCTTATTTATATGAATCGTCTCATCCAACTGTCATACATATTAGCCTCTCTAAATGATTTAGGTTCTACATGGGAAAATATAATGTTTTTTAAATAGACTTACTCCTTCATGTTTTCACCAAGACAATCTGATCACTAATGAAATTGTATTCATTGATTTCATACATGCTTCCATTTCTTTTAGTTGATAACCCCTTTTCATTATCCTTACAATAAATGTCTTATATTGAGTCTGGCTTAGCTATATGCGATCCCCCTATTCTACTCAATCGAATATTAATTTCCTCAGATGTTTCATCAATATTTTAATTATTAACAATAACCCCATTATAGTTTGTATAAAAGTTCAATCAATTTTTTTGGTCATCATAAAAAAATCTCAACCCACCATTTATTTTCACTTTATTTAATTATTTCATTATCTAATATGAAAAAAATTTCACTACCAAAAATAAATTTCCTCTTTCAAACCCAATTACAATAAATTTATTTTGACCCCAAATAAAAAAATTCTTCGTGTAGATTTCTATACCTTTGTTAAAATATATCCATATTTGAAATGATATCACACTCATTAATATTTCATAAAAAACATGTCATTTCTTTCATCCAAAAATCTAATAAACAATAGGTTTGTTTTTCTATAACACATCTAAAAACAATTCATTATTTATCATTTTTTTCATCCAATGTTATTAATATGTAATTTATATACATGTAATTATCACAAATGGGAGACATTACCCTTTTAGTGAAAACATTGGAATAAAACAATCATCCTCATTAGTTTCATCTCCCGGGAAGTTATTATTCTAAATTGTTTCTTGGGACTCATCATCCCCCATCTATTTTCTGTTTATTATAATACTTTTAGTAGTAGTTATCATATGAATGACTATTAATTTGATTATTTGAAGAAATAAATGTGTGTTTCCACATGATACATATGATAAGTGTCAAAAAAACAAAATTCAATGATAACTATTTCGGATATGAGCTAATGACTATGAAATGTGTCTGTGAGTTTCACCTTTGGATGAATTCAAAGTATAACACCTACCATTGTGAAGTAATTATTTTCATAAATTAAATTATTGATTTTCATCAAGAATACTGAAATTATTTGAAAGATTCAAATGTTGAGTATCTCATATTAGAATTATCTATAGAATTTGACATTAATAATGAATATCTTATGTGTATTTATATATTTACTATAAAAAAATAAAATTTTATAAACCCAACAGAATATCTATAATTTCTCTCATATTATTAAAAGATTCAATTAGAGGTATATTATTTTCTCCTTATCCTCTATTCTCATTGATTTTTATTTTGAGTTAGCTATTTGTGTTTTCATATCCTCATTATTTTTTTACCATTAACATATCCCTATGGAAAATAATTCTTAGATAGTAAAATAAATATCCATAGAGTTAATTAAATGATTCATATTTATTATTTTTTTATTATTACTCATATAATAATTGTAAACTTGTATAGTTGTATTATTTTGTTCATGTTGGGGTGGTTTGTCAGAAGCATCTCACACACAGGAGGAATTGGGCTTCAAACCTGCAACAGAGGCAATTTAAATTAGGAAATGTGTTAGGAAAGAATAGATCATTAACAAAATGTGAATTTCTACTATTTATTTGAATAATTTTTTCATCATTTTATCTACTATTTATATGTTAATTTCGTTAACATTTTTTTTCTAGTTATTATTTATTTTTTTCACATATCATTTGAGAAGTTTAATTTTGAATTAAACCGTCTATAATAAGTCACAAAAAAGGTAAAATGATTCTTTCTTCCAATAATACAATGTATTATATTTTTATTATCTTTATTTTTTAGACAGAACATGATGTATATTCATTCGACGTTGTTAACTAAAAAACCATTATTGTGGTTGAAATATAGAGGAGTAGAGGAAACTCATGTGCTCATTGTGGTGAATTCTCATGATATAATGAGAACATGATCTTCCATTCCACTTACGTATTTCAACAAAAAGAATGTTTTATCAGCTATGAACATTGGGTTAATATATATGCAGTGTTGGGAATTCAACATATAAATACAATTAAAACATGGTAAATTTGGAGGTTATGATTTTATTGTGATTTTTAGACATGTAGGAACCCCACACAGCTCAATATGACACACAATATGAAAAGTATGACTCTATGTGATTGTTTTTATTTAAAATTGAGATTAATTTTTTTACAATAGAAAATAGACATACTCATGTCTGAGAAAAGATATTTCAATTTTTTTGATAGATTTTGTAAAATATACAGAAGTCATTTGGGACATGTATTATTCAACCTCAACTCAATATAATTCTTTGTGTGACCTCTATGAATCAATGTGTCTATTACCAATTTAAAATTGAGTGTTTAGTTCAAAAACACCACTTAATTAAAATACAGTAAACATGATCATATTTTCATTATAATTACAACAAAAATTCATATGTCTTTTTTTACATGTAGGAATTAATGTCTCATCATACTGATATATGGTGTTATCGGAATGAGTCTAAGTGCATGTTTTGAGTTTAAAGTGACTTTTTATTAAAAAAAGAAGTGACATGCTCAAAACCTAGAAAACACATTCATATTATATTGATAAATTAACAAACTTATCCATATGTCATTTAAGACATGTAATAATTGGCTACAACTCAATCTGATGCACATTGTAACCTGTAAGAACTCATGGGCATCGTTTTATTTAAAATTTATTCCAATTTTATTAAAATAGACAACTAACCTACTCAAAACAAAGAGAAAACATTCATATTGTTTTGAAACTTTAATAAATTGATCATTATTTAATTTTTTGACAGGTTGAAATATGTTTCACCTCAATATGATACACAGTGTTCCTAATATGAATCAAATTTTCTATTATTAGTTCAAAATTCTTATTTTAGATCAAAAACTATCACTCAGTAAAAATTGTCAATCAAAACCATAATTTCATGATGATTTTGGAAAATGATTCTTATTCTATTTTTTACTTATAGAAATCAATCCCATTTCAAAATAATTACTTATGTGATCAATATGAGTTAAAGTGTTTGTTTCCGGTTTAAAATGACATTATAGTAAAAAAGACAAGTGACATTCTAAAAACTGATCAAACCTGTTCATATTATTTTGCTAATTTAAAAAATTAATCCATAAGTCATTTTAGACATTTAAGAATTCTTCACACTTTAATTGGAAACATGATGTTTCCGGTATGACATGAACTGCATATATTTATATGAAATTGACATCAATTTTAGTAACATGGACAATTGGCCCACTCAAAACCAATAAAAATATTCACGATTTCTTTCATAATTTATATAAATGATCCATAAGTCATTTTGACATTTACTAATCTTCCACACCTCAATCTGATACACGTGGTTCCCTATAAGACTCAAAGTATATGTTTTCTGTTTAAAATTGATATTTTAGCTCAAATAATGTCACTCATTGAAAACCGATCAAAAACCATTTCATTTTCTTGATAATTCATGAAAATGATTCGTTAGTAATTTTGGTGTGTAGGAGTCAGAATCATGTCAAACCGATACATGATTTTATTGGTATGAGTCAAAGTACGTGTTTCTTGTTTAAAATGACATTTTAGTATAATAGATGAATGTTGTTCACAAAACATAATAACAAATTCAAATTATTTGGATAAAATTCTAAAATTATACATAATTCACTTTGGATGTCTAGGAATTAGATTCAAATCAATCTAATACAAAAAGTGACTATTATGACACAATGTGAGTCATTTTAATAAATATTAATATCTATTTTTCTAAAATGGATTGCTGGCCTACTCAAATTTGATCAAACACATTACGATTATTTTGATATATTTGTAAAATGATTCATATTTCAGTTGAGATGTGTAAGAATATGTTGCATATCAATTTGATGCATGGTATGACTGGTATGACTCCATGTGCATCATTTTATTTAAAATTGACATAAATTTTTGTTAAATTGAAATGTGGCCTACTCAAAAAAAGTAAAAAAATTCAGATTGTTTTAATACATTAATAAAATGATCTATATATCATTTTTTATGTTTATAAATCACCCACACCTCAATATGATACATGATGTTCCTATTATGAGTCATATTGAATGTTATTATTTAAAAATCAGAATTTTAGTTCAATGTGTCTCTCACGCAACAACTTGGTTGTGCCATTGGGGATTTTTGATACACTTATTGAATTAATTTTCATCGAGATAATGCTTGTATATGAATAGTATATGATGTGATGTGTATGAATCAAACAAAACACAATATGATACATATTGTTCCTAGTATGACAAAATGTTTATTATAAAATTCTAAGGACCTAACTTTAAGCAATACATAATATTTTATTGAATAAATAAATCACATTGAGGATCTTTTCATGTTTATAGTTTTAGATAATTAGGCATAACAAGTATATTACATCTCAAAAATTACAAAGTAGAAACTTCTACTCAGTTTCCATAAAACTCATGAATAAAGGAGACATGTCTAGTTCCATGTTTTAGACCGCATGAATTTTCATTGATCCCATCTTTGACCCTATTCCACTTTATATCCTTTGAAAAACATTTCAAAAACATGGGATGAGCATAAAAATCTTATTAAGGGATACACAAAGAAGGAAAACTGTTAGTTTTTTAAAACAACAAGTAATCCATCAATACATTATCATAAGTAATACTTTTCCCCTTTATGAAGTAGTAAATACTCTTCACTGAATAAAGGTTCATTGTTTACCCTTTTTCAACCAATATATTACCATAAAACCCATATAAATAACGCATAACATATAAAGGTAACTTGGGATATAAACATTCTTGTGTGGAATTACCATACTGACGACTTCCAAAAATATCACTAAATAGAATAGCCAAACGGCTGACTTCCACACCCAATTAATTGGAGGTCATGACATAACCACCCATCCTGGTTTATCACAACACCACCCGTCATTTGGTTTATCACGTAACCACCAGTCAAATTTCCAAGTAGCATTATAAAATCATAACACATAAACCAAATATAAAGGAAAGAAAACATTTCCACATTTCAATCATAATATATCACTTAATTATGTTGACATAAAAAATCAGTTAACAAAACCATTTTCAATACCAAAATACATAAAATAGTATTTTCTATTTATTTTCCTTCAAAAAAAACATTACGTATTCCTAAGGGAGCCAAAAAAACAAATAATACTCGCGACAGCAGAAAGGTCGTCTTCACCGATTACGCTAAAAGAACCATTCATTTTTTTTTGTTTAGTAAAAAGCTTCATAGAATAATATTCCCTTTTAAATGATAAGGTTGTTTATACAGTGTATAAAATAAAGTCGTGTATTAAAAAAAAATATGTCTCAATTAAAGGATATTGAGAGGAAGTCCCTTACAAAAATTTGAAAGCCTAATGATGTCACTTTAAAATTCAGAAATGTGTTGATGAGATAAAAAGGGTATCTTATCACATGGACATAGACTTTACATCAACAAGTATATCTAAGAACATATCCCAACTTAATAAGATTTAAATTAAAAGACATAACAAAAAAAAGTCTTTAAAAAATAGGAGGGTGAAAGGTTCTCTTACAGATTTGGTAACATACAAAACATAAACCATGTCAAAGAAGGACCATAAAATGTATATTCAAATACCCATAAATGAAATTATATTACACAAAGAATATAATCATGGTCATTACATACACCACTCAAAGGAAGTAGTGACAAATATAGCATGAATCTCATGGGAATTAAAGTGAGATAAAACGCCATACCTCGTTGTAATCAATCGTGTTGTATGAACAAAAGATAGTAACCACAAAATAAATCAAAATATACCATGAATATAAATAGAATTATGATAATATATATAAATGGAATTATACATAACACCACAAGCGATAAATAATTGGCGAACAATGGAAATCTCACGGAATTAATAGTGAGATAAGAAATCCCCTTACCTCATCTCCTACTTGACTCGTATATTCCATGTTCTTCTTGAATAATAAACATAAGTTAATCTATACATCATTACGAATTTTTTTAAAGTTTATTATTCATTTTAGATCACTTATTATCATTCTATAACAACTAGTTAATTATTTATGTTCATATTGGATATTTTATCGATGTCCGGAAACTGAGTCAAAAATGAACTTGTTATAATTACAATTTGTCCATGTGGTCAAAAGTAAATTATCTACAGAATGATATACATGTTTTAAATATAAAATATATCATATATATCCAGTGTATATGTATTTATAATATTCCATATCATTTGGAGTTAATAAATGAAATGCACCATTCATGGACACGGTTAGCCGTACGTACGCTTGAACAATACATTCATTTCTATTTTATATTTAAAAGAATTAAAACATAATGATACTTTGTTATATTATAATTAAATTATAATATAATATTATATTTTATGTTACATATTTTCATTAACTTCATCCTTTATACGTTCCATGTATATCATAAAAGAATCATATCGCCTTGAGGGGGTGGTAGTCCACACCTCCTCAAATGAAATTATCACTTTTATCCATAATGGAAGCCATAAAGGTATAATATAAACGAATAATATAGAATCATAAACAAAAAATCAATATAACATAAATAAAATATAAATATAGTTCCATATTAATGGAAACCATGTTAGGTGGTAGGAGATAATAGAACAATCATCGTTTCCTGAGGCATCAGTTTTCCATCCACAGAAACAGTATGTTCTTCACCCATTAGAAGGAGGTGTGTGTATGTGCAGTTCAAATCCAAATAATAACAACATCATAGTATATTTAGGATACTTTTTTTGTTATAAAATAAATTAATAAACAAATTTATGGGGTTTGAGAAGTAAAATAAAACAAAATAAAACAAAATAATTTAAGAGAAATCGTGACCTTTAATTTGGGTATCTTCTTTTGGATTGAACAAAAAAGACTTCATTAAGTACCTTCTTCCTACTGTAAGGCTTCTAGAAGGAATAGGGGATCTTGAGAGATTATTTGGACAGGTGTTGGATGAGCCAAGGGGCTTGATAGGTGTTAGTAATTGGTTAGAAATAGTCTCATTTTATAAGGAGGAGGGTCTTTTTAGGAAAGTGTGAAAATATTACTTTATTATATAATGATATTCGGTTTCTAAAGGTCCAAAAATCATTAATGTATAATAAAAATGACTAGAAGTCTAAATAATATCATACACTAGAAATTGGACAGGTTTAGGATAATATTAGAATCATTATTTTCTTATTTATTTAAATCATTTATTAATGAGGTATATACTACATCATTATTGTGTCATAAATAATTTAATTTATTTGTTGTCTAAAAATTATAAAAAAAATTACATTGATATATTAAATCTTATTATATATAAAATTAATATTTATAGTCGAAAATATCACTTATATAACCCCATATAAAAAATAATTTACTAAAAGATATTTGTTTGTGTTATTTTAGCTTTTAAATTAAATTAATCAATCTAAAGTGTCATTATCCCTCTTATGAGGCTCCATGGGGTCCCAAAATCGACCCAAAAATTCCCATGGTCGGCAATGACACATAAAATAAGGTTAGAATAAGTGGTTAGGTAATTTGGTATTATTATCATATTCGTTTTACCTTTAATTACCATATTTACCTTAAACCGTGGTAAATAAAAGTCAAATGTTACTATTCAAAAAAATTCATTTTCTTCTTATTGAATCACATTTTACATACTAATAACATCCATGTAATTCGGATTTTCGATATTCATTTCACAGAAGTGGAAAAATTTCAATAAAATGAAGAAGTCAGTTTTTTAACTACTATTAAGTGGTTTCACTATTAATCAAAAATTGATGTTTTTCAGGAAAAATTAAAAAATTCAGCCTAAGGTATATTTGATATTCCAAATTCAAAAATGATGTCTATTTTACCAAAATAAAAACATATAAATTGAATTAATTATTTTAAAACTAATTCCTGTTTCAAAACAAATAGCGTGTTTTTAGGAAACAACTACTATCAAAAGATTGACACTTGTTTATGTCCAATTTCAAAGAAAATTAATTAAAATGACCACCATTGGATTAAATGGTAAAAATAAAATATAATTAAGCATTAAAACCAATTAAATTATAATCTAATAATATAAATAAATTATATTAAAAGGCAGTATTGAATTAAAATTTAGTATTTTCAATATTCAGCTACAAAATTGAATTTTATCAAAAAAATTACCACAATTTTACCTTAAGTGAATATTGGTTTCCAAGTTCTAATTAAGAATATTATTTTATCATTTCGAAAATATAAAAGTGACCAAAACTAAATTTAAATAGGGTTCTCCATCAAATGGTAGTAAATCATCATTTTAAAGTAAATTATTCATAAAATTAGATTCATTCACATTTTAAGACTATATCTTTTGTTAGATATATGTAAAAACATTTAACAAACATGTATAATCATATTTTAGTTAGTTATATTCGTTTCTTCCAATACAAAGGTTGGGTGTTAACTACAATTTAAAATAATAATATTATATTATTAGTGTGTAACATAAGATTTCAAAGAAACATGTTGTTGCATATCGAGTAAGACATCGAACATAGAATCCGCTATAAAGTAAAATTAATAAATAATTCACAAATATTAATAAAAATGAAAATGTATTATTCATTATTTACCTGGTATGTTACAAAAATTCACAATTTATGATCATTTATTTCATTATATTTTTACTTACATAAGAATTTTTTTCATGCACGTTAGTTTTTTTCATGTGTAGGGATCATTTGCATGGAAATAGTACGAGTGAGGGATATGATCAAAAGGAAAATAATCATTTGTTTTTTTGAATTTAATAAATTATTTATACTTATGTAATTGTATAATCCAGTGTTTGAAATGTAGATAATATGGTTTTTTAGTAATTTTTTTTAAATTTAATTTCACTGATATTCTATATTAATATTTCATTTTTTTATCTGGTGATGTTTTTTGTGCTGCTATGTGTTGTTAATTAATATTGTACTTGTGCTATTGTGTATTGTTACAACACACTACACAATGATCATTTATGAGCACTTTTTAAAGTGTTGAAAAATGTGTACAATATCAACTATTTTCAAATGAGTAATCAATGGTTTATTATATATTCTATGGAAAACACTAATAAAAATTACTCATTATATGTTCCAAATAAAATCCTTCATAAAAGAAAAATTTTTCAGTGACTTAAAAATAACTAAGGAAGGATCTATTTATGATCACATTTTTTACATTGATAATGAACACATTTATCATTTTTCTAATAATGGAAAATGTCATGGTTGTTTAATCTCATTCTGTTTGTTATCACTTCTATATCAGTAATAAAATCAACTTTAGTGCTATTAAATGCCTATTATATAGTATTTCATGGAAATCTACCAATGGTAATGGTGACTATCGAAAAAAGTGATCTGACCGACCACATTACTGATGTATCACTCAATTAAGATCTTGAGTAACTGATACATCCCTTAGTCCACTAGATATTTTATTCCTTTGGTCAAAATAAAAATAACAAATCTTCTTATTCAAAGAAGCTGTATGTCCTGATCATCTGGAATAAACCACTTATCCCCTATAAGAATCCTCCTATTGTTTGCTTTAAGAAAAGAAATAAGGATTCATAACATTTAAAAAATATTTCAGGTGAAAGATATTCACCTTGGACTTTATTTCAAATTTAATCCCATCCAAAAACCACCTTTCTGCATTACTCACATCCCCAGACAACACAATAAAAAAGCATGTAAATATATTTACGGGACCAACATAGTTTATAAAAAACATACTACCTGAGTCAAACTCTTAAACTCACCCACTCACTCATTCATAAGATTATCAGCATAAAAGTGCTCCATGAGATTCTCTGAAAATTCATTCCTTTCAATATTTCCTCAGTTTTAATTCTATGTAAGGATGTCCCACCATAGATTTTCATGAACACATAACATGTAAGAATTCAATTTGAATATCTTCCCCACATAAGTCTCCAAGAGGTAAATTATTATTTCGATAGGCTCAATCCAGAACTCACCCTCTCATGTAGATGTGAGAGGGTGATGCAAATGAAAATCTAGTGTCTTCATTGATGTACTCTTTGCAACCCACCCTATGTCTCTATGCATAAAAAAATTGAGAGTTAGTAGATATCCTGAGACCAGTTATATCTCTCTCAAATAGCACTACCAGTGCCTTTGGATCCACCACTAGATGATAATTTCCAACCACATCGTCCTATCATCCTTGCAACTAGCATCATCATAGTGAAATATCTCTAGAATTACAAATTAAAATTTTAGTACAGATAAAAAATCATTACTAGAATTAATGGGTTTCTCATAAATCCTTAAAATTCATCCACCAAACATTTCCAATTGTTTTAAACTGAGGTACTAACACTACCCTTAAGCATCATACATCATGGTAATGATTAACAACGGGTAAAAATATTTTCATTTTTCATGTATCTTAATAGACACCTGTTTATTCACTTTTTGAATAATTTTAGAACATTCAAATAATTTTATTTAATTTTTTTAGTTTAATTACACATGAAAAGAATAATATTTATATTTCAAAACGTTTTTTAGAACCTAATATTTTGTGCGTTCCAAAAAATGATGCTTGTCACAATAATTCCTTAGTTCCTAGAATGATACATGTATACACAAATCTTGTTTTACACTAGGAAATGAAAAAAATCCCCCAAAAAACTCATAAACAATAATCACATCATTATATAAGTGGATAAGTCAAGGATTCATAAAATTTAACTGTAGCAACACATATCAATAATAGTAATCCAACCCTGGGTATATGGGGTTTTCACCAATACATGGGTTAGATACTCCCTTGTATGAGCTCATTTCATAGGATTGAATCTTTTTATTCTCATATATATATATATACTTTTTATTATGAAAAAAATAAAATAAATAATATAAATCCACATATGATACCAATTTGAGACATCCCGACCTAGGTTCCACACACCGGTGCCCAGAGTTGGTCAATCATGTGAGCTCAAGCATGCCACCCACCATTTTCTTGCAGATTGCAACTAGAAGCGAATCTATAATATTGATCTTAGGGAGAATATACACTCTTTATAAAAAACATATTTGAAATAATCAATAAATTTACAAAAATATAACCGTAACCAGAATAATACCAATGTCACAAGATTGACAAAACTTGACTACTGTAACACCCTGACCCTAGTTACCCAGATTCAGCGCATTATTACATAACATTGGCATGATAACAAAATATCATGTCTCGAATGACCAATTAGTTTAGTATCCTTGGATGTACTAGATACATTCAAATGGTTTACATTACATTATTAAATAGAAAACTACAACAACATTATTTCCATAGACAACACTGAATTCCCGTAGACTGTCCCTAAAGGTCAGTCATAATATACTTTATCGCATACTATGAAAGATAAAACATAAAAAGGGGTGAGCTCAGATTCTCAGTAAGGATAACAATTTTACAGAAACGTTCGTAAATAAGAATAAATATTTAAGGAAATGTATAGAACTAAAACTGAAGCCTTTTCAACATAAACATCATCATAAAATGGAAAATATAAATCAAAATAATTCCATTTACTTACACACATTGATATTTTACTAGTCGAATAATCACATGCAATATCAATATCCACATTCATAATGATAGAATGCATAATGCCAGACTTTCATAACCACATAGTCAAGGCCTTGTTCCAAGAATACAAATAAGATTTTGTCAAGGCCTTGTTCCAAGACACTAGTTTGTCTCATTAGACCTACTGATGCATCTAGGAGCTATGGCGGGCTCCACCCATAAATTACTAATTCCAATGCGTTCCCCATATGAAAATATTTAAACATAACATAATCATTGATATTATAAATGGCATAAAAAATGTCAATAATTTATCAATAAAACAGGAATGGTATGAAATAACACATCCACAGTCATGTATATCACAAAACTATCAATACAATATGGAAGTATTTTATTATAATAAATAAAAAAACCTAAAATCCATCAAAGGATGTTGACAAAGATGAATTAAAAACCATTATAGAGAAATATATCATTCTATTTTGAAATCATTAAAAGGTCACGTAATTATAAACGAAAAAATTTATATTTGAAAATATTCATAAAATCTTGTAAGGGATACATCTATGATGTTATAACGGCATAAAATAGCCACACCCGTCGTATATGTACAAAAAAATTCTTACCTTAAATTTGTCGAAAAGGTCATAAAGTACCTTGCATGGAAAATGATGGAAATATTCCATTAAAAAATATTATAAAAGTAAAACAAGGGTATAAATGACTATAAATTATAGTATAGTAAATAGTTAATATGCTTTGGAATACATTTTTAAGAAACATGGATGTGGATGATATAGAGGTCCTAGTAGATACTTACGTAAAAACATCCTCGGATAAAAAAGAGACTGTGAAATTAACACTTACCTTGTTCCTTCCCTTGTTCGAGGGTAGGTTAACATCCTGTATAATGGTGAAATAATTTTTATTAAATTATACAAGAATCATGTATATTAATATGATATCATATATGATCTTTTAACATTGCTTTGTTAGTAATATCTCAGTATTATTGTCGTTTCGGGTGTTAACTGATTCAATTTCCTTTGTATGCATTGTTACATAAGTAATATTTGTTATGGATAGGATGTATCTTATTCATATTCATAATTATATCAAGTCTTTTAACATTATTTTTAATCATCTAATGAAAATTAGTCTATAATGGATCTGATGGGGAATGAATCTAAGCGCGTTCATGTAGACGGTAATTCGTACGTACGCACGAGCGACAATATCATTCATTTGTTATTAAAATAATATATAATTGGATGGTATATCATATATACAGAATCATTATCATTTTATATTTATTATTTACATCAATTACACATCATTATTATACCCAACCAAATAACAATGTATTGAATAAAAATTACACCACAAAGTGGAGACAGTAAGCCGTACGTACCCATCTATGGTGACATTTCATTAAAATGATAGATAGAATAATGAGTATGGTTGTACCATATATATATATATATATTAATTTCATAATATATAGAAGATACTATATTTATTATTTTATAATGGAAACAACAACGAATGATAAGTTGAAGAAGAAAGGAACTTGAAAAAGGTGATGAAATATTTACCTCTTCTTCGGGTTCTTCCTTTTGATTTGATCAAAAGAGAACCATAGGTTGGATTTATGACCAAAGGAAGGCTTGTAGTATGAAGGTAGGAATGTTGGGAGGAAATTTGGTCAGGGGTTGGCCGATCCAAAATAGTTTGGATGTTTGAATTTAAGAGAAGGATGAGTGCCCTTTTATAAGAGGATTGAGGGGAACCTTAGGAAAAGCTAGAAATATTATTCTATAATAAAATCATTCTCATATTATAATGGCACCAATGTGGATTATTTAACAGTTAAGGTTGGTATGGGTCTAAAACCACTCAACCAATAGGTTTTAGATAGGTTTTGGTCACTATAAAACCTTATCTTTTAGATTTAACTCTTAGTTAAATAGTTTGACATTCACCAGGTCTCTTTGTATTTTTATATTATATGGTTTATAAAAATACTGTAAACATCAAAGATAACCTCATGAGATTCATTAATGATACATCTATCATTATATATGTCTTTTTTCCAATCCTTTGATTTTTAAGAATATAATATAAATTAATTATATAATATTTTTTTAAAAAACTCTTTTATGTCAATTTTGACACTATTTGGTATTTTGTTATTGAAAAATTTATAACAACATTAGTACTTCGAAAAAAATTAATCTAACCAACCATAATATGTCATATTAATCAGTAAAATTAGTGTAATTCATAAAATATCTCAAATTACATTTATTTGTATATTTATAATATCAATTATTTTAATATTTCATTAATTATGTAATTACTCCATCACTATTGTGTCATAAATAAATTATATTTTTTAATGTCTAGAAAATATAAATAAAATATAATTATGTAAGAAATATTTATATATTTACAATGAATATATACAGTCAAATTTATCTTATGTTTAACACTGTATTAATTTTGGTTTAGTTATTAAACATTAAATTTAACACTTTTAACTCTTCATAGAATTAAATAATGATACATTTTATAATCTAATACAATTTGACCAAAGAGTTTCATATTTTATTCTTAAGGTTTTTTTCTCTAATTATACATATCCAATAGAATTAGGAAATGTTTTAGGGTAATAATAATATCATTTTTATCATTAATTACCCTATTTACTTTTAACCGTGGAAAATAAAAGTAAAAATTTACTATTCACCAAATATTATTTTTATCTTATTGAACCACATTTTACTCCTTCATTTTACCTATGTCTCTCATATTTTTAATATTCAACTCACAGAAGTGGTAAAATTATGTTTTAGGTAAATTTGCAAATACCCTTAGTGTGTGGGTAAAAGACGATGAAAAGTTCAATAAAATTTTTAAATATCCAATATTATTACAAAATTAATCCAATGAATTACATTTAACATATGTAGGTATTATGTATCTATTTTAAAATAAAATAAATTTAAATAAAATATTTATTTATTTATTTAAAAATTTGGTTTTAAAATATAACTTAGTGTTTTTCACTATTCAAAAAAATTGAATGTTTTTTGAAAAATACCAAAGTTTCACCCGAAGCTAATTTCTATATTCCTAATCCAAAAATGAAGTCCATTTTGAAAGATAAAATTTATAAAATTTCAATAAGTGGGTATTGATATTCAAAATGGCTATTTTGATTGGTTGTGGTGTGTTTGAACTCGAATTTGCATACAACACACGTGATTTGTTTAGTCAAAGAGAAGCATATCATGGATGCTTGGAGTTTTACATTCTCCCTCATTAAAATAATTTCGTTCTTGAAATTTCTAGAATATTACTACATAAAAAGACTCTAGTGGTTCTTCATCATAAGTTCCTCAGGTTCCCACGTTGCCTCTTCCATCTTATGGTTTCTCCAAAAAACATTTATTAGACTAGTTGTCCAGTTTATCAGCAGTTGTTCTCTTTTATCAAGAACCTTGACAGGCTCTTAGCAATAAGACAGATCGGGTTCCAGTTCTAATACCTCATAGGTGAGTACATGCATTGGGTCAGACATGTATTTTCTTAATGGTGATACATGTAATACATCATGAGATTTGGATAGGCTTGGCGGAATTTCCAAATCATAAGCTACAACCTCAATTTGTTCTAGAATTTCAAAAGGTCCGATGTACCTAGGACTAAATATTCCCTTCTTACCGAAACTTATAACACCCTTCCATGGAGATACCATCATGAAAACATGATCTAAAACCTAAAATTACAAATCCTTCCTTAGGTTATTAGCATATCTCTTCTGCCTACTTTGAGCTACATTGATGTGGTTTTGGATTACCTTCACCTTTTCCATAGTTTCCTCCACAATTTCTGGGCCTACAAGTTTTATTTGACCAACATCATCCAAACTGGTTGGTGTGCATCATCTCTTTCCGTATAACGCTTCATATGGTTCCATATGAATATTATAATATAAGCTATTATTATAGGAAAATTCTACCAGAGGTAAACATTGATCCCACATACCTTGAAAGTCAATTGAGCATGATATCAAAATGTCTTCTAACATTTTAATAGTCTGTTTGGATTTTCCATCAGTTTGGGGGTGGTAGGCAGTTCTCAAACGAATTTTAGTATCCTAGTCATTCCGAAGACTTTTCCAGAATCTTGACGTAAAATGTGGATCACGATCAGAAACAATCGACAGTGGTACTCCATGAAGTTTTCCAACTTCATTAATTTATAGTCTTGCTAAACGTTCAAGTTTTAAATATTCCCTTATAGAAAGAAAATATATTGACATGGTATGACGATAAAAAATGACCCATATTACATCGTTCCTTTTAGGAGTCTTTGGTAGTACCATTATAAAGTACATCATAATATTATCCCATTTCCACTTAGGTATGGGAATAGGTTGCATGAATCCTCCTTACAGTTTCCTTTAAGATTTCACTTGTTAACAACCCATACATCTTGACACAAAATCAGAAATCTCCCTCTTCATATTGTCCCAAAAAAAATGTTTCGTCAAATCTCTATACATTTCGGTGCTTCCAGGGTGTATAGAGAAATTGGATCTATGAGCATCATCCAACAATTCTCTTTTTAGATCAGGTATATTGGGAACACGAAGTATCTTCCCAAATTTCAAAATTCCATCTTTATATATGAATTCACTCAATCTCCCATTATTCACAACTTTAATCTTCTTTTGAAACTCCTCCACATCAGCCTGAGAACTTTTTATCCCATCTAGTAATGATGGTTTGGAAACCTTTTGAAAAATAATTGATTTTTCACCTACCATTGTTATTCCCATATCTATCTTTACAAGATCCATGTATATAGGAACTTTTTCAAATTTTGTCTTTTTCAAAACTCCCTAATTCTTTCTACTCAAAGAATATTCCACCTTATTTTCCTTCCACGTTTGGTAGTTTATAGTGGAATCATAATTCATTAGTAGTTCAATCCATCTCTTTTTCCTCATGTTGAGTTCTCCATGTGTTAAATATACTTCAGACTCTTGTGATCAGTATATATCTCACAATTTTCACCATAGAGATTTTGTCTCTGCTTCCGACGCTTTCAGCGGGGCGCGCACACACATCTGTCATGTTGGGGAGGGCGTGCATCTTGTGGCCTCACATTCCCACTTTCCAAAGGCGGGCGACATCCATTCCTTGTGCAGGGACGTCTGCTCCTTGATCGAAACTAGGATGATGGGATGTCGGTTCTTCCTTTCATGGATTCCTCCTCGGAGCTCGTCACCTAGTCCGGGTCTCCCTCATAGATTTAAAAAGTATTCATGCATCTCTTTACCGGTGCCATATCTTCATGGACACCAGTTAATTACGCTACTTCCGTCGAGATGCTCCAAGGGGTCCAGTCGGGGCAGCAGCCTTCGGTGAAGAGAATGGTCATGCTGATGCATCGTTCGCATGTCTTGACACTAGGGGATTGGCATGTCTATCTTATGTACCTTAGTATAGGGATTCTTGAGGGTGAAAAAGCCCGAGGAATCCCACATCTAACGCGGGGAATTGAATTCCATAATAATGTATCTGAGGTTTTCCTCAGCTTCCCATGTTTAACATGGGGTATGCCACGATTTTAACGTCCAGCGGGGACAGATCGGACTGATCATAACATTGATAGTGGATCAGATTGAAGAACCCCCCGGAGGGAACACAGATATTAGGGCCAGCATGTGGGTGGCTTCTCGGAGGCTGTGGAGTTGAATGAGACAACATGATACCACCGGGATGTGTCATCCCGGGTAGAAATCAGGATGGGGGATGAAGTGAAGAGGGGATTTATCCTCATGGAGGCATCCTACGTATCCATGTGGTAGGGAATAAAAGTCTGCATAGTTTGATGAGATGGTGGGACACCTAAAATGGTGACCCGTGAGAATGAATGCACAGATTGGGGCATAGAGGAAGTAATACCTCCATTCGAGGGAATGAACTTCCCGATGCACGTGGGCTCGGGGGAGATGTTAGGATGGGACATGGGTGTTGGGATTGAACATTGTGGAGGCTTCCTACGTACCATGCGTTAGCACAGATCAAATTCCCCGTAGTTCAGTATGGATGGGGCTTACGCTCTGAGGAAACCCAAGGTGGATGATATGGGGCTTACGTTCTGAGGTGTCCCAAGGTGGTGGATATGGGGGTTACGCTCTGAGGCTGCCCAAAGTGGTTGATATAGGGCTTATGCTCTGAGGCGGCCCAAAGTGGATGGTGAACCGATGCAAAGGGGACAAAATAGCTGGGTGGAGGGCCTGTACCTCATGGAGGCTACCTATATACCATGCCTTAGCACAGATCAAAGTCCTCGTAGTTCGGGTGGTACAGCGTAATGTCATGCGGGACGAAATATTGTATAGCATCATGCGGGACGAGGGCATACAGTTTAACGTCATGCTGGATGGCATATAGTTTAACATCGTGCGGGATGAGGTCTTAAAGTTTATCGTCATGCTGGACGGCGTACAGTTTAACATCCCCTGGGATGAGGGTATATAGTTTAATGTCATGATGGAAGGCATATAGTTTAATGTCATGCGATACGAGGGAACATAGTTTAACATCATGCGGGAAGTAGCAGATAGTTTAACGTTGTGCTGGACGACATTTGGGGCTTACTATCATAGGAGGCCCAAGGTTGTTGGTGAACCGACGCGAATGGGTCGGAATAGCCGGGTGGTGGGCTTGAACCTCGTGGAGGCTTCCTATGTACCATGCCATGACATGGATGAAATTCCTCTTAGTTCGCTGAAGGAGGGGGTCAGGGTCGATGCTCACACTAAGCTCATGTGAGACATGCTCGATGTGAGAAACAAGAGGTTGCAGGGACCTGACGATCACATCGCAAAAGGGTGCGTCCGTGGGAAATGAAGAGGGGCATATGCGTTGAGCGGACCATGGTGCGGGGACTTACTCCAAGATTGAGGCCCGAGATGCGAAAAAGCGTAGAGGGAGAGGGATTTGGGACCGATCAAAGGAGATGCCTTGTTCCCTATCACGCCCTCCCCTAGCCTTGGAGGTGGGGAAGTACGGAGGTGCATGTGTGTTATCTTCTAAAAGAGAGGATAGGGGCTTACGCTTTGAGGAAGCCCCTCCCCCGTGAAAAAACGCCACTTTGAGAGGGAGGATATCATCCCATTTAAGGGTGATCCCATCTCCGAGGAGAAGAGTGGCGTAAAGAATGTTCGAGTTGGGGGGACCCTGCATGCGATGCATGGGGTCGGATCACAGTTTAATGTCATGTGTTGAGGACAACGTTCATGGTAGTTTATCGTCCTGCAGCTCAGACGAGGTGGGTTCACTCCACACCCCTAGGACTTACATGACCAGTACCATCTGCTCCTTGTCGGAGGGAAGGTACCAGAAACGCCGTGAATAAGGGGGGTCACAAAGCGAACCATCAAGGGGACCACGTTAGCATGGCTATACGAAGAAGAAATAGTTGTTAGCGTGCCTATGAGAAGAATCATGAGGAAAAGTAATACAACGGGAAACACCGCTTAAGGGACCTTGAGGTTACTCCGTACGAGGCTGGAAGGCCGTATGGGAAAACAACGCATGGATTTCATGCCCGGTATGGAGGACATCGGGCGCCAATGCTGGGAGGCACCCGAGGGGCGTCAAGGTGAGGGTCCTTGGGATTGCGCGCAATGAAATGGTTTGCGCGAAAAACACCGAGATGTCACGCAATTGGGGCAGAGGAATTGTCCACAACTATGGGGACTGCGTGCAAGGGATGTGAATTGTGTGCGAGTGGCAACGGCCAAACCCTAAGGCACGACCACACCCAACGAAGGTATTGTGCGTAATTGGACCTCTTTGCGTACAACATAAGAAATTGCGCGCAAGGGAGGAACCCTAAAGAGGTTGGAATTTTATTTATGTCGGTGGGATTGTGCACAAAGGCAGATCCCCGGGCGAGGTTGGGCGAACATGGTTAATACTTGAATGCCATATTGAGTGTCTGGGAGTCCTATTTCGCGCACGGGAGCCGGTTCAAATTCCGCAACCCTGAAACGGGAGAGGTATCCTTCTATTTATAGGCCTCCAGCGTCATGGAATCCAGGAGGCACACGCAATTTTGCGCGCTAGAGATGGTGGAGCGAAAATGTGCACCACGCGGGTGCGGGAGCACATAATTGTGCGCCGGTGCTGCAGAACTTTCGCGAATCCCAGACTCCTTTCGCACGGCCAACCATTTTTTGTGCACATCTTCCTTTATTTCGTGCAACACGTCTAGGATTTCTGGACCAGGTCTTGAGGTCTGAATATTACTTCAATTCATCATTTCTAAACTTCCTTTAAGAATTACAGACTTTTTCGGTGTCTAAAAATTCCCCCTCTTCGAATGGGATTTGCGAGAGGTCACAACGATCGAATTCAGAGGGAAACGCCGAAACACGGATGGGTTGGATTTCATGGGTCATTTGCGCTCAAAAGATAACGAGGGGTGAAAAACTCCAGTTTGGCGCGGAATTCGCTGTCCATGTGACGCAAAACCCTGGCCTTGTTATAAAAATGGGACCTGGGTCCCATGCTCCGTACTCAAGATTTCTCACACGATAGGCTCCGAGCTCTCACGGGTGAAATTTCCATTGCTATTTCGCGGAAAACACTCTGTGTTAGCGCGTAATTCCTTCCGAGTTTCATCCATTTTTACGCTCAACCCAGGATATTTCGTGACGACTGTTATGATTTAATGCCCAACTCCGGAATTGCGAGCCACAGATCCAGATTTCACACAACTCTTACCAATTTCATGCAACTCTTCCCAATTTCAGGCATCCCATCTGGATTTTACGTAACTCATCCAGATATCGCGCACCTCTCAAAGAACTCAACATGGCCGCGAACCAAGTCGGTGAGGGGGAAGCCGCCGCTCGTAGAGCAGAAATGGCAGCGAAAGAATCGGTTTATGGTGCAAGGGTGGTTTTTTCTGACAACCATACCTTGTTCAACCTGCTGACCCCTGCACAGAGAGAGTATCCTCTATCCAATAACCTCCCACACTGGAACATAGGCATCATGGAGGAGGTTCCACTGCTGGGCTTCGAGGTGCACGCACCGCAGTCATGGGTGGCCCGGGAGGGTGACCTTCCCCACTACTATATCACCAATAATGGCCATCCTCCCAGGGATACTAGACACATGGATATGTATGTCCTGAACCCGAGGACCAGGACCATTGCTGGGGGGGATCCTATTGTGGAGAGCTCTCCGGCCCTCTATGCAAGCACGTTCCGTCAGAGCATCACAGACGACACTAAGGGCTGGCTGCAAGATTGGGACCTGTGGTCCAGAGGCAACTTCTCTAGTGACTGGGTCTGGGCGTACTGGGTTCGCCATAGGTGTGACCAATTCGGGGCCGAGATGTGGCACATTAGTCTATTCGAGGTGGCGTGGAACTCGCAGTTCCAATTATACCATCAACCTGAACACTGGTCAAAGTTGTCACCCAGTTGTTCCCTGACACCAAGACATTCCATCTTCACCATGAGGAATTTCGTATCAATCTATGGGACGTCCATTGAATCAACAGTATCCGACTGGAGGGTTACCAGTACGATGTGTTCTTCTCCCCAATGAACACCTAGGAGGACAGATCACGGACCCCCATGCTGATGTGGCACCTGCTGGATCTGGCTAAAGAGAGGTGGAAGGAGAAGGATTTCCTAAAGAACATCGCCTACATGGACTGGTTCAGCCAATTCCTAGAGAAGGACCCGACGGTCTATATGCCGGGACGGGGAAGACGGTGCCCAACAGTGGCTCAGAAGAGCAAGAATGGGTCATACTGGAGGATCTTGGAGATGGGACAATACCAATCATGGGGATACCACGTCACTGAGGCCTGGGACCCGAACGTCTGATATGTCGGGTTCCTCGCCACCCTCCTGAGCGGGTGGCTCCTGCCAGTGTGGGACTCGAGGATGGGCGTCCGTCCAGCAACTCTAGTGATTCCTTGCACCATGGCCACCACCAAAAGGTTCAATATGGGGATCCCCATGCTGGCTAGGTTGTACACCATTCTAGGACGCATCTCTAGAGGGGGTCACCTCAGAGGGTTTGTTGCCCCTTCCAAATCTTTCACGGCTGGGTGGCGGATCGTCTTGGTGGGTACACTTTCCCAAATGACATTCGTCCTCCATGCAATGGCCTATAAACTTCTCTCTTGAACATTAATGAGGTTCCACCGATGAAGCTCAACAAGGAGGGTGTAAGGACCCGAATCGGTAACCACACCAATTTAAACTTCAGACCATTCCCCACCCTAGACGGCCAGATGGTGGACAATGGGAAAGTCTCACTGGAGCAGCAAGAATACTTCCAGAGCTTCTGAGGCGGGGTGCTTCTGGCTCGGATTGATGGGAAGATCATCTGTGAGCCTTACATGCCGTCCCGATTCACCAGGCAGTTAAGGAGCCTCCAACGAATGCTGATGAAGGAATTCATGGATGTCTGGGAGGAGAAGAATCATTGGGTCCTTCGCCAGATGTGGTTAATGTTCACCACTTATGGATCCGGTGACTTCATTACCCTTCCTCCCACTGGGGTCGATGCTGGCCTATCAACCAAGTATGACGAGAATTGGGCTATGACGGACCCTGAGTGGATTTTATGCATGTGTGTTTGGAAACTCATAACTACCCGCGTGGAACCCAGGTGACGAGAGAAAAGGCATGTTGATGCTAGAAGGGGGAGTAGGGGCGTGTTAGGCAGTAAGTCTTGTGCAGGCCAGGACCTCATCAGCTGGGACATTGCATGGTGTCGCTATGACCTCGTTCCCTGGAGGGGTGTCACATGAGGCAGCCAGAGAGCTTCACGGGAAGCAGATAAGATACCTTCTCAAACTTTCCCATGATTCAATCTTTCTGGAATTGTGGTCAGCTTAGATGATCCTGCGATAATCAATGAGCATTGAAGCCCTACGGCATAAGATAATGCAGGATGGGATCCAACTACCAGAAGTTGGTCTCGTTCGGGTTACCGACCGGGTAAACTTCCATCAGCAGAACACATATCTAACGTCCATGGACACATACGCGTGCCAACGAGGTCGGCGTGTGAAGCCAACTTTCCATGTGAATGTGATGCTCGACCATGAGCATGATCCGGAAATGATGTCGTCGGGAGAGGGAGACAGTGATGAAGAGTCAGAGTGAGAGGAGGAAACAAGAGAATATGAAGGCGAACGAGGAGATTAATGAGAAGGTGAAGGAGAAACCGAAGGTGAGGGGTTGCAGGGGGCGGCCTACCAAGGGAGTCTCCAGGAGAGCGGCGAGATCGTCAGCTCTAATCTTGACATAACAGAGATACTCAAGGTCTGTCTCTATCCTTATTCATCCTCTTTTATCCATTCTCATCTACTATTTATAATCCACACCTTCTAATACATGTCTCTATCTCAACCAGGAGCATATAGGCCCTGACCAGGCATCCCCAATAGAGGAAGGAGAAGAGGCGCCGGTGGGACAGGGCGGGGCTCCGACCCCCATCATCGAACTGACAAGAACTGAGGGGTCACCTGCCACGACAGCTCCTATAGCGGCCATAACACTGAAGGCTGACGATCTGGGTTCTTGTATGTCCCCTGCTTCTCTAGTGGTGATTACTTTTAGAGAACCCAACTAATCAGGATGCTCCTGGTATAGTGATCTCAATGTTGGAGGCTCATCAGGATGCTGATCCTGGTCCGTCCGTGAGTGGACTAGTGGTGGATGTACCACCTCCTCCAGAACATACCTCCCAAACTATGTAGGCCCCAGAAATTAGTGAGAAGGGGGTGGCAGGCATCCGCGGTGTTGTCATTGGAGCGAGGGAAGATTCTGACGAAGGCACTGCCGCTGACAGGGCGAGAGAGGATGGTCACCCAGACGTTGAGGATCATATTCCTCATGAAGGCATCCCCGAGGCAGAACTTGTTGCCGACCTGCTAGCTTCCTTTCCTACACACCAGCCCTCTGATCCTAAAGATATAGATTATTCAGAATCGGAAGTGGCCGAGGAGAGCCAGATGAAAAGGCGCAAAGGTTTGAAGTGTATCCAGAACTTTCTTAGGCAGCCTCCGACGGATTGGCTGAGGTAGATGCGATCACTCCTAATGTGGTTGTGTTTCCGGTGTTCCGTAGGGGCTGATGCTCGACACCTTCATCTGACGGTCCATGATTACATGGCCGAGAAGATACATGAATGCAACCGGAACATCGACGTTGTCCATTTTTAGGAAAGATCAGTGAGCACCCGAGCGTTTCCTGAGGGCGGAGTAAGAATTCTGGAACCTCAAAGGGAAGGAAGCAGAGAAGGAGGACTTCATTGAAACATGCTCTGAGCATGTGGAGCAACTGATTGCCCAGCTGGCTGACGCCCAAGAACAACTGATGGAGGCGAGTCACCAGATGATTGTACATCAAATGGAACGGGCGCAGGTAAAAGCTAGGACTAGAGAACTGCGCTCTGCGGCTGCTAATGAAGAGAGAGTCTTTAAAGAACGAGAAACAGTCTTGGAGGCTATCTGCCAATGGGAAGTGGTGTTGGAAAGATCAATCCAGCACATTGATCCTTAAGGGATCTGTTTTGGCCATCTCTTTCTTTTTTTCTTTCATTTCTCATCATTTTGATCCAATGTATGACCCATTCTATTTATCTGTACCATTGGTATAATACTCTCTACCATAATCCGGAAATAAATAACAATTCACCCCTAAGCTCATGTCGATCGTACCTAATGTGAGAAACAAAGGACGCTCGTGTTATCATTTCGTCTGATTTTGGGGCATCAACCAAGGTTCAGGCATTTGAAAATGGGCCTGGACTTTTGAGGAGAAGAGGGAGGCCTATCCAAGGGAAAGTGACCTCATTCCTGATCGAATGTATCATCTTCTCAATGTGCTCTAATGCACAAGAGGGACAATGTTGAGGCATTGAAATCCATCCGAACATTGGGAGATGAAAAATGTGAATCATGTTACCCAAATTCGGAACACTATGGGGGGTGCGACGATGGAGGAAAACTGTTAATCAGGGATGAAACACATCATCCATATCACATTAGCCTGAAATCTGGACAAAAAATGAGGGCTGACCACTGACCATGTTCGCAACACGGGGCCTAACTCAAACATTGTTGATCAGTCTTCCGGAACGTTGGCCTAAGACAACAGGCGGACCGTATGTCAATCATCTATATTGTTACACTAGGCGGACCAAAAGTTCTATCATCAATATTGTTACAGCAAGCGATCCAAAGGTCGAGAATCCATACTGTTTGGGGTTCCCATCAAACATGAACAGTCTTCCAAAACATTGTCCCAGGACAGTAGGAGGTCTATAGGTCAATCTTCCATACTATTACAATAGGCGGACCAAAGGTCTATCATCTATATTGTTACTGCAGGTGGACCACAAGTCGAGCATCCATACTGTTAGGGGGTCCCATCAAACATGAAAAAGGATGAAGATCTGAAAAAAGTGGCATGCAGTGCGTGGAAAGTGGAGTGGTGGTATGGCCAAATAGAATCCAACACTCCCAAAATTGTGCCACTGTGGTGGAGGAGCATTAGGCAGATGCATTAATCTGGTCACGAATCATCCTTATTTTTATACAGGACCTATCTTGCGATAGAACAGTCGCTTCCCAACATCACTATAGGGCATCCCGAACGTACTCAGTGTAGATGATGCAGTTACACAACTACCCTAGAAGTCAGGCCAAGGGGCCGACAGTGAGGAGGGATGGGATTTTGTAATCTCTAGGGCTGGACCCAAGACGAAATGTCAGGGCCTTCCTATGTATCTCATAAGGATGAGAATCCAGCTAAACATATTTCTAGAAATGGTCTTAGTTTACAGTCTTAAAACATGGACCGAGGATTAGTAAGGAGGATGGGAGATGCATGGTGAGGTGATTAAAATACCTGACCTGAATGAGAATGAGGTCTTTCTTAACATGCATTCCTTGGAAGTGTTCCGGTCAAGGGACTGAGCACGAATGTTAGGATATGCCCATGGGGAAATGCCTGGGCGCTCCTACATATCTCATAAGGAAGAGAATCAAGCCATTCATAGTTCTTGGGGGTGCCTTTTAATGTCGTGCAGGATGGGACACAGGTATGCTAATTCTTATAAAAGGTCTTACGCAGCATGGATATTGAAAACCCGACGTGAACGGGGATGAGGTCATGCTCACCACACCACGCAGTCACGTGGTCAAGGTCCCAAAGGTGGGACAAACACAATGAATTAACGGACCTGAAGCTGGACCCAAAGACAAGAGGTCTGGGCGTTCCTACGTACCACATAAGAATGGGGATCAAGCTGCACGTAGTTCGTGAAAGGGTGGCATGACACGACATGGTACCTGTTCAAAGGATGAAGGAGGTGTGCCGGTCTATCCCTCACACCAAAAGAAGCGGTATTTGATGTATCTTGTTTGTTCATGAAGGTAGATGGTTTTTCTTCTATGGAGCGAAGTGTAGAAACTCCTGACATCACCACAATAATCAAGTCGTATACAGACATTGACAAATGGCATGGTAATTGACCAATACCCAACGTGATGTCCCCTATGGATAGGTCATCCTAAGGTAGTGTCGTTTTTCATCGGGTGGCCGGGAAGATATCATCACAGTTTAGGATCATGTGGTAGGACCAACCTGCATAGTTTAAGGTCATATGACATGGACCTGGGGGAACATGCACGATGTGATAATGAATACCTGATGTATATGAGGACATAATCCCATACCATCAATGCGCGCGGTTCAGGGAGAGGAGCCTTGGGCCAAGGAGCCGAAGAGGGTCCAACAATCAGGGGGCAGGAGACACTAGCTTCCAGCTGATCTGGGCCCAAAAAGGAATTTTTGGGCGACTCCTCATTTCACATGGGAATGAGAGTAAATCTGCACATGGTCCTTAGAGAAAACCCAAGAATATAATCTTAGCGCTGGGATCGCGAGATTCCCAAGAGATTTCGTCACGCAGCTTTGTCCGCCTGACATGTGGAGGTGCACTGAGGGTTAGTGCAAGGAGTGTCGAGATTCCACCTTGTCACATTGGGGTGGAACATAATGTGAATCATGCAACCAATATTCAGGACCTGAACGAGTCGGCGTGCCAACGGAGGATTACTGATGACCAAGTTCACAACACAACATCCTGTCGTGTTATCCTAAAAAGGGGACAAACAAATGAGCATCAACCGCTGACCATGTTCGCAACACGAGATTTGAATCAATTTGTGGTCTGAAACCCTTGGGGGAATTGGCCCGTGACATTAGGAGAGCCCATAGGCGTTGTATCCAAGACATTATTGGGGGTCCCTCAGGGTGTGAATGATAACGAGGGCCCGAATGAAAGGGAGAATGAAGCTTGAAAAGTGGAAGAAACGTTCCTATGTTGAATCTGACACTCCAGGTCCTAGAATAGAGTACTCTGAGCACATTAGCGGACTACTGGAAATGGTCGAAGGGCTCATTTTGAGAGCGGCCAAAATATGGCAGATTCATGAGAGAAGGGGGCATGGCGCCAAAAACCATGTACCACACCTATATATGCCACCCCCTCCCCCCCCCCCCCCCGTGGGGAGGGACAGGCCAAGAGGCCGAGGTGACCGGGAGATCATGAGATCTCTTAAGAGACGAGGATGGAAATGAAACCTAGACATTCAGGCGGTCCTACATATCCCATAAGGATGGGAATCAAGCCGTACGTAGTACTAAAAGCACAATTTAACATCATGTAGGACGAAATGCAGTTTAACATCATGCAGAACAGGGGACACATCTCATCTGGGGATAGGTACGGTACGACAAGTAACCTAACGTGAATAAGGACATAATGCCACACCACAACGTACAATCCCAAAAGAGAGACTGAGTCGTGGAAGGCCAAGGGGAATGAGGCTGGGCCTCGGTCAGGGAGGCCTGATCGACTTGTAGTTTAATGTCTTGCAGTGTGGGTAAACATGGGGGAATAAGATTCCACGAACAGGGGAGGTGTACGGCATGGCGAGTAACCCGACGTGAATGAGGATGAGATCCTATCTACCACACCGTACAATTCTGCTAGAGAGTTCCTGGGTCATAGGCCCGAGGCTAGGCCTCGGTCAGGGATGCTTGATCGGCATGTAGTTTAACGTCGTGCAGGACGAGCATGTAGTTCAGGGTCATGCGGGACCGTGGGCCAGTTTAGGGTCATGGGGGACCGTTGGGGACCAAATGTAGGGCCAAATGCAGTTTAGGGTCATGTTGGACCAGATGCAGTTTAGGTTCTTGCGGGACCGCAATCCAGTTTAAGGTAATGGGGTACCCAGGTTGCAGTTTAGGGTCAGGCAGGACCCATAGGCTCAGGAAATGTACTGTTTGAGGAACTTGGCATTGGTGGGAGGAGTTACACGCTCACCATCCATGGTCACCAAGGAGTAAGCTCCATTGGGGTAAGCCATATGGATAATGTAAGGTCCCTCCCATTTGGGCTCTAACATGGGTGGTTTTCTACTGGGAATCATTGGCGCCCTAAGGGCCAGTGCCATGTCACATTGCATGAAGGAGTAGAGGAAAACCTTCTTGTCGAATGATCGAGCCATCCTGCTCGGATGCCTTTCCAGGTTGTGCAAAGAATGAAGACTATTCTTGTCCAGTGCTTCTAATTTAGCTATAAGGATTTCGGCAACTCTATATGGTGCTTGTGGTCATAGACAGCCATGTGCAATGAGGGAAACTGAATCTTGATGGGCAAGACATCCTCAATTCCATACACCAGGGAATACGGGGTCACCTAGGTGGAATTACGAGTCGTCATCTGATAATCCCATAGGGCATTGGGGAGCTTGTCCTACCATCTTTTCATGTTCTGACCAACCATATTTTGTAGAATGTTATAGAGGGTTTTGTTAAATGCCTCGATCTGTCCATTTGTCTTTGATTGCTAGCGACATGTATGGTTATAGTGAATGTTCTACTTGGTGTAAAAATATTTCAGCTCAGCTGCTCAGAAGTTGGTGCCATTATTAGTGAGGATAGTGTGAGGTACACCAAATCGATATATGATGCTGGAACTCACAAAGTCGGTGATAGAACGGGCTTATACTTCCTTGATCGACATTTCCTCTGCCCACATGGAAAAGAAATCCATAGCGGTCTGGATGAATCGACATTGGAAAGTTGTCGCCGGTGGGTAAGGTCCTACGACATCCAACCCCTAGACTGCAAATGTCCAAGAGTACTTGGTAGTATGGAGAGGTTTCGGTGGCCGATGCATGAAGTTATCAGGAACATGGAATGTGTGGAACCTCTTGGAAAACTCGATGCAGTCATGGATCATTGAAGGCTAGAAGTACACTAGCCTCCAAATCTGGTGAGACAACTTTGACCCAACCAGATGGGCGCCACAGGAAATAGCATGAACCTCTTTCATGACCTATGGAATCTCAACTCATTGAAGGAAGCAGAGGAGAACACCATAAAATCCACATTTATAAAGGATCTGCTCAAGGCTGAGACCGCTCTGAAGGGTAAACTATAGCGCGCGGCGTTGGACTCACTCGCGCTCTGCCCGGTCAGCCGAGATAATACCGTGTTGGAGGTATTCAACCAAGGGTGTCCTCCAATCAGGAACTATTTCAATCACTGCTTCTAAATTACCTGGGGCTCCGGACGTAGGGGAAGCAGTGGTAAGATGGTTTACCTTCGGGCCGCGACCATCCTCCAGGGTAACTGAAACAATGACTCTCCGTTGCACCACGTGGATAATCAGGTCATCCTATTTGGGCTCCACAAGCGATGAGACCAGGCTGGCCAAAGCATTTTCTCGACGGTTTTGTGACCGGGGAATATGAATGACCTCCGGCCGCGAAGGGAACTTTGCAATTAGATGGAGGGTTCACTCCAACAGCGGTACGAGTTCTGGATTTCTGAAAACATAGTCACCATTGACCTGCGTGATGACCATCTCAGAGTCCCCTTTTCAGATGCAGATGGGGAACATCGATCTCGAGGGCCAACTCGAGGTAAGTGATGAGGGCATGATACTCCTCCTCATTGTTGGTGCATCTGTCTGACAATAGGAATGAATATGGAAGAACGTCTTTCTCTGGGGTGATGAAGATGATACCCAGGCCCACCCTGTTGAGCCTAGGATCATTGAGTCTCCTACCAGTGGGGCTCTGATAGGCACCATCAAAGGGAATCTGCTGGCATGGGATGGCATGATCGACTGAGAGGATTGCCTCATTAAGAAAACCTGGGTCCAGCGGCTGATCCGCGGATGATGGGTGGGCAGCTAAAAAGTCTACCAATTCTCGTCCTTTGATAGCCTTATGTGTTATGAACCTAATGTCGAACTGCTAGAGGATCACCACCCACCGCGCTAGTCATCCAATCAACATAGGTCGGTTGAGGATGTAATTCAACGGGTCTACCCGAGAGAGTAGCTGTACCTATTGGTGCTGCAAGTAGTGCTGTGATTTCTGTATGGACAATATGAGTGCCAGGTAGCTCTTGTCGTTGGGAGAATATCTAATATCCGTATCGAGGAGTATGTTACTGAGTTAATAGAAGTTGTTCTCTTTTCCCTCATTGTTCTTCTGGGCGAGAAGTGCGATGAGGGACCGTTTCAGGGAAGTAATGTAAAGGATCAGCGGCTTCCCAAAGATGGGTGGCATCAAGACCTGAGATTAGAGCAGATACTTCATGATTTCTTCAAAGGCGGTCTTACACTCTTCATCCCATTAATAGGTGTCAGCTTTATTCATGAGCTAGGAAAGGGTCTTACACTTTCCAGCCAGATTCAAAATGAATCGTCATATGTAGGCTAAGTGGCCTTGGAGACCTCGAAGCTCTCAAATATTTCTCGGGGGAGGCATCTAGCTAATGGACTTGATCTTCCCTGGGAAGATCTCGATGCCTCGGTGCCTGACAACAATGCCAAGGAATATACCGCAGGTGTCCCCAAAAGCACACTTTAACTGGTTCATCTTCAGGTGGGGGGAACAGAGGAAACTGAACACTTTCTCAAGGTCCTTGAGATGGTCCTAGTGCTGGCAAGATTTGACCATCAGATCATCCACATATAATTCTACCAGTGTTCCCAGAATCGGCTTGATTATGCGATGCATGGCCCGTTGATAGGTGGAACCCGCATTCCAAAGGCCGAAGGGCATAACCCATTAACGGAAAGTACCTTGGGGTGCCCTGAAGGTAGAGGACTTCTCATCCTCGGGGGCTATACGGATCTGGTTAAACCCAGGATATCCATCCATAAAGGAGAGGGCTTGGAACCCGACCGTGGCATCAATCAACAATTCTGTCACTGGAAGGGGGAAATCAACCTTCGGACAGTGGAGATTGAGACCGCGGAAGTCGATACAGACTCTGATCTGTCCATTTTTCTTCCTGACTAGCACAATGTTCCCTAGCCACCGTGGGTACTGAACTTCCTTGATGAAGTTGGCTTTGATAAGCTTGTAAAAATTGGCCTCAACCAAGGAACTGTGAGAAGGGTGCATCTTTCTGGGAGGATTCTTGAACCCACGATGGTTCGCCAGGAGACCAAGGCGGTTGACGACTACCTGAGCATCTAGTCCGGGTGTCTCGTCGTAACTTGAAGTTAACACATCACGGTGTTTTCTATGGAATTCCACAAAAGGTTGTTGCTCCTCGGGGGGCATTACGGCGTTGACCAATGTGGGTCTCAGTTCTGCCTCGCTACCGAGGTTCACCTGTAGCAACTCGTCGACCGTGGTGGAGACTCTCTCCTTAATGGTGGGGGGAGAATCTTCCATATCCCCTTCTCCACTTTTAGATGGATCATCCGCGTGGTGAGATGATTCTGATCTATCAAATCCTGATGGGCGGCTGATGCAGGCTTGGGCGGGAGTGGTCATCATATCCGGAGACTCATGCGCCACTTAGACCATAGGGATGAAGGAAGTCGATCCAATCCCATCTGGTCTTCAGCCCTAGGGGCCACACTTGATGACATAAAATCAGTAGTGGAACATAGGATTGAGTTTGTTAATTCAATCTTGGCGAAACAGACATGTATGATGTACCTCTGTTGCCATGATCCTGACATCCAGATACAGAATAGAGGTAGGAGGTTCCGGGATCACCCGGGCCTAGTTGGTGTAGGAGTACGAGGTGATTTTCTGCCGTCACATGGACCAGGGATCATGCCTTCCTCTTGTACCTGAAACAAAAAAACTATGCCCTATGTTAGGGGTTGTGGCCTCCAACCGATGGATTGGGAAGATGCAAGAATCATTCAAACCTGCCCAGGGATCACATGTGGTGGTGCCAGGCTACACCTCACCTGCCAGAATCTACTTATCCTTGCTCTTGTAATAGTCAGCGTCCAGATAACGGGCTTCACAAGAGTCAAAAGGAGACACATCTCCTTGTAGAACGACTACTCGACCATTAAGGGAGTATTTGAGGCATTAGTGATACGACGAGGGGACCGTTGTGTGAAGGTGGAGCCACGACCTGCTCTTCAATGTGTTGTACGCAGTGTCTTGGGAGACAACCATGAATTCGGTGCTGGAAATTAGGCCACCTAACTCGGTCTTCATGTGGATCTTGCCGACTGGAGTTTTCTCGGTCTTGTCATACCCCTGGATTCTGAAGTCCGAGGGAGTTAAATAATCCTTAGACAACCCCAGATTCTGTAGTGTCTAAGTTTGGATTAGGTTAATCCCAGAACCCATTTAGACAAGACAACGGTGGACTTCCATTCCATTGAACTGGCCAGTGATGTACAACGGGTGAATGTGCCCCTGTATGGGGGTGTCTTCATCTTCAACGTAGAATGATATGACTTCTTGGAATTTGGCGTTATCGATTTCATCGGCATGAAAGGATTCTATAGTTTCTACCTCCATCTCAAACTGAATGGGGCTCTTTAGGACCTCGGCGAGTGCCTCACGCATTTCAGATGACTGGAGAAGAGCCTCAAGGATAGAAAGCCTTGCTGGAATGTCGGCCCGGTGCTTCCGAACATCATTCTTTCGGGCCAAACGTGAGATTATTATTACAGGAGGCTGCTCTGTGATTAGAGGCATGAAGGGCCCTGCCGGCTGGACCAGTGGCTGATTTGTACTAGGAACGTCTCGCTGTTCAGTAGTCGAATCCCGGAGAGTGGCTGCCAGATTAGGACCGGAAAGCTGGGGTCAACTGGTGGCAGGGAAGAGTTGGTCGCGGCACGACCGAGGTGGTTCCGCCTAAACCAATAACACAAACCGTGGTAGGGGAGAACCTGTCAACACTGGATAAAGGGGACGTGGGTGATAATATCTGTATTTGACCTACTGTATGGTCTCAGTAGTGTGTGAGGCCTGGCTGGTGGTGCCAACTATTATGCCTCGACGATTCATGTAAACATGGGTCCAACGACGTTGGCGACGACATGGGACATTTGGAAGTTCCAGCCGGCATTGCTCACCATCAGGAGTCAAATACGGATTTACCACTCAATGGTGTTAACCGAAACATACCCTGGACTGTTACTCGATGATTCATCCACTACTGGGAAGATTCTCGGAGTGATCCCCATTTCTGGGGGCATGAAGTCTCCAAGAGTTCGGGACGACGATGACATTGATAGGGTGCGTTCTTTCTTCCTAAGCCGTCGTTGCTTGCTCTTCTGGGAAGAGGCTGGCTGGGATAACGATGTCGAGGTTGCAACCATAGCTTCTGAGGGATCTGGCTGATTCAGGCATGCACGGATGATGCCATGGGAACGGGCGATGGTCTTGCTGGCCATTCAGTCATGATACTTCTGGGACCCACTTTCAGAAACCTACTGTCATTCATCATCACCGCCACTACTTCTCTCTGATCTCACAAAGACACCTGCAACTTGTGCCGGGGCTGGGAACAACCTGACTATTTTATTATCATTCTGGCCTTGGAGCCAGTCCTTGAACACATAGCATCACTGGATGGTGTGCCCCAGGGACCGGTGATAAGGGCTAGTTGGGGTGATCAGTGAGATACGCCTCTTCTGGATTCCGGCACTCAGGCAGCCGCACGATTCCCTACTCTAAGGCACTACAGATGTAACCGGGGACCATAGCCTCGTCATACAAGTTGGTCTGATTCCTTCTGTCTGGAAAGGGGGCTCTAGGAAGCTGACCCTGATGGGGGGATGGAGGATCTTGTTGTGGAGGTAGAACTTGATTATCTCACCTAGGCGGTGGCGCTGTGTTACGCCGAGGATCTTGATGATTTTGAGGCAGTTGCTGATGGGCTGGAAGCTGTGCCAGTGGGGGTGAGGCCCTATGGGTCTACGGAGCTGGACATGCTGGAAGCAATTCTAGCTACATGGGGGCCTCTATCTGGGCCACAACAGTGTGCTCGGCTCTGGATGCTCTCATTGCAGGGATTACAGGAAGCAGCGGGCGTGCTTGACTAGCCTGTTGCAGGGCTTCTTTGAGGTGCTGATCCTTGTCTGAGAAGTTCTTGAACCCTCTGGGTTAATTCTGAGTGATCAGAGAAGGAACCACCCATGCCTTGACGTTCCCAATGCACATTTTTAGTAATTACTCTTGAGATAGTGGAATTTCAAGGGAATATTTGAGCCCCTTGCATAGGGTGACGAAGTCTATGACTCGCTCGTCGGGCCTTTGAATTCACCTGAAGAGGTCAGAGATGATCGTCTTAAAGGTTGTAGAACTGAACTGGTTGATTAATTTCCTATGAAGTTCCTCCCAACTAGTCACAGATCCGACATGGAGCTAGATGTACCAGAAAAATGTTGGCCCCTCTAGTTTCTGAACAATGAAACATAGCTTGGAGGCCTCCTACTGCATCAGAGTCCCTAACATAGGCCCACATCTTGAGTTGACATGGGTCAGGTGCTGTGGTGGGGCTCCTGTCCCATTAAAGGGGGAGAAACTAGGGTTCCCAAATCCTGGAGGTGCAGGCGTATCATTCAACCATCCTGGGTATGGCTAACCATCCGGTGGGATCGCCACCTGTCGAGTTTCCAATGCCTCTAAGTGGGCGATGAGTGATGCCATCAGATCATCTGGACGTGGTTTCCTATCCTGACAGGGATCCCTAACCACAAGCGCATTGTCGGGCTCTTTAATCTGGTAGATATGCTCAACAGCTCATGGGTCAGCTGGTGGAGCGACCCGTGGTGCGGCGGGAGGAACCTGAGCAAGATCCTTTGGGTGATCAGGCCACTAAGGAGGGTTTGGCGAAACATATCGTTCCCCCTTTCTAGGAGATTTGACCTCTCCTCTTTCAGGGAACGCGACATGATCACGGTTTCCTGGGAGAATCTCGTCGAGGGGTAGTTGTTCCTTCCCCTGCTGTCCCGGCCTAGGATCACCGTAGTCGGGCCACCGCTCTACAATTCATTCAGCCAGAAGCTCATCGACCAGCCTCCTTGTCTTAGAAAGATTTTGGCGCAGCGTGGCCTTCTCGGGATCTTCCTCTGCCTTCTGCACTTAGGCAGATGGGTCGGAGAGCTTGACAGCCCCAACATGTTCTTTACCCTTGCCGATATTCCGGCTCAGTGTTAACCCCTCAGTGGGTGCGGGGAGACCTAGGAGGTTCCTCTGTTGATGAGTAATCCTCCTTGATTGGTCTAGTAATGGCCTTTCATCTGGGAGTGCATCCCCATCGAGAAGTTTCAAGCCGTTCCCCTCTCCCGACAGGTTGGCCATGTTGACCGCCACTGCCCTCTGGGGCATGCCCTCAGATCCGCCCAGTGAGTTGGGCTGTCGGCAAATCACACTGAAGAGAAGGGCATCGTACTACCCCCATCCACAGATGTCAGTGTAGGGGGTTTCCTCCTCAATAAATTTGCGGAGTACTTGAAAACTATGAACACATTATTGTTGGAGGGCCCTGTGGTGGCCAAGTGATTTGGGGTGTCGAACCACGAGAAGAATGGCCAGGTCGACCCGATGACATTGCTCATCGATATCCTCGAGGTGTACTTAACTCCCGGGATAAGGCACTTTATGTTGACGAAGACAGGAGTGAGTTGCCTGAAGGGTCTCACGGAAATATTCAAACTCTCCCAGGTTGAGCGATTCTGTTATATGAAAATCTGACCCTACGACTGGACAAAACATCTCAGGGAAGGGGCCTACTACAAGGATGGTCCAGAAGCTCCACGACCCAGGTTCAGGATCTGGCCCTTGCTGACCCGCTCATCAACTGGGATTGGCTGGGGAACTGACAGCGGTGCCGAGGTTGGCCGCTGGGCTAGTGTGCTGGTAGGCCGAGAATACGGCGAGCATGCCGATTACCCGTCGAATCCTATGTCGTCCTCCAAGGGCTGCAGTGTCCTGGCTGCCACTTTACAATAGGATGGGACGTCGAACGGGCCTCTTGTCACAGTGTTGGTGCTTTCCAAGGGTGTGCTACGTCGCAACTCTTCCACCATCGAACAACATAAAAGGTATCTGTCATCTCTGACCAAGGCGGAAGGTGCTTCCAGAGTGGCCGATGGTGACTGGAAGTTTGACCCCAAGGGGTACGCCATGTACTCTTACACCTGGATATTCCTTCAGAGGGAGGTAGGAAACATATGGATCTCACATTTGGGGAGTAAGAGGCTGATGCACCGCATCCCTATCCCTGACCATGTCACGTAGGACCGGGGGGAAGTCTCCATTGCCGAGTCGTAATCCTCCTGAGAGTCCGAGAAAAAGACTGGTCTAATTTCCATCTGGAATTCCCTTGAATTTCTCTTGTGGAGATGAAGTCCTGCCTTCCTACCCCTAGGTGGCTCATCAGGGAAGGAATGATTTCTATCATTGAGTCCTCTAGCTGAAATGGTGCTAGGGCAGAGAGGATTGAAGGCCGAGGTGCGATGAGCACCGGGATAGATGTCGAAAGGGACATGGGGAGGACCTCCATGTGGGTGAGTGACCAGATATACCCTGACTCCATAATCATGGTCAGAGGTAGGGTATGTGACCCCATCCCTAGTGCAATGAGCGCTAGAAAGAGCCCCAACTGGAGCGTACCTGTCATGGGGAAGCCCGTTACCTGTAGCGAGGGTGGCTCCAAGCAGGCCTCCGGGACGAGGTTGGAAGGAGGCAGGACCCATAATTTCCAAAATGGTGGCACAGAGTAGGCCTTAAGGCTGGATGGAGCTACCGTGAATTGGTCCGCGGTGGACATTTCATGTGCCGGTCATCAGGAGAGTCGACCCAACCTACCTGCGGGGTAGTCGGGACCTCGATCCGGGTCGGGCATGTAACTCCCCCTGCTCAACGTGTGCGGGGGTTTTCTAGTAGGAGTTAGCAGTGGATCAGGCCACAGTGGTTGCTGACGTTGGTGCCCCAGGGTGGGCATCCTCTTATGCTTGTGCCCGACGCTAGCGTAAGTTCAGACAGGTTGAAGCCGGTGGTTCGGGCACATGGGTTTCCTGCTCCTCGGCTTGGGAATATGGGCAGCGACATCGATGTGGCCTCGTGAGGGCCCTGACGATGAACCCTTGAAGTGGGTCTCTGGTCGAGCCAACCCGGACATCCCCTACCTCATCGGCGTTGGGAAGAGATGTGTCATGGCATTCTAGGGATAAGTTCCCGAAACGGTTGAACGTTGGGGTGGGAAGTAGTGGCTCCCTACGCGGCCCTCAGGGGCAGCTTTAGTGGTGAGGAATAGATGCCTCGAGGTTCAAACAGGCCATGTCCCTGGTGGGGATGACCCCTTCCTACTCGTACCTATGTACAAGGGAATTGATCACCCTTCGTTGGATAATCTCTAATGGGGAAAGGGGCGTGAGTTCCTGACAGTCACGGCAGTTGGTGCAGCTATGGAAAAGGCAGAACTGCCCAGGGTTGCCACATCAGTAGTGCCCCTTTCCCTACGCCGGTGGGCAGGTGGCGATCGAGCTCTGGATGCAGCGATATGATTCATGAAAGTAGGGAGAAGAACCAATTAACACTAACATGAAGAGAAATATACAACCATTATCCCAACACAATTCTATTTTCCATGGTCAGTAAGAGGGATCTGTGCTAACAATGTCACAAAACAAAGTGCTCTACATCCTAACTGCCCCAACCCCTGGCAGGTTTCACTTCCTGGTGCTAGGTTCCCGGACCTGGTGACATGATAATCTTTCAACACCCCAAACGCTAGCAATCTCTATATTGAGGATAAGAAATTCACATCGGGTTCAACATTTTATGTTTCTGATGCTTTCTACGGGGCGTCCATGTGCATCTGTCATGCAGGGGATCAAGCACATCTTGTGGCCCCGCTTTACCGCTTTCCAAAGGCGGGTGGCATCTGTTCCTTGTGCAGGGACGTCTGCTCCTTAATTGAAACTAGGATGATGGGATGTCGATTCTTCCTTCTATGGATTCCTCCTCGGAGCTCGTCACCTAGTCCGGGTCTCCCTTATATATTTAATATGTATTTATGAATCTAGTTCTTAGTGTAATATCTTCATGGACACTAGTTAATTACGCTGCTTCCGTCAAGATGCTCCAAGGGGTCTGGTCAGGGAAGCAAACTTCGTTGAGGAGAATGGTCATGCTGAGGCATCATTGGAGCATCTTGCAACATGATGATTGGCATCTATGTCTTATTTCTCTTATTGTAAGGCTTCTTGAGGGAGTGGAATCCCGAGGAATCCCACATTGAATGTAGGGAATTGCATTCCATTATCATGTATCTGAGGTTTTCCTCACCTTCTAATGTTTAACATGAGGTATGGCGTGAGTTTAACGTCCATTTGGGATGGATCTGACTGATCAGAATAGTGAGAGTGGATCAGATTGAAGAACCCCCTAGAGGGAACACCGATGTTGGGGTCGGTACGTGGGCGGCTTCCCAGAGGCTGTGGAGTGGAATGAGATGGCATGATCCCCCCGGGATGTGGCGGCCCGGGTAGGAATCTGGATGGGTGATGATGTGAAGAGAGGCTTGAACCTCGTGGAGGCTTCCTACATATCCCATGGCAGGGAATCAAAGTCTGCATAGTTCGATGAGATGGTGAGACACCTGAAAAGGCGATCCTTGAGAATGAATGCGCGGATTGGGTCCTGGAGGAAGTAATACCTCCAGGATAGGGCATGAGCTTCCTGAGGCATGTGGGCTCGAGGGAGAGGTCAGGATGGGATATGGATGTTGGGCTTGAAACTTCTGGATGCTTCCTAGGTACCATGCCTTAGCACATATCAAAGTCCCCATAGTTCAGGATGGATGGGGCTTACGCTTTGAGGTGGCCCAAGGTGGTGGATATGGGGCTTACGCTCTAAGGCGGCCCAAGGTGGTGGATATGGGGCTTACCCTCTAAGGCATCCCAAAGTGGTTGATATGGTGATTACACACTGAGGTAGCCCAAAGTGGTTGGTGAACCAACGCGACGGGGTCAGAACATCCGGGTGGTGGGCTTGAACCTCGTGGTGGATAACTACGTACCATGCCATAGCATGGATCAAAGTCCTTGTAGTTCGTGTGGTACAGTTTAACATCATGTGGGACAACATACAGTTTAATGTCATGCGGGATGAGGGCATACCGTTTAACGTCATGCTGGAAGGCATACAGTTTAATTTCATGTGGGACGAGGGAATACAGTTTAACATCAATATGGACGACATACAGTTTAATGTCATATAGGATGAGGGCATAAAAATTAACGTCATGATAGACAATATACAGTTTAACGTCATGCGGGACGAGGGAATATAGTGTAATGTCATGCGGGATGGGGAATACAATTTAACATCGTTCTAGACAGCCTTTGGGGCTTACACTCAGAGGTGGCCTAAGGTGGTTGCTGAACCGACATGAAGGGGTCTGAACAGCCGGGTGGTGGGCATGAACATCGTGGAGGCTTCCTACGTACTATTCCTTGACTTGGATCAAAGTAAATGTAGTTCATTAAACGTGGGGGTCAGGGTCGATGCTCACTCTAAGATCACGTGAGGCATTCTCAGTGTGAGAAACAAGAGGTTGCAGGGACTTGATGATCATGTTGCAAAAGGGTTTGTTCGTGAGAAGAAAAGAGGGGCTTACGCATTGAGCGGCCCATGGGGTCAGAACATACTCTCGGATGGAGGCCCAAGATGGGAAAAAGCACAAAGGGAGAGATATTAGGGACCGAACAAAAGTGATTCCTAGTTCCCTATCACGCTCGCCCCTGGCCTTGGTGGTGGGGAAATATGGAGGTGCATGGGTGCTACCTTCAGCAAGAGAGGCTAGGGGCTTACGCTCTGAGGCAGCCCTTCCCCTGTGGAAAAACGCTACTCCGAGAGGGAGTATATCATCCCATTTAAAAGTGATCCCATCCTCATGGAGACGAGCGGCGTAAAGAATGTCCATACCTGGGGGACCCTGCTTGCGAGACACGGGGTCAGATCACAGTTTAACATCATTTGTTGAGGATGAGGTGCTCAGTAGTTTATTGTCCGGCAGCTCAGACGAGGTGGGTTCTCTCCACACCCATAGTACATACATGACTGGTACCATCTGCTCATTGTGGGAGGGAATGTACTGGCAAGGCCGTGTAGAAGGGGGTCCGTAGAGAGAACCATCGAGGGGTCTGCGTTAGTGTGGATATGTGAAAAAACAATAGCCATTAGCATGCTTATGCGAAGAAGCATGAGGAAAAGCAACAGAATGGGAAACACCACCCAGGGGGAATTGAGGTTAATTTGTAAGAGCCTGGAAGGTCGTACGAGAAAACAGTGCGTGGCGTGCATGCCCGGTATGGAGGACATCCAGCGCCTACGCAGGGAGGAACCCGAGGGGCATCAAGGGGAGGGGTCCAGGGGATTGCACGTAGAGAAAAAGTTTGCGTGCAAAACACTAGGATGTCGCGTAATTGGGGTAGAGGTGTTGCACACAACTTGGGGGACTACGCGCAAGGGATGTGAATTGCGTGCGAGTGGCAATGGCCAAACCCTATGGCACGACCACACCCGAAAAAGTGATTGCGCGCAATTGGACCTCTTTTCACGTAAAGAATGGAATTGCATGCAAGGGTGGAACCCTTAGGAGTTTAGAATTTATATTTAAGCTGTTGGAATTGTGTGCAATGGCGGACCCCGAGGCGAGGTTGCGCGAAAAGGGTTAATACCTGAAGGCCATATTGCGCGCACGGGAGTCCTATTTCGCACACGGGAGCCGGTTCAAACTCCGCAACCCAGAAATGGGAGGGTCTCCTTCTATTTATAGGGCTCTAGCGTCGCAGAATCCAGGCGGCGTGCAAAATTTTGTGCACCAGAGATGGCGGTGCGAAAACGTTTACCGCGCGGGTGTGGGCGCGCAAAATTGCGCCCCGGTGCTGGGGAACTTTCGCAAATCCTCGACTCCTTTCACACAGCCAAAATTTTTTTGCGCACATCATAATTTATTTCGGGCAACACTTCTGGGCCCTTCGGAACAGGTCTCCGTGTCCGAATATGACTTCACTTCATCATTTCGAAACGTCCTTTAGGAATTACGGACTTTTTCAGTGTCTACAGTCTCCAAATCTTAAAAGAAAATATTACATATGCTAACTCAAGATCATGAGTAGTATAGTTTTTCTCATGTATTTTTCACTGTCGTGATGCGTAGGCAATAACCCTATCATTCTACATAAGGACACAACCATGTTCTTTCTTTGATGCATCACTATAAATAAAAAACATGTCATTCCCTGAAGGTTGAGTTAATATCAGATCATTGACAAATATTATCATCAGTTATTCAAAACAATCTTCGTACTCTATTTTTTCCAAAAAATTTAACCCCTTTACATGTGACCTTGGTTAATGGTTTAAAATATCTGGAAATATTCTAGACGAAATGCCAATAATAACCTACTAAACAAATAAAATTTCATACGTCAGTTATACTCATTGGTGCTGGACATTAATGGATAGCTATTGTCTTCGAAGGATTAACAAATATTCCCTCCTTAGAGAAAGTATGCCCATGAAAATAAGTCTCTTGATTTCAGAATTCACATTTGCTAAACTTACCATATAATTTGTGTCTTTTAAGAGTCTTCAGAATAATGCGCAAGTGATTTTCATGATCTTCGTATCTTTTGGAGTATACCAAGATATTATAAATAAATACCACTACAATGTCATTAAGATATTCCTTGAAAACTCAATTCATTAGATCAATGAAGACAAAGGGTGCATTAGTCAATCCAAAAGGCATTACTATAAACTCGTAATGCCCGTACGTGGTTCGAAATGTTGTTTTCAGAATGTATTCCTTCTTCACACAAAACTAATGATATACAGATCAAAGGTCAATATTTGAAAAGTATTGATATCTATGATATTGGTCAAATAAATACTCAATTCTTGGTAGGGGATACTTGTTCTTTATTTTCATTTCATAGATCCATCTTTCTTATTAACAAAAAGGACAAAGCCTCCCCATAGAGAAACAGTAGGGTGAATAAATCCCTTATTACTCAATTCCTCTAGTTGTTTCATTAATTCCACTAATTCCAATGTGGCTTTTCTATAAGGGGTATTTGATATGGCACTTGATCCAGGAATTAAATCAATGGAAAACTAAATTTCTCATTCTGGAGGATGTCCAAGTAAATCTTCTGGAATAACATCAACATATTCTTTCACAGTAGGTACATCCTCTATTTGAATATTCTTTTCCTCTCCCAAAATTATTTCATTCTTTTTATCCCCAATAATTTAATTTAGGAGAGAAACTGGGGGTGTATCTAGATAAGAATTAGGTGGTGATGATTCTACTCTAATGATAATGTGTTCATTATCATCTACATCAAACATAGAAACCTCCTTCTTCTTAAAATAATTTTTTGCACCATGTTATGATAGGCAATCTATACCGAGGATTATATCAAATTCAATCATGGGTATGCCGATGACATCAGTAGATAAAGAACATTTATATACCCTAATGAGAACTGATTCACAGTGAATTGTAGTAATGAAACATCCCTTAGGAGTTTTGACTGACAAATCCCATGTTAACTCAAATTGGAAATATCTAATTTTCATAGCAAACTGGGAAGATAGGAAACAATGTGATGATCCAGAATCAAAGAATGAATTGGCTAAACTTGAGGAAACCATTAAATTACCTTCCACTATGTTTTTCATATATTCAAACTCAGCAGTAGTGATTGGATCTGTTTGGACTTGTTCCCTTGTCTTATTCTGAGGTAGGTTCCTCTAATGCTTTGGAAATTCATTTACATAATTACCCCTTTATCTATAATTTTAACATTCAACATAAATGGCCTCTTTCAACCCCTTGCACTCACGAGCATGGTGGCCTTTTTCACCACACTTGTAACAGACTCCCATTCCCTCCAAGAGAGTATCAGAGTGTTTCTTCCCACATTTACAGCAGGATGGATATTATACATTTCCTTTCATATCATTATTTCCCTTTCCAAATTTTTTTCAGATCTCTTCTTCTCTTGATTTATTTTAAAGTCGTAAGACTAAGATAATTATTTTTCTGTCTTGATAACACATGAGACAATATCTTCGTATGAAGAGAAGGATTATGAGACTAATGCTCGACAGACAAATGGTTTTAACCTTTCAAAGAATTGTTCATTCTTACTTATGGGTTACATATATAATCTGCAGCATGCCTCGCTAACCTTGTAATGTTAGCATCATACATAGTGACATTCTGATCCTCCACTCGATGGTCATGAGGAATGTATTATTTTAATAAAATATCTTTAAACTCCCTCCATTATATATTTGATATGTCATCATCTTACTTTGTGTTTTGAATCAATGACCACCATTGATCAGTATCTTCAGTGAGGTGGTAAACTACAATGAAAACTTCTTCCCTTTCCCTAATCCCCAATGCGTGTATATTTTCATTATAGAATTTATCCATTTCATAGCTACTAGTGGATTTGAACCCCCTTTAATGTTGGTGGTTTTTTCCTCATGTAGCTATCTAACATTGATCCTCCATGCTGCAGATCAGGGTGCTCAATACGGGTAAGGTTATTAATCATATCCTGGATGTGTTTCACCAGTTTGGTGATTAGCTGATCAACACCAGTTGCATCACCATATCCACTATAATTATCTTGATTAGGAGGGAAATACCTAAATTGAGTGCATGCATTGATATGGTTTCCATTACTTCCACTAGGATCCATTTCTAAATAATGTCATAAACTAGATTAGTTTATGAATAAAAATACATAAGTCCAAACTTATGAAACACTGAACATAAATTGAACATTTTATGGATATATTACATAATCATAAAAAAAAAATTCCTTGAGGATGTATATACTCCTAAACCTTTCATAATGTTTTGTAACGAAAATGAGAATTATCCTAAGCATATCCCTTGGGAGTGTTGTAACCAAGAGTGCAACAAGGCCCGTTGTCGTGCACCAGTTCCCGTTCGAGTCTATATCAAAGTGGTGTTTTCGAGAAATACCCCTAATTACATCTATGCTAGAGCCACCTCTACCTTCTAATATCCATACATGGATGTATTTCTTGAAAAACTCACAAAATATCTACAATACCAAAATTTTATAGAGTTATTCTATACTAATCCTAAATGTCTATCTTAGGGTAATGTGATGTAATCAGAGTTTATCTAAATCTAGATTCCATGGTTTGTACTAAAATTACTCTAATACCTACTGTAATGGCCCGACCCTAGTTACCCAGAGTCAGTGCATTATTATGTAACATTGGAATGATCACAAAAGATCAAGTCTCGAAAGCCTGATTAGTTTAGTAGCCTTGGATGTAATAGATAGATTAATAAGGTTTAAATTACATCATAAAATGGAAAAATACAACAACATTGTTTCCATAGACAACACTGATATCCCATAGACTATCCATGCAGGTCATTCATAATATACTTTTTCGCATCTTGGGAAATATTAAACATAAAAAGTGGTGTGCTCAGATGCTCAATAATGATATTAATACAGCGGAAACTTCCAAAAATAAGCACAATCATTTAATGAAACGTATAGAACTAAAACCAAAGCCTTTTCAACATAAACATCATAATAATATGGAATATATAAATAAATATAATTTCATTTACTTACTCCCATGGATATTATACTAGTCGAATAATCACATGCAATATCAACAGCCACTTTCATAATGATCGAATGCATAATGTTGGAAATTCATAACCACATTGTCAAGGCATTGCTCCAAGAGTACAAATAAGATTTTGTCAAGGCCATGTGACAAGACACTAGATTGTCTCATGAGACCTACCGATGTATAGAGGAGCTAGAGAGGGCTCCACCAGTCACTTACTATGTCCAATGCATTCCACATATGAAAAGGTTTAAACATAACAGAAAAATTCATAATATAACTAGCATATGAAATGTAAATACATTATCCGTAAACCATGAAAGGTATGAAATAACACATCCAAATTCAAACATTCCACAAAACATCAATACAATATGGATTTTTTGTATCATTATAAATAAAAAAACATAAATTCCATCAAAGGATGTTGACATTGATGAAATAAAAACCTTTTTAGAGAAATATCACATTCTATTTTGATATCATTTAAATGAAAAGTAATAATAAAATAAAACATTTATATTTTAAAATATTCTTATAACCATGTAAGGGAAGCATTGAAGATTTTATAATGGCATAAAATAGCTTCACCCGCTGTATATGTTAAAAAAACATTCTTACCTTAAATTTGTCGAAAATGTCATAAAGTACCTTGTTTGGAAAATGAATGATATATTCCTTTATAAAAATATTATATAAGTCGAAAAAAAGTATAAATGACTTCATCCTATAGTCTAATAAGTATTAATAATTTTTTGGAATTCATTTTTAAGAAACATGGATGTTGATGATAGAGAGGTCCCAGTAGATACTTACATAAAAACAGTCTCGAATAATAAAGAGGTTGTGAAAGTAACCCTTACCTTGTACTTTTCCTATGTCAAGGGTAGGTTAAAATCCTATGTTATGGTGAAATAATTGTTATTAAATTATAAAAGAATCATTTATATTAATATGATATCATATATGATCTTTTAATATTTCTTTGTTAATAATATCTTAGTATTATCGTTGTTTCAGGTTTTAATTGATTCATTTTCCTTTGTATGCTTTGTTATGTAAGTAATGTTTATTATGGATAGGATGTATATTATTCATATTCAGAATGATATTAAGCCATTAAAAATTATTTTTAATCATATAATTAAAATTAGTCTTGAATGGATACGATGGGGAATGAAACTCATCGCGTTTGTGGAGACGGTAATCCGTACGTACGGACGAGCGACAATGTAATTTTTCGATATTAAAATAATATATAATTGGATGTTATATCATATATATATAATAATTACAATGTTATATTTATTATTTAAATCAATTAAACATCATTATTATAGCCATCCAAATAAGAATGTATTGAATAATAATTACACCACGACGTGGCAACGGTAAGCCGTACGTACGCACGTATGGTGACATGTCATTAAAAGGATGGATAGAATAATGAAAATTGATTTAGCATATTTATATTAATATCCTAGTATAAATAACACACTGGATTTATTATTTTACAATGGAAACAACAAAGAAAGAGGAAGTGGAAGAACAAAGGATCTTGAAAGATGTGATGAAATATTTACCTCTTCTTCAGGTTGTTCCTTTTGATTTTATCAAAAGGGATCCTTAAGTTGTATTTTTTACCATTTTATGGCCTCTAGGATGAAGGGAGGATTGTTGGGGGGATATATGGGTAGGTTTTGGTTGAGAAAAATAGATTTGGAGGTGTGAATTAGAGAGAATTGGGAGTTCCCTTTTATAAGAGCAGTGAGAGGCACATTAGGAAAAGCTTGAAATATTAATTTATAATAAATTGATTTTAGGATTATAATGGATCAAAAGTGGATTATTTAATTTATAAGGTGGTAAGGGGTCTAAAACTACTCATCCAATTGGTTTTAGATAGGTTTTAGTCACTATATTAAATTTTTTAGATTTAACTCTCATTTAAATAGTTTGACATTTACCATATCACTTTGTATATTTATATTATATGGTTAATAAACATAATATAAAATTTCATACGAACCCCAAGTGGTTCATTAATGATTCACCTATCATTCTATATTTCTTTTCGAAAAACCTTAGATTTTTAAGAATAGAATATCAACTAATAATATAATATTTGTTTTAAAAAATCTATTATGTCAATTTTAAAACTATTTAGTATTTTGTTTTTTCTAAATTCATGAAATCATTATTGCTTATAAAAAACTCATCTTACCAACCCCAATATTTGAAATTAACCTATAATATTATTCGAATTCATAAAAAGTCTCAGATTACATTTATTTGGATATTTATAATATCAATTATTTTAATATTTCATTAATTAGTTATTTGCTGCATCACATTGTGTCATAAATAAATTAAATTATATAATGTTTATAAAATATAAATAAAATAATTTTATGTATGAAATATTTTTATCTTTCCAATGAATATATATAGTCGAATTTATCATCTATGTAACCCTATTTTGAAAATGGTTAATTATTAAACATTGAATTAAACACTTTTAACCCTTCTTTGAATTAAATAATAATAAACGTCCTAATCTAATCCATGTGGACCAAACATGTTCATATTGTATTCATATGGTTGATTTTGGTTGAATAATAGATATCCAATAGAATTAGGACTTGTCTTAGGGTAATAATAATATCATTTTTACCCTAAATTACCCTATTTACTTTTAACCGTTGTAAATTAAAGTAAAAATTTACTATTCAAAAAAAATATTTTTATCTTATTGAACCACATTTTACTCCTTGATATTAATTGTGTCTCTTGGAGTTTTTAAATTCAACTCACATAAGCGGTAAAATTACGTTTTATTTAAATTTGCAAATACTAAAATTATGTGGGTAAAAGACGGTGAAAAGTTAAATAAAATTTTATATATATAATATTATTACAAAATGACTCCAATGAATTAAATTGAACATATATCGTTATTATGTATATATTTTGACCTAAAATAAATTTCAACACAATAACTAATTATTTAAATAAAAATTCGGTTTTAAACTATAAGTCAAAGTTTTTCACTATTCATCAAAAATTGACAGTTTTCAGAAAAATTCCAAAAATTCACCCTAAGATAATTTAAATATTTTGAATCCATAAATGAAGTCTATTTTGAAAGTTATAATTTATAAAATTTCATAAAGTGTGTATTATTATTCATAACAGCTATTTTGATTGGTTGTGGTGTGTTAGAACTCGAAGTTGCGTACAACACACACTATTGTATTAGTTAAAGAGAAGCGTACCATGGAAGCTTGGGGGGTTAGAACTACACTATCCAAAACTAAATATATATATATATAATATGAAAAGTATGTTTCAAGTGTCAAATAAAAAACCCAAAATGAAGACAATGAAAACCCATAAGATGGTCTTGATACCATGGTCAGTTCCCTTATCTATGATCTATACCATATCATCCATCTATCATAGGACCCTTTCCTTTCTAATATACTACAATCATGATGTCTATTTAGTTAGAGATCACGCATCCTTGGTAGGGTATGAGTACAACTTGGTGGGACATCACCAATGGTTTATAAAAAATATACATTCAATAAAATATTATATATTTTTATAAATAATTAAATACAATAAAAAGGAAAATAGTTTACATATTAAATTTTTATTTATTTAACCACATAATCTCCCAGCATCATGGGGACACTCAAAACATCAATACCATCTATATCCCATGTCAGAGTCTAATCCATAACAATGTATCCAATTGCCATTTCATTATAACACATGTGATTTTATTAAACATTTCATTTCAATTCAATGTCATTGCTACATGAATCTATGGTCTAATACCAATAGTTTGGTCAGAGAATTCAATTTCAAGCACCATGTGTTTATTTGGTAAATCATGACCTATATCACACCTCATTTATCATTCAATCACATATTATTATTCGCTGCATCTGTATGTGTCCCACACTCGTAAATCAAGAAATAAGATCTGTGTTTTTTGAGCATCATTACATCTCGAACACTCGTATGTCAATCAAAAACACATATCACACATATCACATTTATCTTAGTTAATCATCATTAACCCTTTCATTTATATTTCAAATCATGGTATACCATTAAAATTTATCATAACAAACATGGTTATTAAAATTAACCACACTAAATAATATGATCAATTCAACATTAAACCAATTCATATTATTTAAATCATATATCCCACTAAGTTCAATAGAAAAATCTCATAATTAATATTCATAAATAATGCATAATCACTTCAATTTAATTCTTACACAATCTGAATTTCCCATAAATTCGACAATCACAATATTCCACTAATTAATTTACCAAAACATTACACCAATTTCCATCAATTTCAATAGGACAAAATTTAACCCAATTTATTTTAAAAAGGAAATTAAATTAAATCCATTAAATCATTGAATAATTATCCAATAATTAATTTTTAAAATTTAAGAATTAAATGCACGTAATTAAATTAGGACTAGGATTTCAAATGTATAACACCTACCTAAATATTGTTAATGAATAGTCACGAATCGAATCCCCCAGTTGATGTGGAACAAACAAGACTATGACAAAGAAGGAGATCTATATCTAGAACCTATATCAAATATCAAATAGATTAGACTGAGGAAACTCTAGATCTTGATCCCCTACCAGAAAATTAAAAATATCTCTTTAATGGATGGGTGAATGATGGGAGATTTGTAGGACGCCATATGGGAAGAGGATCTCTTACCAATAGTGGTGATGATTATTCATGGAATCATCAATTCATCAAGAATGGAGTTTGGAATGCCTTTTAACTCGTATGAGATCCTCTTATATTAGTAGTAACTAGTATAGGACAGAGTTGGGGTGATTTGGGTTTAATACCAGGGGGTTCTGGAATTTATTTTAGTGGTTTGGAGGTTTAAATTTCCATGCCAACAGTTTACTATATGGGGCACATGGTTTTCCATAACTATGTGCCTCCTACAGAGGGGGTCACATAACTACTATTACGAGGGAACATGGTTTGAAACCCCATGTGACAACCAAGACAATACCCTTCCCTATGGGTTAAATTATTTTGATGGAATGGACACACAATTAGCTAAGACTATGAACCAACTACAAACTTCCCATCTAACATCAAATATTTTCCTTTTCACCAAAAAATCCCCATATATTCACACACACAAAATGTACCATCCACACAATGAAATATATTACTGGAAAACGATATTGATGCATCAACAAAAAAGTTCGAGATCTTATATTTTTTTCAAAACCCTTATCCACTACTAATTCATTTTATTTATTTACATTACCTTCAATGTCATGCTTTCTATTTAATAACCATTTACAAACATAGGCATTATATCAACTAGAGGATCATCCATAACCCAAACATGGTTCAGATATATAATTTCCTTTTTAGAATTAATGGATTATTTATATCTAGTAACATTTGAGATCTCTACAACCTCATTATAGGATATTGGTTAATTATTATTAATCAATAATGAGTGTCCATCTTATTTGACAAAAAATCTTTATATTTCAAGTTCTTTTCCCTCTATGGATCTCCTCTGTAGTACTTTTGTTTTTATAGAAAATTCATCACTGGGAAACAATGGAAGTTAATCCTATATAAACTCTTTGGTATCCTGATCATCAACATCATCAATGATAATATTGATGCCACTATCCTTATTAGGGATATAATCCTTCTCAATATTAATGGCTTTTCTTGTATCGATTAATTACATGTTTTAGGGGTTTTATATATTTATCCCCTTGATTATTTATAATAACCTATTGATAAAATTTATTTATTGAGGTGATAGTGTTTCCCTGATATGGACTTAACAAAATACTCATAAACCCATACACTAGTTTGTAACAGTGCATATTTCTTCTCAAGAATTAATTAATATGGTGTTCCATTTGTTACCATAGTTTGGTCTATGTTTAGAATGTGTGAAGTAGAATATAATTCATATCCAAAAAATGAAGTGGATTAGTTGGATTACTCAACATAAACATTTCCTTTTGTATGAATATATGGTTACACATTTCACTAACACGATTCCAATATGGTGTATAAGGTAGTGTGAGTTATGATAGAATCCCTAATACCAATATAACCTAAATAAATCCTTGGTTAACAAATTCAACACCTAAATCATATCCCATATTATTTATCATTGAATTATGTTTATTCTATACTTCATTTTATAATACTTTTAATTTCAGAAAGGACTCAGACATATACCTCATCATGTAGACATATCCATACCTACACATGAAATAATTAAAAGATATAAAGTAAGAATATCATCATTTGGAATCTACTAGAAAATTTCCACACACATTAGTGTTTACAAATACTGGAATCTCTATGGCCCTTTAATCCTATCTATTGAATAGTTGTTTTTTCATTTTTTCTTATAAACAAGAATGTCATCATTCAAGTTATCTTAGCTCAAAAGTGTCCATATAACCATCGGGTTTGGATTTTTCATAAACTTATTGTTTTTTTACTATGGAGGTGATTCCATAGTTTAGTGTTTTATGTATCATGTTAAAAAGATTAATTATCTATTTTCAATAACCGGGTTTTGTAATTTAATACATAAAGTCCTTTATTTTTGTGTTTCATATAATAGAAAATGATGTCTAAGTAAAAGATGTGTCATTTAATTTCAAATTAGAATATAAATACATCAATGTTAATGAAATAAACAAAGATAAATTTCTTAGTAAAACATGGGAACAAAATTACACCAAATTAAATTTCGTTGGAAATGTAAGTTGGTAGTATTTTAGGGATAAAACATCAATTTATTCAACATTGTATACTCAAAGATCAACCTACACATAATAAATCATTTAGGATCTACATGGTTATTGTAGTTGGATACATATTCAATCACCATAAGAAATATCTAATAACCAATATATATATATATAATGATTAAATTTGATAACTGATGCACCTTTATCTTCCCATTGGTTCATTCTACAGTTCTTATTTTATTTTCATAACATGCCACAAGAATAAAAATGCATTTTTCCTTTTACAACCATTGAATATTCTTATTATTGAAAGGATGTTGTTTCAAAGACATAGACATGGAAATAATCTATACAACCATATTCTTATTCTCCATTTTCCAATTCAGCATAGATATTTCATGTTTTTTCACACCCAATTTCTATGTAAGCATAAAAAATGAGAGTAAGTAGTTTCAAAAGAGTCTTATTTGTATTTCTTATGTTTTAATTCACAAAAAAATAGATAATGTTTTTGGTATTGGGGAAAGGATGTGATCTAAAAGAAGATCATTAGAGATCATAATGCCCAAGATGTTTAGGTGCCCTAAATATCTAATCATCTTAACTATATAAAGCATAGTCAGTGCTAAATCTCTATGACCACACATAAAGATAGCATTGGATATATCATATCTATTTTTTCTCATCTTTTTTTTCATAGATATCATGATGTTGATATGAAATAATATATGAAACCATTTAAAGATGTTTCATGAAAATATCATTAGATATTGATGTTATCATGAAATATTAGATATATTTGATATCATTTAATTGTTTTATGTAGAGATAAAATTCTTCCTCAATGGCCTCTTAGACAGGTGCTTGTGGAATGGGGTTTGTTCTTAGATATAATTTAATTTCATGAAATATAATATCTTTAAAGAGTCTAATTTTTTTAATTAGTTAAAGTAAGAAGGTTATCCATATAAAATATAAAACAATGTGACGTGTTCATCTTCATGTCAGTTCTCATATTAATTATTTTAAAGAGAGAATTTTTATTACTTTATCTAAAAAAATTAATTACTAAATTTTTTATTAATCCACCACTATGGTATAAATACCCAATATCCCTGACCAATTGGATTATATTATCCCATTGAATGGATATGATAGTGTAAATTGTCCTTATACCCATTTTAATAACCCATATAGTTGTATTTCAAGAAATTTGAAGGTATTGATATAGGCATATCATTTTAACTACTTTAACTGATATCTCATTGATCTGTTTTGTGTACTCACTAAACCTGGAATCATTAATAATGATTTAATTAACACTTTTCATACTAATACAACAAATCCTTTCGATGGATATATACCCTTAATGAAAATTATGTTCAGTTGAACCAGAACTAAATAAATAAATTTCATTATAATTTAATTCACCCCAATAGAGATTAATCATGCACATTGAACTTTTTTTTTGATTCGGATCCATGTAGTGGAAGGATATACATTCATTATATATATAATTTAATGATTTTAAAAATTTTGTATATTTTCCCATTTTACCTTTGTTACATGAAGGTTAATATTTGTTTCAATTACTTATGTTATTTACCAAGTCGTAGATAATGTCTATTCATATTAAAATTCATTTTAGTTCTATATTTCATTCTTGTTAATTCTTTAATTTAGGTGATCATGATATATCATCAATATTGATATCAACCATGAAACATGAAAAATATAAAATATTTAAATGTGGTATGATCATGGGGATTTTTTAATGGTTATTTTATCTAGAAGATAATAAAATAGCCCCTAAACTAATGTTTAAACTCACTGAAACAAGACTTGGTTAATGATTTTTTCACTTATCCTCACAGGTTTCTCCACGATTGGGTTTTTATCATATAAAATTTGAACAACCACCATTCTCCTTGGACCACAATCCATCACATAATAATTAGTCACATGAAGGAGAGATCAACTAAAGAATTTGATTTAGGGGATTAGAAAAAAAGGAAATTATAGGCATCCGTGCCCATACATAATGAAAGGAGGGACTTAAACATGAAAATAATTTAATATCATAATTATGATAAATTAAAAGGGTAATATCATATTGAATGGTATCTTCTATACTAATTCTAATCCATATACATGCAATGGATTACAAATTTTAATATACTATAATTAAATCTGAATCATTCTTATTTAGGAAGAGTTATTCCTTAAAAAGGTATATGAATTCATTAATTAATCAATTATTTTATCTTAATTGTCATCTTGAAAGTGTTGATACATATATCGATTAATATTTTAAAAAAATAAAATAATTTATTTAAAATTGCATATGTATAGAAATCATGTTGAGTACCCATCTAAATTATTCGTGATGTAAGATGGTTGGATATAATTTACTCATATATAATGTGGAATAAACTTATTTCCATGTAATTTCAGGGATTATATTGTCTAATAAATGATACATGGACACATGTTATTAATGATTTGTGTTATTATTTTAATGCATGATTAGTAATTGGTGTATTATGACTTATATACAGTATGAATTGATGAATAATATAGATAAATTAGATTGTAATTTAGTATATTTATATATATATCCCCTCAAATGGAATGTCAATGTTAAATAATAAACACACGAATGTCATGTTGATGTGGTTTAATGCGAATAATTTTTTTTTAAATTTTTCATAAACATGTAATATAAATAGTTTATACTATATAAATACACATCATGTATATTTATAAACAGTAAATACCAGAAAAATACCTATATACATGCAATGTTATCCTTCAAAGGACATTAATTGAGTACATGGCAGGTATGTTGGCAGCATTTCATGTGGTCTCAATGTTAAACTATTACTTGTCTCACAAGCCGTGTAATAAACATAATGAAAAGATTTAACTACTCTTTTATGAAACACTCTCTATGAAGGTACCCATCCAAGGATAAAAATTAGGTAAGGAAGATAATGAACCCCAGAGTTCCACCTCCATTTGGGTCTTGGTTCGTGATAAGCACCAATGGTATAAATATATCACACTTGGAAGGAATTACCTTTTATAATAACTGGTAATCTAATGATAGGATAAATAACTTCCAAGAAATTCTAGCACATAATATAAATGTAATCCCAATCCATAACAAAATTTATGAATAATGTAAAAAATATTCAATTAGAAGTCTCCATGTATATACTAAAAAGAGAGTCATATGGAAGTGACTAAATCGTCGCTCTGAAAACTAATCTAGTAATTTATAGATCAATTCATTATGTGCATTTACAAAAGAAAATTAATGTTTATATACATAGTGTGGGAATTAAATTTATACTCAATTTAATTATACAGAAGGTCTCATGTATACACGTGATAGGATAAAATTAATGTGGCAGTGAACAAACAAGAGAAACAATATGCACCTAAACAGATCAACTAACCATTCCTAGCATCATGATGGCCTTCTCACCAAATCACGAATCCATTATAGTAACATAATATCATGAAAATAATGATAATGTTACACTCAACGAATTCCCCGATTATTTTTCACTCTCATACCCCAATATAAAATTTCATCTACACTAATCATTTTCATAGACATCACATCACATATACAATCATTTATAAAGTCAGTCGGGATGCAACCCAACCAACCCTACCCTCACAACGTCTTGAATCTGGTGCTTGTATTAGTCATCATTGCATCACATCCTCATCACGTTACATCAAAAACAAATTAAATAACTAGAGAAGTCGGTTACCCTGAGAATAATTTGAATTAACCACATCCCCTCCTACTATCACATTTGATACCCACCACATATCACATCCTCATAACCATATTGTAATTTCCAACAAAAACCAATTTAATTTCAAGGAAATATCTAAAAAAAACTATTTCATAACTCTATAATCTCCAACACCAACCTGTTTCATCATTTCCACTGAAGGTAGAGTTGAGAAGAGTGGTAGTCGACTAACCAAATCACCACTAACCCAGATGTCCATGAACAGGCGTGAAACCCAAAATATTTGTTCATTTGTAATTTTATCCAACTCTGATGGAGATGATATAAAGAATTCATTTAATACATGATAGATAGATATCACACAATACCCAAAATATGGGTTCATATAAACTATTCTCCATTACACCACACTATCATCCTTTCAACTTATAATATCCATTATAAAAACTGCCACCAATAAATGTATCATGCCACACAAATACCACACACAACCTACTAATTCCACATCCAAATATAAGATCCACAAATTTATGTATTTTAACAAATTTATATTGATTCCCATTTAATATTCTATTTATTAGAATATAAAAAACCTTTTTATTAATCAACTAAAAAATTTAGTTCAATTATCAAAAATGAATCCCAACACAGTAGTATTCATCTACCAATCCATTTCATTTTATTTTCTACATTACAATTAATTCCATGTATAATAGGGAAACCAATGAAACCACCCCGAAAAACAACACTTATATCCCACAAAAATCATCACCATAACACCCCATCATACATGAAATCACACCAAAAAACCCATACATCTCAACCACCACACATAATAACCACTACACATCACCACCATAGAAAATCAAGACCACCGAACAATATAATCACCACATATAACCACCATCTAACATTATAACCAAAACACATCACACATCACAACCACCGCACATCAAAACCACCAAAAATCACCACCACCATTTAATAAAACCACCACAAAACACAACAATCGCACATCAAAACCTTTGAAAATCACCAAAATCTCAAAGTGAACTACAAAAAGAACAATCACACACACCAACACAACTAGGATTACAAAATTTTTATTCAACAGATTACATTATGTTACATAATTTTGTAGATTGATTATTTCCATGTAGAATATAGAATTGGATTTGAAATAAATATAATATCTATATACAAGTGTATGTCCATTTCATTTAGGGCCATGTTAATAATTCACACTATATGGGTCTCATAAAAATGTCAATTATATAATATGAAAATATAACAACAAAACTTATATTCATAAATTGAATCAAGAATATATAATCTTGATAATAATAACATGAAAATTAGTATAACGTGACATTTTTCCCATTCCCATCGATTTCAGATTAAAATAACTATTTATATTAATTAATTTAACCCTTACTATCTACCCAATAGATGAAAAAACATAGAATCCGAAAAACTGAACATAAATAGGGAAACAATAAGGATTTATTACATTAATGACGATTTATTAATCAAAGTGAACAATTGGGAAAAGAAAAAACTAGAAGACTACAACTGCACAAGGAAACCTTGAACCAACCTGAACCACACCAAAAGCTCAATAAAATCACATCCCAAAAAAATCAAACTAGATAAAAACAACCCAAAACAATTCAAAATGATAAAATGAATAATTTTTTGAGAAAACATGGTTTACCCCAGATATATTTTGAATTATAAACCACTAAAATCCCTGGATTAAAGAGATAATAATGTGTATGAAATATCCCCAAAAAATGTAAGATTTTTCCATGGTTTGAATGAAATGAAAGATAAATAAAATAATTTAGGTGATCTACATAATTTATAGGCAATATGAATTTCATTTTATTTATTTCATGTAGCACATATTCACTTCATGAGTTTTTGTGAGGCCCATAAATTCATTTCATGAATCCAAATCTAAGCCGTGAAGTCCTAAAAATAAAATCCCTATAAAAATATACATATTTTCATGCAGCATCAACCATTAATCTATTCATGTCATGAATAATTAAATCATCTAACATCATGAACACTAGTTCACATCATAGACTACCTTTTTTATCTTAACTACATCTCCAAACTCCACCAACCCCTCCTCGAGGATCAACTATACACCATTGACTACCAAAAGATAAATATAATGGGAAAAGAAGGTATGTACCATTTAATTAGATACCTCTATAATGTTTTTCATCCATGAGAATTAAAAAGAAACCCAGAAATAAAATGGAATTATTTGGAGAACCATCCTACAATAAGCCTCTCAAGGATCATATTACACTCCAAACACTACCAAAAGAAAAACAATAAAAGTTAAGCCAAATCATCAATGAAACATTCAACACGTCTATTTCACTATCTCACACCATCCAAAATCCTATCATATTCTACTTAAACACTAAAAAAACTATTATAACATCTACATTACATGAAAATAATCACTTTAATCATCATATATCCCTTCCCCAGAACATAAATCATGGAATAATTCCTTCATATTAAGATTTTTTCCATTTTTAGTGGAACTGTATCAAACATGTGGGTGTGAAACATTTTTAAAATATATATTGTTTTGATTAATAAGGGGTCTTTTCCTATTTATATTCTTAAACCCATAAAACAAATCATTAGTGAAGGAAAAAATGAGCATATAATAAACTATCTTGGTTTAAATTTCACATCATCAAGAAACATCAAAACACTGGAAAAAATTAAAACCAATTAATGTAATCAGTTTTAATCTATGCCTCACACTCCAAAGTATTCTCCTCCTAGACACAATTCCCCAACAACCAAAAATAATTAGAGGTTGGTTTATACATGAAATAACTTCTCTCATTGATCCAAGATCTCTACTGGTAACCACATGGACATCACATCGTCCATGATATCCAACACTCCATAGTCAATGATGTTGGACTCATCATGGGGAAACAAATGAATCTGGGATCCATGAGGATGTCATGGATCCTAAAAAACCATGGGGTAATCTCAAATATATGTTCCATCATAACAACATACCCCAAAACCTGAAAAGTCTTAATAAACAATTGGTAAATATAATATACAGTACCAAACCTTGATAACCTCCACTGAGGGGATATCCTCAAGAAAAGATGGTTTCTAAAATCAAACTATAAGGGAATTTACCTTTTATTATAATATTCATTTTGAGTATCCTTCACCACTCTCATATACATTCAGGCCATTTAGATCTTCTTCAGTATTCTCTTCACCTCATCAAGACACATAACCAATGAAATCTCAACCATCATCTTGTATAATGGATATTGACATGAATGGGAATAGAGAACATCAAAATGTGACATTCAAGAGGATTAGTTGTGGCTATTATTTTTGGAGAACTCATCAATTTTTAAGTTACTTATCTATAGTGTACTAATATTGAAGTCACAAGGTAGAAATATATCTTACAACATGTAAATGTTTTTCATCATCATCTAATCCATCTGACAGTTTAAAACAGTTTTAGGGAACAATTTGGTGATAATGGAATTTTATAATATCCCCCTGTACCTCAAGGTAAAATGAGAATATAGATCAGATATGATGATACTAAGTAATTTTTGGAGCCAACTATGTCAACCACATACTGTATGGCTAAAACATCAACAACACTTAATTCATGTATCACCATAAAATAATCCAACTTCACAAGTCCTTTAAATGTCACCAAAACTACATCACATCTATCCCGATATTGGGGTAACCCAGTGAAATAATCCATCAATATATCATCCCAATTCATCTTAGGGATATCCAAGCATTGAAAAAACCTCTAGAAACATGGTGTTTAATATCTACCTGCTAACAATTCAGAAACATCACCACCAACTCTTCCACTATGCATTTCATCTAAATAAACCCATGATTCCCCATAATTACATGATATTACGTAGTCACACATGGATTTATTACTAACTTTGAGTTGTGAAACAAATCGATAACTCCCTAACACATCGCCAGAAGAACTAAATCCCTCCCAATAAACACCACCCAGTTCTGAATAGCATCTGACCATACCTCTAAAGCACCAACATGGTCTATACGGTCTCATATAACTTATTCATCCATGTCTCCACATTAATACTCCTCCACCTACTGCATCTGGGATGAATAAATTTTTTTATTAATAAAACCATGATAACAGTTTTCCACCAACTAAATATGCATCATGGAAATGTCCTCCATCCATCTCGACACATCTACATACTTCCAAAGCACATCTCTTCTAAACTTCATACACAACACAACAAAAACAAAATTTCACTATAATGTGGATCATGATATCTCAGAATCATAATACAAGAGGAAATATATCACCCACCACTAGTTTAACTTCAAATCCCGCTGAGAGAATACATATTTTAGGGTCTAATAGTATATGAAAACCATAAAGTGCTTGTTGATGAGTTAATTCTACCACAACTTTGGTAAAAACACAACTTTCGCCAACTCCATATCATTGGTTTCATAATTATTCATTGGGTAATAAAGCTACCTAGACGCATTTTAGATTACTTCCCTCTACTGAATCAAGACACATACCAATCCATGATGGTAAATGTCATAGCACAATCATCACACCATTCTCACATATCTATTTCACTAGGGAACTAATAAACTTTTCCATCTGGTAAACGAACACTTCACGACATAGATCTGTCCAAAAATGATTTATCCATCCATGTTAGAGATATAATTAGATATTTAATATGAGATAAATAACATAGAAACCAATAATAATATAATGTAATAAAAAGGAAACTGTATGCCTCTAACATATTTTTGGGTGAATCACAAGAAAAAATACCTTTATATTTGATAGGTCCATAGACACACCCTAATGCGAAAGCACATTCCCAATGAAATAAAAAACTCACATCTAGAATAAAATATTGTAAAACATTCCATATATCATGTGGTGTTGAATAATGTATAATATATATCTACAATTATAACCATGATCTTTCTCTTACATCATGTATATCAAGATATCATTGATGAACACGATAATGAACAATTCTAGGAACTCTTGGAATATAGAGTTCATAATCCTGATGAATATAACCAGTGCATTAATATCACAAAATTTTATGAGTATGAACTCGATGTATAAAAATTGGTGTTTGAAGGAATTCTTCGAGATATAATCATTTTCAACCTCTAATAGGGATATCCAAATCACAAGTTGATATTAGAAAAATAACTAGCTCCCTTTAGATGGTCGATCATATCATTGATCCTTGAAATGCAGTTATTTTTTTTTACCTCAACCTGATTCAAAATCTAGTAGTACAATCACAACCTCAAACTACTAGATACATTATTAGAGAACAAAACTGGAACACAATAGGAAGATATAATGGGTCAGATGAAACCCATTTTCATCGGATTATAATCTTTTCTCCTTGTCTATTGTAGCTCTATAGGAATTTTTCATTAAGGATTAATAAAAATTGGAGATAAACATAGCTAAATCTCGATATCAACCTCAAAATTATTTGAAGAGGATATTTCTATAAATTCTTCCATAAAAATATTATTATAATCTTCCATATCCTTGGGAAAATCATCTGCCGGGTCATCCACTCCAAAAATCCTAAAACTAAGATAGAAGAACCAAACATTGAATTTCACCAACTTGATAACTCCACTCAACAATTAATCCCACTCACTAGACATCCACATAATAAAATGAAAAATGCCACTAGAAGTAGTCAATCACTTAGAACATGAAATAAATAATCTCTACAATAAGGATAACTTCATATGGCTGTATCTACAGGGAAAAGAATCCTCTACCATATTGGTGTTCCCCATCAGTAGGATTAATCCTAGACACACATAAAAAAACATATCTTAACATCCAAGTAGTATAGATAACACTAGGGAAACCAGAAGTCTATTAATATATTATTCAATTGTATAGACCAAAGTATGATGAAAAAGGAAGTGTGATGATCATGAATCAAAATTTGTAAAAATAAATGGTATAATACAAAATAATCATACTTTGGACCACCTATGGATCTACTTGTATTTCCACCTGCATATAATGAAATAGATGATACCCAACTACTTGTACTGTATATTTTCCACCTCTAAGACCCCTGTTTTTCCTAGGTCCTTATTGGTGGGGAAAATCATAGGGATACCCAATGTCAAAATTATATAACCTATATACATGAAATAGTTATTATGGTACCAATGGATAAGAATACCTTAGAATAATCTACCGGTACAATTGAAAGGGTGCCTACCTGCCCATCTAGAAATGGAATATCATATCAGTTAGCAACTAAATATAGTGGATTCCATGTACCCTAAAATAATCGAACATAAATGGGTATCACATGGAAGGTTTTTGGATAACAAAATTCCAATAAATATGTGAATGGATTTGTCATGGTGTGTTCCCATGTGGTCTAAAACCCAATATACTAAGAGACGTTAACACACTTCCTAAATCCTTGCTCTATGAGATTCCCTTCTCAACACTATCCTGAGACTCAAATGATAAATAAAGAACCATATCAATAACCTATGACTTCATCTAGACCTCAAATTATATTTGAGGTCTACATAGGGAGGTTTCATAACTGATCTTTGGGTGAAGTGTCTTTTCTATATAGTGTGCTCTGGAGACCCCATCTTTGAAAAAATATTGAGAAATGTAGAGGAGATTTCATGAATCAGATAACAATATCCCATACACTACCCTTCCCAAACTAATTGGAATGTTTTTCTTTCCTAGTATATATCTTGAACATCATTGACATGAACTGTTGGATCTAAACATGAGTGCCACATGAACACATGCATGCCTCTCCAAACACTAATATTGAGGTTCTAAGTCCTTTTGTGGGGAAACTATACCCAAAATATTATTTCATGAAATAAATAATAATAAAATATAATATTATATAATATAATAATCAAAATAAACATGTAGAAACTATGTAGATGGAATACCAGTCATACAATTATTAAACAATACTCTTATTGTGGATATCAAAACCCATTTATAATTATATATAGATAAATAAAAACACAACAATATCCTATAATGTTCATCCAGATAACACTCCCAGCTCAATACTACATAGTTCATCCATCATCACTAAGCCACTAGATCTTTCCTCAATGAAAATACACGAAGTTATAATCCACATAAAAATTCCGAAAAATGGTGTAAGTAATGAAACCATGTAGGACACCACCAAAAAATCAATTACAAGTGGGACCATGTATAACTGGTGCATTACATGATAAAAAATTTATTAAAAATAATGTTCCACAAAAATTCAATCATGTACTGAGTAGTCGTGTTCTAAACAAGACAAAAAAATCCCCAATCATACCATATTATGACCCATTTTAGAAAGATGGTCCAGGGTTTATAGAAAATATTGACAATGATCCATAAGGCTATAGAAATTTCACACAATTTCCTAATTCACCCAATTTAAATGATATTTGGTATCTGTAAGGTACCATGTTTAGTCTTGTCCTTAGGTTTTTTTTAAGTCATTGATTTCCATTTGGAGAATAAGTCTTTCATGCAGTTAACTTGTGTATGGGTCCATTATTGTCATTTTCACTCGTCGTGTGGGATTTATATCAAATGATAAACATAAAATTATAATTAACCAATCAAAAATTCCATGAACACACCACCAAAGGTAAGTTAATAATAAATATGTTAGGGAATGATAAACAAATCATAGAAAATATTAATGAGAAATATAGTATAACAATATAGAAAAATGTTAATCAATATCAATAATGGTTGAAAGATATTCTAAAATTTCTCTGGGAAAGAAGGATTAAATAATGTAATCATAGAATTTCACAAACTCACATAAAATTACCATAAATCAAGAAGAAAAACCAGGTCAACAAATGAATCATACCATGGAAACAATTGTACATGATATCCCCAAATAGTAAATGACATCCAAATTGTGTATTTTTTTTAAAAAAATTCCAATTTTCATCATGGATTGAAGAATGGAAACATCACAAACCAACAGAGAATTAACCACACATCAAGGATGTCTAGCTAATGTTTTTCCTTTCTTTTAAGAGATTAGAAATAGGGTATCAATAATATTATAAGTCGTGGGTGTATTTATAAACTCACATACCATATGGCGTATATCAACAATATTAATTATATATTATTTCAATGAGATAATTCCAAAAATCATTGAATCCATCACCAATCAAATAATCGATTATTAATTTATTATTGATTCTAGAATAGGGTCTTGACTATAGAGGATGTTCACTATCCTATCCGAAATCTACCAAAAAAGGTTATTCGCGATGAGAATCAAGAAGGAGAAGAATAATTATAATATTTCTATAGAATGTTACCTAGAAAAACCATATTTATTTATGAATTAAGACTTGATCATGAGAGGTCATTATTAGAAATTCAATTTGACTAAAATTATTCACTAAATTCCTAAACACATTATTGTACTATCATTGATACATAATCAATAAGAGGTATAGTGTGATTATTCAATAACAATTACTTGTTGGTTCCTCAGCGATGAATGTAGATCCTGTTTTGGGGATGGAATGATGTTATCATGCTAGATTTTACACAGATCTATGAAGAAAAAACGATTTAATAATCTTATCATCCAGGAGAAAATAGCTCAAAAACATAGATCCATGAAAATCTATCAAGTAGTAAAACTTATTTGGAATGTATTATAACGAAAATATCACTATTAATTATTTTTAGATAGGTCATAGGATGGAGGGAATTGAGTATAATTATTAAATAATCTATGGAACAAGGGTGATGTCTCATATTCAAAATGGATTAATGGGATTTATATTTCATAGATAACGGAGGGTCAGTATAATTTCATTGAAATCCCATGGGGTTCATTAATTTTACCCCTAGACAAGGCAAAATGATGAGCTGAAGGGCCACACTGGTTGATCGATGGAACCAACGATGGGCTGTTGAGTGGACAACACCTGGCCTGTGGGCTTTGAAAAATGATTAGAACTATACCTTATCCACTAAATTTTTGTAAGGGTCTTATATTTCTTGTATACCAAATTGAACACGACCAACTATATGGTGGGTTCAATCACATTGTTTGTGTTTGTTTTCTGGATACACTAAGCCCAGGTACATTACTAAAACTCCAAACACAAATTCTTATAATCATAGCCACCAATATTTGTCCACTAAAAAATCCATATAAAAGGTGAAAAAAGTTAAATTATCTATTATAAAGAAAAAATATCTCATATAATGAAATAAATTGTGGTGGTCTCAATTACCCCACATTAACAACTTCTCATCCTTGAGATGTACCATAAATGTTTCTGATCAAACAAATCATTCCATTGAACTTGAATATCTACCTCCCACTCTCATCTCCACATCGATTCATCCATGAAAATACACAATCTAGAAAACTATTACCATATTAAATCAACGAATATCCTTTCTTTGGTCAATAATCATCACTTGTCATTCCACATAAGGTATTATTGGATGTAACTCGACATCCTCACAATCGATGAAAAACCTGGGACCAATAATGTAATTAATGATTTTTGGAATAGGGAACACATCATGTATAACTTGATTGTTTGATGGAATATCTATAAGAGATGCCACTATCCCTATCCACTCAGTGACCACGATGGGTCTAACATAGAGAAATAATAGTTTCCCCTTCTTCCTAAAATATTGAAGACATGACCAAGAAGTCATAGTTAGAAATTATTGATCCCATAAAAAACTCTAAATATGTCATCCAATGGTTTGAACAAAACTTCTTGTTGAACTGATCTATGATCAACAAATTTTGACTCAGTTGTACTCACTTTAAGGTCTCCTGCTTAGAGCTATGTCCCATAATTTCTACCTCACTGGAAATATTCCAACCATTCATTAAACAACAAGGTCTCCCATATATAGTCTTATACGGTTCAATATAAATAAAATCTTAATATATTTGGATTTATTATAACTCAACCAATGATAAGTGACCATACAATATCTTCCTAGGTCTTGTGAAATCATTTAAGCTTATCTTCTAGTATACAGATCATCTACTCCAATTTTCAATCATTCTGAGGACAATATATTGTGTTAAATATCAATTTTTTCCTTATGTCCATTCTAAATCCCAACAAAAAACCGTTCTGTAAAGCATGTATCTATTTATGAAATTAATTTCAACATAACTACTTGTATGTGTACAATCTCATTGAAAAATATCATTCTTTTCTTATCTACTGAGTTAGTTAAAAAGGTCTATATGAAATGATATAATATCATTATCTAATCAAAAATCAACCAGACAACATCAAAACTTGTCAGTGACCCAGGTAACATAGTGATATTTTTCATTGTGACATCATCACACATCCACATGGGCACTAGAAGTGGTTGGAGAAAACCACCAAGACACCGGTTCTTAGTCTATACCTTCTGGTAGGTATGACATTGAGAAACCATCCAGCAATTTTCCTCTTCATACCTTATCATTAGAACATCAACCAAAATCCATGTTTTATCATTTTCAAACTAGGATATACAACCAACATTGAGGTCTGAAAATATCTCATATACTCTTCCATAAAGGAACTAAGGACTTAAAATATCCCATATAAGAGGATGAAATCATTGTATCCCAACAACCACCAATGTATCGGGTCACCTCTAACAATTTGTTCATACATCACAACACACTCTAGGTCAGCGTCATATCATGGAATTACATGTTCTGAGATTGAATATTTTGCCAATGCTAGATCACATGTCATCGAGCACTAATTTTTAGAAGAAATCATCCTCCATTTTCCTAATAAGATCATTAGGGAATATTGTTCCTCAGAAGGTCATTTTCTAAGATCCCAAGATACCTACATATTGTTAATAAGAGAATCTAAAAAAACATTACCTTTCCATCTTACATAATCAAGTTCAATTCCAAACATCTATATATACTCTACCCAACACCTCTTCCTAAATATGAGGTCCCACTATAGAATATATAATGAAGGCTCTTATTGTTAGTGTATAAAAAATTACTCTTGATGAGGAGATAGTGTTTCCACCAATTAACAGTCTGGAACATTTATTCTGGATCAATGTCATAGGCATTATAGTTATTCTCATGGGTTCTTAAATAACGTGACCTATAAGTAACTTTCAACTCCCTTTACATCATTACATAACCCAAGTCAACGGATGATGTGTCGTAATAAGTAGTATAAATCATCTATATCTCTATAAGTGTCAAATCATGAGCTATAGTAATCCTCATATTAAGCTGATGAAATAAATTTTTACACTGGCCTGACCGGTGGATCTATTATCCCTTATTCTATAGTGGAATCCTGAGAACTGATAAATGGGTGATGTCCAAGATATAATTTTGCGAATATCTAGTAAAACCATTCTCGGGATATTATATCCTCTAAATTCCCTAGGTCAATATAAATTCCTTTCTCAGAACCACACACCCTATGAATTTCAACACTAAAATATAAAATCTAAACATTAATTGTTTTTATTAATGTTGATTTTCTTGAAGTGTAGTAAATACATTCTAATGGTGTCTATAATTTTAATATGGGGTTTGTGAGTTTATGAGGATGTCATTAATGAAAACAATGATGATCATGTCAAGATATGGATGAAATATCATGATCATTATATCCATGAAACTCTCAGGGTATTTTTCAATCAAAAACTTAATCCAAACGTATTAAAATATCCCACTATGTATCTGAAATTATTTATTTGGGATGTTCTAGTCTATAACATGTAACTAGTGATAGCCTGATCGAAGAGAAATCATAGAGAACCACTATTACCCATGTAATGTACCCAATATATTATTGATCCTGTGAAAAGGATATATTTTCTTCTCTATCACCTGGTTCTACTTTTATAAAATGAACAATCATCAAATCATTAAAAAAATACAAATTTTTATATAAATTTGAAAATTACTTTTATATAATAATAATTACCATAAAATTTTAATTTATTATAATTATATTAATGTAGAAATTAAGATAACAATAATTGTAATTTTTTTTATGCTCGATCCACCAGAATAATCAAACTCATGAACAACACTCTAGAAATGAAGTAGAATATTTTTCTTAAAATAATTATTTTTAAAATAAAAATATAAATACATTAGAAAAGAATTTAAGTTAATTAATAATTAATGAAATATAATGTTTTTATAAGAATTTAGAAACCTATATAATCATTACAAATATGATGATTTTAATAGTAATATGACTATAAGAATATTAATATTTCCCTTGGATTGGAAATACAATAATTAGACAAAATATTATTATTTTATAGAATAGTATCCACCCACATAGATGTGTTAAATAACATTTAGGTATCTTATAAAATTAAAAATAATATATTTTAATACCATGGTACACATAAATAAATGTTTTACAAATAATAAATCAAGGGCATGTATTTTTGTAAAAAAATAAATGTATTAATTTCAATTTTATAATAAATATATTATTTCAATAGAAATATTATTTTAAAAAAATGAATTTATAATATGGAATTATGTTTTATTATAATGATAAAAATGTTTTATGAAACCATAAGTTCTTTTACAAAGGGTTGGAGAAATGATCATTATTTAAAAATTGGTATTTTTTAAATAATTGAGGATTTTAATTTAAAATTAAGTTTCTCATATTTAAAAAAATCTTAAAAATGAATTATTTTTTTAATATATATTTTTAAAAATGTTTAAGTTGGGTTTTTTTAAATTCTCTAACATAGATTAATTTTTTTGAATAGTGAAATAAAAAAATTATGATATTTAACATTAGATGATAAATACATGAATTTTTACTTCATATATATTATATGAAACAAATATTTCAAAATAAAAATAACCATTAACCTTATATATTCATAATAATTAATAATATTGGTATTCTTGAACCAAAATAATAAACTACATGAAATAATATTTATAAATGTTCAATGTGTTACCCTTATAAATACCACCCTTGACACCTTATCTCATCAAAACATTTAAGACTTTTATATTTTACAATCCATACAAAATTAACATCCAAATAATCTCCACTATTTAATTGTTATTCTATTTTATTCATAATACCATTCTATGGATTCATAAGGGGTGGCCAAAAAAGAGAAAATCAAAATGAGAGGTATGCTCTAAAAAATTTTGTTTTAAATTTATATTTATTTTAACACTCCCATGTGATCAAGATAAAAAAATAGTATCATAATAAACATATGTATATCTATATTCAATTATTATGGTTTAATATTCATCGTATTCCTTACCTTCATTCATTTGTAAAATGAAAATGTTGTTCACAATGTGGTTGGTTCACCACCCCTATGAAAAACTAATTTTTTTCTACACCACCTTCATGGATTGTTATAGAAACAATATTATGGTTAAATATGATCTTAAAAATTTTATTATAACATAAATCAGGTTTTATATTTATTATTAATCATTTAATTAAATACATTGACTTTATTTAAGGACTATCTGTAAAACCACGTAAATTAACTTACCACATAACGTTGTCATTTTTTCTCAATGAATCATCCCTATGCTTGAAAAAATGATACATTGAACCATTTAAATTTATGTATGGAAAAATACCATTAAAATTTATTTCTTAATATTTACAAGCATTTTAAAATAACATAAAAAATTATCCACAATTATTCTGACCTTGGAACTAAGAAAGGAACCCCCTTAGAATAGCTAAATTAAACATTACAAATTTTTGAAATTGTAATAAATGAAAATAAAAAAAAATTATAAAATCAAATTTACATGTAAATGTTTCTTATTAATTTAATTAATTAATCTAATTTTCCTATACATTGTGTTATTTGAAAGTGAAGAATGATACCCAAACATTAGGTTTGGGATCTCTCAAAACCACCCATTTTCTAGGGGTTTTGAACATTCTCTCCCTAAATCACATTCTATATCTATATTTTCATATGATAATATTATAAATTCTATATACATATGTAACATAAATATATACCTGTATTATTATCCTATTCAATTATGGAGTAATACATTATTTAATTTCATTTCATAAATGACTTATTTAAAATCAAACCATTTAAGGGAAACTTTTCTATCATATAATCCACTTTTTTAGTTCTCATTTAATTTCATTATTCTTTTTAATTATTTCATTAAATAATGTTATATTTTATTTTAATCCATTACATTTTACATCTTTCAAAAAAAATATCATATGTATTCTTTATGAAAAATTGTTTAACTGATTCTTTAAAACCCCATTTTGAAAGATCATTTCTATAAAAACAATTATACACCCATTCTTGTAATGTTTTTTCCATATGTACTTCATATTTTCGAACTAGGATTATGTAATCATTTATTAAAATTCATAATTTTTAATTACTCTTAATCATTTTTCATCTTCCGGAATTCTGCATCAATTATGATATGAGGCTATATTATGAAACCCATTTCATTTCATATCTTCATAATAGTAGGCAATGGAAAGTTCAACTATCACATAACTAGGTTCCCTAGTTGTCGAACATAAGTGGGAAATGGAAACACATATATGGAGGAAAAATTCCAACAATCATGTTCTGATAGATATTTTTAGAGGACATGTTTTGAGAAATTTTTTTACCAAAAAACAATAAAGCACAGGTGTGAGTAATTGTTATTGATTTCATCAAAATTTATAAATATAGGACAATATTATCGTTCAAAAACCATATAAATAAATATATATATATAATTAAATAACTCTATATTAATATAAGAAAATTTATGTTTCTATAAACATAAACATCTAATTTTTTATTCATTGAACTATTTCAACTTCATCTCGTAGAAAATGATGCATCATATGGGGTAGTAATACATTAGCCTCTAAAATATCATCCAAGGATCATATTAAACCATTTTATAAATAGTTAACTTTTCTAAAATATTGTGACCCAATCACTTCTAAAGAATAGTTAATGAATTTTTGAAATGAACTTATTATTATCCTTTAGTCAACAATAGCCACATATAAACTTTCATATTTAGAATATGTGAATAACTTCATCATATATCCTCTTGAAATATGGTAATAACTCAAATCACCAAAAGCCCATATTGGGAACATGAACTATTCCTTATTCCATATGTAAGACCTAGGTTATTAGATATATTACATAAATCCTAAAGTTTTTCAAACACCATCAATAATACCATAGAACCCTTTTCAATGAGTCATTAACATATTCCAATGTAGTTATCACTTTTCCAAATCATTAATTTCTTCATTATTACAACAACATCAGGTACATATTAAGGGATGTATTTCATCAAATCATGTTCTTTCAAAAAAAAATAACATATCTAACTGAATAAATGTTCTTGGTACCATTAATTATATAATATAAATTCATTGACAACAAATTAAAAAATTAAAATCCTTACATACTTTATAATTCATATGATGAGAAAATCATAAATAAAATACTTTTTCGACATATTTTTGATAAGTAAATAAAAAATAACATTAATCATTACAATTTAGATGTGTAAATAACATATTGTTGACCTTTATCCCTTATATCCTTCAGTGGTTGGGAAAATGTTTTTTGCAGTTCCCCCATATTATTGTAGGTATAACTTTAAATATAAGTATTTTCCTTCGTTCTGTTGTATTCTTTCTCCGGGTGACACTTTTTTATGAACATATAACATTCCCTCAATACATTATAGTATTTACCTTGGTTATTTTTTTTCATAGTTATCACATGTTTAAAAATACTTTTTCCCCTCAACTTCTTTGACTAATTCTCTTTTCATGGTGTTCAACATACCTCTTATACTATTGGTTTCCCATGAATACATAAGACTTGAAGAATTACATATCTATTTTTATGGAACATAAAAATATATATTATTATTATATTAAATTATTATAAATCAATTTCCTTCTATGTTTTGAAAAAACAACATTGAAGAAGTATTTGATCATGAAGTACATGTTGTGTATATAATTGGTAGCATACCTGGATAAACTTGTAATGGTGTCTTCATAATCATCAACACTTTCTTCTTCTTCTATATTAAGATAATGAATATCATCTTAATCTAAATTTATTGATCCTGAGGGAAGTATTTATTTGATAATGTCCCCTTAAATTTTACACATTCCATGGGTTCATTTTCTTCTTCATCACTGGTATTATGGATTAGAGAGAACCACTATTCAGTGTCACCTTAGAGTCAACAGACTGTAAGTCCAAAAAATCATTTTCACTACATTTAAAGGCTGTAAATATCTTTTTTGAGACTTAATAAATTTATAAGATATTATTATATTAGAATTCACAATAAATGATATGAGATTCCACTACATAAAGAGATATAGTATAAGATATTCTATCTATTTAATTGGTTTCTCCATCCCAATAAGGTTATTTTTGATTACCTGACTAAGATGTACTAATATATTCATCACATGAATCATTGAAAAACGAGATATATTTGCTTCCCTAGTAGAGAAACCATTACATTTTCCATATGTAATTGTACTGCTATTCCTTCCATTCACCAATTCTATACAATGGACTACAGTAGATTATTTCATAATGTTGTGACCATTATATAACTCAAAATACAGTATTGAACATAATAAAACTTTTTGCATCATGAATCCTTGAATCATACACTTTGACTACATTGTATAAATATAAAATTCTAAATCTATCATAACAGTTGGTAAATTAAATTGGTGTTGACCTATGAATATCCCATGGGAGTGACAAACTAGGTGTGTAGTAAGGAACATTGTTGTGTACTATGTTACCCCAAGTCATCCTTAGATGACCTTGCAGAGTTATTACACCTAGTTATATCTTTTCCAGAACCACGTCCACTTGTAATATCTTGATAGGGATGAATTTTTAGGAATTCTCATATAATTACTATCAAAACAAAATGATATGATGTTCTAGTTTACTTATATAAATTTCAATTATAGGGTTGTTCTCCGTAATATATGTTATGTAAATATAGTTTCAATGGTTATTTATAAACATCCATTGAAACCAAATATAGAGACCAAACCCTAGGTAGCCCATATCAAGTGTCTGCTACTGACTATATTGGTATTATTACAATGAATTAATCCCTAAAGTACTAATCAATTTATATGTCTTTGTAAACCAGATATGTAAATTAGAATTGTATTACAAATGAATACATGTATTACAACTTAATTTTTTTCATTATTTCAAAATAAATGACATCAAGGATAACTCAAATACATCTAGTAAATCCCTGCATATCTTTCAAAATTCACTTACTACATTCACAAGGATAAAATATAACAATGGTGATCTCAAATTCTTAGCAATGTCCAAATATAGTTGAATAAATAATGAATCATTGAGAATAATCAATATGAAAAGGTAAATAATTATACACACATTGCATGTAATAAATAAATTGAATGAATGTGTGTAAACAATATGGAAAGGTAACAATTGGAAACACATGACAATAAAATAATCAGATAGGAAAAAACAAACAAAAAAGGTAAGAAACCTAAAACAAATTCAATATAAATAACAAAAAATTGAATTCATCCATAGATATGTCAACATAAAATCGCATGGATGAATTATAACATAACCTAAATGGGGGGAGATTCTCTGTTAATTTACATCATGTATGAGGTACATTAAAACCTATACTGTAAATACCTTTTCGAAAATGGATTAAACAATGGGTAAAAACCTATCAATAATTCTCTAAAACAAACTCAAAGGATTTTCAACAAACTAATTTCATCTCATGAGTTATTGTTTCACCCAGTGGCTTTTATTAACTATTCCCAAACCCATAATACATTAATTAACCGGTCATTAAATAGTATGGATTGCATTAACCGGTTCCCAACCTGTGTAGTTCAAGTCAAAATATTTTAAATAATCAATGTTCATTATAAAATATCAATTTTGAATAACAGATACATGTTTTTTACTATATAAATATATAATAAAATAATATCAAAAATAAACACCATTTTAAAATATGAATATGGTATTATAAATAATCATATCTATGAAAAATAAAATAGATATTTAGAGTAATTTTTTTGACAAAAGGTCATAGGAAATTGAATATTTCTATCTGACAAATAGGAGTCAATGATGTTGATGTGAATACAACACTTTTAAAAATCAATCATAATCCATCAATATGATGATTACAGAAGATATGAACACAATATAACCAAAGTGGAGTAAATTAATGGGTCATTTTAATTGTTGAATTGAATCATTATAAAATTATATTTTAAAAACATTAATGAGGAAAATATCCCTTTGCTTGGAAAATCCATTTTAACAACCTCTTATTTTAAAATAACTTTGTAAAGTATATTCTTTAAAATTTATCATTTTGAACATGAAATGGAATCTTCAAATAAATGATGGTTGTTAAATATTCACAAACTGAAGGAGGTAAAATATCATTCATTTTCCATGACTAATGGTTAGAAAAATTACATTTTTAGAAAGGGAAAATAAGATTCAATTCAAAAAATTGGTAAATGAAAAAAAGGGATAAAATTTCATTAATAAAATATTTTAGAAACATATTTTGAAACATTTAAATAAAAAACATTTTTAGAAGAAAACATGTTCTCTAACTAAATAGATATTCAAAGTCGGTTTTTGAAAAAACAATTAGAAAAGCATTTTGAGTACCAAAGATGGGAAAAATAGTATGAATACATGAAAATTTTCATAAATAACCAGTGGTGATAAAAGTAAATTTTTATTGAACAATTATCATATTATTTCTTCAAATGGAAATACCATTGAAATATCATTAATGTTATTGTTGATGAAAATAATCTTTTAACATCCCAAAGTGTCCTACACCACTTTGAAACATTTAAAATCTTATTTTTAATTAAATAGTATAATTAAATGAAAGTTATATTATCATGAGAGTAATAAAATTAATGATATATCATGTAAAATGGTTGTATTTAAACTGAATAAAATAATCATGGTGCATAAAAACATATAATTCTCAATAATATGAAAATTGTGATGAAATAATATACATTTTACTTATATATTGTTATGTGGGATTTATCCTCATATGTAGTGGCCTAAAATATTTTAATAAATAATATCATAACCATACTCCTGTATTTAATACCATATATTAACTTATTATAATATATCATTACCCGTTTGTTAACAAATTTCATTGATTTTACTATTTCGGGTGTTAATTGCCTATTTCTCTCGAGTAAGTTTTAACTTGTTCATTGTTCTTATAATTAATTATATCATGGCTTCAGTAACTAAATAATTTATACCATGAATTAATTGTCATATATAATATGTGTATATGTATTTATAGTAGTTCAAAATATTAGGAGACTTAAAATAATGTGCATCGTTCCTGGAAATGGTATGTAGTACATATGTAAAAAAACTACTTTAATTTATTTATTGTTTTAAGATAATGAAAAGTAATTTATAAATATGTATATTATGATTTAAGTATCATATATATGTTATATAAGTTATTTATGTATAATATATCTATCCTCTATATTTATCATGTATGGAATGAATGAGTCCTGTCGCATTGTGGGGGTGGTAGTCCACACATCCTCAAACTAAATTATCATATATACAAAAGACGGAATTCAAAATGGATTGTTTTAAATTAATATTTATGAATCTTAATTACTTTATAAATATCATATATAACATATATAAACGTATTTTCAATAAAACATTCCATGATTTGTGGTGGTAGTAGAAAAATGAACCACCATTATTTGGTGTGGCAGTGGTTCACCGTAGATAGAAACAATATGTTAGTGACCCATTAGGAGGTGTGTATATGTGTTTTTATAATATGTTACACAAAAACATAATATAATATTTAGGATAATTTTTTTATATAATTATTTATTAATGTTATTTTAGGTGGATTATAATAAAAATGAAACTTGAGATCTTGAGACAAGACGTTACCTCTTAATCGGGAAACATATTTTGTTTTATATGAAAAATCATACTTGGAATGATTACTATAAAAATATAGGATTCCATGTCTAGGGGAGGAATTTTGGGAATATATTTGGTTAGTTATTGGACTAACCTAAGTGTTTTGATAGGTGTGAGTAATGGGGAGAGGTGGTGGCCTTTTATAGGGAAGAAAAATGACTCACATTGATTTTTTTGAAACAAGTTTGTTGTACACATGTTATTACATAAAATTTAAAAAAATCCAAAAAGAAACTCAATACTGGATTTTTTTGGAAAATATGTTTCCATATAATGGGTGTGGGATATGTTTTTTGTTTATTTGGTCCCTTAAGTTAAATGTTTAGTCCTTTTTTTAGGAACAATTTAACTTTAATAATAATTATTATTTTAATTAATATCACTGATATTTTTGGTCTATAAGAAAGTTGGTATTATCTATATAATAAATTATACTTATTCAAAATATTTAATCCATTTTTACAAATGTAAATCTTGAATTTGGAAAAAATTAATAAATATTTATTCCCAAAGGTTGGACAACAATGCTTGGTTTTTGGGTAAAAATGTCCAAACATTTTCTTGTTTTTTTATAGTCTATTTTAAAATGAAATTGAATCCAATGAAGTAAATTGTATAAATTGATAAAAAAATATAATAAAAATTATAAACAAAATTAAAATATAATTTATTATTATATATAAATTATACTAACAAATATTTTAGAACAAAATTTCAGTATTTTAAAATATTAATTACAAATTATATATTCTCGAAAAATACCAAAAATTCATTATACATAATTTTTATTTTTATTATTTTAAAATTTATGTTTTTGTCTTATTAAATATATTAAAGCATCAAAATTCACTTTTAAAATGGATTCACCCCTAAAAGGTTGTAAAATTGTTATTATAAAATAAACGATTTGAAGTGTAATATTTGGTTTTCTCTAATCTAATGATTTTGATATTTGTTGGATGAAATTAAAAAAAATTATATTAGATATGTTATATGTATTTCACTATAACACCAAAAAACAAATTATTAATTAAATCTATTAGTCTAAATCTTATTTTTGAAAATAATAACAATTTCATTTTTATTCAATCAGATTTAATATTCATTTCTAATAAATTTATAACCAATGAATTCATTTTAATCATTTGTAAAAAATGTATTTTTTAAATTATTTTCCCCTTTTAATAAGAAATAATTTAAATTCTTGCTTATATCTTATTATATTAATTAATATATCATTATCCAGTAAAACTCGGTCATACATGCAGGTAATCATTCAAAGAATTTTTCTTTTTTTTATAAAACAAGGTAACAGAGTGTTGAGTGCATTTACAAATATAGAATATATAATAAATTTTTAAAATAGTAAATAAATTTTATATTATTAGGGTATTATTTTCCCTTATTCTCTATGTGTAACATATCTTTTATGTTATTAAATATAACGTTCATACGTTAGAATTTTGGGGTGTTGCATAGATCATCCCAAAAGAATGGATCACACATAAAATATGAATAGATACACATTAATTTCACCATGAATTTATTTAAAATGTTTGATCAATATAATTTCATTTGAAGAATATCTTTTAAGAATTATGTACTATTATGTTTCCATTATATAGATCAATTATTATGTATTTCAATGAAGCAAGTCCAAAATTACAAAATTCATTAGTGAACGAAGAACAAAATTTAAAATTTTTATTGATTCTAAAATATATCCTTATTCCCAGACAGTAATCACTTATCCATAACCAATAACACAATGGAGAAGAGACTCATGATTTGAATCATGAAGGAGATGATATCATGATTATGATTTGAAATACTCTTACCCATAACATCACTATACTTGAATAATTTATCTCTTGTCAAGGGTGGTAATCATTGAGATGTCTATATCACAACCAACATTCCATGAATCCATTATTGGGATATGGTTATAGCATTGATCATATATTAATTATATCGCTAGGAAGATGATTCAAAACCACTTACACATTGAATTCTCATTATCAATGTATGATATCAGTTTGATCAAGAAACTAAATCAACATTTTAGATATTCTATAAATATTTTTTGAATAATGAATCCCTAACTACACCATTAATTAAAAAATATATCCAACATTGATACATACATATATCTTAATTAGGAAGAATGATATTTCCATGTTCATGAAGAAAAAATCATCATCCATTCTTCCAAAATTAGTCAAAGGATAGAGGGAAAATGTCAGATGTATTTGTGTTTCTAGGGATCATGTGGAAGGTCCCAAATTCTAAATGAAATCATGTATTTTTTATTTGGTAGTTAATGTAGGGTCAAAACATGTAGCTATAAAATCTTGTGGGATTAATTAATTTCACCCCTATACTGATTTATAATAGCCATACTCTTTTTTTATTTTAAAACATGATTTATTACAGAAAACTACACTAAATACAAATTAGATAATCGAGATTTGTACTGTCTTTTTTAAATTAAGTACATTATATAAAAACATTATACATTAAAAGAAACATCTTATTTGAAATAATCATTGACATGATCTAATAATTCCTCTTAACATAACACTAAAAGGGAGAACCTGAGGATATAAATAAGAAATTGTTGATATATAAAGCCTAATAAGGTGATAATCATGGGATACCATGAGAATAGTAATACATGGAAGACAAGGAATATCAACGAGGAATAAATGAACCAGAAGAATAATGAATTATATAGAATGATAATAATAACATGGAAAATGTGGCAACAACATAAAACAATCCATCATAACTAGATCAAGGCTAAATCCACTACGACCCCATGGTAGGGAAAGTACAACAAAGGAATCATTGTAATACACTATCCTAACATGACATATCATCATAGTAACAATTACCAAATACATTATAGCAATATAATGGTGAACCTTTCATAATCATTTCATTATAATGCTTTATGGTACCACATATATCATGTAACATAGATTCATGAAACATAATATTTTAATCCATGATCTAGTAATGTGGAATAAACAAATGTAAATTCCCAATAAATATGTATATGTGCATAAATTTGAATAAACTTGATGGAGGAATGGGTATGGTATTCACTGTATGTTGTATTTTGGAATGAAAAAACATGGCCCGATTTCTGTTTCATAACAACATCGTATATAAATTCATAAAATGGGTTGATGAGGGAGAAAACAGTATCCTAATATGAACACATGAAATGTATAGTTAAATGGAAATTTAAGAAAATATACAAATTTAGGAAATATTATATTAGAATACATAACATAAAATGAATTCTTGATATAAAATAATGGTGGAAGATTCCTTATAGAATTTCTGCATAGTAATGGGTGTACATAAGGCTTAATAAGATGGATAAATGAGTGTAAACGAGCTAACATAATTTAAAAATATAATTAACAGTATGGGCGATAGGTAAGAACATATCCAAACATTGGAAAATGTATATCAAAAGGGAATATAATAAATGAAGTGCTTGAAAAAAATAGCAGAGAGAGAATACCTTACTTGGATGTGTAACTCGATAGGATTAGGAGATGATTTTATGATATTTGGGGAACCTTGGGATGAATCTAGGGAGTAGAATTCATAATTTGGATGAGAATCAAGGAGTTTGAATGAAGAGAAATTGGGTCCTGGATGTGATTATATAGTAATGAATGGGGGTTTATTTATTCTTTTGGTTTTGGACACTACATAATAAAATATTCAAAACCAAAATCCATACCATGGATTTTTCCTATTGTTTATAGGAAAGTGTAATGGATTAAATTATTTTATAAGGAAGAGGGCCGAATAAAATAAAAATAATTCACTTTCATATGTGGAGGTGAGTCACACATTCAATGAAATGATTATAAAATATTAAAATATATTATATGTAATTGATGATTCACTAGGTCACTTAAAAAAATAAAATAAACATAAAATAAAATAATTATAAAGGAAAACAATATAATTAGCTGAGAATAACATTTATATTATTTATTCCATTACTATTGGGTTATTATGCTATCATAAAAAAATAACATATATTTATATGGTATCAAATTTTAACCTAAAATTTTACTATCTCAAAAAAATATAAAAAATTTACCATTGGATTATTTCAACATCCTAATTCAATTAATGATATTATTTTTATACTCTTTTTATAAATATTTTAATTTTCACTTTTAAATTAATAACTGACATTTTTTTGAAAATTGTTTGTTTTTTAAATAATTTTTATCGAAACCTAATAAAAATTATATTTGAGTTCATAAAAATTATATGATCATTTATATATATATAAATTATAATAGTATTTATTTAAAAAATCTATTAAATCATTTAAATAGATTTCCTAATATAATTTTAATATTAACTAAAAATATTATTTGTTCATTAAAATTCATTTTCTAAGTAACAATAATAGGAATAATATATATTAATTATTCTACACAAAAAAAATTACATATTACTAATTCAAGGTTCGTGATACATATCGCTTTATTACACCAGAACACGCCCTTTGAGTAAGGTGTGCTATGGTGGGGATTTAATGGGACTGTTCAGTGAAAATGATTTGGGTTGTGATAGTAATGAGATATAACTTATCCTGTAAATGGTTTCACTCATGATGGCGTTGTAGGATCTCAGATTACGTCTAGTCTAGGGAAAAGGATAGAAATGTAATTTCGATCAGAAGCTCTAATATATGGGCATCATTGGGTATGACTTACTAGTTGAGTCCATCACTACCATTTTCGGGGCCAAAAAGATTTATTAAATCTATATATTTATAGTAGTCATGTGAAAACTACTGAAAAAATATATTATCAATGGTAAAGAAACAAAATAGTCATTGAAATTCAAGTAGATATAGTAAACAAATAGGTGATGGTGATTTTTATATCCATGATATATGTAATTAAATCCTAATGGATAATTTTTTTCATTAATGTTCTAGTCATTAAAATATTCCCCCTTTAGAAATTTCTCTCTCCATAATTCATTTTCCCTAAATTAAATAGATAAGGGTAACAATACTTCATCACCTCTTCTATTTCCCATTTTCTTTGTTCAATCATTTAATTTACCCACCAAACATTGATGAGGGGCATAGTCTTATTTCATAGAAATCTTTCTCTACAGTCAATGTTCTTCACTGGCTACTCTTTATAGGAAATTTCATTCTCAAAGAGTAACACATATGGAATGAGTTCATGTGATGGTCCAGATGTGATCTTTATTAAGAGGGATAAATGTAATACACCATGTAATTGAGATAGGTTTAGGTTGAGTGCAAGTTAATTGGACACTGCTTCGATGAAATTACGGATCTCAAAAGGGTCGACGTACATTGGACTAAGATTTCCCTTATACCAAAATCACATCAGTCTATTCCATATAGAAATGAGAAGGAATACCATGTTCCTAACATTGAACTATAGGTCTTGTTGATGATTATCAGCATAGATAGTTTGTCGACACTGGGAATTGTTGATGTGATGATGTATTTTCTAATCATTATCTTCCATTTCATTTACCATTGAGAACCAATATTTTTTCATTCCCCAACATCATCCCAACATTATTGTGTTATGAACCTATTCCCATAAAGGGAATATTAGGGGGAAATTTGGATGATCGAGTGGAAACTATTGTTGTATGATAACTCCACCAAAAAAGATGTTGGTCTTATAAACTATTGAAGACCATTGAGAAATATTTCAACATGTTCTCTTGTTATTGGATAGTCCTCTCAAAATGGTCATTAGTTTGAGGTTTATCTGTTTTATTTAATACCAGCTCAATTTTTAGGGAATGCTTGAGACTTTAATAAAACATATTAGTGAATCATGGATCTCTATTGGAAAAAATTGACAGTGGTACTCCATGAAGCCATACCACTTCTATGGTATATATCTGTGCTATTTTATCCAGTGAGAAAGCTTCATTAATAGTTATGTAGTGTGAAATCATTATAAAATGATCCAAAACAACCTAGATAAAATTGACACCCATTGATGTCTTTGGATGTCTAGTGACAAAGTCCATGATTATTTTTTCACATTTCCATGTTGGTATGAGTAATGGTGGCATCATCCACTTAAACTACTGCATTTAAGCATCTATGTACTGATATAACTAAAACATTGATGTATATTCAACGATCTCCTTATTCATCCTATCCCACTAATATTTCTCTCAAATTACTCAATATGTATTTGTGTTTCTTGAGTAAATATAGAATGTTGAACCATGCGAATTATCAAAAATATATTTCTTCAAATCAGGATTTTATGGAACACATAGCCTTAAAAAAAATCTCATAATTCTTTTTTCATTAAAAATAAACATTGAGGATTTCACCTTTCCTAAAGTTTCAATATTCTATTGAATTCCCACACCACCTTTTTTAGAATACTTCAACCATTCCAAATGTGATGGTTCTGAATTAATTTGAGAAATGATTGATGAATTTAATTTCATTGTGATTCTCATGTCCATATTCTTCAAATCCATGAATATTTGATCCTTCTCAGTTATCATCAATTATAGAATTCATGGGTTCATTCTACATAGAAATTCACCACCTTGTTCGCATTCTCAGGATGATAGTGGATTGATTAGTCTCAATACACAATGAGCTATAACCATCTTCTTTGGTGAAAATTTAGCTCTTTCTGTGTGAATATATATTTGCAACTTCTGTAATATTTATGTATTTCACACTTCCCTCCAAAGAGATTATTCCACCAAAATTTCAACACAATTACCAATGATTTCAACTCTAGATCATGCGTGGAAATTTTTTGGTTCATTAATTTCATCATTCTGGAGTTTTAGTCCATGAATTTTTCATTTTTCAACAACACACATCCTAATACCTTCATGCAATCATGGCTGAATATTTTGAAAATATCCCCACATGTGGGTTGTGTGAGCATAAGTGAAATTATAATACTCCTTTATGAATCCATAAATATTTCTTCACATTCATCATTCCAGGTATATTTCACTCCCTTCCAAGTTATCTTAGCAAGAGGATTTCACAACCTTGAGAAATTTCTCACAAATCGGTGATAATATCAAACCAATCCTAGGAAACTATCAATACCTTTCACCCATGTTGGCCTCAAACACACCTCAATTTATTTTTTAATTGAAGGATCCATATATATCCCATTTATTGTGATTATATACCCAATAATGAGACTAATTTCAACCATAACTCACACTTGGTGTACTTTACAAAGAGATTATACATTCATAAGGTCTATAGCATAGTGTCCAGATGATCCTCATGATCTTCATTGTATTTTTAGTTTATTAGAATATAACCTATAAAGAATACCTCATATTTTTCATGGTAATATGTAAGGACAATATTCATCTAATCCATAATGATTGTTGTGGAATTAGTGTTTCCGAATGAAATAAATATGAAATAATAAAACTTATACCATATATGAAATACAGGCTTGGGGATATACTTCTTCTTTTCAATTTCATTGTAATATACCTACCGTAGAACCACCTTTTAGAAGTTTTGTGACCCACATATTTTTTTTGAACAATTCATTAACTATTTGAAAGCGATGCTTCTTATTTATCAAGATTTTGTTGAAATCAAGATAATAAATGGAAAGGGGAATTGACCCATACTTATTATTGATGAATAGGACTAGCGCACCCCATGGGGAAGCACAAGGGAATGAGGAAAAATTATCTTGTAGTTTTTCCATTGTATCCCCATGTTCCACAGAGGCCATCTTATAAAGAATCTTGGATTCTGGAAATGTCCCAGGTATGTGTTTGATCAGAAATTCTACATCGCCGAATTTTGGATGATCTATAAAATCATTAAGAAACACATCAACAAATTCCCTAACAAAATGTATGTATTTGAGGATGGTCCAATACTTAGACATAATCATTTTAGCTATAAATTCTTTTTCATTGGGATATAATATCCTTGCTTGAGATTATCGTACTATAGAGGATTCATCCTACTCCTTGGACAAGTATATAATTGAGCTTGATTATCGTTTCATAGAGTGATTTCCCTCTCACAAAAATTTTATTTGCCTCTATGTATAGAAATATAATCAATGCCATGAATTGCCACAAATTCTACCAAGGGAATTATGACATAGTTCGTTGGGAAGTTAAAACCAAAAAAATTGATATTGGATTGGTTATATACATGGGATGCAATAATTTTCTAATTTTCTAATTTCACCGACAAAACTAATTCGATGATTTTTTGTGGTGTTTGAATAGTTCTACCAAACAGTCATCATATAATGGATTTTTGAGAACCAGAATCAAAATGTATGTCTACATATTTTTGATGAATAACTAGAATAAATATCACCACGTCATTATCAAGATCCATAATGGAGTTGGAGAAGGAAGAAGATCTCCCCCAATGCCTTGTAGGTTGTCAGTTGCCTCCAAGAACTCTGGGAATGGTCCATTGGATCACAAAGTGCATGGTTCCTTTCAATTGAAGCACTGAATAACGCATTGATGGTTTACTAGAGGATTCAAATACCCTTTCAAATTCATGGGATTCTCTTATCAGAAATAATTGGCCAAGAACCCCTATATTCCATACATAAATAAATATTATATACCCCTTAGGAAATTTTATTGGTGATTTTTCATGAACTGTTGACATATGGTGAGATAGAATTTCATATCACTATAGGATTTATCCATCAAACTGTAAGAATTAAAATCCAATTTCTATTTTATATCCCCATGAATCCCCTGTTATTTACAGATCTTTTTATTGACAATGGTGGAACATCATTAAATTTCCTCATATAATCAATGTCTTAGATTTCCATGGCTTTTCGTAGACTAGGATTTCCCCCACTGAAGAAATGACAACCTTTTCAATTTGGGGAAACAAAAAAAAAATGGAATCGTGTTGTACTAGTATTGTGATTTTTGACTCGTATTCACTAGTAGAATCATCATTCTTTTTCTTAAGCACAAGTATATATCATTCTATCTTATGATGGAGGGTTTGTGGAATATATTTGTCAAAAACTTTATTATTAAATTCCTTCCACTCCAATGCTTCAATATATTCCTTAGGCTTCATATTCTAGATCTATTTTCATCACTGATTAGCTTCGGCCTCCATATTAATAACAGTTAATCAACCATATCATATTTGAAACAGTGAAGGTTGTAAATGATATTATCAACATGATTGATCCATTTCTTTGAGATTAAGGGATCAGATGATGCCTTGAATGTATGATGTCTTTGTCGCATAAATCTATATATAGTGAGTTACTCACTATTTGGGGGTGGGGAGGGTTTGATATCCACATGGTCTAGTTTACTATTTAGAAACTATGTTAAATGGGATAGTATCATGATAATGTTTTCGATTACTACTCCCATTAGTTTTGGAATCTGATTGGGTAAATCCTCACACTTCCCTTGAGATCGGTTTATACAATGATAGCTCATATTTCCATCCATTTTCCCAAATTGAAGGAAAATTAGGGATGGGTATATTAAACAGTTGAACAAAAAAAGGGCAGATCTAGTGATATTATTGAGAAATCATAAATTTGTCTCCAAAACATATGTGTTTCTAGGATTAAGTTTATGTTATAAAGTATATACTTCCTAAAACATATTTTTATGGGAATTATTTTTTCTCTTAATGAAATTTTTTACTGAGAATATGAATTTACCAAAGTATATCCCCATGGAGTGTCAAACTAGGTGACCAACAAAACCAATTGTTGTGTACCAAGTTACCTCGAGTCGGGCCTGGAACACCTTGTCAGAGTTGTTACAGTTAAGTATATATGTTCTAGAACCATGTCCACATGTATTATCCATACAAGGATTTATTTTCTTAATAAACCAATTTTTATATACTCACCAAAATTTAAGGTTGTTTTCTTACACTTACTATTATCTATAAGGGTTTTTATTTTATTTTTCTAATTCAAATCCAAAAAATAACTAAAACTATCATATGAAACAACATTTAACAAACATGGTATTATATTATATATAATCTTCATTGATTTCATAATACAACACTTAAAACAACTAAGAACATCTAGAGGTATAGTGTATTTAGGAAATTAGATACATTACATAAAAACTAAAATCATGGAAATAAATATATTTATTGAAATCATCATTGACCCAACCAAATAATTCTTCGTACTTAACACTTCATCGGATAACCCCATGAAATTCATATGAAAGGGGTCAGCTATACAGCATAGTAAGGAATTAATCATGTAATAACATGAGGATAATAATACATGTTATAAAGTAGTATCAATGATGTGTAAAGTTACATGAATAGTAAGGCATGTTATAGTATAATAATCATAAAATTGAAAATGAGGAATCAACATAAAACACTACCTCATAAAGAGATCATGGTTATTCTCTGAAGACCCTATACTGGAAAAAGTCCAAAAAATGAATCTGGAAAATCCCATATCCCAACATGATGAATCATGATACTAAACATTACTGAATGCATTATATCACTATTAGGGAGAACCATTCATAACCATTTCATTCTCATGATTAAGAGTGCCACATAGCTCATATAACATGGATTCATACAACATCATAATTTGTTCTAAAATCTATGAACTTTTGATACATACAAGATATTCATAAATCAATAAGTATATGTGTATAATGGCTAATACCATTCATATACTAATGAGTATCGTATTCACTACAAGATGGTTTTGACGTGGAAAATCATGGTGTAATTTCAGCTGGATAACAATGTCATATAGAATGTCATAAAATGGGTTGGTGATAGAGAAATGGTTCTATTACAGTATTGAGTTGAAATGGATAATGAATGTTATATTTGATAAAATATACCAAAATTGGAAATAATAAATGAGAATCCATAATATAAAAGGAATTTTCGATAAATAATGGGTTGGTGGAAGATACTTTTTGGAATTTTGTCATAGTAACTGGTGTCCATAAGGGTACATAAGAGGGATAAATGATAGTGAATTGGGATCCCATAATTTAAAAATCAAATCAAAAATAATGGGGATAGGAAAGAACATTTCTATAATTATAAAAATGAAGATAAAAATGTAATATCCTAAATGAAGTGTTGGATTAAAAGAGAAGAGAGAGTATCCCTTATTGTGTGACTCCAAATGTTTTTAGAATATTATGGGAAGCATGGGGTAACTTTGGTAGGACATTAGGGGATAGAAGTAATATTTGTGAAAAGCATAAAGGATTTTTAGTAAAGGTAAATGAGAGCATGGGTTAGTTTATATTGTAACAGAGGGGGATTTCTTTATATTTTTTACTAGACACTTCATAATAAAATATTCAATAATATCAACCATACCATTGTTTTTTACCATTTTTTATTGGTAAGGGGAGTGGTTTACATTAATTTATAATCACTATTTATTAATATAATAACATAATTACCTTTCTTATGTTGGTGTGTGTCACACTTTCATTGAAATTATTTTAAAATCTTCAAATATATTATAATTTTTCAAGGATTCACTAAGGATTTTTAAAATAAATAAAATAAAAATAAAATAAAATTATTATAAGGTAAAAAAATATAATTGTATGATTATAGCTTTTATAGAATTTATTCCACCAAAATTTGGCTATTATGATTTCATAAAACACATTTTATATTTATACGGTAATAAATGTTTACCCAAAAATTAGACTATCTCAGAAACGAATGAGAATTTAACTATTGGATAATTTTTACTTCCTGATTCAAAAAATGATTCACATTTTAACTTAATAAATCAATAAATATGTGAATTTTTACTTTAAAATAAAAATTGACATATATTAACAATTAATGGTTTTTATCAATAACATTTTTCGAACCCTAATAAAAATTACAATTGAGATCATTAAAATTATATGATCATTTATGATTCAAAATAAATTAAAATGTAATTTATTTCAAATGTCTATTAATTCTTTAAAATATATTTCTTAATTTAATTTTAATGTAAACCATAAATATTATTTGTTCTTTAAAAATCATTTACAAAGTAACAATAATAGGAAGAAAATAAATTTTTTTCTAAAAAAATCTACTTTACCTTTTTCTAATGTTAGGGTATTGATGAAAATACCTTTATTAAACTAGAATAATACACATTATTAATATTCCTGATGGTGGGGATTTCATGTTTTCGTTCAGTTATCATGGTTTGGGATGTGTTATAGATTACTTGGAACTAATTTCATAAACATATTCACTCATGCTTAAGTTGTTGGAACCCTATATGGGATTTGTCAAGGGAAAATGCCAAAAATTATAGCAATCTAATAATCTCTGATAAATGGTCTCCATAGGGAACAATGTTTTTATTTGATGCCATCACATCCTTTATTAGTGACAATAAGATTTATTAAAACCCTATATTGATACTAGTAATGTGATCACAATTCAACGACTATATTTTCCACAGTAATGATGCTTCGTGGCCATTTAAATAAAATTGGATACAATAATAAAAAATAAGTACAGTTTTATATATTTATATGTGAAATTTAATTAATCAAAAAGTTTATTTTTATTCATACATGTTCTGGAAAATATTTGGGAAAACTGGTAGGCTGTTGGGCATCATCGGCTGGCAAGTCGGGCTAAAACAATTCTTGGTTTTCTTCTATCAAGACCCAATTTCCCCAGGTTATGAACCTATCAAATATCATTTTGGGTATCAATTAATAAATTTTTTATGTTACAATAAAAACATTGGATATTACCCAATATGGATTCTTATTAGACAAATGATTGTCAATACATGCCAACACATATTATTTATCTGTACTTCTTCCTCACCCACACACACCAATGTAAAATTCCTTCTGGATAAACCATCCGGACTCCACATCATGGTAAGAACACATATCTATAGAGTTATAATCATTTAGGATACCAAAAAGAAATGTGTTCCTTATTTAAATATTTAATAACTTATAGTAAAATAAGACTCACTTTTCTAGGGGTGTTACATTCTCTATCACTTTAAAGCACCACAACCTCAGTAGGGACCATAGAAACCAAAAATAGGTTGTAAAATTAATCTATTTATTATGAATTCACAATAATAGCATGATGTAATCAAAAAATAATATCCATGTACTAATATATCCCTTGACTACTCTGAAATGATATCATTAGGTTGTCCTCTTCTCTTACCCATAAATAGTGATAGCTGAATGAAATATCAAACTTCGAGAACCATTAAGATCCCCACAACTAATAAATTATATATTAAATCATGTGAATATCATATTTGATCTTCCTATTGAATTTTTAATGATACTATCTCTTTAATATTAATTCTAGCTGTATGGAAATTTAGGAAAATAGATCAAGATTCTTGAGTCCTGATCTCTATAGGTTATAGGCTAGAGACAAGAAACAATGGTATAAAATGTATCATGTGGATGGAATTACCCATTATAATAACATAGGGATGATATATAGCATAACTGAACACAAAGAAACTATATAATAAAACATAAAATTAAACCCAAACCACCCCCAAATTCATGAATAAAAAATAAAAATAAAAATTACATTATTCATGTAAATACCAAAAATGGTTATATGGATGTGACTTTACAGTAGCTCCAAAACCCATGAGAATAGAAATCATGTCTAATATCAAAAAAAATAACATCGGAATTATTAAAACATGTTATTTACCCATATTATATTAGGTTTATATTTTTCTAATTCATTATATTCCTTATTTTGACCCTTAATATCCACTTAGAAGATGTAATAATCATGAAATACCCACACATTCCCATTAATATGGAGATAATGGGGATACCTGAAGTCAAAGGATCTTTCTGAATCACTATGCGGGGTATGGTGAAGGTGATACATATGGAAGACAACGACCCCACAAGGAAACGTTGACTCATCCAAAATGAAATATTATAATGCTTTTATCCTGATAAAAAATGGATTTTCATTTGAATATAGCACTTTTTTGAGAATGACCATTAATAATAATGAAATAATATAATATAATCCCTTGAAACTAAATCATGCAATATAGATTGTGGTTTTGTGTAGGTTTGTTGATGTTGTGTTACCTACTATAATAGTGGTGGTGTGTTGGGGTTGTGATGTGCGATGGTGGTTATGTGGCGTCATTGTTATGTGCAGTGGTTGTGTTGTGTAGTGGATGTGGTGTGTGATGGTATTGATTTGTGGTGGTTGGGATGTTTGCTGATGAGTTGGGGTGGTGATGTGTGGTGGTTGTGTTTTTTAGTGGTTATGATGTGCAATTGAAGTGATTTGTGGTTCCTATGATGTGTAAGGTTTTTGATGCGTGGTGGTTGAGATGTGTGGTATTTTTTGTTGGATGGACTAGATGATATGGTGCAGTTTGGATGATTTAATTACAAAGGAAATTTTATATTGTGGTGTGGTTATGTTAGTTTCCCAATTATCCATGAGATGAATTGTAACGGTTAAAATGAAATGAAAAGGATTGGTAGATTAATATGAATGGAATGGAATTGATGTTTGATAATTGATCTAAATGAATTAAACCATTAATAAAACTTCTGTATATATGTTAATGAATGAATTATTATCCTATAGCCCCTTTAAACCACTGATAATTTATAAAATGGAGGAACACATAATTGTAAGTGGAACTGTATAGTTTCATTTGGCTTTTGTGGTATGATGCATTTAGTGGTGGTAGTGGTTGTGGAATATATTGTAAGGTGAAAGATATGGGTTGTGTTGTACAATAGTATAGACGATGTGAACCCATATATTGGGTATTGTGTGATATGAATATGTCTTTTATTTTATGTTATTTTTATTTTCCCACTAAGTTATATCACAATAACTACACCCAAATATTTTTTGTTTCCAGGAATGTTCCCCAATATCCCTATTAGTGGTGATAGGAACTGTTAGATACCCCCACTTCATCTATCATCCTTTATAAATAGTGATTATATGATTTGGTGTCAGATATTACCAAATTATAGTACCGGTGTTTTTAGATTTTACGTTGTGGTGACAATGCTATGATATTTGGTGGGGCTCATGCATGGTAGGTGGAGGGAAAAAGGATGATGTACATCACATTTATGATACCCTACATCCATAGATTTTATATTTTTTTGTGATGAAATGTAATGAGGATATTATGTGATGATGGATAATGTTATCACTTGATAGTGAACCTTCTGATTGTGGGGTAGGTAGGGATGTGTCCCAACCCACATATAAGATGTCTGGATATGTAATGTGATATGTATAGACTCAAAAGGAGCACATGAAATTTTAATTTTGGGTGTGGGAGTAGAAAATCATAGGGATGTTATTGAACGATTCCTTTTCTTTATATTCATGATATTATTTTAAAATATTGGGTATGCAATTTTGTGACCATTTCATGATGAGGCTGGGATTGGATAGTTAAATTCATTAGGTTCATGTTGTTTCGATTTTTTATTCACTGGTGTATTAGTATGCTCATTTCACATGTACGCATGAGAGATTGTGTATAATAATCTTGAAAATATATGTTTTTCTCACCCTACATGTATAATCTATTTTTCAATATTTCAGGAGGACTTTAGAGATCATGTTAGACATCTATTTCTTGGGTTTTGGTGCTGCTGTTGAGGAACTTCCATAGGAATTTCATTTGGTTTTAACATTTAGATTATTATTTTATTTTATTGAAATTATTGAAGAATTGTGGGATGGTCTTTTTCTAATTTTATGTCATGTGTTGAAGTTTCATGGGGTCGGGTTACCCTACCTCATGATCCAATATAATTATAATGTGCAATGCCATCTATATATGACATTCATACAACTTTGTTTTTTTCACCAACATGGGGCCTAATAATGAAAATAATTGAAGATCAATATCTTTCATACTTATTTTCATACATGATATGTATATTTATGTGGAGGGGACATAAAATAGTGTTATCCATGGGTCATTCTTGTGCATTAAACATGGTTACATGATGTGTATTTATGCTATACATGCCGCATTTTATTTTATAGTCCATTCAAAATCCATTTCACCTCTTTACAAGTTCTCCCATTATTATTAATTGATAAATAATCCTATTTTTATAATAAATTTCATATAATATAGGAAAAATATGATATATCATGATTTATATTTAAATAATTTTAAAATGGAGTTGAAAACTGATGATAAATTTCCAAATAAATCAATGATTTTTAAATATTTATATATTATTATGCAACCACAATAATACCACTTGATGGTTCCATGTTTGTTCTCAGTAAACATAATGTGTATACTATGAGATATGGTAGGACCTCTAGGCGATCCCATTGTGATTACCTAGAACTAACCCATGCTCTTGATACCACTTTTATTTGGTAGTAATAATGAACATAGTAGGGTATAGACTCTCTGGTATTTTTCATATGTAATAAAAAAGTACATAATAAAATTTTGATACCACTTTTACCCCTTTTTTATTCATTTTTTTGCGGTAATATAATTTTTGAGTTAGTTCTAGGTAAAAATAATATACATTATAGGGTCTCCTTTTGTTTTTTTGTTTATTGATTAATATTTCTTATTTGATCAAGAAAAATGGAGATCCCTTCTATTATGGTTTATTTTCTATTTATAAAATGTGGTGAATTATTTTTTATAATGATTGATAAATCTTAGTTGTAATTATATTTTCATACACATTTTTTATTCAATTATGTATTTGACTTGTGTTTTTGATGGTTGTTTCATCTTTTTTCTCATGGGTATATTCGCCCTAAAAATTTCCATAGCCCTCACATCTATTTATTACCATATAGAATTTGGGGATGAATGTTCGAAAAAACATGGTGACTAGGGAAAAATAATATATGGGTGAATTGGGAAAAGAAAAATTGTAAATAGTACCTAATAATTATGCTTCCCTTTTTTCGATTTAAAATTTTTGGGTGTGTCATTTAGATGATGGATTAATAAAAATTAATAATTGAAAATGGTATTATTCATCACAAACCTCTATCTGATAAAAGTTAAAGTTACTAGGGGTATGGGATTATGGTTTTTTTCATTCACAATTACTATTAAGATATTTTTAATTTATTATGTTATGATACATTTAATTATTTTCTTCTTGAATTGGGGTGGAAAGAGTTGTGTGTGCATGAATCATAATCATCATATATGATATAAAACATGTGTTTATTATATAGGTTTTGAAAATGTATTTTGATGAAAAAAGTTTTTTAAAATATTATTTTTCAAAAATAAGTTATTTTTGGAATTTCTATTAGAAAGTAGATTTGAATTTTTTAAGATTCACACAATAAAATATTCAATGTTAACATGAATAAAATATTTGTAGTGAGTTAATTAACTAAACCCATTAGTGACAGTTTCTTTGTATTATTAATAATATAATATAGGAATAATGTATTTATGTTCATGTATTATGATCCCAACCCTTAATAGGATGGTATAGTTATTGAAATACATAGAAATGGATACATAGAGGAATGAGATTCATGTTGTATAGTTTTATATGTTTTGCACATAAATATATGTATTTAAAACCCTATACCGAGTAATTCAATTCTGGTTAACTACATTAGATAAATTTTGGAATAATAGAACTACCCAAATTTTCATGACATAGATGACGTTTGAGATGGGTAATATCAATTAGATCATAGCCAAGAAGATTATGTGGGTGAACCTATATATGATATGATGGATATTATTGTATAATGGCTTCAATGTGTTTTTTTGGTAGTATATAATCTTATTATAACTTTAGTATGGGAAAAAAGGTCTCAAAATATTTATAACCAAGGGGTTCATGATTTCTATGTTGTATATAGAGAGTAATATTGCATGAAAAATAGAATTTAATGGAAAATTATACCCCATTTTGAGGTTTTAAATTTTTAGTTTTTTTCATTCTATGGAAGCAATTTTAAAGGAGTTCCTATATTTTATGAATTACGAGTATATGTAATGAGATTATAGTGAGAATTAGATGTCAAGAATATATCTTACCTTCATGTTGATAGAGTTCATGGTTTTTAAATGTATGCGATGCATGGGATGATAATTAGTAATATAGACCTTATAATTGTTCATTGAATGTTATTCATGGGACAAAACTACTATTCAAGGTTGAAAAATCATGTGTATTACAATATGATTATTACAAAGGAATCACTGGTAGTGGTTACGAGATATAAATCCATATATGAAATATTTTATTGATATATGATGTGAAAAACTCTTGTAAATCATGATCATTTAACAGAATTTTTTCCCTTGTAAACAAAAAACGTAGAAATTGAGATGTAAATTACATGTGATCATGATATTAATGGGAATGTGATTGGGAAAATGTACATGGTAATTTCTACTATGGAAATTGCATTGGAAAGTTAATATACAGTGTATAACATTATGCTAATTAGTGATAAATGAGTAGTAGTTTTTCAGGGAATGTCCTGTAGGAATTGGGGGAGTCTCTAATGGCTGTCACCCTTGTTAAACCTCCCTTAGTGTGATAATTTTGTAAATATTCAAATCTATTTCTGAGGTATATATAAATATAGAGTGTTAATGATTAGTGATGATTGATATTTAAATATAAATCCTAACCATATCTTTGAGAGGATCATAAGATTATTAGTATTGCATTATAGTGATCATTTTAGAGTAAAAAGTATTTATCATTTTATGGATGAGATTTTTATATAGTATATTTAGAATTAGAGAGGTTTATGCTTCAATTCAGTAGAGGACTGTCAAATTCTAAAGGATTGATAAGGACATATTTTTTTGGTTGAGTTGGGATGTCAGATATGCTTTTTAATAATTTTTAAACATTGGTTTGAATCTTACTCATGGTTTTACATGGTGTTCATGTGATTGTTGAACGTATTTGTTGAGAAACATTAAGACTCTAGTGTTTGTGTAGGTTTTCTAAATGGAAACTAGTTTAGTGGTATATGTATCACATGTGGTGGATATAAAATATTTTCTCATAGGGAAATGGTACTTTGATGACCAATCAGTTTTCATATGTTACTATGATGATGAAGGGAACAACATTATCTATAAATACTATATCGATGATTTGGTGGTTTTCCTCTTGGGTTTTGATAAGTGAGGCTCATGAGATATGGTCCTTTTGGTTTATCATAATTTAAGAGGGTTAGAATTTATTAGATGAGATATAGTTAATACTATGGTTGTTAGATCCCCATTGATCAATATGAGGTATGAATGTTATGGGATTAATGTACCATTGAAAATATAATTTGTTGGAAAGTATGGACAACCAAAAAATATGAAATAAAGATTATTATTCCATCTTGGAATATGATATCATGATCTGGGGGGATATGAGTTCAATGTGGAATAATTATATAAAACATTTATTAGAAAAATATATATTGATACTATACTAACACATATGATATAACTAGGTGAAAAATGCTGAGAACATTATATTTAGTATTTTACGTATCATACGGGATACCAAAAAATGATGACTATGTAGAATATTAACCATGGTAATTAGGGGTTTCATTACAATTGGGAACTTATTAGATTTAAGTTGCAAGGATATCATTTTAAGCACAAAACATGATTTCTGATGATAATGATTAATTTATCAATAATATAATTTGTGTTAAATTAATTGATGAATGATGAGGTAATAGTAATATATAAATATGAAAAGAATTAGGGTGAGGGGATTATACAGCTACATTCCATTAATTGATTCTTGTTGAATTCATTTATAAGGAAAAATAAATTGATGATGCTACTTGGAAAAAAATTGCTAGATAGAATCTAAGTGAAAATCCATAAAATGAATATATTATAATTGGAATATACATAGAGTATAGAGAAAAAATATATGGGATGAAAACAAATTATCCAAACTATATTGAAACAAGTTTTGAATAAATATTAAAAGGATTTGATTGAATATCTCAAATAAAAAGATTAAAAAATGTGATAACATTTTAGCCAGCCACATGTAATAGGATTGACCATTTGGAGGTATTGGAAAAGATCAAAAATCTCTATCTGTTGTGGTGGAGTAAGTGAAGATATGAATGATGATAATATAGTTAGTGTGAGTTATTATTGGGTGAGAACCAATATGTGGATGTACCAGTAGTAGACACCCAAGTTTATGGATTAGGGTAATAGTCTGGGATTTCAATGATTCCATGTCACATTAAATATATAAAATAATTGTGGAAATATGAGTGGAAAATTGAAGTGGGAAGTGAATTCCATGGTAATGTCTTAGAAAAATAATCACAGAAGGTATTCTGTAAGGGGAATTCATGCATGTAATGTAATAGTGAAAGCATAATCATGGTGATTGAAAAATGGATAATGATCTTTCACCATTCCATGGAAGATTAGGTTTTTAATTAGTATTTAATCTATGTAGAATAACAAATACAAACATCGGTGTGTTGTTATTCATTTTAGTGGCTTGTACAAAAATTCTGTCAATGAACATTTATAAAAATAACTTATTGATGTAGATTTCACCTTGGTTGACAATGTGGTGGATTCTCAAATTATATGTATGAAATGAGGAGGCCCTCTATTGAATTTTTTATTTAAATGGGCTCTTTTGAGTGGTGAGTGTCATATTTCGTTTTTTAAGAAAAAACGACAATGTTTGTGTTAATACATCGATTTTAAAGATCAAATTCTTGGAAAAGTCACTATGATATGTTGTAGTTGATATGATTTCTATGAATTTAGACCATCTAATGGAATACTTCCAAATATAAAATTTATTGATGATTTTGTATTATTCAATTCCAAAATAATTAGCTAAATTAATTCAAGATTCATGAAGAGTATTCATAATTACCATGTCAAGGAAAAGAATCCCATGACAATGCGGGTTTTATAATTGGTAGATTAGGAATGAAACATCATGGTAGTGAGTGTTTTATATAAGCTATTTCCTGATAATAAATGGCGAGATAAATCTATACTATAGTAATCATTATAGTGGTGAAGTGTTTTAGAATTGAGTGTTTGAATCTTTTATTTGAGATTCCATACTAGTAGTGTATAATTTGATACATATGAATCTGATGGTTAAATATGAGGTTGTTTTTGAGAATGCTATATTGAATCATTCCATGAATTAATTTATGAAAATCATTAAGGTTGATAACCAATATTCAATGGGGATTACGGTGATATAAATAGTAAATAATTTATGAATAAAATACAAATTTTATTTATAAAAATAGAATAAGTGATATAAAATACATCTAACAATTATTGGGATGAAGAAATATTTAATTAGACAGTTTTTCAATGAGTGGAAAAAACATTCAAGGCCTATGTAATTTGCGAATTAAGGAAGAACCAATCAATTGAAAATATGAGTATTTATAGAACGTTAAATTAATATGAATATAATTATTAATCATTTATATTATTAATTATCCTATAATTTGTAGTAAATTTGAAACTAAATTATCAAAGAGATGGATATTTTTTGACTGTTGTCTATGATACTAAGAGAAATGAAGTGATATTTCTCATATATTTTAAACCATTTCGTACAGGTAGAGAGAAATTATTCATTCTAGTTGGACTCTAGAAAAATCATAGTGTGAATATATGATAATATAGAATTAATAATGGATAATATTTATTTCTTGTTTAACTAATTTCGTATATAGTAGTGAATCATTGATTTGGGGAATATAACCAATCACATCAAGGAGCCGTATCTCACATTGAAAATGATCTTTATCCCTATTCTATTTATTTCTTCTTAAATTATGGTTAATCTAATTATTAATATAAGGGTGTAACTGGTCCTAAAAATCATCATTTTCTAATTTAAATGATAGTAAAATCATAAAAAGACGGTACTGATTCAACAATCACATTCAGAGTTTCAAAACAACATATTAGTTTTTTTAATTAGTATTATAGAAATCCCAAGACCCCTCATGAATATCATAAATTAAATGAATATGTATAGTATGATTTATATGAACTATAGGTGTGTAGCTACATTTGATGGAAAGAGCTGTCGTAGTTGGCTGAATATGATGTTTCTCTATCTTTTGTCTCATGTCATGGAAGTTAGTGATGATGCAACCTAGGTATTTCAACCCATTATTAAGGATTCAAATCTTTATTTTATGATAATAGAAATATAAGTGTTATTTTCAATGCTCCAAACTATATTTTCATGTATATTTTCAAAAATTACATAAAAATTTCACAGGACATCAATTTTCCATGTAAAATCTGGATAAATTAAACAGATGTTATAAAGGAAATGTGAAATACCTGGTGGCCAAATTATAAATTTGAATAGTATATTTAAATATATTAATATTGTTTATAAAGAAAAAAATGATTTATAATTTACTAGATTAAATTATTTTATCCTAAATATAAGTGGTTATGGTGAAAAAGTAGATGACTCTACAATTTTCAAAAGGCTAATGAGAAATTTTCTGGACATGTTTGAACCTAAAATTTCAACGTTAAAAAATATAAAAGATATTAAAATTCATTACTTTATAATATATATTATTATTAAATGTTAAAAAATACTATTTTTGAATAAATGAGATATATTTTGAGGCCATGAAAAACCCCAAATATCAAATGATGACAATGTTTAAGATTCAACTGAATTTTCCAATGAAGAGGAAATGAAATATTATTTCTAAATTATTAATGTAAAATAAAAAAATTATAATGGAAAGAGAATGAAAATTAATCTATAATCCCACAAAGGTTTTATATTGTTAATGCGATTGGATATTTGGTAATAAATATTTCATATAAAATAGTTTTGAATGTGAATCAAGAGGTGATTATCACGACTATATCCTAACACACCCTATAGCGAGATCAGTGAATTAGGGTTTGAAATTTTTAATTTTTATTTTTCTTATGGGTTAGAAAACCGAGTAAAAACCAATCATATATTCATTCACACATATACTGGTATATACATAGGAATCTAATTAACTATGTATAGATTTACATAGTTCACCTAAAAAATACTAGTCCAATGAGAACACATCAATTTAATGCTGATGTTATAGGGTTATAAAAAATTATACTAGGGTTTTATAAGGATTTGAGAAATTATCACTATCAATATGAAATGAAATTTCTCTTCTTATAATCTCCTTATATTTTTAATACAATGATTTTGAAATTTTGAGAAACTAAAATTTAGTTTAAAATAATGTTAATAAATAAAACATAGTACATTAATGATATTTATTCTCTCCTTCTCCAACATATCCAATTTCTTAATAATATTTCTTTCTATATTTTTCACCAGAACATGCTTCATCCCTTTATGTTATAAAATTCATGCTCATTTCCAATGGTGTTTATCAAGCCTCATTCCTACTGAGTTCGGTGATCATTTATGGGTTCCCCAATTCAGGGATGAAATATCTCGAATATATCTCCATAATTCCCATATTTTAATATAATTATGATTTCGTATTATTATATACTTATCAGCTACCTTATTTCCTAAAATAATTACTCCAAATGTATCATTCCTATCTTCATTAAAACAGTAAATAATACCACATCATTAATTCCTTCATAAATGGCCTTCTTTAAATCTGGAAGGAATTTCAATTTTGAATAAATTCTTAAATAATCATTAGAAAATCAAGTCAATGTTATTAAAATCTACCATATGACAATGTAATTTTACTCCATTTAACTCTCTATAAAATATCTACAAAATTGTTTTTAGGAATCATTTTAAATTCTCTACATTATGATGACATGGCTCATCTCTGAGAAAAAATCCATGGATGATTTTTATTAGATTAATCTTTTGCATAGATGATCATGTGGGTCACTTATGCCTCATAAAATGGTCATATGAAGTGACTGCATGTTGTATGGATAAATTTTAAGTGATAAAATTTTGTATATATTGACCATCCCTTTACAACTGACCATGAAAAGTTTCCTCACATTGACATTCATCGACCACATAATGTAACCAGATAAAGAAGTTCAACATTTAATGAATGAAAAACCCCCATATTCATACATTGACCATAAAATTTCTTCATGATTATATATATGTATTGCTGTTATTGTATTGTGACTCAATTTTGTCACATTATTACAAGTTACTATATGAAATAATCATCTGTGTATATTAAGTTACAAGAAAATGGAATTTTATTCCCCCTTCCATACATCCTTGTGCAACACTACAGAGATATCAAGATTCTATCAGCTTATCATTATGAAGACAGAGTAATCATTAGGTTACCTGATCTAAAAAATATTGTTATTTACTCATTACTCCAACTTTTCTCATTATGAATCTACTAAAATTAGTTCCAACATCACCATATTCAACCCCAATAAATAAAAATAACATTTGTATTTATAAAAATCAACATTATGCAATCCATGTATGAAATGTTCTCCTCTTTTGGTTTTTTCCATATTCATAATACATTACATACTTCACATCATCCAGAAGATCCCCTTAAACAAGATATACTCATTCCCTAGGTATTACACCCCATAAAAAATAAAATACAAAGGAGGGTAAATATATGGATTCCATCTAATAACCACTTCCCATATATTTAAATCCTAATAACTACATTAATTAATTTATCATTTAATCCAATGATATATATGGATCAATTTAGTAAATAAGAGAATATATTAATTAATAAACCAATATTTATAAATTTCAGAGTAAACCCTTTTACTACATGCCATCCTCCCCTACATGACATATCCCGCATTCAAATAAAACACCACAAACCTAGACACAAAGAAAACCATTCCATGTGAACAGAAATAAGAATTAAGTTGGAATGGATTAATACTTTACCTACTTGATGGGTAGGATGTTTTTAAAAAACATTAATCATCCTATGATTCTAAAATTCCTTCATATGTAATGGTTTAGTAAAAATTTCAGCTATGTGGTGGTCAGTTCCAACAAATTATTTTCAAATTACTCATTTCTCTACTCATTCCTTAAAAAAGTGATACAAATATCTATGTGATTAGTCCAAGGGTAATATATTATATTTTTTATAATATAAATTGAGAATTTATTATCATTGCAGATAACCATGGAATACTGGATTGTTTTTCCATGATCTTCTAATTATTTCATTATCTTAATTAACTGGGTATATTACATTATGATTATGATTGGTTTTTTATCACATTTTTTTAGATAAGTGCTATATTGTTTCTATATTATATACTCTAAAAATATCATAAAATAATAAAATTACCATGACTAGTGAATTTTCTATTATCCAGATCACCCTACTAGTTATCATCTCATATGTATAAGATCCCATGCACTGCATTGAATATAAATTCATAAGTGAGTTTTCAATGTTGTATCTCCTAATTATATTAATCGCAAGTATAATATATTACTTGGTACAACATTTAAACCATCTTTTGGGTGGTGGAATATTATTTTTTAGGATATGTAGTGATCTAATATAATAGACTCCCAATCATCTGTCTATACAATGTGGGAATGACTAATTTCATATATTCATGTTTTCAAATCAGGGTTCCAACTGTTATTGGGAATGAAACTGGTTACAACTTATAAAGTCCAAATCTATTATGAAATTCACTTAAATACATATACTATGAAATAGTGTTATAATATTCCCATTGATTCACTAACAATATGAGAATGTTAGTCAGTTCACTTATCATAGGGTGCTCATAAACAGATTCCATCCTATAAAAACCCTCCACTGATTGTTTTTCCCACAAATAAAATATCTTTAATATATACCAATACCATGAACAAGTATTCATTGGAAACTATCATAAATATATAATAATACTCTTCTAAAATCAAACTTATTTAGAAAATAGTCTTTTTTTTGAATACCAAGCATGAGGATCATTCTAATGATTTGTTTAACATACATAAATTATTTTCTTTTTCAACATTCAAGAACCACACTGGTTACTCAATGTTCAATTCATCTTTTCGAATTGCGTTCATGAATCATATTTTAACATCCAATTGAAAAAAATACTTATTTAATTTCAATTTAAAAGAACAATTAGAATGATTCAAATCATGAAACATGAGAAAAATATCTTCAATATAAACTCCCCTACCATCATCATACCCAATACAAATTGATCAAAGATTACTTTTAATTACAACACATTTTTATTAAATTAATATTTCAATGACTAATATTCCAAAAAAAAATATTGATGTTTAAGTAAATCCACAAGCTCCCAGATATGATTTTTATCTATTTTATCTGGATCCTCATTCATACCCTTCACCTGAGCCTCATCCATAAATGGTTCCTCAAATTTTATTAGCTCCAAAATTTATAATATAATTTTTCTTTCCAGGGCCTTTATATTATTTTCATAGATTTGGTCTTCCTTCTAATAATATTTGATGGATCTAATTCCATCCTTTTGTTTCTTCTATGTTATACCGGACTGGGTTGTTTAACCATACATTCTTCCCCATAATCTACAACCAAATCGTCAACTCTGGGAAAGTATTCCATGATTTCTATACATCAATAAATTTATCATTTACGTCACATATATCAATAAAAAAATTCTCAAATATTTTTATTCTCTTTCAATATATTAATTTTTTCATCATTACGTTAAAAAATAATTCCTAGCCTTTTGTGATGTACTTATAGTTTTTATTTTCACTGAATACATTGAATGAAGGCATAATCTAAAACATCAGCATATTTCACCATGTTTCCATCATTGATAAATATTTACCACATGCTGAAAAACACGTGATAATTATTCCAATATAGTCTTAACCCATTACAGAACTCACATAGAGTCCATTTTCATATAGGGATGAAAAGAGAATGGTTCTGAGCATAAAATGAAACCATCAATTCTTCTTTCTAGTATTTATGTGGAATATTACCTTTTATAAGTAAGGTCTTATATATAATATTAACCTTACCATTTTTGTGTTCAAATACACCATTTAATTTTGGTGTTTTTTATAGCCCATGCATGAATCCATTATTCTAAGGATAATTTTTTAACATAGTGGAGGTATACATAGTACCCTTATCAAATCACAATGTCATTATGGTGTTTCCAATAACATTTTATATATAAGTAATGTACCCCAACATTAAATCCACTACATCCATTTTTTTTCAATTTTTTCATAACAAAAATCTTATAGCCTTATTCATCAATAAAAGGTATAAAATATCTATCTTCATACATTACTATAAGATTTAGGGGATGATACATATCTATATGCACTATGTGTAGAAGATTTAATGAATTTATATATTCATAGGAATTAGGTTCCATTTTTCCTCTCATGCATATATCATACGTACATTCCATATCACATTTCATGTTATGAACATATCATAAAACATTTATCATAATTTTATTCTCTGTGATTTGGTTGTAAATATTTCATAGCTTATGATGCCACTGATAATTTTCTACATCAATTACGAGGAATCATATAATTTTCATACTATCAACATGATAGAGATTTTCTATATCCTCAATCCCCCTATGAGAGATAATCCATTTTTTATAAATCAGCATTTATGATCAAATTTAACATTCAATATATTGTCACACAGTTGTCTCAATGTCAAGATATTATTATAAAAACCATTTCCAAGAAACAAAATCACTCTTCAGATCATCCCTAGAATGTGTTGTTATACTATTCACTTTTATTTTCATATAATTTTCATTACTAACCATTATAATTCCAACAATATTGTATTTTATATTCATTAAATTGTTTTTCTCATATAGTGGGGATGAAACCCACTTTCAAGAATCAACATGTTTTCATTCTTGGAAGACATTAGAGAAACCTATGAAACATAAGCATTGTTATTCAACATTTTCAATTTCAATGATGGATTATTTGGTCTTATAGACACCCCCTTTTATATAATTTTATTCATAGTGAGAGTTATCACATTAATATTATTCATTCAATATAGAATCCCTAATCTAAAAAGGCATTGACTGTGTTTGTTTCTCATCCAATATCCATTTTATTTTTTATTCATAGTTCCAAAAAACTCATTTACATAAAACACTAGATTTATAAAATGAATTATATAACTTAAAATAATAACCATTAATGGAGTTACCCTTTTTGATAAGGTATATGGAGACAATATTATTGGATTATTATCATGTTTTACCTCCTAAATATATTCTTGTTTCTATATACTAGGAAATTTAATGTCTCAGAGATCCAAAAAATTAGAACTTTATCAATGAAAATAATATTCCACTTCCATTTCTCCATGTATAACTTGTCATGTAATAGATTTTCACTAATCCCCATCTTTTTTGGATTCTAAAAATACTCTGAATTTTGTTTCATTTGGTTGAGATAATGGATTAATTATTATTAATAACCCAATAATAATTTACCAACGAACTCAGGCATTTAGTCTTCAATTATTTATTCAAAATCGGTGGATCCTTACTTGATTGTTTTTATGAGTTCCACACCAGATTATATTTGAAACAATAATTTCTTCTTTGGATGAAAAATATTGACAAATTAATTATGGTATAAATTTAATGTTACCACTTATTCATCCAATGCTTCAATCCATAATCTCCTTTACATATGTATTTTATTCATATCAATAATCTAGTTGAATTTCTCTTCTATCTTTAGTTTATGACTGATAACATTTCTAATACACGTATAAACTGAGTTTTTACCCTCTATTTGTTCATCAATTCAGTCAATTTCCATATCATGTCTATCCATATATTTAAGAGTGTCTTTTAATAAATAACCCTTTGTTTTATAATTCTATTTTTTAATATTAATATCACTAATATATCCCCTTAATTCCATCTTGAATTCTACAATTCCCTTAGGTTCATCATCATTCCTCTCATTAGGATTATCTTTTTCACCTATTTCCATGATGGAATATTCTTTATATGATATAATTTTTGTTTGCACTTTTTATATGTGATCATCATCAATTTATTCTTCCTTTATTAATTTTCTCATCCATTATAACTTCTTTATATAAGATATTCCATGTTTTGATCAATTTGACAAGGAAATATCCTTTTTAAAATTTTCACATATTCAGTTTCTTATTCCTTACTATCAAACCTATTATGATACATAATTTATATGTATCCCACATTACCATATTGAAAAATAAAAGTGTATTTTTTCTTCAAATAATCATTCGACACTAGTGAACTTTCATGAAAGGAGAAAGATTACTCCATCATTAATATCTTATCATTAACCACAATCAATGATGTTTAGTTTTTTATGTGTCATTATATGATATTTTTTATTATCCTATTTTATATTTCCCTGTGTAATTATTTTTATTAGATTATCCAAAACACTATTGGGTAGATATTCATGGGAAAATTGACACAGATTTATTAACTATAGATAAAAAAATATGGATTAAACTGATTATGGTGTCTTCTTGATATGTTAAATATAATAGTTACACCTTGTATAATATCACCAAGAACCCAAACAGATCGAACCTATTTAGTGATTTTAATTAATAAATCATTCAAAATTTAATCAAAATATACTTCCCCTTCATAAAACAAATTATCTAGCACTTGAATTTTATCATCCTTCACAATATTGTCCAAATCATTGATAATATCCAATTTGTCTCAAATGGATATTTCATTAGAAGTTACCACAAGAATCATATAAAGATGATTAGATAATTCAATAGGAAAAGAATAATTTTCATCTTCTACTAATACAAGTATCATTACATCGCATTCTATATTAGATAATTCCAAACCTTCAGAATCCCAAATAGTATAAATTTTTATTCTAAACACTGATAAACCCTAAGATCATAGATGAGAACCAATCCAATTTATCCATATCTTAATAATTCTTCCATTTAAAAGAGTAATACCTCTAATATTCATAGGATATTCCATGATAATTTATCGTTTTGTATATATTCATTATCAAATCTTTTCTCGGATACAACTTGTTTCAACCACATATCGGTACACCCTAGGAGGGGAGGGGAGAATTAGGGCTTGAAATTTTTTTCACCATGGATTATTCTCCTTGGTTTGCAAGAGAATTATTAAACTATCACTAATTCATGAAAAAATATATTGGTATATGAGGGTAATATATATTTAGTATGCATATATTTTACTTGGCTTACACAAAAGGTAAATTCTAAGGAGAAAACATTAACATTATTTCAATGTGTTGGGTCGTAACACTCGGTAATAGTGTTATTAAATAGATTTAAGAAATTAATGGTAATTATATTATTTATAATTCATATTATTGATCTGACAATCACTAATCAATCCATGGAAGTATAAATGATGATAAAATCAATGGATTATTATAATAATGTTCATAAATATTAACCAATTCATCGAGGGTGTTGAAGATCTACTTCTCATGTCTCTACTCCTTTATCTCTTCAAAAAAAATATTTTGATTATTTTTTTATATCAATATCTCTTGATACCATTATATTAATATATTTATCAACCTTTACCAATGGTAAATATCAATCCAAATTCCCCCATTTTCTACAATCATTACTATGATTCCCTATTAAAAAATAAAATATTTTGAAACGTACACCTTAATTCATTTATTTTCCTTCAACAAGGATTCCATATTATATTAGATTTTATGTCTTCATCCATTCCTCTGATAAAATCATAACATGAATTAGTTAACTCTTTATTCAAAAACCCAAAATTACTCTAGTGTTATATAATTCATAAATGAACTACTTAAAACAAGGATGATATCTACTTTATTAATACATATTCAATGACACATTTTAGAACATGATTCAATGTTACTAAAATATTATATAATATATGTAGATATTTATAATTTGAATTTCCCAAAAAATAAAAGCTTCTAAATATTATTGGAAAATTAATTTTTAATTTTCCATGTTGGCATGATAAGGAACATATCATGGAAAAATTCAAAATAAGAAAACATTTTTATTGATTGTATGAACTACTGACAGTATGATTCACCAATGCCTTTGAAACTTCTTATGTGAAGTGACCATACAAAATATTTATATATATTCGTAGTGACCATTTGTTGTATATATTGACCATAAATTTGTGGCAAGCATATAATCCTATAAATCATCATTGATTTTTCATAAGAATCAATCAAATTGGAAATTTATTAGGCCAAAAATACACTATATACGATAGTGTAGAATATCAGATGCTTGGGGTTGAACACATAGGTAAAAACTGAAAATCTGGTGAACTATAGATTTTAAAATTATTGATGGATTCCACATATAACTCTTTAGAGTTTTTGTTCTCTAAGGCATATGAAGTTTGGATTAAATTAAAGAGAAATAGATAGATCATGGATAAATTTGTTTCATATGAAAGAGGGATTCCAAGAACAATCATGGGATAGACATATGGATTATGATGAAAAGTAGTGTTGAAGTAACCAATTAGTTTCTGTCCAACCAATTGGATCCAACAGGGATGGAAACTACTCTTTGGTATAGACGGAGTCAAAACAAAATTCATAAGGATGGCATTCAAGGAAGAATGTGTCACTAGATATTTCCCCTAGCCAAGTCAACTCAACCATTGTCTAGGCCCTTCAATTGAAATTCCAACGATCTAGGTTTTTCAGTAGAATGTGGTTGAAAATTATTGATTAATGTAATTTATATCCAAATGGTTACCAATGTTTTTTATTTTTAGATTCATTTGGTTTAATGTAGCCCTAATCTCATTCCTTAACCCCAGCAAATAAACTGATCTTTATAATGACATTACCAAAAAACGAATAATGTGGAAATATGATTTGAATATAATTTAAGAAATTAATATTTATAAAACATTTTATTAAATCAATTAAAAATAAATGAAAAACATTCTTCAATATAAACACAAGAATGAATGTGGTGACTAGAATTTAAATCGGAGGTTAGAATTTAAGTAGAAATCAAAGCCCGAACGATAATTCATAATCCTTGGAATCATTGTGATGAAAAAAATTTAAAAAATAAGATTGAAAAAATACATGAAAACATGTTTTAAATGCTCAAGGAATCGATACCAGAAAATAAAAGAAAATGCATTGTCATCACTGATATTCGTTGATAATTGGATTATAAATAACGTCTTGAGTCTCAGGATGTGTAAATGTCTCATGTCATAAACATACTGTAAATTAATTCTCATATATGAGTTTCATTATGTGTAATATATTTCACAAGGAGAATTTTTTTCTGCAAAAATCTCCTCAAATCATGTCTCTCCTTGGATTTCATGATGCAAATCAATGACAGATTTGATATGCTTAATCATTCATGTCATATAAAGAATTCATGTTGTGTATTTAATTGAATTTCTATTTTACAAATCTTTTAATAGTTTCATAGATTGTTTATCCATATTTAAGGGTGTTTTCTAGAAATGTTCATGTCCTGAACAATGTTCACAATGTGTAACTTCAAAATTTGATTAATTTTTAGCTACTCACGTTTTTTGAATTCATCTCTTATTTCCAAAAAATAACCCTTAAACTATTTATTATCTAATAAAACTGGAATAGATAAAAAAATTATTATCAATATATATTTATGTGAATTAATCTTTTCAAATTCCCACACACTTGAACAATTCATTTTCCTTAAGAAAAAATCCTCTCAACAAATATTCCAGATGAAAATAATTTAAACAAAAAAAAATGCATTAAAATAATAAAATAAAACTAAGTTCTTGTGGAAAAACAATGACCTCTAAGAATCATTACTATAATGAAAACTAGTCATTCCTCATGGTTATGTTCTTTATTCAAATCATTTCATAATTTAATTACAAGTTTTCAAATAATCCTTAGTTGTTATACAGATAGTTTAATTTAAATTGATGTGAATTTTCTCTCACCAATCAATTTAAAATGAAACTATATTTATTTTAAAAGCATGAATACATGTTATCAAACATAATATTGAGTCTATTCTAACACCACAACTCTATAAATATATACACACAATTAATCTTGAGAGCTCAACAATAAGGTTCAATTGTATCTATGGCACAGGGAGAGTGGGTAGATGATAAAAATAATGCTAAAAATGAGGGTAAAATCTAATGTATAAAAAATGATAATAATAAATAATGTAATAAAAAATATCCTATAGGATATGGAATCTATACTCTATTAAATTACCAACGTAGGTCCATGGATGTGTTATAAATTGTAAATAAAAGTAGCATGTTTTATCTTTTTTCTATTTAAAAATTTAGGTCTACACTATATCTCACATCCATCACCTAACCACATGTGATCCCTCATAATATTCATCAGTCTGGTAATAATGATTTTTGACCTACCTAGAAACCCCAAATTATTTATATATATTTTTGGAATTTTATAATCTTCAGTGGTACATCAAAATAACTATGGACCACTTTCCATAGATCATATTAAAAATCCTTCAAAAATCTATTTATAAAAGTCATCATAGATAGTGAAATATGATCATCTCCCACACACATCTTCCTTGGAAAAAAATACTATTATATCAAGAGTATTGTAGGAATGGATAAATATGGATTTTAACGTGACTCAAACCTAAAAATTCCATTCATGGAATCTATGGGATTATGAAGGATAAATTTATATGTAGTTTTCAGGATAAATGGATCAAAAAAGATTTCATCAATCATTTTAATAGTGAATTTATTCAGTTTTAAACTTTCTACTATTCCAATGAATGTTCTCATAGGTTTAAATGCCCTAAGAATATATCAAGAAATTCTCTCAGAACAGTATATGATAATGTCAGTCCAAACTCCAATCGGGAATGGAAATATAAAAAATAGTGTAAAAACTCAGGGTGTAACATTGAGTATTAATTAATTAAAAATAAATTGTAGTATGTAAGAATCATAAGTAAAATAATCAAATGAAAAATCATGAAAATTATAAGAAGGAAAAAAATTATATTTGAACATTCTCTGAAGAAATTTTATATTTTATTTAATGGTGTGTAATTATATTTCATATGAATGTTTTATTTCTATAAAAAATGTCTCCTATACTCCTAAAAACAATCCCCAATCCAAGGGTTCCCACAATCAAGATCAATAATTAATCCACCATAGTTAAAGTGAAATAGTTTCTTCATATTTTTTAATGCTATGTGGGAGAGAACGAAACATCAAAATAGATTGATTGGAAAAGTCAATTTCAAATTTGAATTTGGGAATTGATATTTCCCTATAATAATGTCCAATCCATGGGAAAAAATTATGTATCAATGCTACTCATGGGATCCTACAAAAAATATTAGAATGAATCATACCCACACTAGATAATTATATAATACATTGGATATGACCAAAATGATAGAAATAAGGTAGAAGGTATACATAGTAGTTTTAAATAATGAGTGGTACATATCACAGTGATAGGATAAGCGTTCTATAGTCCAATAAATGATATATGACCAAAAATAAATACAAATAAATGTAAATTACGAATGAATCAACAAAATAGGCATGGGTTTCCTCCCATAAAGATTTAATATGATGTCATAATCTAGAAATATATAACAATATCAAAAAGTGGGTTTCATTAGATAAGTTGTACTCTATCCCATATAGGAACTGGTAGTTGTATCCTTAAGCTCATGTGGTTTTCGGGTGGGGTTTCTCGCCTCAGGAATGGGCCGAAAAAATATATAATGTGTTAGATATATCATGTGTGTAGTCTGTAGAGGGGATGCTTACATAGTTAAAATATGAATCTCATAGATAAATTCAATTATAATAGCCTCTAGAAGAAATACCTCAGTAAAGATGCCAAATGATAGTCCAACAGACTCATCTATAACCACAGAATATATAGTATAGTAGGAGATCACAAAAAGTATTCTTAAGTAAGAATTGAATATAATTAATATATGTAGGAAAAAATAATATCCCATACATTATATAAAATAAATCACACTAACTGAAATAGGGAATACAAAGAGTAATTAAAATACATTGAAGACAGAGTACATTAAGGGATGGGTATATATGAAAAAGAATCAATAGTGTGAGACGAATCACTACTATCATCATCAATTAACCCCATGAATAGAGGAATTCAAAATATGGCCCACCATGTCTATGTATGTTAAGAAGCTGGGGTAGGTGGATGAAACTCCATATAAGGTGTTGTAGTGCTACAGGACAGTTCGATCACGATAGAGATAGGGGAGGTTTTGATCCATATTGGTGCCAAATTTTTGGAAGCCGGATTGATGAAGGGAACCTCAGATGAAGAAGGTAAAGTGAGGACCTTTCCCCATTGAATCTTCTCTGTTAAAATTTCATACTGGGCCTTAGAGACTGTGAGACTTGGGGGATGGTCAATAGAGGCAAATAATGGGGTGGGAAAGATATTTTCATGGATTATATTATAAGTTGGGAGGTTGGTAGATTCATGGGACTATGCTGATATAAGGGTGGTAAAATTTGATGTCCTAATGAATGGAATTATAATATAAAGATAAAACAATTTTTGGTTCACTAGAAAAAAATTCGTAACTGACAAAATTTAATCGGTAAATGGTGGAAAATTTGTTGTGGTAGAAGGTGAATTGGTGTGTGGTGGAGAAGTGGAAGTAGGAGGGGATGGCTGGGGTCAGAAGTGGCGGCGTCCTCAAAAGCTAGAGTAGGTATGGATTAAGGATGATTATCTAGGTAATTTTTTGTATCCTCTTCATACAAGGAGCACACTCATAGTTCCTCTCTATCATACTCACAAGCCTTTTTTTGGATCATGTGTAGGAAAATTGACTCTATCGTTCTTAGATAAGAAATAGAGTTAGAGGCATCGAAAATATTGATATGATGTGTGATATGGGTCATGAATATCTATCTCATAAATGTATAATGATCTCTCTATTCCTAGGCCTCATATAAATGTGTGAATTAACTATCCCTGTTGATGATAGGGATTCCCATCGATGATTTTATTATGAGAACCTCTATCTCACTAATGATCCAATGAGCACTCCTCTGGCTGACCAACCATGGGTGAGAGCCCAATGCCCTATCTATAAGGTTACACCCTATATCGTTGTTTTTACTAACATTAGTAGATCATAAAATCTCTAGGTTTATCATGCAATCAATTCTGATCTCCATGATGTTCCTTCATAGTTCATATAAACGTGTAAGTTAGAATAAGTAAGAAAAGTAATGAAATTATTTGGTTTAATACCCATCCTTAAACCATATTCTTCCAAAGTGATCTCCCATGGTCGACTACCAAGGGAAAATGTGACGTGAAAAACATCAATATACAACATGGCTTTACTATATAAATATCACTTAGAATATTTTTTCTCATACCAAGGAGATTCTTGATATGTACATCCATCAAATGAGCGCAATGAAATCATCATGCACCTAGATATTCTTTATAACATCCATGCTGAAGATATTTTTGGTCCTGATGGGACTTTTCTAAAAATAGGCCTATCCATCCAACTACAAAAGATTAGAAAAATGAAGGTAGGCGTGTAGGTGCAGGTTCTGGAAAGTACCATGTGACTAGATATAGTATGACTGGGAATGGTTGGATGTTTGGGAGTGGTATAAAAATATGCATATGGGTAATGGGAGGGATCGATTGGTAGTGGTGGAGAAGCATGCACCTGATGTTTAGGTATTAGAGGATCTTTACTTTGAGCCCTATGATTAATGATTTTGGTGGTTGGTCATTATGATGGAGGGATTTAGATGGGAGGCTAGAGGAGTGAACATAAGGTACATTTGGGCGAGGTATGTAACAACCCAAACTATTGAATAATATTTTTCCCCTAAATTATTATGTAATTTTATTTTGTACTCCACAAAACAATATTCATTTATTAATTAAGTGAGTATTATTAAGAGACGAACTTTGGGTTTTGATCATTATATGACCATTGTCCAACATGTCAATTGGAAACTATACTCTTAACGTTTTGAATATTGTTTATAAATACAAATTATCATAGTTAATTAGTACATAGAGTTGAGTCAATGGCCACATCCAATACACTCTGGCCATACAAAGCCCATTTTTTTGGAGATTGGGAAGGAGGTGGGGTTTAGGGATTTAATCTAGACCAAGCCCAAGACGAACATCGACACATTAAGCTTGAATAGAATCACATGTGGGAGAAGTTTTTGGTGGCTTAAATCACCACTAGGGAAATTTTGTTTGAGCCACCCCATGATTCTATTAACATTGCACACCATACACATAGGTCCTACGTATGTGTTATAAGGGTCTATGAAACAATTCTATTGTTTCTTAGTGTAATCCTTTTTTATAAATAACATTTTTATTTATTATTATAGTCAAATTTTAGGAATTTAAAATGTCAAAATATATATAGGATGAATTTATTGATGATCCATGTTATTAGAGATATTTTGAAAATGGGTATTTTAATATATTTTTGTATACATTCAATAATTAATAATTAGAAATTATAATGAAAAAATCTCCTTTTACTATTGAGATGGGTAATAAATTTAGAATATAAAAATATCAACTTAATTTTTAGTGGATAGTATGGTATGAATAGTAAAATTACCCTTATGAATAGTAATGTGACCAATGGAATAATAACCTATATTAAGAATGTATAGATATAGATAAGGCATCTTGAATGGTAATGTGATATAAAAGAAAATGTAAATAATCGGGTAAAAAATTATTAATTAAGTTTTAGAATTGGTCGGGTAAATAAATTTTTTAAATTTAAATTAAAAATTTCATAATTAGAAAATTATTTTTGTAAAATTGTGTTCATTTTTGAATTTGGAGAATCTATATTAGGTTATGGTGAATTCATGGGATTTTTATAATATGTATTGTGTTTCAGTGAATAGTAAAAATAATGTTATCAATTTTCGTGTATTTAATGACATCATTAATGGTGTAAAAATGATGTAATTATTATGATCGTCTTTTGAATAGTAATATATTTTATGAGGTGTCCCAAGTCAAAAATTAAATGGTCAAATACCAAGGTAAATCCATTTGTTTTGCAAATACCACTGATGAGGCGTCCCTTGGAAACTTAAATAAATATTCACTCACTTTTGCTATAAATACCAACCCATTCATTCATTAATTGCTTTAAAATTTCATCATCAATGATGCTCTGGTCTTTTTAACACCCAAATACTCCTACCACGATTCACTCAAGCCTCCAACGTCCCAAACATCAAGCTTTTGAAGTTACTCTTGAAGTTAAGGGAACCTTTCACCCTCCACTTTTAGTCATGACTTCCTTTATGTTATGTATTATAGTTTCCATTTTATTATGTGATGGTACGTTAACATATATAAATATTACAATACATTTAATTTCAGAATAATTAGATACCCCTTCCTCTCTAATCAACTGATATTTCTTAATTTTTAAGTGACGTCCTTTGGAAGATGAATTTTCATAAAAAATTGCATCTTTTTTTTGTGAAATTTACTTTTCATGTGGTATGTCATTCAAATATCGACACCATGATATTATTCCTATTTTATTATATACCTATACATTAATATGGTTTATTTATGGATGGGATACCCTTTTCCCATTATTTTAATTATTTTCTAAAATGATTTTATATAGTCCTTAGGCAGCAGAATTGTCTTCTCAAAATCTGTCTCTTTTTCTCACGAAATTATATTATATTTTTAATGTGAATACCCAAAAATATATTATTTCTAGAGTTATTCTTCAGTACATTATATTTATATATTTTATTCTTTAATTTAAATTCATATAACCATTGTTCTCTTTCCATGGGTTATAAATGAAACAACTATGTTGATTTTAAGCACTTGTTTAAAACATCATAATTTTGATATTAAACCCACTTATTTTATTCTATTTTGGTTATTTATGAAATTTATCATTATGGTCTATTATTCTTACATTAAAATAAATCAATTTAAAGGGTTATCCCTGATAGCACTCCAATTCATTGGGTATAGAATTTAATCTCTATATATGACATGTTTTACGATACCATGGTGATTAAACATTGCAATTTTTATAACACCTTGGTGCTGGACATTTTGATATCTCCAAGAATGTATAGATTAAATTTTATAGCCACATTTTCATTTTTATTTATGAAGTTATTATTTATATTATATTCATATTCATCATTGCTTTACGATATCCCTCATGTTGTTATTGATATCACTCATTATCATATTTAAATTATTTTACTTGGTTTCCTTACTGGGCCTTCTAATCACCCTTTCCTTTGATATATGCCCCAAGATTATGAGATTCATTAATTTAACTTAGGATAATCCTTTCATGAAATATTTCAAGGGAATTAAAAGAATGTTTTTTGTCTTCATGTATTATGTTCATGATTTCAAAGACACAAGACATTAAAGATCATTTAGATGTTAAATGTAATGAAAAGTTGTGTAATAAAATGGTGGGTTACATAGTTGGTATAAAAGGATAGTGTAGTTATTTGTTGAAATTAAGAGATAAAAAACTCTAGGGATAATCGTATATAAAAATCTAAATATAGGAATAACTTCATGGTATTCTGGTTAAATATTATGTATGTGGGTTCCGAACAAATAAATCTCTATCTAGATTCAAACATGTTGATGTTTCTCTGTCGCAGATGTACCTAGGAGTGAAAACACTGACAAGTAGCATCGATCTTGACTCAGGGTATCTTGGTACATGACAATGAGTCTTTCTTCACTTCTTTTTTGACTCGCTTGTGGGTTATGTTTGGTTAATAACATGATTTTTATGAATCATTATGATGGATTTTTAGAGAAGTTTTATTGTTTAAGCATGAAGTTTTAAGACCGAAAAATAATTTATAGATAAAGGACTCAGAAATGAAATAATATTAGAATTATGTTTTGATTAAATTATAAAAAAGAGGAAAATAGGAATAACCATGCAAATGGTGAACACCATGGACCAAGAACTAATGACCCTCGGAAGGAAGCCAGAATGGAAGATTTCAGGAGAATGATGAACCAACCGACTCATGTTATAGGTAATAACATGAATCAAGTTGGGAGACCGATCTCACTATGAAGCGAACAACATTATTTTGAGTCCATTATGAGTCAACAAACACCATCCTTCAGTGGATATACCAACCAATTCAATGATGAACAATGGATATAATCTATGGAGAAGTTATTTTCTATTATCCCCTATTCAGAACAAGATATGGTCACCCTTTCTATTTACTACATAGAGGGAGAAGATGAAAAGTGCTGGGAACTAATTAAAAAAATGAGGCAAAGAGTGAAGGTTTACTATATAGTGTTTGTAGAGTTCAAAGGTATCATCATCAATAATTATTTCCCTCGATCGATGAGAACAAAAATAGAGAAAGAATATCTTTAGATAATGCAGATAGAGGGTGAATATGTGGGAAGCTACAAGATGAACATTATAAGGCATTCACGATACACTTGGAACCAAGGTTGTTCGTTGATAATTATTGTGTTTAATTTTTTTATCAATATGAACATGGATGACTAGGAATTTTCAATTAATGAGGTCATATATTTGAGATTGAAATAAGTATTGAAGGTGATGAAGTTTCCTAGTGTTTTCCAAATACATGGTGCTCAATATCGGGTGTTTTTTGTTGGAAAACAATCGTTTTTCAGATAGGAAGGAATGGTGTGTGAAATGACAAATAAAATTTTCAAAATAAGAGAACATCATACCTTAGAACAGAGACCATGTACCGTGATTCAGGAATGGTTGGTGGCCATATTTCAGGCAGTGAAAACGGTACGTGGAGCAGTGCACATAAACGAAAATAGTTCATAGCAACGGCACATGGTGAAGGCATGTGTTACGCGCAATGGTGAAGGTGGAAATGAAAAATGGTTCAATGTGATAGTACATGGTTAAGGAAAGAAGTACGTGGAGTGTTGAAGGTTGTAAGGATTGCTACAATTTGTGAAATATGAGTGGTGCATGATGGAGGCTAACCGTACACAGATAGAGTTTAGTACATAGTGAATATTGTCCCAAATTGAATTTTTGGGAAAATCGGATTAACAAAATTTGCGGTGTAACATTAATATTTAAGGAAGTGTAATCCACATTGTTAAAAGAAGAGTTTTTTTGGAGTTTAAAACTTCTAGAAGAAATCTGGATAAGTTTGAAGTGTTATGCGGAGGAGAAGATGGTACACTGAGAGAATCCTCCATGTAATGAAAATAGTATGCCGAAGAGATCGTGGTTCATGTTGGAATCTCTCACAGTACATGTCGGTGCCATGAAGCACATGATGATGGATGGTATTCCAAGGAGTGGAGCAGTATGCAGAATAGGACAGGATGTGGAGAAGTGTAGTTCATAGAAGAAATTGATGGTACGTGGAAATAAATGGATGGTTTGCAGAAAAAGTAGTAGTAAACATAAAAAACAGTGGTACGCAAAAACCCCTGTAGTTCATGAAACACCCAAGGAACCTGAAAATTTATCAAATCAGTTTGGGAAATTAATTTCCATAATATATCGGTTTACGAGAAAATAAATTCCTTGTTTGGGTGACTAGAATACTTCACTAGAGCTTCCATTTACCACTGAGGATTCAATATTTAATGATGAACCATTGAAGAGACCTTCAACTCTGTAAACTGAGTGAAGATATTCCTAACGTAGTGAGCAAGGGGAAGTCAGCAGAAGTTATCCGAAGTGCATAGTGTGTGATCCCTATAAAATGTAAAAGAAGTGCGCTTAGAATAAAGAGACTATGCTAAAATCATTTAATCCACAATATGGGATGAATAGTGGTTTCTGTATGACGAACACACTGTTAGTTTATACTCCTTGAATGTATCCCTTAATGGTGAGCCATGTAAAATTGAGGTGTTATTAATTTTAATGTGATTGTTTATTTTCTACACTTACACTTTAGATAGGTCTAACAGGTTTCTACCAACGTGGAAACAAGATCCATCAGTTTTAAAGAAAAATTTCACACCCTGATTCACCCCTCCTCTCTCAGGGTGTTCTAGGGTCCTTCAAGTGGTATCAGAGAATAATGGTTGCTGGTGTTGAATATATCTTCTATTATCATGTTGAATCCAGTAAATGCTAAGTGAGTTCCCCACTTCGATGGAAGTAATTAAAAAATATGAATAAATAGGATGAGGTCTCACCTAATATATCATGGAATGGAAGCCATATTTTCTACTACACAGGGAGTATATATAACTGATCCTATAGGACTGTTGATGACAGATACAGACAGGAAATTTCTTGATGCTGATGAAAAATCACTAAATTCTCTCACTAAAACCCTTTATATTAAAATTTATCTAAATGTAATAATTTTAACACGTCCCAATCTAATATGGAAAAAACAATAGATTATTTATGAAGGATATTGCAATGTGTGGGAGGAAAAAAATTATGTACTACAATACAATTTTGAGGATCTGAAAATGCACCCGGATTAGAATGCAGACTCCATTTTCAATCAAATTAATGAAGGTGTAAGATCAATCTGATGACCCGGTGAAGAAATCAAATACATTTAAATAGTGAAGAAAATCATGAGAAGACTTTCACCAATTTACAACGGAAACGAATCAACCCTTGAAGAATGTGATCTATCCAAATTTTTAGGGGATGATTTTCTGAGCAGTCTATCAGCTTATAATATGGGAATCAAACTATACGAAGCTATGACTCATTTGATCAAGGAAATGTTATGAAAACTTACCAAAAACTAAAATTTTCAACAGATAGCACCGATATAAATGATGAGGAAATTGAAACTATTTCGCTCATTTCCATGAAGATCTGGAAGGGAACAGGGGAATTTGAAGTCAAGCTACCACTGGCTTGTTTCCATTGTGGAAGAGTTGGGTTCATGGCCTCTCAGTGGTCAATAAAATTTGATGATGAAGAGAGATAATTTTAAAACATTGACAATCCATAGAAAAGATTTTCCATAAGGGGAAATTTAAAATTTTCGAAGAAAGTACATATAAAGTGTTTTTCTTTGAAGAGGAAGATGATGATAAAAAATTATGTGAGGAAGATGAACCAGAATTTTAGAATATGAACCATGCCACCATGATGTAAACCATTTAAAAGTTAGAACCATTAACAGATAAAGGTGGAGGTAGTCAGCTGAGTACTACTGTTGATCCCAATTGTCAACTAAAAGATAATTTATTTAAGCATGATATTAAATGTAGGATATGTAATAAGTGGAATGAAATGGTGGAGGAATCATCAAAATATATTGTTCAGCTGGATGTGGAAATTGAACAACTAGAAGAACTGGGGAAATCTCAATCATCAATCATTGAAAGCATTGATGATGTTGTAGAACTAAAACTCATAATTGAATAAAAATAAAAGTTCATTAATGGCATTACCTCGATACTGGGGGATATGTCTATGACCATTGAAGGGCTCAATGAAGTAGTTGTTAATCTGATAAGTATACTCAAAAGTGAATCAATTTCAAAAGTAGCAAAGAAGAACATTATATTTTGAAGGTTCTCATATTATAGGCATCTAAAGAAAAAAAATGTTGGTATGATGGAGTTTAAAAGATCTCGAGTGATCAAAGAACGATATTCATGGGAAATAGTGGAATTAATTTTGATGTCGAAATGTCCAATGCTATAAATAAATTGAACCAGAATAAAGGCATGAGGAATGTTGATCGTGTTGAAATGCCACTATAAGTGATGAAAAAAATCCATTAAATCAATCTAAATGGATAAGTAAAGATTATCTTCATGTTTATTGAAATAATATGCAGTAAAACTATTTTCCTAAGGAATATGGCATGAGGAGAAATAGATGTGAGAAGACATTTCCATTCATGAATTTTTTGTTTTGTGTATATCTGGGCCATAACATGTCATACTGCGAAGAGTGAAAGAGCTATATGAATGGGGAAGTGTTACGAGTTCATTAAAGGAAAACATATTCATATACTACTTATTATAGAGGAAATAATTTCTATAGATATTATTTTCATTTTTTAAACTATGGTTATAAAGTTGTGCCATGCAGGAAAAGGTATGGCAAAAGAAATTCATTCAATGCTCAGAGATGATTCAATACACATCAACTAGACAATGTTGTTATTTTAAATAGTATTTCCCCTTTGAAATAATAATTTTAATATTAATTAACTCTGTACATGGAAGTGAGAATTTAAAGTCCATCCGCGTCCCACACTCAATCCAATATCTCATGGAAAGAAAATGGGAAAATTAAAAATTCCAATTTTTCCAAAGTAGCCCTAAAAGCTATAAAGAAAAAAAGATCATGGGTTATTGAGAGAGAATGTTCATCCCACATGATGGGTAATGAATACCAATTAATGAATGTTATGAAAAAGGTCAATGGAATTGTGACGTTCATTAATGATGGTTCTTTGAATATAAAAGGAAGTGGAAGTATTTAGCTAGCTAATGGAGAGAAAAAGAAATGAAAGTCTTTTATGGGGTTGGTCTATAACATTGTATTCATAGTTTGATTCAACTTAGTGACTTAGGTATTATTTTGACATTCAATCAGAATTGCTATACTATAAGAGGAATTATCAGGAATTCTCTCATGAAAGGCGGTAGAATAGATGGAAATATATATCATGTTGTTAGGAAAAAGAACATTTTATATATAACAATTGAAACGGAAGAAAACGTATGGAAGAAAAGATTGGGGCACATCAATCATAAATACATGATAATGATATTGAAGCTAATGATACCCACTGATATCCCTATTCTAATGCATGAATGAGAAAATTCCAGTGATGTGTGCATTCAAGTGAAAGTTCTCTACATTTCTTATCATCCAAAGAAGAAAAGAGCATAAAATCATCATGACCTTATCCATAAATTTTTATGATGCCTGATAAATTTTAGTATAACACACGGAGAAAGGTAATTTGTTCATTTCATAGATTATTGTAGTAGAATGGAATGTGTGATCGATATACATTGGAATCGAGAAGTGCTTGATTGCATGAAAAACTAGCATCGAATTGCTAAGAATGATATAGGATAGATGATCAATGTACTGCGGCCTGAAAATGGAGGGGAATACATATCCATTGTATTATAATATTAATTAGAGAAGCATGGGATACAATATGTGGTGGCTACTATGAAAACTCCATAGAAAAATGGAGTTGTTGGGCACATGAATCAACAGGTAAACAACATTGCCGAAACTATGCTGATTGAGAATTGTATTCCTCAACATTATGGGAAATAGGTATTTGAATCAGAACTCTATATTAAACATCCAACATTGATATATATGGGTGAGAAAAAGGCACCATATGAATTGTGGCATGGAACGAATCCCTAATTGAAATATTTTTTTATTTTTTAAAGAATTTTTATTATCCAAAACAAATGTAGAAATCAAGGAAGTATGGAGATAATGATGTCAAATGAATATTTATTAGATACTCAATGATTAAAAAATCCTACAAGTGTTTTAATAAGGAATTGGGAATAATTGGGGAAAATAGAGATGCCATGATCATTTAAGAGAAAAATATGAATACTCCAAGGAATTATTATGTGGATGTGATAGAAGATGAGGAAGAATGTGAACATGGACCAAATTCTTATACGGAGGTATATGAAGATATTCCAATCTATTAAGAGTCACATCATGATGTTGACTCTGATGAAGAATGATAAGAGGATGTCGAAGCTGAGAGAATTTAGTTGAACCAGAAAGAAGAAATAAAATAACATAGATTGATCAGTCTAACATTATCTGGGATCAGAATCCACCTACAAAGACAAGGATAATGAGAAATAGTACACATTCTGTATTTCAATAAGTTGCGGAACCATCTTCATTTGAAGAATATACAATGGATGAGTCATGGGTAAAAGTAATGAATAATGAGTTAGATCATATTGACAAAAATTAGAATTCATATCTCATCAAAAGACCTGAAGGTCACAATGGGTTTGGTAAAATATGGATTTTAATGAATTTTTTTTGACAATCATGGAAATGTGATCAGAAATTAGTAGTGCTTGGTTTTTACAGGATATACAAAAAACATAGGTGTTGATGTTGAAGAGACTTTATCTCTAGTATCAACACTATGATCAATCAAACTATTTCATTCCATGGAAATACAAAGAGGTAATAAAGTGTATCAAATTGATGTCAAGATAGTATTCCAAAATGGATTATTGGAAGAAGATGTCTATATTGAACTAATATTGGGGTTATTTCTTGTAAATGATGAACTGAAGGATTTAAAATTAAAGAAACCACTCTATGTCCTGAAACAAGCACCATAGAAGTGGTACTCGTGGTTAGACTCATATTTGATAAATCATGAGTTCAAAAGTGGTGGAGTGGATCACAATCTCTATGTGAAGAATTTATGAAAGGATCAATTCACGGTATTAGTATATGTGGATGATATTATTTTAAGTGGATGCAGTCATGGATTAGTGGATGAATTTTCAAATCACATGAAATATAAATTTTAAATGTCTATGATTGGTGAACTCACATAAATTGTAGGGTTATATGTGATTTAGGAGAAGGATTAAACTTTCATTTATCAGGAAAAATATGAAAGATAGATTCTGAATAAATTCAATATGCATGATTCCAAACCTACTTCGACTCTAAATTCAGTTGGAACATAGCTTGGGGATCATGAGGATGGGACTTATGTAAATCCCACCATGTACAGAAGAATCATTGAAAACCTATGATACCTGACAGTGAAACAACATGATATTGTCTTTAAAACTATCATTTATCCTGCTTTCAGAGTACACAGAATGGACAACATATAGAGGTAGTGAAATTAACCATGAGATACATTAAATGTACACATAATTATAGTCTATACATTCCTATGGTAAGAGATAGTGAACTATCCACTTTCTATGATGCAGAATGGGATGGATATGTAGTGTATAGAAAGTCTACCAGTGTTGGTGAATTCTATATTAGGATGAAATTTCTTGTTTGGTTAAGAAAGAAACAAAAAAGATATTCTCTTAGTACTTCTAAAGCTTAATATATATCTACTACCAAAGCATGCACTCAGTTACCTTGGATGATGTAGAAACTGAATGAAATATGTGATAAGGTGAAACAACCAATTGTGATTTACTGTGATAAAAAGAGAACAATTGATATTATAAAGAATCTTCTCCCGTAGTCTCATTTGAAACATATTGAGGTCATATATCATATCATCAAGGAATAAGGTGTACAGGGTGTGATCAAAATAGACCATTTGGGAAATAATGGGAAAGTGGCTGACATTATGAAAAATCCACTGTAAGCGGGTGGGTTTGAGAAACATTGGTTGAACATTAGTGTTCAGCCACCACCCAGTTCATAAAAAAGTTAGGAGATTCTCCTCTCCCCAACATTTCTAAATATGTTAATATTTTTATGGAAATGTAGAAGGTTCTCGAGGTAGATACGATCAAGGGAGACTTTGTTCTGAGGTCCAAAATGTTCAAATAAATGGTCATTGTGTTTATTTGCAATGGGGGATAATGGATAAATTCAATGGAGAGTGATTTGTTACATTCATGATATACGATATATGGAGAATAGAAATAGCTAGAAATGGATTTATGGGGGGAGAAAAGAAAAGTATGAACACTAAATTTAGTTCCTCTCTCTTTTTTTCTACACTAACCACTATTCTCGTAGACTTAGAGTGATGATTGATTTGTTCTTTGAACGTTCATGTATTGATTGTGGATGGAGCATCATCGAATTTATCTGGAGATTTATAAAAAACCAAAAGGTGTATATCGATGGAACCAGTGTTGTTCGTTGCTAATAATAGAGTTTGGATTGTGATTATTGTCAATCTAGACATGGATGACTGGGAATTTACAATGAATGGTGTCATAAATTTAAGGATGAAAGCAGTATTGAAGGAGATTCATTTTCTGAGTATTTACCAAATTTTTTCCCCAGAATAGGGAGTTTTGTGTTTGAATTTTTTTTACATACAAGAGTGAATTTTATGCGAAACAAAAAATAAAATTTTCAAACTAATGGAACCTGATACCCCAGAACAAGGATTACATACCATGTTCTGGAAATTGTTTGAGGATGCATTTTAGGCAGTGGGAATAGTACAAGGAGAGCTATGCGGAACTGAAAATAGTTCGCAGCCAAGGTACGTTGTTAAGGAATGTAGTAGGCGGAATGCTGAAAGTTGAAAAGAAAAATGGTTCACAGTGATAGTACGTAGTGAAGGCATGTGGTTCACAGATTCCTAAAGGATGTCATGATTTCTATGGTTTTAAATATAAGAGATGTATTTGTTGGCGGCTAACCGTAAGCAGATTGAGTTTAGTACACAATTAATATTGTCCCACATTGAATATTTGGGCAATTTGGATTAGAGATATTTGATGAGTTATTTGCCTATTTAAGGAACTATAATCCCATTTGTTAATAGATTAGTATTTTGGAGATTAAAATTTTGGGAGGAAATTTGGTGATGTCTGATGTGGTACGCATAGGAGAAGATGGTACGCAGAGAGAGTCCTCTGTGTTAGGAAAACAGCCCGATGAAGAGATCGTGGTTTATGTATGAATATCTCACAGTACAGTATAAAGTCGGACATTATGCGGGGCAAGACGGTACGTGGAGGAGTGGAGCAGTACGTGGAGTAAGGCAGGACAAAGGGAATGGAAGTTGTAAAAGGAGCAGGAATGTATGCCAAAATAGTTTGAAAGTTCATGGAAACAAATGAAAAATTCTGAAACATCAGTGGTACGCCAAAACCTAGGAGTATGCGAAACACCCAAGGAAACCTAAAAATTGTCCAAATTAGTTTGCAAAATTAATTTCCATAAAATAGTAGTGTCTGTGTAATTAAATTAAATATATGGGTGATTACCGGACTTCAACAGAGAAACCATTAATTTTTTTGGGTACATGAATTAATACGTAACCATTGAAGTGACCTTCATGTTGGTAAACTTCGTGATGATTCTCCTATCGCTGTGAGCAAGGGGGAGTGAGCAGAAGTGATCTGAGGGACGTAGTGTTCGATCCATAAAACCTTGTAAAGGTAGTGCACCTGACACAAAGTGATTGTGCTAAACTATTTTAATCCACATATTGGGATGATTATTGGTTTTGGTATGACCGAAACATTGTCAATGGTTTCTCCTGGAATTTATCCCTTATTGGTGAAACAAATAAAATTTTAAGTGTCATTGCTTTGCATGTGATTTTTTATTTTCTACACTTCCTCTTCATATAGGTTTAACTGGTTCCCAACAAAATGGGTAGAAGATCCCTCAGTTTAAAAGAAAAGGTTCACACCCAGATTCACCCCTCCCCTCTCAGGGTTTTCCCGGGTCCTTCAGTTACACATCTAGGTTTTTCCTAGACCAGAATGTGAAGAATGATAGATTGTTTGGTGAACTAAGACCTCATCTATGAATGAATATTTCCAATCAACACTATGATAGCTACGAGGAAATTGTACGGAGTGCAATGAATATTCAAGTAGAGTTTTGTGAGATGAAATGTTCTCATAAATCCAATGACAATAAAAGGCTGATGGAGCTAATATTAGGGTGGACCATTGATTAGGGAAGAAGAGGCAAGAAAATGAAAAATCCCACATGTAATAAATGTGGGAAGAAGCATATGGCGAACTGCTTGGTCGGGATAGGTAAGTGCTATATGTGTGTGAGATATGTCTATATCCCACAAAATTGACATATTTTGGTGAAACCTAAATTCCAAAACACTGTCGAAAAATGGAATATGGTGCATTCCAAACTTGATGGCCAGTGAAATAAGTGCGGATAACTTGGGCATTATTCCAATCACTGTCCAGATCAGAGGGTGGTGAGGGGAACCCCCATCAGCCTCAGCAAAGGCCAAGGGAACAAGTTTGTGATTTTTCTATCACGACAGATGATATTAAATCTCTAAATTAAGTGGTGGAAGGTACTCATGTTGTTCCCTCAAATATAGAAAGTACATGGTTTGATTCAAGATCTATACATCCATTTATTTTGTCAATGTTTAAAAATAATTTAGAATCATCCCCTGAATTGCTAAATGTAGTGTTATCAGTCAATAATCATTTTGGGATTATCCATGAATCGTCATTATTTAGAGAATCTAGTATTTACTTTATTGAGAACAATATTACCAAAAATATATTAGTCATGACCATGCTGGAATTCGACAGTATACTACTGATGGACTTGATCTCAAAGAATAATATTAAGATCAAATCTAAAAGCATGGAAATATCACCAGTCTTGAGTAGAAATTCTAAATATCTATTCAATGATAAGATATATCAACCATATCTATGTCTATAATAACCTACTATATATTTCTTTATGGAGTTTATTAGTGAAGAAAAATAATGAAATGGGAGTTTAAAGATAGAAAATTTCCTCATAATCTAGGAATAAATTGACGTATTTTCGGAGGAGTTACCTGGACCTCCCCCAGAATGAGTGGTATAGTTCTTCATTGAACTCCTTCATGGATATCAACCAATATTAAAGACACTATATAGGATGGAAAATATGGAGCTTGAGAAATTGAAGAAACAACTCCAAGATCTTTGGGAGAATTTATTACCCTGACCGACTATGTCTCCTTGTGGAGAACCTATTCATTCTGTAATGAATAAGGGTGGATCAATTAGGCTATGTATTGATTATAGAGAACTGAATAGGAACAAAGTAAAGAAAAAATTTCCTCATCTAAGAACTGATGTCTTATTTGACCAACATTATGGGCCTAAATTTTTCTCTATGATTGATATTTGATATGGATATCATCTATTGAGGGTGAAGAAATATGATGTTCCAAAAAAATTCTCCCAATCAAGATATGGGCATTATTAGTTTGTTGTTAGGCCCTTAATACAAACTAAGGCACCTCTTATATTTATGGATTTTGTGAATAGATTCTTTATGAACTACCTCTATACCTTTGTGGTAGTTTTTATTGATGATATTATGGTATATTAAAAAAGTCACAAGGATCATGAGTATTATTTTCGGGTTCCTTTTCAAACTATATGGAATAATAGGCTTTTTGGAATGGTCAAAAAATGTGAATTCTGTTTGAAAAATGTTTATTTCATGGGTCACATTATAACCAATTTAGGGCTCACATTTGACTCTACAAAGACAACAGTTATTTAAGAGTGGCCTCATCCTAAATAAATAACTATTATTCTTAGTATCCTTAGATTAGTGTTATATTATAGGAGGTTTTTGAAAAACATTTCAGGACATTAAAATCCATTAACAATTTTATCATGAAAAGTGGTCAAGTTCATCCAGGAAAAGGAGTGTGAGGAATGTTTCCAAGAGCTGAATATGAGATTGGTTACTACACCCATTCTAAATCTACCCTCATGTTGAGACGGATTCATTATTTTTAGACATGCTTCTACGAAGGAGATTGGGTGCATCCTCATGAAAAATAACCAAGTCATTCTTTAAGCATCTCGATTGTTGAAGACTCTTGAAAACAATTATCCTATGAAAGATCTAGAGATTCCTACAGTTGGTTTTGATATGAAGATATTGTGGAAATATCATTATGGGGATAAATGTGACATATACACAGAACACCAATGTTTGAAGTATATTTTCACACAATAGGAATTGTATATGAGAAAATGGAGATTGTTGGAACTTCGTAAAGACTATGATTGTTCAATTCATTATCATCCCTTTAGAGATAACAAATTCGTTGATGCATTAAGTAGGAAAGACCAAGTTGTACTCCCCATAATGAGGATTCAAAGAGTTCCTTTGATCAATGAACCAATAAATATGGACATTGGAATTATAAGTGGAGGTTATTTGTCAACCCCAACCCGAATAATTTCTCAACCATCATTACTAGAGATGATCAGGAATGCATAGAAAGAAGATCATTCATTACAGAATAAGATTAAGACTATAAAGGATGGGAAGTTTCCTATGTTCAATATTGATCAATAAGGTGTACTAGAATATTATACAAGACTATGTCTTCAATCTATTCCATAAATAAAGAATGATCTGAGGGATGGAGATCAAAGATCTACAATCTATATACATCATGGATGTACAAAAATTTATATAGACCTTTGTGATCATTATTGGTGGGATAATATGAAAAGTGATATTGATCACTACACTTCTAGTTGCCTGGTAATTCAACAAGTAAAATTAGAGAGACCACATTGTAAAGGGGTTTTTCAACCACTACCCACACTCGCATGGAAGTGGGAAAATATAACTATATAATTTGTTACCGTTCTCCCAAGAACATCCAAAGGAAACTATGTGATATGGGTTATTGTGGAACGTCTCACCATGAATTCCCATTTAATCTCTATTTGAGAATATTTCCCTTTTGATCAACTTCACCGAATTTACGTGAAGGAAGTGGTAAGACTATCTGGAGTTCCACTTTCTATCGTATATGATCATTATCCAAGGTTCATATCAAAATTATAGAGAAGTATTACACATTCTATGAGTACTAAATTGAATTTTCAAACGGACTTTCACCCCCAAAATGATGGGAAATATGAATGATATGTTCAAACACCTGATGGAATGTTGAGATCATGGTAAATGGAATTAAAATGTTTATAAGATCAACATCTCACATTAGTGGGGTTATCTTACAACAAGAGATTCCACTCGAGCATTCATATTGAACCCTATGAATCTCTATATGGGATTTAATGTATAAATCCTACTTGTTGGGATGAATTTGGGGCGAGAATCCTTTTTGGGCCTCATCTTGTGCAAGAGATGACTGAAAAGGTCCATGAAATCCATCAATTCATTATGGATGCTCAATGTTAGAAAACGAGAAATGTCGAAAACCATTTAAGGGACATGGAGTTTGATGTTGGTGACAAATTCATTCTTTGAATTTCACCTTGGAAGAGAGTAATGTGGTTTGGAAAGAATGGGATAATCGGCTCTTTTTATATTGGACCTAATGAAATCTTTGATCATGTTGGAGTTGTGGCCTATCAGCTTGCAGTTCCTCCAAATCTAGCCCAATTTCATGATTACTTCCACTTATTCCTCTCAAGGATGTACATACCTGACCTTCACATATACTAATTTCAGAGGTGGTACAACTGGATAATGACCTCTCTTATGAGGATATACTGGTGGAAATCCCAAATCATAGTGACAAAGATCTATGCAACCAGACTACCCACATTGTTAAGGTTCTATAGAGAAACCTAAAATGTGAAGAAGCCAAGTGGGATCCAGAGGAATCTATGAGGCAGAAGAACTCACACCTCTTCTCTTATGGAGGTATAAGTTGAAATTTTGGGGACAAAATTTCATTAGGGGGGAAGAATATATTGACCCAAACTATTAAATAATATTTTTTCCTAAATTTTTGTGTTATTTTATTTTCATCTCAACAAAATAATATCATTTTATTTATAAAGTGAGTATAATAAAAATATGATCTTTGGGTTTTTCCTGTTATATAACTATTGGTCAATATGACCATTGGAAATTGTACTCTTATCTTTATGATAATTTTTTATAAATAAAAATGATCAAGGTTCATTAATACAAAATGAAGAGTCAATGGACTCATCTAGTAGACTCAGGCTGTACAAAGCCCATTTTTCGGAGCATGTGAAGGAGGTTCTATCGTTGGTCTTCACTCTGAACCAATCCCAAGATAAACATCAAAAAGTTAAGCATGAACATAATCTATTACAGAAGAACATAGAGTTAAATGAAATAAACACTAGGGAAATGTTGTCAGAGCTACCCCAAGACTGAATAACCATTTTACGCCTTACTCTAAGGCCATATGCAGGTGTTTTAAGGGGCTATGTAATGAGGCCGTAGTTACTTTGTGTAATCCATTTTTATAATTAACATTTTTATTTATTATTCTAGTAAATTTTATGAATTTCAAATGTCAAAATAAATATAGGATGAATGTAAAGTAGTTCCAAATTATTGGTAATTTTTGGAATAAGGGTATTATAAAATATTTTTGAATACTCGAAATAATTAATAATGTGAAATTATTTCAAAAAATGGTCATCTCCTATTGTGACCAGTAATAAATTTAGAGTCTGAATAGTTCAACATAATTTTTAGCGAATAGTAAATTATAAATATTAATATAAAACATTTAAATAGTAATGCAACCAAGGGAATAGTATCCTCACTTAAGAAATTATAAATATAATTTAGGCATCTTGAATGGTAATGTATTACAATAGCATTAGTAAATAAATGTTTCAAAAATTATTAGTTAAGTATTAGAATTTTTTTGGGTAAATATTGTTTTTACATAAAATTTAAATATCTCATAATTATAATATTATATTAATAAAATTGATTCCATTATTTATTATAGAGCTTATGCATCAGGAAATGGGGAATTTATGAGACTTTTATTGAATGTTTTTATTCGGTGAATAGTGAAAATACAGTTTTCTATTTAGGTGTATTTAATGACATCATTAATGATGTAAAACAGATGTAATAATTCTATTCAACTTATAAATAGTATGATATGTTATTATGTGTCTCAAGTGTCCAATTCCATGGGAAATACCTTGGTCCTGCCCATGGTTTTGAAAATACCACTGATGAGGTGTCCCATGGAAATTAATTAAATATTCCCTCAGTTTTTCTATAAATACCAACCCATTCCTTAATTAATTTCATTAAAAATTCCACCTAAATTAATCTCTATCCTTTTTCCACCCATGGAGTCCTCCCATGGTTCCATAAATCCCTCTAAGGTCCCAAACATCAAGCTTTTGAATTTACTCTTCAAGGTAAGGTAACCTTTCACCCTTCTCTTTTAATCATTACATCATGCATGTTATGTCTTCTAGATTCCATTTTATTATGAGTGGGTATATTCTTATACATCATTATTACTCTATATTCCATTAAAAATTGATTAGACTCCCTTCCCACTGTCATAAGCTGGTTTTTATGAATTTTTTGTGACACTGTTAGGCTACCGATTTTCCGTAAAATGAATCAGATATTCTTTTGTTGTCAGGTTTTTTTCATGTGGTGTACCATTCAAATATCCAAAACATGATCAAATTAATATTTTATTATTTCCCTATACTAAAAATTATTCATTTAATTATGGAAGACCCTTTTCCTATATTTTTTTTCTTAAAACTATGTTATATAGCTATTACGCTACAGAATTTTCTTCTCAAAATCTCTCTAATTTTCCCAATAAATTATATTATTGTACTTATGTGGATACCAAAACCAATATCATTTCAAAGGTTATTCATAAATAAAATAAATTGATATATTTTAGTCTAGAATTGATAGGATTATTAGCCTTATTGCATTTCCATGGGTTCTAAATTAAATAATGATCTTATTTTTAAGATCTTTTTTAAATTGTCACGATTCTGATGTGAAACAAATTTCTTTAATTATATTTTATTTATTTATTAAATGTATTATTATAGTCTATGTGTCTAAAATGAAAATAAATATATATTAAGTGTGAACCCGGATTGTGCTCCAATGAATTGGGAAAATAATTTAATCTCCATAGATTACATGTTTTATGATAACATGGTGAATAATCATGGTAATATTTTGACACCTTGATGTTATGACATGGTGATAAGTTCATGAATGTCTAGATTAAATGTTTTATCTAAATAGTCATGTTCTGTTACAAGTTATTATTTCTATTATATGTATCTTTATCATTCCTTTACGATATCCCTCACGTTCTTATGGATATCGCTCAAGATCATCTGTCAACTATTTACCTTGTTTTCTTTACTGGTCCTTCTTCTCACCTTTTCCTTTGATGTATGTCTCCAGGATATAAGATGTAGTATTTGAAAATAGGATTAAATTTTCATGAAAAATATAAAAGTTATTAAAATAATGTTTTATGTTTTCATGTAGTATGTTTCTCATTTCCAAGACAATAGAATTTAAAGATCCTCTGTTTGTAAAATGTAATAAAAATATATGTATTAAAAGGAGGAATTCTATAAGGGTGAATACATGAAAATGAGGAGGTAGTTTGATGGTGAAAATATGATGAGAGGGGTGGCCAGTGGTCGAGGGAGTTTCACGTAGTGGAGGATAAATAAACAGGGATAACCCATGTACTATAGGTTTATATATTTTAAATATGTCCCTCTTTTTGCACATAAAGTATATTGATTACAATGTGTAAAATGTGTGATTAAATTGTCCAGGACTTGAAGTATTCATGTAATATAAATTTCATGTGATGTGATTTATTTAATTTGTGTATCTTTTTTTCTAAAAAAATTAAACCAATTTCAAGTTTTATTGAACCTTCCAATTTTCATAAAATATACTCTAACCTATTTATTTTATTCATTGTTGGCTACAAGTCATCATATATTTAAACATTTAGAAATACTAATATCAAGTCGTGTGAATATTAAGGAAAGAACACACCTCTTGAGAAAAGGTTCTTGAATGTTTTTTAATGATTGACCATTAACATTAAAGGGTTTCATATCACCTATTTGGATTTCAATAATACAATAAGGGAAACATTATTATCTTAAAAAGGTCCCTATCATTAGGATTTCAGTTTCCAAGGGAATATCTTTAGATATGAATTAATGAGTATAAACATATCCCATATTGTAAATACTCATCTCAAAATGAATTTCTCATTCCATGAAATTGTTTTTTCTATATAAATCCCAAAATTTTCATTACAAACCCCTTTAATCCATTTTAGGTCATCGAATTTTTATAGTATTTATTTACAAACATTTTGTTCATCCATGTTTAATTTTTTATTTCCCAATAAGAGTGATTCTCTAAGTCAAACTATAAGGGAAATATATTCCAATATATATGTCATAATATATTAGTTTTGATGAGTTTTTTATATATTGTGTGATACAAAAATATTATGTAATCAAATATAAGACCCCAATCATTCAACCTATAATAACTATATTTTCTATATCGTGTTTGATAACCCTATTAGATAATTCAATGTGAACTCTAGTGTGTGTGTGTGGTATGGAGTCATATTGTTCTAAATAGTTCCATATATTCAATGTGGTCTTTTAATGTATGTATTTTTAATGTGAATTCTCTAATAACTAATGAGTAATTGGGTAAATCCAACCCTAGAGAAAAGTTTTTTCTATTAAAAATTCATGACCATTATTGCTCATTTTTTAGGTTAGGTATTTGGCTTCTACCCATGTTGAGATGTAGTCCATTATGACAAGGATGTAGTCCATTCAATTATAATTATGTAATATGACCATTAAATCAATTGCACATAAATAATATAATTCAAATTCCAGGAGAGGGCTTTGGGGTATTTCGTTACATATTCAAAAATTTCTCATCGACTGGAATCATTAAATAATCTATACAAAGAAAATCTCATTTTTATGGAGTGTGGGATATAATAATATCATTTTTATGATCTTATCTACAGTGTATTATAGCTCTGGATATCCTTTTTTCCAGCGATGTGTGACACATTTTGAGAAAATTTTGAATGTCATCCTATAGTATGTAGAATCACATCATTGTAACACCCCAATGTTTCAATGTAAATTATCTCTTTAATGTAATTCGATAACATGCAGCTCAAACAACACTGATTTCGAGTGCATGACAACTTACCGAACTAGCCGTTAAAAGCAGTTATGAAAATTATTAACTGAATTTTCAATTTTATAAATTCCATATAATTTTAACATCCATATTATGTGATTATTAAACATAATAGAAGAAAAAATTCAATTTTTTCAGATAAATGTAGTATTTTTAATAAAATGCATTTTTGTCGCCTTTTAATTGAGAATCATATTTAAATCCAATATTTAACACTTTTATGTATTCATTTTGACAAAATAAACAACTTATTTAGATTCAGGACATAAAAACATAGTTTTACAAAATTTTTGGTGTTTTTCTAATAACTGTTATATTTGGGTGAATAGTTAAAAATACTAAATTTTAATTGAAAACAAATTTTTTTAATTAAAATAATTTATATTGTTCAATTATATAATTTAATGGTTTGGAAGTATAATTAGATTATATTTTGACATTTTAATCCAATTTTTTCCATTGAAATTAATTTCACTTTCAAATTATACAGAAAGAACTGTCAATCATTTGATAGTTATTGTTTCTTAAAAACATACTATTTATTTTGAAAATAGGAATTTATTTTAAATTAAATAATATAGCCTATCTGTTTTGAATTTTATAAAATAGACAACATTTTTGAATTCAGAATATCAAATATATCTTAGGCTGAATTTTTGGTATTTTTCAGAAAAACATCAATTTTTGATGAATAGTAAAACTACTTAGTAGTAGTTAAAAAACTGAATAATTCATTTAAATGAAATTTTACTACTTCAGTGAATTGAATTTTGAAAATCCGACATACATGGTCGTTATTAGTAAATAAAATGTGGTTCAATAAGATAAAAATAATTTTTCATGAATAGTAACTTTTGACATTTATTTACCATGTGTAAAGGTAAATAGTGTAATTCTAGGTAAAAAGAATATTATAATAATACAAAATTATCTACAGACTTGTCCTAAACTTTTTGGATGATTCATTTCTGAACATGTACATCCTTGATTCATTTTTGGTACCCCATGGAGCCACTTATGAGTGATAATGACACTTTATTTTAATTAACTTAAAGACAGAAATGGCATTTACAAATAACTTTTAGTATATAAATTTCTAAATAGTGTTTTATAAGTCATATTTTCGAATATAAATATTAATTGTAAATCTTAAACTATTTCCTACATTATGGTGTTTTTTTATAATTTTATCAATAAAATAAATTAAATTATTTATGACACAATAATGATGTATTATTTAACTCATTAATAAATGATTTAAATAAATAAGATTATCAATATAAACAAAATTTCCAAATCAAGTCCAATTATTATTGGATGATTTTATTTCTAATATTAGTCATCATATCTTATACATTATTGTTTTTTGGACCTTTTTAAACTGAAGATTTGTTTTTATTAAAATAACATTTTCAAACATTTTTAAAGAGCCCCTCCTCTCCCTTATAAAAGGACACCACTTCTAACCCATTCCACACAACTCTCAATCCCCTTGGATCTTCCAAACCCTTCCCAAATAAGATCTCAAGATCCCTATCTTCCACCTACAAGCCTTACCTTAGGCAGAAGTCACTTCAAGAAGTCCTTTTGTTTCAATCCAAAGAGAGTTACCCAAATTAAAGGTAACGGTTTCTCTTAAAATGTTTTCTTTTATTTTACTTCTCCAAACCCTAAACTCGTTTTATTCATTTATATAATACAAAAAAGTATCCTCAATATACTAGGATGTTTTTATGAGAGGTATTCGAACTACAATTACACACACCTCTATATAATGGGTAAAGAACACACTGTTTCTGTGGATGGAAAACTAACGCCTCACAAAATGATGATTGTGCAATTATCTAATACCACCTCTCATGGTTCCAATTAATATGTAACTATATTTATATATGATATATATTATGTTTATTTTTTATTTAGGCTTATTTTTTTTCCATTTATAGAATACCGTTATGGTTTCCATTATGGGTAAACATGATAATTTCATTCGAGGAAGTGCGGACTACCGCCCCGCTCAAAGTGATATAACTCGTTAATGACTTATGTGGGACATATAAAGAATGGATTTAATTATATAATATTTTATATTGTAATGGAATTATAATATAACTATTTATCATTATGGTTTTATTCCCATAAAATAAAAAATAGAAAGGAAAGTAGCTTTCATGCGTACGAACGACTTACCGTCTCCATGAATGGTGCATTTCATTTCTTATATCAAGATGTTATTTATTATTATAAATACATATATATACTGGATACATAATATATATATGATATCTAAATCATTATATCATTCTGGAGATATTGGTCCTTTGACCACATGGACAAATTGTAATTATGACAAGTTCATTTTTGACTCAAGTTTCGAACATCGACAAAATATCCAATATGAACTCAAATAATTAACTAGTTGTTATTTCAAGGTAATAAGTGATATAAAAAGAATAATAAACTTGAAAAATGTTCTCAATAAAGTAGAAATTAACTTAATTTTATTATTCATGAAAAACAAGGAACATACAAGACTAGTCAGACTTGAGGTAATGGGTTTCTTATCTCACTTTTAATTCTGTGAGATTTCCACTGTTCGCCAAATATTTATTGCATGTGGTGTATTTTATAATTCCATTTGATCTATATAATCATTAATCTATTTAAATTTATGGAATTTTGTGATTCATCTGGTATTTATTAACTTTTGTTCATACAACTAGATTGATTACATTGTGATAGGGGTTTTCATCTCACTTTTTATTCTTGTGAGATTCTTACAATATTTTCCAGTATTTCATATTGTGTGGTGTATGTACTAAACATGATTGTATTTTTGGGGTAATATAATTTAATTTATTGTTATTGACATCTTAATTTTATTATCCTTCTTTCATGGGTTGTATGTTTCATGAGTTTTCAAATCGGTAAGGGAATTTCCAATTTAAATTTCCACTCATTAGGCTTTACACATGCTTCATTGATTATTTTTTACTCCAAGATTATGTGTTGGATCACTATATATTATTTATTTATTAATTTCCACTCCCCATTGTATGTATATACTTTAGGTACACATAATCACTCCATTGATAATTTCTCAAGTCATTGATTTGAACTTGATATGAGTATTCTTAACTCAATTCCATTCATTGAGTTAAACATCCTAGTCATTGGAGTATTTTATTTAAATAATAAGTGTGGACTTCCTATGAATGATTTATACTGAATATCCAGTCATATTGAGTGTATTTATATTTTTCACATATAACTATGTCATTGATTTATTCTTCACCTATGGATACAGTCTTTATAAGGGATTTCCTCTCAATTTACATTCCATTGAGACATCGTTGTTGTTATACACCAATTCACTTTTATATGGTGTATATAATGTACTTTGACATAGTATATCATGAATACCTTTATTCTCATGAAATTATAATTTTTTGATTAATTCAATTATTTATATTCAATCATCTCTCATTTGGTTAGGAACTCTAACAAAAATATCATTTTAAATGTTTTAAAAATTTATACTTCTAAATCATTCTCATCAATGTACAAGTTTTAAAAATGGTTTTAAGGATTTATTTGAATGTAAATGAATGTATAAAAAGGTTAATTCTTCTCAAAAGTTTCAATGTGGTATGGGACACTTTTATTAAAAATATATTTTAAATGACTTCTTGACAAATAGTGATACTTTTTAATGTTTTCATTAAAAAGGGATATTTATCTCAAAGATTTTTATTAATAATTTTAAACAGTGTAAAAAACCTTTATGGAATTGTATTCTTGACATATCAATAAAAAATATTAGATTTAGACAATCCAAGATTAAATAAATATAGAATCAATAAAAAACATACATGAATAACGAAATGAGAAATAATGTATTAATTAGAATTGAATTTGATGTTTTGAAATAAAACATCAATCAGGAAATTTAAAATTCATCACAATACTTGGAATCAAAGTGATGTAGAATAAAAAATACAAAAACATGAAAGAAATAATGGAACAAAAGGTTTCTGGATTGTGGTAGGAAGAGAGAATACAGAAGAAAAGAAGAGGTGTGTCTGTCACTGAAGTCCATCGAGTGCTGGAATATAAATAGTCCCAAGAGAATCAAAAAATGTAAATGTTTCATGTGATGGACTCCATTTAAATGAATTATACTCCAACACTTTCATATCATGTACTATAAGTCATTTCATGAACATCGATCCACAAAAATCTGTAGAAATCATGTTTCTACTCATATTTCATGCATTAAATCTTTGGTGGGTCTTTATTTTTAAAAATTCACATAATTTAATGTATTCAAATTATTTATTGAATTTTATATTTATTTCTTATTGATTATAATTTTTAGGAAGATGGATTCAGTCTTTCCGGGGATTCCTCATGAGAAATTCAGATCATGAATAGGGTTCATGACTTGTAATGTATGAATTTTCCAATTTTTCATAAGCACCTCCCTTTATAATTAGCCTTTTATTTATATAAAAAATATTCCAAAACACAATTAATTTTCAAATAAAAATTAAATATATGAATAATAAATATATTTAATATATATCTATATATATATGAATTAAACTTATCACAAACCATGTGATGTGATAGATGTTAACATCCAATTGACAGTTCTACTCTAATCAACCCTATGATGCATCATAAAATTGATGTCCAATTGATTATGAATGATAAATAAAAACAGTCCCATATTTTTCTAACATTGGGACCGTGCTTCTATATGAGTATTAATGATACCACATAGTAAATCCAAGAAACTACATGATATAATCTCATATGAGGCTTAACATACTGTTACATTGTTATTTAGATTACCATTATATGAATCCTTCTGTGCCTATAAATAGCCTTGAAGATTCTATCATGTTACCATTATTCACTGACAGTGGGGTTGATGATACTATTATTTTGAAAGACAGGTCTTTATATATTACTATAAATATACTAAAAATATATTCATTACACTACTACTAAATCCTCATAGATAAGAATTCCCAATTGATAAAAATCTAAAATATTTCATGACATGGTTCCAATAATGATTATGTGAAATATTAAAAAAATAAATTTTCTAAACTATCGAAGGAAGTTAAAATTATTGGGGAAGAAATAAGTATTTCAAGATAAGTAAAAGGATATGTTTGATGGTAAATTAACAACTAATTACCTATTCATCTAGTAACATATTAGATAATTAATATATTTATATTTTATTTATGTTGAAAAATATTTGAAACCTAAATTAGTGAAGATAATGAATGTAAACCAATAGATCTAGAAAACATGATGACATATTAATTGAAATAATATCTTAAAAAAAATTCTAGATATAGATGTAGTTTTTGGTTAATGAAAATCAAACAATGTCTGATTTAAATATGGATTATTTCAAGATAGAAGTGGAAAAAATCATAGTATTAATATATTCAAGATGAATGTGGGTATTCTGGGTGAAATGTTGAAAGGATCATGAATAATAACATTCTATAAGAGATGAAAATTTTCCAAGACACAATCAAAGTGCCTTGAAGATAAGTATGATTAGAAAAATGTCATAGAAGGCTTCAACAATGTAGATGAGGTCTTGGATGAATATTTTCAAGCTGGTGAAAAGTATGGTCCAAATATATTTTCTAATTATGTTACCAATGATTCATAATTTTAAACCGATTAATTATAATATTGTATCTTTTAAAAAAATTATTGAATCAATTTGGACCAATAATAAAAGTGAGATACCCTATTATAACATAATGGTAGAGAAACATATCTCAACGGGATCACATCCCTAAGAAAAATATAGGAATTTTTTTTTATCATGATAGTAACATAAATATACCAGATATATTTGTTATCTGAAAGGGAGATCAATGCTCCACAAATATTGATGGAACTATAGGGTGTTTGGAAATGAAATCATAATCATTCCAATATAATATTTCATTATTAGGGAAGAGTAACAAACCAAGTAAGATATATTATTACATGAAGAGATAACAATTTCCACGAAATCAATAAATGAGTATATTTAAATATAATCTTCCCAAAAATGGTATGAATGCACAAAATAATATTGTTCATATTTGATCATTATGGTCATAGTGGCGAGGAACAGATATCTATATTACCTGGATAGATTTGTTATTGTGTGTAATAGAATTGAATTTAGAAGGTGGGGGAATAAAAGTCACGTGTTTTAAGGATTAAAATAATCCATGTGAAGAAACCCATGAAATTTGACCATAGTAAAATAGAATAAATAATTACTTGTCCAACCCAATTATAAATTGATACACATGTGGATAAAGTATAAGAAATTGCTAGTGGTAAAGGGAAATAAGTTATATCCCATGAGGTGATAAAATTTCATGAGTGGTTTTCTATGAGTGAATAACCAAACATTCAATAGAATCAATTTAGAAGGTTCAAACAAGATATACTTTGTAGGAAATATTATATTAAAAACAATAAGAAAAACACTAATATATGAAAATGATAATTTAAACAATAGTTAGTAAATTATTTTTGATGGCTGTTGTGAAGAATAAAACTCCACATAAGGAATTAATTAAATGAATGATATTTATCATGAAAAATATGAAAAATAATAATACGAATGTGGTACAAAGAGTTTCCCCCATTTTGAGATTTAGAAGAATAAAGGATCTTGGTTGATAGAAACCTCTTAGTGTTGGTATTTTTACTATGGAACTAGGAAGTTACTCTTTATTCCCTTATATCAATGATTTATATAAAAATTTTTGGAATCATAGAATTTTAATTAATGTAGCAGATGGATGAGTGTTTTAGATGTTGTACAATAAGGTATGGTTATCATCAGAGAATTTTTAAAATACCATAATGAAGAACTGAGTGAATCCCATACGGGGGAGATTACATGTGGAAGAATCATTTAGATATATGATTGTTTATATATGGATTTTAGACTACCATATAAAATTAAAAGATTATGTATATAAGTCACACTTTTCTAATCCATCTATTAGTAGAATAAATATATTCATAAATGGGGGGAGATAGTTAATGGGAAAGAATAGTCCCATGGTATTTCTATGACTTTCACATTAATGTTTCTAATTTTATTATTAAATATGAGTGTGGGTTACACATTCATGATAAATCTAATTGAACATCCCCTAAATTGAGAATTTTATAGTGGTGTGTCTTGATGAATATATTAATGGAAATAATTGATGTCTATTTTTGTTATCTCTTTCTTATACACTAAGTTAGACATGATAGATTTAGTGTAAAATGAATAATATCTCATTATAAAGACACAAGTGATGTCAAACTTCCCCCAATGTGCTGGATCAGTCAATTACCAAATATAGAGGATGGTTAATTAAAATCTATGAAGAATCAAATATCCAATATAATATGAAATTAAATAAAAATTAATCGTTTTATTTTCTTATCAATAATATGGAGAATACAACACTAACATTGGAGATAATTATTTATTAACCAAAAATTATAAATAGGGATATTGAAGTAACCAAATGGATATTTGAGTATAATATTTAATTCCTTAGGAAAATCATTTTTTTAAATGTCAATTATGGATAATAAGGCATGTCCTATAAATAAATTAGTAAATAAGTAAATTAGACTTATGATTATTATACCTTAAATTTATGGATTCTTGAATATTTTATTTACATAGAAAATGAAAATATGGACACTATATGGAAAAACTAGTTGAAATGGTTATTGGATGGTTAAACATCACAATGAAGATTTTTAGCCTATATAAATGGAGAAAAAAGATATGGTTTTCTATATTAATTAGAATTTTCAATAATATATTGGGTTGATGTTGGAATTAGTTTGAAAAATTAAAGAATGAAGAACTAAATTAGGATGTGTAAAAATTATGCATGTTATTCATAAAGACATAGAGGCTATGCCCAACCGCCTTGAGGAATCAATCGAACCCCACTAAAGACCTCCTAGGCTACATAATAAGAGTAGGCATGGAAGATGAGTAGATAGCTAGTATGGGTCAGCATAGGGAGAGAGCCAGTGTAGGGAGGCAGTAGTGGCAGAGTACCACTGGTTATGGAATATAGTGGTATAATGGGATTTCAATAAAACTCTATAACAATATTTGTATAAAATTACAGTGGAAATACCAGATGAAATTTGATGTGGGACACATTCTACATTTTTACTATTCAACATAAATAATTAGGGATGTATTTTCTTATGATAAAGTTCTCCACACACCTGATCATGAGAATCACTACTGTAGATATTGTAAAATCGATAACACTTTTTCAACACAATATGGAACTCAGTGATTCACCGAAGGATTTTACATATGAAAACTTTGGAAGAACAAATTTAACATGTTACTCATCAGGGAAGGATTTCCTGAATGAGTATAGTTGGGAATAGAAATAATAATAACTCATTATTGGATACCACACTATGGTAGATGTTTTCTTGGATTCTCAAGTAACCTATGTAAAATTAGGGGGACCATGGTATTTTTTTGTTATTGTGAGTAATGAAATTTTTAATTCTTTTTATGATTAGAAAACTATTTGGTGTAAGTAGAGATAATGGGTTTAAATGATATTTTCCTGGAGATTTCAATGTGTTTTTACATGGTTCTTTAGCTTTTATAAGAATTGTCATCTTCAAAATGTAAAATTCAGCAGAAAAATATTATATTCTATTTTTCTATTAACCTAATTCAAAATCACTGTCCAATTCATGTAAATATTCATGCTTGGTATTTTTATTGTACACACTGAGGTGAATAAGGACCTTAATGTAATTTCTATAATATTGGATGATTATGAAGGATAAATTAATGTAGTGAGTGTTTCATATGGTACATTATCTGGTCAATAATGATGAGACACAAATACAATGTGATATTGATTATTGTAGTAAAGAAGTACTAAATTGATAATTTTAACCGATGTTTGGATATTCTAGGTATAAAGTGAAGAATGTTTCCATTAGAATGTGGAGGTTAAATAGGAGGTGGTTTTTGAGAAAGTTTTATGTAATATTGACCTGATTAAATTTACATAGATCATGGATATTTATAATCATAATTAAATGTGGGTCACAGATTTATCCTTGGTAAATCATATATTTGTTGAATAAAAAATTTATTTATACACATATTTTAAGTGAGAGAAAAAATTAATATGAATTTTATGTGTATAATAATTAATAAATATGAGAATATAAAAAAGGATATTAGAAAACCATTAGAGGTTGATCATTAATTGAATTAATGAAAAATTCTATTATTGAAGATATAATGATAGTGAGAAAGCTCAATTAAATTTATTGTGACTGTCATACATAAATTTTCCTAAATAAGTGAAAATGTGTAGTTATTTTTGTTTTAGGAGGATCAAAAAGTCTGATCTAAATCAACTATCATTGAAACAACAAGAAGAAAAGAAGATATTATTTTCATTTTTTAAAAATCATTCTGTTATAATGATGAAAATTATTATATATTGTGGGACTCTAAAGAAATACTAGTGATATATATATAATAATAGAGATTGAATAATTGGATTTTTAGGGTTCCATGTGTAAACAGATTACATTTATAGAAGAGAATCAGTTATGTGAGGGTATAACAAATCATAAAAAGTAGTAGGCTCGCCCATTGAGGATGAACCTGGTAAATATACCATGTCCCTACAAAATGGGTAGATTGTATCGAAAATTTTAGTTTATATCTCTTCTTATAAGCAAAAAAAACCCAAATCTATATTATTGTAAATACCTTAGTGATGTATAAAAATGGAATTGATTTTATGAATTCATGATTTGAGATACAACATCATTAGTAAAAAAAATTCCTTCTAAATGTGATGGTTAAAGAGGAAGAAATATTTTTAGAAGTTATACTGAAATATTACATTAATTAATTATTTTAGATCACAATAATTTATAACTATGATTCAAGGAGGATTGTGGAATAATCCTGGTCAAGAATATTTATATAGGATAAAAATATTAATGATAAAAATATAAGAACTGTCAAAAAAATTATAATTTTTTGTGAAGAAAAAATATAGACCCTGAGATTTTTAAATATACTCAAAAAACTATTAGATCCTGGCAATTTAGTAAATATAAGAAGAACTAAATCATTGTATATATAAAGTCAATGAAAAAGTTATATGAAAATAACTGTGATAGTTAATCATTTAAATTATTAAGTAAATGATAACATATAGGTATATTGATGAAAATTCCTCCAATATAAGGATCCACATTGATAGTTTCAAAATTTTCATGTAGAAAATGTTATCATTCTCATCAATTATGAAACATTTTTTACAATATGTGATATGATATTGTTTTTATTGGGACCCTGGAAAAATCATAGTGTGAATCTATAATAATAGGAAGTCTATTTATAGAACTAGAAGATTCTTAGTATAACCACTTGTATATATATTATATAATCTGGGATTAGGGAATCTAAATAATCATGATAAGAACTAGGCTCTCACATAGAGACCTCAACATATAAAAATCATGTGTCCATTTTAAATTTGTTTCTTTTTGAATTTTGGTGATGATAAATAGTTATTTAAGAGTGGAAAAAATATTAATAGATCAATATATGTTAATCGAACAGATATTTAAATCATAAAAAAATTATTATTTACCCCACCCCATTAATTATGGTAGAAAAAATGCTTGAGCTCATTAATTGATATAAAATTAAACCCAAGTTCCCTCTATAAATCCAAGAATCTGTGAATATAGATAATATGAATTGTTGTATATAAGGTCAGTTCCTGCATTTTATTGATTGGGAAAATATAGTTGTAAAAATAATATTTTTAACTAATTTATATACCTTATCTGAAAAGTTATATATACAACAATTGAATGATTTCAACACATTATTAAGGATAATCCAATGTGTTTTTATTATAATGTAAATATGGAGACTCTTGATAATTATAAAAAAAATTATTTTGATGTCTATTTTGGAAAATGAATTCAAAAAAGTCATAGGACGTAAAACTATTTTGTAAATTTGTTAAATTTTGATAAAAGTTATCATGTAAATGTTAATGTTAGTGAAGCTTAATTAAGCATTTGGAGGGGCATATTTAATGACATAAATATGGTTCATAAAGAATACATTCATGTATAATTTATGATATTTTTCTGTAATTTTTAGAAATATATGAGGGCATGGTCAGGAACTAGATAATTTTATAATTTTCAAAAGGTTAACAAAATATTTTCTAGATTGTCTTGATCATAAAATTTAATATTTAGAAGAATAAAATGATTATACCTTTGATTAATTCAATAATTCTATAGTTTCATATGAAATGATATCGATTACAATCTTTAAAAAGTAGCTAATGTAATAGAAAAATTTTGAGGCCCTTGGAAAATTAAAAATATGAGGTAATTAATTTTAAAACTCAAATATATGTGATAATTTGGAGGAAGAATAATATCATTTAATAATTTTTATTCATATAATAATGAAATTTTGAAATTGATTGAAAAAATACATCGAAAATAAACCATATTATTTGATTGTTTAAAATGGATTGGGAATATTTTTCCATAAATTGTTTAGAGATAAATGCTATTGGTTATTAATGAGAAGTATATTATTGCAATAGTTTTTTTAATCAACCTAAGAGGGGTGGGGTAAATTAGGGTGTGATATGATCATATCACTCTATAATAGGTTCGTTAGATGATCTCAATGAATGATGACAATCAATCGTATGGGAAATGTATCTTATGACTCTATAATAGAAAAACAACAAAATTTTAAAAGAATAATATTTTTTATGGATTAAAAGAAACACAACAACAAACATAAATAAACCTCATATTATTTTTATATTATTCTTATTATTAACTGGCTATTGATTTGGAGGTTATGAATTGAATAAACCAGATTATGATATATATATATATATATGGTCCTTGGGTATGTATGTGATTATATATTTCATTTTGTTGAATATATGATTTGGATGGTTGAAATGGGGTCACATGTTTTGGAATATACGCCAGAAATGTAATTTTTATGTTACTAGCACCAGATTTGGGATTACATGGTCACAGTTTTAATAGTTGGAATCTTTGTAAGGCTTTAGATGACATTGTAAATTAGGATGTTTTCTTACAGGTTAACTTATGAGTTTTGTATAACATTGTGGATTTATATGATTAAGGTCGATCATAATTTATATGGTCTATGATATGGTTATAAGGTGACTAATGGTATGTTAGGATATTTTTTATTAGGATGAGGAATATATATCCTATTTTTTTAATGAAAATTATTATTTTTGGAGGATGAGATTACACTTTTGGGGACGAAAGGTAAAAGATATGGGATATATGTGGATGATAAAAATTCAGTTAATGTTGTGGTTATTTAGGTTTATTTTGTTATAGGGTTATTTATTTATATAAATTTCTAGTATATATAAGAGCATATATAATTACAACATACAAATTTTTGCTAGAAGACATTTTTAGTGACTAATTATGTTTATGGAAAAATATAGAATAAATATTAGAAGAATATATGATAATGTTCTTATAACTTTTTGGTTATGAACATTGATTATTTTGAAGAGTTATTTATGAAATGAATAATTTTTATATTTATGTGTTAATTTTGAATCTTTTAATATTAATGTAAAATTTCTCAATTATTGGTATTATAATAACATTTTATATTAATATATGTTTATATAATAAATAATAGTCTTAGTAATATATTGTTATAATTTTAAGGATTACGTGATCTATTAAAAATATAATTTTTCCTATAGGAATGAAGTAATACATCTTCAATAATCATCATTTGGGGTAATATATTTGATAAAGATGGAATAATTTTGAAACACATATCCAAATGGTGAGATTTCATTTATATGTTTGATTAAAATCAGGTATATATATTTTTTTATGTTATTATTATAGATGGTAAAGTAATTGATATACCATTGGAAAAGGATATTAATATTTAAATGATAACCTATTACCTTTATTTTTAATTATTTGATGGCCATCTCAATCACTTATTGAATTATGTTTTTGTGGTCATTAACATTTGTATGAAGGTATTTTCAATCACTTCATATCATTTATGCATTAATTTTAATTCATTTCCACATTTTCACTTCTCACTGATGTTATTTTTCTTGCAATACTATTCATGGGTTATTTTAGCTGATATTCAAATGTCCGTGTCCTTTTTTCAAAATAACATTACATAATCAATTTTTATGATGTGGGTTTTCCAAAAAATGAATTCCCAAATATAAAAATCCGGATCTCCAAGATCATTTTAAAATTATTAGGAATCAATTTTGAAAAGGGGGGGACATATAACACCTTAGATTATAAAATATATAAACATTGAATAGTCTATATGACATAGAACACTGTGTTTAAATGAACTACATAATATTATAAGTTTATGTTCACAGTTACCTAGACATTAAATAAGTGAGTATGAATAGTAGTAACCATAGAATGAAATATATATATATAAATATATAATGTCTTTGAATATTTAAGTGTTCCCATATTTAATTTTTATGCTATTTTTTTGTATCGTTCAACATGGGTAACATTTATTAGTATAAATGATTGAAATTTCTAGTTTCTTTTTTTTGCCTCAGATATGAGATTACAGGTTTGGAACTTTTAAACAAAGTCCCCTCCCAATAAAAATAATTATAATTGATGTGAAAATTATTTGATTCTTGAAATAATGTTCAGAAATAAATAACATTATATCGAGGGTGTTGACGCTCAATTTCTTCAGATTCTCTTCCTTCACTTCAAAACCATTTCTTAAGAATATTTATCTCTTATATTTTTACGTTAAAACACATGACCCCTTTATATTCATACTTTCATGAACCTTAATCATGGGTTTATATAAAATCTAATTCCTCAAGACTTTTGTGACCATATCATGTTGTAATTATTCAAAAATGAAATACCATGAAACTAATTTCATAATTCCTATATTTGGATTTAATAAAATTTCCATATTATTTTTTATTCAATGCTTTCATTATTTATTACAAAAATAACGCCATATGTATTACAAAAATAATTTTTCAAACACCCATATTTTATACGATGTTAACTCCTTTATAAATGGACTTCTTCTCATCTGGAATACATTTCATGTTTGAATAATTCTTTAATGACTCATTTTTAAATTTATATCATGTTTATTCAGATCTACTATAATAATGGATCTTTTTTCTCCTTTTAATTCTATATAATATTCGTGATTTAAATTATTTTAAAAATATAATTTTGAATTTTAGGTGTTCGCATGATACAACTTGTCTCCAGGAAAAATTTCATAAAAGAAAATTATTGGGTTAAAAATATGCTCTAATGAATGTATGTATCACTCATTCCTATAAAAGACCATACAATGAGACCACACATTTAATGGATAGATGCGAATCGACTATATATTATTTGGACATCCAATACCTTTACAGCTAACCATGAGAAGTGACTGCATGTTTGAATCGAATCCACTATTCCTTTCAAAATGATCGTATGAAGTGACCACATGTTGATGTTGAACTAACTATGAATTTAAAATAATAAAATTATCAAACTAAAATTATGTTGGAAAAAATATATTACATTAGTATTAATTATACTACATGATGACTCCCAGACACCACATAAGAAAATTGCTCATGATGATTAATTATCATTATTTAGTGAGTCAGTTTACCATTTAACACAACTATGTGTTCCTCTATCCAGCCGTAAAGATTCAACCAGGTTACCATTAAAAATAATGTTTAATATTTATGTTACCTTTACATAAGAATATTGGGATTTCCATATTTCTCTAAACTTACTCACTCATAATCTTCTCAACATAGTTCCAACATTCTCATCTACAACCCCAATAAATAATAATACATAATTGTTAACAAATATCACCAGTTTCAAAACATTATTCCATCATTTTCCCCTCTTCGTTTTTTTTCAATCTCTATGACAGCTTTGATACATTGCACTATCCTCATCCTCCACTGAATAATTAATCTTCATTATTCGAGTATTATTAATCTTTGAAATTAAAATGAAATGTTGGAAAATTATAAATATTTATCTTTCCAAATGATTCCATAATATATAATGTTAACGAAATAAATGATTTAATATATCCCCTAATGATAAATAAGATTTAGATTAATGTAGTACATATGGAGAATATATAAAATAATATTATATTCTCCATATGTATTAGATAAAATAAAGCGTATACTTCACATCCTCCACTATCTCACATCTCACCCTTTTCATAGAAAAAATCATCATCTGGTAAATAAATATAATCATTCCATGTAAAAAATAAGTATACATGAATTGGCTGGAGAGTACAATAGAAACCCCTCAATGGGAATGAGGTGGTCAATAACAATGAATCAACCAATGTTTATTTAATTCCTTTATAAAAAATGTTCTTGTCAATGTTTTTGAAAAATATTGTTCAGTGACAAATATTTCCATTTTAATAAATATATGTTCCAATTTTTTTTGATAAAGTGGTATGGAATCTCTAAGTTCATAGTTATAGGGTGCTGAAATGGATTCCTTGAAAGAGAAATTACTTATTTTTATTATAGAAGATATTAATAAGATTCTAGACTAATTCTCTAGTATATTCCAATTATTGTATCCCTTAAATTTACTAGGTACACGAATTTTTATGTGCTATATAGTTTTCCTCATCTATTATTAGGAAGATACTCTATTCTTTCTTATTTATCCACCCTATCAAAAAGTTATAATAATGAATTAACCCCCAATAGTTTATTTTCAATCCTCCACATCACCAAACAAGTTAGTATGAAAGATGTATTAGAGCTCATATTACTTTTCATGTTTTAATAACAATACATATGTGAGTGTTCAACAAATGTATGTCATGAATCATTATACAACTGTTAAGTGTTATTAATTTGGAAAAATTTTAAAATTGGATTCCAAAATGGTGGTATATTCAGTGTTAGTCCATGTAGCAAACAAATGTATTTAAATAACAATATTCTTTTAAACAAAATGGGATTATCAAATTTCTCATCATTATGTTTTATAAGAATGGTTCTAACTTCTATGGGGGTTAACATTGGTTTTGAGTCATAAATAACTAATTTTTTGAATAAATTCACATTCAAACACACCCTATTAAATATTTTTATATTTATTGTTTTGAATCAACATAAAATTGAGAATGTTTGTGAGTTCTGCTATCATATTCTTCTCAAATTCATATTTCATCATATTGCAAACCCCCTCAAATACTATTATTTCACTCATATATATCTAATTTCATCAACTTATGAAAAAACAATGAACATACATTCAATATAAATTTTCACATTTAAGAAACACACACACCTCTTCATGACATGAGATTATTTTAATAATGTTCATTCATAGATTCTTAATAATGAGGTTCATGTTTCAATTTGAATAATTATTTTTGAAAATTAATATATATATTTTCATTATCACCAAATAAGAACTCCTTAGGTTTTTTGATGCACACTTCCTTATTCATAATTCCATTCATGAAATATAATTTACATCTATTTGACAATTTTTACTTCCCCTTCTGTACCAGCTACTTAGAACAACAACAAAAGATCCATGTCATGAAATATGAGAAGAGGTATATTCTATACCAACATCCTCCACTTTATTATAACATTTATAGAATAATGGAGATTCATTTCTTATTATAATACATTTTCATTAGACTATTTCATTAAATATCTATTTTTTTTATAAAAATAATGATGTTCAAGTATATCCACAAGCATCATGGTATGTTTTTTATCTATCAGATCTAGATCCTAAATCATTTTATTCAAACAAGACTCATCCTTAGCTTCTTATTCAAATTTTATTTGCTTTAGAGTAGATAACATGGATTTTTTCCCCATACCCTTCATCTATTATACCATTGTGGGTGTAGTATTTTCTCCCATAATATTTTATGGACATACATATATTATCTTGTTTCTTATTTATTGAGTAGGTTATTTATTTTCAACCTATGTACTTCCTCAAATTCTATATTCAAATATTCAACTCTTATAAATTCTTCCACAACTACTTTACACACATAATTATCATCATTTTATTCATCCATAATATAATAATATGACCATCCAACATTTTTCTTTTCATTATCATAATTAAGATTTATATCATGAAATTAAACTATATTTAAAATCATTTCTCAAGTAATTTTAGACATTTCATTTAACTAAATATTCTAGAAGGAATCATTCATCAATATAATCAACAAATTTCGCACGGTCTCATATCTTTTATGATATAAAACATACTTAAAAACACACCCAAATCAATCAAATATGGTTTTATCCCACGAGAAAGATCATAGGGATTTCACTCTTCCTCGGGGCAATGAATTGAACTATTTTGAGTGTAAAATAAAACATTAATCACTTCCTTCATGGATTGACATTTAACCGTACTTTAATAAGTTTTTCTTTTTATATTAATCACTATATTATTTCTTTTTTAACCACTTTTTTTATAAAGAATTTTTACAGATGATAAATATTATTTGATTCCATGATTTTCATGGTAATTTTCATAGAAAATGGAATCATACTCAGTCATATTATCATATCTTCAAATATTGATGATGTGTCTTGTGTAAATTTCCAATTGATGCATGTTTCACATCAAGAAATCAACTACATTACATTTACATTATATAAAAATAACACATGTCATTTGAATTTATTCATGAATAAAATGTATAAACTATATTTCTCCATATATTAGTAAAATTTTTATTGGATCACACACATATGTGTTCACTACATCATGAATTTTTGTGCCATTATTTATTTATTTTTTATTTATTTGTTTCATGTTTCCTCTCAAGAAAACAACACTTTTGTGTTCCTTATCAAGATTTGTGTTAGGAATTTTAGTTATTACCTTTAACAAGAAGAAATTATCTTTGATATTTGAGTTATATGTACTAACATACGAGGAAATATATAATTTTTCACATTAACTATGGGGAAACAAGTGTATTTCCCCAATCAAGTAGATAGATATTTCCTCCAATTATCCAAATTTCCAAAATAGATAATCTATATTTTTTAATAATTCATCCTTTATGATAAAATTTAATTTTTATTCCTATGTGGTGAACTTAGAGTTAAGATATTATTATTTTAAAAATTCTCATGGAAAACAATTCACTCTTCAGTTCATCACAAACAATCTTGGCTGTGTCATTCCCTTTAATTTTTAAAGAAGAATCATTACTAAGAGAAACTATTCCATTATAATTTTATTTTATATTATTCAATAGGTTTTAATTTCCATTTTTTGTGGGATGAACCACCATTATCATGAATCAACATGCTATCAATATTTGATGTTTCATAGAATCATCTATAATATTATATTTTTTGTTCCACATTTTCTCTTTCTATGAGGGCTGATTTGGTTTCATAGATTCCATCTCTTGTTTAATTTTTTCATATAGTGAGTTACCATAATAATCATGTTATTCCAAGAGATGATAAATGTTCCTAAAAGGTATTGAGTATTGTTTTGTGACGTACATTTTTTATTTTTTGGTCAGTACTCATTCCTTCAAGCTCATTCAATGAAAACACAATTTTTTTGACCTAAATTAGGGCAATTAAAAAAATAACTATAAAATGATTTACCCCATTATAGTGTGGAATATGGTGAGATTTTTTTGGTTTACTGTTTATATTTTATCTATCCATATATCAAATTTTTGGAATTCAGTCACAATATAGAAATTAAATCCCCAAAATTATCACTTCATTAGTGGAAATATTTTTTCTCCTCCATATTTATATATATCACCAACAATGAAATTATAATTCACTGATCCATAGATTTTCAGAGTATAAATACACTATCATCTTTTGGGTTTCCATTTTTTGATATAGCTAATTTTTATTTATTATATACTCTTCCTCAAAACCAATATATGAATCTAGTTTTTTGGTCATATATAATTTGTTAAACACTCATTGATCCTTTATTTATTTTTTTTATTTTTTTTATATGATAATATTAAAAAATGTAATTTCTTATTTGTATGGAATGTATTGATTTGCTTAAAATATTTCTCTTTAATGTGACCAAATCTTATTCCATATATTATATCCTTCATTACCATACATTAAAATGTATAATCTAATCTTCATGAAGATTTAATTTGTCTTTCCCCTTTAGTTTGTTATCAATTACATCCTTAATACATTTATAAATGGATTTTTTACATCAATTATTTCTCAAATTTGACCAATTTTAGTCTCTAAATGATCCATATATTTATTAGACTCTTTAATTAAATCACCCACCCCTATATTATTATTCAGTCAATTATCAAGAAAATTTAGATCTACTTCTAAATCTAGCTTCATGTATTCAACTCCCTCATGATCATCATCTTTATTATTTTTTCGGCTGAATATTATCAATTTTTTCCTTCTTTTAATCCTCTTCATCTAATGTAAAATATTTTCCCACTCCTCCTAGGGGATCCTCATAGTTTTTTCCTTCTTAGTTATAAAATTTCTCAATTTTTAAATCATTGTGGATAAACAAACATGTTTGAGATCACATTAAGGAGGAAATATATTTATTTCCCTTTTTAATATCATCAGTTTTTTCTCCCTCTCTACCAAAACACATTGGAAAAATATCTATTAAATATCCCACATTACAAAATATAATAATGGAAAGGGATAGTTTAACATCAAATCATCTTTTCATATTATGAACATTCCGAAAAAAGGGAGGTAAATACACAATAAATGTCTTCTCATTATCCTTCATCAAGGATATTCTTTTTTTTTGATATATTTAAGTGATATTTTTTAATATGCATATTTTTTAATTCACTTTGGATTTATTTTAATTTCATAATCAAGAATTATATGGTGTAGATCATCAAGAGAATGTTCACCCATATTTCATTCTTCTATAGAAAAAAAATTTATAATAATTTGAGATGTTAGTGTTATCAAAATTTTCATTTTATTATTGACATATTGTATAAAATCACTAGGACCCCTATTGGGTCAAAAAAATCAGTGAATTGATGAATGAAACCATCCGACCATTCATCAAAATACATTTCATGGTCATCAAATTCATTATGTACCACTTGATGTATTTATTCTTTCTCATAGTTTTTACCTTCAAAAATATTGTAAATTTTTTATCCAATTGGTTTTAATGTAGAAAAACCAATAAACATCATATAAATATGAATATATAAATCATTTATAAATAATCATTTTCCTATTTTGGTCATAGATAATTCTGAAGCATCACGAACCTACAATCCAACAATTACTATAGTGAACACTTCTAAAAAAATATGTCTCATATAATTATTCATCTTGTTCTTACATATCTATACATTTAAGACCTATAAAGGAGGAATCCATAATGTATTCGTCTAATTTTCCATGATGACTGACCATTGGGAATATAATAGTATATATAACCTTCCTCTGATACGACATGTTGAAACGAATTACTAAATCACCCTAAGAGGCGAGGGAAGAAATAGGATATGAAAATATTTTTTTCTCCAGCATGGACATTCAAATAGAGTTAGAAAGAGTAGTATGGACCTATCATTAATTCATTGACACATATACTATTAGATGTGAGGAATGTAAATTGATTATGTAGAGATTTAACATGGATCAACATAAAGGTATAATCTGGGTAGCACAGATGAATGTTGTGTTGATGTTCTTGGGACAAATAACGCTATAATTATGGTTTCTAAAAGGCTTGGAGACTTTATCACTTATAATATCGTGTATATTCTTCTTCCTCTTTTTCAATCACTTCAAAATATAGTTATTTAAAAATTTAGATCAACACATAGGTTTATTATAATGAAGTTTACAAATAAACCCCAAAACGTCAAGGGTGTTAATGATATTATTCCCATATTTAGCCTCATTCTTCTCTACAAAAACAAAATATTGGGAATATTAATTTCTACATTTCTCAATAGAACTTCCTCAATACATTTATAATATTTAATTTATTAACCATTACTATTGATGAACTTCACACTAGAATCCCCCTTTAATATATGATCATCACGAGGATTACATGTTCATAAATGATATATATTGAAACATAATAAATAAATCCAATTTCTAAATTTAATATAATTTTCATATCTGACTTCATTCAATTCATCTTTTTTTAATTTGAGAATAACTCCACAACCCTTTGTCAACTATTTATTCAAATACCCATAATTACTACAATGTCAACTCCTTCATAAATGTCCTTCATTGAATTTGGAAGATATATATTATCTGAACAATTATTTAATGACCAATTAGAAAATCATGTCATGGTTATTTAAATTTTTCTTTATGACTCAACCCATTTCCTCAATTGAATTCCCAAGAAAATACATTTGTTTATTTCTATTGATAACTGTTTTATGAATATTTCATGTCGTCATGACATGGTATGTATCAAGAATAAATTAATTGGAGACAATGTATTGGAGTGAAAATTTTCAATACTAGCTGTATGGATTTCATGTTTATCTAAAACCGCAATGTTAAGTGACTTCATGTTGTACGGATCAATGTGAAGTGACCAAAAATAATATAGATCAAACACCATGTTGAAAAAGACCATAAAATGTGACTGAACATTGACGTCTAATTATCTCTGACTTTTATATTAACCACAAGAAGTGACCTCATGTTGAAGTGCAATTGACCATGAATGAAATATTTTCAACGTCCCGGATCAACCACATGTGGACTTAAACCTTCGACATTAGTATTAAATCTATAATATATTTAATAAATGCTACTTCATGAGATTATAACCCATGAGGAATATGTTACCATTATATAGTGATTTACTCAACCATTCTACACTTCCATTCATATCACTACATAGAAATTAGGATTTTACATGGATTACTTTATACACAAAGATCCAACATCAGGTTAATATTACGTAGGTAGATTTTAATTTCTATATTATTTTAAATCTTCTCAATCAAAATGTGCTTAAAATAGTTTTAGTATTCCAATCTACAACCCTAAAAAATAGAATTATTTTTAAAAAATAAAAAATTATACATTCTATGGATGCAAAAAATATAATGTGAAATCATAGAAAAATAAATGGGGTAAAAGATAAAATTATTTATCCTAATATAGTGGTAGAAAGATTATGTTCTTGGGCACCAAGAGTGATGTTTAATGAGAAAATAAAAAAATTTCTCTCCTTATCAATCATCCAATCAAAAGACAAATATTTTAATATGTTCAATAATTTTATGCAACAAGATGAAGGATTTTATTATACCTTTAGTAGTGTAAAATATTAAGGTAAATAAGAAGGTCAATAAAACATGATTAATGATTAATTAAAATAATGTATGGTGAAGAACATAAAAATATATAATTGTCAGTTAAATAGATGAAAAATTTATAGGACGATAATAAGGATTATATTTTAACAGAATAAGTAATTATTAATGATATTAATAAATTCATGTTTAAATTGGCTGACCAAGGCTAGTTGTTTAATTATCTTGAAAAATACATTCTCCAGGAGAAGAAGAATTTTCTGAGACACAATCAGGTGTTATGATTCTTAAGATGATTTGAAAAATATTAGTGGTGGATTCCAGGAGGTGGTCAATGATCAGGATAAATCATCAAATGACTGTGAACATAATGGTCTATATAAGTTGATTTGTTTCCTAATAAATCATAATTTAATCATCATATCTCTAATATTTTAGTTCTCAAAACCAATCCTGAACCGGTTTGTACCATGAATACTAGTCAGATACCCTCTTACTCCTCAATGTATGAGAAAATTAACTTAAATGGATCACTTAACCCTTAAATTATAATATACATATTTATAGAAATAAAACATCAAAAATCCCTAGATATATTTATCATCATATTGATAAATAAATGTATAGATGATAATATTGGTGTCATTGGGTGTTTGGACACAAATCATACTCATTTTGGTAAAATGTGTCATTATGATGGAACAAAAAAACTAGGATTGAGTTATTTTGAGAAGTTTAGAATAACTGTTCAATGAAATAATTTAATGTCCATATTTTCATATGATATAAAATAAAAACATAGATATGAATAAATAGAATAAATCTGTGGATGATTTCTTTTGTAGGGTGTTAATGTCCATGAATGGATAACTATATTTCTTAGAAAAACATATTTATATTGTAAAAGGGAATGGAATTAAAATGTTGAAGGAAAAAATCCATGTTCTGTTGAAGCTTCCAAGAAACCATGTGAAAAATCCATGAAATTTGAGCATATGAAAAAGAATCCTTAACTGTTTAGCCAAGTCAATTAAAAAAGGATATATATATATAGATAAAGAATAAAATAATGCTATATTTAAAGGAAATTTTGTAATTTCACATAAATATATTTAATTTCATGATTTTTTTCTAATGGTAATGACCCAAAGATTCATATGAATATATTTGGAAGGTACAAATAGGATAGGCATGGAATGAATGGTGTCATGACTATCTAAATAGTATAAGAATAATTAATGAAAATGATGATTAAAGCACTATGGAATAAATTTTATTCATTAATTTAAGTCTATATTGAAAATCTACTTAGGGAAATAAATGGATTAATGAAAATGATCATGCATCTTATGAAGGAACATAAAACTAATTGAATCATGAAGAGTTCACCCATGATGAGATTGAAAATAATGGAAGATAATGGATGAGTGGAAACTCATAGCAATTCAATTTTTATAATGGTACTAATAGGTTCTTTATTCTTCTCATATTTCTTTTATTTCTATTAATATGTATGAAATTGGGGGATATTAATTAATTAGGGAGGTGTATGAGTGTTTTAGTATCTACAAATGAAGAAAGGGTTATCAACATGGAATTCTAAATATTATATAATGATGAATGGAGTAAATCCATTTATAGAGAGCTTATTTGTGACAAATCTGCCATATATTATATTTTTAAATATAGTTTTGTGAAAAACCTTAATAATTAAAAAGTTAGGTATATGAATCAACCATTTATACTCATTCTATGATTATAATAGTTTTCATTATAATGATGGAGTGGCAGTTTGTGGTAATAAAAGTCAAATGGGGGATTATGACATGTATATTTATGTATCTAATATATTTATTGAATATTAGTTAAAGTTAAAAAATATTACTAAATTTAATTGAACAATCATAAATATAGTATGTTTATGTGGTATCACATGAGGAATAAATTAATGGAAATATTTGGTGTAAATATTTGTTTACTGTTATTTTCAACAATTGATAGCCCACATAGATTTAGATTTTATTTTAAAATGTCTTATTGAAAATAAACATGTTCTTTCATCCTTATTATAGTTTATTGGATCAATATATTATGAAAGAGAGAATATTTCTTTTGAAAATAATGTCAGAATAAAAAATCCATGATGTGACTAAATTCATTATAAATAAAAAAAATTTAAATTTATTATCAATTAGGGGGATAAGACAACATTTTCATTAAAGTAAATGTAGTATTGAAAAAGAATTCAAATTAATATATTAAATTAACCATATAGATATATGATAATGTGGTGGAATTAATTTTCAATATATTTTTGTACTGGTCAATGAAGGATGATGATGTGATTGTCATATATAAATAATAAAATAAGTAATCCAAAGTGATGATGATGTTACGTTTCATTAAAAAATTAATGAATAATTTTTTTACATGGAATGGGAAATTGAGGCTGCAACATAGAAAAACTCACTGATCATGTTTTAGGATATTATTCCTTATATTTAATGATTATAGAGATGTTCATGAAGGAGACTGAATTTATGGATACAATGGTGAAAATAAATTTAATATAGTAGGTTTGAATTATTTTTTATGCATCTTCATAAATATTATATTGAATAAATAAAATAAAATGTGTAAGAAATCACTCCTTTTATCCATCTATACGAGTTTGGATGAACCACATTCTAGAAGAAACAAGGAGCAACAATAGCCGGACTACGCTTTGTAAAAGGAGTAGATATGTAAGAGTATTAGAGAGGCAGTGTGTGTTGGTAGTGGGAGACAGTTATTGCAGGGATGAACCAGAAGCATATGACCAATGTTCATGACATTGAGTTATTCAATGGGAATTCAATAGCACTCAATCACACAATCTAAATGAAATACCAATGGAAATCCAAGAGGAAATATGATGTCAGAAATGATCTATGTAGGCATTTCTAAACAAAAATATTAAAATAGGTTGTCTATAAGATAGCTTCAACCAAATAATTCATCGGGGAAACCATGAAAGTGGTGGTTGAAAAATATAAAATGAATTTTCACTCTACCATATATATTTTATTTTCACATTAGCAATTTACCGAAAAAAATTAGAAGCACAACATGGGTTTTTTTTCGACATGTAAAACGTTTGATCATGAGTCTGATAGAGAAGGTAAATCAAAATAACTTTATTATAGAGGAAACATGATGGTGGATGATGTGTTGTATTCCAATGATACATATGTAAAATATTGGTGGACCACTATATGATTTTTTTTGTCGGGGCTTCTGAGTGGAGAGTGTTTGATTTATAAAGATGAAGAGAAAATAAGAATTTGTATGTGGTGCCAATGTGTTTGAATGGTGTCTTAAAAGGAGAATTCAACCTATTTTTCTATTGCTCAAATGATTAATAAGAATTATAATATTTAAAAGGAATCTATTAAAAGATAAAATCATATGATGCTTTAAAATTAATCTATTCGATAATAGTTCGTTGTATGATTCCATGATTAAATATAAGTATTCTTCATGACCGCACCATAGATAAGAAGGTCATGACTATATTTTTTATAAAAAATGTAAATTTGGAAATAAAAATTTAGGGAGATATTTTTTTATTTGATATATTTTCTAATAAGAAATAATGAGAAAAATACACCACTTGGTAAAGACCAGGGTTTTACAGAGCTAAAGAATATAGAGTTTGAAGCCATAATTAGAGATTCCACATCAATAGTGTGGAACATGCTAATGTAAATGTGACGGTTTATTTGGGTGTATTTCATTGAATTTATATTTAAAATTAAAATTAATTAATTAATTAATATTATGGAAATTGATAATTGAGATTCAAGGGTGGTCAGAGAGTGAAACTTGTTCATGAATCTATGTTTAAAATTAAAATTTTGTCGATACAAATAGAATAGGTGTGAGAAAAAATAATGATCACTATGAAAAGAAGATGAAATACTTATGATTGAGGTTTTCTAATGTGTGTAGAAATATTTAATATCTAGATCCTTTAGTGAATTGTGGAATAATTAGATCATCTATGATATAAAGATAGTAATCAAGATTAATTAAGGTGATAATGATTATCATATATCAATGTTCTTCAAGAAGTGAGCCTGTGTAATTTTTTGATAATGAAAGATCAAATTGGAGGTCTATATGTACAATAATTGAAGAAACGATACGCAATTAATTGATCTTTATATTTTCTTTTGAAACATTTTATACTTGTAGTGAGAAGCTACTATTTTTTGGGACATTGAAAAATGTATAGTGAAACTCTATGCTAATGGAGACCGTATGAAATGATTCAGAGGATTATAAGTATATGAAATATAAAATATAGTGGATAATAATGAATTGCGATATTTAATATACCATAAGAAGGTTTCAGAACTGAAATTAAAAAAAATATTGCTAAAATAATGTGCCCCTATGATACTTATTTCTCACTATATTCTTCTACGACTGAATATTTCTATTTGAGTGGATTAGATCCAAACTAGTCAAATGTGTTTGAATTAATATATAGTGAAATAATAAAATTTCACCACTAATTAAACCCCCCTAGTGGCACAAATCCTTCTCCGGAACATTAGGTCAGAGTGAAATGACATATTAGAGGAGACTAATACTCATAGTTGGATAATGAGAATAGTTTCACTAATTTGAGATATTACATTATATAATAAATCTTGAGTGTGAGAATTTGGATTTAATGTACACTATATAAATTAATCATTAAAATTCTTATATTAGGGAGTGAATTTAAAAAAACCAATGATGTTGACTGCTGGAGTTTGATATATGTGTTAACATTTTACTAAGGACATTTTTGCTATGGGGATGTTAGAGAATTGAGAAAAAATGATTGTTAGAGAAAAATATATATCTTTAAGGAAAGTATTTGAGGATGTTGGTATGGAAGAGTTTATTTGGGAACTACATTCATTGAATAAAAATCAGTATAATTGTATTATAATTGATAATATCATTCTAGAGATAATAGATGAATATATCAACAAAAATTGGGAGGTTTTAAAAAATTCATAATTACTCTATGTGGGTTGTTGTGATCATACACCCATATAAAATATAGACTATGTTAATGATGTTAAATATTAGATCATGTTGATAAAAGTGATTCAAATGAGATACTTGATGATGATTTTAGGGATAAGAATCAGCATGGTCTAGAATTTGTAATTAGTCAAATGTTTTGTGTTATTGGGATTAAGAAAACTGTTGGTGGAAGATAATTAAGATCAAGGTAAATTTTAATTTTCAGTGTTCATACCAAAGTTGGAGAGTTTTTTTCATGATTATGTGGATAATGTGTAGATTATAGAATATTTTAAAGGGTTTGGTAAAGTAAGGAAATAGGGTATTATTGTTTCCAATAGAATATCAAACCATTGAGTAATGCATAGTAGTATCAATGGGTTTAGGAATTCCAATAGACTATTCTTATATTAGGTGAAGAGATTAATTTAGTTCGATAGACCCTTAATAGGCCTATAGATAGAGGTAATGAATTAGTGGCTTAATGTGGGATCTTATAGGTTATATAACAGGGTATGATGTGTGAAGATATTTTTTAATTTCATTTGTGAGTAATTATCGATGTTTACATTCTGTGAATAAAGTTAGAAAAAACTAGTAAAGTTGGGGATTCCAACAATGATATGGTTTCATAATTATTTAATTCATTTTAGCTAATAATAGTTTTGAAAATCTGTGTATATCCTGGTTAGGAGGACTCAAGGGTCAGTACATAAGGTTTTTTATGATGAATATTTCACTCTATGAATTTCATTGAGTAGTAACTAAGAGGTAACTGGGGTCATGTATTAAGATGGATCCTTCTATGGATTGGAGATCAGGGTGATTTTTTATACCTTGGTGAATATTTATGTATTATCATGGTGATATGTTTTCTTATAGTCCATACTCATGGATTGTTCTTCAGTAAATCCATGGAACATTATCACTACTATAGATGTGTTTAGTTATTGATTGTGATAAAATACCTAAGTGTTGGTGTATAATTTAACCACAAATGGAAACTTTTCCCATATTTGGTGATGTATTTTATTGTTTTATCATGGTACAACTTATGTGTTTGGATTTGTACGATGATTATATCATATCATCTTATAGTTTCTTCACAGATTATGTAATTATAATAGAAATTTCAATAGAAAATATTCTTATAAAACAATGTAAGGATTAGAGTTGAGTTATGGTGGGTGTATTACTTACGATCTTGGTTTTTGGTTATATATGATAAGTGTTTTTATTATCCCAATGATGTTTATTTATCATGATTTGAAGGAGGCGATACTCACATGATGGAGTTTGAATTTTGAAAAGTGTGGATATTTCATAATCCATCGCTCATGCTTTCTTTCCCAAGTATAGTGTGTCAACATAAACCACCCAGTTATGCATTCTACCATAGAGGCAATTTTTTGTCTACCATGTATATTTTTCTTCCTTGATTGGGTTTTATCATAATACACACCAACATTCTGAAATATCCTCCTATGGTATATCATGACATGTAATCTGAATGTTTCTTCATTAATTTTGGTGTATCAACATCCACTTGTTGAATACAATGTCTCTTCAATTATATGTGTATTTATCAATTCTTTTTCATTATTTTTCTTGAGTATTCTGTGTCTTGATTAACCAATTTTACATATGGACTCTTTTTATGAATGTTTTTGGAACCACAAAAATGATATTATACCCTAAAAAGGCTTCAAAATATATAGTCTAGTCTACAATTTGAGTTTTTCTTTGGTTTCACATGTATGGTACTCTATAATAGGCCAAATAATAAGGGTTTGGGTGTGGGGGCCTGGTACACACATGATAACCCTAATTAATTACATTCTTGTTTATTGTTTACTTCTCTGTTTTGTTTCTTTCACATAAACATGTTATATTATGATATATATTAGGGGTCCATTAATGATTTATTTTTGAGAGTAATTATTATACCCTACACATATACCTTGGTAGACATTATAATTTATTATATAATTTGATATTACAATCATATATTGTATATGTAATCATACTGAGTTAGTTTTTTGTGGTTATGATTATGGGTACATGGAGAGGTTTCATTTTTTATTAGTAGGATAACCTTGTGTGTTATTTGTAATGTCCAAATTTTTCTAAAATGTACAGATATGTTATATTTATATTTGAATCATCCTTTTTAACTGATACTATTTCATAATAATGTCAATGATGTTTAGAGCATCGAGAGATTTTTGAGATTCCAGATCTCTTATTTTTTGAGAAACATCCTATGACACACAGTTGAAACATAATTAATAATAACAATATGACTCAACCATGCATCAAAGTAATAAGAGGTTCATGATTAGTTTTAACTTCACAAAAGAGGTTGCACAATTGGGAGAGCATTTGTAGAAAATTGCAGAGAGGTGTATAGGTTGTGCATGATTTTTCCAAACCATATACCGATCTCACACCATTCGTGCCTCATTAACAGTGAACCACATTGTTGGGAATTTTTTTTGAAAAAACATGCATCAAAAAAATGTGACCACATTAAATAAGAGTAAATTTACCCTTTTCCCATTTTATTTATAACACTCGCCAGATTTTTATTTATATTCCATGTCTTGTAGCTCCTCCTTCCTCAAAAACATAGTCTTTAATCCTTCTCCTCTAATCAGAATATGATTCTATCATCAATATCAATTTCGAAGAATACTTGTTATAGATTCATTCTATTACATTCCTTTCAAATATTATCTCTCCATATTTAGTGTGATATCTATGAAATACAACATGTTGTATTTTTAGTTTATTTGATTATTCTTTTGATTTCACTCATTACAGCTTGGATTTGAGGCAAATAATGGATGAGAGTTCCACCACCTCTTTAATGTAGGTGGTATATACACTTTCCCTGAATGTGTTTCCAATTTATAAATGTTGACATTGTCCCACATTCAAGAATCTCTTTGAATCTCCTTTTAATTATATAATTTATTAAATTAACTGTTGAAATTGAAACATGATTCCACTTATGAAACTAGTTGACCTTATTAGAGGTTAAAACCTCACTAAGGGTCACCTTTTTGGGTGAGTCATTATATTTATTAGATCCTTTTAAACTATTTCAAATTTATATCATCATTTTAAATGGGTAATTTTATTAAATAATAATAAATGAAAAATTATGATATTGTTTGGAATGTACCTTTCACATGGATATGTAGTGTTTATGTGTGGTTTGATTAAAATTTAAGATCACAATAATGAACCTTTATCATCAATAAATGAAAAGGAAATGTTTGAATTAAATTAAAAGGTAAATAGACACACAATAATATATGGATTTTGATTTTTTATAATTGCTGAAAAATTATTGGACCTCGCTTTTTGTTAATGGAGGGGTCAGATTTGAGCAAACCATATATTCCAAAGGGAATTATCTATGAAATCAAATGACTCTATCTTGATTAATTGAGATGCTTTCCAAGGGAGATACAAACCATGGAATTAATTATTCATCTAATTAGAATGTGAATTATTTATAATAGTAATAACGATTCATTTATTTTATATATTAAAATTAGAATTCAATGGATCATATCCCTGGATTCATCTTGATGTATTCAGAAACAAGATGCCTTTGATCATATCCATGCATTCAATTAATTAATATCCCAGGATTTACAATAGAATTCATGCAAGGGCTCGGTTAAATATTTTACTATTATTGAGTTTGATGGGTGTATTCTATTGGATTATACATAGAACCATTACCTAGGATACATAGTTAATTACTCATAGCTGGCCTGGCATTTTCTGTTCAAGGTTTCCTTAGGTCCACCTTAATTCCACCACGATTATTACTATCACATGGTTACTCTTATCAAATTCTCTATCGCTAAATTCTATCAAGTTAAATATTTAAAGACAGACGAATTATTCTTAATTAGGTGTGGTCGGTTGGGATCCCCATGGGGAACCCATGACTAATATGGTTATTATTATTATTTTTATTTTCTCCTGGTAATAATCTTACCTGACGACTAATATATAAATACTCATAAGTTGGGTTTTTTATTGAATGTTTTGGTGATGTTCAAATAATTTTTATTGAAGCCCTATTCAGGCCACCGATAGGTACCCATAAAAACATGATGATTGTAAATCAGTAAATATGAATTGTCCAACTATGGATTTTTTATTTATTTGATAGTATAGTGTATAGAAGAAGAGCACATAACATAGGAGTGGGATTCTATTAGATTTTATCAATTTACGTATTTCAATGTACTTTTGTATATCAAGTACTGATAGTTTCATTTCATTAACTTTTTAGAGTATGATGAAAATATCATCATTTTTATATGACATAAATATTTTGGTTAGAAATTATATTATTATGTTTGGATGATTTACATTAGATATTTAATAATATAATTGTTAATTTTTTTATTATCATTATGTTTTTATTATCTTTCTATGTTCCAATCTAATAATTTGGAAAACTCCCCTCATGGACACACCATAGGATCTGAGTGTTGGTTATTATCCTATAGTGAATGGAGAGGAGTTCATAATGATTTGTGTTAATTAGATCAGTTACTTTTTCTAATGACCTAGTTTGGGATGTCATAAAATGTTATGCTTATTTCTTTTCCATTTTCATGTGGTAATGTTCGATAATAGTCAGATGGGTGATTAGGATAGGTTGGAATTTTTAAATGGGATTTTCCCTTGGAGTTTCGGACAAATATATGAGGAAAATCCAAATTTCATGGGATAGGATTTTGAATGTCAAAATTATGCTTGTTACAGTTGAACTAATTTGACCATTCGTTGGTGCACATGATGATTTTGTTTTATTACTATTTTGGATATTTTCTTATTCATTGATTATGTATGATAAGGAGGTAGTTTCTCATTAAACATTATAGGGACAATAAGATTGATGTGTCAAGAATTGTTCTATTCCATGTTTACACAATCTGTGTACTTCAGGATATATATTCTTAGTATATGGATAATTATATTTGAGATTAGGCTGAAACATCTTAAGAAGATAAAATAATTGGATTAATACAAGTGTGTGGATAAACCTAGATGGTGTTTTCCCATATATCATTGTAGTGGAACATTAATTAACCAATTATTACATGATTGAGCCACGATTAAATGGTTTCATTGGCTGAAACATTTTTAGATTTTGATTACATGAATGAAAATAGTAGTTTATATATAATGTACTTATGTCAACTAGTAATAATGATTCATCTAACAAAATCATCATATATGACATGTTAAATTCTATTACTATGTGTAAAGGATTCTTTTCAGAAACATTGAGTACTATTTTAAACATCTAAATCATAATACATTATAACATTGGAATAAAAGACATATATAACTGGACCATGATATATATATATATATATATATCCGTATATACTCATAGATTCATTTATGAATCACTGAGTTGTAAATTTAAATAGAATCGGAAAAAATTATATAGTGATTCAAATTAAAAATTATATGGTTTTATCCTATATATTTTAAAATTGAGACTCCATATAACAGAACTGAAATGAATAAAACATGGAATTTGGATAATAGTATGACATTAGAACATGTGTAGTAAGGTTAGTATGTTTTAGATAGAAAATTGTTATGCCAAAAAAAATTTTAGAACATCCATATAATTTTTATTGATGTCTGAGTCATATGTGTGGAAGTTATATATATATATATATATATATATATATATATATATGGCTTCATGATGGAATTAGGTTAAATGACTAGCAGGTGATGATGATCATGCTCTTAAGGTGTGAGGACCCAAAATTTACATAGTGCAACTTGACGAACCAATATTTTTTCCTAATATTATATCGAGACTGGTAAATCGTGATCATTATTGTGATGGGATTGTATGATGTTTGATATATATGGGGGGAACTTTAGGACATGCACTGACTATGTTCGAGTTGATAAGGTACTTCCAGTAGAAGCGGCCACCTACCTTATCTGGGGAGGGTGGACCCTAGAAAGCTGAATCATAGATGAAATCTATATTATTAAAACCTGATAATATATAGAATCCTCTTGAAAGGATGTTAAATGTAATTTATCATATGCTTTGGGACTCCTCTATGTGCTTGTGGGATATGATAAACCAAACTGATTGGAATCGAGTTATGGATTGAAGATATTTTCAATATCACTTCTATGATTACATCTTTCTTGAGACACTGAGAGCTAATCATGTGAGATAGTCTATGCACCTGAAGTGTGGAACTTTTTCTATTGTGGACCATTTGGATCATTTCACCAAACATAACTTCTTTTATAAAAATTTTACCAATGATGAGTTGTCCAAATTGAGTTTTTTTAAGGATGTACTCGTGGATGAAATATGATCTCACACAAATATTATCTTAATGACTTCATTTTCAGAGATAGTGAACTAGGACCATGGTACATAGTGAATGTCGAAGGATGTTGATGGTGAAGGGAAGGGATGTTTATCATCATGGTAGAGTATTTCAACAATAGTAAGGAAGCATTGATTAGAGGTTTGATGGAATGGAAGTGGTAGTTGAGGTATTATCATTGGTTGTTCTGTTATATTCCATTAGTGTGGGAACCAGTGTCACATAAAGCCTCAGAAATATAAAGACCCAGTACAGTTCTAATCATATGTAAAATGGTCCATTTTAATTGATATTCCAATACATTACATCTATTACAAGTGGGATATGATCCACATAAAACACTCATTTGGAAGAAAGTGCAGTATCATAATGACAAGTAGAGATATGGTGTACCACTAGTTGTATAGGATGAGGACGTGTGAGTGGTTGAAGAGGAAAGACCTAGGATGTGTATTACCATCAAAGTGGACATACTCATGGTGGAAAGGTGGTGGATCTAGTATAGAGATCTGGGTGTATATTTTCTATACATCCTATACCTGAGGATATTGTTTTTTGGACCATATATAGTGACAGTAAAAATCATAGTAGCATGTACTTTTGTTTCTTCTATAATTGAAACATGAAAAATAACAATTTTTTTATCTCAGTATCAATCATGGAAGGAATTGTTAATGATGTATAAAAATTATGTGGGTGGATAAATTTGGATACAGTTTTGGGAAAATGGTCATAACTCATACTCAAATGTTAGGAGTGTTCTATTGATATTGGAAGTTATTTTTTATGGTAATTTTTCTCCCTTGATATGATTGGATTGGATATAATTCTTATTATAGTATAGTTGGCTCCCTATGATATTTTGATTTATTGTTTCATAAATGGATTCGTTTATATCACCAAAGGGTGGTACTTATATTCACAATGTTAAATGTATTGTCATGGAGAGTAGAGTTAGACATGAAAATTATCTTATTTGTAATGTGAAAACCTTAATTGAAAGCATTTATATTGGTGACTTGGTAATAAATATTGTTGGTCACACATATTGTAAGTAGTTTGAAGTACGTCTTACCTAAGGAATTTTCCATAATACCACCAAATAGAGATCTATAGATTACAATCAAGTTTGTTCTAGAAGAAGACCCAATACAAAATCCACCTTATTGGATTACATCTACATAGTTGTACGATCTAAAGGATAGTTAGAAGAATTAATAGCCAAGGGTTTTATTATTCCGAGTAAATATACTTGGGCTTCACCTATTATTTTCATCAATAATTAGAATGGAAACGTTTACCGGACATGGATTATCATTGGTTGAATCAGCTTATAATTAATAATAATCATCCAAATCCTCATATTGATGATTTCATTGACCATATATAAGAGTATGGGTTCTCTCCATGACTAATTTGAAGTCTGGAAATCATCAGGTCAATTATAGTCCTTCTAGCATACCTCATAAAAATGTTTGTATAATATATAGCCTTTATGAGTATCTGTTTATGATATTCGGTCAGATGAACATTCAAGTATTTATTATAGCCATGATGAATCATGTTTTCCTAGGTAGTAATCATATTCCCACTAATGCTGATGGTAACACCCATGTATTTTTTTTATGAAAATTGTCTCTATAAATAATTTGAAAACATGAATTGTAGATAACACTGAGTTTTAAAAAACAGTGAGACACTATTAGTATAAAATGACCACTATAACCTAGACGTTAAATTGGCGTGAATAAATTTAAATAAATAAATTTTAAAATAAATATAATGGTCCAAATAAATATGAATGTATTGATAATTTCATAGAAAACAATCACATAGTTTTCCCTAAAATCAATATATTCTTAAAAAATGAGATTCTGCTATTTTTATGATTGAAGATTAATTTTTAGAAGATAAAAATTTAGATTTGATAATGTTTACTTCAATTTTTTTAATTTTTATTTTAGAATTTATATTCAGATGTTTATTTTTATTTTATAAAAACATTTTTTGAGGAATAGTGAAAATACATATTTTTATTGAAAACTTTATTTTTGTTTAAAGTACACACAACGGAAAATTATTATTATTATTTTTATTAAATGTTAATTATTTAATTATAGTATAATATAATCCAATTATGGATTTTTAATATAATTTTTTAGATTATTTTATTATAAAAATATTTTATGTTTTAAGAGGGTTTTTTCGGAAAACGACTTATTCATGGTGGTTTTTTGGTTTTTTTAATTAAAGTTTGAAAAATTTTATTATGAATTGTAAAAAATGGACATCAAATTTATATTTCTAAGACACATATTTATTTAATATTTACCTTTTATTTTTTTCTAATATAAATAGTAACTTTGGTAAATTTTATTACCACAAAAAACAGTAAAATGTGTAATATGTGTAAAAATTAAATTATTAATAACTATAAAATGGCCATAAAACATGGTAAAAATCTATTTTATAAATATAATTATTCATATGTGACATTAGGAAATAAATGAATTTTTTAAATTGATAAATAAAAATGAAAATGACAATTATATTATTTCAATCAATGAACATCACAAAATGTAACTCCCTTTGTCTTAAATATACCTTAGGTGTCCACATGGGGAAAGAGGTATATTATGAACGAATATAAATGTAAATTTTTATCATAATAAATATATTATGATAATAATTTTTTTACTTTTTCAGCCATGATTATAAGATTATAAAATTTTAAAATTTTTATTTAAAAAATATAAAGATATCAAATTCAGGTTTTATATATTATATCATTTTTAATATAAAATTACACAAAAATGTATATTTTCATATGAATATTTTTCCAACATATAAGCAAGATTTATATTCATCATGGTATATTATTATTAATTTTTTTGATGGAAATAAGTATATTAAATTACTATAGAACGTTGATGCGGTAATAATTTCATTAATGGAAATACAAAATTAATGTTATTAAAAATAATATTAAAAATAATTTTCGAAAATTAATCTGATTATTGAATTTTATATATGAATATGACCTCTTAGGTATATAATAATATTTTTTTTGATGTTAACCTATTATTGTGACTATTTAAAATGGCCATGTAATTAATAGTGTCAAAATAGAAACTAATGATATTTTGTTAGAATAATTTTATATTAAATTATTTAAAAATTATAAAACATATATAAAAATAATAACTAATGATAATATAGTCTAAAAATTTATAAATTCATAATTTATGGTCCAATTTACAACATATATATAAAAAATATATCATATTAATGTGGAAAATTTTATTAACTTGTTAAAATTAAAATAGGTTAACTAAGGTTTAATAAAAATTATATGGTTTAAAATATTCCAAAACATGTATAAAATATATTTTTTTGTTGATATTAAAATATTATATCATTTTATATTTGAATCCATGTCATTTTATAACATCTTTATTTATATCTAATTTATTATAAATATATATATTTTTATAAATTCCACATGTTCCTATGACCTCTATTATAAAAGGGAACCTCCTCCCTCACTTCTTCACATCACATTTAGCTTTCAATATTGATCATACCGTATCAATTTATATTCTAAAATTACATATAAACACTCTAGAGGTTCTGGAATTATCAAAATACCAATCCTAGTTTCCCAAAGAGTATATGTAAAAATGATTTCAAAATAAGAAGTAATCGTCTTTACCGACTATTTTAATTCCACTTCTTCTTGTACTTATTATTTATTTATTTTTTGAACTATAAATTAATAACAATATTTTTATTTATATTCTGAGATTTTATTATTTTTATGGAAATCTATATTCCACCTTTAATCCGTCCTATGAAAAAGGAAACACATTGCATGCATACTACGGATTACCATCTCCACATTGTGGTGTAATCTATTTTTCTATCACAACCTTACATAAATAGATATAATTATGGAATTAATATAGATACACACACATATATATATATTTTAAAACATTGTTTTAAAATGAAATCTACTTCATCACCCTTTCATAATTTTGGGAATGATAACATCGCTCGTGCGTGCGTATGACCTACCGTTTCCACTGTGTGATGGGATCCATTTTCGAGTTCCCCATTCAAGAATAAATAAATAAATATTTATAATTAATAAATATGATATATATTAGAATGATATGATTTTGGATATGAAGGTACTATATCATATACATTAGAACGTGGACTTGTAAGAAAAAAACATGAATATGAAATTGAATCAGATAAAACTCAAAAGAAAGGTAAAAAATATTATTAACAAATTGGAGGTAATATGATATAAAAAGATCTTATATGATATACTAACTATGAATATGGTTCTATAATAAATTAATAAAATATATTAAATAATCATGCAGGAGTTTTAGAAACATATCATTGAAATCATATATAAGGTGAGGGTATATTTCATAATCTCATTATTTTTTTTTGTTTATACAGAATAATATGATGTGGACTATTTATCTTATATTTCCATTATTATTAAAAATTTTGGTTGATTTTTATTAAAATTACACTACTATTTCGTAAATTTATTTTTACACATGTGTGAATTTTTATTAATCCAATTGAATGGAATCATATTTTTATTTTACAAATGATGTTCTTTTTGAATTATCTAATAAAAGTACAAAAGGATTGGTTTTTCAATTTTAAATCAAGAATTTTTTTCCCAATCTCATAAAAACATAATTTTTTGATGTTCCAATTATAATAATTCCTTTTAATATCCAAAGAAAATTTTTTATTTTTTAAATTCATGAATAAAAAATGTGTTCAAAATGAAACATATATTTTCTTCAATAATTATTTCATGTTATATTTCAAAATCTATTTTCATACAAGAGAATGTTATTTGAGGTAACTTATGTTTTACTGGGGATATGATTCAATAATATAATTATTATTATCTAAAATAGTTTTTTATTTTTATAATAGAATTATTTTTATAAATTCAATATCATTTTTATGAGTTATGATGAAATGTTTACGAAACCCATTTCTATTTCTGGGTGTAGAGATGATGAATGATTTATGTTCTTTTGGAACACGTATGTATATTTTCATTATGTGATGAGTGGGACAATTATATCTCCATAATAAATTAGTTAATAATTTATATCTAATGAGATAGATATGGTTGAAATGGGCAGTAAACACAATTCCATAATAAAGGGCTGGAACAAGGATTGACCTTGGTTCAGTAAGGGACTTTTCTGCTATAATGGTCTTGGTAGTGAAACATGATTAATGTTAAAATGGTTTTCTATTATTATCTGAAAGATATAATATTCTGTTTTTAGTTATACTCTAATTAATTATGTTCTTTATAATTCATTTCTTATTAAATTATATGATTTTTTCCATAACGTAATATCACGATCCTTGATTGCTGGGATATAATTTTAAAAAGTTATTTTCATGTTCTAATTCCCTTATTCTTATGTTATATCCCTATATTACCCTTAATAACAATCTTAGTTCATCAATTGATTATGTATCCTTTTTCGCATGATATGATGAATGGTATTAAGTAATATGTGTCAAAAATTCTCTTATCATGAAGGAATTAGTGAGGGACAATATAGATGTTTTTGACACAGTATTATATGTCCCCATATTTCTGAAGGTGTTAATACTATATTGTTAGGGGGTGGTTTTGTTATGTTATGTTTTGTATATTTTTCTATTTAGATTTAATATCTATGAATGGAAAGTATGGGTTGTGTTTGGAGTCTAGGCGTGGTTTAGTTAAGCATTTCAAACTAGAATGAGAAAACCTTAGTAATAACCCTAAGGATAAGTGTATATATATGATATAATTCTATAGTTGTGGTAACTATCATTAATATACTAACATTAAATGCAAGGAGTCAAAAATTGAAAATCAATATGTACTTTGCTTAGAATATTATAAGTGTTTCTCACAATATGTTTTTGGTTTTAGTGAGTGGATGGAACCCAATGGAAACATGTTAATGTTTAATATGATGAAAAAATGAAATGATTGGTATCTAGGAATACTAAATATTTTGGGAGATAAAATGAAAAATATTATTTCTATACTAACATAACTTTCTTTTGATATGAATCATGTGAGACTATCAAACAAGAAAAAGAGGGAACAACATTATGGTCAGTGCTTCATGAGGAAACTTCTACATTATCTCAATGGGTCATATTATAAACATTTGGTTGTGAAATTGATCAATACCATTGAAAATATATTTTTGGTTCTCCTATGTTTATAATATATGAATTTAAATTTGGATGGTTATTTTTTGAAGGTTAAGTGGTTCAATGGTGGAATCTCATCAAGATTAATAGGTAATGAGAAGAAATTAAATATATGGTATATGATGAGTTCAAGACGTTGTTTTTCAATATTTACATCAATTATATTATTTGAATGAATATTAAGAAAAAGTTTCATAGTCTTAATAAAAATGATGAAAAATATATTGGTAGTTAGAATAAAATTATACATGACATGAAAGGTACACTTCTTGAATTATCTTCCAATTATATAGTTAGGTGTATCGATTCTTTAGTGTCATAGAACTATTTATTTTTATGTAATTAGTCCTGATGTACATGAGTAGCTATGAAAAATATAATTTTATGTTATCTCAAGTATAAGATGGAGGTTATAGTTACCCATTGATATTAGGAGTTCAATATGAAGAGAAAAATAGAAATCAATTGATAATTATAAAAAATATAGTGAAAAGAAGAGGGGATTTCCTTTATTCTCAATGTTTGGAACGAAACATTGAGGAAACATTTTTAATGGAACTAATAAATTTTTTATGTTTGGAAAATAGGTTCATCGGGTTATTGATTGCTAATGTGATGTTAAAAAGAGAGATAATTATGCAAATAATGAAATAGCTATAGAAAATGAACACCCCACACATAAATTCTTCAAGTCAGTGGAAAAGTAGAATTTTTCTAAAAAATGGACAAATCTGAGGGCTATAGATGATGATAAAAATCAATTAACTCTTAAGGCCAAATAAAACTTCAACTCACATACTATCAGTATTGGTGATCTTGTCTATGAAAATTAAGTGGTGATAGATAAAGTTATCATCCATTCTAATGGAGCTAATGTTTTATATGATTCTAGATTAACTAAATCTTTTATTTCTGATGAATTTTATCAGGGTATCACTATATTACATCAACAATTAGACGTTGAGTTATTTCTTAAAACTAATAATGGAACAACAACCACATCACATGTTTATAATTATTCTTTGATTGATCTTTGTGGGAATGTGCTTCCTGATAATCATGTGATCCTTACATTAGTTGAAATCGATGTGATTCATTGAATGGATTGGATTTCAATTTATGGATCACACATCAACATCTAAGGAAGGGATGTAACATTTTATATCCTAATGAATATATGATCATCTAGTGATGAAATAATTAATATGAACTTCGAGTGAAAATTAATTCTATCTTGTGGGTATTAATTCCTATAAATTACGATTATCTATCACATATCGTTGGGGAGAAACTCACAAGAAAGGATACACCATTTGTACAAGAGTTTGATAATGACTTTCATAAATTATTTCTAGTTCATCCACCAAAATGAGAAGTTGATTCTTCAATATTACTCACACTCGGTTTTATTCCACTTTCAACGACTCCTTATAGAATATCATCAGTTCATCTGTTGGAATTGATGAAGAAACTCCACGAGAAAAGAGTAAATGGATTCACACACCCTAGTACATAACCTTTTGGCGCACCTATTCTTTTTTTAAAAGAATATCATTCAATGAGACTCTACATTGATTATTGAGAACATAACAAGATCACTATTTAAACAAATATCATCTCTTTATATTGATGAATTTTTTTCCCAACTATTCATAGTACAATACTCATTAAATATTGATAATCATTCTTGATATCATCAATTATGTGTCAAAAAAGAGGTTATACCCCAAATTACATTTTTTATAAGGTATAAACACTTTGAATTTATATATACCACTTTTGGTCTTACTAATTCTTCCACCATCTTCATGGATTTAATTAATTGATTATTTATAGACTATATTGATTAGATTGTGGTAGACATTATATAAGATATTCTTCTATATACAATGGGAAAGGATGATCATGATGATAAAATGGGTATTTTATTAAATAAACTTATAATGGATAACCGTTATAAAAAATTTACCATGATGGAATTTCGGATTTAGAAAATATCATTTTTGTGTCACATAATCACAAGAGAGTGGATATATTTTGATTTATCCATGATATAAGTCAATGAATGTTGGCCTTGACCAACAACGGTTAATGAGATGCACTATTTTCTTTCATTTGGATGTATTTTATCAACATTTTTGGAATATTTATCAGTATTATCAAATTCACACAAAAATTTGACTTGGAAAGGAGTCAATTTCATATAGATGGAGGAATGTGAATATAATTTCATGAAGTTTAAAAGAATGTTTGTTAGTGCACCTATGCTCACACTACCCTATAGTGTAAAAATATTTTTGATCTATTATTATGCATCAATTAAGGAGATGAGTTGTGTTATCATGAAATATTATATGGTGATAACATATACGACATGAAAATTATTAATCCATGAGAAAAATTATCAAAATTTGGATTCGGAGTTAGCTATGGAATTTTTTTCATTGAATATAGGGAGGAATTATTTTAATGGGGGAAGTAGTAGCATAAACACTGATCATAAAATTTTAAAGTATATTTTAACTAATTTGGAGGTGAATATATGCCATAGAAGATGGTTAGATTTTATTCATGATTATGTGTCTAGAAAAAATACTGCAATTCATCCTCTAGGTGTTTTTAGATTGACTGAATATTGTCATGGAATACCAAAAAAGGTAGTTTTCAACATAGCCAGGCTATGCATATTGCAAAGGATAGTACATGGACAGTGAACATAAAATGATTTTGGGAGGCTTGTGGTTCACATAAAGAAAATGGGTTGGAGAAAGGATTTGGTTATGTGGGATGAATTATCATTCGAAAAAATGAGATAGTGATTTGGGATGCAACAAGATATGAATGGTTGTATAAAAACAGTCAATGGAAACAATTCATGGAAGGTGTATTACACGGTGAATGCGGAACCAAATTGAAAATTTGGATAAGTCTCAGATGAGGAGATTTTTTTAATCTATTTTCATATAAAAACAGGACTAATACATTCATTTTATAGAGCAATAATTCTATAGAAAACATCATTTTTGAATGATTTCAGTGACGTCTATCTGTTTTTCACATGGGAGAATTCCATGAAGGGTGAACTAGTTCGTAGAGAGGATTCTGTAAAAGGATAAGATGTTCTTGGGAATCATTTGTTAAGGGTTATTGTGTGGTTCTAAAACCCACAAATGAAAAGTTTTCAGGAAAGGGAAATGCATCATGAAAAAAAAGCAGTCCACGAGGATAAACAATCTATGGAAGTGAATATCGAACATAGGGGTGGTATGTGGATGTGGAATTTAGAGGCAGTTCGCTGAGGAGGTTCATAGGGGAGGTACACTGAAGAGGTGATATATGAGGAATACATACTACATGGTACATCACAATTCACAGATTAAGAAATTTCAACATGAAGTGACTTGAATAGTTTAGAAATGTATGTTCTACAAACTAACAGTTTGTACAAAATTGGGATTCATCTGTGGGTGAAAAAGGAACTTAAAGAAGGAATATATCTATAGCTGAGGATACAATTATTCATTAAAACTAAGGGATCTAAAATTTAAAAAATTGTGTGTGGATCCCATCCAAGAGTAGTGAGCAAATGAAGAGGAAGAGATTGATCCTTTCCACCGACAGTGAGCGAGAGACAGAAACATTAGGAGTAACCCTTTAGAATGCAGTGAGCATACCCTAATTATTTTAATGGTACTATTCTTGGACATAGATGTCATCTATCCCAAACCTTGTATCATGAAAGTGATCTTTATTGGATTTGGTACATCTTCATAATTTCATTATATGCTCCTTGGACATAGACAAGTGAGGGTGAACCAGGTAAAAGTTGTTGTGCCTCATACTTGTTATCATTTATTTTCATATATTTATATTGTAAGATGACAAAGAGAGTTTTGGTTAAATACATAACAAGAATATAAGGGAAAGTTTCATTAATCTGATAATCTCTGATTCACAACCTCTTTATGTATTTAATATAATTGGGATAATAATATAAGTGCTCATTACATTAACAGCCTTGGGAAGTGATCAAGGTGGAATATTCTTTGAGTCAAAACGACCACACTAGCCAATCAATAATATGGATCGAAAATATCAAATGTTTATTGATTTTAAAAGATCAATCTTAAAATATTAATGTAAGAGGAGAAATAATATCTAGCTCAAATTAATGTCCAACCACCTATACAACTAAATATGGAACAGGTGTATAATATAGATGTTAAGTTCCACAAGAAGCTGAGAACTATTTAGGAGTTTTACATTGATTGTGATGGAATAATAATTTTCATGAACCATGTTTGTATCACTAAATTCCACACTAATAGAAGGATATATCTTATGAGGCTCACAGTTCATCATTATCTATTCATCCAGGAAGAAAAAAGATGTATAAGGGCCTGAAAGAGTATTTATTGTGGGATGACATGTAGAAATATATTCAGAACATGTTTCTTGGTGCATGGTTTTTCGGAAATTTAAGGATAAGAGACATAAGACTAAGGGTTTATTACAATCATCACCCATATGAGAATGTAAATGGGTAACATCATCATAGACTTTATCATTGAAATTCCTAAATCATCTAATACCAATAATTCTATATGTGTTAGAATTGATCTCTTTATGAGGTCAATACACTTCACTGCAATTAAATAACATTTCACTCTTGATAATCTTTATCGAATATATATTATGGACTTGGTGAGAATTTTTGGAGTACCACATTACATTAAATCTGATCGAGATCGAATTCTTAACTCAATGTTCTTAAGAATCCATTATCTAGATATGTATATAGAGGTTAGTTTTATCACCACCTATCATCCTCAGGTAGATTGTCAATTTGAGAAGAAAATTCAAACTCTAGAAGACATGCTTAGAGCTTGGTCTATGGATTTCAATGATGGTTGGGATCACAATCTATCATTTTTTAAGTTTAATACAACAAAAGATTTCACTCTTGTATTCATATGGATTATTATGAACACCTTTATGGTATGATGTGTAGAAATCCAGCATACTAGAATGAAGTTGTGAATAGTAACATATTCATTTATGATCTTGTTAAGGAAATGACAGACAAGGATACATATATTTAACAACACATAAGTACATCTCAGAGTCTAAAATTAGTTATGTGGAAAATCTATGAAAATAAATAGAGTACTATGTTGGTGACAATGTATTACTATGAATATCTCCTCAGATGATATTTATTATATTTTGATTTAAGATAAACCTAATCCCATTTTATATTGGTCCTTTTGAAATATTTTATTAAGTTTGGATGGTAGATTTAATATTGCCACATCATCCGAATATCATTTATATTCATGTTCTGTTCATCCTAAGGAAGAGCATACCTAATACATCACATATAATAAACCCAGAAGTTTTATCTCTATAGAATTATCTTTCTTATGAAGAACAATCGATAGATTTTATGGATCCCAAAGTAAAATTTCTACAAAACAATTCCAATCTCATTGTTAATGTTTTACAGAACTCCATAAATTCGAGGAGGCTATATAGGAACAATAGAATTTTATATGGTAGAAGAAAAATCATATATTTGTATAAGTGTAATGAATTATGAGAGATAAATTAATTTTATTTGTGTAGAATATAACACCCTAAAACTTCTTAATAAATTTATTTTTTTTAAATAAGTTGACAGTTTATATTACACTGAACCCCGAGCATAAATGAACCATGAGAAACTATTACCAGAAAATGTACATTTTAGTCGAGATTTTATATTTTCATGATTAAATATGACTAAATAATTTATGAAATAAATATTAAGTTCCAACCTAATATTAATGTTCTGGTATGTTCTTAGACTATAATAATATATATATTTAGTAAAATTACTTTTTTATTAAAAAATAATTTTAACCTCTTTTTATAAGTGAATGATAATTTTTCATCATTATAGAGAATTGATTTGAAAAAATTAATTTTTTTAATTATTCATGTGAATATTATCTTAAATGGAATTTTGGGAATTTTTTATAAAAAATTGTTTTTTAAGGAATAGTGAAAATAAATATTTATATTGAAAATTTTATTTCTTTTAAATGTCTTTATAAGGTAATATTATGTTATGGATTAATATTAAATTTAAATTGTTAAATTTTTATTTAAAATATTCCAATTATTCATTTTTAATTTAATTTTATGTAAATAAATTATTATAAAATCCATTTATGTTTTAAGTGGGCATTTCTCTGAAAAATTGTTTTTCATGGTATTTTTATAGTTTTATATTAAATTATATTATAAAATATCCTTGTTTTGAATTCTAAATATTTGATATAAAATTATGATTCATAATGATCAAATTTATTGAATAGTTCACTTTTATTCTTTCCCAATATAAATAGAATCTTTGGTAAATTTTGTTACCAAGTAAAATGAAAAATTGGGTAATTTTCCTTGAAAATAAAATGACAATTTCTATAAAATTTCCCTAAAAATGAAAATATTTTATTAGATAAATATAATTCTACCCTTAACACCTATGTATTGAAATTGAGTTATTTAAGGGACTTGTATCCTCTAAAATTACATATATAATATTTATATCAATGAAAGTCATAAAGAGTAAATTTATTTTTCTTAAATATCTCTTATGTTTAGGCATGGGGAAAGAGGAAGTTAATGGAATAATATAAAGGTTAATTTTTAACATAATAAACATATTTTTATGAAGTAAAATTATTTTTTACTTTTAGGGCATCATAGATGAGATTATGATATTCAAAATATTTTATTTAATAAAAATTTAAATATGTAATATTCATTTTTTAAATACTCTATCATTTTAAATATTGGGTTACAAAAATGATATATTGAACTAAAAATATTATTATAAAATATATTATATTTATCTCCATCATTTTATTTTTTTTAAAATTTTAGTCAAGCAATGGGTATATTAATGAATTACATATCGCTAATTCTGCAATTATTTTATTAATGTAAATATCAAATAAATATTTTTAATAATATCCAAATAAATATAATTTTAGAAAATTAATGTTATAAATGAATTATATATATAACCATGACATACTGTGTATATAATAAAATATTTAATTTTTATTTTATCTTTTTTTCTTCAATCATTAAAAGGTCAATTTAATGAATATCTACAAAATTAGAAGTAATGATATTTTATCTCAAAAATATTATATTATATTATTAAAAATCATAATACATAATTAAAAATACAATATAATTATAATATGGTATAAATTTAATAATTTATCAATTCGTGGTCTAATTTATATCAAATAAGTTAAAATTAAAACCATTTAATATCAAAAAAGATTTTAACATAGTTAAAATTTAAAAAGGATAACAAAGGGATAATCAAAATGATAAGGATTAAAATATTTCAAAACCCTCTCTAAAATATATATTTCGAATGAAATTAAAAAAATTTCAAATATTTTTTTTTATTCAATTTCCTTTTTGAAGAATTTATATTGATATTTAATTAAATATAAATTAGTATTTTATGGAATTAAAAAAAATGCCCCTCACCACAATTATAAAATTAAACCTCCTCCCCCACTTCATGATAAAACATTGAGAAATAAATTTCATCCATACCATAAAGATTTCGATTACAAACTTCCTTATAAAATTTATAGTGGATATGGTCTTCTCAAAAGACCAACCCTAGTGCCCCTAAGAGGATATCTAAAGGATGTCCACCGAAGAAGAGGTAATCGTCTCTACCAACTCTTTCATGTTTATTTATTATTATACTTCATCTTCATGTGTTTTTTAAATTATAAAGTAATAAATTGAATATATTTTAAATTTCTATATTTAATTATAATTATGGAATAACTATATTCCACCCTTTATGTGTCATATGAAAAAGTAAATGCACTATTACTATGTTTGTATAATTGTTTTCTACACACCATGGTGTAAAATGTTTTTTATCATCACATTACATGGATGGGTATAATTAATGAAATAATATATATATATATATAAATTTATTATTATAAAATTATTTTAATATTCCATCTACTTAGTTACCCTTCAACCATTTAAGGAATGGTACCATCGCTCGTGCGCACATACATCATACAGTCTCAACGTCGAGAGGTGATTCATATTACATGTTAACCATAAAAGAATGATTATATAATTATATATAAAGAATTAATATGATATATATTACCTTAATATAATTCTGGATATGATGGAGCTATATCGTATTCAAAATAACTAGGACATATATGAAATATCATGGATATGAAAAAAAGCAGTTCACACCTGAATGAAGGGTAATAATAATATATTATTAACAAATTGGTGATAAGATGATATAATAGGATCATATGTGACATCATAAATATGAATATGGTTATCGTATAAATTAATAACATTATTTAATCATTTATATAGGATTTTCAGGTATATTTGATAGAAATCAGACCTATGGTATAGGTTAATTTCAAAATCTTATTATAATTTGGGATTATTTATAAAAAGGTATCTATTAGGGAATATTTATCATCCATTTCAATGTTTCATTAAAAGGTTTAGAAAAATATTTTTTTTACAAATCCTCTACAATTGATTAGTGTTATTTTAAAAAATGTGTGAATTTTTAATAAAAGGTTTCAAATGAATCTTTTTGAAATTTTCCAAACAATGTTTTTTGTGAATATTCTATAAAAATTATGATTGGAATGTATTTTATCTTATATAAAATGAATTTATTTTTATTCCTTCATGAATCCTTAATTTCTTGAAGCTTATTTAAAATGTTACAATGATATTTTCAATGAAACTATTTTTATTTTAAATTTCACTATATAGAATTTTTTTCAAAATTGATTTGATATTTTCCTAAAGAATTATTTAAAGTGATATATAGAAATAATTTTGAATGTAAAATAACATTATTTTATGATTCTTTTGTTTTATAGGGGATATGATTCCATGATACCATTATTATTCATTTCATGAATGGTGTATGTTTTTAATGGAATTATTTTTATTAATTTAATCTATTTTCCATAATTTATGATGACCTTTTATGAAACCTCATTATTTTTTTTGGTTCCCAAAGGATGATTTAATTATATTATTGTGGAAATCATATGTATAGTCTTAATTATTAAATGGTTGAAAACTATATCTCCCTCCAATGAATTGTGTATGTATTTATATATCAATAGATAGACATTATTAGAATGGGATGAAAACTGGGTTTAGTAATACATGGCTGGAAGGAGTAGTGAACTTCGTTCAGCAAGGGACATTGTACACTATGATAGTCCGAATAATGATTATTGAATAATATGAAAATGATTTTCTATGCTTATGTGTTTTCCAAAATATCATTTCATGTGTTATTCTCCTATGAATGACGTTCTCTATTATTATTTTCATATGAAATTATATTATTTAGTCTATAACTATATATCATGATCCTTGATATATATGATACAATTTTAAAAGTTATTTTCATGTAATTATATTCTTATAAGTATTTTATCTCCCTAGATTACCATTACAGAGCATATAAACTCACATTTTCATATGATTAAATTCCAAATTATATGAATAATGGTATTAAGTATGATGTGTAAAAAGGGTAATAGTTATTAAGGAGTTAGTGGGAGATGATGTTGATTTTTGATGAATCGTTTGTTAATGTTCCCATGATTCCAAAGACGCTAAAACTATTCGATTTTAGAATGAGTTTATTCTATTATATAATTAACATTTTTATATTTAGACATGTTATATATGTATGAAAAGTATGGAATGTTATACTGATGAACACATGAGTTCGAGGTTAGGGTCGGTTTTTTATGCATGTTTAACCTAGAATAGGATATAGACGTGTTCTGAAACAAGGGAAGTTATCACCTCATTACGGTTGTCCCTTTTAGATTTTATATATTGTCAGTTTGGTGTCCTATATATTAAAGTCACCTCATGGCTATCATTATTTGATCTATTTGGTCTATGGACCTTAGCTTCCCCCTTAACATTTTGAGGTATCATATATCCTTGATCCTCAAAATTTTGAGTTTGATGCATATGATTTTTGTAAGTTGTATCTTATTCATATTGTTGATCGAAGAACAAATGCTATTTAAGGAAGTTCAATCACTCTATTTTTGGTTTTATGGAATTAAAACCTCATACATGATGAGATCGAGGGGAGAGATGTTGATGTAGATGACCAATATCTAGAAAATTTCTCTGATAATAATCAACCAACCTCATCCTAACTCAAGGACGAGTTGTCATACGTGCAGAAGTGTATAATATACCTCTTATTATATGAGAAATATATCCAATAAATTTTTTAATCGTTATTATAATAATAATACAAGTTATTAACAAGGTAAAGAATGTTTGGGAGAGTTTGGGGAATGATAAAAACATAGTGCTCTTGTTTTTGGATAATTATCCAAAGATGTATCGTTTGGGAATGGTTTCTAGTAACCAGGAAACTCAACCATGTGGATCATGAAGAGGAGGATAGTGGTTAGTTTTCAACATGAATTATATTCCGCATTTCAATTTTAGGTGCTATAGAATACTATATAGGGTCACACATATTTCACAAAGTTTCGAAAAACCAAACACCTAGCTAAAAAATTAGTTTCACATAGAATTAGATCTATATGGTTGTTCCATAGTTTGGAAAAACCATGTAGCCATACCTTGTTATCCCCTTAAGATAGGGTTACATTACCCTTTTCCCCAATTTAGTTAAACAGAACCTCTATTTTCCTTAATTATATACATATTGTATCTCCATCTTGAGATATCCCTCATCTTTATGATCCATGGATTTAGTTTCGATCCTTCGATTGGACTACATTTGTATCACCATTAATCACATTGGTAGAATACAGATAGGATATTCAATCTGTTGCAATTATTTATTTATTTATCTCGCCACCTTTAGTGTTATTTATTTGATAGGTAATTTTCATTACATTCAGGGTTTTCATCTATTCATCTGATTTCCCTCACTGAAGCATAGATCTAAGGTCAATATTTGAAGTGTTTTCCTCTACCTATATATGGTTGGTGGTCTATATCTCTTCCCCGAAATTCTATCCCGCATATATATTTTGTAATTATTCCATATTCCATATTCTTTAAGAATTTCCTTGTAATTATGAAATTTGATAAATTAATTATGGTAACTATTACCTAGAACTCTTATGAAACTCATTCACCATGTTATATATTGTTGACTCCCCAAGGATCACCCCTTTCAGTTAGACCTTAAATTTATATTCATTTGTCACATGTTACACATATTGTATTGATTTAAAAAATGGAATTTTAATATGTTATAATAAATGAATAATTATGATATAGTAGGGAATGTAACATTCACATTTCCAATATAATTTCTATATGTAATGTTGAAAATGTACGAACATCCTTATAGACCATTTCCATATATATATTAAAAGTAAATGATTCAATTAAATTAAAAGGTAAATAGGCATGAAATAATAAATTTCATGTTATTAGTTATAATTGTGGAATAATGATTTCACCCCTTTTACTACTTAATGGAGTGGTCACACCTGAGAAAACCTTTGATTCCCATGGTCATTCCATAATCTTTTAGATGATGCCTCCATGTTTCATTGATCTAGTTTCCATGTGATATACCCACCTTGGAATTTATTATTTTATTTTTATTATATCAATTCATTTCCATTGTACTGAAGATTCATTCATTTTATATCTCAGAAATAAAATTTCTTAGATTATCTCCTTAGATTACATAAATTTGATCAGAAAATGATCCCTTTGATCATCGAATTAGTCTCCGGTAATTATTAAACTATTATTGACTATGGAAATTCTCTATAGAATCGGTTATAGTTTTTACTCTAGTGAAATTACATGGGTGTACCAATTGGATTATACACAAAACTTTTTTTGGGGCTCCATACTTATTTTCTGTAAGCATGTATGACCTTCAATGTTTAGTGATGCCTTGTTTTTTCCTTGAGACCTCAATCATTATCACTGTCACATGGTTACTATTTTTATAATCTTTGGTTTAGATTCATTTAGGTTACTGATTTAAAGACAATCGTGTTAGGATGATGTAGTTAAGGTAATATTAGCTTCCAATTAAGAACCAAATACCAAAATGGTTATTATTGTTTTTCATTGTCTATTGGTTACTATTTTTCTATCATGCTGCTATATTAATACACAAAGACTGAATTTATTATAGACAAAATTTGTCGTGGTCAACTTAGATTTACTTAGAACATGTTTGGGCCACCGTTTAGTAAACAAAAAGAAATCATTGTTTTTATTTGGGACTTTTGAATGAGTCTGTATAAGGATGTTATATTTCGATGAGAAGACATTTTATGGTATAAGTGCATAAGAAGAATATTGGGATGTTTTTTTATTTTATCCATTTTCAGATTTCTGAGTTCTTTATTATATAATATACTAATTGTTTCGAACATACATTTACAATAGAGATTCATGATATCATGATAATTTACAGATTAAATGGGTATTGTGGTTACTCATCAATTTATTATGTCTGGATGATTTACTTCCACAATTTTATAAAATAATTTATGCTTATTTTTTTTATATGTGAATTATTATTCTTATATTGTATTCTACAATGACGAGAGGGAATAGTCTCCCTATGAAAAAACCATAGTCTATATATACTAGTCTCAAGACTCGAACACATAGGGAATTGTGTTTGAGTCCAATTTCCCATCAGTTGATCTTCATTTATTGAGTGAGTTAGTATGATACATCAAATTTAGGTTCTTTTGTTTATATTTTGAATATGATTCGTCCAATAGGAAATCCCTTTCATTTAATTATGGTTTTACTATTATATCATGAGATCATTTTTTTAATATATTTGGGTGTATATTGATTTATAATGAATGTTATGTATTTTTAATTCCATTTCAATACTATATTTTCATATATTTATTGATGAGTCAGGTTTTATTAATCTATTATTAATGCTTCTGATATTGACTATATAGTCACATCGATGTTGTTCATAGACCCACTATACATCAAAGAATTATTAAAAATATTTTAATGCACACATAATGTGATTTGGTGTCCTGAATCGATTAATATTTATGATAATTGAGATGATGATGATACAAATGTTCTTAGAGTGAATATGGTGTCATATTGTTCATAAAAATATAAAAATATCCCATTAGTGTTACTTTTATATGAGTTATGGACCCACCATTCAATCCCTTACAAATATTCCTAGTAATAATAATGTATCTCACTTAGATAAAAATAATAATGACATACAATAGATAATATCAATAATGTTTTATAGGATATATATTCATCAAGAAAGAAAATATTTTTTCTCAGCTTTTATCGAGAGTTTTGATAATTTTTAAGAGTGTTCAATACTATGGAAAAAATAATCTTATATTAACATAATACATAATTTATATGTGTACCACACTTGTGTATTAATAAAAGTATCCAATAACATCATCATATTCCCTATATGTAATAATTATTTTTTCATACATTTTTATCATAACCACTCATGATAACCAAGAATGGCCATATATATGATTGACCATGATATCACTTTGTTATGAGTAATTTCACAAAAAATTTATAACGCCCATGATATATGATGTTCAATAATTATATCATGTATTTATTTAGGAAAAAACCCATTGATCATTTTCTTGGAGTTTAGATATTTTTTCAACTTATTGTAATTCTTTATTTTGAAAAATGTTGTCGTGTTTTCTTCATTCTTCTACATGTCTTGAGTAACATTTGAAAATATTTCCTCTGAAATAATGACTCTATTTCACCAATGTTTTAATATATTATATTACACTATATTCAATTAGATAGATATTCATGCACAATCCCATTTAATATTATGAATGAAATAACTTTTCCATAGTAATTAATATTCATTTATTAGGAAATTTTCTACATATTTAACTAATACGTTATGTATTGTTGTAATTTTAGTTATATAAATTATTTTAATTTTTAACATAATGGAATATCTTATACACATAACCTTTTCAAAATAAATACTATGAAAATGTTCTATGGATCCTTCTAACTATTTCTAATTGCAATGTTTTTCACCCTACTGATAAAAAATATTATTTTATTATTCATTTGTTCATTTTCAATTTTTTATACTCAGCACGTGCTCAATTCCTAAACTATTATGATGGGAAAATCAAATGATCTTCTATAGAAAATATATTATTTTATGGTTTTTAATTATATTATCATCCCCAAATATAGAATATTAAGATACCAAAACCCATTGTTTTTGTTTCCACATGTTCTCTCCATTACATATTGATAATACTAAATCATATAATATAGAATATTCTATATTATTGATGTTGAATTTTAAAAATATATGACTGAGAAAATTTTCATTTTGAAAATAAATAATTTTTCACCTCCCAATGAATCCTCTAAATATTAAAATGAACATGAATAAATCTTGGTTACATTTCTCTTACTCCGTTTTCAGCTAAAGAATAGGTATTAAAAGAGATGGAGGTTGGAGAGATCTTTTACTTATTACATTTTAATCAAGAATTCCATCAAATATTTTTTATCTTCATAGATTCTCCAAGGTATAAGATGAATACTCAAGTGATTCAAATATTCTCTATCATTTGAAACTATTGTAACATAGTATATTAACTCAATATAATTTATTTTATAAATTTATAAAATTTAAAAAATCAATGTTGTTTATTATTAATGTGAGAAATATATTCCAATGATTTTAAGTCGAATGTATGATAGCTCAAGGTACGATTTTTTTTTTGGTAATATGAAATATGAAATATCACCTCAATATAACATTATTCAATGTAACAACACTATTATAAATGAGAGAAACCAGAAAACTATTTAATTTTAATAAATATTTTTATATCATATACAAAACAGATATATTTATTTCATTATATAGTTATATAAAATAACATTATATATCATTATTTCAAAAAATATATTTGAGTTTTTTATTTTACCTAAATCATCGTAGTCTTTAAGAACATTTCACAATATGATACATTACAAGTGAAAATATTGAATTAATATAAAAAATCATTTTTATATCCTCCAAACACGTTTTTAAATCCTCTAAATCACATTTTTTATAAGATAACTAATATTTCTATTCCATTTTAATAAAAACATTTCAATAGAGTATATCATTATTCACACAATAATTTTTATACCCCATTGCACCATTGTTGATTTAATATTGATTATGAATTACCTCTCCAAAATGACAATAAAATAGTAGATAGCATTCGTGTTAGTGTTACATAAATCAATAAAGGTCTCTAGTAAGATCTATATTAAAAATAGGTTTTTAAATTTAAATATCAACCAAATGTTCCTCGTATATCATGAATAATAATATAATACCTTTATCCAAACACTCTATTACATCCATTAGACATATAACATGTCAAAATATAATTGGAATACATATAACTTTTTTATTATCTATATAAATTTTAATAAATATTGATGAATAAATAACATTTCATTCATTCTAATTAACACATCTTTTTCATTTATTTTACTGGATGATTACACCATAAGTTAGTTAACTAGGTATGGACAAGCACTTATTCAGTATTTATCATTGAGGTCCAGGATGTCATACTCAGCATATAAAAATAAATTTCCTCAAATTTTTATGAAAAACCCACAACATGATTAAAATAACACTCAAGCACACCCTAATGAAGTCAAACTCAAGGCTAGTTAAAAGAATCTTTCAATGGAAGATAGTTAACATGTGAAATAATTTTAACAACATGTATTTTGGAATACTATGAAACATTATCTCAATATAGCAATAAAACTATGTATAAAATTTCATGTGATAAAATCGGTGGTTCAGTATAAATTCAACGTTATAAATGTTTCTTATAAGTGAGAGATTTATCTCTATATGATTCCTTACCCACATTCATCAAAATATCTCTTCAAAATATATGCCTGTCTGGGATGATTTTTTACTATTAAATAAATAAATAATTAACAAGAAGTTGTTAAGTATCATTACAATCTCATTTTATAAAAAAATATACATGAATGAAGGATTAATTATAGATATATTTATATAACATGACACGTTTTAATATACTTAAACCATATCAATAATGTATTGATAAAATGATATAAATAATTTTTTTCATAAAAAATCTTAATATACATGGTCCATAAATGACCCATTTATTATACATTAATTGGTTTTATCAAAACTTGTTACACTACAATAAAAAACCCGCTACATCACTATATGAAAACATAAGAAACAACCCTTCAATTAGAATATTTATAGAGAATACATATTCTATGAAATAATATTTGAATAACTCTGAGATTAATATTTTTAATCATTAAATTTAAAAAATTCATATTTTCATAATTACCATTATCATTAGGGGTTGGTGGAACACGATTAATTCAATTTTAAGTAGAGTGGAATCTAGGGGAGGTGTAAAAAAACTCGGAATCTGATAATAATTAGTTTCTTTTTAGTGTCTCTTAGGTTTATAAATGTATGTTTTAGAAATTTAGGAGACTTAGAAAAATTCTATAAGTGGTAATTAAAGGGTATTTATATGAATTATTTTATAGGAATTATTTTCTCCTTCCATTAGGTACCTAGAATAGTTTCACTGGATACCCAATAGTGTTAATAGTAATGATTCATGAATAGTCTATCCATCATGTGGTCGGTGTTCTACCATTGGAACCATGGATATCCATCAAGTGTCTAGTAAAGTATCACTAGGTACTTGTTGGTATGAAGTTAATTTTTTAAAACAATTGTTGTAAAATTTAAATTTGGGGGTTTTTGAATTAACAATCACTATGGATTTTAGTATTGAGATTATAAATGATAAATGTAAGGTTACCCCTTCACTTTTTATCCATACATTCTTATAAAATTTATATTATGTTCTATAAATATGGATTGTAACACCCCAAGCTTCTACGGTACACTTCTCTTTGAATAATGTGATAGCGTGTGTTGTACGCAACACCGAGTTCTAACACACCATAACCAATCAAACTAGCCGTTATGAATAGTAATACCTACTTTTTGAAATTATATATATTTTATATTTCAAAATGGACTTCATTTTTGGATTCGGAATATCGAATTTTTCCTAAAGTGAAATTTCGGTACTTTTAGGATAACTTTAATATTTTGATGAATAGTGAAAATTACTATATTTTAATTAAAAACAACTTTTTTAATCAAAATAATTAATAGTGATAAATTATGAATTTGAGTGGTTTTAAAGTATATTCAGAATATATTTTTACCATTTAATTCAATGTTGGTCATTGGACAAAATTTTTCAATTAAACCGGACATAAACAAGTGTCAATCTTTTGATAGTTATTATTTCTTAAAAACACGCTTTTTGTTTTAACAACAGGAATTAATTTTAAATTAATTTCTGCCACTTATATGTGTTGAATTTGGAAAAATGGATTCCATATTCGGAATTAGGATGTTCAAATTGTGTAAATAGGTAACTTTTATTTTTATACATTTTGAATAATTACTTCGGTAAATATTTTATTTACCATGGTTAAAGTGTAAATCTAGTAAATAAGGGTTAAAAAATAATATTATAATAATACTAAATTACCCTAAAACGTGTCATAGACTCATTTTTTGACACATGATCGACCATAGGAATCATTGGGTCGATTTTGGGACCCCATGGAGCCACTTGTAGGTGATAGGGACACTTAATTTTAATTAAGTTAAAATAAGTAAAAAAATGACATAAGCATATATCGTTTATAAAAAAAAATTTTACTTAGGGTTATATGTGTTGGATTTTCGACTATAAATATTATTTGGAAATATAACAAGATTACCTACATAATGATATTTTATTTATAATTTATAGAGATTACATAAGTTAAATTATGTATGACACAATGATGATGTAGTAATTACCATAATAGTGAAAATTTAAAATAATTGATATTATAAATACCCAAATAAATATAATTTGAGACTTTTAATGAATTAAAACAATTTTATAGGATAATATGACATATTAGTATTGATTTAAAAAACTTTTTTCGAATTAATAATTCTCTTATGAGTTTCACAAAAATCAACAATTGAATAGTGTCAAAATTGTCATAAAAAGGTTTTTAAAACAAATATTATATTATTAATTGATATTAAATTCTTAAAAATCTAAGGTTCGTCCAAGATACTTATATCATGATATTTATATCATTAATGGACCACTTGGGGGTCTCTTGGATGTATATAGTATGTTTATTAACCATATAATATAAAAATACAAAGAGACATTGTAAAAGTGAAACTAATTAACTTAGAGTTAATACTTAACGATAAGGTTAATATAAGTACCCAAACCTGTATAAATTCTATTTTTTGAGTGGTTTTCGACCCATAACCACCTTACCATTTAAATAATACACTTTGGAGACATTAGAAACCGAATATGAATTTATTATAAATGAATATTTATAGCTTTTCCAAAGGTCCCCCTCACCCCTATTATAAAAGGGAACTCCTCCTTCTCATTTCATCACACCATAAAAGCCTTTTGGTTCAGCAAAACTCTTCCCTAATACTCTCCCAACTTTCCTCACTAAAACATAGAGGCCTTAGTTTTATCATAAAGCCAACCTAAGGATCCATTTTGATCAAATCAAAAGCAAGAACCCGAAGAAGAGGTAATGTTTTCACCACCCCTTTTCCATGTTCCTTTCTTCTTCCACTTCTTCTTCATTTTTTATTACCATTCTAAAATAATAACTCCAGTATCATATATATACTGTGATGTTATATAAATATGGTACAACCATATTCAGTATTCAATCCACCCTTTGAATAACATGTCACCGTACGTGCGTACGTACGGCTTACCGTCTCCACGTCGTGGTGTAATTGTTATTCAATATATTATTATATGGATGGGTATAATAATGACGTGTAACTCGTGTAAATAATAAATATAACATTTTAATGATTCTGTATATATGATATACCATCCATTTATATATTATTTTAATATCAAAATAATGATATTGTCACTCGTGCGTACGTACGGACTACCGTCTCCACAAACGCGATGAGATTCATTCTCCATCATATCCATGCATGTATAATTATCATTTGATGATTTAAAAATGATGTTTAAGGACATGATATCATTCTGGATATGAATAATATACAACCTATCCATTACAAACATGGCTAAAGTAACAAAACTTATAAAAGAAAATGAGTAAGTTAACAACTGAAACAACGATAATACTATGATATTATTAACAAATCAATGTTAAAAGATAATATATGATATCATATTAATTTATATGATTCTTGTATAATTTAATAACAATTATTTCACCATTATACAGGAGGTTAACCTACCCCAACCATGGAAAAGTACAAGGTAAGGTTTTATTTCACAATCTCTTCTTTATCCAAGGTTGTTTATACGTAATAATCTACTGGGATCTCTTTATCATCCACATAAATGTTTCTTAAAAATGTCTTTCAAAACATTTTTACTATTTAATAGAATATGGGTTAAAGTCATTTATACACTTGTTTGACTCTTTATAAGAGTTTTATAAAGGAATATTTCTGTCATTTTCAAAACAAGGTTCTTTTTAACCTTTTTGACAGAATTAAGGTAAGAATGTTTTTTTAACTTATACGGAGAGTGTGGCTATTTTCTGCCATTATAAAATCGTCTAAGTTTCCCTTACAAGATTATAAGAATATTTTCAATGAAAATATTTTATTTTATAAAAAAATGACTCTTAAATGATTTCAAAATAGAAATATATATTTCTCTAAAAAGAGTTTTGATTTCATCTATTCAACATCCACTGATGGATTTTATGATTATTTGAAGTTGATTTATTATGATACAAAACATCTATATTGTATTGAAGGTTTTGTGATATGTTTGACTGTAGATGTGCTATTTTTATACCATTCATGTTTTATGGTGAAAGTTTTGACATTTCGTATTCTATTTTTAATACGAATGTTTATGTTATGTTTAAACCTTTTCATATGGGAATGCATTGGACTTAATATGTGACGGGTGGAGCCCGCTATAGCTCCTCGATGAATCGGTAGGTCTCATGAGACAAACTAGTGTCTTGGCACACGGCCTTGGAAAAATCTTATTTGTAGTCTTGGAACGAGTCATTGGCTCTGTGGTTATGATAGTCTAGAATTATGCATTCCATCATTATGAAAGTGGTTATTGATATTTCATGTGATTATTCGATTAGTAGAATATCCATTTGAATAAGTAAATGGCATTATTTCCTTTTATTTTTTCCATACTATGTTGAATTTCAAGTTTAAAAGGCTTTTTTTTTACATTGCCTTAAATGATTATTCTTATTTATGAAAATATCCGCTATATTGTTATCCTTACTGGGCATTTGAGCTCACCCCTTTTCTATGTTTTATTTTTCACAGGAAGTGAAGAATTAAATTATGAATTACCTGTATGGATATTATGAGGGGATAATAGTGTGGATTATGGAGACAATATGTTGTAGTAGTAGTTTTTCACTTCATGATATAATGTAAAACTTTATGAATATTTCTAGTGTTTCCATGGCTAATAAACCTATCGGTCTTTCGAGATTTGATCTTTCTTGTGATCATGCCAATGTTATGTAATAATGCACTGACTCTGGGTAACTGGGGTCGGGGCATTATAGTTGGTATCATAGGATGTTTAGTACAAACCATGGAAGCTGGATTTAGATAAACTCTGATTAGAGCACGTAGACCTAAGATGAAATTTGAGGATTAGTATAGAAGAACTTCCAAGAATTTTGGTATTGTAGAGATTTTGTGAGTTTTCCGAGCAATAAATCCTTGTCTGGATACGAGGAGGTAGAGGCCGCTCTGGCACAGATGTACCTAGTGGTAAAACCCGAAAACACCACTTTGAGCTAGACTCGAACGGAAACTGGTGCACGACAACGGGCCTTGATGCACTCTTGGTTACGACACTCCCGGGAGATATGCTTAGGATAACTCTCATTTTCTTTACAAATCATTTTGAAGGGTTTATGAGTATATACTTCCACAAAGAAAAAATTCATATGATTACGGATTATATCCATAAATAGTTCAATTTATGTTAAGTGTTTTACAAGTATGGGATTATGTATTTTGATTCATAAACTGATCTAGTTTATGCCATTGTTTAGAAATGGTGCCTAGTGGAAGAAATGGAAACCGTATCAATGCACGCACTCCATGTAGGGATTTCCATCCTACTCAAGATAATTATAATGGAGCAGGTGATGCAACAGGTGATGATCACCTAATCACCATACTGGGACAACTCACTCAGGTTATGAATAATAACCTTATCTGTATGGAGCACCCTGATCCGTAGCGTGGAGGATCAATGTTAGATCGATTCATGAGGAAACAGCCACCAACGTTCAATGGGAGTACAAATCCCTTAGTAGCTGAGAAATGGATAAATTTCCTAGAGAAAATATTTCAGGATTTGGGGAGTAGTGAAAGGGAAAAAGTTATCATGGCAGTTTACCGCCTTACTGGAGATGCTGATCAATGGTGGTCATTTATTCAAAACACGAAGGAAGATGATTAAGTATCAATTATTGAATGTAGGGAGTTCAAAGATCTGTTTTTAGAAAAATACTTTCCTCGCGACCATCGAGCAGATATGGAAAGTCAATTTCTGAGTCTGAGACAACATGAGGATGAGAATGTCACAAAGTATGAGGCTAACTTTACAAGGATAGAAAGGTATGCTAGAGATTATATACGTAACCCAAGAAGTAAGACTGATCATTTATTTAATTGACTAAAAGTATTTCTCCATCGAGAATTAGTCTCACAATCATTCTCATCGTACGAAGACATTGTATCATGTGCTATCAAGACCGAAAAGAAATTCTCTAAGACATATGACTTTAAAGCAAAGCAAGAGAAGAAGAGAAATGATGATCAATCTGGGAATGGAAATAAGGGGAAGAAGGGAAAGGTTGAATATCCATCCTGTGGTAAATGTGGTAAGAAACACCCCGGTACTTTCTTGAAGGGAACATGAGTCTGTTACAAGTGTGGTGAAAAAGGCCACCAAGCTCGTGATTGCAAGGGGAAGAAGGAAGCTACCAATGTTCAGTGCTACAATTGCAGGGAGATGGGGCATTATGCAAATGAATTTCCTAAGAGTCAGGAGAAAATACCTTAGAAAAGGACAAGGGATCAAGTCCAAGCTTATGCTATCACTACTGCTGCGGTAGAAGCTCCGAAAGACTTGGTGGAAGGTAATTTAATGGTTTCCTAAAGTTTAGCACATGCATTATTTGATTCTGGATCATCGCATTGTTTCATATCTTCCCAGTTTTCTAAGAAAATTAGATATTTCCAATTTGATTTAACAAGGGAGTTGTCTGTTAAAACACCTAAGGGAAGTATCATTACAACAAAGTTTTGTGAGTCAGTCCCCATTAGAGCACATAAATGTACTTTATCTACTAATATCATCGTCATACCTATGATTGAGTTTGATATAATCCTCGGTATGGACTGGCTTTCGGACTATGATGCGAAGATTTATTGTAAGAAGAAAGAGGTTACGATTCTTGATGATGATGATAAGGAACACCTTATCTTTAGAGCAGAATCGTCACCACCTAATTCTTATTTAGATCCACCCCCAGAAGCTCAACTAAATTCAATTATTGGAGAGGAAGAGAATGAAATAACTATGGGTGAGTAAAGGAATGTTCAAATAGAGGATGTACCTTTTGTGAAAGAATTTGTAGATGTATTTCCGGAATATTTACCTGGACATCCTCCAGAACAAGAAATTGAGTTTTCCATTGATTTAATTCCTAGATCAAGGCCTATATCGAAGACCCCTTATAAAATGGCCACTGTATAATTAGTTGAACAAAAGAAACAACTTGAGGAATTGTGTAATAAGGGATTTATTCTCCCTAGTGTTTCTCAATGGGGAGCACCTGTTCTTTTTGTTAAAAAGAAATATGGATCTATGAGGTTATGTATCGATTACAGGGAGATCAATGCTATAACAATAAAGAACAGGTATCCCCTACCACGAATTGATTATTTATTTGACCAACTGCATGGAGCTCAATAATTTTAAACTATTGACCTTCGATATGGATACCATCGGTTGTGTGTGAAGAAGGAAGACATTCCGAAGACACCATTTCAAACCAGGTATGGGAATTATGAGTTTACTGTAATGCCTTTTGGAATGACTAATGCACCATCAGTATTCGTGGATCTGATGAATAGAGTTTTCAAGGAGTATCTCGATGAATTTTTTGTGTTATTTATTTATGATATCATAGTATACTCCAAAAGCTACGAAGATCATGAAAATCACTTGCTCATTATCTTAATGACTCTGAGAAGGCATGAATTATATGGGAAGTTTAGCAAGTGTGAATTCTGGCTTCAGGAGATTTCTTTTCTTGGCCATATTGTCTATAAAGATGGAATCTCTATTGATCCTTCTATGACCAAGGCAATCCAAAAATTTCCAGAACCTACGAGTATAACTGAGGTACGTAGTTTTAAAGGTTTGGCAGGTCATTATCGACGTTTCGTCCAGAATTTTTCCTGATTGGCTAACCCATTAACGAAGCTCACACGTAAAGGGGTTAAATTTGTTTGGACAAAAGAGCGTCAAGAATGTTTCGAAGAACTGAAGAGAAGATTAGTCAATGCTCCTATATTGACTCTACCATCGGGGAATGATGGGTTCGTTATTTATAGTGATCCATTGAAGAATGGACTTGGTTGTGTCCTTATGCAGAATGATAGAGTTATTGCCTATGCATCACGAAAGTTGAAAATTCATGAAAAAAACTGTCCTACTCATGATCTCGAGTTAGCAGCTGTAATATTTGCTTTGAAGATATAGAGGAACTACCTCTATGGTGAAAAATGTGAGATTTATACTGATCACAAGAGTTTGAAGTATATTTTCTCACAAAAAGAACAAAACATGAGGAAAATGAGATGGCTTGAATTACTCAAGGATTATGATTGCATGATACACTACCACCCGGGTAAAGCAAACAAGGTGGAAGATGCTTTGAGAAGAAATGACCATGGAGTTTTGAACGTGATGAGAATTGAAAGGGATCCAATTTTGATGGATGTAATGAATATGGACATGGGAATAACCAGGGAAGGAGAAACATCAATGCTTTTTGAAATAGTTGCCAAACCATCTTTACTAGAAAATATTAAGAGTTCTCAGACCGATGATGACGAATTTCAAAAGAAGATTAAAGCTGTGAATTATGGGAGACTGAGAGACTTTGTGTATGAAGATGGAATTTTGAAATTTGGGAAGAGGCTTTGTGTTCCCGATATACCTGATCTAAAAAGGGAATTGTTGGATGGTTCTCATAGTTCCAATTTCCCTATACACCCTGGGAGCACCAAAATGTATAGATATTTGAAGGAACATTTTTGGTGGGACAATATGAAGAAGGAGATTTCTGAATTTTGTGACAAGATGTATGGTTTGTCAACAAGTGAAAGTTGGAAGGCAACACCCTGGAAGAATTATGCAACCTCTTCCCATACCAGAGTGGAAATGGGACAACATTACGATGGACTTTATGATGGGGCTACCAAAGACTCCTAGAAGGAATGATGCAATATGGTTTATTGTTGATCGGCTTACCAATTCATCACATTTTCTTACTATAAGAGAAGATATACCACTGGAACGTATAGAAAGACTATATACTAATGAAGTTGTGAAACGTCATGGAGTACCCCTATCGATTGTTTCTGATCGTGATCCCCATTTTACTTCATGATTCTGGAAGAGTCTTCACAAATTCCTGGATACTGAAATTCATTTGAGCACTGCCTACCACCCTCAGACAGACGGACAATAAGAATGGACTATTCAAACCTTATAAGACATGTTGAGATCCTTCTCACTTGACTTTCAGGGTATGTGGGATCAGTATTTACCTCTAGTAGAATTTTTATATAACAATAACATCTGATCGAGTATTCAGATGGCACCATATGAAGCGTTATATGGAAAGAGATGTCCCACACCAACCTGTTGGGATGACGTTGGTGAAAGAAAACTTGTAGGTCTAGAACTAGTGGAGGAAACGATGGAAACGGTGAAGGTAATCCAAAATCACATCAAAGCAGCTCAAAGTAGGCAGAAGAGCTATGTCGATAATTGAAGGAACGATTTGGAATTTCAAGTTGGTGATCATGTTTTCCTGAAGGTATCTCCATGGATGGGAGTCATGCGTTTTGGTAAGAAAGGTAAATTGAGTCCCAGGTACATCGGACCTTTCAAAATTATAGAACGAATTGTGGTTGTAGCTTACCGATTGTCAATGCCGCCAAGTCTCTCCAAAGTTCACGATGTTTTCCACGTATCTCTGTTGAGGAAATACATGCCTAACCCAACGCATGTAATCACCTATGAGGAGTTAGAATTGGAACCCGATCTGTCTTATTGTGAAGAGCCCGTCAGGATTCTTGATACGAGAGAACAAGTACTGAGAAACCGGATGACGCGTCAGGTAAAAGTTTTGTGGAGAAACCATAAGATGGAAGAGGCAACGTGGGAACCTGAGGAACTTATGATGAAGAACCACCCGAGTCTTTTCATGTGATATGTATTCTAGAAATTTCAAGGACGAAATTATTTGAAGGAGGGGAGAATTTAACACCCCAAGCTTCTACGTTATGCTTCTCTTTGAATAATGTGATAGCGTGTGTTGTACGCAACACCGAGTTCTAACACACCATAACCAATCAAACTAGCCATTATGAATAGTAATACCTACTTTTTAAAATTATATATACTTTATATTTCAAAATGGACTTCATTTTTGGATTCGGAATATCGAATTTAGCCTAAGGTGAAATTTTGGTACTTTTCGGATAACTTTAATATTTTGATGAATAGTGAAAATTACTAAATTTTAATTAAAAACATCTTTTTTAATCAAAATAATTAATAGTGATAAATTATGAATTTGAGTTGTTGTAATGTATATTCATAATATATTTTTACCATTTAATTCAATGTTGTTCATTGGACATAATTTTACAATTAAACCAGACATAAAAAAGTGTCAATCTATTGATATTTATTATCTCTTAAAAACACGCTTTTTGTTTTAACAACGGGAATTAATTTTAAATTAATTTCTGATACTTCTGTGTGTTGAATTTGGAAAAATGGATTCCATATTTTGAATCAGGATGTTCAAATTTTGTAAATAGGTAACTTTTATTTTTAGGCATTTTTAATAATTACTTCGGTAAATATTTTATTTACCATGGTTAAAGGGTAAATCCGGTAATTAAGGGTTACAAAATAATATTATAATAATATTAAATTACCCTAAAACGTGTCCTAGCCTCATTGGTTGATACATGTTCGACCATATGCATCTTTTGGTCGATTTTGGGACCCCATGGAGCCACTTGTAGGTGATAGGGACACTTAATTTTATTTAAGTTAAAATAAGTACAAAAATGACATAAGCATATATCTTTTAGAAAAACAATTTTTACATAGGGTTATATATGTTGGATATTCTACTATAAATATTCATTAAAAAGATAAAATTATTTCCTACATAATGATATTTTATTTATAATTTTTAGAGATTACAAATGTTAAATTATGTATGACACAATGATGATGCAGTAATTACCATAATAGTGAAAATTTAAAATAATTAAGATTATAAATACCCAAATAAATATAATTTGAGACTTTTAATGAATTACAATTATTTTATAGGATAATATTACATATTATGATTTATTTAATTAACTTTTATCTAAGTAATAATTCTTTTATGAGTTTCACAATAATCAACTATTGAATAGTGTCAAAATTGACATAAAAGAGTTGTTAAAACAAATTTTATATTATTAATTGATATTAAATTCCTAAAAATATAAGGATCAGAAAAGAGATTTATATCATGATATTTATATCAATAATGGACCAATTGGGGGTATCTTGGATATATATAGTAAGTTTATTAACCATATAATATAAAAATACAAAGAGATATTGTAAAAGTGAAACTAATTAACTTAGAGTAAATACTTAAAGATAAGGTTAATATAAGTACCCAAACCTGTATAAATTCTATTTGTTGAGTGGGTTTCGACAAATACCCACCATATAATTTAACTAATACACTTTTGAGCCATTATAAACCTAATTTGAATTTATTATAAATTAATATTTCTAGCCTTTTTAAAGGTTCCCCTCACCCCTCTTATAAAAGGGCACCCCTCCTTATCATTTCTTCACACCTTCAAATCGTTTTGGTTCGGAAAAAATCTTCCGAAATACTCTCCCAACTTCCCTCACTACAACCTAGAGGCCTTAGTTTGATCTGAAAGCCAACCTAATGAGCCCTTTTGATCAAATCAAAAGGAAGAACCCGAAGAAGAGGTAATGTTTTCACCACCCCTTTTCCAAGTTCCTTTCTTCTTCCACTTCTTCTTCCTTTGTTATTACCATTCTAAAATAATAACTCCAGTATCATATATATACTGTGATGTTATTATAAATATTGTACAACCATATTCAGTATTCTATCCACCCTTTGAATAACATGTCACCATACGTCCGTACGTACAGCTTACCGTCTCCACGTCTTGGTGTAATTGTTATTAAATATATTATTATTTGGATGGGTATAATAATGATGTGTAAATAATGTAAATAATAAATATAACATGTTTATGATTCTGTATATATGATATACCATCCATTTATATATTATTTTAATATCAAAAAAATGATATTGTCACTCGTGCGTACGTACGAACTACCGTCTCCACGAACGCGATGTGATTCATTCTCCATCGTATCCATTCAAGTATAATTAACATTTGATGATTTAAAAATGATTTTTAAGGACTTGATATCATTCTGGATATGAATAATATACAAAATATCCATTACAAACATGTCTTACATAACAAAACATATAAAAGAAAACGAGTAAGTTAACACCCGAAACAACGATAATACTACGATATTATTAACAAATAAATGTTAAAAGATCATATATGATATCATATTAATGTATATGATTCTTGTTTAATTTATAAAAAATTATTTCATCATTATACAGGAGTTTAACCTACCCCAACCAAGGAAAAGTACAAGGTAAGGGTTTATTTCACAATCTCTTAATTATCCGAGGTTGTTTATACATAATAATCTACTGGGATCTCTTTATCATCCACATCCATGTTTCTAAATAATGTATTTCAAAACATTTTTACTATTTAAAAGAATATGGGTTAAATACATTTATACCATTGTTTGACTTTTTATAAGATTTTTATAAAGGAATATTTCAGTCATTTTCCAAACAAGGTGCATTTTAACCTTTTCGACAGAATTAAGGTAAGAATGTTTTTTTAACTTATACGACGAGTGAGGCTATTTTCCGCCATTATAAAATCGTTGAAGCTTCTCTTACAAGCTTATAAGAATATTTTCAAAGAAAATATTATATTTTATAAATATATGACTCTTAAATTATTTCAAAATAGAAATAGATATTTCTCTAAAAAGAGTTTTGATTTTATCTATGTCAACATCCTTTGGTGGATTTTAGGCTTATTTGAAGTTGATTTATTATGATACAAAACATATATATTGTATTGAAGGTTTTGTGATATGTTTGAATATAGATGTTCTATTTTTATACCATTCATGTTTTATGGTGAAAGTATTGACATTTCGTATGCTATTTTTAATACGAATGTTTAGGTTATGTTTAAACATTTTCATATGGGAATGCATTGGACTTAATATGTGACAGGTGGAGCCCACTATAGCTCCTCGATGCATCGGTAGGTCTCATGAGTCAAAATAGTGTCTTGGAACAAGGCCTTGGAAAAATCTTATTTGTAGTCTTCGCATGAGGCCTTGGCTATGTGGTTAGGATAGTCTGGCATTATGCATTCCATCAGTATGAAAGTGGTTATTGATATCGCATGTGATTATTCGATTAGTAGAATATCTATGTGAATAAGTAAATGGAATTATTTCATTTTATTTTTGCTATACTATGTTGAAGTTCATGTTTAAAAGGCTTTTGTTTTAGTTATACATTTCCTTAAATACTTATTCTTATTTATGAAAGTTTCTGCGATATTGTTATCCTTACTGAGCATTTGAGCTCACCCCTTTTCTATGTTTTATTTTTCCCAGGAAGTGAAGAGTAAATTATGAATGACCTGCAGGGATATTATGAGGGGATAATAGTGTGGATTATGGAGACAATATGTTGTTGTAGTAATTTTTTAACTTCATGATGTAATGTAAAACTTTATGAATATATCTAGTGTTTCCAAGGCTACTAAACCAATCAGTATTTTGATATTTGATCTTTCTTGTGATCATGCCAATGTTATGTAATAACGTACTGAATCTGGGTAACTGGGGTCGCGGCGTTACATGGATTTCCCACCTGTTCAGAAAGGCTTAACTCATCTTTGTGTTATAATATTATATATTTCATTTTAATTTTATTTCCTATGTATGAATTTAATGATTTATATTTTTTATTTCACAATAAATGTTGAAATAAAACTATTAAATGAGTTTTTCTTTTCAATTTCTATAGAAGTGTTGAGATGGGAGAACACACATTGATTCATATAATTTTGGTGGAGATAAGTCACCCAATATGATTCTTTATAATTTTCATTAAAACCAATTGATATTAACAAAGGTTTGTGGTGGGGATAAAACATATCCAAACAGAGTGGAAAATATAATCCTATATACATAACTCCAATGGATCTTCCATTCATATTGTATTGAATAAAATAAATGAATAATGACATAGCTTATTATTTGATAATAAATCCTCTCCATGAACCACCACAAAATCATTGTATTGGTCATTGAGAAGAATCCAACAAGATCCATTTTCATATGGATTCCATTAAATTAGTTATTCTCTCAATATTTTTGAATAATCTATTTGAATCCATGTTCCTCTAAAACATTTGTTTAATGGTAGGAATAAATTAAGGGTAAAATAAAATTCCTTCTTTATGTATTTCTAGGACTAAATCAACTCATATTCCTAAGAATTTAACCTATTTATATTTCCTTTCAAAGAGACCCTTTGGATTCCAAATATTTATCTATATATATTTAATATTTACACTAAATTTATATATTATCAATCGTTATAACATAAAATTGAATTATTATAGTGATATTTTTATAATTAAATGATCATTATAAATTTTTAAACTCTTTAATCTGTCATCACATTAGAACTCCATGACCTAGTGACCCTCAAAATTATATGATTAACACAAAGAACATAACATGTAATTTTCTAAACAACCAGGTTATGGTGATTCCATTATTTTGAATTTCTAAAAATATTTACCACTATCACTAAAGACATAATGACATTGTGTATATTCAAATTATGTCATATCTTATAGAACAACATGTACAATAATAGCTAAATTTCCTTTTTTGTATTTTCTAGAACGCTTTTATAAATTAATTCATCTATCTTTGACATATGCTACACCATACGTAAAACCATTTGAAAAACAATCCAAAACCTCAATTAAAAATTATCCATAATACTTTTGGTGTATTTGTAAATGTTTTGTACAAATAATTTATATCAAATCATAATCTCCATTCATATAACCAAAAATGTGTGACTCCATGAACCTTAATAGAATTGAAAAATATTATTTAATTCTTACTTACTAAATATAAAAATATTACAAATTTTTCCGAATAATAAATACATATAGAGATGTAATAATATCAATCATAATCTTGATCAAATGTAGTTATCTTCACACATGTTTCCACTGTCTGTATCATATACAAGTTTTGATAATCAATTAAATCCATTTTCTAAAAAATATAGTGAACATATGACATGGTGAAATTTCATATATTAATTACTACTAAAATATTATTGATTTTACATGCATATACTAACTATAAAAATGAACCGATATTTTTTAATTCAACCAATTGAAAAAGAACATCACATTCCCCTCGTCAGAATAGATAATCACATCATATGTTCCATATCTTCATATGACCATACACATCATAAGTCTATCTAAATTGACGTATTAGATGTAATATTCGTCACATGAGAGAAAAAATCCTGCTTTGTTAAGTTTCAACTAAACAAATGATCAATAACACAGACAACCACCTCTTGGTTAGCTCAACCTCATCTACAACATTAAAATGATATTATGTTATAATGGTTCTCATGATGGAAATCAGAGTAACCTCAGGAACGAGGATTAAATATGAATGATTTTATATGGTAGACCAAATACAATGTTTATATAAGTTTATTTGATATGATTGGAATGTGATACAAACACAGAAAACTATTTTTGTGTCTCATTTAGTGTATTCTGTATCTCTATATGAAATCCCACAAAAGTTAACCTTAACATTTCCTTACATCCTACAACACTTCATGATGACCATCTCTTAGGGATAACAGAAAGTCATACATTAAGTGGTTAATTATCATTTCACTTCATCAATACATTAATACAAAATTAGTAAATGATATAGTGAATAATATCTTTTATTGAAAGAAATATATTTTATATTCATAAAATCCTTTACGAATACTAAAAAACAATACCTAATATCTTATTGAATCATTTATGAAATGATTTACCAGTACAAAATACTTTTGTTCACTACACATATAGAGTCTTGTTTAACTAAATACATAACTATATAATCTCTTTAGCATATATGTGTCAACATTTGATAAATCCCCCCATTAATGTCCCCAAGTGAGTAAAATATATAATAAAATTGTGTTCAATAATGGGGAGATTTTTGAATCATATTTCTAATGTTAAACTCATTGAGAATAGTATTCAAAATCACATACTTCACAATGTTAAATATTATGAATTTAATACTTATTTTTTCTACATAGATCTCTTTTTAAGTTCGTCATCATTATTTTAAACCATTTCACCTTAATATTTCATTTAGATAAATTTCTAGACAAACTGTAATTCTTTATATTTCAATTCCTTATAAACATATATTAAAAAATTTGGATATAAAGTGAATCTCACTTTGAATTGATAAATCTAATATTTTATTTTTTACTCTGTAAACATATATAATTCCAAACACAATTCATGCAGATTCTTTAATAAAATATTTTCTATAAAATACCACGATAAGATACATAGGCTCCTTTCTGTTAGGAAATAAAATACATTTCCTTATAAAGTAATATTTAATAAATAAACTAATAACATCTATATCTCATATAGTATTTATTTTTTTATATTAATATTCTAAAAATATGATTTCATTCAATAAAATATTTTAGTCCTGGATGATGAGGTTATAACTCACATATATTAAAAACAATCTTGGACAAACATATTAACTCCAGATAAAACTAATTTTATCCTTATCATCATTTCATTCATGTTTTATAATTGGGTCAAAACATAACCTATGTTCACCAAAACTGTCATCTCCTATCATTAATAAAATCCCTTTTCTGATAAAAATTTCTGTTAACATATAATAGAAATAAGATAAAAATAAACATCCTTTATTTTGATTTATTTTTTATTTAAATACTTATTTTCATTCCAAATAAATTATTTAACCACCCTTATATTTATTACAGGAATTAATATAAGATGTTCCATCATTTTTAAACATGATTTTGAAATCTGGTATATGTTAATAATTTTTAAATTGTATATTTGGCATCATATACCCTAAAAAAACAATGAATTTTTTTCAGTTACACAAATACCTGATGTGTAATTTCCATACCATTTTACAAGACCCTTCAAGTATTTTCTTATATTCTATATTATGGGGAAAACATATCAATTTCGTGAAAAAAAGTTAGATTTCAGTAACCGATGATGAAAATTAAAACATACCATCTATTCCTTCATGATTAAAATTCTAAATTTTATTATTTCCATCCCATCACATTATTAAATATATATAATTCTATATATATATAAAATTGAGGAAAATAAAATAAATGTTGTTGGTTTTATTCATATTATCATATTCTTTTCCTCAAATATTCCAGAACAACTTCTATAGTTAAATTTTTTTTAATGGAAACCTCAAGTATCTCTAAATAGACAACATATTCAATCATATTCATTATATTCAGGGAGAATAAAGTTGCCTTAATAATATTAAGTTAAATTAGTGAATTTAGAACCTAACGGAAATTTATATTTTATTCTCATAAAAATAGATCATTTTATTTAATAGTTTCATAGATTTGATGTATTAGAAATGGTTTCCCTTGAACATAATGCTTCCACTCTTAATTAATATTGTTTCATAAGTTTCTATACCAATATAAGATGTCACTACTTTAATATTCTCAGTTTTAGTATTGATCTCAAAGTTATGCTCAATAATAATGATTCCATTTTATATATAATGGAATATTTTATTAGATGAATGTTTTGTTTTACATTCAATTAATCATGAACTTAATAAAATGTTCTCCCATTAAAATAATGACCCCATTAATGTAAAATCCTATCCAGAAGTGGGAAAAGATCATCGCTTTCTAGTGAAATATCCTAGTTAAAATATAAACATAATACATGAATATATTTTGTAGGAAATAATTTGAATCACATCGCTTATTAATCTTGGATTGTTGAGTCAATAACTATTTTCCCAATCCACCATGTTGATAAACACAACATTATTCCTATATTATCTTAAAAATTATGGTTACCCAACCATGTGAAACTTAAGAAAATTATATTAATACATAATTAACTATTACGGTCGACTCTATCATTATTTTCAGGAATAAGTTAATCCATGGGCACCCATCATTAGTAAAACCAACCTATTTGCATGACAACCCTATTAACAAGTGATTACGTTGTATGAAATCCAACATGGATTATTTAAAAGTAGATTTAATATCTCACTATATAATAGCATTTATTTTATTTTCCTAAATGTATGCTTCTAATGATATATTTTGGAATCTTTTTTCTTTACAAGACATCAATATGCTTAAACAATATTTATGTGTTACTATTTTCACAACTCATAGTATGTTTTAATAATGTAAATTAATATTCAACTATATTTATACATATCAAAATTTATAAAATGTATATGGAATATGAACCTCATTATTAGAATGTTTTAGAATCGTATAAAATCATTTATCCCTCTAAGAGAAATCATAATGAAACATATAGTCAACAAAAAAAATTTAATGATAGAGTCTATAATCTCATTTCATTGAGTATTTTAACTCAATATACCATTACTAATTGTGCATTACATAATATATTCTTAAATACCATTTAAATTATAACACTTAATAAGAATAAACTATAATTAAATAATAAATTCAAGATCGAAACTGATTACAATTCAATGTCAAGGAAGAATATAACTAAACCAATTATCCTGAATTACATGTAACTTATTAAATAAATCTGTGTTAATTTAAAGAAGTAGTTGAAAACAATTAAATTTAAAACTTCATCAAAATTCATAAGATAAATAATTTATATCATTGAATAATTTCAGGAATAAAAAAATAAAAAGACATATATTTATAAAAAATATAAATAATTTATGAATATATCATAAATTATGTAATTGTAAATACATTATAATTTAATAATATATTTGTAAATTCCATAACATAAAAAAATATGAATGGTTCACATTTATTCTCACATGAATTGTTATACATGGACCATAATAATTATAAGTGATCATTATATTTTAATAGAACTATTATAAAATGAAAATTATAATATTTATAGGAATAAAAATTGTAATTTGATAGGAAAAATATTGATATTTACCTTGGTCTAAATGTTCATAGAATGAATTTTTAAAACATTACATTAGAAATAATATTTTATGAAAAATGTTAAATTTAGTATTTAAATATAAATATTCCTATTAAAAATTAATAACTATAATGAGTTTAATTAAATATATTTTTAATATCAATTTGAGAGAAATAATGATACGAAAATTTGGAGATAAAAAATGATATTTAAAAAAACTATTTTTTTCAAAAAAAAACGTTTTTTAATGAATTGTTAATGTATATACATTTTAATTAATTAAAATAAAATTTAATGATGAATTATTTAAAATAAATTAATGTAATTTATATCCAACTACATGTATATAAATCTATCTAATGATAATTACGATTTATATAGTCTATATAAGATCGTCTTATGCTTGAAAAAGGCATTTCATGAAAAATAATTTTTCACACATTTTATTAGATTCTATTTAAAATAAAATTTTAAAATTATGTAATATGAATTAGGTAAAATTTAATACATATTTTTAATCATAATACATAATATTATGTAATAAGAAAAACATAATTTTTATTCATGAATAGTAAAAAAAATAAAAATTAATTACCCTAGTTAAGGAAAAAATATGTTTAGTGGGGTTTAACCTACAAGGAAAGGTTATGTTTGAAAATTAATGTTTTATTAATATTATATTATAGAAATATAAAAACTTTATTTATCCAAAATTGGAATCTAACTTCATTAGAAGGCATTTTTCTTTGGAAAGACATTGTTATTTTGTATTCTGTTGGAAAATTTTCATATTGTTTCCAAGAAGGTCCCCTCCCCCACTTATAAAAGAGAACCTCCTCCCCTCACTTATATGCACATATTATGAAATTTATATTTAAAAAACTAGTTAAATACCCCCCCCAAAATCCTTAGAATCATTTTATATGTGTTTTTATTTCTAAAATACCGACACTATGGTCTTTTATAATTGATCCAAAGGAGACTCCTCAATGAAAATGTAATTTTGCTCACTAATCACTTTTTTTACTCATTATTTTAATACATTAAATTATTTATTAACACAGAAAATATAATATTTTTTCATCTTCTTATCTATCAAGTGTTAAACAACACTATTGTCAGTGTGTATGGAAGACTACCACCTTATGAACCAATGTAATTTATTTTCCATTTATGACTCTCATGGATAGCCCTAATGATATAAATCATGAATATATATAATATATATGAAATTATAGGAATTATGGAAAATTAATATATCATTTTTTCCCCACCCTTTCACCCATTACGGAAAGGATAACATCACTTGTGTGTATGTATGACCAACCATATCCACGAAACGATGTGATTCATTTCCATTTACAACATTAAAGAATTGTTATAAGACTCTATATAATGAAAAAAGAGATATTTATAAACTTTTTATCATTATATATATGATGGATCTATATCTGATTCACAAGAACCCGATCATATTTTACAAAAGAATCATGATTAAATAAGGCAACTAACACACACACAAAATAGTATTAATTTAATATTATTAAAGAAGATATTATAAGTTGATATAATATGATAATATATGATATTATAAATATAAATATGGTTCTTTTATAAATAAATAAAATTTTTAGGACCACTATATGTGTGGTTAAATAGAATTCAATAAATGGAAGTGTGATGCATTCAATTTCATCTCATTTTTAACTATATTGAGACAAATATTTTATTACGAGCCTATTAAATTTTATGAGGTTTATATCTAGTCCTTTTTTTGTACATAACATGAATACCTATGTATTCATGATTATTAATGATTCAATTAATGTTTATTTGTTAAAGGCGTAACAATTTCATAATTACTAATGAGATAAGAATCTATTATAAAATATCAAATGTTTTGGGATTACTTTTAGTATCATTAATGTAATATTGTAATTTAACCTAAATAAGATCAAATCATTTTATTATGTACTAAATATTTAATTATTTTATATATTTTTATTTAATATTTTCTCACATTGGTAATTGAATGTTGGAAAAAAAATCAAAACAAAAAAAATATTTATATCTATAAAGACCCATCTTTTCCGTATAGGACTTTGAAATATTTCTGAAAATCTTTTTAGAGTTAGGTGCTGAGACGACGTGCGCTTTTGAGCCCCGGTTATCCTAAACATAATTTTTTAAAATTTTCATAATATCTTTTTTATTTCATACGCATAAATTATTAATAAAATTGAGATAACACATAAAATGAATCATGGGTTAGAAAGATGAGACCTATTTTGAATATAGAACACAGTGTTTACCCTTGTGATAAAATAAAATGGATTGGCGTGGGGTGTTCAGACATCTCTCTCATCGGCGGTACATTTAATGAAATAATTAATTATTTTTTTGATATAGAGACCTGATCTATTAGATAAATTATTTGATTAGTTATACACGGTTATCCATATAAAACCTAGGAGAATTCTAGAGCTCATCCTTCCTCTTTGTTAGCGGATATCACTAGGAATGAGTAAAATCCAGATCCGATCAGATCTAAATGCAACGAATACAATAAATTTTATTGATCATTAGATAATGTCTTATTCATTAACTAATGATCTATAATCGAGGAATGACTTGCAAATTGGTTATTTACGCAATTTGATTATTTTATTTTGGATATCCATCATTGTTTGTGGATCTGCACATATTGATTGAAAATTTAAGATGATTATGTATATAAATTTAATTATTTCCAAATTTATTCAAACCCTAGATAATAGTTCCTGATCCTTGTCCAAGAAATATTTTCCATAGATGTTTAAACATTTATATTGGTTCTTCTCTCCCTTGTTATTCACGTAGTTCATCGGTTGGACCCATTATTATGAGTTTGACTTTGATGGGCGATACCGAGCCAAATTGGGCTCCAAAAACCACGAAGGTTTGAGAAATAAATCATGTATTGACTAACTAAGATAGTTTTTCAGATATTTCAAGGCATGTATGATTGTTTCAGTGATTTTAGGTCAATAAATGGGTGGTAGAAGGCTTGGGTACGTGCAGAATGAATAATGAATCCCCAATGGATAAACAGTTTTTGTTTTCTGAGAGAGATGGAAAAAATATATGATCCCCCAATATATACATAATATTCGAGTGTATTTTGTGAGGGTTATAAAAACATATGAGGATATTAAATTCATAGTAATTGGATCTTGAATTATTGTGAAAAACTAATTAAACAATGTGTAGTGGGATCAACATTCATAGTGTATCACACTCCACAGTGACTTATAGTGTTTTAGAAAACATAAGGATGAAAGAGTGTTTAAACCATAAAACAGACCATCTACCAATTTCCCAATTTTAAAACTCATGTGGAGGATCACACAGGTAGAATCTTGTTGTGATGTTTATAGCCATGTATTCGAGTACACATGGTATGATACAATGACACAACCAAAATGACATGACCCTCTATCAGTTGGCTTGGACAGGCTGTGTAGTCCACTAATAAATGGTGGAGAACTTCATAGTATGGGGTCATTTTTAGTTTAAAGACACATCCATGTAGTTTAGGGGGACCACAAGTCTTGTTCATCCCCTTACAAGTCATTTTCCCCTTGATCTCTATCAAGGAAACTTAAATGTTCTGTATCTCCCAAATTTGAACAAATATTGTTTCCCACTAAAGGCCTATCATGATTGTTTTTTAGGTAGAATGATTTGGATCCACATGTTGTGTCCTACACGATAGGATTCAATGTTGTATGAGCATGATTTCTAGTTAGGGAAATCCTGATGATGGAAATTATCATGCAAGATCAACATATTCATTCTAAGTTAAACGATCCAGCAGGGTTGGGCAGTGGAGTTCCTTGAGGAAATTTTCAATTGGTAACATCTAGGGAGGCACGATTGTGGAGCTCCATGATGAACATTAAAAGTGGAACCCTCTAGTAAGGATGGATATTGGAGTTCCTTGAAAAAAAGTTAGAGTGGTACCCTCCAACAGGTCTTCGAAGTGGAGTTCCTCAATGACCTTACTAGATTAGAACCCCCACCAAATCGACATGCGAGAAGGTACTTTGGGGATCCTCTAAGATGGTACCCTCTAGAAAGGTGGGGAACTAGTGTTCTTTAATGGATATCAGAGGTGGACCATCCTACTGTACTGGGTGAGGGGTTTTCTATAAAGAGTTTTTTGCACCTTGAATGTGCAGTATAGTGACGAGGCATTTCAATATTTAGACAGATCCTTCTAGGAAAGCACGTGAGATATTGGGTATCACTTTTGGGCCTTTGGATATGTTTTCTACTCTTCTTATTGGGATTAATTCTAAGATACATATCTACTTAATCCCTCTTTTGTGATATTTTTAATATAAATATATATATATACATATATATCCACACCATTATGTTGGTTACCATATTCTAAGGGAGGAAAGGATGGTTGGGGTATGAGACACGCTTCATGTGTCTATCTTCTCATGGTTGGATGAGACTAGTCTCCTGTTATAGATAGTGAGGTCTCGATGGGTAGTTCATCTACTCACTATTTTTATCCCCTTGTGTTTGGATAAGATTACTTTCACACATGGTTTGGGTCGAGGTATTTTCTTTGAGTGTAACATACATCAAATGAATTTCAGTCAAATTTTATCTATTTAACCTACCCCCATAAGATATTAGGTGGTCATACTAGGTATATATATACTCACCCTAACATGGTCTTTTCCCACACATTTCCTTTCTTATGCATAAAATAGATGGGTTGGTGGTGAATTTAAAGGAGCTAAGGGATGATGGGTGGTCTAGACAACATACGATGGTCGTATCATGAGATTCAATAGTTCACCTCTCATTCAGTTGTTAACATTTTATATTTATTCATGTTAGGAAATATTTATAGTTGGGTGTTTATTTTTCCCCTTTACTGTTCAGTATACACTGCCTTACATTTTTAATGTCTATAGGTTCGTGCATGATTGGTTTACTTTATAGTAGTGTTATATATTTTACTCTTTCGCACTGCACATTCACATTGCGTTTTTTGTGTGTGTGCATATTGGTACTCAAGATATCTGTGATGGTGACCTACCCATGCTATGACATAGGCATGTGGTCATATGTTATAGAGACAGCATAGAACACAGAGGAATCCCAAAGTGATTTGTTTCTTTTTTTAAGATGAATGAGGTAAAAAGGAATGTGAATATCCGACCAGATATACTGAGGAGTGAAGAATGATAACTAAAAAATCACAATAATAAAGCTAGAACCATGATTAATTATCTCATATGCATGTACATGGAGGTCCCTAGAGTTTCAGAGCAAGATTTAGAGCAGGAGGAGTTATTGGTGGTGGGAGATTCAATGAGTTCCTTTATCCACCACCAACAATCAGCCAACACCATACTCAAGGGGATGGAAAATGAGGTCAAGGATTGCTGTAGGATTTGGTGATTTAGGATCTCATAGCTCACAAGATGATTAGCGAAATAGTCTGTCCCTTTATTAGCCTTTCTTTATTATTAATAGACATAGATTCCATTGAGTCCATTATATTTATAATTCAGGTGTAAGGGTTGGAGATCTATATTGAGGCACTATTATCATAGTTTCTTCATGAGGTTAATTTAGGGAACACTTCTTCTATATATTTTATTGACCATGTTTGAGAGAAAAAATTGGTGGGGATAGGTTCATTTTTCTACTTTTTGTCATCATGATGGAACCCTATTGAGTTATCTTGTGTATGGAATAGATATCCACGTTCTGAGACTATATTTTCTGTCACCATAGACAAGTCATATGATTATGCACTAATGGTATGAGATTATCCTTTTCCAGTGAAATATATCTCATGAATGATAATTTTATTTTTATGGGGAGTTTCATCCCATTACCCATTAGTCAGTGAGTGTATCCCTTAGTGTAATAATATCATTAGGCATCTAGATTCCTTTAGTAGTGGAGGAATACATGGACATATTCCCTAAAAATATTCATGGATTACATCTAATTTGAGAGATGAATTTTTTTATTGACATAAATACCTAAGCTATTCTAATATCTTATGAGGTATATTTAATGACCCCTATTGTGCATCAGGATCTGTGGTTGCAGTTTGAGGTCCTCCAAGAGAAAAGTTTCATTAGACCTAGTGTCTCAATAGGAGGAAGCAATTTTTATACTAAAAATGGCTGATTGGAGTTTGCGACCTTCAACGGATTGTAAACATCTGAACTAGAACTTGAGAAATAATAAGTGTCCCTTACAAAGTATTGATGACATCGTTGACCAGTTGCGAGGAACAATATGGATCTCGAAGATCGATCTCATTTTCGTCTACCACCAGTTGAGTGTTCGTGAAGTTAATATTACAATGTTGGCATTATAATGTATCTAAGAAAACTATGAGTTCATTTAAATTCCATTTTTCAGGAAAATATCCCCCTCCGACATGTTTATGTATTTGATGAACTTGGTATTCCCACTATAATTGAACAAAGTTTTTGTATTCATTGATGACTTACTCATACACTCTGTATCAGAGGAGGACCATGATTATCACTTCAGGATGGTCCTAGGTTTTATTTTAGATTATAATTGTTATGAAAATATTTTGAACTACCAATTTTGGATTCACGAGTTTCACTTTTTTTGGAATTTCATTTTTATCATGTTTACCCATGGATCCAAAAAGATCGATGAGGTTATTTAACAGGGTCCAAACAATATATTCTAAAAGGATTTCAACATCCATATATTAGTGAAGTAATATAGGTGGTTTGGAGTAGAATTATACTGAATTGAAGACCCTTTTACTACCCTTTCATGGAAAGGGAAATTGTTTAACTCGTCTAAGTACTGTCAGAAGGCCTTGGAGGAGTTCATGTTATCGATGACGATGGCTACAGTTTTGAGATTATCAGAGGACTTCTTGGAGTTTTTAGTGAATTTTGATACCATAAGATATGGGTTCGTCTATGTGTTAATTCATTTTTAGGATGTCATCGCATACCTATCAAGGTAGTTGATCACCAATGATTAGAACTATGTAAGTCTTTAGCAAGAGTGGAAAGTGGAAGTCTTCTTCATCAAGATGTTAATGTGCTACCTTCTAGGAGAGCACATTATATTTTACTCAGAACTACAGTGTATTAGGTACAACCTTATGTGGAGAGACTTATAGCTATGAAAATAACACTGGTTATAGTTCTTGCATGATGATGGTTTTGAGATATATTTTACTCCAAGGAAGGGAATAATACTAGAAGATAGCCTTAGTTGGAAGACACATGACCACATAATAGAAGAGGCTTCTGTATAGTTAGCCTCATTGCATCTCACTAAGGTAGAGAAGAAGGGTGCAACATTTATATGGTTGATGATGTTGACTCATCCACTTCATGAAAATGTGGAATGTCCCAGGTGGGGGAAATTGACTATGTTGTCTTTCATGGTCAGATATACACAAGTGACTCACTATATGGATATTCTTAAGGAGGGAATCATTTCATATTATTCTAGGGGTGGATAGTACTTCCAGTCATGTTGTGAGAGGTAGTGATATAAGAATTTCACACTTCTCCACTAACTGTACATCCAATTGTGGGGATTATCTACATAGACATTTATTGGGAATTTTTGTGGACCAGAATGAGATGGAGAATAACTAAACTCATCTCTCGGTTCCACACTAGTCAATAGATGATGGTTGAGCACCATGTTTTGGATGGTTTTTTCATTCCCTTGAAATTACAAAGTGGAAATGGGATGGAATATCCATGGACTATGTCATAGGGATACCATGAATATTGAAGGGAGGTTATTCCATCTAGGTGATATTAGATCGACTCAAAAATTCAGCACACGTTATTTCAATCGAGGAGAATATTTCAATGGATAGTTTGTTGATGTTGTACGTACGGGAGATCGTTCTTCTTAATCGAGTTCCCTTGAAGACTGTCTCTGATTGTGACAAGTAGTTTACTTAATAATTTTGGAGAGGCATGTAGGAGGAAATTGTGACACAAATGGGGATGAGTATGACATTATACACCCAGAATAATGGGAAGAAGGACTACATTATCAATATGTTGGAGGATATGATGGGAGAATGTTTGTTTCACATTGGATAAATCTAGGAGGATTACGAGCCATTGTATATTTTGTCTGCAACCACATCTACCACTTTTCCATAATCGTTGAATATTTTGATTCCTATTGTGAGAGAACATGTAGGTAACCCTTATGAAGGGTAGAGATCATTGATACATCACTTGTGGGCCTATAGATGGTGACAGTGATGTTAGACAATGTCCAGGTCATCCCTGAGAGGATTAGAACAGCCCATAGGAGAAATAAATCTTACAATTGATAACTATTATAAGCCCTTGGAGTTTGCATACAAAGAGCACATTTTACTAAGAGTCTCACCACATTGAGTATGATGGAGTTTTATATTGGGAGGAATGTCATCCCTTAAAAACATGGGGACATTCAATATCATGAAGTGGGTTAGAAAGGTGCTTACTGTCTCACCCAACCCCTATAGTTGGAGGAGGTGCATGACATCTTCCATGTGTCACAATTAAGGTGGTATGAGAATGAACCCAAACATGTCATCGGTTAGGGTTAGTTGGATATCAAAGATAAAGTTACCATTACGGAGCACTCGATGGTGATCAAGGATCAGTATGAGAGGAAATTTCAAAGATGTACCTAGAACATGGTCTATGTTTTGTGGCAGCACATTTACATGAATGAGAGTTTCTATGAGTGGGAGAGATAATAAATGTTTAAGTAACCAAAGTGGTTTAGTTAGTATTTTCTTTTACGGGAAAAAAGGTAGAAGTAGGGAATTATGTATAGACCTTATTTTTTATTTATAATACTTTGATATATTTCACTAAATATTTTTAGAGCTCGGTACAAAGATGACATGCAAATACAAGGCCCAGTTTGTTGGAATTAATATTTTAGAAATATTATAAATATTTTATATTGTGTTTGAGAATATTGTTAAACAAAAAATGATAAACATTAAACAACTGGTCATATCATTAATCCAAGACATTGGTTGAGTCTAGATCATGGTATTTATGATTGTTGTTATACAAAATGAGTAATCATAGGACATTCAGACTCCTCGCGCATTGGTGGTACATTCAGTTAAATAATTAATTATTTAATTTATGTTTTGTTTCATTTAAAGTTAGTGAAATAATATAATTTTTCAATAACATGAAAAATTTTCTAGGCCTTGATGAAATAACCCTATGAGAATTACTGAGCACTCCATACCTTCTTCATTAATAGATCTCATCGGGTGATGAAGAAATGAAAGAATGGATTATAGTAGGATGCATCGAACACAATAGATTCTCTCAATTGTTTGAAGAAGTAGTATTTATCAAATAACAATCCATAATAGAGGTTGGAATCATTAATTAGTTATCTATTAACTTTGATTAAATTTCATGAGAAGATCCATCATCGTTCTTGGATATGTGCTAATTGATGGTTGATTGCATGCGTCATGTATTAGAATTTCATTATTTTCAATTTCGTTATATCCCTATATTAATACTATTTATCATTGTCCAATCATGATTGGAAAATGATGTTTTAATTTTTTCATTTTTTTCTCTTTCATTTCATCATGTAAATAACCAATTAGACCCCTCAGTACCGGTTCGTCTTGGCCAAGAAGTATTGGGACTGATCAGACCCCTTGAAACCACCAAAGTTTGACAAATAAAGATTGGATCGATGGTCTAAGAAAACATCTTGGATTGTTTTATTGCATAAATGTTTTTTTCAATTATTTTTGATATAAAAATTGGATGTAGAAGGATAAAGTGTGTGTAGATAGAACAACGAAACCCAGATGGGATGAAAATCTCCAATTTCCAGTGAGCGATAGTTGGAATCCACTATCCACTACAATATCCACAAGATTATATATGTTTCAAGGAGGGATATGTACCAGGAGGACTAGATTAAACACATGGGTGGAAAATCTATGAATTTTGTCAAAACCCAAAAACACACCATATAGTGGGATGAACAGACTGTATGAAGCCCCTTTGTGATGGAGACTAGGGTTTCATAAAACATACAGATACCATGACTTGTAAACTATACCACATTCCATGTCCCCATATTCTGATTGGACAGCCTGTGTGGAGGTTCACAAGAATGGGAAACGATGTTGAAGTACAAAATCATGTAATCAAGTACATGTGGTGTGGTACACGAACGTGACCAGAAGCACATGGCCCAGTCCTTGTAAGAATGGATATGCTATGTAGGCCACCTCCACATCATGTATGAATAGATAAGATTTTATTCGGGATCCCAAAAGGAACATCTATAAGACATGGAGCAGGACCACACTCAGTTTGGGTAACCTCACACATCGTGTAACCCTTAACTTCTTTTGGGTATATTGAAATCATATGTATCTCCTTTTATTGATCTAATATTTCCCCCTAAGAAGAATATCTAGAGTGTTTTTTCATGTAAATTCAATGGTTCCCTTATTATTGACTTACGAGATATGATTTAGAATTCTATAGGCATGACCCTTGCTTAGGAAAATGCCTGACGATGATAGTGATCACATAGGATCTCCAAGACCTTTCTAAGTGGTACCCTCTAGTGGGGCATGGAAGTGGATTTTATGGAAAAATTTTCAAAAGGAATCCTCCAGTGGGGATGGGTTGTCGAGTTCCTCAATGACAATTCCAAGCAGTAGTCCCCAGTATGGCTGGGTATTTGAGTTCCTTGAGAACCTTTTTAAGTGGTACCCTCCACCATGGATTATCATTGGATTCCCTTTGTGACTTTTCAGAGTTGTTCCCTATAGCATAGCTATGTAGTGGAGTTCCCAGTTGATCATACTAGAGTAGAACCCCCCCCCCCCCATTTGTAGGGGCACTAATCCTCTATGGTTCAAATAGAGAGATATCCACATGAAAGATTGGTTAGTGGAGTTCCTAGAATTTTATTTGAGTGGGACTCTTCTATTTTACTATGGCATGTGTTCCAAACATAGAGTTTGTGGCCCCTGGATAGTGTTCCATTGTGACGATGCACAAATTGAATTAGACAAATACTTCTTGGAACAACCATGTAACGCAGAGCATCAATGTAGGACCTCTAGAATAGTTTTTTACTCTTCATCAAAGGTTGATTTGTGGTATATAAATCTCTTAACTCTCTATTTTGGGATTATTTTGATTGAGAATATATATATATATACCCATTTGAGTCCACACCATGTATTTGTTTTACTCTTCTTCCAGGAGAGGTTTAGATTCTCTGTTTATGATATACAATTTTTTTATCAATATTCTCATGGTTGAATGAGTATACTCTCCGAATTTAGGTGGAAAATACTTAAAGGGTAGTTAATAACTCACCTTTTTATAACCGTTTGTTTTGAAATGATTACATTCACTATTGGTTTGAGTTGAGCTGCACTCTTTAATTGTAACTTGTATCTACTATTTTTCCCTATTTTTTTATTTCTACCCCCTTTAGCATCTAGGATGTCCTACCAGGTATGTATATACACACCCTCACATGGTATTTTAATGCACATGCATTTTATAATGAAAATGAAATACATGTCAGTGGTTCCATCAGAGGAGCTTAGGGATACTGGGTGCTTTAGACCACGTCTGTCGGTCGTATCTTGGGATTCAGGTGATGGTATCTCTTTCAACGAATTACTTTACTTATTCTTTGAGTTTGGGACATATTTCATACTGGTTGTGAATTTTTCCCCTTTAGTCTTATCTTTACACTATGTTACTTTGGTACTGTTTAGTGGTTCATGCCATCGTGATTTAATCTATAATAGTGTGTCATCTTTTACTCTTTCCCTCTGTAATTTCAAATTGATATAGATGTGTGTTTGGATTTAGATTCATAAGAAAAGGCTTATATATGTTATTTACTCCTTTGATGTGGGTATCCATCCCTAGCCTATGGATGTGGGAATGGGGTAGTTACCGCTTGAGTCTAGAAATAGGTGGGTTCATTATAATCTCTCTATTAATCAGATATATATTTCTTCCCCATCAATGTTTTTAGAAATTTTTTTGGAAAAGTCAATTTACTTAATAAAATATTTTATTAAGGACAATTTATGTTATAATTCACATTTAAAAATGTTTTAATGGAATCATTCAAATATTTTCCGAAATCGTCATTTTCTAATTTCTTGACAAAAAATCAAAATATATTATTTTTTAACATATACAGTGATAACAGACTTCACCACCACTATAACCACATAATAAAATATATCTTATTCTACAAATTTCAATTATTAAAACAATTAAAACTCTTTTATGAAATTATATTTAAATGTTTCACTTATATTCCCCTTATTCTTCCAAATTATATGATTTTTTTTCAAAAACCCAATATTCACAACGAACCAATGGCCACATGTAATCGCATGATTATGTTTTTGACTTTAAACATCATTTTGAAAAAATCACATTATTGTGACCATTTATCGTTCTAAAATTTATTTATCTTAAATATTTATATTCCATGTAAAATTTATATGAATATTCCAAAAACCATATAGCAACTCTACATATTGTGTTTCATATCAATGTTATTTTATTAATTTGGGAAATGATGATAAAGATATATTCATTACAGAATAAATATATTTATTAATATGGAATGTTTCTCATGAATTAAATCAAACATTCAATATACGAGTAATGCTTTGTACATATAGTGACTAGTGGGACTCAAAATTATATAGATCCTCAATCCATCGGAAAGTATCATGAAACATATCTTTTTTTCAAATTAAATGGTGGTTTACCCATAGTTTATACTATCTTGATGTAACATCTTAATGGTATATATCTCATGATGTCTCTGATCATGAAATATAATATTAATCATTTCCATCATGGAGAAATCAGGTATTGTTCTTCATTAGATTATTTGATTTATATTATACATGATTCATTTTTTATCAAATTATTGATTAAATGGAATTTTGGTTAGTTTACTTACTTATATATATTTATTATTGTATATATAATATTTACCATCAAGTTATAGATTAAATGGAATATTATTTCATTTATTTACTTTCCCATGTTTATTATTCATTATTTAATAATGATATTCATGTTATTTACTGAAATGAATGCGTGTTCATTTATTTACCTTTCCTTATTTATTATGTATTATTTATTAATTATATCATCCATTGTATGAAACCATTAATAAGAATTTTTCCTCACCCTTATTTTTTTCCTTCCCGCATGATATAAAGATTAATAATTTAAATGAGTACAAGGGTACTGAATATTTTTTGTTACTATGCTATATATTTTATAAACAATATAAAATGAGTATCATGTGTGTACCTAGATCTCCAAAACTACTATACTAATCACTCTTTCAGGATTTAAGGCATTGAATCAACGCCAATGTAATAAAGTAGACACCAATGATGAGTTATAGGAGTTTGGGTTGTTACGTGAGCCCTTTTATATTCTTAACTTATTAGAAATTTAATATATACTCATTTATATTCAAAAATAGGACATACTTCATGAAAAATGTTATTACAATTTGAACATATTATATATTACAATTGTTTTGCATAATTTCAATATCTAATATTTTATTTTATTTAATCATTTCATAAAATCAACCAAAGTTATTATTGAAATGATTTAAATAGTTTCCAAATAAGGACATCAATATAATAATTTTATAAAATGATTTCAATAAAATTATTAAATAAACATAAACATATTTTTATGTCCCATATTTATAATTTATAAAAAATTATAAATTATTCACCATCTAAATACATATTCTACCTTGATGATACTAACAAAATTTTGTGGGTATAGTTTTAATACTCCCATAAGATTTTTTTTGTATGCATGGAGTGTATGAACTAGTAATGGTTAATAAAATTTAAATGTACATTAAAATTATAAACACCATTTCCTTTTTCATTATATACCATGGGATAGTGATACCACAAATTAAAAGAGATCATATGGGATAACATTAGCCATTTTTTCATCATTAAAGACGTTTTGGTTTATAATCGCATCATAAAAATGCTAATTTTAAGTAGATCTAATCTATTTTAGTAATGTTTATACATTTAATACAATGGAATTTTACCAATAAAACATGATATAGTTCATTCTCTGATATAATATTGACAACACCAACTTAATATATGTAATTCTATTTCAGTTCAATGGTCATAAAATAAACTAATACTTATTGATATTCTCCATGACATAGTGGTCCTCATAGTGTAAATTAACCATGACATAGGGATTTATAAACCATGGAAAAGTGATATCAATATATTGTGTATTGGTTTTCATATAACTTATATATTTTTATTTTTCATAAACCACAATGTGGTATAATAATATTTATAATTCCAGAAACATTTTTCCTTATATTAATTCCATGGATTCAAAATGTTCTTAAAAATGGTTGTATTGAACATTTATATGCCATGGATCTAAAAAACACATGTTTCTATCTTCTAAATCCATTCAAAAAATCAAACCAAATTAATGGTAATTTTACTTCATACAACTGGAAGATTTTGGATAGAATAAAACATATTAGAACATAGTGGTAAATAAAAAAATTATATATAAATACATAATGTCTTCAATTAATATTTGATTGAATAAAATAAATGAATAATGGAGTTCCATATTTCTTTATGATTCATTATTTCTAATCCCAATATATTGATATGGATATAAAGAACATAGAAAAAAATAATAAGATCCTTCTTCCTATAGAATTAAAGGAATATCTGAATCTACCAATTCTTGGGAAGTAAATTATTCCAGATAATGTATTGAATTATTTTAATGGTTTAAATGAATTATGATCTAAATAGAATATAATATTTAATTGATTTTAAAAACAAATAAACAAATGTTTAATTGAGTTGAACTGATTTATAAAGACTATCAAGGAGAACCATGGGATTCTAAATATTTGTATGTATCTATAGAAGGTTTCTCAAATGTTGAAATTTTACAAAACATTTCAATGTATGAATAAATTAACATTATGATATTTTAGTGATTAAATGACCATTATAGATAAATAAAATCCTCAATAGAATTTCATATATTAAAATACGTTATTATCATAAATTGGAGTGGGAGGAGGAAGTTGATCCATATATTATTATATAACAGATAAATTTTATATTCACAACACTATGAAATTGTGACCCTCTATATGTATTGTTTCATACTAGTTCAATCAATGACATGATATAAACAATTATATTTTCATTGTACATTTAATGAACATTTAGAATGAGTGATGATTTATTTAATTTTATAGATTTGGTATTTTCTAATAGGTGATATTAAGTCCACTAAAAGCCATGAAAACATCATTTATTAAGAATCATACATTAGTGGACCACCCAGGGAGTTTTTCTAGGTTTAGTCCAGTAATGTATTTTTCACCTATTTAGTTGTCATCAAATTTGATTTGTTTCTTATATATGGTTATTTTGGCAATAATTATAGCATGTATGGGCTTTGATAAATAATGATATGTGAAAATGAAATATTTATTCATTACCCAATGAGTATATTTATCATTTAGATTTTATTGTATTTACATTTAGTTATCTTGTTATTATGTGATTATTATTATTTTATCTTTCATAAATTTATGAAATTGTAAGACTTCCTTAAATTGGATAGAATTTTGTTAGAAAATAGTCTCAAAATTATTCCACATAATGATTATTGACATATTTAGTGACATATTATTTAAAAGAATAATTGTCCCATATTATATCATTCATGTGACTATGAGTTGAATTGTTTTTCCTATTTTTTATGAAACTAAATTTTTTGTTCATCGATTCAAATTTTAATGTAAAATAATTCCAATATGATTTTAATGGAAAATAAATATTTATCTTAGTATTATCATGTAGTGACATAAGCTCCAGAAACTAGGATTCAATGTTTTCATTATTAAATTTGTATTAGATACAAGTAATCATGTCTTGAATGTCCGAATTGATTAGTTTTATTTTTTAAAAAAATATACACACCTGGTTCAATAATTACATTTGAATAAAAATTACATCATATTTTTTTCAACAACATTATTCCACTAGCATATCAATTCTTATTGAAAATACTACACATATTTGATTCCCTATAAAAGAAAATAATCAATTTGGTATCAAACTCACAATAAGGGATATGTAAAATGAACTCTATCATTAATTAATATATAATAATAAATATGGAATGGTAAATAATAAAACAAACATGCCATTTAAAAAACATAACTTTACTAATATATAATCCATAATGAATATTATAAGTGGAATAACAAGAAAAACAAACAATTTTATCAATAAACTAAGAATGAAATGCATCCATTTATAATATCATAATGAATATATCATGTACAATAAAAATTGAATTCTTAATAGAGGAAATTATTAATTATTGGAGGTTTGTTTTCATAGGAACATGATACCTATAATATTAATACAATTAAAAATATGGTTCTAATCTATAGGTTACAAACCTGTATGACTTAGCCAACTATATATATATATTATCTAGTCCATTGAGAATACAGTTAAAGACCACTAGTTCCAAACTAATTGGGTTTGGAAAAATGACTTGGTATCATGTTACCTATCGATGCATTAATGTGAAATTTAATGTTCTAACAACACATATATTTTCATGTCAAAAGTATTCCTGATATATCAAAAATTTGATATAATTTACGAAAAATATTCCTCATAAAAAAAATCATTAATGTTTAAATGATTTGTATTTATCAAAATATCCCTAGAAGATCATAAAACTCTCAATGTAAATCACCATATGTGTAAATGATATATATTTTAATAAATTTAATATCTATTGGGAGGTGAATAATATTAGGGAAAGCTAATAACATAAAAATCTAATAATGTAATAGAATGTCAATACATGCCTTGTTCAAAATGATTATAAACCATATAGAGAAGAATAAAGATACTATCAACTCATTATATACCAATTGGAGTATGAATAAACCGTTATTGTAATTGATGAATATAAATACGAAAATGTTTCTTTCAAAAACATTCTTCAGGAATATATACTTTTCATTTTGGAAATCAACTTTTATTAAGATCATGAATCATTTCAAAAATAATTTTCATCGAAATTCATTTTAAAAAACTATGATTTTCATGAATATTACAGAAAAAATTTATTTAGAAAGATAATTATAAACATTAAAAAGAAGATTAAATGAATATATTTCCATGTAAGTGGTTAATTCAATTTATGAACTATATGATAAAATAAAAATTTATTTTACACTGTAAAAGGGTTAAAAAAGTATCATATTTGTAAGAAGACAAAAATATTAATAGTATTTTTTGTAAAAATAAAAATTGGGTAAAAATTTAATTAATAAATAATTTTGTAAAAGTGAAAAAACTGAATATATTTTTAGTAAAAATGTTTTTGGATGAAAATTGATTTTCCACAGAAGACAGAAATGAAGTTGAAATTTAGAAAAAATATATTTTTTTATTTTTTTGTGCCAAAAAGTCTAAAAATTGTAATTTTACCCAAAAATATTATGAATTACCAAATGAGAATGAAATAAAATGGTTTATCATAAAATGATAAAATAATACCCTTTAAATAAGATTCAAAAATAAAAAATCTCAATTAGAATGAAGTTATGAAATAAACCCTTACAATGACTATAATTTTGAAGTGATAATTAATCAATGAAATTATTTTGTGTATAAATTTCAAATCCACATAATAATATAATAAATAAAACATTAGAAAATAAAAATACATCACACACATTTTATTAGAATATCAATGATAACTAATATGTAATATAACTTGTTGAAAATAATTTCATTTATGAAATTATTTACCACTTTGAATTTTTTTTAAAAATACACTTGAATGAAATAATTAAAATTAAAAATTAAAACAACATTATCTATATATTAATCATGGTATTGAATTTAATTTATTCATCATGTACACCATAAAAAATAATCTCGATTCATAACATTTTTATATTTATCAAGGGAGTGAAATTTAGACAACATCCATTATCTCATTCTTTATTTTGATTGAAACTTCTATAAACACCAATATATAGTTTTTAAACATGTTATGAAATTAAAAAATAACCATATTTATATTTATAAAATCTTATATGATCCTTTTAGAATATCTTATCACATATTCATTAACAAACATTCAATGTTTTAATTATTGTTGTTAATTGCCTTTGATTCTCATCCGTGTTTTACAATGAAAGATCATTATTGGGGGAGTACTATATAGTTATATCATGTATAGAATAATTATAATTATAAAATTTTCAAATATAGTAATAAATAATTCTTTCAAAATAAATCACGAAATATCATTATGAAAAATGAAGTATGTTATGATCATTAAAAAGGTAGGACATGTGTAATCATGTGTAACGTTTCCATTTTTCAAAGAAAATTATAGATATAAGTAATGTAATATATTATAATTACAGAATTATCCAAATATAATATATTGCATATTATATATTTATATATATCATCTATATGGTTTGGTGGTGAAAATATAGTTACATCACTTCATGAAGGTGATAGTCCGACGTACAAGAACAATGTTATCATGTTAAGTGAGTGAAAAGGTAAGAATGAAAATGATATATTTTACCATTAAATAATAATAAAAGTTTCATGATTATAATACTAATTTAATTTATATCACATATAATCAATATCATTAACCTTATTACATTCAATGTAAATCGTTAGTGAATGATGAAACACTTCTCTTAACGAGGTGGTAGTCTCTCATACACATGAGCGACAATATCGTATACCTTTTGAAATGGAATGTAAAAAAGATATACATTTTATAAAATGATTCCTTATTTATAAATAAGTTATAAATATCATTTATACTCTTTATATCCATCCTCATAACCAACCATGAATGATGGTAATGGAAGAACGAATGACATAGGCTCATGAGATGGAAGTCCACAATACATACTGACAATGATTTTGTAAACCATATGATGGATATAGAGATAGATATAGGAAATGAAATTATTATAATAACATAAAAGTATATTAATGATACTGATCCTATTATATCATCAATTTTATATATATTTGAAGGAGGTGGGGAAGGAAATGAAATAAAATCACTCATTAAAGAATGTTACATCTTCTTTAGGTATCCTTTTTAGGATTTTAATAAATCTTTCGAGGATTTTATTCAATACAATAATTCAGAATTTGGTATACATTATGTGTATATGGTATGTTACTTGGTAGTTCAATGGAAGACAAAAAGTTTGTGTTTGTGTGAAGAATCGTGGAGGTGGATGGCATTTTATAAGTGAGGTGAGTTTCACACTTTCAATGCATCGAAAATATTCAATCATACACAGGTTTTTATCATTGAAAAAGTATTAAAAGAGGGAAATTTTAGTACATATAAGTGATAACATAAAAATGTGGAAACAAAATATCTGTTGGTCATGTTTTTAGGTTAATTTTGAACCTTATATTCCTAGTTTAACCACTGTAAAATCAATTTTTACCGTAACCGTAATAATTATTTTTTATTATTGTGACTATTCGATTTGTTAAAAAAATTGATTTTATGTCATTGTAAATACTAAATAACTCAGATTAAAAATATTGAAACCATTTTTACAAATGAAAATCCCAGAATTTTAAAAACAAAATATAAATATAATCCGATAGATGTGTTGAGAAAGAATGATTATAAAGACCAACTGTTCAAAATATTACTATGATTTTATATAATTATTCAACAGGAAAATGAGTCCAATATTATAAATTATATTAAAAGATATATAATTTATTTATTTAATTTAAAACAAATTTAAATTATAATTTATATTTCAAAATTATTTTAATTAAAATGTAGTTTTCAATTAAATTTTAAAATTTTTGCCATTCATTAAAAAAATGAATATATTCAAAAAAATCCAAAAAATCACCATACAATTATTTTAGTATTAAATTCTCAAAAATAAATATAACATTTTGAAATAAATTTTCTAAAATTAGTAAAAATAAATTTTAAATTTCATGAACAATGGGTGATTAATCCTTATTTTAGATAAAATTCATATTTTCAGAGAACATTATTGTTTTCTATAAAAATTTATTATTTTTTAATGATGAATATATAAAAATAATATTAATATTTTACTTAATAATATTCATTACATCAATTCCAATGGCTAGGTTATACCTATTTAATTAAATAAAAACATTTCAATTATAGTGGACATTTTATTAAAATATGGTGTTTCATATAACACAAGATAAACTAAGTGTTGTGAATAAGGAAAGATAAACTCAAGATTTCTTCTAATGAAAGCTAAAATTAATGTTGTATGTAATTCAAGATATTTAATAGAATTAATTTATTTTAAAAAATATATATTAAGGTCTTTTGGTGTTATATTTTCTTCAAAGTTATATGCTTTCAGATAAAATGTTCTTATTTTAAAATCATGAGGTGTTAAAATTTCCCCACCATAAAAAAATATAGTCACAATTTACAATTTATTATGGAAATCATGGTTTTTATATTTGAAAACTATTTTATTGAAATCCCACACTGTAAAAAGATTTAATAAAATATTCTTTTAATTAGAGAGGACAGACATTATGAAGTTCATCTAGAATAACACATTACAAGGTGTCCAAGTAGAAGAACATATGTGGGAAAATAAAACATGTATATGGATGAAAATAATAAATAATTATTGATATTTATTGATTTAATTAATTAAAATTATTTGAATGATTAATGGAATATTAAGGTGAGTAAAACCCTAAATCTCTGATGATTTAAAATAATATTTTCTTCATCGGACATGAAGGTAATATGATAATTTTTTTATTTCAATATCCTTTTCCTATTGTTGGGTAATTATTTTACAAATATAAATATAAATAAATATTCTCACTAGATAAATTCTAATTTAAAAAGAACAAAGTAATCATTTTTTTGTTCTTTGATAGATTTCCAATTCGTACCATACACCATGAAATGAATATATAGAAATTATTTTTTCATTAGTGAAGCACACATATTGAATTTTAATGGATCATAAGATCCATAAAATGGTGAAAACTCTTTCCATATATCTACTACAATTTTCCCAAACCAATTTGATTAGAAGAAGTTATGTAATATGAATAAATCCATAATAGTGAATTAATTCACTAATCTATGAAATGCCTTCCAAATATCAACATAAAGCATTTTATAAATGGTAAACCTTATGTACCATCCAAATGATTAATATACATTAAATTAGATATAATTTCATTAGATTTATAATATAAACATTCCATCAATTACTAAAAAACCCATATCATAATCGTCATATACCAAACATTTGAATTTCTTCATAATGTGTTATTTTGATACATGGAAGTAACCATAATTACCATAAAACATATTGAAAACATCCTTGATTCTTTATGCCTTATAAAAAACATGGATTGATGGATATATTCCATAAATCCAAAAAATCTGTAAAACTACATCAAGGATAAACTACTTTTTCAACAAATCATTAATCTTTTCCACAGTAGTAAGTACAATCAAATTTGAATTATTGATAAAAAATTTCTCATTATCAAAAAATCATTATCTAAAAATCAGGAACATAGTATGGGACCACAATCATGTGTTTTCAAAGAATCTCAACTCACCACTGAATATTTTTTATTGTTCATCATTTTCGTTCAACGGAATATTTCAAATCCTTAATGAAAAATGTAATATAATACAATCCATATTCTTCTCAATTCCTATAACATGAAAATAATTGATAAATTACTCCAATGAAATAATAATTGATTCCCAAAAATTTTCATTAATCATTCCACTTCATATGTGGCTACAACATAATCTTGTACATAATATACTACCTTTTTTGGATCTATATTACATTGATTATAAAGGAATTTATCAACATAGTTCCTCAACTTCTTATAGTTGAAATATTGTACATGTGATGTCCTGAACCCATATCACTCAACAATAACCGAATTTTGTTTCTCCCCATGACCTCAGTTAAACCTCTCCATATGGCAGTGGCTACCGAATAATAGTGAGAGACTATGGTGGAACAATGGTTTGAATATACCCCCATGATCAGAGTGTATCACATAGGACAAAAATAACAATTAATAGTGGAATCATAATGAAAAATAAATAGTTGAATAATAAACAACCATCATCTAATAACTATGAAATCACATCCTTCAATTTCATATAAAAAATATGATCATGACATGTTATTCAAAAAGGACAATATTTGAAGACGTGGAAGCTGTAACAAATATAAGTAGTATACAAAATTAACCAAAAAGGAAAAAATTACAATTTCCAATGAGAATCCTTATCCATAGATCATTCATGATATCCCATTATCCCATGATATAATCAATCATGTATCAACAAGAAGTTATTTCCGATGTCCATACCCATATCCCTGAAGAATTTCCTTGTACTATAAATAAATCCCAAGTAGGGTGTGTGATGAACTCAGTAGTGCACCATCGACATTTTCTAATTCTATATCATCTGTTAATATATGATAAGTAGTCCGATGTTTAGAATAATGTTGGAAATTATGTATTGTAATAAATAATTTTTATTGGTCCAGGTTACCATGGAACACCCATCCCATGCTACCTTATTTGGTATAGCCGAACTATATCTAAGTATTCCTTGAATGACATTTTAATTTATAATAAAGTATTAGAACTTGGATCATAGCTTTAGAATCCCCAATATATCATATCCAAATATTGTGTATAATAAGTAAATCTGCAATGTATAAGGCTCCGGTTGAATCCCTGATTGTTAATTTTCTTATAATACATTTCATAATAACCATTTATTTGTTATTCAGTTCTAACAAAACCTGAGGTCATCATGGAAATTCCTAATTAGGAATCTATGTATCTCTATCGGTAAAACATTAACCATATAATTTTCAATACTATTCTTGTAATAATTTAATGGAATCCTAGTATCACACATGATGTTCTATAAAGAAACCACCAACTATGTCTATCCTTAGAGGTCCATAAAGAGATCCCAAGTTTCACTCATGGAATAATTTATAATATTACCTCTAAGTCTATTGTTAAAAATAAACATTGAGAGTCCATTTATAACTTGTGGTATAGTTAGTTTCTTCCTCCAAGTACATCCTTGGAAGTCTTTAGAGTATTCAATGCATCATAGGTGAATATCTGACATAGATTCCAAATTATTTCTTTCATGGTGTTTGAAAAAGTATACAAGTATCTCCCAAGGTGTATTATAATAATTCATTATAATTTATTAATTATTCGAGTGATAATAGTCCATCTATGGAAAATATAAAATTGAAATCCACCTCTCACTCTCAACATATGAATAGAAATGTCCTAGGCCCCCTAGTATTACCTTATGTTATAATCACACTATTTAATCAAATTTATCATCATAATTATAATCTATTAACTCACATAAGAAGGTGTATTAAATAATAGCATAGTCTCATAAGGCTTATAATCACATGAATCCTAACAGTAATATTAATTTTCCATTTCAATTGTGAAATATTTCTCATGAACAAGAGTGAAAAAACATTGACCAAAGGACTCAGGATATGGAATTCATTTTTGTATTTCCATATTGAATTAAAAATTTATCCAGTTTATATAAAATGACTATGGTATGGGGAAAAAGGTCACCCCTCCAAATTTGAACCAAATATATTTTCCACTAATGGTGGTTCAATATAATTAGATAACTCACATAAGGGGTGGTTTGAATTATAGTTCCTTGACCATTAATAACATCAAAATGGGTCAAATTGTTAACCTAGGACAAGCTAATTTATTCAAATTTTTTAAAAAATAAATCTAAAATGGTCACCTAGATTAATGGGTGTGTGGAACAATGATATAATATATAAACACAATGAAATTGATGGAAAATAATAAAAATACTTATGTCGTCTTTGTAGTTGAATTTTCATCTATTATCAGCCTCTAATCTACTCTATAATGGAATATATCAAGAAAAAGGAAAAAATCATAAAAAAATGGATTATTAACTCCCACAAAAATAACACCACCTAGTGGAAAATAAATGGTGAAATATTATATGGGAATAAAGATCTTATCGGTTTGCATCCAATGATATTTATGATAAGAAATTTAGATTACATATGTGGAATAATCATCAAATAAAAGATTTAGGCTTGAAGAAGGCTATTAATGTTAGGAAGAATTTGTCCACTGTAAGAGATGGAAGAAGGTTTTTAACATACAATGATGTTAATGGAAAAATGTTTGATTAACCATAACTAAAGGGGTCAGATTGTTTGATATTGTGTGTGGCCCTATCATGAAATAACTGTGCTCCCAACTATGCCTCATGCCCCCCCCTCGCATGGTCATGTTTCATAGGTTAGAAAATCCATGCATCGACCATGCATTTTACCCCAATTAAAAATGTCTATAGCAATCACACGGGTGTGTAGCCATGGATTCATAATTTGAAAAAACAATGCACCAACCTCTTTGTGCTGAAATTCCCCACATGGTCTACCCAAACAATGTATCATAAGTTTAATGGTATCTAATAGTTGTGCAGCACTGATGCCTATCCTAAAATATTGGTCTCATGGATCCTAAAAATCCACGAATAGCCCCATTTTATCCATGAACGCACTTGAAACTTCTGAAAGGATAAAATTTAACAATAAAATGGAAATTATTTTTGACTCATCATAGAAAATATATGTTCTTATAATATTCCCCCTTAATATAATTCATCCTCAAATATTACTTTCATTGGTTTTTATGCATCGTGCAAAAAAACAACTTCATTTATTGGGAAAATATGTAGGCATCCCACTAACATGTGCCATCATATAAACAGACGTGCCTCTGAAACACCCATACTATAGGATCATACTATCCTCATAGAACATCCATGAGTCAATCAGTAATGCAGATAGGATTCTCCTCATTGGATACGTCTACCTCAATATCAACCTCAATGGCATAGATAATATAAGACAGATAATAATGATATTGGTGAAGCTAAGATACATAGAATAGTTTGTGCCCAGAATGTTACCTCTATGATAACTACTACCGAGAGGCTTCTGACCCAACTCCATCCATAATATATAAGGGCTTGACCTAAAGAGCTGAAAAATTCCATTGTATTTGAATCCTTAAATTCCCTAGTATAGTATAAACTCTAATGAAAACCTGAATCCACACATATAACTCTAGTGGTCAAATAAAACAATTGTTGCATGATATCTTTTAATATATAACTTTAAACATATGATTCCTCATAAGATAATCCTATTTTTATGTCTCTAATATGATATGAGGACCCCATATTTCTGCCTCCCTTTCTTCTATCATGTATATACGTAAAATGAACAACCTACTGTATAGGGACTTATAACGATCCCTTTGTATGGATTCCTAAAAGATGTTATTATAAAGGAACACAATGAGAGGTATGTGTTTCTAATTAGAACATCAATAATTAAGGAATTATTTGTATAATAAAATCATATAAATCATGTATTATACTTCTGTAATAACTTTTGGTCTGTGGTGGATAGGCTATACTCGGCAGTACCAATGATTATAGTTCCCTTTGCAAGTCGTTCAAGAACTATGACATGAATCAAGAATCTCAGTCTGATATGATGGTTTTTTGGAACCCCAGGTATTTATATTATCTCATGAATTTAGATTTTCCCATTCTTATCAACATATAGGGTCTCTCTAATATGTATGAAATTGGAAACCTTTTCATCCAGTCTACAATCACCAATACAGTGTCACTACTATGCACTAATATAGGAAATCATGTCAAGAATTCCATGGTTAGTTAATCCCATTTAAACATAGAAATATATAACAACTTTAAAAGTCATGATTGTTTCTGTTATTCCACATTCACTATCTAATTGTTGGAACACCAGGTAATGAATCCATCTAACTTCAGCTTCATCATTTGCAACCAATTTTGATAATGTATGTCACGATAAATCCTGGTAAAGCCTGCCTGAAAATCCCATATCAAGGCATGATATTCTCCGATAATCTCATATAGGTAACATGTACGGTCCCAAAAATGGATTTTCAATATCTCATCATCATCAATTATCAAATAATGTGTCCATTCTACACCTTTGAAAATCTCTTATAGGACCAGGTTGTCCGAATTCCCTAGCTTCCTCCTCTTCACTCCCTCCATAAGTGATGAGTCCACTAATAATGATGAAACAATAGATTATCCATGATATTTATTAACTTATACATGAATCTATGAATAAATTTCCACATACCACCACTTCATTCTGGCGTCAACAACATGCTTCATTTGAGTCATTAATCAAAGAGAATCAACAACTGCATTTCCCTTTATGGGCGTATAATAAATCTTGGAGTGAATGGTTTGTAGTTATTAAAACCACCTTCATTTACATAGATTCAATTCATGATATGTAAATATATGAATTATGTTTTTTTAATCCTTACACACCAAAAAATATCTCCCACTAAGGTTTTCCCCCAACATTGCAAGGCATGTACAAAAGAAGTTAAATCTAGGTCTTTTGTCTTGAAATTCCTCTTACATGGACTCAAATAACGACACATGTATGATACGAATTGATCCTCATAAAACAGTAATTCTTATTGATTAATACCTTATGTGTCAAAGTATAATGTATAGGGTTTTCCTTGATTATGAAAAAACATTACTAGCATTGATGTTAGTCTCCCTTTATTCCCTATAAATGCTATCTCACTGGATTCGGACCATATAAACATTGAAACCTTCACATTCAATAGTGTAAGAAGTTATTATATGAATGACTAGTCTTGTATGAAGCATATGTAATATCAATCTAGCTTAATGATGATCTGTATATCAAAAAAAATCTTTTCTTGCTCCCCTGAAACTACAACTCTCTCCTTCTCATGGTCAATCGATACTCTCTTCTCTGAGATAATATTACATTGGAAGTGAATCTTATCCATCAAGATGTTTTTCATTCTGAACCTAACATATAATTTATTCTCTCTCAATGTCTTCAATATGATCTCAAGGATGATGGCATGGACGTATTGAGATTGAGAATATTTTATTCAATGAATACTAAAACAAATACATCCTGATATGGATAGAAAACCCAGTTTATCACTTCCATGAAAACTACGTTCCTATTCATGAGACCGAACGACAGCACAAAATACTCATAATATCTATATAATACATTAATAACCACACATATTACTCATTAATCCATTTTCAATGTAATATATACCTCTAATAAATTTTTTATTGAGGCGATTTTCTTATAAATAAAATAACTATAATAACTATTCGGTTACATTCTGGTTATTTTGAAGACATTATGATAACAATAATTTCATTGTTTGGGGGTATCTCTTCAAAAATTCCATAGGTAAGTAAATCACATTTTTTCAACCCTTATGGAATTTCTGTTGATATATATTCCAAAATCAATTTCACAATTTTATTAAAATAATTAATAATTTTTTTTGATATGTTCCTATAATAAATAATATTTATTTTGTAATAATACTGGTTAGTGAAAAAAATTCATATCTGTTATTTCCTTTACATTGAAAACCTATTATTTGATCTAAATAGTATTCACCTGGTGTAAATTTAGTGATATCCTCTAAAATATATTTAATATTTTATTTGTATTTATCTAAATTAAATTAATCTTTTAATATCACTGTTAAATCATTTTTATCATTAGATATTTGATATTTTTTATTACAATAAGTTTTATATTTATTTTCTTACACATTGAGATTTATAGTGTGTGCTCCAAATCCATACTCTAGTTGTTATCTAGAATGTTTAAGATCATTATTTTCTAAAATATTTGAAGAAAAATATAATGTATTATAATTTACCCCACATTTTACCTCAATTACATCAATTATACATTTAACATTATCATTGGTTAATTTCAATGACCAGAGGGAGTAATCACTTTCACTCCAAGTAGAAGCCCCAAATTATTTTTTTGTTTACTTATTTTATCTCATCCATCTCTATAAATTCAAATAATATAGTTTGATATTCCATATATTTTTCATTTATGGAAATTAACATCAGTTTATCCTCATTTCCATCCATTTTTTCCAATCTAAATCATTTATTCATTCTCATGAATATGATGAAATTTTTAAAGAATTTATCAATTTCATTGTCAATCTTGGAATATCTTCCCTCGTATTTTGAAGAATGGTTTGTTCCATTCCTAAATTTTTTTATATTTATTCTACATAGCATCTTTAGTATGATATTATAGGTCCAAATATATCCCATGTTTTCTTTTATGACCATTATTCTGATTTCTTTTTCTTGTTTTATTTCTTCCACATTGGTTTACCTTTTCATTGGTTAAAATATAGGATTTTATTTAATAGTGTCTCTAAATTAATGAATATCACAAATATTTTACCTTCCATTCACAATGTAAGTATATGAGGTAAAAATTCCAATATTATATTTAATATAGTGCATGAAAAAAAATTCAATGTCTTGTTAAAAAAATAAATTCGTGTGTCCCTGATATTATTAGTGACATAATTTGGACATAATGTAGTCTCCATATTTCATGTGTACTTTTAAACAAGAAATCACAAATGAATTCATTTATATCTACTCAAATGTTAATATAATTCATGGATTTACTATCAATATGAAAAGAGACTATCCCATCGGAAGCCCACTATTCCTCTGCCTCTTTAGTATATGAATGACTATGCATAATGTTTTTCTAAATGTGTTTTATAATCCTCTTATGAAATTTGGTTATATGAGTTTTCCAATAACCATAATCCATGAAATAAAATAATGATACATAACTGATTTAGTTTCATTTTGGATAACTTTGGGTGTTAAAGGAAGATGTTATCCTTCACAATATTTTCTTGAAACCAGATACGACCTTTAAATAATGTTTTAATATACTACCAATTGTTTGTATTATACCAAATTATGAATTAGGGTAATAAATATTATTTAGTTGGATATTTTTTCTCCCTATATCATTAGATCTGATAAGATATATTCTATTTAAGATATTTCTATTATACAATTTTTTGGTCCAATAATGATTGTGGAGGGTGGGATAATTTATTTAAAAAATTAATTGTAATGTTATAATTAAAAAAATTAAAAATATAAAATAGATTATGTTGAAAAAAATGGAAACAATGATTTTTGGTATAATTGAATCCAAAACACGATTTCCTGAGTAACTATTTCTCCACTACTAAATCAATTGAGGGTTCTTTAAATTCATTTAATTTACTGGTAAACATGTAAATCATAAAACAAGTTACACGATCTTATTAATTTTTTAAGAAAGATACCCTATTCTATCACAATAGTTAGAGTGATCACCCAAGAGACAAAAATTAAAGATGGGATGGATTTTTTTAATTCAATACTATTAAATCACAGTCTGTAATCTCAAAAAAAATGAGAATTACATAATGAGATCAGAAAGATAAAGATTAAAAGTTGTGGAAAGAAATTAAAGGGATAAAATAAGCATCAAGGGTGCTTAATATTAAAAAAATTATATGATCTATATGATCACTTTTGGGTATTCCATAATTCAATCACATTAGATTTTATATAATATACATTAAATTAATTTAGTTTTACAATCCATTATTTTACATTTTGAAATTATTAATATACTTAGATGTTTCAGGTATTATTTACGAAAATAAAAACTAAATATTTATTGTCAATAAATACCACATATTTCTTATTATATTTATAATTCCTCAAAATGGTTGCTATTTATTTCTTCTATAAATAAGAGAAAATAAATACTATGTCAAAGTTATCCAAAAATAATAACTATGTCTTAAAAGTAGATCAGTGTAGAGTGATTTTATTTTAATTTTCAATTTAAAACATGAATATTCTATAAAATACGCACAAAAATATCTATTTAAATTGGAATAGAAATATCATATTAAATTATTCATTAAAATATACCAATGTTTTCTATATAAAAAAATAAATATCCTATTTTGTGAATTTTTTGATTCAAAATATATTTTCAATGTAAGAAAAAACTTCACATCGACCATTGTGTTTTAATTTATAAATTTTCTAGTAACTAGGTGAGATAAAACTAATTTTTTTAGAGATTTGTGAGATTAAAACATGGAGAAACTAACTTGTGTAAGTGTAACCCAAAACATAGATTCACATTACAATCATTTCTATGGATACACCATTTTTCCATAATAAAAATTCATGTCAAGATTCATGATAGAATCAACCTCTCTTATTGTATGAATAATCTATGGATTCACCATTATTTCATGTTAATCGATATGTCATTTTTTTCTATATCTCACCAATTATTATGATTATACATTTTTTTGGGATTATCAAGGGATCCATAAACAAACTAGAAACCCAAATATTAATTTCAAAAATTGAGTTAGGTGTTCTCATTGAATTTCATCCATCGATTCAGATCATACAATTAGCCCAGATGATGATATGGAAAAGTGATTAGAGGGGGTAAATTGACCAAAATAAGAAAATTAAAGGATAATTTATAATTTATATAAGAAAACATATAATTTTTGTATTATTTATAATTATAAGTATCATACACCTTCTATTTACACCCCTTTACTCCTTAATATGTATCGTACATAAAAAAATAAACCTAAATTTTCTAGAAGAGTGACAAATATTTTACAAGATAACTTTTCTAGTGAATACACAACAAAAAAACTAACTCTTACCATTGAGTCACAACCAATTACTGAAGAAAGATTTTTAAAAACTATAAATTTTAAAATACATACATTTTTTAGGAAAAGTATAAACCAATTACAATTATACCACTGAGGAATAGATAATGAAAATAATTTTAAAAACAATATATCTAAAAATAAAATGATAAAACATAAGAAAATGTAGTATCTCAATAACACATCAAAGTGAACCCCAAAGTGAAAATTCATTCCAAATAATTACAATAGAAATAAATTTTTTATCCATATGAAAGACCATCAATTTTTTTATTGGTTTGGATTAATCTCTATTTATAGAGTTAATCTCTAATACTCATAATATTTAATTATATGGAACGATTGGATAATTTAATTTCTAATGTATCATTCATAAATACTCAATCTATTTCCAAATTTATAGATGGGATTATATTCCATTGTATTGGATTTATTTTCCATAAAATCAACTTCAAAATAATCTCTATAATTTTATCACATAGAATCGCTATTAAATTGTCATTAAAATATTTTGAAGTTCATGGAGAACAATCCATATTCTATATAGAATATTTATGAATTAAAATTAACTAAATAATCTATCATATAAAACGTAAAACTATCTGTCAAATAAATAATTTATATTTGTATTTGTGGCCTCCTTGATAATATGTAAGAGTTTATTCATATAGAATAAATTTTCTATTGAATATTTTTTGATAATTAAAATTTTCTAACATCCATTATATATATATATATTATGGTTATTTCGATTACAAATTTTATAACTCTACCATCATATGAAGAGGTCCCCACATACACTATAGTCTCATATCTTTCATCATACATTGGGGGTCCACCCATACAAAGAGTTATCTCAAAATATTTCCTTACACATAAGTGTAAAACATCGTTATGTAATAGTCATCAAACACTTTGAAATCATAAATAAGAGTAAATCAATCAATAAATAAGATTTCATACTCGGGAAAAATTTCTTCAGAACAAATATTTGAAACTGAAAATATAAATTCTCTAATAATAATAATAAATTCATAAATAAATAATAATAAATAATAATACCAAATAATGTGATGGGTGTTGTAGTAATCAAAATATAAAATTCAATGTTTCATAGAGATTTTATCCCCCATTTTTAATAATTACCAAACACAAACACATAAAACCATTTTATTAAGATAAATAATAACAAGAATATAAATTTGAACACATAAAAACTAAAATAAAAATGAAAAAAATGACATTGGAATTACATATAACAAATAAATATCTCCCTTATGATAAAAGTAGAAGAGAAAAATAAATAGAATAATGTAATGAATAAACAAGTAGGCTGAAGTAGTGAGATATTTCAATTATATAATGTAAAACATTCCCAATATATATAATAATAGTTAAAAACAACCTCTCTTCAACTGATGCATAATAATATGGTATAGCAAAAATTAATTATATTAAAATATTAAAATTAGTAAAATCTCCCATTTAGTCCAAGATTCACCATATATTGAAATTATATAATAGTTAATTCATATCAGGTAAACTCATCCAGTATAAAAATACTATGTGTAGATACAAAACATGTTAACAATATTATATGAATTAAAAATGGTTTCATTGGTTAGAGTAAAGTACAGAAGATGGTGGTGAATTGAGTATCTATTAATAATTTCTGTTAAAAAGTTCTCTTAAAAAGGTTCCCCAATAAAATGAATACAACCAAGCTAATCTTGGTAATGCATTTATGAAAAATTAAATATTCAAATATTCTCTCAGAAGATTGATTAATTCTCAGTAATATCAATACGAATTATTGATACTACATTTAAATCTATTCTAATAAGGGAAAACAATTATAACTTCTATCCAATACTAATTATCTATGTAAAATATATTTTTTAATGAAATATATAGTAAAATAGAGAAACATTAAATTAAATAACATAGTGTATAAAATAAGTTGTTCAGTCTCAATCTGAGACCTAATACACTCCACTTGGAGATCACCTTCCATTGAGTAGTTTATATTAACAAACTCGATCCACACCCTAGGTCAGGATAAACAATAGTGAACAAGACTATCCAGGTCACATGACCTCTGTCACTATTCATTGTGGGTATAAAATACTAGGTCACACAAGGACATATTTCACACATATACATAGGATTAAAAAAATGTAAAAAAATATGAGAGGAAGGATATCTTGAATCTTTCATTTTAATGCAGGTGAAAATTTGTGTTTTATAAAGAAAAATACACACACTGCTCGAAACATAAAAAAAAATACACAATAGAGAAAACATGATGTTCAAATGTTAGATGTTCTCTTAGTGTTATTCTATATAGCTCTTGACTTGTAGGATAAATCAGATGCAAGTAATGAGACATCTTGTGAAAAAATATAGTATCTCATGTCTGCCAGTTCAAAGGTGTAAGCTGTGTATCTAATGTTCTTCTTGAAGGTGGTACTATGAATATTTTTCTGGCTTTTATCTATGGAATTCCAGACTTTGGAATTCATTCATGTTTTCTTCAGTTGTTTCTTATTGCATGTATCATCTGTCTTTTCAAAAATTCATGTAATATTATTGCCTACTTATGGTCTACCATTCTTGTTAAATATCCATGATTTTCTTTTTATTTTTGAGTGCATGTTTTGTAGATGACAGGATGCTTGTATTATGAACATCCTACATCATATTGTTAGGTAATTTTTCTACAATGAAATATTAATTCTGTCAAGGAATTCAAATGATTAAAAGATTACATTTAGTAATTAAATTGAAAACTAAATAAAATTAATTAATGGTGTGATAGTCTCCCTAGAAATAGTATCCCATAGAAACGATGACACCACTAAATATTGTCTTCTTCATTTCCTTTGAGAGGTTATACAGTCATGATTAAATAATTTTATTGAGATTAGGAATCAGAATCATATATGCAGTGTTAGAGTCACGATGTCTTGTGCTTTTGAAAATATTTAATGGTGTACCAGTGATGGTAGCATGGAAATTGTGTCATATTCTTCATAAAATCTGAAACTGGTTACGGTTTCTTGATCACAGTGTCTGGGTCATGGTGTGTGGGTTATAGTGCATGGATTATGGTGTTTGCGTCATGGTGTATGGGTCACGGTGTCTTGGTTACGGTGTATGGATTACGATGTTTGGGCTATGGTGTCTAAATCACAGGGTCTGGGTTATGGTGTCAAGGTCACGGTGTCTTAGTCCTTTCCAAAAAACCAAAACAGGTGAGAGACTCTCAGTTTCTCAGAAATAGAAAAATATCTATATACAGACTTAAGAAGTAATATTCACATAATGAATTAGAATTAATAAATCATATAATAAATCATTATAAAACAAGGAAAAATATAGTTTACAATAATAAAACATGATTTATGATTAACAATATTTAGTGGAAGTTTATTTAACACATAATGAAACCAACCTTATCTACATATGATTTGATATATATGAAACATGATTAACATGATTTACTAGATTTACAAGATTTTCAATATTTACATGATTTATTGGAATTATAGGATTTGTAGGATTTATGATCATTATAACATTATTAAAACATGATGAGTCCAACAATATAACCCTTTTTGATGATCACAAATCATATTAATTATAGATCAATTCATAGTGTGATTTCTGGTTCGTTAGTGTGATATTCTCCCTTAGGTCCTTTTACTGAGCATATCTATTCTCCCCCTTTTGAGATTATCAAAAAGAGTACAAAAAAATGAAAGATATAATGTAAATATCAGAATAGAAAACAATTGTTCACATTTCATTTGAGGGATAATTATGTGTGATTACAGATAGTAGTACATAAAAAACAAACTTATAAAAATATATCTTTTACTTTTCTTGATCACCAGTCTTCCCTTTCCCCTAGAAAGAAGCATCAGAAAGAGCAACATGAGAAAAAGTAGAAGTTGAAGAAGTGAGTGAGCCAACTTTCAAAGAAGGAAGAGGGAGTCTTTCAAAAACATAGGATGCCAATGTAGGTTTGGTGGAAGACTGGGGCATGTTTAGATCAAGGACAATAGTTATAATCTAGATCATAACCGGAGATACTGACATTGAGGTAGATGCAAAGGCAGTGGATGAGGTAGGAAGTATTCCATGCTGAAAGGGTGTAGCTGTAGGATCCATAATAGTAGTGCTCTGCACATGAATATAAGGATTCAACAACTAAATGACGTTAGTAATAATCACACCACCTAATTGCATTTATTTCTCCAAATTATCTTTTTTCTCCATGAATTTGTCAAATAGATGAGCGAAATCGTTCATCTTTTAATATATTTTCTTGAAATATTATGTTACAAGAGGGATTTTCAAATTCTTTATAAGATACATGTATTGATTGGTCATATCATGCTTATAGAAAATCCAATTGAAATAGAACTCCACTTTCTATGTAATTTCATCCAAATAATCCTTTGAAATCTTATAATGAATCGCCACCAAATCAAGTACTCCATCACTATTATTGACAACATTAGATAGAATATCTTTTTTAAATCCATTACCACTGATTTATGTTCCTCTTTTAAAATAGTTCTGAGAAGATCACTGCCAAAGAGTTGAGATGACTTTCTAGAGGCAATGGAGTTTGTAACACTTAAAGTGAGGGACTTGAGCAGATTGATAACTTTTTATAGACATTCCTTGTACTCATCAGTCAATTTTTTAGTCCAATAACAAGCTCAATAATCTCTTGGAATATCTTCTTGATTCTCTAGCCACATTTTCAGATAATGAGGTTAAGTTAATATGAATTAGAGAGACAACTTCTTCTGTAATCTAACCACTTACATCCTCCATGGGATGAGCAATAGGATATTTCGCTAATTTCAACACTTTCTTCATGTATTCAATCATAGCTCTAATACAAATATGTTCATCACTTATCTTTTTGTTCTCAATTTTGACCTCTTGAGTTTCATGCAACATTTTGGCTAAATATGTCCTAGGATATTCTCTAATAGAAAGGAAAAGTCTCTATCTCGCCGATATTTTATGGGTGAAGATTACGTGTTCATGATATATTCAACTCTATTTAATATGGTTGCTCCAATGGTTTTCAAATCACTCTAACTCACGAAAGAAAGGGGTTCTTAGGAAGGTTCAGGAATCAGACATGAGACAGGATCTGGTTCCTTGGCAGAGATTTATTTAAGTTCATAGAACAATTTCAACTGAAACATAGTAGATAGGACTATGCCACTATCTGAGGCTTCTTGGGAATCATCCACATCAATGTATCCTGGTGAATTTTACAATTTATCCACAGTACATTGATCAGAATGATTAGGAACATCGATACATTATAGTATAGGCTGCTACTCCCCCTCAACATATTCATTTTTCTTTGTACTAAGAGATTTTTTTCCTTGATATGGTCTTAAAAGAACATATCTAATACTCTCGCCCATTTATTTTCTAGCTAGATAGATTGCTTGTATAATTATTTCCTCAGTAGATAAGATAACATCAGGATTAGCTTGTTCCTCTAACAATACTTCAACTGTAGCTTATTTCTTAGGAGAAAGTTATTCTTCTTGATGCTCCTTAGGAACAACATTTTCCCATACATTAACAATAGATTCTTTTCTAGAAGCAATTTCATTATCAAAATCATCTTTTTCATCAGGAACAGGTTCTTCCTTATCAACAATGTTTTTTAGAATAGGTCCAATATATTCCTTACCCAAGATAGTTTCTACTAGAGGAGCAACAATTGCCTCTTCTTCCTCCTTAACAAAATAGTCAAAAATTTCTTATAGTTCCAAATAAGGATTAGATATGGTTTTAGGTCTGTGAGGATGCTCATTCGGATTAAACATTTAATATAACCATTCATTATACTCCACCCAAGCCTTTTTCCAATGATTCTAACAAAATTTCTTCCTTTTGACTGTAACCATTGATATACAGAATTCACAATCTGCGATAACTTCTTCATTAGGTCCAACAATTCCTTCAACAAATTGCATTACATAGATTAACCATGAGTAGAACAAGGAGGTAGACTTTGAGGTTGTCTTAATCAGCTCAAAAATATAAATTAAAACATTCTTTCACCGGTTAATATTGTATCTATTCTTCATAAGATGTATCAATAATAAATCTTGATATTTGAGGGTAGAAAAATATCTTTTTCTTGGAAAAATAATATTCTAGGTAAAATTAAATAGTAATCTGGTGTCACCATCCAATTCAGCGACAATATCCCTTATCTTCATTTTATCTCCAGTCAAACATCCCATGGATTCTTAAAAAAATACCACTCGATGGAGGAGGACCTATATGGTAGTACTAAAAGATTTCTTCATGGGGTATCCTTAGTTAAAAAGCCCATAACCTTAAAGAAAAGGTACATATTTTTCAATTAATCCATCTCCTCCCAACAAAACCATCTTCTATATCAAGTAAGAACCAGTGGAACTCTTTAAACTGAGCAACATTCTTTGGATAAATCGGCCTTTCTCTTTTTCAAACCAACCCATCCATCCCTACTCTTTCAATACTTTTAGAACTAATGAAATACATGAAAAAACCACTTAGTGTAGATTTCTTTTTCTGGTAACACTATTCTATAATAATGAATCTGGATCAATGGTCCTTCAGGAACTACCTTCGTTGATCTCTTCATTTTATTTCAGATATTCACTAATCATGAGATGAAGAAGACGAGAGAATCATTATGGGCATTCAACAAGGGACTCGAGAGAGATATATATATGTAGGGTTGGAGAAGGAAATATAGTTTGAGGATAAGAGAGTTGGAGTGAAGAAAAGAGTGAAAGATAATTATTTTTTATCATCAAGGTATTTCAAGCGTCGCAAATTCAAATTAACGGGATAATAAAAAAATAATCAATCACAGTGATATGGGTAATAATAAATAGATAAAATGAAAAAGCGTTATTCTGGTGAGACCAGAACGAATTTTCACGGTGAGACTAGAACAATTTTAATGGTGTCATGTTTACGGTGTGTCTCCACATAGTGAGATAGTATTTTTAGAGAAAGTAAGGGAAATATAGTATCTGAGAGGAAGTAACATTGAGACCATAACAGGAATCAACAACTTCAAGATAGTAACTAGAATAACTATGAGAGTGCCACAGTAATTCTAAGATAGTGACACATGAAACCATTTATTGGAAACCAATAAGATGTGAAAGTGTACGTTTTGAAAATAGTATACATTATATGTAAGATTTATCATTACTAATTCAACTAAGATATAGTCTACCCATTTAGAATTTAATGGTTTTGTGAATATATCAGCAATCTGATATTTAGTTCCGATTAATTCCAAGGTGATATCACCTTTTTGATAATGGTCTCTCAAAAATTGATGTTTGAAATTAGTAGTTTCTTTCCTAGAATGTGAAACAAGATTGTTTGATATGTTAATAGCTCTTGTATTGTCACAATTTATGGGTACATGCTTGAATTTATATCCATAATCAAGTAATGTGTGTTTCATCCAAATAATTTTTTCACAACATCAACCATCAACTAGGTATTCAACTTTGGCGGTAGATAATGAAACATAGTTTTGTTTCATACTATAGACTGATACTACTGACTTTCATAAAATGTTTCATTTTCCAGAGGTGCTTTTTCTATCTAACTTAAATCCATAGAATTTGACATCCAAATAACTAACTAAATCAAATTATTGTCCTCTGTAATAGAATAGTCCTAGATTGGGGGAATGATTGAGGTATTTGAAAATCCTTTCAGCAACATTTAAATGATATTTCATAGGGTTTTCATGGAAATGAGAACACATATATACACTAAACATAATGTTATATTTGCTATAATTTAATTAAATTAAGCTTCCAATCATACCTTTTTATGTGGTTTGACCAACTGATTTTCAATCTTCATCAAGATCCAACATATAAGTAGTACTCATTGGAGTATCAGGACATTTAGTGTAATCCAAGAAAAAACGTTTTATAATATCATTAGTATATTTTCATTTATTTAAAATAATACCATATATATTTTCAAATATTAGAAATCCCAGAACGAATTTTAGTTAAACCACTAAACTCAATCTAAATTATTTTTTCATCATTTTTGAAAAATTAATAAACAAACAATTTTTTGTATATCCAAAAATAATATCATCTACATTAATTTTAAATACTTAAACATCATGTTAAATTTGTTTTAGAGAATGTATAGGATCAACTATACATTTTGTAAAACTTTTCGAAAAAATAAATGTAATTAATCCATCATACCAAGCTCTTGGATCATGTTTTAAACCATATAATGCTTTTGATAATTTTAAAACATCATTTAGAAAGTGAGGAATTGTGAATCAATGGGGGTTCTCCACAAAAATTGTGGAAGATATATACACATATAGGAATGCACTCTTGAAAACCATTTAATATATTTTGAAATTCAGATATGTAGATTTAGAAAGTAAGATTCCGATTTCTTTATGTCTAGATATAGGTGAAAAGGTATCCTCAAAGTCAATTCCTTCATCTTGAATATAACCTTGTGAAACCAATATTTCCAGGTTTCTAACTATATTACCAACTTCATCTACCTTATTTCTAAAAAAACACTTAGTGGGTATGGTAAATAAGTCTATGGGTATGTCCACAAGTTTCCAAACATTATTTCTTTCAAACTGTTTATGTTCTACTTGTAAATCCATCACAAAAAATACATCATTTATCGCATTATTAATGAATTTAGGAACAAGTGGTGACATGAATACTTGATGTTAAAGATTATTTATAAGATAATATCGAGTTTTATTTCCTTTTTCTAAATCTCCTACAACAGTATCTAAACGATGGTTCTTAAGGGTTCTAATATCTCTAAAAAATAGGGACTAGTGATTTTAGGTTCTTTAGTAGGTTCGGGTTTTTTTACTTTAATCTGGATAATTTCTAGATAAATAAGTTTCCGCAGAATCCTTTATAGGATGGTTAGAGGATTTAGTATTGATTTCTAGATCTGACATATCATCTTCCAGGTTCTCTAGAGAGGTCATAAAAACATGTGGATCTGTCTCATCAAACATGACATGGACAGATTCTTCCACACATTTTTCTGGTTAAACACATTATAGGATTTAGTGGAGATTGAATATCCAAGAAAAATACCTTTATCACTTTTGGATGAAAACTTATCAATATTTTCCAAAGTTTTATAGATATATACTTTTCAACCAAAATGTCTTAAGTTTCTTACATGGTGTTTTTTGTTGTTCTATAACTTATATGTAGTACTTTTAAAAATATTTCTAATTAACACTATATTAATAATATATCATGAGGTATTTACAACTTCATCCCAAAAATAAATAGTTAAGTCATACTCACTAAGAATTTCTCTATTAATTTTTTTCAATGAAATATTTATTCTTTCTGCAACTCCATTTTTTGAGGTGTTCTAGGGGAAGAGAAATTATGACTATATACATTTTGTGAGAAAAAAAGGATTCAAATTCATAATTTTCAAAATCATGTCCATGATCACTTCTTAGGGATTTAATTATAATCCCACAATGGTTTTCTACAGTTTCAACATATTTGGTTAAATGAGAATATGATTCAGTTTTGTATACCAAAAGAAATTCCATGTATATCTATGTAACGCCCCGATCCCAATTACCTAGAGTCGGTGCATTATTACATAACATTGAAATGATCACAAGAAAGACCAAATCTCGAAAGACCGATTTGTTTAGTATCCTTGGAAACACACGATATATTCATAAAGTTTTACATTACATCATAAAGTGAAAAACTACTACAACAACATAGTCTCCATATTCCACACTCATATCCCCGCATTCAATCCCTGCAAGTCAATCATAAATTACTTCTTCACATCCTGGGAAAAATAAATCATAGAAAAGGGGTGAGCTCAAATTTCCAGTAAGAATAACAATATAGAGGAAACATTCATAAATAAGAATAAACATTTAAAGAAATATATAACTTAAAACAAAATCCTTTTAAACATGAACTTCAACATAGTATGGAAAAAATAAAATGAAATAATGCCATTTACTTATTCACATGGATATTCTACTAATCGAATAATCACATGCAATATCAATAACCACTTTCATAAGGATGGAATGCATAATTCCAAACTATAATAACCACATAGCCAAGGCCTCGTGCCAAGAATACAAATAAGATTTTGTCATGGCCTTGTTCCAAGACAGTAGTTTGTCTCATGAGACCTACCAATGCATCGAGGAGCTATAGCAGGCTCCACCCGTCACATATTAAGTCCAATGCATTCCCATATAAAAAGGTTTAAACAAAACATAAACATTCGTATTAAAACTAGCATACGAAATGTCAATAATTTCACCATAAACTATGAACGGTATAAAAATAGCACTTCCACAGTCAAACATGTCACAAAACATTCAATACGATATAGAAGTTTTGTATCATAATAAATCAAATTCAAATAAGCGTAAAATCCATCAAAGGATGTTGACATAGATGAAATCAAAACACTTTTTAGAGAAATATCTCTTTCTATTTTGAAATCATTTAAGAGTCATATATTTATAAATAAAAAATTTTATTTGAAAATATTCTTATAAGCTTGTAAGGGAAGCTTCGACGATTTTATAACGGTGGAAAACAGCCGCACCCGCCGTATAATTTAAAAAAACATTCTTACCTTAATTCTGTCGAAAAGGTTAAAAGCACCTTGTTTGGAAAACGACGGAAAGATTCATTTATAAACCAATTATAAAAATTCAAACAAGGGTATAAATGACTTTAATCCATATTATTTTAAATAGTAAAATCTTTTTGAAATACATTTTTAAGAAACATGGATGTGGATGATAAAAATATCCCAGTAGATAATTACGTATAAATAACCTCGGATAATGAAGAGATTGTGAAATAACCCTTACCTTGTACTTTTCCATGGTTGGGGTAGGTTAACCTCCTGTATAATGGTGAAATAATTGTTATTAAATTATACAAGAATCATATACATTAATATGATATCATATATGATCTTTTAACATTGATTTGTTAATAATATCTTAGTATTATCGTTGTTTCAGGTGTTAACTTACTCGTTTTATTTTATATGTTTTGTTATGTAAGCCATGTTTGTAATGGATAGGTTGTAGATTACTCATATCCAGAATGATATCAAGTCCTTAAACATCAATTTTAAATCATCAAATGATAATTATACTTGAATGGATACGATGTAGAATGAATCTCATCGCATTCGTGGAGAAGGTAGACCGTACGTACGCACGAGCGACAATATCATTCTTTTGATATTAAAATAATATATAAATGGATGGTATATCATAAATACAGAATAATTAACATGTTATATTAATTATTTACATGAGTTACACATCATTATTATACTCATCCAAATAATAATATATTGAATAACAATTACACCGCGACGTGGAGACGGTAAGCCGTACGTACGCACGTATGGTGACATGTTATTCAAAGGGTGGATAGAATACTGAATATGGTTGTACCATATTTATAATATAATCACAGTATATATAATATTCTGGAGTTATTATTTTAGAATGGTAATAACAATGAATGAAGATGTGGAAGAAGAAAGGAACTTGAAAAGGGGTGGTGAAAACATTACATCTTCTTCGGGTTGTTCCTTTTGATTTGATCAAAATGGCTCCTTAGGATGGATTTCTGATCAAACTAAGTCCTCTTTGTTGTATTGAGGGAAGTTGGGAGAGTATTTGGGCATAGTTTGGCGGAACCAAAAGGCTTTGAAGGTGTGAAGAAATGAGAAGGAGGAGTGGCCTTTTATAAGAGGGGTGATGGGAACATTTGGAAAAGCTAGAAATATTAATTTATAATAAATTCATATTAGGTTTCTAATGTCTCAAAAGTGAGTTATTTAAATTTTATGGTGGGGATGGGTCTAGAACAACTCAACCAATATAATTTAGACAGGTTTGGGTACTTATATTAACCTTATCATTAAGTAATAACTCAAAGTTAATTGGTTTCACTTTTACAATGTCTCTTTGTATTTTTATATTATATGGTTAATAAATTTACTATATACATCCAAGCGACCACCCAAGTGGTACATTAATGATATAAATATCATGATATAAGTCTCTTGGCCGAACCTTATATTTTTAGGAATTTAATATTAATTAATAATATAATATTTGTTTTAAAAACTCTTTTATGTCAATTTTGACACATTTCAGTAGTTGATTTTTGAGAAACTCATAACAGAATGATTACTTCGAAAAAAATTAATTAAATCAATCATAATATGTCATATAATCCTATATAATTATTTTAATTCATTAAAAGTGTCAAATTATATTTATTTTGGTATTTATAATATCAATTATTTTAATTTGTCACTAATATGGTAATTACTGCATCATGATTGTGTCATAAATAAATTAACTTATTTAAAATCTAAAAATTATAAATAATATATCATTATGTAGTAAATCTTTTTAAATTTCTAATTAATATTTATAGTAAAAAATAAAACATATATAACCCTACTTAAAAATTGTTTTTCTAAAATATATATGCTTATGTCATTTTTGTACTTATTTTAACTTAATTAAAATTAAGTGTCCCTATCACCTACAAGTGGCTCCATGGGGTTCCAAAATCGACCCAAAGATGCCTATGGTCGAACATGTATCAAACAATAAGTCTAAGACACGTTTTAGGGTAATTTAGTATTATTATAACATTATTTTTAACCCTTATTTACCGGATTTACCCTTAACCATGATAAATAAAATATTTACCGAAGTAATTATTCAAAATGTCTAAAAATAAAAATTACCTATTTACATAATTTTAACATCCAGATTCCAAATATGGAATCCATTTTTCCAAATTCAAAACATAGAATTGGTAGAAATTAATTTAAAATTAATTCCCGTTGTTAAAACAAAAAGCGTTTTTTAAGAGATAATAACTATCAAAAGACTGACACTTGTTTATGTCCGGTTTAATTGTAAAATTATGTCTACTGACCAAAATTGTATTAAATGGTAAATATATATTGTAAATATACTTTAAAACCACTCAAATTCATAATTTATCACTATTAATTATTTTGATTAAAAAAGTTGTTTTTACTTAAAATTTAGTAATTTTCACTATTCATCAAAATATTAAAGTTATCTGAAAAGTACCAAAATTTCACCTTAGGATAAATTCAATATTCAGAATCCAAAAAATAAAGTCCATTTGAAATATAAAATATATATAATTTCAAAAAGTAGGTATACTATTCATAACGGCTAGTTTTATTGAGGTGTGGTGTGTTAGAACTCGATGTTGCGTACAACACATGCTATCGCATTATTCAAAGAGAAGCGTACCATAGAAACTTGGGGTGTTACATTCTCCCCTCATTTTAATAATTTCGTCCTCAAAATTTCTAGAATACCTATCACATGAATAGTCTTGGGTGGTTATTCATCATAAGTTCCTCGGGTTCCCACGTTGCCTCTTCCATCTTATGGTTTCTCCACAAAACTTTTACCAGACGCGTCGTCCGGTTTCTCAGTACTTGTTCTCTTGTATCAAGAATCTTGACGGGCTCTTCTCAATAAGACATATCGGGTTCCAATTCTAATTCTTCATAGGTGAGTACATGCATTGGGTCGGTCATGTATTTCCTCAACAGAGATACGTGGAACACATCGTGAACTTTGGAGAGACTTGGCGGCATTGACAATCGGTAAGCTACAGCCCCAATTCATTCTAGAATTTCGAAAGGACTGATGTACCTAGGACTCAATTTACCTTTCTTAACAAAATGTATGACTCCCTTCCATGGAGATACCTTCAAGAAAACATGATCACCGACTTGAAATTCCAAATCCTTCCTTCAATTATCGTCATAGCTCTTTTGCCTACTTTGAACAGCTTTGATGTGATTTTGGATTACCTTCACATTTTCAATCATTTCCTCCACAAGTTCTAGACCTACAAGTTTTCTTTCACCAACGTCATCCCAACAGGTTGGTGTGCGACATCTCATTCCGTATAATGCTTCATATGGTGCCATCTGAATACTCGAATGGAAGCTATTGTTATAGGAAAATTCTACCAGAGGTAAATATTGATCCCACATACCCTGAAAGTCATGTGATCAGGATCTCAACATGTCTTCTATGGTTTGAATAGTTCTTTTTGATTTTCCATCTGTTTGAGGGTGGTAGGCAGTGCACAAATGAAGTTCAGTATCCAAGGCTTTCTGAAGACTTTTCCAGAATCTTGAAGTAAAACAGGGATCACGATCAGAAACAATCAATAGGGTTAATCCATGAAGTCTCACAACTTCATTAACATATAGTTTTGCTAGACGTTCCAGTGGTAGATCTTATCTTATAGCAAGAAAATGTGCTGACTTGGTAAGACGATCAACAATAACCCATATTGCATCATTCCTTCTATGAGTCTTTGGTAGCCCCATGAAAAAGTCCATCATAATATTGTCCCATTTCCACTCCGGTATGGGAAGAGGTTGCATGACTCCTCTAGGGCGTTGCCTTCCACCTTTCACTTATTGAAAAACCATACATCTTGACAAAAAATCATCAATCTCCCTCTTCATATTGTCCCACCAAAAATGTTCCTTCAAATCTCAATACATTTTTGTGCTCCCATTATGTATAGAGAAATTGGAACTATGGGCATCATCCAGTAATTCCCTTTTTAGATCAGGTATATTGGGAACACAAAGTCTCTTCCCTAATTTCAAAATTCCATCTTCATACACAAAGTCTCTCAATCTCCCATCATTCAAATCTTTAATCTTCTTTTGAAATTCTTCATCATCGGTCTGAGAACTCATAATCCTTTCTATTAAAGATGGTTTGGCAACCATTTCAAAAAGAATTGATGTTTCACCTTCCCTGGTTATTCCCATGTCCATATTTACTAGATCCATCAAAATTGGATCCCTTTCAATTCTCATCACGTTCAAAACTCCATGGTCTTTTCTGCTCAAAGCATCTGCCACCTTGTTTTCATTCCCCGGGTGGTAGTGTATCGTACAATCATAATCCTTGAGTAATTCAAGCCAGCTCCTTTGCATCATGTTGAGTTCTTTTTGTGAGAAAATATACTTCAAACTCTTGTGATCAGTATAAATCTCACATTTTTCACCATAGAGGTAGTGCCTCCATATCTACAAAGAAAAGATCACAGCTACTAACTCAATATCATGAGTAGGATTGTTTTTCTCATTAATTTTCAACTGTCGTGATTCATAGTAAATAACGCTATCATTCTGCATAAGGACACAACCATGTACTTTCTTCGATGAATCACTATAAATAACAATCCCATCATTCCCTGATGGTAGAGTCAATATAGAAGAATTGACTAATATTCTCTTCAGTTCTTCGAAACATTCTTCACACATTTTTGTCCAAACAAATTTAACCCCTTTACGTGTGAGCTTCGTTAATGGTTTTTCCAATCGGGCAAAATTCTGGATGAAACGTCAATAATAACCTGCCAAACCAATAAAACTGTGTACCTCAGTTATACTCGTAGGTGCTGGCCATTCTTGGATTTCCTTGGTCTTAGAAGGATCAACAGAGATTCCATATTTAGAGACAATATGGCCAAGAAATGAAATCTCTTGAAACTAGAATTCACACTTGCTAAACTTCCCATATAATTCATGTCTTCTCAAAGTCTTCAGGATAATGCGCAAGTGATTTTCCTGATCTTCATAGCTTTTGGTGTATACCAAGATATCATCAATAAATACCACCACAAATTCATCGAGATACTCCTTGAAAACTCTATTCATCAGATCCATGAATACAGAGGGTGAATTAGTCAATCCAAAAGGCATTATAGTAAACTCGTAATGCCCGTTCCTAGTTCGAAATGTTGCCTTCAGAATGTCATCCTTCTTTACACACAACTGATGGTATCCAGATCGAAGGTCAATCTTTGAAAAGTATTGAGCTCCATGCAGTTGGTCAAATAAATCATCAATGCGAGGTAGGGGATACTTTTTCTTTATTTTTATAGCATTGATCTCCCTGTAGTCGATACATAACCTCATGGATCCATATTTATTTTTAACAAAAAGAATAAGGGATTTCCATGGAGAAACACTAGGGCGAATAAATCCCTTATTACTCAATTCCTCTAGTTGTTTCTTTAGTTCGACTAATTCTACAGTGGCCATTCTATAAGGGGTCTTCGATATAGGCCATGATCCAGGAATTAAATCAATGGAAAACTCAACTTCTCATTCTGGAGGATGTCCAGGTAAATCGTCCGGAAACACATCTACATATTCTTTAACAATGGGTACATACTATATTTGAACATTCCTTTCCTCGACCATAGTCATTTCATTCTCTTCCTCCCCTACAATTGAATTAAGTTGAGCTACTGGGGGTGGATCTAGATAAGAATTAGGTGGTGACGATTCTGCTCTAAAGATAAGGTGTTCCTTATTATCATCATCAAAAATCATAACCTCTTTATTCTTACAATAAATCATTGCATCATAGTCCAAAAGGCAGTCCATACTGAGGATTATATCAAACTCAATCATAGGTTTTACGACGAGATCAGCAGATAAAGATCATATATGTGCTCTAATGGGGACTGATTCACAAAACATTGTTGCAATGATACTTCCCTTAGGAGTTTTAACTGACAACTCCCTTGTTAAATAAAATTGGAAATATATAATTTTCTTAGCAAACTGGGAAGATATGAAACAATGCGATGATCCAGAATCAAATAATGCATTTTCTAAACTTGAGGAATCCATTAAATTACCTGCCACCATGTCTTTCGGAGCTTCTACCTCAGTAGTAGTGATACCATAATCTTGGCCTTGATCCCTTGGCCTTTTCTGAGGTATGTTCTCCTGAAGCTTAGGAAATTCATTTGCATAATTCCCCATCTCCATGCAATTGTAGCACTGAACATTGGTAGCTTCCTTCTTCCCCTTGCAATCACGAGCTTGGTGGCCTTTTTCACCACACTTGTAACAGACTCATGTTCCCTTCAAGAAAGTACCGGGGTGTTTCTTACCACATTTACCATAGTATAGATATTCAACCTTTCCCTTCTTCCCCTTATTTCCATTCCTATATTGATCATCAGGTCTCTTCTTCTCATTCTTTGCATTAAAGTCATAAGACTTAGAGAATTCCTTTTCGGTCTTGATAGCACATGAGACAATGTCTTCGTACGATGAAAAGGATTGTGAGACTAATGCTCGACGGAAAAATGGTTTTAACCCATCAATGAAATGATCAATCATACTTCTTGGGTTATGTATATAATCTCCAACATACCTTTCTAACCATGTAAAGTTAGCCTCATACATTGCGACATTCTCTTCCTCCTTTTGTCTCAGACTCAGAAATTTCCTTTCCATATCAGCTCGATGGTCGCGAGGAAAGTATTTTTCTAAAAACAGATCTTTGAACTCCCTCCATTCCATATTTGATACTTCATCATCTTCCTTCATATTTTGAATCAATGACCACCATTGATCGGCATCTCCAGTGAGGCGGTAAACTACCATGATAACTTTTTCCCTTTCACTACTCCCCAAAGCCTGAAATATTTTCTCTAGGGAAAATATCCATTTCTTAGCTACTAAGGGATTTGTACTCCCATTTAACATTGGTGGTTGTTTCCTCATGAAGCGATCTAACATTGATCTTCCACGATGTGGATCAGGGTACTCCATACGGGTAAGGTTATTATTCATAACCTAAGTGAGTTTTCCCAGTATGGTGATTAGCTAATCGGCACCATTTGCATCACCAGCTCCACTATAATTATCTTCAGCAGGAGGGAAATCCCTACATGGAGTGCGTGCATTGATATGGTTTCCATTTCTTCCACTAGGCACTATTTCTAAATAATGGCATAAACTAGATCAGTTTATGAATCAAAATACATAATCCCATACTTATAAAACACTTAACATAAATTGAATTATTTATGGATATAATCAATAATCATAAGAATGTTTTCTTTGAGGAATTATATACTCATAAACCCTTCATAATGATTTGTAATGAAAATGAGAGTTATCCTAAGCATATCCCCCTGGAGTGTCATAACTAAGAGTGCAGCAAGGCCCATTTTCGTGCACCTGTTCCCGTTCGAGTCATGCTCAAAGCGGTGTTTTTGGGTTTTACCCCAAGGTACATCTGTGCCAAAGCCACCTCTACCTGCTCGTATCCAGAAAGGGATGTATTGCTCGGAATACTCAAAAAATCTCTACAATACCAAAATTATAGGATGTTCTTCTATACTAATCCTCAAAGTTCCTCTTAGGTCTACGTGCTCTAATCAGAGTTTATCTAAATATAGCTTCCAAGGTTTGTACTAAACTATCTCCAAAACCAACTGTAATGCCCCAACCCCAGTTACCTAGAGTCAGTGCATTATTACATAACATTGACATGATCACAAGAAAGATCAAATCTCGAAAGACCGATTGGTTTAGTAGCCTTGGAAAGACTAGATATATTAATAAAGTTTTACATTACATCATAAAGTAAAAAACTACTAAAACCACATAGTCTCCATATTCCACACTCATATCCCCACATTCTATCCCTACAGGTCATTCATAAATTACTTCTTCACATCCTGGAAAAAATGAAACATAGAAAAGGGGTGAGCTCAAATGCCCAGTAAGGATAACAATATAGCGGAAACTTTCATAAATAAAAATAAACATTTAAGGCAATGTATAACATAAAAAAAGCCTTTTAAACCTGAACTTCAACATAGTATGGAAAAAATAAAATTAAATAATTCCATTTACTTATTCACATGGATTTTCTACCAATCGGATAATCACATGCAATATCAATAACCACTTTCATAATGATGGAATTCATAATTCCAGAATATCATAACCACATAGCCAAGGCCTTGTGCCAAGACTACAAATATAATTTTTCCAAGCCCTTGTGCTAGGACACTAGTTTGTCTCATTAGACCTACCGATGCATCAAGGAGCTATAGCGGGCTCCACCCGTCACATATTAAGTCCAATGCATTCCCATAAGAAAAGTTTTAAACATAACATAAACATTCGTATTAAAACTAGCATACGAAATGTCAATACTTTTACCATAAACTATGAACAGTATAAAAATAGCACATCCACAGTCAAACATATCACAAAACCTTCAATACAATATAGAAGTTTTGTATCATAATAAATCAAATTCACGTAAGCATAAAATCCATCAAAGGATGTTGACATATATGAAATCAAAACTCTTTTTAGAGAAATATCTCCTTCTATTTTGAAATCATTTAATAGTCATATATTTATAAATAAAACATTTTCTTTGAAAATATTCTTATAATCTTGAAAGGGAAGCTTCGACGATTTTATAACGGCCAAAAATAGCCGCACCCTCCATATAAGTTAAAAAAAACATTCTTACCTTAATTCTGTCGAAAAGGTTAAATACTCCTTGTTTGGAAAACGACGGAAAGATTCCTTTATAAACCAATTATAAAAAGTCAAACAATGGTATAAATCACTTTAACCCATATTCTTTTAAATATTAATATCTTTTTGAAATACATTTAGAAGAAAAATTGACGTGGATGATAAAGAGATCCCAGCAGATAATTACGTATAAATAACCTCGGATAATGAAGACATTGCGAAATAACCCTTACCTTGTACTTTTCCTTGGATGGGGTAGGTTAAACTCCTGTATAATGGTGAAATAATTTTTATTAAATTATAAAAGAATCATATACATTAATATTATATCATATATGATCATTTAACATTGATTTGTTAATAATATCTTAGTATTATCATTGTTTTGGGTGTTAACTTACTCGTTTTCTTTTATATGTTTTGTTATGTAAGACATGTTTGTAATGGATATGTTTTATATTATTCATGTACATAATGATATAAAGTCCTTAAAAATCATTTTTAAATCATCAAATGATGATTATACTTGAAAGGATAAGATGGAGAATGAATCTCATCGCGTTCGTGGAGACGGTAGAACGTACGTATGCACGAGCGACAATATCATCATTTTTGATATTAAAATAATATATAAATGGATGTTATATCATATATACAGAATAATTAACATGTTATATTTATTGTTTACATGAGTTAAACATCATTATTATACCCATCCAAATAATAATATATTGAATAACAATTACACCACGACGTGGAGACGGTAAGCCGTACGTATGCACGTATGGTGACATGTTATTCAAAGGGTGGATAGGATACTGAATATGGTTGTACCATATTTGTAATAACATCACAGTATATATAAGATACTATAGTTATTATTTTAGAATGGTAATAACAATGAATGAAGAAGTGGATGAAGAAAGGAACTTGAAAAGGGGTGGTGAAAACATTACCTCTTCTTCGAGTTCTTCCTTTTGATTTGATCAAAAGGGCTCCTTAGGTTGGCTTTCTGATCAAACTAAGGCCTATAGGTTGTATTGAGGAAAGTTTCAAGAGTATTTGGGCATATTTTGGACGAACCAAAAGGCTTTGAAGGTCTGAAGAAATGAGAAGGAGGAGTTCCCTTTTATAAGAGGGGTGAGGGGCACCTTTCGAAAAGCTAGAAATATTAATTTATAATAAATTCATATTCGGTTTATAATGGCTCCAAAATGGATTATTTAAATGTTAAGGTGGGTTGGGTCGAAAACCACTCAACCAATATAATTTATACAGGTTTGGGTACTTATATTAACCTTATCTTTAAGTAATAACTCTATGTTAATTAGTTTCACTTTTACAATGTCTCTTTGTATTTTTATATTATATGGTTATTAAACTTACTATATACATCCAAGATACCCCCAAGTGGTCCATTAATGATATAACTATCATGATATAAGTCTATTGGTGGAACATTACATTTTTAGGAATTTAATATCAATTAATAATATAATATTTGTTTTAAAAACTCTTTAATGTCAATTTTGACACTATTCAATAGTTGATTTTTGAGAAACTCATAAAAGAATTATTACTTCGAAAAAAATTAATTTAATAAATCCTAATATGTCATATTATCCTATAAAATTATTTAAATTCATTAAAAGTCTCAAATTATATTTATTTGGGTATTTATAATATCAATTATTTTAATTTGTCACTATTATGGTAATTACTGCATCATAATTGTGTCATAAATAAATTAACGTATTTAAAGTCTAAAAATTATAAATAAAATATCATTATGTAGGAAATAATTTTATATTTCTAATTAATATTAATAGTCTAAAATCTAACATATATAACCGTATGTAAAAATTGTTTTTCTAAAAGATATATGCTTATTTCTTTTTTGTCCTTATTTTAACTTAATTAAAATTAAGTGTCCCTATCACCTACAAGTGGCTCCATGGGGTCCCAAAGTCGACCCAAATATACCTATGGTCGAACATGTATTAACAAATAAGGCTAGTTCATGTTTTAGGGTAATTTAGTATTATTATAATATTATTTTTTAACCGTTTTTACCGCATTTACCCTTAACCATGATAAATAAAATATTTACCGAAGTAATTATTCAAAATGTCTAAAAATAAAAGTTATCTATTTACACAATTTGAATATCCTGATTCCAAATATGGAATCCATTTTTCCAAATTCAAAACACAGATGTGTCAGAAATTAATTTAAAATTAATTCCCGTTGTTAAAACAAAAAGCGTGTTTTTAAGAGATAATAACTATCAAAAGATTGACACCGGTTTATGTCCGGTTTAATTGAAAAATTATGTCCAATGACCAACATTGTATTAAATGGTAAATATATATTCTAAATATAATTTAAAACCACTCAAATTCATAATTTATCACTATTAATTTTTTTGATTAAAAAAGTTGTTTTTACTTAAAATTTAATAATTTTCACTATTCATTAAAATATTAAAGTTATCCGAAAAGTACCAAAATTTCACCTTAGGCTAAATTCGATATTCCGAATCCAAAAATGAACTCCATTTTGAAATATAAAATATATATAATTTCAAAAAGTAGGTATACTATTAATAACGGCTAGTTTTATTGGTTGTGGTCTGTTAGAACTCGATGTTGCGTACAACACACGCTATCGCATTATTCAAAGAGAAGCGTACCGTAGAAGCTCGGGGTGTTAAAATCTAGAAGAGTCATATACAAGAACCTAAACATAGTTCTTCTCATTTAAACTATAAACTATAAATGGTCCAAAAAAATCCATGTTAACCAACTCGAGAGGTCATGAATTTGACAGTTCATTCTTTGGTTTGAAGGAAATTTTATGTTTCCTTCCCATTTGACAATTATTACACACATTATCATTTGGAAAAACATGTTTGGATATGTATTTGGATAAACATTTGATAGTTAGAATTCTATGGGATTGAATATTACAATGTCCTAGTATTATATTCCAAATCCATGATTCTTTGTGAAATACACATAAACAGGTAGAATTTTGAGAAGCAAATTAATCTATATTAACAGAGTATACATATTTATTTCTCAATTCAGAAAATAAAAATTTATTTTGAGACTTAAAAGAATTGTAAGAATCATTTTCAAATTTAATATGAAATCCATAATCCCAAACTTTTGAAATAGTAATCAAATTATATTTCGTTCCATAAAAAAAGTATTTTAGATACTAAAAATGAGTTAGAGTTGCCAATTTGGCCAAGGCCAATGATTTTTCCTTTCACATTGTCACCAAAAGTGACATTCCCACCACCAATTTTTATAATGTTCTTGAAAAATGAATAGTATCATGTCATGTGTCTTGAATAACCAATTTCCAAGTACCACATGCTTTTACAGGATCTCTTTAAAAAAAATTTCTACAAAATAGTCAAATAAAAATAGACTTTGGTACTTATATATGTTTGGGCCAGTAATATTATTAAATAGTGATTTATTAACAAAAATATGCTTCATATGTTTCCTATAATCATTATGTAATGTACTTAAAAAACAAAATCTATTTAGTCCTGAATTGCTTGAAACAGTAAAGAATGTCTCAAAATTTTAATTAGAAGAATGTTTTCCTGAACGAGGAGTAATGTTGTATGTTCTATATTTAGAAACAAAATTTGATTTTCAAAACATTATTTACCCGGTTGATATCAAACAACAGTAGTGTACTTAGGAAAAATCTATTTTCATAGAATTTGTACAAATGGGTCTTTAAAATTATTAACCCCATCAACTTTTCTTTTCAATTTCCCATTAGATAGCTTTAGTTCATTTTTTTCATTGATTAAATGCGAATTTTCTCTCTTTCTACGGAAATATCATATTTAATAGTTGAGGTATGAGGATATTGTTTCTTTAAAAACAAGTATTTATCCTTAAGTTCATTTAATATATCTTCAAGAATATTGAAATAGTAAAACATTTATTCTTTATATATATTTTCTGAATCACTTTCATATCTAAAATAACATGAATTTTTTACAAGATATTCCAGTGTTACCTCAGATGTGTTTGTCAAGAATCACTTATTTTATTTGTTAGCTTGTTCATCATGTGAATACTCTAAGTCACTTGAATGTTCCATATAAGCACTCAAAGTTTCTTTCATTTCCTTTTTAAACATTCTATCTTTGTCCTCGTATTTAGTTTTATACTTGATCAAGGTACAATAAGCCTTTACATGCCAATTTTGCTTACATTCATTATATTATATCTTATTAGACTTTTCATTTCATCTAAAATCATTCTTCCTACATTCCATTTTACCATATATTCATTTGAAGTTAGAAATTCTATGAATATTCTTCCTTTTATAAAATTTATGAAACAATTTGGCTAATTGATCCATCTCCTCACCACTGTCAGGTAAAGATTGTACACTTCAGGATCTTTCTATAGAGACTTGCAGTTTCTCATTTTATTTGTGTTTATTGATGGTGGTATTGAATGCCTTTTTTGGGTTTATCCTCCTTTACCTTATTGACAGTCAACTACTCTTCAATCATCATTATCTTCCCAAGTATTTCTTTCACCTGAAATTTGTTGATGTCACATGAATCTATAATATAGACAGAGATTACACACCATCAATGAGGTAGGGATATGAGATTCCTCATAATTTTTTCTTTGGTTGTAACTTCTTTTACAAGAGAAATCATTGTGATGATAATTTTGTTGAACTTGTGATACATGTCATAAATCGGATCACCAAGATTCATTTTAATGTTATCATATTTAATAGTATAAGTATTGAGTCTCATTTTTTTCACAATATAAGTTCCTTCATGTGAAATAGAAAAAGTATCCTAAATTTCACAGGATTTTTTTCATGCAGATATTCATTTAATGTCCTCACACCCTAAATAGAAATATAATGCATTCATGGATTTAAAATCGTTAATGTAATATTTCTTGGTTAGGTCATCCGAAGTAATTATATCAATAGCAGCAATGTTTAACTCATCTATAATTGAAGACCAAATTTCAAAGACCATACTTCTTCATGACATTTTCATTTTAATTTTCCATTTGGAATAATTAGTTCCATTATATATGTGTGGTATGTTTGATGCAGAACCTTATAGTCTATTATACATAGTAATGAAATAACTTTAATGATCTTAAAATTTATAATTAACAAAAATTTACAGATATATAAAATACAACAAAAATCACAATTGAACAGATTTTAAAAATAGAGTCTTAAAAAAATAAAAATTCCGCTAATACCAAATATTATTTACAGTAAATTACTCAAAAGGGGGGGGGGGTGAATTGAGTAACTATTAAAAAACTATTTTAAAAAGTTAACTTAAGAAGGATCCCAAATTAAATGAATATAGCCTAGTTAATCAAGGTAATACGGTTATAAATAATTGTTTATTCAAATAACCTCTAAGAATATTGATTAATTCTCAATAGTATCAATAAGAATTATCAATACTACATTTGAAGATGTTTTAATAATGAAAAACAATTATAACATCTAACCTTGACTAACTATAAAATTAAAATCTACTATTTTCTGAAATTTACAATAAAATAGAGAAAAAAACAAAATTTATCAACACAGTGGATAAAACAAGTGGTTCAATATCATGATGATTCCTAATCCACTCCACTTGGTTATCACCTTCCACCGAGAAATTTATATTAATATACTTGATCCACACCCTGGATCGGGTTAACCAACAGTGCACAGGGCTGACTAGGACACACGACCTCTTCCACTATTCTTCATGGGTATAAATTACCAGGTCACACATGGACCTCTTCCACACTTATCTACTAGAGTACACACATGTGAAAAGATATCAGAGAAAGGATATATTTTAGCCATCCATTTAGTGAAGGTGATAGTGTTTGTTTTATACTGACACACACACACACGCTACTCGAATGCTAAAAACAATACAAAATAGAGAAAAAATGATGGGAAAAGGTTATTAGTTCTAGGAGTGCTATTATATGTAGCTCCATACTTATAGGATGAACTAAATTTAATTATCGAGTACCCTTGTGAAAAACAGAGTGTCACAAGTCTGCATGTTCAAAGGTGTAAGCTGTCAAGCTTGTGTTTTTCTTGAAGGTGGTACTGTGAAGATGTTTCTAGCTCTCATATATATAAGTCCATCCTTAGGAATCGAGTTTTCTTCATGTGTTCATCAATTTTTTCTTGTTTTAGGCATCAATTCTATTTTAAAAAAAATGCTTGTACGTATTCTGCTCTACTTCTGGTCTATCATGATTATAACAATACCACAATTTTCTTTTTATTTTTGAGTGCATGTGTGGGAGCCTAAAGGATGCTTTTATTCTGCTCCCCATACATCGTACAGTTAGGAGATATTTAAAAAATATATTAATTTTTTTAACGAATTTAAATGACTCAAATATTACTATTATATATTAAAATTAAATCGACGAAACAAATTAAATAACATTTTCACAGTATGTCTACAAATTGTATCACTTGGAAAAGTGTCACCACAAAACAATGTATTCTTATTTTCCTTTGAGCAGTTATATAATAATTATGACATAGTTTTATTTTGATCAGGAATGGGTAGCACAAGTGAGATGTTAGATTCATAGTGTCTGGTGCATTGGAAAACCTTGAACAGTGTCTTTGTGATGGTAGCATGAAACCGGTGTCACGGAATTCATATGATCTGAAATTGGATAAGGTATATGGATCATGGTGTTTGGGTCATGATGTATGGGCTTCAATGTCTGCATTATGGTGTGTGGGTCACGGGGTCTGGGTCATGATTTCTGGGGTATGATTTCTGGATTATAGTCTCTAGGTTACAGTGTTTGGGTCAAAGTGTTTGGGTTACAGTGTCTTGGTCATGGTGTCTGAGTCCTTTGCTAGAAAACCAGAACTGCTGAAAAACTCATAGTTTCTCAGACATAGCCACATAACTATCTATAATCATAAGTAGTAATATTCACAGAATCAATTAGACTAAATCATTCATATAAGAAATTATTACAATAAAAAATTCAAATAGAGTTCAAAATAATAATACTTGATTTAGGATTAACATGATTTAGTGGGTTTTTATTTAAAGAATAAATAATCCAACCATCTCTCCACATGATTTGAGATAAATTAAATAGGATTAACAAGATTTAATGGATGAATAGTATTTATAGGATTTATAGGATTTGCAAGATTTACAGGATATGTTATCATTAATGAATGATTGAAACATGAGGGGTCCAACAGGTTTGAAAATAAATACATAATGATATTAAATTATTAGTAACCAACGTTTTAATATATCTAAATAAAATATTTCCTTCTAAAATAGTTCCTCCATAATTAATATACCATATTAAAGTATCAATATCTCTCCTCATTTGTACATATCAAAAAATAAATCATATGTTTTGGTTATAATAGAGAATAAAATTTGGAAAAAATGAAAGTTGGATATCAAAAGATAGTATAATAAATATGGTTTTCTTAAATAAAATAAAATAAGATATTCATACATATATGTATGATTATTGAATCAAATAATTCACAGCTCCATGTTGATAAACTATTGAGAAATGACCATATTCTTCCACCATTCCATTATCAGATTTAATATTTTCAAACGTCATTGAATCTAATGGCTTCATTAATTAATTGACGAGTGTTTGTTCAAGAGGAAAAAAATATAAACCGATAAAAAATTTATAAACATGATCTTTGATAAATGAATAACAATCTTTAATATTATTCATTAGATTCTGTTAAATAGGATTCTCCTATAGGGATATGGATGATGAATTATCCTATATAATTAACATCCTTTAAATATGAATATCAAAACATGACACAACCAATCTTATATATAATGATTGTGCATAAAAAATTGAAGTTGTGACATACTCATCTCTATCTATTTATATTGATAATGAAATTTTATTCTTTTAAATCCATTAAAAACACATTTACCATGAAAATGAAACATTCCATTGGTTCTCTTTCTATCAATATTATATCTCTCAATGTATCAATCTAAATAACTCAAAAAATCCAGCGATATCATCCTTTGATAAACAAATCCTATGTTGACAAAACATTTATTATATTTGAAATTTTTTAATGGAATAAAATGACATTGGGTGAACCTAAAATCTTTTGCAAATTCTATTTTACATCAATTTAGGTCTTCTAGCTACTATATATATTTGACATTCAAGCATCCCTGAAAATGTTTTTTGGATCAACTATATTACCATTACAATATTAATCCATTCCATATAATGTACTTATACTAGTATTCATAATTTTAAAATAATCAAGTTAAAGCCTATTCATTAGTTACTTGGTGTACATTTGTTGATTTAGAAAAATTCCAATGTATCATTGATAAATATGTATTTCTAAAAATAATGTCAACTATTTCATGAGAGTCATATCAAATTTATTATTTATCAAATGTAAAAAGTCATTTCCAAAAAATCCACAAGATGAAGATAATATAATATAGTATATATAAATATGAATGATCATAAATTTCAGAGAGTACCTTTTAATAATATATATTATGTTCAAATTTAACTCCAATAAAATCATTTGTTAAAAGAAATCGGGATATCCTATCATACAAAGGATGAGGTACTTGTATGAACCCATAAATTTATTTAGTAAGAAAAAAACATGACCTATATTATTTAACGAATAAATAATAATTGATATATTACATTGATATTATTTTATATAAACCCATTAATTAATTCCATTTTGGTGTACAATTGATATAAATTGAAACCATGAAGTGATACATAATCTAATTAAATCAGAATGCTTTCAAATATTAAAAATTGTGTGGATGTCTCTACAAATTCAATTAATTAATCTTGACCATACACTTGAGTAACTAATATCTCTTTGTTCCTTGAATTTTGACAAAAAATATCATGTTTATTCTCGAAAATACATTTATATCCAATCACCTATTATTCATTGGGTGGATTATCTAATTCAAAAAAATGATCGGTGAAAGTTGATTAATCCCCTATTACATGTCTATAACATAGTTTGACTATTTCAATGATTATATGAAATAATTTGGAACAAACTATGAAATTAAAGTATAGTGTGTATAAAAATTCTTTACATAACTTCTTATTTGAACTCTTGAATCAACAAGATAAATCACACTTTCAATAAGTCTATCTGGATGTGTCTTCTGAATCTTATACAGGTTAGGTTGATGATCATACTTGATAGGTGAAAATACTAGCTGAGTATAATTTTCTAATGATAGAGGATCTCTACGATTTAGTTTTATAAATTATTAGACAATATGAAAATTTTCAATAAACTTCTCCTAAGAATCATTTTCTTCAAATTGATATGAACCAATTCTATATGAATAATATTCATTATATTATAAACTATATAAGCTTTACTTTTAATATAATATCCCACAAAATACATGGAAAAAATCTGGAATTGAATTTACGAAAACTATCTGTATTGTAGATAATATTCAATTAACACACAAAAACACTGAAATAACTATCCATTAGTTTTATATCATTCTATAACTCATGGGGAGTATTCCTAGTAATATATCTGATAATATTTTTCTTTATAACATGAAAAGTTTAATGAATATAATATTCAAAAAAAAATCTATGTAATCCAAATACACATAGAATGGGCATTACCATTTTGAAAAATATCAATTAATTTCTACCAACTATACTATTTTTCAATGGATCAATGAGATTCAAAAAGATATGAGAAAAACTATTCAATTCATAAATGTTCTCAAACTATTTTTTTTAAAAATTCACATCCTCTTTCAAATTAAATAGAGCTAATTATATATCATTTCTTATTATATTCTAAACTTAACAATGTTAAATCATAAAATATGTTTTTTCTTGTATGCATGAATATATAAATAACTCTATATATATTACCGATCCATAATAACAAATTACTAATTCAATCATCTAATTATAATTGATATTTAGGTATAAATAAATAAATATGAACCTAGTAGTTTGGTCTAATGGTTTTTAATTGATTGATCACTCTAAACATATTGTTATACAAGTTTCCCAACATTCAATGATATAAAATATGATACTTTTATAGCTTTAGATCAACAAAATTCTGTACTCATTGATTCATTTAATGATTTTGATGCATCCTAAATTTTTTATTCCCAATCCACCTATTCCATACAATATTTTCAATCTTCTCCGTAGTTAAAAATATTACATATTTCATTTTTATATCTTTATGTACTATAGAATAAATATTAATATAGTGAATAGCATAAAACAATATAAAATCATGTTTAATAATATGGAATTAGTCATTGTGAATTTTTATATTTATTCCTTCATCAAATAATTGATATGTAATAATCAAGACATATAGAATTCCATTAACATATAAAAATATACTAATAATAATGTATATAAATATACCAACCTCATCAAAACCTTTAAATTTCCTTTTGAATTATCATCAATAGTGAAGTGGATCAATCAAACATGTTATATGTAATTAATTTTAATGGGTCTCTATTTATATGAACATAGAATCCACTATCCATGTACTATATGTCATTTCATTACATCTAAGGCCTCACTCATGAAAAATATAATATTACATAGTTTTGGTATCCATCTAACTTTTAGTCTGATAGTATTGGTTATTATTTTTTACTCATATGGATTTCATGAAATTTTTAATAGAAACATTTAAGATAATGATTTATATATATATTCTTTACTGTTTCCAACATATTTTGTTTGTCTAATGAATTATTTAGTATAATAGTTTCCCAACATGTTGCATTTTATAAATGAAGTAAAAATACTTATAATTTTACATTTTTTAAATGTGTTCTTATAATTATGAGGTGGTTGCATATTATAACCAAAATCATTGTTATTATTTGTCAATTTATTCATTAATATGATATTTTCATAACCCTCTCTTCCTTGAAACATTGTTTTATGGATTTCCATCCAAATTGAAAACAATTTATTACATTTTTTAGTATATTTATGAAAATATTTAAAATCACCACAAACCAATTCATTCACACTGAAATTAGTTTTATCAAAACTCTATTTCTCTTGATAAAGAAATAGTTTTTACTCAATAAGTGTCTTGTTACATCCTTTATGTTCCATATAAAACATAAGAATTATTATAATATCAATTTTTTTTTAATTTTTCATTCAAATAATCAATAATTTGATTATTATTATAAGAGTCAATATAAAAGAAAAAATTTAAACCAAAATCACTAACCTCATTGGTAATTTAAATAATGAAAAAGTTATTTGATTTCATCTCTATTTCAGATTCTATACATGAATCAGAATCTTTAGGGAAACTACATCCTTTATCCAATGATCCTTCCACTTTAATCTAGATCTTTTTACATAATGTAATTCTTTATCATTGGAAATTATTTTTTTTTTATTTTATGTTTATTTCTAAAATCACTACATGTGTGATATGATATATCAGAATTATAATTATCGCTATTTTATTATTACTATTCTAGTTATATCTATGATTTTCTCATATAAATAATATTTTATAATTTTATATTCTTTTTATAACTTGGTAGATTGATTTCAAAATTTTCGATAATTCGTCTTTTTCACTTCCCTATATATTATAATGAAATTTATTTGATGAAGCGAGAGTTTAAGATATGAATTATAAAACATCCATTTTTATGGTCACATCTTAATCTATCATTTCTAACTCCAATTAATTATTCATAAGTGTGTTTATCAGTTCCTATGTGTTTCATGTATAATGTTCTAGGATTCATTAATGATTAACTTCTAGTATTTCCACTTATATTGTTGTGATATCATAACTCTTTAAACCAAGATAGTGCTATCAAAATTTTCACCATGTGAACTCATTCCATTCATAATACTTCTTAAATTATTGAAAATTAAATTGACAATATATTTTCTCCCATTTTGAACTATTTTTTCCATAGATAACAATATTTCAAAAGTAATTATTTTAATCTTATCTAATACATAATGTGTAAAATTAAAAATTAGCCAAATATCATGAATAATATTACAAATTGAAACATGACTATCAATATTTCAGATAATGGAACAAAATATTTTCCTGAACATATTAATTAGAACATAGTTAGAGGAATAATGTGTAATGTACATGGTGTGTTTTGAGTGGGGATTTTTACTATAGAAAATTTCATACAAATGGGGGATTATTTCATAGTCGAGAGAATCATTCCATTTGTATAATCCCTTTTGATTCAATTATTATAAATGGAAGGACCCTTATATATTTTCACCCTATGTAGTTAATCCCAACATATGGGCTCTACAAAATACTTACATATTTCATTTAAAATTTTCCAGGGAGAATTATTGTATAACATGTTGTGGAAATGATGAGAGAAACAATGATAGTTTATTTTATAAAAGTAAAATAGTGGAGGGTGAAAATAAATATGAACAATAAGAATACAAAATACATAATATTTTTTTTGGTTTTTTAATAATCTATACACCCATGGAGACAAATAATGATTTAACATATTTTAGGATAAATATTGAATGCTTATTTCAATTTTTTAAGAAGCCTTAGTTCGATAGAGTGTGTAGATAAATACGGTTCTATACAAACACTTATTTATACAGTTTTACAAACCTCATAGTATGTACACTATTATATATTAACCAATAAATGGAAGTCTACAAATCTACAATGACTCATATGTTCTACAAATAAAATGGGGCTAAATTACCATGTCAGTTTCCTCACTACTAAAATTCCCTCCCTCTGTTTCCAACCATCTCTAATACAGTGGGTCAACATTACTACAATGCATTGAAATTTCATCAAGGTGACATTCTCCCTTAGAACCCTGAGAAAGAAAATACATCCCACTATAACCTCCAGTGACCAAAATACTAAGGTCAAACCACATGAGTTTTGGTCATGTGTATAGTATGAGTTTCTAGCAGTTGACCCAAAGTCATTCAAAAATTTGAGATACCCAATTCCAAAAAATCCTCAAACCTTATGTCACACATTGAATCCTTTACATGGGTAGATATCATGGAATAGAGAATGTGTGTTTTTTGTAAGGTTTTAAGGAAATTTATTAAGGGGTAGTCCATTCCATGATGTTCTAATATAGAAAATGTTTTCTCTACCTAGAGGAGGAATGTATTTCCATGACTAGGGAGGACATGTCATGATGTGTCCCCATTAAGGGAAGAGTCACACCATGTGTCGTGGATGAGGGTGTGTGAAATGACACTAATATATATAACTGTAAATTACCTTATTATAATTATATCATCAAGTTTAAAAGAAGAAAAGCATATTAACAACACAAAATAACCTTTATAAATGATGAATAAATTATATAAAATGCATTTCTAGAAGATACAGATCATTCAAAAAATGAATAGTAACTTGATCTTTGGAATATTAACATGACCCTTTGGAATAATAAACTGAAAACATGCATAGTAACCTCAAAAATGAATGTATAAATAAATATTATCCACTTTTTAAGTGAAAATATTATATAATTATATCATTTTATATATAAATATATATTTACATAAAATTATTAATCAAGCATTTGTTTTTTATAAGACATAAATATTTAATTAAAATTGTATGACTAATTTAATAATAGAAAATAAAATTTATTTTCATAAAATTTATTCATAAATTATTATTTTTTCTTTTTTTTATTATATTAGTAGGATACCTTAGTTTATTTTATAAACTAATATAAAATTAGTTATAAATAGACAATATGTATTCTTCATGTAAATTTATATTTTATTGAAAATTAAAAATTCTCATATATAGAAAATTATTTTCATAAAATGGAGTTCATTTTTAAATTTTACATGGGAAAAATATAGGGTGATTTTTTATTTAGTTTTCTGAAAGACATGAATACTTTGAGAATATTGAAATACAACAATTTACGATATATATAAATTATAAGTTAAATACATTGTTCCTTAAGTCATGATTGATGTAAGCACAATTGGTTTGAAATAACATGATATAATTATTGTATTTAGTCAAAATAAACAATACAATTTATTTTCATGAGAATAATAATAAACTAATGAATAAAATAATGAGAAAAGACCCCTCTCCTCAACTATAACTACCACCCCTCATCACCTATTCTCCCCACCCATCAAATGCATTGATCCTTTTACAAATAATACTGAAATATTGTCTAAATACCCTACATATTTTACATTGATATATTTTTCATAACAAATGAACAAAACCAATTCCCTATATAGGTTCTCAAGAATAATGAATCAATATGTAAAACCCTCTTGTTTTTCATTTAATTTATTTTTCATTTTCCTTTGTTTTCTTTTTCTCTCCTCACCTCCTCGCATACAAATGTTATGATAAAAACAATAAAATAAATATACAGGAATTTATATTATCATTATTTAATAATTATCCATTAAATATCATTCCCCATCCATTTTTACTTAAAAAAATATCATCATCTATGATTTGTTAATTTATCGCATTCAAAGATGATGAAGATTTCAATTTATATTACAGTATTCAATGCTGGTCTAGAAACTAGTTTTATGGTTTAAAATTATTTTACTATAAGTATTATATATTATTTAATGTTTTTGAATCATTTTTAACATATTATATTAATTTATAAATCAAAATTATTTCGTTGTGATTGAAAATTTTGAAAATAAACCCAAACGATTATCATTAACAATTTATCTAAGGGTTCATCTTCATCCCATCAAGAAAAATGATATTGACACCAATTTATTCTATGTAAGGAAAATAATAACAAATAATTACAAATATAGATAATTACCCTCAAATTATATGACCTTTCTTACATTCACGTAAGTAAACTGATCTTGAAAACTAGGGAAAATAGCGCTCTTAGTCTATGAAATTGGTTCTCTAGTCCCATTAAAAATTCCAAAAATAAACTTAATAAAGTTACAATAAATAAAATACATATTTAAATTGGTCGATAATTTTTAATTAGTGAATCAAATTTTATTATCTAGTACATTAAAATAAATCAAATAACACCTTTAAATTGATGGGAAGGGATTCTATCTGAACCTCCATTATTCCTTCAGGTTACTCGTACATAATTTACACTCAAATAAAATTATATTTTTTATATAAATTGTATAAATTATGTTCATAGGTTCCAAAATAACTTATCAAGATCAATTCATAATTCTTTTTTTATGTTATACATGTTTTTAATGGTTCCATACAAATTTCATCTAGATAAACAATCCTGATTTATGTGAACTTCCCAAAATCAAATTCATTTTCAAGTGAAGTTTATAATATGTTTTAAAACACCATTATTTCTCAAATATCACTCATTTTGTTATGAAATATTTCATTTTTCACTTTTGGTTTTACATAAAATATTACTCCCTATTCTTCTTTAAATACAAATTACAATTTCATTTATACTAGACTAAAATGTATTATTTCTAAAGTTCATAAACACCATTTATTCATGAAATAAATTAATTTTAACACCATTATTAATTATTTATACCAATTTTTTCTTATTTATTTCCATTTATGAATTAAATCCTATTTTATGGACACCAATGTGATATTCCCTTACATTATGCATTTTTGACATGATTATGATACCCAATTATTAACATGTCTAGCCCTTATGATTATGTTTGATTACATATATTTAATTATTTATGTGAAAAAAATGTTCATCAACATGTTATTATGGTTGCATCTAGATAACACTCCAATTCATTGGGTAATCTTTAGTCTAATGAGACATTATGTGAAAAGTTCATGGTTGTTGGCCTTGAATTGTTTTCCATGTGAAATTGTCTAGGTGGTTATCCCTAACTTGTTATAATCTATGTGAATTGAGCCATGAATGATTCTAATGTTAGGTTTTATGTTGCTTATACATTATTATGGATCCATGATTATATGATCTCACGTTATTATTATTTATATTTAATCATGTTCCATGACTATTTATACTATTATGTTAAGCCTTCTAACCCAAGTTCTATGGTTAATACTTATGTTTATTCCCATACTAAGATTTTTGATCATCCATTTATTATTGTTATCGCTATGTTATCTTATTCCTATGTAGGGGCTAAAAGGATGCAAGGGGAACTTTTTGAAGTAGAAATAAAATATTGTCTTATTTTTTAATCATGATGTTTAATTATGTACCTCATAATTAAGACACTAAACATTATGATATTTGGAATCTAATTTGAGGATTAATTATTCTTAAAATCACGAAATGATTTGTGTAAAAGGATTGTTTTTCATTAGTTAGTACCAAAAGAAGTTAAAAATATTTTTGCATACTAGGGATTTGGAACTAGAGTAAGAACCTTTAAGATAAAAATAATTCAATGAAAGAATCCCAAGATTTTGGAATGTTTAGAGTATGTAGTTTATCAATAAAATAATTCCCCATCAGGATACTAACCAGGGACTTGGTTCTGTCACAAATGTACCAAAGTGTAGAAACTCAAACAAGGTGTTCTAGGCCTGACTCGAGATAACTCGGTACATGAAAACATGCATTACTATGAACCTGGTTTTAAAATCCTATGGGATATTCTTTGGTAAATTCATAATCTCTTTACAAAACATTATTATAGGAAACAAAAATCCAATAATAAAATATGTTAGAAAACAGATCCTGGATAACCAAGAATGAAGCATAGTTGATCACTGGTTATGATAATATTTTTTCTTACATGTTCATCCTTTTAACATTTAATATGTCTTTTTATGATAATTATTCAAGCCCCCTAATTTTACATTATTTTTCTCAGTTAAAATAAGTATATAGAAGAACACATGCCAATAAAAGATGATATTGGATATGTGATGATTTCCATAATGATATTCCAAATATAATGGGAGCGTGAGATCAAAAAAATATGAAATTACATTATAATCTAGTTCAATTTATGAATAATAACTTCAATCATTTGGAATTACCACATTATCCATGGAATGAGATTGTTTCCATCAAATCCTTCATATATCAAAGGCCAGTAAAGTTAAATGGATCTTCTGATACCCTCCTTATTGAATAGTATATTAACACCATTGAAATAAAATTATCTATACTCTAGTGCTCATAAAAGGAGAATATTATGATAGTGGTCTATAATTTTAATGGGTGGATCTAATTAGTGTTGGAAACTGATAAAAAAATATGATTTTAAAGCTAAAACTGATTCCATGGATTATGAGGAATTCAAGAAAAAAAATTTCAATAAAAATTTTCCATGAACCCTCAATCTCAAAATAGAAAGAGAGTTTCTGATACTTATGAATAATGAATATGAGTATATTGTGGCACATTAATAAAGTTTTAAAAGGATTGCAAGACAAGCCTTATTCCTTGACAAGCACACCTAAATCAAGAAAGATCAATTCTTTAGTAGACCGATGTTGAGTGTATGAAAACTGTTATAAATTTAAGACTTCTATAGTTTGGAGGAAACTATCCATTGTGCCCTCAAGGTTGAAATGGAGATCGGAGACTCTTAGTGGTCACATGGGCCAAGTGAAAAAAATAGAAAGGTGGAGTCTATTATGGGTGGAGTAGAAAATAAATCCCATGATATAAAGAAGAAAAAATATTCTACCTTTCAAAATTGTGGGAAGATGCATCGAAGGAACTATCTAAAGGGATCCAAGAAATACATTAAATGTTTAAGAATGTGTAATTTGGAGAATAAATACCAAATGGATATGAATAATTCAACTAATTTTATAGAAGAAAGGATGTTTCAAATCTCCACTCATTATGTAGAGAAATATTTCAACTATAAACATCATGGGAATGTTTCAAACGAATTACCTAATCCTGGGACTTTTATTTGTAATAAAAACAACATAAATTTAAATTGGGAAGGGAATATGATATCAGTACAACTGTGGTGGATCCAGAAAATGATGTGGTGATTGGAATGCTGGTTATACATTCATGATTAATGAACAAACTATTTTATTCTGGTTATATTCTTTTTCATATCTTTAATGTTTGGTGTAACTATTCATACACCACCTCAAAAATATAAAGGTTGAGTTATCTATGAGAATATATAATGGGGAAATTTTTTCATTAAAAGTACATAATTCCTCCAAGGTTAATCTTTGTGGCCTAAAACTCCTAGAAAATTTTGTCTTTATTTCTTTGGTGAATTTTATTCTTTTTTGGTCATGGATTTTCTATATTTATACAAATCCTTCTTCAATAGTTGGTTAAGGGAGATCACTCTTCACGTCTTGAAGAATCCTCTAATTAATTAAATGTAAAATAATGAAGATGATTCTATTTTAGAATCATCATCTTATCTAGGGATATTAATACCTTATGAGACAGAATATCTCGGCCAAATAATTGATATAAATGAGATGATAATTCTTGAAGACATATCTTCATGAGGGATTACACTTATGTAGTTCTAGAAGAAATGTGTTTTCTTCCTCCTGATTGATATATTGATTTCCCAGTTGAACATGATTATATATCTATTCCTATATCCAAGATACATTATCTAATTTCCACCATTGCGATAGAATAAATAAGGAATCTCTTATTAGAGAATCATGAAAATGGATTTATTCACCCGAGTGCATCACCATGGGGTGATCCAATCCACTTTTTCAAGAAGTATGGATCAATGTTCCTCTACATTGATTCTTGAGAGATCAAAAAATCAGGATAAAGAAAAAGTATCACCTTCCCTAGTTAGATGACTTGTCCAATAATCTACGTTGGGACATATATGTCTTTATGGTGGAAATTCAGTCAGGATATAATCAATTAAAAGAGAAGATGGAATATATTTCCATGAAAACCTTTAGAACAAGGTTTGGACACTACAAAATAATAGTGATACCCTTCATAATCATTATTTATCATATAATTTTCATAGGCTTAATGAATAGTGTCTTTAGGTTTTTCCTTGAAAAATTTTGGGTTCTCTTAATTGAAGATATTCTTATATAATACCTAATAAAGTAGGAACATTAAGAGTGTTTGAATAATATGTATGAAATTTTCCAAGGGAGAAACATTATAAAAATTATAGTAAATGTTATTTCTAGATGGATAATTTATCATTATTGGGAAATGTTTTTACCATCATAGGGATATCTGTGGGACCTTCCAAGAAAAAGGCAATCGATGAGTGGACCATGACAGCTTCTATAATAGAGATACATAGTTTCTATTCCCTATCTATTAATTACCACATATTTTTAAATATCATTTCCTAATTCTAAAATCCAATTACCATGATTACTTGAAAGGGATTTATTTTTTTCTAGACTAAAGAATATATGGAAGGATTTAAGGAGCTCAAAAAGAGGCTTATCAATGCACCCGTACATAAAATCCCTACAAGTGTAAAACTATTTGTGGTGTACAATTTTTCATCAAAAGGGTATTGGTGTATGTACTAATTGTAAATGATAAAGTGATATCCTACACCTCATAGCAGTAGAATATTAATGAACCAAAATTTCATACAAATGATCTAGAGTTGGAGGCTGTGATCTTTAGATTGAAAATATAATGAATTTATTTATATTGGGAGAAGTGTGAGATATATATAGATAACTAGAATCTCATATATATATTCACATTGAAGGAGATTAATTTTCACAGTTAAATATTTTTTTAAATCATTAATGATTATGAATACTCAATCCACTATCATCATGGTAGGTAAATAATGTGGAATATGATCTATGTAGAAAAGATCTTGTATCATTGTCAATTATGTGAATTTAGAAGGATCCAATATTATAAGATTCATAAATGATGAAAATATGAAACATTAAGGAAGGAACATCATTAATCCTTTCACAAATGATATCCCCACTGTCCCTTATAGAGAAAATAAATGATGCTCAAAGGAATGATATGGAAATTCATAAAAGGTGCAAGCTATAATTAACGAGAAATATCTTAATTTCATGATCGATGTGGATGGAGTCATACAATTGGAGAATTTAATATTTTTACCATTTAATAAAATGAAAAAAAGGATATTCTAAATAATGAACATTTCACAATCGTCCCTATTCACAAACGGGGTACATTGATGTATCGGGATCTCCAAGAGAACATTAGGGTGAACAATCTAAAAAATGAGGGCTAAATATACATCAAAGTGACTGGTATGTTATCAAATGAAGTATGAAAAGTAAAATTTTAATGGTATGATTAAACCATTATCCATACCATCATGGAAGTAGAAGAACATCACCATAAAAGCTTTCACCGGAGTTCTAAACAAATGCATAGGAAGAAAAGTTGTATGGGTTTTTACGGATCATCTTACAAAGAAAGCTCAATTTATAAAAATTTGAGACGAATTATCACCAGATATACTTTTATTGATATACATAAATGTAGTGGTAATACTAAATTGAGTACCACTTTCTATTATATCTGATTGAGATATAAAATTCACCTCTATGATCTAGAAAAGTGTCTAGAATGCACTGGACACCAACCTAAAATTCAGAACGGTCTATCATTCTCAAATTGATCTCCAATCTAACTACACTATTAAAAAACTAGATGAAATGTTAATATATTGTTCTATAGACATAAATTGAAGATGTTATGAACATATTTCTTTTGATGAGTTATTTTAAAACAATAGTTTTAACTTGAGAATTCGAATGTAACAATATGAACTCCTTTATGATAAAAGGTGTTGAACACCAGCATGTTGGTATGAAGTCAGTTATATCAATATTATAGGACAAGAAATGGTTGATTAAATGATGGAAAATGTGAAAATAGTTCCACATCATATGATGGAATTTCAAAGTTTTCAAAATAGTTGTACCGACAATCTTCAATGAGACCCTGATTTTAATATTGTAGAAATTTTATTCTTCTGAATATCTTTATGGAATATGGTCATGAGATTTGGAAAGAATGTAAAACTAAGTCCCTGGTTCAATGGCCGCTTCTAGGTTCTTGATTGTTTTGGAGTTGTGGAATGTCAACTAACAAATCCACCTTCCATGTCTACAGTACATGATGTACTCCACATATCCAACTTAAGGAAGTATATACCCGAGCATTAACATTACTGACTTCAAATGTGGTATAGTTAGAGAAATAACATTCTTATTAGGGGTAGCCAGTCGAGATCTTGGATCATAGAGATAAAGGTATAAGCAACATGACTACTACCCTAGTCAGTGTACTATGGAGGAACTATTTGTACAAAGAGACAACATGGGAATTGGAGGAAGAGATGATGCAAAAGTCCCCACACCTATTTTAAACATATAATGTAAAATTAAATTTTGTGGGTGTAATTTCATAAATGTGGGAGAATGTAAAAAGACATAATTATATAAATGTAAATTATATTCAGATAATTATTTAATATAGTATAATCCCCTAAAATCACATTATGAACACAATAAAAACATTATATGGGAATATTAAATTAAATAAAATACATTTCTAGAAGTTAATGATCATATACCAGTGGAATATTAACTAGACCTTTTGAATAGTATAATGACCTTGTGATTGGGAAACAAAAAAAATGAATAGAAATATCTCTAGTGAATGTATGAATAAAATTCATCTATCTTATAAGTTCCAATATGATATAAGTATATCATAGTATAAGTAAATAAATATTTTAAAAAAATTATTAATTAAGTGTTAATATTTTTATTAGTTAAAAATCTTTAATTATAATTCTATTACTAATATAATAATACAAAAAAATATTTTAATAAAATTAATTCATAAATTAGTGTTCTTGTTTCTATTTATTTTAAGATAATTCAATGAGCCTTAGTTATGTTTACAAAGTGTTATAAAACATGTAATAATTTTAAAATCTATATTTTTTCCTATAAATTATGATTTTAATAAAAAATTAAATTTCTCATATATGAAAATATATTTTCATAAAATATAGTAAATTTTTGAATTCTAAATGTAGAAAAAATTTGTGGGTTAATTTTTTTGATTTTTGGAAATATTTGAATTTTGTAAATAGTGAAATATGATAATTTACAGTATATATAAATTATGATATCAATAAAATAATCCATAATTCATTGATGAAGTAAACACCATTGATTAAAACTAACATGATATAATTACTATATTTTGTCTTATAAATCAACACCATTTATTTTAATTAGAAAAATATTAATCTAATGAATTAAATAATGAGAAAACACCCCTCTTCTCCACTATAAATTCCACCCCTCACTTCCTCTTCTCCTAGAATCTTTTAATCCTTAAGACTTGACCAAATACTAATAAAATATCATCCAAATACCCTCCCCAAAATCCATGATATTATCTTCTTAACAAAAGTCCAAAACCAATCCCCTATGATGATTCTCATTAAGAAAGAATCATAAGGTAAAACCTTCTTCTATTTCTTTTAGTTTCTTTTCAAGTTCATTTCTTTTCTTTTTCTCTCCTCACCTCCTCTTATATATATGTTATGGTTAATCCAGTACGATATATAAACCATAATTTTCTTATGATAATTTACTGAATCATCCTCATAAACCTTCTCTCATCATTTGATACTAAGAAAGAAATCAACATCCATGAGGTGTTAATTCCTCACATTTAAGGACAACAATGTTTTCAATTTCCGTAACAGTATTAAAGACTAGTCATGAACCCATTTTTATGGTTTAAATAGATTATACATAATATATTATATATTATTTAATGTTCTGGAATAAATTTATACACATGATATTAATTTAGAAAACAATATGAGTTTGTTGTGATCGAAAACAGCCAAAATAAACCCAACCAATTATCACTAAATATTAAACTAATGATCCATCATAATTATAAGTAAAAAATGATATGTAAGACTTATTAAACCTATATAATATCAATAATAACTTATAATTTTATTTTTGGTTAATTAACCAAACATTATATGAAATATATTACATTTATTCATTTAAAATGATCAGAAAAACATGAAAAACAACAATCCTAAATGATGAAATTGAACCTATTAAACCATAAAAATGGAAAATATGAACTTAATAATATTATAATAAATCTAATACATGTATAAATTGTTTCATAATAGTTAATTAATAAATATAATTTTATTATCTAGGACACTAAGATCTAGTGAAGAACATCATCGAACATAAGGTTAGGGATTCTACTGAAACCTCCATTACTCCTTCAGTTTACTCTTTCATTCATTTTTTACCAAATAAAATTATATATTCCAATTTTTTACATATTCTAATTTTTTGAATATATTCCTAATACATGTATCCAGGTCCATTCATCTTTCTTTTTCATGGATATACACGCTTTTAAAAGATTTCCAACTCAATTCTTCCTGATAAGTAATCCCGATTTAAGGGAGTTTATAGAATCTGTACCTATTTTCAAGTTCAATATATAATAAATTTTAAATCAAAATTAATTTTTTAAAATAAATAATTTTATTATGAAAACATTCAAGTTTCAGTTGTGGATTTATGTAAAAGATTATTCCCTCTTCTTCTTTAATTTCTCGTTAATAATATATATAAACATGTGTGAAATGTTTTATTACTAAAGTTATTATACACCATTTTACATGTATGACATTCATTTTTTATATAAAATATAATTATATAGGCCTATATTTCATTATTTATTTACATTTATTATTTAAATAAATTCTTTCATTGAAACCATTTTGATATTCCCTTATGTTATGCTATTTTAACAAGATTATGATACCTAATTATTACCATGTGTAACCCTTAATATTATTTTTTATTTCTTAGGTATGGTTATTTATGTGAGAAAAACTATCCTGAATATACTATGATGTGAATTACTAGATAGTGCTCAATTTTATTGGGTATGTTTAGTCTCATGATATGTTTTCTGAAATGGTCTTTGTGGTTAGCCTTGATTCATGATCCATGTGGAATGTTCTTTGTAGTAATGCATGACTCAAACTCATCTATATGAAACGATCCTTGACTCATGATAAAGTCATGTTTTTTTCCTACCACATTACTATTAATCCATGATTAAATATCCCCATTTTATGATTACTTCTATTTAATCTTGTTCTATGCCTTTTCATATCATTATGTTATGATTTCTAACCCATGTTCTATGATATATTATTCTTTTTATTCCCTTACTGTGATTATTCTCATATTATTGGTCATGTTATCTCAATGTAATCCTATGTCGATGTACGATCACAATGTAAGTTAGAAGATCTTTATGAAGATTAAATAAGAGAAGTTATTAATTTGGAATCATTGTTTTTAATTATGTACATAATATAAATGAAAATAGACTTTAAAATACATGACTTGTAATTTTATGTTTAATTATTCATAAAATCATGTAATGATAAGTGTAAAATTCTATTTTCACTATAGTTCATATAAAATTAGATCTATTTATTTTTGAGACTAATTATAGATAAATTTAGAAAGAACCTTATGGATAAGACTAATTATAAGAAAACATACCAAAATTTAGGTTTGTATAGATAAGTGGATTACCATGGAAATAAATCACTGTAAAGATAATACAAGTTGAAGTGGTTTTTGAATAGTTGTAACTATGAGTAGCAACATAGACAAGGTGTTCTAAGGATAAATTAGGGAAATATGTTATGCAAAAAATGTTCCTTGATGCACAATTGGCTTGACACTCATGTGGGATATGATTTGGTAAATTCATAAGCTCATTACGATCCATTATTAATGGAACAAAAAAACCCATAAGAAAATATGTTTAAAAAAAGATCATGGATAACCTAGAATGAAACCTTGGGGATCAGAACATAGAATATACATTTCCTTAAAAATATATCTATTTATTTTTAAATTCAACATTTTAAATTAATTATTCCATCCCCCTAATTTTACAATATTTCTTCCTAGTTAATGGTGTGAAATATAATAACAAGTTCCAACAATAAATTTGATAAGAAATGTGATGATTTCCATAATTATATGATTAATATGATGGGAACATGTTCTCAAATAATTATAAAAGTACTTTTTTAGATGGCTCATGTTATGAATAATATGTTTAATTTTTTGTAATTCCCTCCCTCTCCATGGAATGGGAATTTTTTCGTATAATCCTTCATGTAGAAAAGGTATCCCAAGTTCAGTGGGTCTTCTCATCCCCTCCTCTTATAATAATGGATTAACAATATTAAAAGGATATTATCCTTACACCAATGCTCAAAATAAAAGTTCTTTGTGTTAGTGGTCTATCATTTTGATGGTTTAATTTATCAGTGGTTGACACAGTTCAATAATACAAAGTCTAAGGATAACATTTATTACATGCATTTCGTGGAATTTATGAAAAAAAAAATCAAAAAATATTTCCCTAAACATTCTGTTTCAACATGGTATGAGTGATTGTCAGAATTAAAAATATGGAAGATAAGTCTACGAGGTAATATTAAAAAAATCTTACAAGGATTAAATGATACTCCTACTAACTTTTCATGAACTATGAAATAAAGGTTTATCACTTCCTTAGTGAACTAATGTTGTCTCTATGAAATGAATTTTTGATTTGGACCTCAACATATATGAGGAAATTTTTATTGTTTTCTCATGGATTAAATGGAGTTTGAAGACTCTCCATGGTCATGTGGGCCCAATAAAAAATTAAAATGAAGTCTAATATGGGTGGATAAGAAAATAAATCCAATGATGAATAGAAGACCAAATATCCTATATGTCAAAATTTCAAGGAAGATGCATCATGGGAACTGTATAAAGAAATCTAGTAAATTCTTTAATGTATAATGATGGGGAATTTTACAATGATATGATTAAGTGATATGAATAACTCCACAAATAATAATTATAAATAAATGTTCAAATCAATAATTATCTTGTAGTATAGTTTTTCAACTACTACGAACATGGGAAATTTTTAAACAAAATCCCAAAGAATAGGGTTTTCAGAGGAAATATACAACAATATCCAAGGAAACAAGGATGGGAATATACAATATCTACTATATAGGTGGAGCTAAACAATGATGTGGTGATAGGTATACAGGTTCTTCATTCATGAATAGTGAACATACTATTTGATTATCGTTATGTTAATTCCTTCATATCATGAAAGTGTAGTACATATTTTCAAAAATAACATCAAATTATAGAGATTGATGTAAATGGACTAAAATTCTGTGGTTTATGTTTATAGACTGAGTCTCCCCGAAAATAATTTCATACATCCTTTGGTTGAGATTGCTGCTATTTTGGGAATGGATTGGTTATCTTTATTCAAAACCAATATCGAATTTTAGGAAAGGGGTATCAATCTTATAATCATAAAGAATACTCAAATAATTTTCATGTGTAATGGGAATGAGTAATCCTTTTCAAGGTCCCCATATCATGTGTGGATATTACTACATTATGAGAAATAATATCTCACACAAATAATTGAAACAAAACCAATGATCATGTTTGAAGTCATTCCCAACATAAGGGATTACACAAATGTATTCCCTGATGAATTTTCTAGTCATATTCATGATCAAAATGTTTATTTCATAGTTGAAATTATTTCTAGATATCTACCTATATCAAAGACACATTACAGAATGGACACTATTGAACCATAAGAACAAAAGATGAAATCATAGGTGAATCTAGAAGGGTTATTATACAATTGAATGCTTCACCAAATGGTGCACCTCCCTCTTTTGACGTGTATAATGACATATCAATTCCCCTCTGTATGTATTATCAGGAAATAAATAAAACCATGATAAATATAAAGTATACCCTTCCTCAGATAGATTACATTTTCGACTAGCTATTTGGGGAAAAGATATCTCTAAGGCGGACTTTTGGTCAGGATATCATCAATTAAAGGAGAAGAAGGAATATATTCCCAATACTACCATTAAAACAAGTTTTGGAAACTATAATTTCATAGTGATTCTATTTGTACTCACTAATTCTACAAAAAATTTTATGTACATAATATATAGAGTCTTTAGGGATTATCTTGAAAAAAATGTGGTAGTCTTTATTGAAAATATTCAAATATTCTCTCAGAGAAAGAAGGAACATAAGGATAATTTGAGTACTATGTTTCATACATTGGGATGTGATAATAAATATGCAATTTATATTAAATTTGAGTTATATAAAAAGGATGTTTCATTCTTGTTGAATGTTATTACTATAAAATGGATATTTTGGGAATCTTCCTTGATAAAGAAAATCGAAGAGTGGACAAGGAAAACTTTTGTAATATATATCTATAGTTTCCTTGGCCTACCTATGTATTAGTGATGATTAGTCAAGAAATTATCAAGATTTTAATAGCCAATAAACGAGGAAACATGGAAGGGAGTGAAGTTATTCAGGACTAAAAAATGCGAGGAAAGCTATAAGAAGCTCAAAAAGAGTCTTATCACTATTCCAGTACATAATCAGTAGACAAGTGGATAAATATTTTTTTGGGTATAATGAATCTTCAAAAAATTAATTCCTTTGTGTAATGAAAATAAAAGATTATGTGATAGCCTATGCTACAAGGTAGTTGAAAATTTTTATGAAAAACTATACTATGCATGATCTGGAGTTGGAGACTGTCATCATCGAATTGAAAATCTGGAAGAATTATATCTAAGGGGAGAAGTATCAGATATAAAATGATAAAAACTGTATTAAATATATATTGACACATAAGAATATTAATATTCACTAGAGATGATGGTTGGAGCTCCTTAAGTATTACGACTACTCAATCCACTACCATCCTCGTAAGGCAAATGAGGTGGCAGATGCTCTATGTAGAATTTATATGGCATTTTTTTCATTGATGATAATCGAGAAGGATCCAATATTATTAGATTTTAGAAGGATTGTGAGGGGATTCACTAAAGAAGTTACATCATAAATACGTTCTTAAATGAATGATCAACCATTCCTCGCAGAGAAAATAACAGATTCTAAAAGGAACAATGTTGAAATTCAGAAATAGTTGGAAGCTATTAGGAATATGAAATTGTGTGAGTTTAATATCGGTGAGGATAGAATCATATGGTTTGTGACATGAATTTGTGTACCACCCAATATAATGATAATGAAAGTGATTCTTAATGACACACATATCTCAAAATTAACTATTCACCAGGGGTGTACAAAGATGTATCAAGATCTATGGGAGAATGTTTTGATTGAAAATATGAAAAAGGAGATTACTAAAAATAAATTAATGTCCCTCGTATGTTAGAAAGTGGAGGATGATAGGAGAAAGTATAAAGGGATGATGACACCATTATTCATATTAACATGGAAGTGGGGGAGCATCAATATGAAGTTTTTCACTGAACATTCAATGAAATATAGAGGAAACAATTCTATATAGGTTATTGTGGATAATATTATAAAGACAGTTCACTTTATCACATTTTTAAAGGATTTATAACAAGGTAAACTTGCATGAAGACACATCAATGTAGGGATAAAAATACCTGGAATACCTCAATCAATTATATTCGATCAAGATTTGAGATTCACCTTCATGTTTTGGAATGGTATCCAAAATCCTCCAAACACTAATATGAACATCATTATATCCTACCATCCTCAAACTAATGGCCAATCGATGTAAACTATTCATGGAATAGATAAAATGTTGGCAGAGTTTTCTATGGATGTAAAATGTGGATGGGACCAATATCTACCTCTGGTTAAGTTCTCTTACAAAAAATTTTTCCAATCAAACATCTAAGTGGATCTTTATGAATCCATTTATGGGAAACATCTTACAAAATTATCATTCTAGGATGATGTAAGTGGGAATAAGATTCTAGAACCTAAGATGGTCGATGAAATGTTTTAAAAGGTGAAAACCATTCAGAAGAAAATCAAGGTATAATAAAGTGGACAAAGTGTTATACATAAAATTATTAATTACACCTTCTGTTTAAATTATGATAAATTTTATTCCTCTAAATATCTCTCTGGGTGAAGTTCTAGATATTTAGGAAGAATAGAATGTTAGTTCCAAACTACATCGACCCCTTCAAGATTGTCAATCGTGTCGGAGCTATGGACTATTTATTGTCACTTCCACCTTCCATGTATAAAGAACACAATAGATACCAAATATCACTCTTAAAAAATTACATACCAGATCCTCCACATGTACTGACTTCAGAGGCAGTATAGTTTGTGAATGATATATCATACGCAGAGTAGCCAGGGAAGATCTTCGATCAGTGAGATACATTTCTTCACAAAAAGAATACTCCCCTGGTAAATGTACAATAGAGGAATCATATGTATGAATAGGAAACATGAGAAATAGAGGAACCAATGAAGTAAATTTACCAACATATATTTTTAACATAAAATGTAAAATGAAATTTCAAGGGTGAAATTTAATAACTGGGGAAGAATGTAATAGTTTTAAATTTAATCATTTTCAATTACCTTCTTATAATTATGTCATATAGTATAATCACATAAAATTACATTAATAACAAAATAAAATCTTTTTAAATGAAGAATTTATTTAAATAATATGAATTTCATGAATTTAAAAAACATACACCAATGAAATAGTACAATGATCTTTTGTATAGTAACATGAAATTTATTAATGTTAAATGGGATAATATATTGAAATATGAACAATTAATGTATAAATTAAATTTACCCATCTTATAAGTTAAAATAAGATATAATTATATAATAGTATAAAAAATATATATTTTAAAAAGTTATTTATTAAATGTTGGTATTTTTGTAAGTCTTAAATATTTAATTATAATTTTATGTCAAATTTAATCATTCAAAATAAAATTTCATTTCATAAAATTTATTCATAATTTATTTTTAAAATCTAATTATTAAAAGATAATTTTATGGGACCTTAGTTAATTTACAAAGTGTTGTACAATCATTTTCAATTTTTAAATCGGTATTTATATGGTAATAAATTATTTAATAAAAAATTAAATTTCTCATAGTTATAAAATTATTTTCCTAAATTAGAGTTTCTTTATTAATTCTACACTTAAAAATATTACATTTTTTTTTTATTTTTTCGAAATTAAATGATTTTTTGTTAAATAGTTAAATATAATAATTCACGGTATATGTATATTATAATTTAATTACCCAAATACATGAGTCATGGATGATGTTAGAACCATTTATTTGAACTCACATGATATAATTACTGTATTTTATATCAATAATTAACAATGTTTCTTATCTTGAGAAAAATAATAAAATATGGAATTAAATAATGTGAAAACACCACTCTCCTCCAATATAAATACCACCCCTAACCACCTCATTTCATTACACCTATGAAGCCTTTTTTACTTGTCAAAATACTACTAAAATTTCCAACCAAGTCCCTCCCAAACATATAAGAAATTATTTTAAGAGAATTCCAAAAACCAATCCCTTATGGATGTTTTTAAGATGAAGGAATCAAGCGGTAAATCCCTCTTACGTTTATTTTAATTCCTTATCATGTTCATTTCATTACATTTTGAATCCTAAAATCCCGTTTTTAAAATTGATATGAAAACAACAATACCGTACATATACTATAATATTGTAATTATAATGGAATTATTCATCCTAATCTTTATTTCAGATATCGTTTATAATAATATAGATAACATCATTTTTGATGTGTTAATTTATCACAATCAATGATGTTGGTCTTTCCAAATACCCCTACTATAATCAAGGATGGTCATGAAACAAATTTTATTAGTGATCCATATTTTTTTATATGTATCTTATCTTATTTAATGTTTTAGAATCATTTTTTACACATGATATTAATTTATGAAATAAAATTTGTTGGTTGTGATTGAAAACCACCAAAATAAACCCAAGGTTTATTAATAACATTTTAATTAATGATTCATCTCCAATACATGAAAAAATGATATATAAGACCAATTTAAACACACTATGATCAATAATATAAAATTGTTTTCAATTCTATATAATTACACCAACTTTATACGACCTTTTGTACATATATATAACTAAACCGATCGTGAAATACCAAGGCAAAAAATGCTCATAATCGATAAAATTTAACAAATTAACCCCTCAAAAAGGCCATAAATGATCTTAATAAATTTATAATATATAAAATACTTGTATAATTTCTTTAAAAAAAATATTTAATGAATCTAATGTGATTATATATGGCATTTAGATCATGTGAATAACACCTTCATACTTAAAGTAAGGGATTCTACATGATCATTCATTATTACATCAGGTTAATATCATTTCTTTTTACCTAATTTAATTTCTCTAATATTTTTATGTAAATATTATAAATTTTGAATTTATGTTACAAAATCATGTATCAAGATCCATTCATCCTTTTTTGGGATGTACATGTTTTTAAAAGGTTCCCAGCACAATTAATCTCGATAAGAAATCCCAATTTAAGGGAACTTCCTAAATTCATACCCATTTTCAAGTGCCATATATAACATATATTAAACCACCATTATTTTTAAAAATAAATTAATTTTATTATTAAATCATTCTTGTTTCACATCTGGTATTATATAAAATATTATGCTCTTTTCAACATAAAATTCTCTTGAATATTTTCCTTAAAATGGACTAAAATGTTTTATTTATAATGTTCTTAACCTCCAATTTTACATGTGTTCACTTCATTTTTAAATAAGTCATCATTATCTTTTCATATTTTCCCTCATGTATTATGATGTAAAATTTAAATAATTTATTTCATGGACACCATTTTCAAATTTCATTATGTTATTTCTTTTTGATAAGATTATGATTCAAAATTCTTACCAAGGTAGCCCTTATTTTTATATTTGATTGATTATGTATGATTATTTATGGGGGAAACATTATCAAGATCATATTATTTTGGTTTCATTTATATGAATATCTAATTAATTGGTTATTTTTTAGTCTCATGTGACTTTATGTTTCACTTTCTTAGTGGTTTTCCTTGACTCATGCTCCATGTGCAATAGACGTGGTGGTTAAACATGACATGTGACCTCCTATATGAAATTAGACATGAAACATGATAAATTCAGTTTTTTTATTTCCTCTAAATTTCTAAAATTCCATGATTATATGATGCAATGTTACGATTCCATTTATTTAATCATATTCCATGGCTTTTTATTACATTACGTTATGCCTTCTGAACCATTTGAAATGTTTTATTCTTATGTTTATTCCATTAATAGGGTTTTAGCTCATTCTTTTTTCCTTATTTTTAAATAATTATGTTTAATTATATACCTAATCATCAGACACTATACTTTACGATCATTGGCTTGTAATTTGATGTTTATTTTTTGTCAACAAGTTATAATTATATGTGTAAACGGATAGGGTCACAGTAGTGTGATATCAAAATATTTCTCATTGGTTATTTTCATGACTAGATACTAAGATAATGTTATTTAACTTGATACTTAGGATCACATTGTGAATTCCCTCATATAAAATTTTTTATATGAGGGTAAATCATATCTTCTGTATACCATCAAACCAATATGTTTATGGGAAAGGGGGTAAGTGGATAAATTTTTCCTATATTTTACTCAACATTCTTCATACCTTAGACCACCATTAATGAGGAATGATTTTTTTGTATTATCGATAATGATTCAATCCATATTTTTATCTCCCCATGATTATCCTACTACTTTGTTATATTCATACATTTGTCTCTCTGGGTTTCAGTTTGATAGTAATTGCACAACTTTTTTGTGGAACTTGGCCAAGATGTTGGGTATTTTTCATAGAATAGTTAGAGGAGATTTATAAAGGATGATAATAATAGGTTTTATGAAGACTCATTATGGTAAGATACTTCTCAATAAGTTAATTATAGAATTAGAAGAGTCTAAATGTGTAAATTTTTTATTAATAGTTTATAATTAATTATTATCTTTATTGACAGACATAAATGTATCTAAAACCCACAATGAGATATTGGAATTATGTTTCTTGAGGTTTTGGAAATCATAGGCCAACCAATGTCTTTTTTAAGTGATTAAGCTTCATTAGATTGAAAATAACAATTAATTATAAATTTTTAAAAATAATTTTTTTTGGATTCCTGATATAAGGACATGGGATTCCCCATGATCTTGGATGAGGAATAGATGATCTTGGTAAATGAATATTGATGTATGAAAAGGATGTAAACATTGTGTTATGGGTATTTTTACCCTATAATAAATAAAAAACGACTATGTATTCTTTATTAGTCATTACTATATGAATTGGTGAGTTTATTAAAGTGATATGGATCGATATAACCTTAGGTAGAGAGATACTATGGCTTAAATCCTCCTACAATTTGAGAAATTTCTATGCACTTTATGGTATTTTAAGATTATCTTATGACAATGTCTACAAGGGGTGGACATATTAATTGGGGTTATGATGTGTAATAGACATTTCTGTTTGATTTAGATGATATTTAAATAATGTTGGATTTTTTCTAGGACTCTTTGGGAAGGTATGATAATATTTTACCTAGTAGTGATGGGTGACATGACTATGTGTCTTATACAAGATAGGTAAGGATGTCTTGAGTGTGGAGGGGACACCTACCATGTTTTGTGAGTAGAATTATCCCTCTAGGGCTGGACGTATTGTGAAATGGATGTATTCTTTTAGATGATGTTCTAGAGAGAACCCCATGGGATGATTTGAGACAATATTCATGTATGGGATGACAAACTTTTGTGAAAGACATGGAATAATTATTTCAAAGGCCATAATATGAATTATCTTGAAGTAGTCTTTGTTGATTTGGACTAAACTGTGATATATAATTGGATAAGTAATGGAGTTAATTCATCAACACTAGTTTAGGTAGGCCAATGGGAGAAGGAGTTACCATGGGGTAATGAGTGCATGAATAATGATGATAAGAGTCTAAGATGGGTCTGAATGACTATAGTGGATTCAATTATAGGAAAGATAATAATAATAAATTTTCTATAATGTAGTTATTATTTGTCTAACACTGTCATGAGAGGATTTTCCTTTGATACTACTTGGATGATGAGGAGTGTTGTGTGATATGGTGTTATGTCTCAGGTGACTAGAACTCTTGTGATGGGCTTATGAGATTATGGGATGGAATGTGATTACATCATTTTTGTTGTATATGTGTGATTGATTATGAGAATTATGTATGATGGGACTGGGTGGATAGCTTCACCTTATGTGATAAGGTGTTAGAGAGACCCTTCCTTGAGTGAGAAGGTAATAGTATTGTTTTGTATTAGATACCCACAATGAGTGAGAAGAGAGAATAAAATTATTTACAATGTTATAACTCCTCTGTGTGGGTCTTGTTTGGGTACTTGATTCATGTATTATTATTAGCGGGGTCGATTTTGGTACTTGATGTGTGACCTCCTTAGAGATGGGTTGGTTGGGAACTTGATGTGCACCCTACGTGGAGTGAGAGAGGAGGGTTTGGGAACTAATATTAATCCACCCGTTAGTAGGATGGGATGATATGGTAACTGGTGTAGGGATTACCCTAAGACATTAATAATGGATCGAGGTTTGATGTTTGGACTACCCAGACTCTTAGGGTATAATTTGAGATATCATCATTGAACCATACCCTATAAGAGAGTGTAGAGGCCAATACATGGTAAATAACCATGTCCAACATCATTAGGTATGATATGGTACAAGGTATTAAACTGTACCCAAAATCTTTGGGTATGGATCAGGATTTGAGGGATGTTGCGACTTCTTCTCCAGTGATTGATGATAGAGTTTTATTGGGTGTTTTAATGTCAGGGTTATTATAAGATTACCTGACATGTATGCTCATGTGTTATTTTTTTCAATTAGTTTCATCAGGAACACACATAGATATTATGTAATATATTAGGGAAATTCATTGAAACCCATATATCATATGCTTCTCACATCCTATATAGGATCTCATGAGCACATTAATATCTTATGTTTTTGTTTTTGATTGAGCATAGGTTGAACAATTGATTGGGTTAGATAATATTTATATAAATTTTGAAATTAAGTATAGAGAAGGGATAGATATTTTTGTAGACCATCCTTATAGATTTCATAATTAATTTAATTTTTATATATGATTGGCAAGGTGGTTGATCTATTTCAAAGAATGATTGTATGAATTTTAGATTAATTGTTTATTGCATGGATGTCTTATTTATTTATAAATATTGTGATTATTGTTTTGGTTGATTTTTTTTCTATTTATGTATTATTTATAATTATGATATCAAGGTTATAATCCCCCCAATTAATGATCTTGTCACTCCCCATTTGTTACCAACCTCTTGTGTATGGGGATGCATGCATGATATCATGTTGTACACTAATATATTAAATATTTTTTCATTAATGTCGGGGAATAAAAAAATAGTATCTAGGAAAATTTTTATTATATAAACTAGTATGATATGGTAAATTGGTAATTTTAATGGGATAGTTATTGTGATGGACATTGGACTGGATACCATAAACACTATTCCATTAGAAAGTATAGGTTACCAGGGTTACAAAATTTATGTTTTTATTTCATCTATTATAGATGTGAAATTTACCCAAGTATAATAATTTTTTTTTATTTATGTTTTCCGATCTTATACCATAGTGGAAATAGGAATATGTATATTGATCATTTATTGAATATATAACTCACATGTGTTTTTTAGGTTTTTATGTGATTGATTTAATCAATGACTGAGGGTTAGGATATTTAGTGTGTAAAAAAAACATATAAGTTAACTTATTATATAATTTATTGATGTCAGTATAATTATTAGAACCATAATTTTTCTTGATGATATGTCACAAGGATCTTATAGTGGTACATTCATTAATTATGACTATAAAGCCCCTAGGTACACGGGATATATATTAACACATTTTGGATGAATTTATGAATTTAATTCCTTAATAATGGGTTGATACATTTGATATGTTGCTGGTATTTTTATTTTATAATCATAATGAGTTTCATTGAGGATGTGGATACTCTTGAGAGGGTGGAGGAGATAAATTCATAATTCCTTGTGAATTCATGATGTTATATTTGTAGAGTGATTTTTTGTATCGAGGATGGGGTTAGAGAGTATGATTAATTAGATACTTATCATTGTATACATAAGGTGTGATTATTATGAGATATTTTATTATTTACCATGATGGTTGGATATAGTATTAATAGATCATGGGTATATGTTTCTGGTTTGGGAGTGATGCCTTAGTATCGTGTGATTATAAAATGGGCGATAAAATATTTGAGAATACTAGGGATTATTGTAATGGAATGAAAACTAGATGATTTTGGATAGATTGAGTTGATATTAGAGGGAATAAATGATAGTTGATTAGATGTGTGATCCAAGGATTGATGATGTGAGAGTCATTGGAACACGACTCTAGTTGGGTAACCATGTATTATTACAGTGCAGAATCATTTTTGTTGGATGTGATCATGTTTGATAGTGGGTAAGAACCCATGAGAAGATTAAATAGAGTTTCACTCTTACATGTAAGAAAATATTATATTATGGTATGTATTTTTTAGAATCTCCTCAATGATTGAGTGAATGATTACACTAGTTATTTGTGGTGCTCATTGGGATTGGTGATCAGTGAGTTTCCTTATGTGGGTATATAACCAAAGGATGTTATGGAATTATTGTAGATATGGTGGCTAGATATTTTCATGAGGATGAGATGTATTCCTATTTGGTGAGAAGAGACATCATATGTTTATTAGATTACTATGGTATGGTCTATCTATGAATGGTATATCACATAATTCTTCAGGATATGATGAGTGTGGATTGGGAGGAGAGACACTTGTGTGATGTTGGAAGCCACAAGGAACTATTATCAAGATGTATTGTAATGTAATCAATATTTAAAGGACCAAACCATTGGTTTTGGAGGTGTGACACTCATTAAGTATGGATTTTCATGATTATAGAGGATGGTGTTCAGGGTTTGTAGGAAAGTGGAATTTTTAGTGTTTGGTTGTGGCACATGGGTATTAGTGGGATGATACAGATATTAATAATAATTATTAATTTCAAGAGTGTGGGATATGGGGATTAGGTGATTTAATTTATTAGAGTGATTATCAAGTAAACTATATAGAGGGTGGTATCTTATCACTCATAGATATATGATCATACTGATGTCGGGGTTGTAGCTGTAGTAAGATTGGTTGGTATGAAAGATTTTAAAGTATGATGTCAGTGTATAGATCAATTAAATTTTATCTGGTTTTGATGTGAATAATAGATTTTTGATTTTTATGTAGTTTTATATGTATTCTAGCTTTCATCATTATTGAGAATATGAAATTTTTTGTCATCTAATAGTGAGTTGGACTAAAGATACGGTATTGAATATTGGTGGAGTGAGAAAATATATTTGGTTTCATTGGGATCTAACCAAGGAATTACACTAACTATAGTATTTGGAATTCTGTGGAGAAAACTAGATACTTTTGTGATGAAATTGGAAATTAGCGAATCATGGTCCTGGGATGTGATCTTGTGTTGGAGGGTGATGCCGAGAATATTTTTGGAATGTGAGATATAGTTATACTCAATAGTGTTTTTCTTATCAAGTGTGTCAAAACTGTATCTGGTCTATCGCATTGAGTGCGGGAACTTTAATTTTTTATAACTATGGATTTTTTCCAATATAATATATAGTATATTCACTTAAAGAATGGATGGATGAATCTTAAGGTTCCTAGGAGAAATGATAGTGGTTGGGCCTATGTCTCTGAATTAATTTCATCATTCACTATGGAAAAATCCTCATATAAATATGATATACACCACATATTACTCTAAGGGATTGTATTTTCAATAATCATTTATTATTAATATATATAAATTATAATTACCTTCACTTGTAAATCGTTCTTCATTTTTGAATCACATGACATTTCTTGTCGTACCATCATCACGATGAAGGTTCAAATGTTAGAATCCCTATAGAGGTATCTAAACATGCTCCAAGAACCTCGGAATATCACAATAGAATCTTTGGGAGATAGAATAGTTGATTTTAACAACCTACATCACTCAATATAGATAGTAATAATAATCCTTTATAATCTTAACAAATTCTATCTAGTTAACTTAGTACATGATAGATTAAGTGGAGGTGCATTGATGATCTCTTTATTGGAGATAATTTATGATAATGTTCTCTCTGAATATTGAGAAAATTATCAAGAGAAAAATGTTCTGCACAACAAATCCTTCACCAAATATATGACAGAAATCATGTTATCTACTTATGTCAGAAAATTAGTTATTGAACAAGTGGAATTAATTAATTTCGTAATTCAATGTAAACCACATTTCAACTAAGAATAATAATATTATTAATGATAACAATTCCATAAAAATCAATAAAGTCATGAATATTTAAATATCATATCAATTTGACACTCAATATATCTCGTAAATCTTCCAAATCATTTATCAATCCATCAATAATTTATATTTATTTAAATAAATAAATATCACTATCCAATCCATTAAATAAATATTAATGTGATCAACACAATGTGAACACATATTATTCCGCATAACATGGGAATAATTATTATTATAAGGTTAAATATAAATAGAAATTTAATGAGGTTATGGATACAGTAAATGTATTACCCTCTATTCCATTTTATTAGTTGAATTTGGCTAAAAGGACAAAAGTCCAAGACTATCATCCAATAAAAGATCATGTAATCTATAATGAAATACATTATTTTTTCAACAATAGAAACATCCTATCAATAATCACTCAGTAATATAAACACTTTTTCTCAATATCTCATCATGAAAGCTGCATTACTTGTGTGAAAAACCTATATGATGGATATATTGTAATCTAAATATTCAAAAAATAAACTCATCTACAAACCCACCAGCTCCATTATATTAGTCATATAAATCCATTCCAATCAAGGAACTAGGGATATTTATATTTATTAACTTCAAACCGAAAAATCCTATCTTGATTTATTAATTATTTTTATATCACTAATGATGCAAAAAACATATCATACCTTTCCATGACAATATTTCATCATGAATTTCATAAATACATAAATGTATATAGTTTATGAAATAAATTAATTGTAATATATTGTCTAAGGTACAATATACACATCCATAGATAGGAATATCCTATGAAACATACAACATCTGTAATTTTTATAGGTAGGTCTATACTCATAACCTCTTTTTTGGTGATTACCCTGTGCAATATTATCGAGAAGTCTCCAGTTATTATGATCCCCTTACACCTGATACCATTCATAAAAAATATCCATTTTGGTAAATTTAATCCATGAATAGAATATATTATCAATAATGTTTTCATATCAATTTATGGTTCCTATAATAATAGGGAACCAATATTACCTTTCCTTATGAAACATACTCTAATGATATTATCAGATTAATGTTATATAGAGGAATGATAATTATGTTATACGATATTTATTAAAATTTAATAATTTAATAAACCTAATAATTGAAATTAATAAGTGTTAAGTTGTAGGGAACTAACTCTAATAGACTCTCACCTACATTAGAGAGAGCTACTAATGACATTATGTCGACTAACTGTCACATGATATTCATTCTTTTTCTATTACCAGAATTTGTTTAATAAATACAACATGTTATCATCCATAGTAATTTTTCTTATTGTGACCTCATACCTTTTAGAAAAAACCCTCATCCAATTATATATATAATGTTTAGGCTTCGTATTTTGATTTTACCTTTCCTTTTTAGTGAGGTCCATTATATTTTTACTATCAAAATACAATGTGATGTAGTATTTACTTCTAGACACCACATAAAGATACGTGATGATTTTGTGCATTCAAAATCCTCTTCAATTGCATCTGAATCCCCAATATACTAATACTCAGACCTCTTACAACTGAAAACATGTTTTTTATGACCTAAGATACATCTATAATACCAATTTTTATCATTTTGATCAGTTTTTATTATATATTATCAATTTTCCAAGATGAATAACACATCATATCCTCCCTAAAATAAGAAAATATACATAGTATGCCTCTAATTCATTATAAGTTTTTTTAATATAGTCAAATTATAGTCTATTGAGTCTTCTTGATATCTTTTTACCATGGTAAAGGTATAGTGAACACAAATCCTTGAACATCATATGGATTTCATGACAGATCCTATTGTGGATGCATAAAGGATCCTTCTCATCCTCACTCTCACCACTTGGTATTGGGGACACATTTTCTCAGAGAGATGTAAAATATGGTTCAATTGAATCAATCTAATCATGGATTTATAAATATTAAATAAATTTAGTAAATTTTCAATTTATATACCACAACTTAGTTCATACACCGATGTAGATATGTCAAAAATTATTTTTATCCCATGAATAACGGTTTCCAACAAAATTTGGTAATAGAGAAATACATGTTTAACCACATATTAACTAATTATAAGACTAGTTTCATGATTACAATTTTTAATATGTCATTAAAATAAACTATTAGGAAATTTAATACACCACCATTAATTGTTATATTGATAAATGGACAAAATTAATTATTCATGAATCCAAATCCACTTATGTCATCATGAATGTGAATGTTAATGGTATGAATAGTTTCTTCAACCCATAAATGGATTTATACAACTTTTATACCTTACTCGAATCACTTAGAATTACAAAACCATATTTTTGTAAAAAAATTACATATTATATGAGGTTCCCATTATAAAATTTTGTTTTCATGTTCATTTATAAAATTTCATAATCATGGAACGATGTTATGGATGGAAAAATAATAGTTTACTTGAATATTGATTCTTGTAAAAAGGGTTTTTCATTTTCCATTCATTACTATTTCTTAAAATTTGTATCCACATTCCATGTAACACCATTGGTTATATGAAGAATATTTTTTTATAAACCACACATTTCTAATTATAAATATAATTCTATTTTTTAAATGGGATTGAAATAAATTACCAAATATGTTATACATGATGTAAATTATATTTACAACAAAAATTTAATTTATAAGTGGTATGTTTTATCTAAGGAATATGAATGTATGTTTTATACACCACTGATTAGTAGTTTCCATACATAAAATGAATCCATTAAAAGTGAATAAATCAATAGGTGATAATAGAAAAAAATAATGATATATTATGGACTAGTAAATCCATTAGATCATTATAAAACATGAGGATCACAAATATACAAAAAAAAACAATAATGAGGTATATCACAATGAAAGGAGTGGTCAATATGAGAAATCAATAATATGATATTAGAAGCATGCCTTGCGAAGTGAGAGTGTGCTGAAAAAATTATTTATCAATAATATATATAGGAACATAAGTTTTCCATTACAAATTTTGTTTCTCTAAATATGATTTTTACAAATTTGGTCCTTATAGATATGGTGGATTGTCATATATCAAATAGGTATATTAATGTATAGTATTATTAAGTAGGAATTAAAAAATAATTTAACTCATCATAAAATGATAATAAAATATTATAATATTATATACATCGATATCATATGAATATAAATGATATTATTAAAATATGATAAAATGATTATCTAAAATACAAACAAATGAATTAAAAATAAATTAAGTAGTAAAATTATATTTTACAAATAATTAATTAAATTTAATGGTATTTGTTAAATATTTTTAAATAAAAAAGTGATATTTTAATTTTCTTAAATAATAAAGTTTATGTGAAACTTTCAGGGGGTTCCAAAAAATCATTTTGAAACTAATCGAAATTTAGTAGTTGTGGGACTCAAGATTTCCAATTAATAGGATAGTATGATTATTGTATTTCTATATTGTTTAGTGGGTTCAATTTATGAAATAATTATTGAAATGAAATTTTATTTGTTTTAAAAAAATATTAAAATTAGTGGAATAGCCTTGGATTATACGAATATATTTCCTACTAAATTATTATTCCAATTTATACACTCCATGTTTTTCTCTAATCTTGTGAAATATCCCTAGATTATCCTCAATTACACTTATCGATTTAGTTAGAGGGATGAAATGATCACTAACACCTCCAATCTCACATATACTAGTAATTGGATATCTCTAATTACACATAACGTAACCCACAAATCATGATAGAAAGAAATATAGAAGACCTAAGTGACAAGTTCTTTTGATCTAGTGAAGAATCGAAGAAAATTCACAGTGTCAAAACTGAGGAAATAACATATTTTCTATAATGGTAGAATAAATATAGATAATAATATAGCACATTAAACTATTTAAAATTAACAATTCATTAACATGGGATGAGAAGAATTTCCATTTCATAGCCACTAAGGGTTTAGTTTTCTATTACCAGAGATGATACAAAAATAAATATAATGAAGAAGTAAAAAATAGTTTTAGTTGGGGTTTGTATTATTTGTAAGAACCCCATAATACAACATCCAAGGTTAGGGAATCAATACCAATTAGGTGAATTTTTTAGTAGTAAAGTGTTATAGCAATGCTGAAATTGTAGCAGGAGAGGGATCTATAGCGGCAGATGGTATTTTAGTAGTAGTGACAAAATATATGGAATGGTATAAAATCATGTAGTGTAGTAGTATTATTCATCAGAGAGGCCATTGGTCCATGAAATGGACGTTTAGGCCTAGAATTCAGTATTATAACCCCTAGGATCTGTGGGAAATACTATAATTGGATGTAATACCCTTTATGACTATGGACCTTGTAATTGGTCTCCTCTACCCAGTAAAAATATTTCCTTTGGATTTAATAAAAAATATGCTTCAAAAATTATTTTCTTAATAAAATCAAGAAATATAAAAAACTATTGACAATTGAAACAACCTCCATAAAAAATCAAGATAACGAGATAGGGTGATCCCCATTATAGATAGTATTGTACACTTAAAATAAAAACATTCATAGATCCTTGAAATTCCTCAAAAGTCATCAATTGAGATGTAAAATAAAATTTTTCTTTATTTAGGTGGATCTGGGAATAATCTTCATTTTCAATTTCAAGGACTTTATTTTTCATCAGTTGATGATAGAAATGTGTCTAGTATTGAGGGTATGGACAATTCAGTCATATAATGTCTTTATGATTACTCCAAACATGGAAATTATTCCTTTTGAAATGATTTAGTCTAGAATGTTTTAGTTATGTGAGGTTACAGTTACATACGAATCAATATACCCTCAAATTGTATCTTGAACTAATGTTATCCTCACACATATATACCCATGTTACCATATTATCCTCACCCAACTGTACCCCTCCATAGGTGAATCTTTAGAAAACTCATCTAAGACCCTTACATAATAAGAGAATGATCCTTAAAAAATTTAACTTCATTATTTAATAGCATGAGCATCACAATTATGTAAGAGATGACCCTTATCACATGAATCATCCTCTATCGGGCATCCCCATATTCAAATTAATGATCTAAAATCCACTAATTTTTCTTCAATTGTAGATTACAACATTTATCATCACATCCCATGTCATTTAAATCTTATCCTCGGTTAAGTATAAGTTTAAATCAAGTTCATATCCAATACGTTGTCTATGTTATACATTCTCATAGTGAATAAAAGATTTCGGTTCATACTACGTGTCTCATTTTTTTGAAGCATCATCATTTCAGTGATCATGGGTCTTTATAGGCGGTGAGCTACCAGATCCATGAAGCATCAAGATTAAGATATTCTTCTTTGACTCATATTTGTTCAAATATAGGTTCTTATGTAATTTTAATTCTAAGTCAACCTATCTATTGTTCATCAGCCTCAATTTATTCAATAATAGAGCATTTGATTATTCAATCATAGTGCTAGTTTTGATTTATTCAAAGAAAACTAGTAATTGAGGGAATGATGATACTCAGATTAAACATTGGTTGGAATAGATATTTTGAAAATATCATTGATTCCAGTTGAGGACACATTAGGTGTCTTCAAATTAATGGATTCGACAACAATCCTTCATTAGTGTCATTATTTGGTGTTAATCAAATGTGGGTGGTAAAATAACTATATAGGTAGAAAATTAACTATAGAATATTTTTTGATCCTGTAGTGTATCTAGAGAAGTAAAAGATTTGAGATGAGCAATGAAGTATGGTAGTAGAAAAAGTTATTCTAATGGTAGTACTGATTTTTCTTCTAGTGGTAGCAGAACTCTACTTATAATGATAGAAGGGGAGTTCAATATTTTGGGGGGGTATTTTCTTCACTTTCTATAAGGATAGAGGTTGTAAGGAGTATTATTTTTATTAGGGGGTGGTAGAGTGGTATATCTTCTTCTATTAGAACTTGGAATGATTGAATGCTGGAAGTTTCATATTTTCCAATGATAGTAGTTAGAAAATAATATATAAACTATAGTAGTATCGGTATAATAGTTAAAAGAACATTATTATATTAGTATCACAATCTTGGTGTTAGTAGAAGATGGGAACCGGTAGCAAACTAGTTGTAGAAATAGTACAGTACTGATAGTAGAAAAGGAAACCACTCATGACAAAAATTTAGCGCATGGATTTTTTCAACATAATTCCACAGTTTTTGAAACAAAAAAACTAAATATCATCATTTAAAAAAATTCAAAACATCCAAATCCACATTTCATAATTCTAAATTATCAATTATTAAAATCATAAATTAAACTGAAAAATCAATTTCAATATATTTAATAATGTTGTTTCGATTCATCATCATAATTCCAAAATTTAATAAATTACTAAAAACATGTTTAGATCCAATGATTTTTTTACTATTATCAATATAAAACATTAAATTTCCCCTCATTTTAATTAAATTATTTTATATTTTCATTGAAATAAAAATATTTGTTTTTAAATTTTCATCTGACATCACTCCCCCAAAAATAAATTATTTATCCCCCATCATATTTTATTATTGAATTTCTTAAAAAAAAAATTCTCCCACCTAACATGAAATACAAATCCAAAAAAATAAATTAATTCATCCACTAATTGATCATGCATCCTATGTGACCTTTACAGAATTTATTACGTCCATTTACATTAATTTTATTGATCTAAATTGGAATTCAATAGATTTCAGTGTAATTATAATTTTAATATGATGCAGTTCCTTCTATATATAAATTAAAAGATTCATAAATAAATTTCCATTATCACACATAATTGATACTTCGTATATGTAATTTGTATATGGGAAAAATATTCCTCCTACCTAAATGAATTCATTTTTGAAATATGATCTGTTTATTTATTTTTAAATCTTTTCACAACCATTTATGCATGAGGAACTGCGAAAAAATCACTTATTGAATTTCTACATAGATATTATACTCACACACATAGTTTCATTATACCAGATATTTATTGAGGTATCCCAGTTGACCATTATACATCTGAATCAATGAACTTATAAAAAATATTTTTTGAAGGATCTAGGTGTTTCTTTTCATTTTAAAAGATCGAACAACTCAAGATTATGTTATAAATTCTACATACCACATTTTATAATTTTTATTCCGTAATGATCTTTTCGATTTTCACACCATTTATATAGTTCAAAAAAAATATTTCCACATAATAGTTATTATGTTCACTAAAAAGTCATCAAAAATTATGTATTTTGATGTTAATGAATACTCACATCCATATTGTTAATTTAATTAGGCATAGAATAATGAATTTCAAAATTACAATCTTTTTTATTATTAAAGTATTTATTTACACTCCCAAAAATCTAAAAACACAAACAAACCAAAACTATGTACATATTCTTAAAATTAATTTTGATAATTTATTTATTATAATTTTTTAATATACATTCCAATATACCTTGTCCCTCTCCCCCATTCATGGTCTAATTTGTTTTAATTATAGAATTCATGTTATTTATAAATCTCAAAATTGAATAAGAGTGTCCATATGAATATAGAGGTAATAGACAACCAAGTATTTCTTCTTTTTGATGAAAACATAAAGGAATTATGATTTTTCCATTTATTCTTTCCATGGATCATCATTATAATGTTTCATCTTTCCTCCCTTCACCATAAAGGGTCACTCTAATTCGACAATTGATATCTCAACTACTCCATATAGAAAACAATTTATCACTGTAGATGGTATAGTATTAATATAACAATTTTTACCAATCACTGGATATTTTTAAGTGTGAAAAAATAGGTTTTATCTAATTTTAATGTCCCTCTATTGGGTATGAATTTCAAGGATATAATTTTATTTTTCATTATACAATATGGGATTCTCATATTCATACCTTTTTGATTCCTCTAGTTCCATAATTTTCCGGATTATCTTCACTATAGACATTCTCAATTCAGGATAAAAATCTTTTGGAGACTAATAGTATTTATTCACTAGCATGAAAAATAATTCATTATTTATTATAGAAAATGTAGTTAAGGTATATGTTTCAATAGAAAATTTGTGTAAATTATCTGTGTACTTATCACCGATCACTTCATTCTAGTCAATGAATAAAATATATTTTGGATTTAAATAATGTTCAAAAAAATATTTAGCAATAAAATCGTGAGATTCGAAATCATTTATTAATATATCTTTTTCATCCCAAATTGTAATGTATTATTTATAAAATTTAGTTAACTAAAAATGGTTTATATTGAAGGTTGTTTTTTTTCAAATGGTGTTGTTTCTTTGAATATTATATTTTAAAATCCACTATTTTTTCACCAGTTGTCATAAAAGGTGCCACTTAATTTAAATTTGTTATAGTTGTAGTATTATTATGGAATAGAATACATAAAAAAAATCTATGAATGATTTTTACCACTGTCTTCCTAGATGATTAATATTTTAAAGTCGAGATGGAATATAAAATAATATATATAAACCAACAAATGTTTTAAAACTATTATCACGTAGGAAATAGATCGGATGAGAATAAGTAGAACCACTTTATTGGGTTTTAGTTATATTATATATATAGTGATGAATAAACTATGTATGTAAAAATAATAATTCATTGTCGTTAATATCATAATTCTTTAGAATAATTAATATCCCTATTGGGGAACAAGATGGAAAATATACATAGATCTTATAAATTATCGGTTATTTGTGGGGATACAATCACATAAACATTTTTACTTATTCTATCCTTTTATAAGATACACATATCATCATGCCGGTGCAAATGAATTTGATAAATTGTGAATACCAATGAATATAGATGATGTCCTCTAGTGGAGGGATATTAATCTTTACTTTTTCAAACACATATAGGATCTCATATTGTAGTGAAGCTTCCCTTGTTTTCCTATGATATTCCAACCTTATATGGAAGTGTGGTCAGTGTTTATATGGATCATCCATTTTGTATGTCTCTTGATCCTTCTTCATTTGGGGTTTTTCCATAAGTTCCTCTTCTTCATTCTCAGTGAATGTATCTTCAGGTCCTTCTTTCTTTCACTTATAACTTATTCTTAGGAGGATTATTCTCTACTTACTCCATGCTCCTTTCTACTCCTTATTGTGATTTAAGTAATGATTCTTTTGAGTTTAAGTGTGTAATGGATAAGTATATTACATGTTCCGTGGTTTTTTTATTAATATAAGGAATTAAAGATCTAGTGATTCGAAATTAAAATTTATTACATCAGGTCATCCATTGAGGGATAATGATCATTAATTCGTAGATAGATTTTTGAGGGTTTTGAATTCAAACATTTCATGCATTACGGCTAGAAAAGTTATTATAAACCATGATAAAAGGGTGTCCTATGACTTTGTTGAATTTTATTTCCTATATAAATGTTATAGAAATCATTTAATCCATGATTGTATTTTTTTACAGGTATGGAAATTGGTACAAGGATTCATTGTTTTCTGAAACATTAACATAACTATCAGTGAATATCTCCAGAGAGAAAAAGCTGGAAGACCCACTAGAGTATGGTGGGTAATTTATCAAAGTCCATTATCATAGTTAAATTATTCACAAAAGATGTTTTTATTCATTTTTTTGCAAAATAGCTTGTTTGAATGATTTAACTAATGTACTACCATTACAGTTGTTCTCTAACCAAATTGATGGGAGTTGTGAAAAAATATGTCAATCATCTCTTTGACATCAACAGGTGATTTATTCATCAGTACACCTCTAGCTGATTCATCCCAACGGTTTTGGTCTCTATCGACCAATAATTGGTAAAATAATACCAATAAATGTTGCGTTGACATAGTTTTTTAGGACATGTATTTTAATCCATTTAATCTTTCCCAATACACATAAATGTTATATCTACATGCATGATTGTTTTTTATAAATCACATTCTTTATAATGACATTAGATGATGTAGGGATGTACTCATAGAGAATGTTTTGGTGAATTTCATACATGTTAGTGATCTCTCTAGGATGGATATTACATAGCCACTCCTCATTAGATCATTTATGAGATAAGGGAAATGACATCATAATGATATAACACATGGTGGGCCCTCTTACTTTGATGTAATTATAGGAATCTCTAAATATATATATATTCTTGTTAGGGGTTTCTATTGCAAATACAAGACACTTAGGATGGTGAATTGGAATTCCAATTTTAATCTCAAAATAATGTTGATTACTCATTTCTAACATTTAGAAGTTCTGTTGAAATTAGGTGTATAAATTTCAATTAAATATCCATTTAATTAATCTAGGATATATTCGATATTTATTGTTCCTATAGTGAATTTGGTTTATGAAGAATAAGTGGGTGTTATGTCAATAAATATGAATGTTTTAAACTTATTTCTACTTCTTTATGATTTTAATATTCTTAATTCAAGCCAAGAATGTTTTCTAAACCTATAGATCAAAACAAATGTAGTGAGATGAATAAGATATTGACATTTGTTGGAATCATTTAAAGAATTAAAACAATTAAATTATCATTCCTAGAAATGTTTCCAAGATGGATATGTTCCTATAACGGGTTTATTGATAAAATATTTTGAAGCAATGTCAAAAATGAAACTAATTTTTATTGGGATTTTATCAATAGATGATAGTATTGTGGGAATGTTTCCCTTTTATTTTTTCCTTCAATTTTAATAAATATTAACGAAAATAAATTGGACTTGTTTTGAATTCATTCTTAATTGTTTTTGTCTAACCTCTGATTATCCTAATTTCCTTCCGATTAAATCAATATTCAAATACATATTATCCTTTTTTCTCTCTACTCAATTTAAATCTTATTAAATTTCACATACCAAGAATTTTTTGTTTCTCTAGAGGGATACAATGATAATTATAATCAATAATATATTCAACACTAGTAATGGGATATCTCCAATTTCCCTTAATTAAACCCACATATCATGATTTACAGAAATAAAGAGGACCTACGTGACACGTGTGTGAAATCCATTAAATAAGGGAAGACAAATTTAAAGGGTATTATTTAATGAAATCTCTTATTTTTCATAATGTTCATGTAATTTAATTTCTTAACAAAATATATATAACTATTTAAAATTCTGAATTCCCTGATAAGGGATTTATTGAATCAAACCGACTCTGCAACGTAGGACATAGTGTTCCATCACTAGAGCTATTAAAAAATGAAAAAAAGAAGCATAAAATAAAAGCAGTAGTGATTGATCAAATAAATAATGTCTGATAATGGGTGAGTGATATTATTTGAGTCCATAACATAGTTAATAATTATATATTAATAGGAAAATATATAGGGATCCACAGCCTATGTCAAATCCAACATGTTATAAGAACAAGTATCGTCAACTTCTTTGGGTGACATTTGTAATGTTAATAAATATTTTTGTTTTGTAGTGTCTTTTTAATCATTCGATGATTGAAACATAGTTAGTTTTAAGGGTCTTGATGATCCATTTCAAGAGTGTGTTTTCGATTAATCTCATATTGGAAATTATTCCCCTTGAGATGATTTGGGTAGGATGGATTAAATGTAAAGAGGACACCTTTACTTATGGATTGTTGTTCATGTATGTCGGCTCATAAAATATGGTTACACTTATAAAAGATCTTACATGTTAATGTTACCCTTACAGAGAAGTTTCTCATCAATTGATTTATTGTAACATCCCTGGTAAATATATAGTAATACCTTTTCATATTTATTAATATTTATGAATTAGATTGTAATATTTTCTTAAATGAACTCTATGCCTGATAGTGTACCTAAGATGAAATATTGGGTTTCTCTGAAATCTTACATTGCTCAGAAGACGAAGTTATACAGAAAACATAATTTATTGTAATATTATTATTTTAAGTGGTGGTTTTTGACTAACTATTATTATTATTTGAATGAAACTTTTTAAATAAATTATGAAAATATATTTTACAAATGTTTTTATAATGATTCATTGGTTACAAAATTAACATGAATGAAACTAAAAAACAATTGAATGTATAAAATATATTTAAATGTTCAAATATTTAGTGGAGAATAATTATATTAATAAAATACTCAAATTACATTTGTTATGATAAATTAATGAAATAGAAATTTATTTTACAATTTATAATTCAACATCAATGTTTTCTACACATTATATAAGAACCAATACAATTTTATGGATAAAATTTGTGTTTTTTCTAAAAATGTAGTTTTACCGCATATTTATGGAGGCTCCATCTTAAATCTATTTTTTTAAAACTTTTGTAAGTTATATTTGACATAATAATCTTCTTCATTGTAATTGAGACATCAAAATTTTCTTTGAATTATTTTTTGTAATTTTATGAAAAGTGTCATTTTTTATGAATAAAAAAATACTCCATTGTAGATATTATTATATTTTTTAAAATAATTTTTAAACATTAAACTGATTGGTAAAGTCATAAAAGGTAAATAATACATGTATTAATCCAATTTTTTTCATTTTAATAGTTTTTTAATTTAAATTATAAATAATAACTTATTAGTATTTTGAATGTCTCTTTTACCAGCCTTTTCTCGCCACATCTACGGGATTACTGTCAAACCTTATTTAACCTCTTCTGTGAATTTAATTTCCCAAATTATAAATATGTGTTTGTGATTAGTATGAATAATTTGGTCAAATATGGTCTTTTTTTGGTAAATAGTACCTTTTGAATCTTATTTAACATGGCTAAGTGTAAATACAATAATTAAAGGTAAAAATAATAATATTATATTTTAAAATTTCCCCAAAAATTGTTGTAATTTCATTGGATGTCTGTATTTAAACAATAATCTTCTTTTCATTGAAATTATTTACAATTTAAGCTACTAGGGTAAGAAAATGAAATTTATTATATTTAATTTAATGACATATCAAAAATTTCATACTCATATTTTTAATAATTAAATGAAATTAATATGGATTAATAAAAGTGATAGATTCATCTATTTATAGTAAATAAAAAAATAAAAAAATTACATAAATCATGGAAAAATATTTTAAATTTTTTTGTAAAAAGTAATTAAAATTAATTGTGACACAATGATGATGATGTAATATATTTATTAAGAGAATAATCTAATTATTGGTATTAATAATATTAAATTAAATATAATTTTAAATATTTCATTCCAAACATGAATGTTTTGGATTAATTTAACATGTTTTAAAAGGGTGAAAGTGGTTTTTTAGAAGGAATCATGTTTTTATGTTTTCCTTAAATGTAAAATAAATAATTGTGTGAAAATTCATATAATTCAAATTAAAAAATATAAAATACTTAATAAAAATATATCGATTATTTAAAAATATAAGATTAATAAAAATAGTATAATAAATTCTAAAAATACGATTAATGACTCATAAATTTGTTATTTGGCTTGTTATGTAAATTATTTTCACTCTCCAACATAAATTATATGGTAAAATGATAAGATTTTAAAGGGGTCAAAATAAAGATAAAGTTTAAAATAAAATCAATGGACATTTGAAAATTATTAGATTATTATATATTGACCCTTACTCATTCTATCTTCTAACTAACATAATTTGGAGACATTTGGGTTAAAAAAATAATTTATATTAATAAATTATTTAAATGGTTTCATACGGTGCCCCTCCCCTCTCCAAGAAAGGGCTCCAATTTATATTAATTAATGACACCTCAAAACACATTTTTTTGGAAATTTTCTTCCCAAATAACATCTTATAATCTATAAACACAATTTATAGGCCTTAATAAAGAATTAATATCCTCCATATAGGTAGTTAGGTTTTATGAATGTTTATCATCCAAATTAATGGTAATATTTTTATTTAATTGTTTCTATACTATTTCTTATTCATCTTCATTAAAATATTCTCATTCCATGATGAGATAGTTACTCCAATAACGTAATTATACTGAGATGTTATTATGTTAATATCATAACCAAAATCCCTATCAACTACCATCAAATGGGGAAGTAATTAATCATTCGTGCGAACATGTGAACTATCATCCCCACAAACTGATTTAATTTGTTTTCCATAACCGTCTCAAATTACTGGTTATAATGTTGGAATTAATGTTTATATATGATATTAATGAAAAAATAATAATTATAATACGCTTATATATCACTTATGTTGTTATGTTCCATGAAAATAAAAAAGATAATGATGTTCGTGTGTGTGTGAACTATCACCTCCACGAAGCGATGTGTTTTTTTTTCATTTATTACATCACTTGTATAATATATTTAAGTACATATAAATGAATAATATGATTTTTTTATATTATGATCATTAATAAAATATAATATTATTATTAACTTCTCTCCATAATGATTATTTAAGAGGTAAAACGAAACTCATGTGTACGTATGACCAAACGTCTCAATGATTATAATGATATTCATCTTTATAACCATAATTAATGGTTTGATTTAAAAGTATAATTAATGTATAAAAGTTATCATTATGTCATATATATTATTTCAGATATGATTCAATTATGGCCACATTGACTATTGACATCATAACATGTTCATTTTGGACTCATATACCGAATATATTCAAACCATCCGATGTGAACTCATATAATTATCTATTTATTATAACATGTTAATTAATTATATATAAGGAATAATAAACTTGTTAAAATATATCATGAAAGATGGAATTAACTATAACACCCAAAGATTTTATAGTACGTTATTTCTTCAGAGTAATTCAACAACTTTCACTATACGCAACACCGAGTTGCAGCACACCATGGCTTACCAAACTAGCCGTTCAAAAGCAGTTATGAATAGTATTAACTGAATGTTGAACATTATATAATCCTTATAATTTTAGAATCAATATTATGAGTATCTTAGACATAATATATGAACAAATTAATTTTTTTAAGATAAAAGAAGTATTTTTAAAAATATTCCATTTTACCACCTTTTAATGGAGAACTTTATTTAAATACAATATTTGAAATATTTATTTATTCAATTTGAAAAAATAAAATTCTTTTTTAGAATCAGGGTATAATAATTTAGTTTCAATAAATTTTTATTACTTTTCTAATTTCTTCTATATTTTGATTAATAGTGAAAATTACTAAATAATAATTAAAAACAACAATTTTAATCGATATAATTAAAAGTGATAAATTATGAATTTGAGTGATTTTTATGTATAATTACATTATATTGTTACTATTTAATTTAATTTTGGCCATTGAGCCTAATTTCACATTTAAATTGGACATAAGAATGTGTCAATCTTTTGATAGTTATTATTTTTTAAAAACACGCTTTTTGTTTTCACAATGAAACTTAATTTTAAATTAATTTTTGCGACGTATGTGTGTTGAATTTAGAAAAATTAATTTCATATTCAGAATCATTAGGTCGAAATTGTGTAAATAACTAACTTTTATTTTTATACATTTTGAATAATTACTTCAGTTAATATTTTATTTACCATCTTTAATGGGTAAATCCGGTAAAAAAGGGTAAAAAATAATATTATAATAATATTAAATAACCCAAAAAGTTTCATAACCCTATTGGATTATTCATTTACAACCATGTTCATCTTTTGGTCAATTTTGGGACCCCATGGAGACACTTGTAAGTGATAATGACACTTTATATTAACTAAGTTAAAGTAAATACAAAAATGACATAAGTATATATCTTTTAGAAAAACAATTTGTACATAGGGTTATATATATTATATTTTCGACTATAAATAAAAATTAAAATGATAAAATATTTCCTACATAAATTTATTTTATTTATAATTTTTAGACATTGAATAATTGAATTTATTTATGTCACAATAACGATCTAGTATTTTCCTTATTAATTAATGAATCAAATAATTGATATTATAAATGTTAAAATAAATATAATATGAAAGTTTTGATCATATACAATAATTTTATTGGTTAATATGACATTTTAGGATTTCTAAAATGAATCTTTTTTTAATTATTAAAATTTAAATACATTAAAAATATATATTATTATATAATGTCAAAATTGTCATAAAGGAGTTTTCAAAAAAAATATTTTATTATAAATTGATATAATATATCTATAAATCTATTGATAGGCCAAAGTACTTATATAATGATGGGCGTGTCATTAATGAACCACTTCGGGTTCTTTTGGAAGTATATAGTAAGTTTATTAACCATATAATTTAAAAATATAAAGAGACTTGGTAAATGTCAAACTATTTAACTAAGAGTTAAATCTGAATTTTCAGGTTAATATAGTTACCCAAAACTGTATAAAACCCATTGGTTAAGTGTTTTTTGACCCATCCCCAGCATAAACTTTAAATAATACATTTTTGAGCCATTATAAACCGAAAATGATTTTATCCCGAAAATATATTTTACGTTTTTCTTAAGGTGCCCCTCACCCCTCTTAAAAAAGGGCACTGCCCCTTCACTCTAATTAACACCTTAAAAGCCATTTTTCTCTACCAACCCATTCCCAAATATACTCCCAACATCCCTAACATCATCCTAGATGAATTATTTTGATCAGAAATCCAACCTAACGAGCCCTTTTGATCAAATCAAAAGGAAGAACCCGAAGAAGTGGCAATGATTTTACCACCCTCTTTCAAGTTCCTTCTTTCTTCCACTTCTTATTTAATTTTTATTTCCATTCTAAAATAATAACTCCATAATCATGTATATTATTGGATGTTATTATAAATATTGAACAAATATATTCATTATTCTAGCCATCTTATGAATGATAATGTCACCATGCGTGCGTACGTATGACTTACCGTCTCCACGTCGTGGTGTAATTTGTTATTCAACACTATGTTATTTGGCTGGATATAATGATGAGTAATATGTATATAAATAATTAAAATAACATGATAATATCTCTGTAAAATAAATATACCATCCAATTCCACACCTTAAATAAAATGATATTGTCGCTCGTGCGGACGTACGGATTACCGTCTCCACGACGCGATGAGATGCATTTCCACATTCACCATTCATCGATGATTATAAAAATATATATTAATAATATGTTTGTAATATATGAAATAATAATTCTACTATAAATATATATATTTATATATATATATTTACTTATATATATTTTATTCACTTAGTTCTGTTCAATACGTTATGAAAATGGAAACAACATTTATGCGTATGTACGGACTACCATCTCCATAAACGTTGTTTTCTATTTCATATATATGACTATTATAAATATTTATATTCCAAATATATATGATACATAAATCATGTTTTATATTATGGATTTATTTAAATAATTATCTATGTGATACAATAAAGAGTAACAAGTTAAAACACGTACGATAAAGAAAGCGATTATTACACGAAATGTTAATTTAACATGGAAATTCTTATTAAATGGGTAGTCTAAAGTCATAAATTAGTAATTTTTAATATCATAAATATTAATATGCTTTTGGTATAATTTAATAACATACTACAGTCTTCATACAAGAGGTTAAACGTACCCTCGACTAAAGAAAAGTGCAAGGTAATGGGTTTTCATCTCACTCCTTCTTCCTATGAGATTTGTGCCATATTTACACTATTACCTTTTGTGTGGTGTATGTACTACCCATAATTGTAATAATTGAGTAATACACTTTAAATTATGTTTATTTACATATTCATTGTATGATACCTCTTTCATGGGGTGTATGTTTCTCAAGTTACCAAATTGGTAAGGGTTAATTTCACAATCTCTTTACTATCCGAGGTTGTTTTTACGTAAGTATCTAATGGGAAATATTTATTATCCATGTCCATGTTTCATGAAAGTGTTTTAAAAGGGATTCATTTGAGGCACTTTTTTACAAAAACATCATTTCAATTGTTTTAAATATTTATTCATCTAAATCTTTCTCATTAATGTCAATGTCTTCAAAATGGTTTTTAACAATTTATTTATATGGACATGAATGTTTTTAAAATGTTAATTCCTTTTGAAATTTTCAAATTGTTATGGGAAACTTTGTTTCAAAAATGAATTTAAATTTCTTCTTTATTTAATAGTATGACTTTTAAATGCTTTCATGAAAATAGTATATTTCTCTCAAAGAGTTTTACAAATCATTTTCATCTATGTCAACATCCATTGATTTATTTTAAACTTGATTGAAGATGATTTATTATGATACAAATATTCCATATTTTATTGAATGTTTTGTGATATATTTGACTATGTTTGTGTTATTTTTATACCATTCATTTTTAGGTATAATGTATTGACATTTTGTATGCCAATTTTAATACGAATGTTTATGTTATGTTTAAACATTTTCTAATGAGGAATGAATTGGACTTAATAAGTGACAGGTGGAGCCCTCTATAGCTCCTCGATGCATCAGTAAGTCTCATAGGAAAAACTAGTGTCTTAGCCCAAGGCCCTGACAAAATATTACTTGTAGTCTAGGCACAAGGCCTTGACTATGTGGTTATGATAGTCTGGCATTATGCATTCCATCATTATGAAAGTGGTTTGTGATATTGCATGTGATTATTCAACTAGTAGAATATCCATGTGAATAAATAAATGGAATTACCTCATTTTATTTTTTCCATATTATGATGAAGTTAATGATTAAAAGGCTTTTGTTTTGGTTATACATTGCATTAAATGTTTATGCTTATTTATGATTTTTTTGCAGTATTTTTATCCTTACTGAGCATCTGAGCTCACCCCTTTCTATGTTTTATTTTTCCCATGATTCCATGAAGTGTATTTTTATTGACATGCAGAGTTAAGCCAAGGGAATAATGGCGTTAATAAAAGATTATTTATGTTTTTTTTCATGTTATGAAGTTTAATGTAACATTCATGTATGTAATCTATTTTCCAAGACTGCTAAACCGATCAGTCCTTTGGGACTTGATTACATGTAATCATGTCAATGTAATAAAATAATACACCGAATCTGGTTAACTGGGTCGGGGCGTTATAGTTGGTATCAGAGGAAGTTTAGCAATAACCTTGGAAGATATATTTAGATAAAATCTGATTAGAGCACATATACCTAAGATAGACTTTTAGGTTTATTATAGAATAAATTCCTAGAATTTTTTTAATATATAGATTTTGTGAGTTTTCCAAGAAAATACATCCTTGTTTGGATACGAGTTGTTAGAGGCGTCTCTGAGACCGATTTACTTAGGGCTAAACCCAAAAACCCCACATTGATCTAGACTCGAATGGGAAATGGTGCACAACAACAGGCCTTGTTTCACTCGTGGTTACGACACCCTTGGGGGATATGTTTAGGATTATTCTCATTTTTTTTCAAATCACTATGAAGGGTTTATGAGTATATACCTCCTCAATGAAAACAAATTTATGATTATGGATTATATCCATAAACCGTTCAATTTACGTTAGGTATTTTAGATGTTTGGAATTATTCATTACAATTTATAAACTGACATAGTTTATTCCATTGTATAGAAATGGAACCCATTAGAAGGAATGTGCACTCCAACAATACGTATGATCCAATGGGTACGAAGTATCATATCTTTCAAGCTATTAAGAAAACATTTACAAGGGAAATATTCACCCATGTATTCTCAACATATGAATAAATAGTATCACGTGTTAATAATATAAGTAACTAATTATCTGAGTCATATGGATTTGAATGGAAGCAAGAGAATAAAAGGATGGAAGAGAGAAAGATGGATAAATGGAAGAGGGAAAGAGAATAATTTTCCCATATGTGATAATTGTAGGAAGAAACACCCTGGAACTTTTTAGAAGGGAATTGGAGTTTTTATTAGTGTCAAGAAAAAGGACACCATGTACATGACTTCAAGGGTAAGAAAAAGGTTTCAAATGTACAATGCTTTATTTGGAAGGATTTGGGACAATATGCGACCCAATGTCCAAATCATCAGAGTATGTCCCAAATGATGCTATTGGATAATAATCAAGTCATGATACTACCACAGGTGAGGAGGAATGATTAGAGTTCTTATGTTGTTATTAGAGATTTATGTCATTTGAGTGTTGTGTCAACAATATAATAGTTATAATAATTATGGAGAATATAAGGATTGTACTACAATACTATTTCATTAAAGACTTGAGACTGTGTGGAACCATGAAATGTGACTCAATAGCAGGTTAAATTTTTGGAAAATATATGGTTGAGAGAAAGATAAACCATAATATGGTTCTGATATCGAGGTAGTTATTTTGGAATAATATATGATTTATTTGAAAACATTATATTGGATATTATTGACGACCTTGAAACTGATTAATTATTTGTATATTCCATCATTGTTGGAGTTTACAACATTTTTGGATAGAAGCAGTATATCCAGAATTTTATAAGTAATAGGGGATCATGAATGTAATCAATAAGATTTTATGGTAATTCAGGATGTTGCAATGTTTTAAAATAAAACATGATGAAGGTGTTCACATGTTATTACGTGGAAAAAGCGATCTTCATTATGATTACCTTACTTATAAATTTTGGATAGTGAGTTTGGATATAAGTATTTGGGATAATTCTAGTTTGATATTATTTTTTGATTTCAATAAAAGGACAACCCGGAGGTTGTGTGGAAACCCATCGCGTCCGGCAAGGTCGTGAGACTTTAACCGACAACATTAGAGTGACATGGGTGTATCACCTACCACTGGCCCACGTGATGTCCTGGATTGAATAATGTAGTATTTTTTAAAAAAATTCTTGTAGAAAAATTATAAATTCATTTTTTTACCCCTATATGAATAGGATAAATAGAATATTATTTATATGTTATATTACATTTTAGAGTGAATGATGAGTTTGTGGTAGAAATTAGTTAAAATATGGGACTCTACTTATCAAGTATATATTTTTCTTCTTCACTTATTATATGAAGAAATTAATTCATATAATTTAATTAAGGGATCTTAAAACCAAAAATGTGTTGTCCTGATACCATATGTTTTGTAGAACTGGTGAAATTTTAAATCATCAATGATTGATAAATTTAAGGCCCTCAATTTTATACTTGTTTTTGATTGATGACCTCAATCACTACCTATAAATATTTACGTTTTTTCTCCAATTGTATATCTTTAATTGTCACCAATGTTCTCATAATCAATATCCTAATTCGGTGGTGACCCTTTTATTTCCTTTTTCTTCTTATTAAGACTAAATTTTATTAACCTAATTTACAATGAGGGTTTTCCCAAAGCTATTTTATATTTTCAAACTTTTATTTTTGAAAAATAATTTCAAATTGCGATGACACAATTTATTTAAGGAGAGAAGAATGTTACACCCCAAGATTTTATAGTATGTTTTTTTTCAAAATAATTCAATAACTTTCACTACAACCAACACCGAGTTCTAGCACACCGTGACTTACCAAACTAGTCGTTAAAAAGTTTTTATGAATAGTATTAACTGAATTTTGAACTTTATATAATCCTTATAATTTTATAATAAATATTTTGAGTTTCTTAGACATAATATAAGAACAAATTAAAATTTTAAGATAAAAGAAGTGTTTTTCAAAAAATGAAATTTTACCGCCTATTAATGGGGAACTTTTGTTAAATACAATATTTGAAACATTTGTATATTCAATTTGACAAAATAAATTTCTTCTTTAGAATCGGGACATAATAATTTAGTTTAAATAAATTTTTGGTACTTTTCTGATAACTTTCATATTTTGATGAATAGTGAAAATTAATAAATTTTAATGAAAAGAAACTTTTTTAATCGAAATAAATAATAGTGATAAATTATGAATTTAGGTGATTTTAAAGTATAATTAGATTATATTTTTACTATTTAGTCTAATGATGGTCATTGGACATAATTTCAAATTTAAACTAGACATAATCAAGTGTCAATCTTTTGATAGTTATTATTTCATAAAAACACTCTTTTTGTTTTGACAACAGGAATTGATTTTGTATTAACTTCTACCCCTTATGTGTTTTGAATTTAGATAAATTGATTACATATTTAAAATCAGGAGTTCAAAATTGTGTAAATATTTAACTTTTATTTTTAGACATTTTGAATAATTATTTCGGTAAATATTTTATTTACCATTGTTAAAGGGTTAATCTGGTAAATAAGGGTAAGAAAATAATATTACAATAATATGAAATTACCCTAAAATGTGTCATAAACCTATTAGATGATATATTTCCGACCATGGGCATCATTGGGTTGATTTTGGGACCCCATGGAGCCACTTGTAAGTGATAATGACACTTCATATTAATTAAGTTAAAGTTAATACAAAAATTACAAAAGCATATATCTTTTAGAAAAAAAGTTTTTACATAGGGTTATATATGTTATATTTTAGACTATAAATATTAATTATAAAGATAAAATATCTCCAACATAATTTTATTTTATTTATATTTTTTAGAAATTGAATAATTAAATTTATTTATTACACAATAATGATGCAGTATTTTCCTTGTTAATAATAGAATCAAATAATTGGTATTATAAATGTTAAAATAAATATAATTTGAAGTTTTGATTCAATACAAGAATTTTATTGGTTAATATGACATGTTAGGAGTTATCAAATGAATTTGTTTCTAATTAATAAATTTTTTAAAACATTAACAAAAATCAATTACTAAATAGTGTCAAAATTGACATAAAGGAGTTTTTGAAAAAATATTATATTATAAATTGATATAATATTCCTAAAAATATATGTTTCATCCAAAAGACTAATATAATGGTAGTTGAATCATTAATGAATCACTTTACATTATCTTGGAAATATATAGTATGTTAATTAACCATATAATAAAAATGTACCTAGAGACATGGTAAATGTCAAACTATTTAACTAAGAGTTAAATCTAAATATTATGGTTAATATAGTGACCCAAACCTACCTAAAACCAATTGGTTGAGTGTTTTTCGACCCATACACACATTCTAATTTAAATAATACATTTTTTATCCCTTATAAACCGAAAATTATTTTATTATAAAACAATATTTTATGTTTTTCCTATGGGGCCCCTCACCCCTCTTATAAAAGGGAACTCCCCCTTCACTCTAATTCACATATTCAAAGCCTTTTGGCTCGGCCAACCCCTATTAAAATATCCTCCAAACTTCCCTAGTTTCAACCTAGAGGCCTTATTTTGATCAAAAAGCCAACCTAAGGAACCCTTTTGATCAAATCAAAAGGAAAACCCTGAAGAGGAGGTAAGGATTTCACCACCCTCTTTCAAGTTTCTTTCTGCTTCCACTTATTCTTTATTTGTTATTTCCATTCTAAAATAATAAATCCAGTATATTCTATATATTTTGATGTTATTATAAATATTTCACAACTATATTCATTATTATAACCATATTATGAATGATAATTTCACCTTGCATGCGTATGTATGACTTACCCTCTCCATGCCATGGTGTAATTTTTTATTCAACACTATGTTATTTGGATGGATATAATGAGGAGTAATATCTATATAAATAATTAAAATAACATGATAATGTCTCTGTTAAATTAATATAAAATCCAATTCTACCCATTTAATGAAATGATATTGTCGCTCGTGCTTATGTATGGATTACCGTCTCCACAACGTGATGAGATTAATTTCCACATTCACCATTAATCGACGATTATAAAAATATATATTAATAATATGTTTGTAATATATGAAATAATAATTCTAATGTGTATATATATATATATATATATTTGTACTTTCATTTATTTTATTCACTTAATTACGTTCAATACGTTATGAAAATGGAAATAGCGTTTAGGCGTACGTACGGACTACCGTCTCCATAAACTGTGTCTTCCATTTCATATATATGTCTATTATACATATTTATATTCTATATATATATGATATATAAATCATATTTTATATTATGGAAGTATTTAAATCATTATCTAAGTGATACAATCAAGAGTAACAAGTTAAAACACGTACGATAAAGAAAGCGATTTTTACCCGAAATGTTAATTTATCATGGAAATTATTATTAAATGGGTAGTATAAATTCATAAATGGATAATTTATGATATCAAAAATATTAATATGGTTATGTTATAATTTAATAACATACTACAGTCTTCATACAGGAGGTTAAACATACCCTCGACTAAAGGAAAGTGCTAGGTATGGGGTATTCATCTCACTCCTTATTCTCGTGAGATTTGTTCCATATTGCAACTATTACCTTTCCTATGGTGTATGTACTGACCATAATTGTATTTTTTTGGTAATACACATTAATTTATGTGTATTTACATATTCATTTTATGATACCTCTTTCATGGGGTGTATGATTCGTAAGTTACCAAATTGGTAAGGGTTAATTTCAAAATATCTTTATTATTCGAGGTTGTTTTAACATAAGTATATAATGAAAAATATTTATTATCCATGTGAATATTTCATGAATGAGTTTTAAAAGGGATTATTTTAATGCACTTTTTTACAAAAACATCACTTCATGTTATTTATATATTTATTCTTATAAATCATTCTCAATAATGTCCATGTCTTCGAAATGGTTCTTAAGGATTTATTTATATGGACATGAATTTTTTTTAAATGTTAATTCATTTAAAATGTATCAAAGTGGTATGGGACAGTTTGATTCAAAAAAGTAGTTAAATTTATTCCTTTCTAAATTTTTTTACTTTTAATTATTTTCATGAAAAAGGGATATTTCTCTCAAATAGTTTTACAAATCATTTTCATCTATGTCAAATTATTTTAATGGATTTTAAACTTTTTTAAAGATTATTTATTATGATACAAATCTTCCATATTTTATTGAAGGTTTTGTGATATGTTTGACAATGGATGTGTTATTTTTATACCATTCATTTTTTAGTGATAAAGTATTTACATTTCATATTCTAGTTTTAAAACGAATGTTTATGTTATTCTTAAACCTTTTCATATGAGGAATGCATTGGACTTAATAAGTGACGGGTGGATCCCACTATATCTCCTCGATGCATCGGTAGGTATCACTAGAAAAACTAGTGCCCTGACACAAGTCCTTGAAAAAACATTATTTGTCTTCTTGGAATAAGGCCTTGACTATGTGGTTATGATTGTCTGGCAATATGAATTCCAACATTATGAAAGTGGTTAGTGATATTTCATGTGATTATTTGACTAGTAGAATATCCATGTGAATAAGTAAATGGAATTACATCATTTTATTTTTTCCATATTATGCTAAAGTTCAAGATTAAAATTATTTTGTATTAGTTATACATTTCCATAAATGATTATTCTTATTTATTAAAATTTCTGTTGTATTGTTATCCTTACTAATCATCTGAGCTCACCCCTTTCTATGTTTTATTGTTCCCAGGATTCCAAGAAGTTTATTGTGATTGATATGAAGGGTTAAGCCAGGGGAAAAATGGCATTCATAATTGATGATTTATTTTGTATTGTATGTTATGAAGTGTAATGTAAAATTCATGAATATAATCTATTTTCCAAGACTCCTAAACTGATTGGTCCTTCAGGACTTGATTCCTTGTAATCATGACAATTTATTAAAATAATGCACCGAATCTGGGTAACTGGGGCTGGGGAGTTACATTAACTTATATTCATTATTCATGGAAAGAAATAATTTACAAGATGATTTGGAGATGAGGTAAGCATCTTTTTAACTAAAAACCTCATTTTAAAGTTTTGATTATTTATTCTTATAAATCATTCATTTTTATTTCCATGTTTTCTAAATTGTTTTTATTAATATATATCTATGTAAGTGATTTTTTTAAAAATTTGATCATTTTAATTTCTATCAATTTTTTTCCTAAAAGGATCCATATAAGGTTCTTTGTCTCAAAAACCTTTTAGAGCGGCATATTTTTTTGTTATGGCCACCTTCTTGTATGTTGGGTATAATCAACCCCTTTTACTTTGAATTTGATTCAATGGTTTTAAAATAGAATCTTTTTTATATGAATCATTTTACTAAATAAAAAAAGTAATGTTGGTTAACATGTATAGTGATATCTTTTTTACCAGTGTGACCAATAATTGATATTTGGATTACTCTAAAAGATGTAATGTTTTTAAATGAAAAATAAATAATTAACATATTTTCGGTTATATTGGTATTTAAAATGGGTTTGAGAATGGGTTTTTTATTTTAATATCATGAAATGAAATATTTTTATTTCAAAGTGGAAATATTATCATTATTTTATGATTATTTTATGTGATATGATTATGGTAAGGTTCTTTAGAGATTTTTATGTATATATGTGTTTCCATGATAAAATGAGAGAGGGTTATCCTATGATAGCTTTACATTAATTTTGGTAATGAGATGAAGGTATCATTTATGATTCCTCTTAATAAATTTTGTGAATATAATGTGATGGTTATTCCAATCATAACCATGGTGGTTACTCACTATATCGTTGTGAACGCTAAAATGTAAGAATGTTATGTATGACAATAGTTACAATTATGAATTATTATTTCTATATGTTTTAAAGTATTATTATTATTTAATGTGGTATCATAATGGTTTAATGTTTTATGGTTTAAAATTTTTATTTTGTGAAAATGTTTTCATGAGTTTATAATATCCCAGTACTAAAAATTTCATTCCTAATTTTATATCTCTTTCTGAGATTTTTGTCCACATCTGATGTTTTCAAAATATTTTCCACAATATATAAGGATGGGTAAGAAAAAGGAAGGATTCATTATGAATTTTATGAAGATTTATATCTTGAAAAATAATTCGTACATTATTTTATAATTTATTATATTATGAAAAAAATTGAAACAGAATAGACTTGTCTACATTGTAATATATTCTTATGTAATTGTTATTGACTAAATCTATAAAAAACTACACTTGAAATGATTCTGAATGGGAAATTATGTAAAATATTTACTTAACAAAAAATTATATAGTGATTAATCCTTGGTCCTTATAGGTGGTTTAAAAGGAAATGTATAGAAAACTATGGGATTATGAGTTTTGGTTAAACATATGGTTAGTTTCCATTACTATTATTTTATTTAAATATATATTCTATAAATTTTTTAGATCAAGGAAATTCAGATCTAAATAGAGGGAAGAAGATATGAAAAAAAAAATTCAAATCTCTTATTGATGACTTTCTTGAAATAATTACTGAAATGTTATGGCCAAAAGATTCTGAAACATTAAATAACATACAAATATTTTCTAAATAGATGACTGAGAAATCAAACACCAAATCTATTCCTCGATACCATTAGGGATAAAGGATGTTTTTATTCAAATCCCTCTTTCTCTATATTCTACTATTATCAGAAAACGTGATGTTTATATATTTTACCTTATCATATTATTTTGAATTATATTTTTATTTTGAAATTTTTTTCATGAAGGTGACCCATATGTATCCTATTTATACTTTATTTTAAAATATAGTCTTTCATATTATCCATGTGGAATTTTAAAAAGACCATTTATTGAAATATTCAAAAAAAACCTTGTCAAAATATGTTATAAAAATATTATTTTATATGATTTTTTCATATTATATGTCATACTATATTATTTCCCAAAACTATATCTCATTGATGACCCATAAAACCCATGTTGTTAAATTTTTATTTGTAGAATGGATGAATATGTTTTTTATGAATATCTAAATAATTATTACAATTCATGGACATTCAATCAACATGAAAAATGACAATAAAACTAGATGGACACCTAAATCAAAGTACAATGATCTTTTTTTTGGAATATTTTTTAAAATAATATTGATGTGAAATAAAAAATGACAATATATATAAGACATCGTGAATTAATATGTGGATGTAATTTTGAGTTGGGATATAAATTAGAGGTCTAATAATATCAATGAGGCTAAAACAAGTTACGGGTTTTTTGAGGATCTTATTTTGGGAATGATATATGAATTATATATTTTTAGAAAAAAGATAACTAATAGGAAGGGTGGAAAATCTGCCTCATCAGACAAGGCTATAGGAATAAATCCAAAAACCAAAGGGTGACAATGATTTATTAACTATCATTGCACTACAATAATTACTTGGTTAGTAAGGGTATTTATTTTTAGTTGAATGAGTTTGTGGAATGAGAATAATTTTATTTTGTGAACATATGTTTTAGAAATGGATATCTTCTAAATTGGAAAATAATTTTTGGTGTAAGTGATAATTGGTATTTTAGAAGATGATCACTATTTTTGGAACTTTATATGAATAATGTAAATAGAATACTATGTAATTTTAATTGATGTTTAATTGATCAACTATATTATGCGAAAATATATTATTCTAATTTCAGGATTTTAGAGATTTGGGTTTTTCTGTAAATGATTAACATATATTAGAGACTTTTATTTTGGAAATTACATTTTTTTGGTATGAGACATTAAGAGTGATCGATGTTATTTTGTGATAAATGTTAAAATTTCTCTTGGATGATAATGTGATCAGATCTTTTTAAATTTTGGGTTTCAATATTAGTTTCGATAATTTTAAGGTAATTTATGGACATTTATTTGTTGAAATATCTATGTTGAACATTGGGTTTCAGTGTTGAATTTTGTATATTTAAGTTGTTTTTCATCATTTAAATTTTTATTAACGTTGGGAATTATCTTATCATTCCCTTAAAAATTTGTTTATGGTTAATGTTTCATGATAAGTGAAATAGTATGTTAATCATTTTTTAATTATGTAATTCTCAAGAAGTTCATTCAAGTGTGAAAAATTCAACATGAATCTAATGTTAACAGAAAAAGATGAGTTTTTAGTAGAATTTTATTAAGGGTTAAATCTTTACTTATAATTATATTTAATTTGGTTCTTATTCCAGGTAGTAAAAAGGTTCCCCAAATCAATGAAAAGAACCTTGAAGAAAAAAAATATGATATACTTATTTTGATCAAAGAACATTGGACATATCACAAATTTATTGTATTTATATGGTCCACTTTCCCATGATAAAGTTCTATATTACACTCTATTAGTCTATGAGAGTTAGTTTCCTCTTTCATTTACATGTTTTTATACACGGAATAATAGAATTTGTTATCCTAGAAACCTTTATACTTCACTTTAATTCTTTTAATGTGGATGTATTAATGACACTTTTTTTGATGTTTGATTTCAATGGAGTATTTTCAAAATGAAAACGTTATTTAATAAGAAAAAACGTAGCACAGTGAGATCCAAATTTCGAAAGGGGTGGGATATAAAATATTATGTTTTTATATAATATGTCTCTTTTTATATTTATTAATATTTATTAATCAGATATTAATTTTTCTTTGAATGGTATGTAAATCCTGATAGTGTACACAACAAAAAACATTGGATTTCATTGAAATTGTATGTTGCACAGAAGACTGAGTTATTCCAAAAAAATATTATAATATAATATCTCCATTTGATAGATATTTTATAGCTATTAGAATGTTTGGAAAAAATATTTTTAACTAAATTATGAAAATATTCTTTAAAAATGTTTACATAATGATTCATTGTTTACCAAATTAAGAAGAAATGAGTCTAAAAACCAATTAAATAATAAGGATGTATTTCTCTGAAAAACATTGTAATTGTGAAAAATTATAATCATAAAATAAAAAAACTCACTTCTTTAGATTAAATTAATGAAATATAAAATCATTCAAATTTTCAAAATTCATCTTCTATGTTGTTAAGACATTATACCAGAAGATATACAATTTTATGGATAAATGAATATTTTTCTAAAAATAATTATTTACTACATATTTATGGAGATACCTTATTAAATATATTTTTTGACACTTTTGTAATTTATATTGGAAGAAATAATATTATTCTTTGTTAGAGGGAAATAAAATTTTACATTGTTTGGTTTTTTTATTTTTTAAACAAATTTATTTTCTGATAAATAGTGAAAACACTACAATGTAGTTAAAAATAAATCATTTTAAATTATTTTTTATTATAAATTAAAATGATGTTTAAAGTCATAATATATCAATAAATCATGTTTTAATACAATATATATCATTGAAAAAATTATCTAAACTAAAATTATATATAAAAACATATTGATATTTTGAATGTCTTTTTTACTAGTATTCTCACTACATCTGTATGATCAGTGATAATCCTAAATTGGCCACTTCTGTTATATTAATTTTCAAAAAATGAAATATGTGGTTGAATTCAATATGAAAAATTTGGTCCAATAGGATCCAAACAATTTTTAGTAAATATAATGCTTTTATTATTATTTACCATTATTAAGGGAAAATCGAGTAACTAATGGTAATATATATACATATATTAATATTATAAAATTACACAAAAAAACATGTCTTAATTTCATTGGATGGGTTGTTTTTTTTCCTAATTCATCCTTATATAGAAATTATAAACTTGATACGACACTAGGGTATAAAATGATATTTATTATATTTTAATTAATTATTTGTTTAAAATGTGAAAATTGTATTTTTAATAAGTAAAAAAATTTATTGTGGGGTAATATAATATAAATATATGACCATAATTAGTAAATATAAAGATAAAAATATTACTGAATCATGGTAATGAATTTATAATTTTTAGGAAAAATGTATTTAAATTTTACTACGACACAATAAGGAAGCAGAATTAGATTTATTGAAGGAATAATCAAATAAATGATATTAATAATATTACAATAAATATTTTTTTAAATATTTGAATCCATAAATGAATATAATGGATGTATTTTAAATTTTATATATTTTTTAATTTATTGCTTTTTTAATCAAGTTGTTTTGAATTTTAACAGGTCAAATCAGTAATAGTGACACAATTAACATAATTCATATTTGGAAAATATAAAATAATTAAAATAATGATAATAAAAATATAAAACTATAATATTCGAAACAATTTATGATTTAAATATAAAAATATCATTAATTACTTATTTATTGGTTGATTGGAAGGTTTCTGTAATTATTTTAACCCTCAAGAGTAAATTACTTGAAAAAAACAATAAGAGTTGAAGGGGGTTAAATAAAAAATGGAATGGTTTAAAATAAAAAATATAAATTTATAAAAATTATTCAATGATTATTTTTAGACACATAATCATCCTATATTATATACAAAAAAATTTGGATCCATTTTTATTTAAAAATTAGTTTATATTAATTTAATATTTTAAGGGTTTCCAAGGGTGCACATCCCCTCTCATATAAAAAAGAATACATTCCTCCCTATTACTCACACAAAAGTAACCTTTTATATCAACCAATATATTTGAAAAATTCTTCCTAGATTCCCTATACACATTCTTGAGGGATTATTTTAGTATAATCATCATCTATAGAGGTGTTTAGATTTTATGAAACTTGAACATTTCAAGGAAATGTAATGTTTTTATTTTAGTGTTTCTATTTTATTTCTTATTAATCATACATAAAATATTATCCGACCATGTTACGATAAAAAATGAAATATCCTAAACATAATTTGATTTTATTATGTTAATATCATCACCTAAATCCATCCAACTTCCATTACATGGTAAAGTAATTAATCGTTTGTGTGTACATGTGAACTATCACCTTTGCAAACCGATTTTACTCAGATTTCATAACATTCTATCAAGACATGTTATACTAATGGAAGTAATGTTAATATATGATTTTAATGAAAAATTAAACATCATAAGATAATACTTTTTCAATTACATTCATATTTTAATGATACATAAAACCGATAACATCATTCAATGTATGTGTAAACTATCACCTCCACGAAGTGATGTGATTCATTTTTATTCATCACATAACATGGACAATATATATATGTATATATAAATGAATAATATTATGTTAATGATATTATTATAATTATTAAAATATAAATTTTCAATTACCTTCTTTCAACATTGATCATTGAAAAATGAAAATTTAACTCTTGTGTATGTACGGTCCACCGTCTCCATGATTATAACATTCCTCATTTTTTAAACCATAATTAATGGTTTTATTTTAAAGAATAAATAATTTATATAATTTATAATTATTTCATTAATATAATTATAAATATTATATACTTATGACCACATAGTCTATAAAAATCATACCATGTTCATTTTTAAATCATATACTGAAGATCGTCAAACATACCGATGTGAACTCAAATAATTAACTAATTATTAAAACATTTTAATTATTGATTTAAAATTACTAATAAAGGTTAAATAGTTACTTATAAATATCAATATTAACATATGTTTATTATTTAGGAATATAAATAATGTATGAGGTAATTTACTCTCAAGGTAGGGGACCATTTAACTAAAAACACCATTTTAAGGTTTTGATGATTAATTATTATAAATCATTCTAATTATGTATATTTCATAAAAATAGTTTTTATATATGTATTTACATGTAAAATAATGAATTAAAATGATAACATTATAATTTATGTCAATGCTTTTCATAAAGTGATCCTTGTAAGAGACATGGTCTCATTATCCTTTCATTGAACCATATATTGATGTTATACACCACCTTCTATTATATGGTTTATAATCAATTCCATTAAAATTTAATTCTATTAAATGTTTTTCAAAGGAATCATTTTATATAAATAATTTTTAAAATGAAACAAGAAATTTATTTAACGTATATGGAGACAATGAATTTTCCGCCGCCATGACAATTATTTAATATTTGGCTTCCTCTAAAACCTGAAATGTTTTTGGAAAAAAAAATCCATATTCCCTTTTCATTTATTTTCATATTGATAAAAGTTTTTATTATTGATTGATTATTTCAATATCTTAAAATTATATCTTGTGATTTCAAGGTTGAAATATTATCTTTCCTTTGTTATTTTTTATATGTTATGGTTATATTATGGTTCATGGGAATTGTTTATGTATACGGGTGGTTCTGTGATAAACCGAGTGAGGGTGAGCACGTTATAGCTCTACAATGAATTAGGTAATGAGATAGAGTTCTCTTTTTGGGTTTCTTTTCTGTGATTTTGGTAATATACTATGATGGATATTCCAAACATAACCAATGAGGTTACTCTCTATATATCCATGAATGCTACAATGTAGTAATTTTATAGATTACACAAGTTACCTTTATGATTTATTATTTCAATCAGTTTTATAGAAAACATATGATTTAATGACATAAGCTAATGTGTTTAGGTTTTATGGATGAAAATTATGAATTTGTGAATTTATTTTCATGTGTTTTAAATATCCATAGACTTACGATTTCATTCCTTATATAATATCCCTTACTAGTTTTTATGTGTTCATCCCATGTTTTTGAAATTTTTTCCATTTTGTATAATGATCGGTAAGAAAAAATAATACGTCATGATCACTATTATGAATATTTTTACCATAATATATAATTCATGTTTTCTTTTAATTTGGTTTAGATTATGAAAAAAATGGAAAATGAGTAGACTTTTATACTTTTTAAAATATATGTTTTGTTTAAAATTTATGGCCCTTTTATCTAATACTCAAAACTAGAAAAGATCCTTAATGGGAATGACTGTAAAATTAATGACTAAACTCAAGATTATGAAATGTTTAATGGGTGTTACTTATATTTACACTTATGTTGGTGCACCCTTATGAAACTCAAATGTGACCCTTAATTAGGTTCCTAATTAGGCTTATGTGAGTGGACATAACCCTTTTTTAGCTCATGAAACACCATTGAATAGGAAATAACTCTCGATAATGGATTTTTCGGATATCATACATCCTCATCATCCACCAAAAGTCCTCACATCCTTTTATCATTCTTCAGTAGCATCTCACATCGGTCTTAATCACATCCAATATCACTGAATTATTCAAAACAATTTAGAAGAATGTGGTATTATTTTCATTTCTATAGAATGGTTTGAGTTATTGTCATTCATTGAGAATCATTTATTATTTTTTCATTCTTGATTTATCATTTTGATTTGGATTCATCAATTTCTAAAGAAACAGTCTATATAGGTGGGGAATTAATAGCTTTTGTGGCTTTAGGCATTAATGATTCTTCAGTTTCTCATATTTTATCAAATTAAGGTAATTATTTAGTTTCAACCATGACTCAACTAATATCCAGATCACTAACATCAATGTTATCAATAGATTATCTCATTTTTCATGAATCATTATTTTTATTCAGATTTCATCAGTGAGCCTAGTTTCTTCATACGATAAAATTAATGGGATTCTCCTCTAGTTGGAACTCGAGTGATATGAACATTTTTTATTATGGACTTTGTATCATCGAGTATATTATGATTCAAGGGTTCATCAAAATTCCATAATAAATTCTGAAGTTCAATATTCAACAATCATGGGTTTTTAAAGAAGTATGGAGGATAAAAATTAATGGTAATAGTTTCTTTCTATGGCTATATAATTGGAGTTGTAGAAGATTATGGATTAAAAAATTAGTGTCTCAGTAGATAAATTTATTCAAATTGTAGTAAGGGTTTTTTTTTCTAGATGCATTATACCTCCACTTATAATTATAATAGGGATGGAATATCATAGTTGGGATTTTTATTGTAATTGCAGTAGGCCAGTGGTAGTATGGAGCAATGGTGGTGTTAGGGCGGTGGTATCAAAAGAATTCATTTGATGATAAGATATATGATGATAGAAATATGAGGGTATCATATTTTAAATTTATGGTAAAAGGACCCTACGGTAAAATCATAGAGGTGGTACTGGACTAGTAGAAATAAATACCTTTTAGTAGTAGTTCCCTCTTGATTGTATAATAATATATGAAATTTTTGAAAGTTGGTGGTATCAGTAGATTAGTGATAATTATAATAAAGTCTACCTATCATGCCAAAATTATATTTTCATAATGCGTTCATTTCTTTGAAATTAATTCAAATATTTTTTAAATCGTAAAATATCAATTTAAACATTTAAAAATAATAAAAAATCGAAATCCTCATTTCAAAATTATAAATTCTCAATTTTATAAATTGTAATTCCAAATCCAATACAATTTCAATATTTTTAAAAATTAGTGTCTTACATCGACAATGTAAATTAAAAAACTAAAAAATTTAAAAAATCTTTTTTTTATCCAATAAAATTTTATCACCATCATTATTAGGGAAATAAAAATCCTAATTTTACATGGAATTTTATTTAAATTAGTGGGTATTTTCAATTGAAAATTGATTATTGATTTATAAATTTTACCGCACATCAACAATTGATTGGAATATGTTATATTTTTAAATATTTTTTAAAAAATTTATAAATCATAACAATATTAAATTATATAAATATTTGGTATTGTAATATAAAAATTTATTTATTATGAATTTGTAGACATTTTTTTAAATGATTATTTATTATTAAAATAGAATGTTTAATTTATAAATTTTACCTCACATTGAATTTTGTTTATTTTAATATTTCCGCTTTGATGAATAAGGGGAGACCCTTCATGTGGTCAGATATATGCCATCATAACTTTCAGGAGCTAATGCAGAGATTGACCAGTGTGCCTATCTTGAGGCTACTAGAGGAGGGTGTAGTGTACGTAGTTTGTTGTGACGCATCAGGGATCAGACTCAGGTGTGTCCTGATGTAGGATTGAGCAGTGATTGAGGATGTTTCACGATAGTTGAGACAACACGAGCAGAACAATGCTACCCACGACATGGAGTTAGCAGTAGTGGTCTTCACCTTGAAGATGTGGCGACACTATCTTATTGGTGAGCATTTTATATTCTACTCTGACCACTAGATTCTTAGGAACATTTTCTCATAGAATGACCTGAACCTGAGACATCGACGATGGATCGAGTTCTTCCAGGACTATGACTTTGAGATAGTCTATACTCCAGGGAAGAGGAATGTTGTAGATTATTCTCTCAACAACAGATTGGGTATTCAACTGCTAGGAGAGGCGACAGATCAGTTGGTCGTGTTGCAGATATCCATTGTGGATAGAGATGGTGCAACCTTTCTTCAGTCTCTCACAGTCACTCCTCCACATCATCAGTGAGTCCGAGAGGCACAACGTGGGGACTTTTACTATGACACGCGATGTGTGCAGATATCCATAGGGCAGGCGCCTGATGGATTTTATGAATGAGGGGAGCACATCATCCTCTTTAGAGGACGTACCATGGTACCAGTTACATTATAGAAAGAGGTGTTGAGGTAGTTCCACACAGTCCCTCTGGCGATACATCCATGAGTTGCGAAGATGTATCAGGACCTTAGATGACAACACTAGTGGCTGGGTATAAAGAAGGCAGTAGCAGAGTTCGTTTCATGATGCCTCACTTGTCAGCAAGTGAAGGTGGAGCACCAGGTACCAGCCATCTTGGTACATCCTTTAGTGGTCCCAAAGTGGAAGTGGTATGGGATATCTATGGATTTCGTGATGGGGATCCCACTTACATCAAGAGGACACAACTATATCTGGGTGATCATAGACCGACTCACCAAGTCATACCACTTCCTACTGATCAGAGAGAAGGGCTCAGTAGAGATCTTGGGATGCCTCTACATTAAGAAGATCGTACGGATTCATGGTGTTCCATAGATTATCGTCTCTGATCGAGAGGCTCTTTTCACTTCTTGGATATGGAAGGGATTACAGGAGGCTTTTGGGATACAACTTCACTTGATCCCCGCCTTCTATCCTCAGAAATATGGCCAGACTGAGAGGACCATTCAGACTCTCGAGGACATTCTCTATGCAAGTGTCCTCGACTTTGGTCACTGTTGGGAGGATCATCTACCCTTGGTGTTGTTTGCGTACAATAATAGAAACCACTCCACCATCGAGATGGAACCTTAGGAGGAACTGTATGGCCAGCCTTGCAGATCACCTCTGTGATGGACTGACCCAGGGGAGTCAGCACTAGTAGGACCAGAGATGCTTCAGGATACGATGGAGAATGTGCAGATCATCCAAGAGAAGATGAAGACTGCACTGAGAAGACAGAAGTCCTATGATGATAGGAGACAGAGACCACTAGAGTTCGTGGATTGTGACCATGTCTTCTTATGGGTCTCACCTCGTAGAGGTCTACGAAGATTTGGACAAGGTGTCAAGTTATATTTGTGCTTCATTGGACTATTACAGGTCCTCAGCAGAGTAAGTGATGTGGAATACCACCTGGACATTCCACCTTAGTTGCACCAGATGCATGTCGTCTTCCACGTATCTCAACTTAGATGATATGTGCACGACCCGTACCACATCATTGACCATGGGGAACTGGACATAGATGAGGGGGAGACATTCACGGAGGTCCCGATATAGATTGAGGATTTACAGGAGCGGGTCCTATGTGGATGGTCGATTCCTCTGTTGCCCATTCACTAGAAGTACGAGAACCTCCAGGAGAGCACTTGGGAGTGGGAGGATCTGATGAGATCTAGGTACCACATTTGTTCACCTAGTGTGTGTTATAGCTTTATGGGAATTTAAAGCCCTGAGTTAGGGGTAATTTAATAACCATAATATTTCAAGGAATTTTTTTCATAAATACATTGGAATTTTTCGAGTCCTCATTTTCTGAAGGCGCCTGATTCCGAGACACAGTGTGACCGGAGTCAATTTCTGATGTTTTGTTTGGGTACGTTCAGTAAACGTACGTGTGGGTTTTTATATATTTGAATACGGTGCTGGAAATTGAAATCTGAGGACACCGATGAACTCTCAGGGCCAGTATTCGTTTAAGGAGACCTTAACCGCAGTTGCGTTTGGTCGAGAGTTTATTTTTTTATTTGGGATTCGTAACAAATTAAAATAAAATTGTTGTGTTAATTTATGTGTACACAATTTTATTAAATTTAATAAGTGGTGGTTATTTCCAAAAAGGGGAAGTTAGAGGTGGGGCACACACCAACATAACATCCCATGAGAGGATAATGTGTGTGGGTCCCACACGAGAGCCTAACCCATTAAACTCCCATGAAACCCCCCTTTTAACTCTTGAAACTCTCCACCTCCTCTCTTTTGAATTTTTTTAAACTCTTCACATTCTCTTAATTAATTCCAATGCCTAGGATTAATTAAATGCCACATTTAAATAATCCTTGATTTCATTTGAAGTAATTTGAATTTCATGGTAGTTATTTTAAAATTGGGGAGTTTTATTAAAGTATTTTCCTTGGAAAATATTTTTGTGGTGGAACTTTTGGAGATTTAGGAGAGGGTCTTCTTCCCACGAAGAACATTTACTCTCTCCAATAAAGAACTCAAGGCTCGCGATCACAGTCTTCATCATCATTATTCCTCTACATCAAGGAAGAAGACTCTTCCCGCAAGCAACGTCGACTATGCTTTCTCCTCAAACTCCTTCTGATGTCAACGAATTGACATTGGCATCGAATCCTCTTTTCGTGACATGGACAAGCTAGCATCAGAATCAAGGCAGATGGTTTGAATAATTTTAGTTTAATAAAATTATACCCTTTTGTTGATGAAGGAAAGTTATCGTCTATGGATGTTTTATATTTTCTAACGTGGAGGGGTCAAGCCGAACAAACACGTCCCGACAACCCTCTGAAAATTATTATTTGTTTTAGAGATGATGATCGAAGGCGGTGACGACAACGGCGGCCGCTTGGAGGAAAACCGCGGCCCGCAACTACAGGCCGTTGCGGCAGAAGAACCGGCCAGCCAGGCTGGGGGACCACGACACCTCCATGGCACCGTGATGTGGGAATTCCACGGCCTGCGCTCCATGGGACGCTTCGGCGGTGAACCAGCCGACCAGGTTAAAGGAGGCAGCGGCAACCAAAGGTGTCGCGCGAGAGGACAGCGACCCGATGTGCAGGCCCCTCATGCCAGAGGACACCGTCCGGCTTCAGCCTGCTTGGAGTGAGGTGCGGCGCCGCTCGGTACTGCCAGTTCATGAAACCGGGTGGCTGCGCCCCCGCACCGCACGGCCAGCTGGCTGAGCCGCGGCCAGCCGCGGGCCAGGTCGTGCCCCACCAGGCCGGGTCGCCCCCCACCCCCGGGCCAAGCCACGCCCCACCGGGCTGTGCCGCACCCCACCAGGTCGAGCCGTGATCCATCGGGCTAGTTCGACCCCCTGTCGGGTCGGACCCACCTAACCGGGTCGGGCCTACCCGCCAGCCCACTGGGCGTGACGGGCCGGGCCCGTTTCACTTAAACGTGAATAAATTCTTGACCGCGCGTCCTATCGATGCGCCATCTGTGGCACTGGGACCCTCACAACGAAGATCTCCTTTCTAGATACTCTAAGTGAGTTTTGGATAACATTGGAAAATGGACGGATTTGGAACGAGCATAATTCCAACTGGGCCTCTTGAATGGAGAAGTCGATAACTCTTACACCAGGCGTCCGATTGATGAGTATTCTATCGTGTTGGGTTTCGATTGATGAGGCAGAACTTCAGGATACATCAACTCTGGACTTCATGATAGTTGATGTATCCACCCCTTTTCTCGAGGATCAGACCCTCCCGGAATAGAGTGTGTTGTGCACGGTAACCCTAAAGCTGACTGCGACTGTGACAACTACTGTTCTAGAATCCTCCGTGGGTTCCACAACGATGACTACTTTTGTTGTATCCTATGTGGGTCTGACAGTTTTGAGTTCTGTTCTTGTATCCTAAGTGGGTATGACAGAGTAGTTGGTCTTGTATCATATGTTGGTCTGACAGCTTAGCTGGTCTTGTATCATATGTGGGTCTGACAGCTTATATGAATCAGTGACTTCATCTGATCATCTCTATAGCTATTCTAAAGATGTATACCTGTGTGAGCTGAGTCTTGACATACAATAATTATCATCGATGTGATTGACTTACATTCCTGAATGGACTGGGATATTCTTGGGCTCGAGAGTTGGAGCCGAACTATGGTTGATAACTTAGGAATATGTATGGGAATATACCTAAGTGGGGCTGGTTGATTATTCGTGATTGTATCTCTCTCCTGTGGTGTATCCTATGTGGATTCTGGGAGACCTTCGGGGGTCTCGGGGTCCATAATGAATATCGTATACTCACCCCTACACAGGTTATTCCCGCACTACATTGTCTTGGATGCAGATGACAGACAACACTGATCGAGGTAGAGACTTGTAGAGCTGGACGGTACCTGGGGGTAGACCACTTGGCGAGACGTATACGGAGTAGTCAGACGGACCCGAGGTCCTGAGGAGGCCATCTGCACCCACCCTTCAGGTGGGATTCTTGGAGGATGACCCAGTAGTTTCTGTTTTACTTTACTAATGTTGTAAATGCTTTTTAGTTGTATTGTACTTACTGTTGGGCTCGTATTTTCAGTCCCTTTCCTTTCAGCACTTACTTTTGTATTCATTATTACATAGTGCTTACTTATGATGCGTACTCTGTGTTGTTTGTTTACTTTTATAAAGTCAACGCCTTCCCATATTATTGGGATTTATGCCTTTAGTGCAAGTCGCCACCCCCTGGCAGATGTTCCTGGGTATCATATAATGAAAATTGGGAACGATTTACTCTAGTTTATAATCTTAAAACAAAAAAAGAATCCAATAAAATGAATCTGGATTTTTCAATCCAAATAATCTTTTACAAAAAAACAGAACAGAATTACATATTATAAAACAACTCAACAAGACTATAACAAAGGTACAACCCCAATAGGGAAGATCCCAAGAACCCTCATGGCAAGGGTCACCGCCCTCATGCCATCTCCACAAGACATCACCACCAAGGACTTTCTAGAAACCTGAACCAGTGGACTCAAAATCGTACCCCACCTATGACAACAAAAATAACCAAGACTACTTACACCCAAGGGTTTAATTAGGGTGTGAGACAAAGCCCAATCGGAAACCACCACGAACATATTCCAGGTGATAAACATTTGATGACAAAAAGCATGCATGTTTTCAAAAAAACATGAAATGATAGTTAAAATTTTTAAGAGATGCCACATTAAATAAAAACAGTTTTCAGGTGGGCTAATTTGAAGAATAAACACTTTGAAAAAAAATACAAATGATTCTAAATTTTCCATCCACTCATACCGTATGCCTACCGTAAACAGAAAATATATAGTGAGCACAAGAAATGGGAAATATCCCCCAGGAACTAGCTAGTTGTGGGTCCCAGGTACCTCATATCTCGGTGATAGTAACCATCACAAATATCCGTTCTCATGCATGAGCCATTAGTAGGGAATATAACCATAACCTAGTGGTCCCCCAATCAACATCATCATAGATGGGTGGATGTGTACTAGTATGATAGTAAATCCGTGGGGTTTGGCGTCAGTTTCACAATCGACGGAGGAAAATGTGGCAACAATGAAGGTTGAGCCACCTGTAGCATCCGAGAATTGTGCTGCACCCACAAAGCACCTATTCCCTAGGCCGATCACCACCGCGCTACCCGTGGCTTGTTCCGTGCTCTGTCGCGCGACCCGGCGCCCTACCGGCGCCTGCCAGGCGCACCCTGGCACCCGAGCCACTTACCTGGTGCCCTCCCAGTGCCTGCCCAATGCCCATTCCAACATTTCGGCGCCCCTATCTGCCCTGACTACCCGCTAGGCGCCCTCCCGACGCCTGCCCGGTGCCCCGGGTCGTCTTCCCGGCACCCAGCCAGCTACCCGGTGCGCCTTGCGCCCATCCCAAAAAACCTGCGGCATGCCCGCACCCCACGCGGCCAGCCATTGGCATCACATGATGATCTTTCCAATCCGCGCTCCTTGCGGTGCTGGCCGGACCTTCCACTGGCCTTCGAGACGAGTCGCCCACATGTTGACTTCGACCCAAACAGTCCACGCCGTCTGCTGGGTCGGGCCTAGTGGATTGGGCCAAACTTAATAGGCTGAACTGCCCAATGGGCTGGGTCAGACCCAACAAGTCTGACCGGGTCGACCAAGACCGGGTCGACCAAGAGTGAGTTGGGAAAGTCTGTCCGACAAGGTCGGACCGGACCCAGAGCCACTTTTGACCCTTTTCTTGCGTTGGACATATCATTGGCACCAGACATCTATTTGAAAAATCATCAGTGGCTCTAGTAATCTCTTTGAGAATCGGTCACTTCAAAAATACCGCATGGAAATTTGGGGTACAGTTGAGATACGGGTGGGTTTGTTTGTACACAAAACCTCCGGGCCACCGGGACAAAAGGCTAATAACTCACAGAGCGGATATTCGATTGATGTGCCGTCTACTGTATTGAGACCAATATGACGTGGCTGACCATTGAGATACTTCTTCGTTGGACCTCGAGAAACTAGGAGTATCGTCTTGTAGCTTGTGGAGCGGACCCTCCCGAAGACGAGCAAGAAGACTACGGAGACATAAAAGCTGGCTGAGAACTGATGACTGCTTCTGCGATTCATTCGGAGTGACTTGACAAGCCCATTTGGGAGCTCTACTCTGTGAGGCGGAAGACCCATGTAATAGGACTGCTACTGTGTGAGGTAGCAGACCCGCGGTACTCGACCAGAGGAGTACCTCTGTAGGCAATTAGGGGGAGCGCTACAGTATGAGGTTGTAGAGCCATGGGGGGAGCGCTACTGTGTGAGGAAGTAGACCCAAGATACTTGACAGGAGGAGTACCTTAGTAGTCTAAGGATAGTGAGTAGAACCTAGAAGTCCCAATAGTACTACTGTGCTCGACAGAGGAGGAGTACTCTAGAAGTTGTGGTTTCGTTAATGAAAAATCCTCATTTGAGCTGAGTCAATGACCTTGTGTTTTGACTCATGATTGAGATGGGTTACTTGATAATTAAGATATATGTTTGGGAATATCCCTAATTATTGGTTATCCATTGAATTTTATGATTTGTGGTTCAATCTTGTTAGATTTTTGTGAGACCTTGAGGGTCTCGGGGGTCCCTATTGAGTATCGTTATACTCACCCCAGCATGGGTTATGCCTGTACAACGTTGTGTTGGATGCAGACGACGGACAATGTTGACGGAGGCTGAGAGTGAGCCTGGACTGGGCAGTACCAAGAGGTGGACTACTCGGTGAGACAGTACATAGAGCAGACCATTAGAAGTGGAGTTCTATGGTGTAAATATGTACCTAACCATCAGGTAGTTATCCCTGATGCCGATCCTAGAGCTTCTTTTACGTTTCAGCTGTTGTCCCTTTCATTCAGTTGTACTTTCTTTCAGATTTACTTTCCTATTGGGATTGTAATCTGGCCCCCATTATGTTCATTACACTTTTTATACAGTTTTTGTTTTGTGTTTGCTTCCTCTTGTACTCTGGTTGTGTGATTTTATGTTTTATAAAGGAAAAACCTTCCTAGTTTTCTTCCGCTAGTCTCATCCTCGGAGCAGTTCATGTGCAGAGTCCGATTTTTCCTGTGTTGGTGGATCAGTATGCAGATGTTTTTTTACAATGTTCAAAGACTACCTCCTCGCAGAGAGGTAGAATTCTACATAAACCTATACCCCAGGATTGCAGCGGTATCTACTCCATCATATCTGATGGCTCCCGCTGAGATTCGTGAGTTGTGGGTACAGCTGGAGGACTTGCTGGGTAAGGTATTCATCTGGCCTAGTTTTTCACCCAGGGCTTCTCCAATTTTCTTCGCCAAGAAGGCAGATGAGAGATTGGGAATGTGTGTCGACTACCGTCGCCTGAATTAGGTGATCTTGAATAACAAGTACCCACACCCAAGGATTTATGACCTCTTTGATCAGCTCAAGGGAGCACGATAGTTCTCGAAGATAGACCTTAGGTCAGGTTATCCCCAACTCAAAGTTCGAGATGAGGATGTGCAGAAGATGGCCTTCAGGTGTTGGTATGGTCAATATGAGTTCTTGGTTATGCCCTTCGGTGTAACCAACACACCAGCAGTGTTCGTGAGTCTCATGAACAGGCTCTTCCGGCCTTACCTCGATCAATATGTCGTAGTCTTTATCGACGACATACTGATTTACTCAACAACTGAGAAAGTGAACACCTACCATTTTAGGGTAGTACTGGACACACTCTGAGAGCACCGTCATTATGGTACGATCTTGAAGTGCCAGTTCTGGATTTGAGATCTTAACTTCCTATGACACGTCATCACGGAGGCAGAGGTAGCAGTAGATCTAGCGAAGATCGAGGCAGTGCTTTCTTGGGAGCCACCCAAAAGTGTGACAGAGGTGCAGAGTTTCCTGGGTATGGCTGGGTACTATCAGAGGATTGTGCCAAAATTCTCTTGATTTGCAGCACTGCTTTCATCTTTTATTAAGAAGGGGAGACCCTTCATGTGGTTAGATAGATGCTAGTAGATCTTTCAAGAGAAAAGGCAGAGATTGACCAGTGCACCCATCTTGAGGCTATCGGAGGAGGACGTAGGGTATGTAGTTTACTGCGACCCATCAGGGACCAAACTCGGGTGTGTTCTAATGCAGGAGAGAGCAGTGATCGTTTATGGTTCATGGATGTTGAGACAAAACGAGCAGAACTATGCTACCCATAGCCTGGAGTTAGCAGTAGTGGTCTTTTCCTTGAAGATGTGGCAGTACTATCTAATGGGTGAGAATTTTACAATCTACTCTAACCACCAGAGTCTCAGGTACAAATTCTTGCAGAAGGACCTGAACCTGAGATAGAAACGATGGCTCGAGTTCCTCCAAGACTATTACTTTGAGATATTATATACTCTTGGTAAGGGGATCGTTGTAGTAAATGCTCTTAGTAGAAGATAGGGCATTCCACTGCAAGGAGAGGCGACGAACCATCTGCCCGTGTCGCAGATATCCTTTGTGGATAGAGATGGTGCATCATTTCTTCAGTCTCCCATAGTCACTCCTCCACTTATTCAGTGATTCAGAGAGGCATAGTGTGGGGACGTTGAGTGTGTGATGCGACGTGCTCAGATATCGATAGTCCAGGCTCCTGATCGATTTTTTGAAGGAGGGGCTCACGACAAACTCTTCAGAGGACATACCATGGTACCAGTTACATTACCGGAGGAGGTGTTGAGGAAGTTCCACACTTCCCCTCTAGCGGTACATCCAGTAGTGGATAAGATGTATCCGGACCTCAGATGATAGTACTAGTGGCTGGGTATGAAGAAAAAAGAAGCAATGTTCGTCTCACGATGCCTCACTTGTCAGCAAATGAAGGTGTAGCACTAGGTACCCGCAGGCTTGGTACAACCCTTTGAGGTCCCAGAGTGGAAGTGGTACAAGATATCTAAGGATTTTGTGATGAGGCTCTCATGTACATCTAGAGGACACGACTCCATCTGGGTGATCGTTGAACGACTCACCAAGTCGGCCCACTTCCTACTGATCAGAGAGACAGTCTCAGTTGAGAGAATAAGACTCCTTTACATTCAGGAGATCATATGACTTCATGGTGTTACATCGACTATAATCTCCGATCGAGATGCTCGTTTCACTTCCTAGATATGGAAGGAATTACAGGTGGCTTTTTGGATTCAACTTCTCTTGAGCTCCTCCTTCCATCCTCAGACGGATAGCCAGACTGAGAGGAAAATTCAGACCCTTGAGGAAATGATCTGTGCATGTGTCCTCGACTTTGGTCAGTGCTGGGAGGATCATCTACCCTTGGTGGAGTTTTCATACAACAACAGCTACCACTCTACCATCGGGATGGCACCATACATGGCACTCTACGGCCAAACTTGCAGATCACCTCTGTGCTGGACTGACAAAGGGGAGTCAGCACTTGTAGGACCATAGATGGTTCAGGCTATGCCGATGAAGGTGTAGATCATCGAGGAGTAGATGTAGACTGTACAAAGAATACCGAAGTCCTATGATGATAGGATACGAGGACCACTGGAGATATTGGATGGTGACCACGTCTTCCTACGGGTCTCACCTCGACGTGGTATACAGATATTTGTCCAATGTGGAAAGTTATAATCGTGCTTCATCGGACCATTTAGGTCCTCAGCAGAGTAGGTGAGGTGGCTTACCTCCTGGACCTTCCACCTCAGTTACACCGGGTGCGTGACGTCTTCCACGTATCTCAACTTAGGAGATACATGCACGACCCGTCCCACATCATCAACCATGGGGATCTAGACATCGACGATGTGGAGACATTCATGTTGGTCCTGGTGAAGATCGAGGATCAAGAGGAGTGGGTCCTACGTGGATGTTCGATTCCTCTGGTGCGCATTCACTGGCAGCATAGGAACCTCTAGGAGAGCACTTTGGAGTAGGAGGCTCATATGCGAGCTCAGTACACCCATTTGTTCCCCTAGTGTGTGTTGTAGCTTTGTGGGGATGTAAAGCCCTGAGGTGGGGGTAATGTAAAGAGTCATAAATTTCATGGAATATTCTTTCTTAAAATATTTGGAATTTTACAAGTCGGCAGTTTCTGACGGTGCCTGATTCCAAGGTCCGGTGTGCCCGAAATCAATTTCTAATGATTTTATTCGGTATGTTCAGTAAACATACCTTCAGGTTTTTCTATCCTTGAAACTGGTGCTCAGAATTGAAATCTGACGACTCCGATGAACTCACAGCACTGATATTTTCTTATGGAGACCTTAACCGCAGTTGCGTTTGTTTGAGAGTTGATATTTTAATTTTGGGATTCGTAACAAATTAAAATAAAATTGATGCAATTCAAATTGATTAAAAAGAATTAAAATATTAAATATATGTGGAATTGAATTAATCCTTGGTGTTGGAATTAATTAATATAAGGTGAAGAGTTTAAAAAATATCAAAAGATACGAGGTGGAGAGTTTCAAGAGTTAATACGGGGGGTTTCATGGGAGTTAAAGGAGTAAGGATCTTGTGTGGGCCCCACACACATTATCCTATAATGGGACGTTATGTGGGTGTGGGACCCACCTCTAACATCCCCTTGTATGAAATAACCACCACATATTAAATTAAATTAAATTGTGTACACTTAAAGTAACACAACATTTTTATTTTAAATATTTACAAATCCCCAAATTAAAACATAAATACTCGACCAAACACAACTGCAGTTAAGGACTCCTTAAGATAATATTGGCATTTTGAGTTCATCGTTTTCATCAAATTTCAATTCTGAGCACCGATTTCAATGATAGAAAAACCCTCACGTACGTTTACTGAACGTACCTGAACAAAACTTCAGAAATTGATTTCGGACACACCAGGCCTTTGAATCAGGGAACGTCAGAAATTGCGGACTCGCAAAATTCCAAATTATTTAAGAAAAAAATTTCCTTGAAATTTAAACGTCTTTACATTACCCCCACCATATGTCATTACATCCCCTTAAATATACAACACACACTAGGAGATAAATCGGGGTACTGAGCTCGCATATGCGCCTCCTGCTCCCAAGTGCTCTCCTGGAGGTTCCCGTGCTACCAGAGAATGCGCACTAGAGGAATCAACCATCCACATAGGACCCACTCCTATCGATCATCGATCTCCACTGGGACCTCCGTGAATGTCTCCCCATCATCGATGTCCATCTCCCTATGATCGATGATGTGGGAAGGGTCGTGCACGTATCTCCTTAGCTGAGATTCATGGAAGACGTAATACACTTGGTGAAACTAAGGTGGAAGGGACAGGTGGTATGCCACCTCGCCTACTCTGCTGATGACCTAGAAAGGTCCGATGAAGCACAGATATAACTTTACTCCCTGGTGAAATCTCTGTTGACCTCATCATGGTGAGACCCGTAGGAAGACATGGTCTCCATCCTCGAACTCCAGTGGTATCTGTCTCCTATCAGCATAGGACTTCTCCCTTTTCTGTGCAATCTTCATCCACTCCTTGGTGATATGAACCTTCTCCTTCGTAGCCTGAACCATCTCTGGTCCTACAAGTGCTGACCCCCCAGGGTCAATCTAGGATATAGATGATCTGCAGGGTTGGTCGTACAGTGCCACATAAGGTGTCATCCCGATGGTGGAGAGGTAGCTGTTGTTGTACGGAAACTCCACCAAGGGTATATAATCCTCCCATCTATGCGAAAAGTCTAGGGCATATGCACGGATAATTTCCTCGAGAGTATGAACGGTCCTCTCAGTCTGGCCATCTGTCTGAGGATGGAAGGCGATGCTCAAGAGAAGCTGCATCTCAAAAGCATCCAGTAATCCCTTCCAAAGCCGAGAAGTGAAATGAGCATCTCGATCGGAGATGATAGTCGATGGAACACCATGAAGCCATATGATCTCCTGAATATAGATTCATCCCAATCTCTCTACTGAGCCCTGCTCTCTGATCGGTAGGAAGTGGGCCGACTTGGTGAGTTGGTGTACGATCACCCAGATAGAGTCATGTCCTCTAGATGTATGTTGGAGCCCCATCATGAAATCCATAGATATACCATCCCACTTCCACTCTAGGACCACTAAGGGTTGTACGATGCCTTCTGGTACCTGGTGCTCCGCCTTCACTTGATGACATATGAGGGATCGTGAAACAAACATTGCTGATGACTTCTTCATACCCGTCCACCTGTGCTGTCGTATGAGGTCTTGATACATCTTCTCCACTCCTAGATGTACCACAATAAGGGAAGTGTGGAACTCCCTAAACACCTCATCTTGTAATGTAACAGGTACCATGGTATGTTCTCTGAAGAGGATGACGTGCTCCCCTCCTTTAGAAAAATCAATCAATCGCCTTCTTTTATGGATATCTAAGCACGTCGCGTATCATAGTCAACGTCCCTATGATGTTCCTCTCTGACTTGATATTGAATTAGAGGAGTGACTGTGAGAGACCGAGGAAAGGTTGCAGCATCTCTATCCATAAAGGATATCTACAATGCGGCCAGCTCCTCTTTCGCCTCTACTAGAAGTTGAATGCCCAATCTCCTACTGAGAGCATCTGCTAAAACGTTTCCCTTATCAAGAGTATATAATATCTCAAAGTCATAGTCCTGGAGGAACTCGAGCCATCGTCATTGTCTAAGGTTCAGGTCCTTCTATGAGAAAATGTACCTGAGACTCTGGTGGTTAGAGTAGACTGTAAAACACTCGCCCATCAGATAGTGATGCCACATCTTCAAGGAAAAGACCACTACTGCTAACTCTAGTTCATGGGTAGCGTAGTTCTGCTCATGTAGTCTCAACTACCAAGAACCATATGTGATCACTGATTGCTCCTGCATTAGGACACACCCGAGTCTATTCCCTGATGCATCGAAGTAAACTACGTACCCTACGCCCTCCTCCGGTAGCCTCAATATGGGCACACTGGTCAATCTCTGCCTTAGCTCTTGAAAGCTTACCTGGCATCTATCTGACCACACGAAGGGTCTCCTCTTCTTCTTCAATGCTTAATGTGGTGGTGCATCTTAGGAGAATTCTGGCACAAACCTCTGATAGTACCCATCCAGACCCAGGAAGCTCTATATCTCCGTCATGCTCTTGGGTGGCTCCCAAGCAAGCATTAATTTGATCTTCGTTGGATCCACTGCTACCCCATCCTCTGAGATGACATCTCCCATGAAGTGAACATCTCAAATCCAGAACTGCACTTCGAGAGCTTACCATAAAGCGGGTACTCTCGGAGTGTGTCTAGTACTACCCACAAATGGTAGGCGTGCTCCTTCTCAGTAGTCGAGTAAATCAGTATGTCGTCGATGAAGACTATAACAAATCGATCGAGATAAGGATGGAAGATCCTTTTCATGAGACACATTAACACTTGTGGTGCGTTGGTTACACCGAATGGCAAAACCAATAACTCATAGTGGCCATACCGACACCTGAAGGCCGTCTTCTGCACATCCTCATCTCGAACTCTGAGTTGGTGATAGCCTGACCAAGGGTCAATCATTGAGAACCATCGTTCTCCCTTGAGCTGATCAAAGACGTCGTCAATCCTCGGGAGTGGGTACTTGTTCTTCATGGTCACCTGATTCAGGAGACGGTAGTCGACACACATTCTCAAGCACCAATCTGCCTTCTTGGATAACAAAATCGGAGAAGCACAGGGTGAAACTATGGGTCGGATGAATCCCTTCCCCTACAAGTCCTCCTACTGTACCTACAGCTCATGAATCTCAGCAGGAGCCATCTAATATACTAGAGTAGAAATTGGTGTTGTCATGGGGTATAGTTCTATGTTTAATTCTACCACTCTACGCGGAGGTAGTCCTGGAATGTCGTCAGGAAAAATGTCTGCATAATAATCCACCAAAACAGGAAAAATCGGACTTCGTACATCAACTGATTTGAGGATGAGACTAGCCAACTGATGTGTGATCGGTTACCCCCTCCTCTGCATAAGTCCATCATGCACTGCAAAGGCCCCCGTCTCATCGGTGAAGGTGATCCTGGTCCCATCCGTGCGGACACACTGCACTTTGTGCCTAATACAGTCGATCTGAGCATGGACTATAGATAACGCGTACATACCCAAGATGACGTCGTAAGGCCTCGACGTAGCTACAAGAAGATCCCAGACGAAGATCCCACCTCCTATAGTAAGATCAAACTGCCAGAACCAATGAGTAATCGTCGATTCTACTCTCGCATGAGTCTCTAGACGAAAGGATCGAGCCAATGGCTCCGTCCGAATCTCCAAGCTCCGAACAGGCGTAGAAGGAATAAAAGAATGTCTCGCACCTGTGTCTATAAGTACTGAAGCATGGGTGGAGTAGACATAGATAGAACCTCAAATCATATCTTGTGCACCGTGGTCATAGGACTCGAGTGCCTAGAGCTAATCCCACCACTATCCGCATTCTTGCTGTGGTCGTGGTGGACCTCCTAGTGGTGGTGGTGGTAGAGCCTCGAAACGTCGTCCACAACCCACCGATCGACAAGTTCCTCTTCCTCGTCCACCTGCTCCCGGTGGACCACCACTGTCAAACCTCTGCCTCTGCCTGGGAGGTTCCTCTACCATCTATTGTTCATATACATGGCGGGTCAGGCAGTCTCAAGCAAGATGACCCTACCCACCGCATGCATATCATTGCCTGCTCCTCATATAACTAGCTCTGTTCCGTGTACCCCTCACATCCAAACCAATATCATAAGGTCTCCCGCCTAATGGCCAGGTCCACTTGGACCTCTGCGTCAACTGTCTACTACCGGATGCAGTAGACTCCACTACGATTCATCCTACGGTGGGTCTCTCAGCTGGTGTCGGCTCAGAAAAAAATCTCTCCACAAGAAGGCCTCGCACCAGTACTCCCACCTACGTCGGAATACTAAGGGAGATCAGTGAAGCCCTGATATCATGTCTGAGTAACTGCTCAAAGGTCTGAGCCCTAAGGAATGGGTATTGTACCATGTCCATGGAGTAGCGTGAGAGGTCGGTGAACCTCGCTGAGTACTGAGATACTTTCATGCTGCCCTGCGGAAGATGAAGTAACTCCTGAATCCGCACCGCATGAAGGGTGGCTGGAAAAAACTCCGAGCGGAAGAGACTCTCATAGTATGTCCAGAGTAAATATGCCTCGTCATTCACCTGGAGAATCAATCTCTTCCATCTACATGTTGTTGTGTTCAGGAGACGTGTGGAAAGGATCACCATAAGGTCGGCTCGTGTCCCTAAAAATCTGAAATCATTGACAATAGCCTCTGTCCAATCCTCAGTTGTCGATGGGTCCGTCTCTATGCGGAACCTGGGAAGACTCTATCTCTGGAACTCGTGAAACGCACTCAGATGTCATGCACTCTCTGTTGTTGGAGCTAGTTGTATTGGTTGCCCATCGGGTAGTGGTATCACTGGTTCCTCCTTTGTGATGGGGAAATACACTGAGGCCTCATTGCTCGGTGGGCTACCATCTCGTACGTAACTCAGAAACCTAGCTGGCTTCCTTCATGGGGTCCATATCCTGAAAATAAATATGTGTGCCATGGTTAGAACAGTATTCCTGGTTAGCAGACACAAAGTAATCAGAAAGAAAACTTTTCAAAATAAACACACACGCAATTAGTGTTTTCGTGAACTGATTCGGAAATCAGAGGCCAGGGTCCTGGTGTATGGATATGTCAGCCGCCACACCAACAGTAGACTCAATGAACTAAAAACCTCACTCAATACTCTTAACACATTTCATCACAAAAAAGAATGATTGGAGTCCAGATTTCTACAGTAGAACCGATTCCTTTGATAGCAATTGTCACGAACCGTCCTCGGGGCCTGTGTCGTGACTACCCCAAGCTCACAACAGAAGTATACACTAATTAATAGTGAATAAAAAACTACGTGCTAAAAGGTAAGGGGCCGGAAATACAATCCCAACAGAAAGTACATTACAACTGAAAAGCTAGTTCAACTGTAGTAAAGTAAAATTGAAACTACAGAGTCGTCCTCCGGGAATCCCACCTGAAGGGTGGGTACAGATGGCATCCTTAGCACCACAGGTCTGTCTAACCACTCGGTGTATGTCTCTCCATGTGGTCCACCTCCGAGAACCTTCTAGCTCTACAAGTATCTACCTCGATCAGTGATGTCTGACATCTGCATCCAACACAATGTATTGCGGGCATAGCCCGTGCAGGGGTGAGTATACTATACATAGTGGGGACCTCGAGACCCCCAAAGGTCTCCCAGAATCCATGAAGGATAAACCACATGAGATAGAGACAATCACGATGTATCAACCAACCCAAATTATGTATATGCCCATACATATACCAAAGTTATCAACCATAGTTCGGCTCCAACTCTCGAGCCCAAGCACAACCCGGTCCACACAAGAATGTAAGTCAATCACATAGATAAAAAAGATTGTAAGTCAAGACTCATCTCACATAGGTATACATATTTCGAATAGCGATAGAGAAGATCAGATGAAGTCACTGATTCATCATAGCTGTCGGACCCACATTGGATACTAGTCCAGCTAAGTTGTCGGACCCATATAAGATACAAGACCAGCTACTCTATCGGACCCACTCATGATACAAGAACAGAATTCAAAAATGTCGGACCCACATATGATAAAATAATAGTAGTCATCGCTGTCGATCCCACAGAAGATTCCATTATAGTATTCATCACTGCAGAAGCCACGGAGGATTCCAGTACATTATTCGTCGCAGTCGCAACAATCTCTAGGGTTCCCCAACACAGTACGCTCGATTTCAGGAGGGTCCGCTCATCGAGCAAAGGGGTTGATACATAAACTGTCACTAATTCCATAGTTTATTTATCCTAATGTTCTATATCTCCAAAAGAAACCCAACGCTATAGATGGCACGTCAATCGGACACCCGGTCTAAGAGTTGATGTCTTTTTCGTTCCAGGGTGCCTGGTTGGATTTTTTCTTCTTCCAAACCCATACGTTTTCAATAGATTTCCAAAGGTCATATATAGTATCTCAAAATGGCCGATTTGTCGCGAGGGTCCCAGATCCGCAGACTGCGCGTCGATCGAACATGCGGTCAATAATCTATTCACATTTAAGTGAAACGGGCCCGACCCGTCAAGCCCAGTGGGCTGGCGGGTCGGGTCGACCCAGTTCCATGGGTCCAACCCGGTAGGGGGTCGACCCGGCCCAGTGAAGTGTGGATCGGCCTAGTGGGGCGCTACCCGACCCAGTGGGGCGCGAATATGCTTGACGACAGGTGGCCTAGCGGGGTGGGACCCGGCCCGCAGCGGGTCGTGGCACGGCCAACTGGTCAAGCGGTGCGGGGCGCTTGGCCCCCCGGTTTCTAGAACCGCTGGCGCCGAGCGTCGCCACCCCTCTTGCCCGCCTGGACGAAGATGGTCAGTCTCCTCCGATGGGAGTGCCCCACACAGTGGGCCTTTTTCCTCCCACGCGTCACCTGCGAGTGTCACGGCCTCATTCTACTCGGTCGCCTGGCAGCCGGCCGGTTCGCCGCTGAATCGGTCCGCGGAGCATGGGCCATGGTCTTCCCGCAGCGCGATTCCATGGAGGTGCTACGGTCCTCCAGCCCGGCCGGTTAGTCCAGTAGGTGGCCCGTGGATACCAGCCCCTCCTCCTCCGCATGGCACCTCTGTGTGTCGTAGATTTCCAAACCAGTGGGCTACAGCCATCCAGTTCTTCAGCTCGAGCGGCCTGCGGTTGCGGGCCACGATTTTCCTTCAAGTGGCCGATGCACGACCTCTGTTTCCATCACCGCCTTCGATCGTCATTTCCAAAATGAAAAATAATTTTCAGAGGTTCGTCGGGATGTTTTTGTTCGGTCCGCACCCTCCGTGTTAGACGATATCAAATGGCCATAGACGATCACTTTCATTCAACAACAACAAGGGTATAATTTTATTGAACTAAAATTATACAAACCCCCAAACTCAATTCTGATGCTCACTTTTCCATGTCTCAGAAAGAGGATTAGAAAAAAATGTCGATTCATTGACGTCAAAATGCATCTGAGGAGGAAGCGTAGTTGACGTTCCTCACGGGCGGAGTCTTCTTCCTTGACGTGGAGGAAAAATAATGAGGAAGACAACTTTGGTAGGCCTTGAGTTCTTTGTTGGAGAGAGTAAAAGTTCTTCGTGGAAAGAAGGCCCTATGGTAAATCTCCAAAAGCACCACCACCAAAATATTTTCCAAGGAAAATATTATAATAATCCTCCCCAATTTTAAAAGAATTTCCATGAAATTCAAATTGATTATAATGAATTCAAAGATTAATTAAATGTGGAATTTAATTAATCGTCGTTGTTGGCATTAATTATGATAAGGTGAAGAGATTAAAAAAACTCAGAAAGAGAGGATGTGGAGAGTTTCAAGAGTTAATAAGGGGGTTTTCATGGTATTTTAAGGGGTTAGGCTCTCATGTGGGCCCCACATACATTACACTCTCATGGGAGGTTATGTGGGTGTGGGCCCCACCTCTAACTTTCCCTTGTAGGAAATAACCACCACATATTAAATTAAATCAAATTGTCAACACTTAATGTAAAACAACTATTTTATTTTAATTTGTTACAAATCCCCAAATTAAAACATTAACTCTCGACCATACGCAACTACGGTTAAGGTCTCCTTAAGAGAATATCAGTCCTGTGAGTTCATCGGTGTCCTCAGATTACAATTCTGAGAACCGGTTTAAAAGACAGAAAAACCTGCAAGTACGTTTACTGAACTTACAAGAAAAAAACTTTAGAAATTCTTTCCAGGAACAGTGGGCCTCGGAATCAAGAACCGTCAAAAACTGGAGACTCACAAAATTCCAAAGTTTATAAGAAAAAATTTCCCTTGAAATTCTCAGGTCTCTACAGTCATGTTTGTTTTGTAATACCATTTTAAAATGTAATGAAACCCACATTATTTACTTTGTTTATTTATGTTAAGATGATTGATTTTATTTTATCTGGCACTAATATGTATGGATGATAACATTTTGGGTCATTCAAAACCCTAAAATTATTTCTTTATGGTTTTATATATCATGATATTATTATGGGAATAAATTATCGAATGGTCACTCTACTATGGTATTCATGTATAAAATGCTTGATCCACTATGGGAATCAGTTACAGTTTCCAACTCAACACTAGGTATTAGGTGGCGATTCATACTCAAAAATGAATTTTTTACCTAATCTTATGTCTGTACCAATTTTATTCCAATATATTATTTATTTCCCACCAATAATAAATTTTTATGATATTAAATGTTTTAAATATATTCCTCCTCCTTATGTTATGTGTATATGTTTTGTTTTATTTTTTCTATATACTTCCAAGAAAAGTTTTTTTAAAATTATTTGTCCTTATGCATCCATGTCGTTTAACATATTTATAAATCTAGTTTTAAAATTATATCTTATAATCTGAAAATATTTTTTTGTAATATTAATCCTTTTCTCTTATTTTCCATATTGTTTACAATCTAATGGTTATGAATACTCTATATATTTCACAAAGAAATCATTTGAGATCAACATTTTCTTATGGTTCCTTTTCCAAAATTATAAAGATGATTATATGATATGATATATATAAAAGAGTTTACATTGGAGTATAGTTATATAGAAATGTTAAAATTTGTTGTAAAATATGTTTATTATTTACGTACTCTAAAAATAACTAAACATATATATTATCATGTTGTGTGACTTTTTTATGATGTATTATCTAAAAATGGAATGAATTTATTATTTATTATGTTTATATCAATATTCTATTGTTTATAATAGAGTATTGTTTAGTTATTTTTTTACATTATTTATGTTACATTTGCGGAATTGGTTTGAGAACCATACTAAAAACTATATAGATGAGTCTATGTATCATATGGAATACTAGAATATTTATAAATTCATAAATATGTGTTTTTTTAGAAACACACCCCTTTGTAGATCCAAGAATGTCGATGCGGCTATGGAATTGATGCCCCTAGGGGAAAACACCAAAAAAGGTCATAAATTAAAATTGAATTGATCATCTCTATAATTAATGATGATTTGGCCTAAGACTAAAAATCTAGATAGACATTCTTGGGAGATATTATTTGATTTATCACATTTTCATGATCAACCACTATAAAGGATCTATTTCCTAGTTACATTGGGGGATTTGGTTTGGAGGTATAATATAATCCAACATAATGTAACCAAGCATAAACTAATATCGATATAGGTTGAACTAATTAATGTTAAGGATAAAGTGATTATTTAAAAGAACAATCCGTTTTAATGTTTTATTCAATTAATTATTATGATAATTACCCCCATATTATTAATGTTTTTCACTCACATCTACCCTTTTGGTTTTTGTAATGGACGAAACTAGATGGAACCATGGTTTTGAGGGAAAATATGGAGATTACCTCAACGAAAAACCCATTATAATTGGATATAGAGTGATAAAAATCTTGATTACTATAAAATAGATATCACATAATATAATAAAAAATTTGAACATTGTCAAAGACCCAAAAAGAGAAAACAAGTGAAATATTGACTCTCATGAATGAAATTGTGATGAATATGATGTATGAAAAAATGTTCAATTTCATAAATGTAAAAAATGTTAAAAAATATAACCATGGTTATTTTCTTTAATCAGATGTTAGACTCATTACCTTATAAATATGGTGTCATCAATAATGAAACTATATAAGAAAAAATAAAGATTCCAATAAACACTGTTGAAATAAATATATTTCATCCTAAGGTACTATTAATTATTCAATGTCTTATGTTTTGAGAAATTATACATTATCAAAGTCACCATCATAATCCATGGACTAAATTATAAAATGATAATCACTAATATCCATGACCAAGGGGATAATGTAATTCTTATTCAAGTACTACTCCAAAGTGAATCATAATATATAAGGAACATGTACCCTCTATTATGGAGTTGTAGATTTCATGTTGGATTTTGATTCAATAAAGTATGTTACATCTAATATTTTCTCTAATATAATTAAAACACTAGCCCAATTATTTGATTGTTGATGAAATATTATAGATGAATGATTATTTTATTCTAGGTTAAATCTTATATGATTGTTCCTCATAGAAATATTTTTATATTTTATTCAAATAAATGTAACATGATATTACTGAATCATAAATTCCATCCAAAAAATGGAACCATTATCTCATGAAAAAAACACATTCTTTTTAGGCTATGGTATTAAATAAATTAAGGAATTATAATAAACCCCCTCTAAAATAAATTATATAATGTGTGTATTCATAATAAACAATAGTTTAATGTTGTCCTAAATAAAATAAGATAAAACCAATATTATTAATAATACTATTCTAATGAAAGAGATATTTTTTCCAATTTGTTATGGTTAATATTTCTCTTAAAATTATTTACTCAATCATCCCTATAATTTAAATTCCAATATATTTTCCCATTTTTATGTGATAATTAAAATTTATGGGATTCAATTTTTTTTGTTTGGGTGGGGGGTGTAATGAAAGATGTTTTGAGAAAGCATGTTATTTTAATAAACCACATGTTTTAAATTTTAATCTCTATTTATGTATTTATCTAATTTAATTTTAATTAATATTAATATAATCCATACAATATATGAATTAAATGAACATCAATATATTTACTAATAATTGGTATGTTATAACTAAAGTTCAAAAATGATGTTTTGGATGCTATATATAATTACTCACCATAGATAGAATACATTCATTAATGGGGTAAAAAAAGTGGGAAAAAACAATAAAGCCTATATGAGAAGTAAATACATTATAACATCTTCAACATTAAGGACTATCAATAGTCAAAAAAACCTAAAATGGTCAATATCAACATGAAATGAGAATGCATTATGGAAAATATTTAATTTTAAATAAGCACCATGCCTTGTGAAGTGAGAGTGGAATGAACAAAAGTATTTAGTTAGTCTATATAAATGATAAAAATATGAACATTACAAATATGGTCATTTTAAATATGGTCCTTGAAAATATGCTCGTTTCAAATATGGTCGTTATAGATATGATTGTTGTTCATATATCCAATGTGTATACTATAGTCAAATAATGTTTTGTCTTAAAATTATAATAATATAACTCACCATGAAATAAAAAATTCATATTAAAATATTAAATATATATGGATATATATATATATATATTCATTACATATAATTATTAATAATATTATTAAAATATGATATGATTTACATATAAAATTAAATTAAAATATTTTAATATTAATGGATGTGTAAAACTAAATTTTACAATATAAATTTTACAATATAAATTTTTAATTTTAATACTATTTGTTAATGATTATTTAGTATAAAAGTGATATTTCATTTTTTAACGAAATAAATCATTACTTATATTTTTTACATTAACTTAAAAAATAAAATTATAAATTTTATAATTTTAATTAAATAAATCTAAATTCATATTTAGATTTAGAATATCCAAATATTTAGTAAGAAAATATATAATTTTCATCAAAATATTTTTTTGTCGAAAATACGAGGTTTCAAAAAAATCTAATATTTATTGATTTTTAATTATGTAAGGGGGCCCATTAAATATAAATAAATATTAAAGTAATATAAAAATTATTTAATAAAAAAATTATGCATTTTAATATATTATTTGAGAACATAAATCAAATTTCTAACATTTTTAAAACTGAATGAAAATCATAGTTTAATAAAAAAGACTTTTATTTTACTTCTTTGAATCACTTATTTTAAGGATGAGATTATGTTGATCACTTACTTATAATCCTAATAAAATTTATTTCAATTATAGTAAAAAATTTATTCCATTAAAATCAATAACAATAATAATTTTATCATATAAATGAATATAATATTGAAAACCATTATTTTTATAAAAACATTTTTTATGTTAATAAGAATGTTAAATTTAAAATTAAATTTTCACACATTTATTAATTTTACTCTAAAATTTTATTTACAATTTTTTAATAATAATTTTAATATATGGTAAAAGGGTTACTATTCAGTTTTTTGAGTAAAATTAAATATCGTGTTTAAAAATTAATTACCTAGGGAAAATGAAATTTTAGAAAACAAAAAATGATAAAACAAAAATCCCAAAAAATCATGTTTGTATCCAAAATGATAGGATGAAATTATTATCAACCCAAGATCACATTCCGAAACAATTTTTTCATCATTTTCATTTAGCGATCCTTGTACAGTAACTTTACATAATTGAAAATTTAATGGTTACTCCCAAAACTACAATTTTATTCACTTATAAAAGTGTAACATATTAACCAATTAAAGAATATTTTGACTAAGAATATCTCTTTTTAAATAATCCAATCTTACCTTCTAATAACCATATCCCACTACTATAGGCTTTTGGTAACCCTTATTTTATTATGTCCTTCGTATCTTATGATTTTCCAAGTGAAAACTCAATCTTTCGATGTAAGTATTACATTCTCTTAGTATTTTATTTTAACATAATACTTTAAAAATTATTAAATCAGTGTCATTAGTATACTAAAATTTAATGATGTTAACTGAATAAAAGTTATTTAATCATTTCAAAACTCATATATAAACAAGAGAGCATTAATCATGAGTAGCGTAGACTACTGCCTCAATGAACTAAAAAATTTCGTTTTTCAAATTAATTTTCCTAATTTATAAAAACTAATTCATATATAATTCAGAAAAATTTAAAAATATAAATCATATCATTATTAATTTTTTATATTTATATTAAATAGTTACATAAACATACTCTCCCATTAAGATATAGTGTGATCATGTTTCGATTGGTATTACAAGTGACCTATATAAAATCTATAAAATCATATAATGGATGACTATGGGAACATGAATACTAATATAATTATTATTTAACAATAATTTTTTTTAAAATTATGTAATGGTTATATAAATTATTTATCTTATTAATAAAATATTATCATCGATTGCTAAAATTCTAAAAATATACAGACCCCAACTTAATTTTCACACAAACAATAGAAAAATAGAATAATAAATTTATATAGTCATATAATTAATGGTAAATATTAACATAAATATATAAGAATAAGGATCATAATAAGGTTTATAATAAAGATAATTTTTTTATTCTGGAATTAAATCACATATGAAAAACAAATATGGAACAATTTAAAGGATGCATATCTAAATTTTATTCATTGAGTCACATTTTAATTTATGCACCTAATTCCATTTTTGTGGTGAATATAATTACTATTTGATATATTATATCATTTATTTCCTTATATTAATTATAATAAATTTTTAATTTTAATCTTTCTCTTTCAAGAGGATTTGATTTAGATGTTTTTCATATTGTAAGTGATTTTCACAACTTGAATACCTACCAAGGGTCAATATCACGCGTCTGTTTCAGAAAAAATTCCATATATGATCTTATATAACCAATGATAATATAATTTTTTATTTAGATTTTATTTTATCGGTAAATAATGTTTCATACCAATGTTTGATTCCTTGATGAATAAATTATTTCAAAAAAAGATTCATTTTGTAAATAGTAATTCCCAATTAATTTAATGTTTTTATCTATATATCGTTATTTTAACATCCTTCCTATTTTCTCTATTATATTGTAGAAACCCTATTTTTCTCCAATGATCCCTTTATTCCCATTTATTTTATAAAAATATATTTTCAACCTTTTAATGATGTGGGTTTTCATTAATGGTGTTTTTTAAATATTTTAATGTATTTTTTTTCGGTGATCTTATATTCGTCCACTATGAATTAAACTTTTGAAATATGATTTATTTCTTATAAGTGTCTGCATATTTATTTTTTAGAAATTAATCTTAATTTAAGAAATTATTTTTGTGATGTGACTAAAAAATAACATTGTTTAAAAGTCATATTAAGAATTTTTTATTAATGAAATTCATTTTGGTGATTTATCTTCAAATTTCAACGGTTTCGTCATAAATGGAATAACATTGTCATAAATCACTCAATATGAACTCTTCATAAATAATAGATATGAGATATTTTTTTATAATATTATCTTGTTTTTTATGTGATACCATTTCAAAAACATTTTAAATTTAGTTTCTTTCAATGATATATTTTTTATTAGATAATATCATTTGTTTTTATCAAGAACACATATGTTAAGATGATGGTGGTTGGTGTATTATATTACCTGCCAATGTATTGATTTAGGTTTTATATCTCATTATATAACTATGGGACTAAAACAAGGAATGATTAATCCACTATTGGAATCATGTATGGAATGATCGCTCCACCTTGGGAATTGTGATGGGATACATGATCCACTAGGGGATGCATGTGGTGATTCCAGATCCAAAATGATATATATACCTATTATTTTTTATTACATTTTCTTCATGATATATTATTTATTTTTAATCTATAATAATGTTTTATGATATTCTATGTTTTATAGATATTTTAATTTCTTATGTTATGAGTTAATGTTTTGTTTTATTCTCATTATATGTTTATAAGCCATTTTATGGTGAATTATATCGAGTATAATGTTTATATATCATGATCCTCAATTATAAATAGTGTGATTTTATTATCCCTTATTCCCTCATGATATCATTATCTGATATTTCTGTTTTTCTCATGTTTCCATCATGTTTATGATATATCAATTTTGGCATGTTGTTATGTTTCCCTTATGACCCATTCGAGCTCACCCATTTCCTATGTTTCCATTACTAAGGATATAAAGATTATTATATCAAATTATATTTCTATATGAGGTTCTATAGGAGTATGGTTTTATAGAAATGTCAACAATTTTCATAAAATATGATTTTTATGTAGCCAGTCTCTAAGACAGTAAACATAACATTCCTTGAGTGGTGTGACTTTTTGTGAGATGTATTATCAAAACCATGGTATCAATATATTATTTATGTATTCTTATATCAGTTATATATAACCCATTTCTTATATATACTAATTATATCTTCTGTGTCTAGTTTATTCTTGAATCACTATTTACAACTAATAATATTTACATCAATTGGTGGATCTATGAGATCCGAGACATGTTTATGATATATGGAATCCATCTCTGAATTAATGAAATCATTCCACAAAGAAATTTTTATGTTAATCACTAACTCCATGTATGATATAGGTCTATCATTAACAAATAATAATATTTCACCATCTTTAGTTAATGGATACCCATAACTCTCTCAGTCCTTATCCTCTATTTTTCTTCTACGTAGTATTTTTCCTATTGAAAACCCACTTCTGAGGAGCCTTGTGGAATTTGTTATTATGCCAACTATTTTGTATCGCCAAAATCAACATCATTGAATTCATTCTTTCTCCCATTATAATTTTGTAAATATTTTCACCCTCTCAATAAATGTATGAAATATATATAACCACCATACTTTTAGCTAAGGTGTTGTCTAGGTAATATCCTTTATTTTATTTGGATATCCTATTATGTCTTACATAGTTCATTAAGAGGAAATGTTTTTTATTGATGTATACCTAAAAATTGATTCATATCCCTATTATAATATTTCTGATAGAACATGTTTGTTCCAATAGAAAAAAAATCATTTAAAATAGGGTTTTATGATTTAATCACACAATTTTTTAGTTCCTTTTCTATATCCTATAATTCGTTTCACTAAAATGATAACAGAAGATCTAAATGATTCACCATCAACCTCACCATGTTCAATAATGTGCAGTTATTCCTTTCAATAAAATTATTAAATTGTGGTGTATAAGTAGGCATTATTAGAGTTATGATCTAAGAATACCATTGGTGGTCTATAAACTATTTATAAGATATTCTCCCCTCGGTCTGATTTAATTATCACCATCTTATTAGCTTGAAAATTAGCTACGTCATTATTAAAAGCATCAATTTTCTTAAAAAATTCATATTTATTCCACATTAAGTATAAAAAATATATAAACTAATTTTATGTGTAAATGTTACAAAGTATGAGTATCCAGATATAAAATAAACTAGAAAAGGGATAGACAAATTTTTCTCTACTAATTGTAGGGGCTTTGTATCCATTTCACCATTTTCAAAAAAAATTGTGCATTCATCATTTTCCATGAAAATAAGGGTAATACCTGAAAAATTATTATTTCAAACAAATATGAATAAATATCAGGATATTCTTTTATACCCCTTCACATTTATATAAACAAGTCGGTGATGTCCTAACAAGTTATTATTTGATTAATTAAAATTTGATTTATTATCGATTTTAAACACCTAGTTTTCATATTCTTGTACATAATGACCATTATTAAGATGTTCCATACAATAATAATTGATATATATATATATATATAATTATACAATTGTATTCATAATAAGGAATCAAATTTATAATGTCCCACATGTTTCATACATAGATATCACATATTATTATATGATTATTGATTATATAACATTATGATCTATTCCATGACCAATAATTTTTAGTGTCTTTGTAATCATTAACACATAAAAAACTATTTTATAACTAAACTACATCTTTTATCATGAATTTATTTATAACTAGAACCCATATTAGAAATATAATACTTAAAAACATTCATCATAATCCGAGGAAAGGAAACATATGAAATGGTGAGCTAGAATGCTCAATAATGGTAAACTAGGAAGATATCAATGATCCATCAAAACTGAGAAGAGTATAATGGTATGAGATCATGAGTAGAACATTTGAAAATGAACCATTGTATATAAAATATCATTATCCTGAGACATAAAATAATTTTTTCAGTTCATAAGATATGAATAAAAAAGAATCAATATACATGATACACGATAACATTACATTACTATAAAAGAAAATCTTGTGAAATAAACAGATGTATAGTAAATAATTTCATTATTATTCATGGTTTATATCTATGACAATAATATTTTATTGGGATCATTCCCCAAACTGGTGAACTCTTATTCATAGTTCACTCCAAGGCCTATCATAGTAGACATGGTCCCATACTAATATTTTTTCACCTAATATTCTCGTGCATATTATCACATGAGATATTCATATGTACCTAATGAAATGGATGTATATAAAATCAAGTTCCCTCCCATACAATAATTAAAATAATCTATATGTGTGAAAAAATATAAAAAAATCTCCATATCATAACATGGGTAAAGGAATAATATTTGTAATCATTTATTCATAAAATCATTGCAACAAAAATGAAAAATAAATTGGATTCCTAATGGTTTTATTTTTACATAAATACCCTAGACAAAATAAACTGATTTCATAGAATCATCATTAAATCATCATCATCATAATAAATTTAAATAATGAAAGTGGAATGTAAAATTTAATCGTAACCCTAATAAAGAATTATTAATATCATATGACATTATCAGAGATTAAAAAATATTTATATGTTCAATGTAACATTTCTTGAGGAAAATACCATTTTTAATAGAGAGAAACATATTAGAAATCTAATTATTTCTCAATATTCGAGGAAAATTTAATTGAATATATAATTGGAAACATGTAAAGGAATCATAAAACAATATACTGTAAATGATTGTGGGAGAATGCATTAATTACATGTACATAAAAAAGATATTCCTTTCACATTTTTTTAATAAAGTAAAAAAGTAACCAGATCTGAAAATGAAAAGAATATGAATTATTTTAAAATGTATTCAAATTAAAATAATGGGTGATAATTAATTTAAAAAATATTCTGATAATAATAAAATATTCTTGAAAATAGTTTTTAGAAAACATGGACATTGAATAAAATTTAATTTTTACAGATGAAATAAATAATACTTGTTTTCATTAAAACATTCTTCGGAATCATTCGTACTTGAAAATAGAAGAATTAAATTAAAACATCTATTTTCCAAAAAAAATGTAGAAGAAAATTAATTAGTTTCATGATAATTATATCATAAAATTTCATCATCGAAACACAATTATAAACAATCCCGACAAACATTGAGAATGTTACATAACCCTTACATCAAGTCTTATCTTTCATCGTACACATTTTAAAAATTTGTATGATAAATACATAATTGTTATAAATATATTTTTAAAACCATAATATATATATATATATATATTACCATATATTATTTTAATATATCTTCTTATTACCCTTCTTTTAACAATGGGTTTTTAAAATCAATGGTTCGGGTGATAAATGCTTTTTTTTTCATGTATGATTCAATTCAGCATTTTTAATCTCTAAAATTTTCTCATGGTCCCATCATATATAGAATTTTAAACATGATATTAATACAATATATATTCATTATAAATAAATAAATATATTTATTTCATGTGACCTATAAAAGTTAAAATATATAAAAATTAATTACATCATTCATGGAGATTGTTGGTCGTACGTATGCATAGACATTAATTTAATATTTTGATGAATGTAATTAAATTATGCTAAATTAAAATTATAATTTATATCATATATATATATTAAATATACATTAAATATATCATTTTTACCATCCATGTAAATCGAAAATTTTAAAATAATTGCATCTCATTATGGAGGTGGAAGTCCACCCATACGTAGAAGTGATGTTATCATTTTATAACAGACGGGTAAAATATGGATAATTTTTCTTTTAAAATAAAAAAAAAATATTTATAAATAATATAACTAAATATTAATTTAAAATTTATACACTTGAATTATGGTAGGTATAATGAAATATAAAAATGAAAACACCTAATTAAGAGTTATACCACTTTCCTTAGAAACATTCTTTGGATTACACATTAAACCACTAAAGGATAGTTATTTGGAATGAAAATAAGATCTAAGATGAGGTAAATTCATTTTTGAAAGAATTATTTTATAATTTTTTCTATAAATAAGGCTTAATAGGTTTGATTAGGATAAATGAAGTGGTGCCTTTTACATGTGAGGGGAGTGAACTCTTTGATTTACATAACTTATTAAATTACTAAATATTATTTTTATGTAAAAGTGATATTAATTGATTTAAATAAAATAAAATATGAATATAATTATAAATACTCTAATACATTAAATATTAATTTGTTTCATTTGATGTTTTCATCCTTATATCCTTGTTTTAACACTCATTAACCCTTTAGAGAATAACAGAAATATAATAGTATTTTACACTTTAATGGACAATAATGTTACCATAATAGGAAAAGTGATGCAAAAATTGAACATGGATGAAATATTTGACCATATATCATTCAATCAATGAAATATAATATTTTTTGGAATTTTAAATCATTTGATAAATTATTATTTATTTTTATATCTCGATAATGACATTTTTTGAACTGTTGATTTAATATTACTTTGAAAACTACTTAAAGAAAAGGTAATTAAAATATTTACCTTTAAATCTTCCATAACATTATATATTTATCATTATAATGTTTTGTGAAATAATTCATCCAAATTTGTTACATTTTCCATATTTTTTAAAATCAGTTATTTTTATGTTTTATTAATTGAATAAATACAATGTCGACGTCGAATAACAATTTAAATGAATTATTCAATCACAAAAAAATAATTATAAATCAATTTAATTCATATTTAAAATAATAATTTATATGAAAAATTATCATATTCATTACCTTATCTAAAAATATTATTGATAATATTGTCAAGGTAGTTACATTTTATAAATTATTCTTTTCTTAAATTATTATAAACATCATATTGAAGGGAAATTTGCATCAAGTTACAATATATTAGAGTATTGGATGTAAATGGCATTAATGCACTCATTGAATAGTATTATTGAAGGAGTTAAAGAACATTGAATGAATTATCCAAACATTTTAACTATATTATTCCCATTTTACCCTTACCAGGGTGAAAAACATTTAATTGGGTTAGTTCTCATTATTCCAAAATAAAAGGTACATATTCAGGAAATTTTAATTCACTAATTAAAAATTTTATATCCTTTTTTCTTGATTAAATTTATATTTTTGTTATAAATTAGTTTTCAAATATGCGTGAAATACATGATGAAAACTGGTTTTTTAGAAAAATCAATTTTTAAGCATAAAACAATATTTATTCTTATCCCATTGCTAGAAAAAAAATATATATATTAATTTTAAATTTTTTGATGAATATATAATATATAAATATTATTAAATTCATTCAAAAATATGGATAAAATACATTTATTATTATAAAAACACATTTCACCCAAAAATAAATTTTTAATGGAATATCTCATTTAATTTCAATTTTTTTTTCAGTTCTAATAAATTCAGAATAATTGAATTCATATAAAATGTGTGAAATAGAAAAAAATCATTATTAATTTTATCCTATTAAAACTTTTTAGTCCATTATCCATCAAGTAACTTTCACAATAATTTATAATATTTTAATAGCTTATCTTGGATCTTTTAAAATCGGTGTTTCATATCTCATAGTATTTCAATGAAATTGAATTAATTAGAATATATATAAATACAAAAAATCTTCGGTTGTTACATTCTACTCCCCCCCTCGAAGGTTTTTCCCTTCAAATTTTATTAATTTAATATAAACAAATCAGAATGTCTTTATTTCATCCAATCGTTGGGTTCTTATGTAGTTTCTTCATATTTTCGATTCATCAAAATTAATTTAACCTGTTATGTTGAAATATTTCAAAGAATATTACTTCTCTGAACCAAAATTTCTAATTTCTATTCATCATATGAATTATCGTTCTATAATGGTATAACCTATATGTTCGATTCTTGTGAAGGATTGAGTATGTGCTTCACTATAAGAGAAAAAAAAATATAATGAATAGAAGAGAGTTTTTTGGAAGCACCAAGTGATAAGTTACCATTAATAATCAATATTTAATATCAAAGTCTCATATATACTTTATGAATTTTTTTCACTTCATTCTAAATATCAGAAACTTCATCCTTAGAAAAATTCATTGAACTACTTTTCCACTAACATAAAATTAAAAAATTCTAATAATGTTTTCCTGTATAACTTTTTGTTCACTCTGAGTTTCCGTCAGGTTCAATGGAATATCTAAAAAATTATTTATCATTTATATAGATTTATTATGTCCTAATGGATTTTATTCTCCAACTTCACCCATATTAATTGGTGTTATATTCTTCCTTATACATAGGGCATCATAAGGATACATCTGAATACTTGAGAGAAAGATAATATTATGATAAAAATAAACTACATGTAGGAGTTGATACTAGAATACATTTAAATCTATATAAAAACATATCTTTATAACCCCTTGTTTTTTAAACATTCAATAATAATTTCCATTGATATGAAAGTGATAATTTGTACTAAAACACAACTCTGAATCCCTTGTTTATAATGATTATGCTAGCTTTTTAATGAAAAACCGATATCTGAATCAGATATAATAGAATGAGGTACTCGATACAGAATTACCACTTATTTAAGGTATATTATATAAAGATGATCAATAGATTACTCGACTCCAATAATAATGAATTGTGATAAATTTATATGTCAATCTACTATATCCCAAATTACATTATGTACTTTATTCGAGTTAAGTAGTCCGATGTTAAAATCCAGGGTGATGATTTCATGTTTCCATTGTTGTAAGTGTACTGGTTGTGTCATACCATTAGAATTCTATCAGACAACATTAACTTGATGACATATAAAAAATAGATATTCGTACTCTGAAATATCTCTACACATGTTGTCCCACCATAAATACTCCTTCAGATCTCTATAGATCATCATACATATTAGAAGAATAAATAAGTATTAAATATACGTTTCAAACAATTACACCTTTTAAAATATTTGTAATTATGTTATGTATTCATGGTTACTAAAATACATCATTAAATTCAATTCAATTTTAAAAACAAAAACGTTTCTCACCTTCGCCAGATCCATGACTTACAACCATGCATCTTTCACAGCGATAGTTTAAACAACACTCATTTGAGAAAGATAATACTTCACCCCTAAAACATTTCTATATCCATAAATTAATAATTCAAAAAAAACATGACCATTTTATCCTCATTATATATAAATTTTCATGATCCTTCTTACTTAAAGGATCAGTTATATTTTTCTCCTTCCAAAGGTGGTAATGTATGAGTATACATAATATTAAATCAACTACAACCATCTTGACTAATGCATATAGAACTCATTCTTAGTGACTATATAATTTAAACATTTATTATAGGTATATGTATATATATAAATATTATCTTTTATTATTATGTATCTATATCATAAATGAAAAAATAACTTTAAATAACTCTACATCTTGATTTGGGTAATCTATCTCATGAAACATCAATTATCATGACTTATAAGACATAACTAAGCCATTATGCATGATGATGATTCACATTACCTTCTTTGAATCATCAATAATTATAGAAATCCCCTCTTCAATGTAAGGTTGTATAATAATAGGTGTTATGAATTACATTCACTTCAATTCCTTAAAATTTTCCTTGCATTAAGATAACCATATGAATATTCCTCCACTACTAAGTAACATTATTAGTTTATTTTATAGACCTGAAAATTCTCCAAAAATCATTGATAAGATCCATCCAAACCAAGAAAACATTAGATCTTATCCACCATGTGTTTTAGGGGTGGTATTCAATAAATTAGATCATTTATGGTTTCACTGATATATCTATTATTACGATTATATAACCTATAAATGAAACATTCTATATCTAAAAGCCACACATGAAAATGTTTTATAAAACATATCTCTCATGAAGGTCTTTGTTACAATCATCAGGTGATATTCATGATCATCATTTATCGTCAAATGTATAATCATTCTTCTAAGATACTTCTACAAACTTAGAGGGTATTTTCTAAATTAATTTTTCATTAAATTTTAAATGAATGTTGGGGAATTAGTAAGGAAAATGGAATCACAAAAAATTCATTGAGTACATACCTACTATTAAATATTTACATTTTTATATCTTCATTGTTGTCTTTCAATTTAGTATATTGATTATGAAGGTCATTATTGGAATAGTATTGATATCAGTGGATATGATAAAAAATTTAATACATTTGGGGTAAAATATATTTGTTCATAATTTTAATATTATTTATTTATTGAACATAAATGAAGAGTCAAAAAAATCAAAATTTATTTTTTATTAAATGAATTGGTTAAACCGAAAGGGATGCATGTGGAAAAATAAATCCCTTTTCTGGAATATCATGGTGTTTCTTCTTGAATTCCTTCAATACAATCCAATAAATTATATATGGTTCTATTGAAATAGGTTTATCACCCCATATGAGTTCAATTTAATACACAATTTCATGATTTACATTTATACTAGAAAACACATCTATAAAAAATCAACAAATTCACACTTATTAAGAATAACATCGAAGTTGGGTTTCTCTCTAACCATCTGAGTTAAATACCACATTGGAATTTGAATAAAGACCCATAAAATGTTTTCTATTTTCATTGAACATTATTATTTATAATATAATTTATATGAGATCATAGTTTCATTTGGAATTTGAAATGTGACATACATTCCTTATGAATTGATGTGGGATTTATGTAAATAAATCCAAACCATATACAAAATAACATTTAATTGAACTATAGGGTGAATAAATTTATCGTAACTAAATAATGCACTCATGAACATAAATCATATCATAATCACATAAATGAGTTTTTATCATTAACCCATTTGGGTTTTTAATTAATAATTCATCATCTAATCATTGAGTATATGAATTATTATTCCTTTTTAATTTTCCCAATATATTGGAATTCCTAAAAGATAGATCAAATGTGGTACATCAAAACTTGAGAATAACTATTACATCTCAACTAAATATTTTTATCTTAATTCCCCAAATAAAAGTAAAATGGTTAGAGTGGAATCATATATCATAGTTATAAGTCATGAAAATTAATTAATATTTTTTCTAAATCAAGAGGCCTTCTTTTCAATATATGATACATTATGGTAATCCTAGGTCCTTCCGGGTAAAAATATATTCAAATCCGTTATAGCAGTTCATAATAAAATTTTAATTAACTTCATAATATAACTTTTGATGGTTTAACAAGGTGTACAATAATGACACAATCACTTTGAACTAAAATAATTGCTGAAATATAACTAACCAACTCTTTAATTGGTTATATCCCAAATATGAATATGTTCAAAAACCATGTCCACTTCTATATAGGAATTTTTTTTAGAGGACAACTCTCCATTCATAGCATAACATATGAATTTTTCTTAAACATATTAATATCATAAGGGTTCCCACTAATGTTTTCTCTTCCTTGTTTCCAAGTGTAACTAAACATTATTATGATACTTTTATTAAAACCCCATTCTTATCATATATAAAAATCATATATTATTATATTATTATTTATTTCATAATATTTTATCCACAGTAAAACCATTAATGTTATGTATCATTAGAAATAATGAGAAATAAAAAACTCTTTCATAAACGACCTAAATCATCTCCCACTATGTTTTTCCCAAATAGATCCCTTCTTATAAATATTATTAAAACCGTTATTAATAACCAAGATAATGAAACATAAAAAAGGGATAGTTTTTATGTTTAGTAATTGTAATAAATGGAGATATGAATGATCAATTAATCCTACAATGAGTTTAAGGGTATTAAATCTTAATAAAATCATTTGAAAACCACACCACGTACATCATATATCATATTATTGTGTATTGGAATAAATTATACAAATTCAGAGGATATTAATCAAAAAATTACCAAATAGTACGTTCTATAAGAGTATAAAATTATGATAATATATAAATTTTTGGAGTACAAATAATAATAGAAAATCATTTCCTCAGGAGTCAATGCTCATTTCCAAGACTATCATAGTGGATTTGGTTCAATGTCTAAACCATCATATCCTTAGTCATGGTTCACTACTAAGACTATCATAGTGGAAAATTTCTTTTAACGAAATGGGATTACTCTTAATTTAGTCTTTTTTATCTCATTAGATATCCATATTTACACTATGCACTAGAGAGCTATATATTTTGTGTGCCACCAATCACATATTGAAATTCATACATATAGGGGTCACAATATCATAAAACATTAAATATTTCATAAAACATTTAAATTAAATTGGTGTCATAAATATTTCATTATTTTATCATTGATTAAATTTTGTAAAATAAATTGTTTTCCTAGTGGTTTCATAATAACATATTTAACTCATAAGAAAACATGGGTTTAACATAATCATCCTTAAATAATTATCCTAATAATCCATCCATAAAATAAAATTTAATATTTTCATTGGATAATAACCATATTAAATTATATATATCATCAAAGTATGTGAATATACTCTAAAAATATCTTTAACAGATCACTATAACCTTACACGAGGAAAATACACTTTCTAATTTGAAATAAAATAGTAAAAATCTATATTATTTACAAATATTATGTAAAATAATTTATTTAAAAATATCCATTGATGATTGGATGATAATCTACAAGTAATTTTGTTGTAATTATTTAATGGAATTTCATTCATACCATATACATAAAAAATGATTATTTTCAAAAAAATTTGTAAAAAAATAAAAAGTTCCTTATTTGGAAATGATAATTAGATTCCTTTTAAATTATTTTAAAAATAACATGGGAAAAAGTTTTAAAAATTTTATTCTTGAATATTAATAAATTCTTAGGAACATTTTTTTAGAATCGTTGGAAATGGATGAAAATGGATTTTCAACCAAATGGTGATATAAATACTATTTTCCTTGAAAATATTCTTTCAGTATCATAGATACATAAAAAGTGGAAAATTTATTGAAGAAATGTAATTTATAGAAATAATTGGAGTATAATATTTTTTATGAGTTTATTTAGAGATATACTATAATATTTAATCATTGTATCCTAATCATAAATAATCATGAGAAATAATGAGATTGTAACATAAAACCATTACCTCAAGTATCGTCATTTTTTATGCATTAAAAACTCAAGTATAATAAATATATATGATAAACATTCACTCTAAATTGACAATAATATATAAAAAACTATGTAGGATTTTATTATAACGTTTTTTCACCCATTTTATAATAATTATTTCTTAAAATAAATATTTTAGGTTATAAATGATTCATTTTATTTGTCTCAGTCTTTATACAGTGGTCATGGTTATATCATGTAAATAATTTTTAACATGATATTAATTAAATATAAATTAATGATATATATAGTCATCCATAAAAGGGGTGGTACATAAAAATTAATTGTACCCTTCATTGAGGTGGTATGTAGTATGTACAAATGAACACTATTTTCACTTTTCGATAGATGGAAATAAATAAATTTAAACATTAATTCACTATTATATGATTATTTTTATATCATAGATATCATAGATATCAATTTATTATATCATTTTTACCATCCATGAAAATCAAAAATGAATGACAAATAACATCTTTACGTGGATGTGGTAGTCTACACGCACATACAAGTTATGTTATTGTTTTCCTATGGATCGGAATATAGTGGATAGTGGCTGTAACATCATAATAATAAAAATTAATTATATATAGTAAAATATATAAATTATTTTAGAGTTTATTCAATGTATTTTGATAATGTATAACCAGAAATTACGTTGAAAATTCTCAATATGGATTTATACCACTTCATTGGGAAACCTTCTTTAGATTACACCATAAGCCAAAAAGTTTGGTATTTTTTGAAGAAAATAATTGTATGATATTCTAAATTAATATATTAAGGTATTATGCTAGATTATGGTTGATTCATAGGTATAAAATATTGTGATGAAGATAGAAGAAGAGCTGACCTTTAAAAAATTTGTGTAGGGGCATAATTGAAAATAATTAAATCATTAATTAAATTTAAACTAATTATCTAGGAAGAAAAAATTTAAATTTATATAAATGTAATTTAATAATATTGTTAATATATATAATCTAATAGAATAAAAATCATACAGTTTTATGTGATTTTCTAGCCTTATCTACTTATTTTAATACCTGATCAACACTTTTTCCAATTACCATAATAAAAATTTGTTTTACTTTTTATTTGTTAAGATTTTTATCATAAAAACACAATTTTCTTACAAATAGAATATGAATGAAATTTTCAGCCATATCTCATTAAATTGGATAATAATAAAAATTACTTGATTTTTAAATCATTTAATAAAATATTATTTATTTAAAAATATCATGAATGTCATTTTTAGATCTATTGATTTAATTTCAGATTGAAATCAACATGAAAGAAAATTAATTCAAATGAAAACCATTAAAACATACTAAATATGTTATATTTCTCTAAAATTTCAGGTAGCAAACAAATCATCCACGGTGTATTTCTTTTAATATTTTTATAAATCATTTATTTAATTTTTGTTTTAAATGAATAATTACTATGTTGGTGTTGCGTAATCATTTAAGGTGATTGTTAAATAATAAAAAAATAAAAATAAAATTAAATGATAAAAACAATTATCATTATCTAAAATAAACATTTATAACCAAAGTTATCCTCTATTTATCATTATATAAAAGTATTAGAGATATTATAGTTAAGAGTGTAACACCCGTGACTTTTATGAGAAATATTTTGTTTTTATGTTATATAAATCATCAAAGGAATCTTTCACTACACACAAAACTAGCCTGGCTTGTTTACATGCAACTACGGCCTTCCTCAATAGCTTGCGTCATTCGCAATACCGAGTTTAACTAAACAACGATATGCTATTAAAATATTATTAAAACTAGCGATTATGAATAGTAATAACCACTTTTTGAAATTTTTTAAATTTTATTTTTCAAAATGGACTTCATTTTTGGATTCGAAATAACGATATTAGCCTAGTGTGAAATTTTGGTATTTTTCTGAAAACTTTCAATTTTTGATGAATAGTGAAAACACTAACTGGTAGTTAAAAAACTGAATTTTTCAGAAAACATAATTTTACCGCTTCTATGAGTGGAATTTCTAAAATAAGAGAGACATGGTTGATGTCAGTAAGTAAAATGTGGTTCAATGAGATGAAAATAATTTTTGGTGAATAGTAACTTTTTACTTTTATTTAACACGGTTAAAAGTAAATAGGGTAATTAAGGGTAAAAATGATATTATTATTACCCTAACACATGTCCTAATTCTATTGGATAAGTTTCATTCGACCAAAAACAATATTAGGAATAAAATATGACCATTTAGGCCAACATGGATTAGATTAGGACATTTATTATCAATTTACTTAAAGAGGGGTTAAAATAGTTAAAATCAATGTTTAATAAGTAAATCATTTTTAATATGGGGTTATAAATAAGATAAATTAGACTATAAATATTCATTAGAAAGATAAAAAGATTTCCAACATAATGGTATTTTATTTATAATTTTCAGACATTAAATAGTTTAATTTATTTATGACACAACGATGATGCAGTAATTATCTTAATGAAATATTGACATAATTGATGTTATAAATACCCAAATAAATGTAATTTGAGACTTTTTATGAATTACACTAATTTTATAGGTTAATATGACATGTTATTATTTATTCAATTAACTTTTTTAGATCTAATAATTCTGGTATGATTTTCACAAAAATCAATTACTAAATAGTGTCAAAATTGACATAAAATAGTTTTTAAAACAAATATTATATTATTAATTGTATTTTATTCTTAAAAATCTATGTTTCTGCCAAATGACTTATATAAGGTTATATATATTAATAATAAACAACTTGGGTTTCTTTTGTCTTGTTATAGTAATTTTATTAACCTTATAGTATAAGAACACAAGAAGACACGGTAAAAGTAAAATTATTTAACTTAATGTTAAATCTAAATGATAAGGTTAAAATAGGAACCTAAACTTGTCTAAATTCTATTGGATGAGATGATTTCGACCCATCCCCGCCTTAGTATAGAAATAAATCATTTTTGAGCTATTTAAAACCGAATTTCACTTTATAATAAAATAATAGTTTTAGTTATTCCAAAGGTGCCCCTCTCCTCCCTTATAAAAGGGCACCTCCTCCCCCTCTTCCTCACACCACATTGAGCCTTCAAGCTCGGAAAACCCCTAATTTATCCTCTACAATTCCCTAGAAACATCCTAGAGGTTCTGGTCTTCTTCAAAGACCTATTTTAGTGCCCTAAAATGAGGTCTCAAAAAAGCACTTTAAAGAAGAGGTAATGTCCGTTACCGATTCTTTCATCTTTATTTCTTCTTCCACTTATTCTTCTTCAGTTTTTTCATTATGATGTAATAACATCAGTATCACTCATATACTGATATGTTATTATAAGTATGAAACAACCCTATTTCACCATCTAACCATCCTATGGAAAAAGAAATCACCGTACGTGCATACGTACGGAATACCATCTCCACGTCGTGGTGTAATCTATTTTCCACCACCACCTTACGTGGATGGGTATAATGGTGTAAATAATGAATATATATGACTATTATAAAGTTATATTTATTCTGAAATAGTATACATACACTCCAATATAATTCCACGATCATAGGAATGATATCATCACTCGTGCGTACATACGGAATACCGTCTCCACGATGTGATGCGACTCGTTCTACATGATCTTCGTTGCATAATGATTATATAAATGAATTGAATGAATTAATATGATATATATTACACTAATACCATTCTGGAAATGAGTTATCTATAACCTAAAGAGAAGATTAAGAATTTATTCGACAAAACACGCATAAGAACAAAAAGTAATAAACACCCGAATAAAAAGTAGTAATGAAATATTACTAATAAGAAGCTATGAATATGACCATATATGATATCATAACAATAATTATGATTCTGGAATAAGTCAATAACATTATTTAAATCATTATACAGGAGGTTCGGACACTTACGAAGCAAATCAGACCTAAGGTAAAGGAAATATCACAATCTCATTTTTATCAGAGATTTCTTATACTTTGGTATTTACTGGGGTGTATTTTATCATCCACATCCATGTTTCCTCAATATGTAATATTTACATAATTATTCAATAGTTTATATCCAATTTTACCCTCCGTGAGTTTTTAGTAAAAGATAAGAAAGGAATCTTTTGTCATTTTTCATACAATGTACTTTTTGACTTTTCTGACAAAAGTGCGAGAAGAATGTTTTTTTAACTTATACAGAATGAATGGATTTTTAAAACATTATTTCCAAGAAGCTTCCTTTACAATTTTTCAATTTTATTCAACTTTATTTATTTTAAAATTTTATGACTTGTTATGAAAGGAAAATGTTTGTGATGTATAAAGGATATTTTCCTCAAGAATGGAGTTCAAGCGTTTTATCAAAATTATTTTCAATCTAAGATAATATAGGGTTCTGTTTCTATCCCTATTATTACATTGATTTGATTATGTTGTTATGGAATAATTTTTATGAATTCATTTATCTTATATGAATTGTTTTATGCTGTCACAATGTTTAAGAATCCCATTTTTATTACATGGGTCATGCAATGATTTATGATTTATGATTTTGTGGCACACATAATAATGGTATCATTATGAGATGGGTGGGACCTATATCTCCCTCCAATGCATTGGGTCATGATTTTAGATCCCATGAGATAGTCATGGCTGGAACGGCGGGTTAAACCGGTTCAGTGAAACAGGACTAAAACGAGGAGTGAACTCGGTTTAGAAATGGACTTTTTCCGCTAAGAGAGTCTTCGGAATGAGTCTTGACTTCTAAAAAATGATTCTATATGATTATGTGTGTACACCAAAATGTTTCATGTTTTATGTTATGATTATTGGGATTACATTTCACTACTATGATTTATCCCATGTTATGAAATTATGATCTCTTTTGCAGGTTAAGATTTCCAAAAGTTTTGTTCTTAAGTATATTATGTGATTGATATTTCTTTTGTTTACCTTTACTGAGGATTTGAGCTCACCATTTTGTATGTTTTATTTCCCCTGGTCAGGAAGAATGTTATTAAGTAAGATATGCCAAAAAGGGACTCTAGATATGATGAAATAAGTGGGAGGCAAAGTTGATGCTTTATGAACCAGTTGTTTATTTTTCCCAGTTTCTAAAGACTCTATACCTTTACAGTCCTTTCCTAGTTTTGTTATATGTTTTAATAAGTGTGCTTCAATTTTTGAAGTACTAACAATGTATGTAATGTATGGGTCGTTATAGATGGTATCAAAGGAAAGGTATATTCGACCTTTGGAAACTAGGATGTGAAAGCCTTAGTAAGAGCCCTAAAGAGAAGTCTAAGCATAGAACACAATCTTAGTGTTTTAGAAATGACCATGAATAACCTAGGATAAGACCATAAGTGTGAAATTTTATTCTTGATTATGTGGTTTTCCTATTATAATTAATGTTTCTCACACTATTCTTCTTGGTTTTAGTCAATGGCTGGAACCCGAAGGAACCGTGTTAATGCGGAATGTGACGGGAAATGCAATGATTGTCCCCCTGAGCAACCAAACGTTATGGGAGATGGAATGAAAAATATTGTAACCATGCTCACACAACTTTCTAAACCTATGAATCATGCAGGACTTCCAAACAAGCAAAGTAAGGAGCAACATTCTGTTGAATCCTTCATGAGGCAGCGTCCACCTTCTTTCAGCGGGTCTACTTATCCATTAGTTTCTTAACAATGGATTAGTACTACTGAAAAGATATTTTCAGTTATTCAATATTCTGAACATGATAAATTCATCCTAGCAGTGTATCATTTGGAAGTAGATGCTGATCAATGGTGGAATCATATTAAGAATACGAGGCAAAGGGATGAAATTGAGTCCATGGAATGGGGCGAGTTCAAGAACTTATTTTTCAATAAGTACATCCCTCATATTCTCCTAACAAAGATGGAGAAAGAGTTTCTTGAACTAAAGCAAAAGGATGATGAATCCGTTGGTACCTATGAAGAAAATTTTACAAGACTTGCAAGGTACGCTTCTGGTATTATTATCCAACCTGAGAGTAAGATCGATTGATTCTTTAGTGGCTTAAAACCAAGTCTTCGAAAGGCGTTAGCCATAAGGGACTTCAATAGCTATGAGGAAATCATTCGATGTACTCTCATAGTCGAGATGGAAATTGGAGTAACCCATTAGACATATGGGTTTGATAAGAAGAGGAAAATGGAATTCAAAGGAAAATCTAAAGAGCACACTGAAAAGAAGATGAGCTTTCCTTTATGCTCAAAGTGTGGAAAGAAACATGAAGGGAGTTGTCTTAAAGGGACAAGTAAATGTTTCAAATGTGGAAAGAAAGGTCATCGGGAATTTGAATGCCGCAATGATGAGAAGAAGATGTCTAATGATGCAAACAAAGGAAGGGACACATAGAATGATCCTACTACACTTCAATGTTTCAAGTGCAAGGAGATGGGGAATTATGCCAATAAATTCCCTAATCCAAGGGTTGTTGATGATGATCGACATCAACAAAATCTTAAGGCTAAAGAGAAAGGAAAGTCACATGCAATTTCTATCAGCGATGTGGAGTATGGTAATGATGTGGTGAAAGGTACACTTACCATCCACTCTAAAGTAGAAAATGTTTTATTTGATTCTGGATCCACCCACTCTTTTATTTCTGAATATTTTTTAAGGGTATCACCGTTTTACATCAACAATTAGATGTTGAGTTAGTTGTGACAACACCTAATGGCACAAAAGTTTCATCAAAAGTTTATAATTCATCCCCGATTGAAGTTTGTGGGAAAGTGATTCCTGAAAATCTTGTGATCCTTCCTATAGTGGAATTTGATGTGATTCATGGCATGGATTGGATTTCTTTATATGAAGCTCATATCAATTTCCAAAGAAAAGAGGTCACATTTCATATTCCAGATCAATCTATGATCGTCTATCGATGAAAGGATGAACATAACCTTCCAGTGGAAATTTCTTCCATCTTATGGGTCTTGATTCCACTTAATGAAGGTTATTTATCTCAAATGGTTGGTGAGAAACTCACAATTAAGAATATGCCCATTGTACAGGAGTTTGATGATGTCTTTCTGGAGGAATTGTCGGGTCTTCCACCAAATCGTGATGTTTAGTTTTCAATAGAACTCGTACCATGTGCATTGCCTATTTCAAAGACACCTTTAGAATGGCCCCAATTGAGTTGCAGGAATTGAAGAAGCAACTCCAAGAGAATATTGATAAGGGATTCATATGCCCTAGTGCGTCACCTTGGGGAGAACCTGTTCTATTTATTATGAAGAAAGATGGATCAATGAGACTCTACATTGATTATCAAGAAATTAACAAGATAACTATCAAGAAAAAATATCCTCTCCCACGCATTGATGACTTATTTGACCAACTAAGAGGAGCTCAATACTTTTCCAAGATTGATATTCGTTCAGGGTATCATCAATTATGGTTCAAAAGGGAGGATATACCAAAGATGACTTTCCGTACAAGGTATGGACACTATGAATTTATAGTGATGTCGTTTGGTCTTACTAATGCCCCTGATATCTTCATGGATTTGATGAATAGTGTCTTTAGAGACTATCTTGATCCGTTTGTGGTAGTCTTTATAGATGATATTCTGGTATATTCAAATAGAAAGGAAGAACATGAAGATCACTTGAGAATTATATTGAAGACCCTAAGAAAGGAGAAGCTTTATGCCAATTTCACCAAGTGTGAATTTTGGCTTCAAAAAGTTGCATTTTGGGTCACATAATATCAAAAGAGGGGATATCTGTGGATCCAGAAAAAATAGAGGTTATCGAAAGATGGTCCAGACCAACAATAGTAACTGAGATCCGAAGTTTTCTTGGTTTGGCTGGATATTATCGATGTTTTTTGAAAGATTTTTCAAGAGTATCTAATCCAATAAACAAGTTGACTCGGAAAGGAGTTAAGTTTGTATGGACGGAGGAATGTGAAGATAATTTCAAGGAGTTGAAAAGAAGGTTATCTAGTGCACTTGTGCTCACACTGCCTTGTAGTAGAGAAAGGTTTGTGCTCTACAGTGATGCATCCAATAAGGGATTGGGGTGTGTTCTTATGCAAATTGATATGGTGATAGCTTATGCCTCACGACAGTTGAAAATCCATGATCAAAATTACCCAACTCATGATTTGGAGTTTGCTGTGGTAATCTTTGCTTTAATGATTTGGAGGCATTATCTTTATGGTGAAAGGTGTGATATTTATACTAATCATAAAATTTTAAAGTATATTTTCACACAAAAGGAGCTGAATATGCGCCAAAGAAGATGGTTGGAGCTGATTAAGGATTATGACTGCTCAATCCATTACCACCCTGGGAAAGCAAACAAGGTGGCAGATGCATTAAGACGACAAGACCATGCCAGTTTATCCATGATGAGGATCACAAAAGATCCAATATTTATGGATTTACAAAGGATGGATCTTGGAATTATAATGGAAGGGGAAAAATCATATCTTTCTCAAATGAATGTTCAACCATCTATACATGTCAAGATTAAAGATTCAAAAAAAGAAGATGTCGAGTTAGAAAAGAAGGTGAGAAATTTTCCTGAATTCAACCTTGATTGTGATGGGATAATAATTTTCAGGAATTGGGTTTGGGTTCCTCCCATCCCCGAATTAAAGAAGGCGCTGCTGGATGAGGCTCATAGTTCTTCATTCTCTATTCATCCTAAAAAGCACGAAGATGTATAGGGACCTGAAAGAGTACTTCTGGTGGGATGGCATGAAAAGAGATGTTGCTGAATATGTCTCTCGATTCTTGGTTTTTCAGCAAGATAAAGCTAAGAGACAGAAGTCTAAGGGGATGTTACAACCATTACCCATACCAAAATGGAAATGGGAAAACATCACTATGGACTTTGTCATAGGACTTCCTAAAACATCCAAAGGAAATAATGCTATATGGGTCATAGTTGATCGTCTTACAATGTCTGCACACTTCATTGCTATTATAGAGGATTTCTCTCTGGATCAGCTTGACAGGATATATGTGAGGTAAGTGGTAAGATTGCATGGAGTACAACTTTCTATTATATCTGATCGGGATCCGAGGTTTACCTCAAAGTTCTGGTGAAGTCTTCAGCATACTCTGGATACAGAGTTTAGTTTCAGTACTGCATATCATCCTCAAACAGAGGGTCAGTCTGAGAGAACAATTCAAACTCTAGAATATATGTTGAGAGCTTGCTCTATGGATTTGAAAGGTGGTTGGGATCAACACCTACCTTTGGTGTAATTTTCATATAATAATAGATTTCACTCAAGTATTCAGATGGCTCCTTATGAATCTCTCTATGGAAAGAAATGTAGGACTCCAACATGATGGGATGAAGTTGGGGAAAGAAAGCTATTAGGACCTGATCTTGTTGATGAAATGGCAGAAAAGGTCAGATCTATTCAATAACACATAAGAGAAGCTCAGAGTCGACAAAATAGTTATGCCGACAACTGAAGAAAAAACCTAAAGTTTGAAGTGGGTGATAAAGTGTTCTTACGAATATCTCCCTGGAAGAGGGTCATGAGATTTGGAAAGAAGGGGAAGTTGAGCCCTAGATATATCGGTCCTTTTGAAATACTGGATCGTGTTGGGACGGTAGCTTACTGATTGGCGCTTCCACCGAATCTCTCTCAAGTTCACGATGTGTTCCATGTATCTCTCCTGAGAAAGTACATACCTGATCCTTCACATGTACTTATCTCAGAAGTTGTACCACTGGAGAAAGATCTTTCTTATGAAGAACAACTGATAGAGATTCTGGATCGTAGCGAAAAATTATTACGGAACAAGACCAATCGATTGGTGAAAGTTTTATGGAGGATACACCAATTTGAGGAAGCTACATGGGAGATTGAGGATATGATGAGGGAAAGGTATCCTCATCTGTTTGTTACAAAGTGACGAATTTCGAGGGCGAAATTCATTTTAAGGGGGGTAGAATGTAACACCCAAGACATTTATGAAAAATATTTTGTTTTTATGTTATATAAATCATCAAATGAATCTTTCACTACACACAACACTAGATTGGCTTGCTTTACACACAATTGTGGCCTTCCTCGATAGCTTGCGTCGTACGCAATACTGAGTTTCACTAAACAACGATATGCTGTTAAAATATTATTAAAACTAGCCGTTATGAATAGTAATCACCACTTTTTGAAATTTTGTATGTTTTATTTTTCAAAATGGACTTCATTTTTGGATTCGTAATATCGAAATTAGCCTAGGGTAAAATTTTGGTATTTTTCTGAAAACATTCAATTTTTGATGAATAGTGAAACCACTAAGTGGTAGTTAAAAAAATGAATTTTTCATAAAACTTAATTTTACCGCTTCTGTGAGTGGAATTTTGAAAATCCGAGAGACACGGTTGATGTCAGTATGTAAAATGTGGTTTCATGAGATGAAAATAATTTTTGGTGAATAATAACTTTTTACTTTTATTTACCACGGTTAAAAGTAAATAGGGTAATTAAGGGTAAAAATGATATTATTATTAACCTAACACATGTCGTAATTATATTGGATAAGTGTAATTCGACCATAAACAATATTAGGAATAAAATATGACCATTTAGGCCCACTTGGATTAGATTAGGACATTTATTATCAATTTACTTAAAGAAGGGTTAAAGTAGTTAAAATCAAAGTTTAATAAGTAAATCATTTTTAATATGGGGTTATACATAAGATAAATTAGACTAAAAATATTAATTATAAAGATAATAATATTTACAACATAATGGTATTTTATTTATAATTTTTAGACATTAAATAGTTTAATTTATTTATGACACAACGATGTTGCAGTAATTATCTTAATGAAATATTGACATAATTGATGTTATAAATACCCAAATAAATGTAATTTGAGACTTTTTATGAATTACACTAATTTTCTAGGTTAATATGACATGTTAATATTGATTTAATTAACTTTTTTTGAACTAATCATTCTGTTATGATTTTCACAATAATCAATTACTAAAGAGTGTCAAAATTGACATAAAATAGTTTTTAAAACAAATATTATATTATTAATTGTTATTTTATTCCTAAAAATCTATGGTTCGGAAAAATGACTTAGATAAAGTTATATATATTAATAATAAAAAAATTGGGGTCTGTTTGTCTTGTTATAGTAAGTTTATTAACCATATAGTATAAGAACGCAAGAAGACACGGTAAAAGTAAAATTATTTAACTTAATGTTAAATCTAAATGATAAGGTTAAAATAGGAACCTAAACTGGTCTAAATTCTACTTGATGAGATTATTTCTACCCATACCCACCTTATCTTAGAAATAAATCAATTTGGAGCTATTTAAAACCGAATTTGACTTTATAATAAAATAATAGTTTTAGTTATTCCAAAGGTGCCCCTCTCCTCCCTTATAAAAGAGTACCTCCTCCCCCTCTTCCTCACACAACTTTGAGCCTTCATGCTCGGCCAACCCCTCCCAAGTTCTCCTCTCCATATCCATAGAAACATCCTATAGGTTCTGGTCTACTTCAAAGACCTATTTTAGTGCCCTAAAAGGAGGTCTCAAAGAAACACTTCAAAGAAGAGGTAATGTCTGTTTCCGATTCTTTCATCTTTATTTCTTCTTCCACTTCTTCTTCTTTAGTTGTTTCATTATGAAGTAATAACATCAGTATAACTCATATACGGATATGTTATTATATGTATGAAACAACCCAATTTCACTATCTATCCATCCTACGGAAAAAGAAATCACCGCGCGTGCATACGTACAGAATACCGTCTCCACGCTGTGGTGTAATCTATTTTCCACAACAACCATACTTGGATGGGTATAATGGTGTAACTAATGACTATATATGAATATTATAAAGTTATATTGATTCTGAAACAGTATACATACACTCCAATACAATTACACGATCATAGGAACAATATCATCACTCGTGCGTACGTACGGAATACCGTCTCCACGATGTGATGCGACTCGTTCTACAAGATATTAATTGCATAATAATTATATAAATGAAATGAATGAATGAATATGATATATATTAAACTAATACCATTCCGGAAATGAGGTATCTATAAACTAAAGAGAAGAAAAATAATTTATTCGACAAAAGACGCATAAGAACAAAAAGTAATAAACACCCGAATAACAAGTAGTAATGAAATATTACTAATAATAAGCTAAGAATATGACCATATATGATATCATAACAATAATTATGATTATGGAATCAGTCAATAACATTATTTAAATCATTATACAGGAGGTTCAGACACTTACGAAGCAAATCAGACCTAAGGTAAGAGAAATATCACAATCTCATTTTTATCAGAGATTGCTTATACTTTGGTATTTACTGGGGTGTATTTTATCATCCACATCCATTTTTCCTCAATATGTTATATTTACATCATTCTAAAATATTTTATATCCAATTTTACCCTTCGGTGAGTTTTTAGTAAAAGATACGAAAGGAATCTTTTGTCGTTTTTCGTACGAGGTACTTTTTGACTTTTCTGGCAAAAGTGCAAGAAGAATGTTTTTTAACTTATACGACATGAATGGATTTTTAAAACATTATTTCCAAGAATCTTACTTTACATGTTTTCAATTTTATTCATCTTCTTTTATTTTAAAATTGTATGACATGTTAAGAAAGGAAAATGTTTTTGAAGTAGAAAGGATATTTTCTTAAAGAATGGAGTTCAAGAATTTTATCAAAATTATTTTCCATCTAAGATAATATAGGGTTATGTTTCTATCCCTATTATTAAATTGATTTGATTATGTTTTTATGGAATCATTTTTATGAATTCATTTATCTTATATGAATTGTTTTATGATGTCACAATGTTTAAGAATCCCATTTTTATTACATGGGTTATGCAATGATGTATGATTTATGATTTTGTGGCACACATAAGAATGGTATCATTATGAGATGTGTGGTACCTATATCTCCATCCAATGCATTGGTTAAAGATTTTATATCTCATGAGATATACATGGCTCGAACGGCAGGTTAAACCGGTTCAGTGAAAAAGGACTGAAACGAGGAGTGAACTCGGTTCAGAAATGGACTTTGTCCGCTAAGATAGTCTTGGAAATGAGTCTTGACTACTAAGAAATGATTCTCTATGATTATGTGTGTACGGCAAAAAGTTTCATGTTTTATGTTATGATTATTGGGATTACATTTCACTACAATGATTTATCCGATGTTATGAAATTATGATCTCTTTTGCAGGTTAATATTTCCAAAAGTTTTGTTCTTAAGTATATGATGTGATTGATATTTCTTTCCTTTACCTTTACTGAGCATTTGAGCTCACCCTTTTGTATGTTTTATTCCCCCAGGTCAGGAAGAAGGTTATTAAGTAGGATATCCCAAAAAGGGACTCTAGATATGATGAAATAAGTGAGAGGAAAATTTGATGCTTTATGAACCAATTGTTTATGTTTCCCAGTTTCTAAATACTCTATACTTATACGGTCCTTTCCTAGTTTTGTTATATTTTGTAATAAGTGTGCTTCAATTTTTGAAGTACTAAAAATGTATGTAAAGTATGGGTCGTTATAAAGAGAGTGATCTTTTCAATTTAATCTTGAATTGAATTAACATAAATATCATAATCAAAGGAAAATAAAAGAAAGTGGCCTCATACTTGAGGATTGGAAGTAAATTTATGAAATCCAGTCATAAAAAATTATAATTTCACGTGTTATATAAAATATGATGTGTTATATCAAAATATTATCCTTAATTTACATATTTTACCCTTACCAAGGTGACAGAAATTTACCAGGGTTACTATTCATAATGAAAAAACTATATAAGACATATTTTCCAAATTTTGATCACTAAATTAAAAATAAGGGATCATTTATTGAATATTCAATTTATATAAGTTGTAGAAATTAATTTTATAATACATAAAAAAATGTGAGTAATACAATTTGTTTTAGAAAATAACTTTTAGGAAGAAAACTGGATTTATTCTTATCCCACGCCAGGGAAAAACTTTACATGACTGTTAAAACCATTAATTAAATATATAATATATAAATTACATTTAAATTATTTAAACATAATTATTAATTTTTTTATTAACTTAAAAAACTCATTGTATTCACAAAAACTATTTTATAGAGTAAAATATCTTTAACATTACAATGATTTGTATTTTAATTTATAAGAAACTTATAACCAATTAATTCATAATATATATGTGTAAATGAATTATTTTCACAATGTAGTTAATAGTATGAATTCCCACAAATACAACATCTATGTGGCAACAATAACATTAAATAATAATATTTCAGCAGTATATTATATTTCATTTAAAATTAGTGTTTCATGTTTCTTAATATATCAATGAAATTAAATTGAATTGAAAATTAATATACCCTAAAATATTTGGGTGTTATTTCAATATCCACATATAAAAAATACATGGATTTAATTCTCAGGGTAATATATTATTCATAAAAATAATCATTAAAACTAAATTAAATGATTTCGACAAAATCATGTTGTATTGTCTTATAGATAGTGCACCCAATCTTAATCTAATGATAGCTCAAATATCCACCTCAACTAACTTCATCATACAAGGTTTCTATATTGGTTCATAATTTCATGAACCAAAAACTATATATAATTCCAATTTGTAACAAATTGATAGGTTACTTTTAATTATGAAATGAATATGATGATTCATTGTGGTTATTTACTATGGTGAATCTATTAATAAAGTGGCCCTTATTTAAACATGAAAATCACTCTACATATTAATACATATCCTTAATTTATATCATCCATCTCTTTGTTGGATAGTAAAATGTATCGTTGTATGTGGAATTATTCTTACTTCCCTTTTCCTTTCCCTTAATCTTGTTTACAATTTGGAATGAATGTTTTTAATACCTATGGTATGTATCCTCATAGAAAACCAATGTAAGTAGTTCTGAGAGAGTATTGTCAATATTTTTCATTTTATAATGCATAATAAAACTATTTAATTTAGGTATTAGTAAGGAAATAATGAGTTTAATGGGCAAATATTCAGGTATCTTAAGCCAAAATATCAACGTTCTAAATATAATAATTATTTCGAATATATAAGGATCAGTCGGAACACCTTATACAATATATCATCTGAAATGTGAATTAGAGATATCAAACATCTCTTATCTATAATTATCTTGATAAATATAATGGATATGGGAAAACATCATTAATATATCTATGTTTTCATAAATATTTCAGAGCACACTAGAAATAGTTGATAACATGAGGCACTATAACTTAAAATGCGTTGTGTATATGTTTATAAAGTATAGCTTGTTCCACTTCACTAACCTCTTTAGAAGTATCATTCTATATTATAAGAGTCTATAACACATATAAAATCCACTGCTGGAATAATACAATATATATGTTTGTGTGCCACTCTAGGAAGTTCATTCTAGTGAGGAGATTAGCTTTCTCCAAAATCGATTATAGGGATAATTATCAGGTAATATTATATTCTATTTTCTAAAAAATAATATATGTTTTTACTACATTATCTAGATTAGATAAGGTGAGATAAAAAAATTTATTTATTAGTCTCCCTGTATATTATTAAATTCCAATAACCCTTACAGTTTGAATCATAATATCCTTTACTGAGGGAATTGATCACTATTTCACTTTCTATGTTATATACCCATTTTTCACATATTATGTGATAGTATTTATGTCGGTAATTTTTCTTAAAACATCAAATTGATGTTCCATTATCCATTATGTGGAACCACCAATCCATAAATCCTCAATTTATAATTCATAAAAACTTATCTCTAAATGGTATTAAATAAAATATTGTAATAAAACTCAATACCAATTTGGTTTAGTTGATCAACAACATTTTGTACAACTCCCCTATAATTTAAAATTATCCCTAACTATGTCTGAAATTTCACTTTAACCATGGGTACATCACAACTCAAATAATTGAAGGAATTGTCTAATTTAATATTTATATGAGGTATTTTACATTATGTGTAAATAATCTATCGTTTATAATTTTCCAGGATTGTGAATACAATGTGGATTATACATTGTAAATTAACCATGTATCGATAAAATAAGTTATGAACAATCCATTTATTATATTCCATTTTAATGCTTGTTAATTCTAATACAATATATGATCACTAATGAACCCGGATCCCATAAATGATAAATTAAACACACATTGGAAAAAAATAAATTAAATATTTTGCATGATAATGTGATGTACAATCCATGGTTTATCGGGTTAATGATAAAATAACCATGGAATAAAAAATAAAAACTCCAAGAACCAAGCATGGTTTGAGTTTCCATATTCCACCTATTAACTTATGTATCACGTCAGTTGGTTTCATCTAACATCTTTCTGGAACTATCTCTATTCACCTGGGAGATCCCCCCTTTACATTTTCCTACTCACAGATAAGAAATAGGAACTTGGGTATACATTTACATAAATAAAATCATGGAAATTCATGCCTTTATATAATAAGGTGGAAATTATGATTCATAGATATTTTTCATCATTTAATAATATTTATAATAAAATCATACTATAAAATAAAATATATGAAACCCAACACATATATAGGTAAGTCGTGATTATAATCATATGTCCATGAAACGATAATATAGTTAGACTAGTTATAATTCATTTCAATCCATTTTTTAATGTAAAAGATCATATTATTATATTAATTATATTTTTTATTATTTATTCATCTTAATATTCAATCTAAATATTCTATGATATTCATATCCACTATAATTATAAATAAATTTAACTATTTTAAAATTAATTAAGTACATGGTCTGTGTTTTTTCCAGCATGATGTGTTTCCTTCTCCTTTACATGACATGTATTATCTCTTCCATTATGCGTGATTATACACTAAATGGTCCTTATAATGTACCGTATACATAAAAACAAGTATTGTACATTTATTGTGAGGATAAAATATGGTGTCTAGTTCTGTGTGCCAATCCACCTAGTCTGCATAACAATTATGAGTACACGACACACCATTAATATATACAATGTGTACCACTTGAAATAACCCTTAATTACATCGCATGTACAATGAATATAAATATTTTTTTTTAGAGAATTATATGATCAACCATTAACACAGTCATTTAATTCTACATGACCTTCTCAAATCACACAATTTTTAACCGTAGGGAAAACCCTATCACACAATGTGTACACAGGTGAAACATAATGTCATTCATTTTTAATTATATTATTATTATTTAATTTTCATAATTAATTCAAATGGTATTATATGGATTGACTTTTACTCTTTATTAATATGTATGGGTTACATAATGTGTACAGTCTACAAGATTCCATGTAGACCATTCTCTAGGTGTCCAAAGAAAATTCCTTGGGAGTCAACATTATTTTCATGTGGAAATATATATGTTAAAAATTTATTACCCCAACTAGTCATTGTGTAGTAATAGTTGGCCTATCTTTCTTATTGATAGTCAATACACATTATATAGTTAATACATGTCACACACTTTGACCACGCGACTATTATTATTCCCATGGGGTCAAACCATGTGGGGTTATACAGTGTGTACACCCGCTACATGACATGTGATACTATAAAACTATTTTCCAACTTGATGGATAATATGTGACATGTAATTATGTCTCGTATTATTCTCCCACAATATTTTCAATTCATTTTTAAACTCATCCAAATTCATTGAAATGGGTACACAATGTATACTTTTCAGTGACATACCATGTGGTCTTATTATATTGACATAGTGGTCAGCACCAGCCGATGTGATCTTCAAGCATTTTTCAAATATTATTGTCATGCCTTTTGTCATATGAATGAGAAAACCACAATATCTCAAATTTAATATTTAATAACAAAAATGGAAATGAAAAAAATATTAAAATTTAAATTGATCAATAATTATTAAATAATTATATATTAATATACAACCATTATTTGATACCACTAAATGGTTTTAGGGTGTAGGAGAAGTTTTTTGGCCCATTCCTAATCTTGTATTTCGTAAGATTAATCAAAGAAATCCACATAAATGGATGATTATAACCCCATTATATCTGAATATAGTAATTTTAGACATATAAATCATTATTAATTTATTAAAATAATAATTAAATTCACTTATCATTCTTTCTTCATTGGAGATTCAGTTGAACTTTGATTTTTTTACTATCATTTCAATGATGAATCCTTCTGATGAATCCCTCTTGGGGTATTCACACATTATCTATAATATTCTAATCATTAAAATAGAATCATTGGGTGCTAGTATGGAAAATTTTGACCACTTTTATTATAAATCATTGATCTAAAAAATAATTTCTCCAAATCATTAAAGATTTGATTTTGTTTAGTAAACACATGAGAGGGAGGGGGAGGATATATATTCTCCATTATTGAGATTTCTCTTCGGAATATTTGGTCTAGGTATTCAGTGAAGTCACTAGATATATATGTTATTAAATCTTAATATATTCGTCTATAAATGAAATAAATCATTTTATATACATAGGTAAGAGAATTAGTTACTACAAAAGGTCCATGACCAATCTCTTAATTCTAAGTACACCCCTAATTCCATAATAATAATAATATTTCCTTGATGTGTTTTAAACTCATATATATTTAAATATCATTTCAACATGATCGATAATGAATCCCATTAATCATACTCAGATTTTATCCAACACTAATTAATACATTTTTATATAAATAAATAAATTCAACTATAATATTAATTAAATAAATATTTATGCAGTAGACACAGCCTCAATAAATATTATTCCTAAAAACATAATAATATTATTATTATTAATTTTAATATTAAATTATTATAGAATATAATTGTGGTTCTAGATTACCATATTTTTCTTGGTTATATTAGGTTAATTGTCCTAAAATCAAATACTTTCAACAAGAAACATGTCACATAACCCATAAAGATTTATGTTAATGTCATAATGACATCAACCTACAATGGAACCTCGCTATCTAATATAATATATTTTTATCAATATCTCATAAAGTAGGTTGTATCACATATTTCAAAAACTTATATACTTAATATATCTTTAATTGAATTGTATAAAATGAACTCGTTGGTAATACTAACATGCCCATAGAGTTAATCATTCAATTATATTCTAATCATAGGGATTGAGATATTTAAATTCATTAACTATGAAGGGATAATTACCTTATTTATTTATTCTTTAATATCATGTCACTCATCAAACACCTAATGTATCATACATCACCAAGAGAATATGTCTTCAATAATTTTTTAAATATACAAAAGTATATTTATATAATATTTATTAGTAATAATATCTATTATATGGACTGATACACATGTCCAAATATAACAATATCTAGTAAGACATATAATATAATAAATTTATTCTCGTGGTTTAGTTATAAAACCATCTATAATGGAGATTACAAAGTGTGAACAACGTGATAAAAACATTAAATTTTATATGATACTGCAAAACATGATACAATTTATCATCTTCATCCCCTAAAATAAATTTTACTTGACTACATGTCATATTTGACAAATATTTTCAAATCGCTTCAAGGATCCCATTATAGCAGGGAATTTCTATAACCTTTTGATATGAATGAAATTATAAGGACATTTTCAAATTACTGTTAAACCTATGAAAAATAATCAGTTGATATGATATTAATAAACATTGAATACTTTTAATAAAAAATCATTGAAAGAACAATGTTTTTGGTTCCATGTATCCTACTACAAATAAACATGCCATGTTTGATTTGGAATCAAGAATGAGGAGAAATATTGGATTATAATAGAAATATTAGAATTCATGATACATTCCTATGTGATTCATGGATTTTATAATCCTTATATGGGAGAGTTTATGAAGACCAGTGTCATTACCAATAGTGAAAATCATAATTTGTTTTTAGTTTATGGATTGTTGTATGGGTTGGGTGACCCTTTACTAAGATTTTTTCTATATAAGAATTATCATTCAATGATTGGGGAGTATGAAAACAAGATTTATGGATAATATAGGATCAAAACATACCATACGTAGGCAACATTATGTGATGGAATTAATCTAGGATGTGGCCAGTCATTGTCACAACAAGGTGGATTTTTGTGGGATATTTTTTTAAGGAAAACGCCATACATATGGGGATATAACACAAGAAAATTTTTATTAATAAGAAGTTGTTTTTTATTTTAATATAGGATTTATGAACAACAATTCCTTTTTTGGTCGTTTTAAAAATTGTCATTAAATAGTGTTCCACAGTTGTTTTAATGGAAGTGAATTTTTTTTATTATTCCTTATTTTGAGATGTCACGAATTGATAGTTTTCAGGAATTTTTTTGTTACTGTAATTTTTCAAAACAACCTAAATTTAGTATATAAATATAACTATTTTATGCCATGAAAAAATATTAGTTGAATATATTTTTGGGTAAATTTAGTGGTAGTTTTAAATAAAGTTACTTTAATTTGATGAGATTGTAAAATCCCCCATAAATTCGGTGTATTTATATATTTTTTTACCTGAAATTCAGATGGATAGAAGAAATGTTATTTTATTAATTATGGTTTTAGAAATTACTAAATAAAATTTTTTGGTTAATCTTTCTTTAATATTTTCATTCCATAAAATGAAAAAATGAAATACAGTCCAACTAAGATAAATAAAAGCCAATATACAAAAATAAAATACAAAAAATGTTGTGTAATAATAATAATAATTTCCATACATTAAAAAGAATAATATAATTTATACATCATAAATATATAACATTATACTTCAAAAAATTATTGTAGAAAACAATAATCTTCATACAAAAATAGTTGATAACAATATAATCTAAAAAATGATTTCACGAAACATATGCTTCATATAACATCAATAGATGAAAATATAAATAAAAAAATGTGGAAAAATGTATCAGAGACCAAATAAAGTATCGACAAAAGGGAATCCTCTATTGATCCCACTACAGTAACATGTTACATCCCATCACCTGCATCTTTAAATATAGCCTTTGTTTCCTTTATTTATATTTATTGACAACAAATAAGTAATATTCAAATTTAGTAAATATTAAATTATGTAATATCCAAAACAAGATTCGCACACTATAACTACCCCCAAATATACTAAATAAAGAATCATTATGTTATATACACAATCTTGAAGTAACATTTTAATACAATAATACACAATATCATTTTTTACTGCTTTATAAATTCTTTAAATGGATGAATATGTACAAAAAACATTCTTAAACGATGTGAAAATAATAAAAAATAATATTTGAAGGATGTTGGTTTTATAAATAATTTGTATAATTATAATTTTATACTACCTAGATGTTTTTAGAACATATAATACATAAAATGAAGGATAAATCACTACGGAACTAATTGGAATTTCATCCATTGTTCAATTATTAAAATTAGGCTTTAATCATTTAAAATAATAATATGATTTGTTTGATCATCATTCAATTTAATTAATCCACCACCAAAACACCTAATAATTTACTATTTACCATATTATGTAAAACATACATGAGTAATTATATTCTATTTAATTAAAGTATTTTTACCTAATAGTATACTAATTAATCATAGTTAGTAATTTGTTTTCCCAAACAATCACATGATTTACTATATGATTCATGAGACTCGCATCCCAATTCAACCCATCACAAGGATCTAACACATGAATTTTTAACTAGACATTCCCATACTCATATTATGAAAAAATACAAACTAATCCATCCATCACAAGGGTATTATATACATTCCAATCCTATCAAGGAGAGACACATTGGAAAAATACCTTACCTCATTTGGCATCTTGTCTTCCGCCGCGAAATAAAAAAATCACCGTCCTATGCTGAAAAACCATCACATTAATAAATAATATAATATGATATACGTAAATACATGAATATATTTGATTGAACTCAATTTCATAATTTTCAATTATGAATAACATTGATTTTTTTTAAATAATAAGGTATTTGTCTAATCCTATAATAATATATTATTATGGCAATTAGATTTATGAGTTTCAAATATTTTTAATGTTTTCTAAGAAATTAACTGCTATAATAAATAAAATATGTTTAAATATATGATATTTACCAATAATGGAAAGACTATATGTTTTTATGTTTCTTGGGAACTACTGTTAGTCATCCTTCGAAACATAGTATGAAACTCTATCTCAACTGTTGATACATGAACATTTTATGTTTTACTAAGTATTTCTTAATATTTTACTATATTTTCTACTATATTAACTTCCTTTTCACAGTCGGATCATCAAAACCAATAAACCCCTATATTATGACATCATCAATGTCGATATATGAAACATACAAATGCCTAGTACCAGAGATAGATTACAACCCATCCCCCTCGCATGACAATAAAACTCTTTTCCAAAAACAAGATCCATAACACACATTGAGTATATAGTCATTGGCATGGAAGGGTAGTAAACCCATAATCCTTTTATTTTACAATGAATATTGTATAATCTTTAATTTAAAATCAACATAACAACACCAATAAATAAATACATTTTTTACTTTAATTAATTAAATGGAGAAATTGACATAATTTACATATATTTTTATGGACACTGAACCATGTATTTTTCATTAAAACAGAATGAAAAACCTCACACGCATTTATAATATTTTATGTAATAATTTTTTAGCCACAAACTGTGTCAGTGGAAGATTATAAGGACCATGGAGATCATGTACTGATATAATAAACATATTATCTCTATTATATCACCTATGTGTAGTTTTTATGAAATAACGATTTAACTAAAGAATAGAGACTATGATGGGATATTTGATATCACTTTTTATTCTAGAATGTGAGTTATATGATATAAATTATATATCATTTATCATCGATGGGTGTTTGGTTAAAAAGTGGTTGTGGGAGGATTTGAAATATAATTAATTAATCAAAAAACTTATTTCATCTATAACCTCTATCTATATATATAATCCTTATAATAGCCAAATTAAGTGGTTATGTAAATAACCTTTGTTATTTTATAAGATATTATGGAGGAGATAATAGGTTATGATGATTGAATCAATAATTAGGTTGGAAATGGAAGAATCATCTACACCAACGATGTTCATAAATCTTTCTAATGAAATTATGAAATATTATTCATCATTGATTGATCCAAAACATTGGAAGGAAATTTTTTCCATTGGATTACTTCCTTTTTTTATCTACTTGATAACATGAATAAAATCCAAAAATATATTGATTTGTGGGTCATTCATGTTTACAGGTTTATGTTTATCTCCATTGAATTGTAGAGAATTGATATTATTTGATTTTTGTTTTTCAATCATCTAGAAAATGGAATAAAATTGAGTCTATTATGAAAAATTATTGAACATAATTCCCAATTTTGTTTTATGAATTTTGGAATCTATTCATCACACAATAATTAGTGATATTTTTTTGGCCTAGGTTTTGACCAATATCTAGAGGGTGATCATTACACAAATATTTTTTAGCACAATAGATCATCACTATGGGTCCGGGTTCATAATCATTGGAGTGGTCAAGGTGTGATAAAGATGGAGAATGGTTTACGATGGTTCGATATTGGATTGGATGTAACATTCCATGGATCAGGTGTCTTGGAATATCAGTGTGAGAGGATGCGCTTCAAAATGGGATTCAAGTTTTTGGAATCCAATAACTGGTGACAACAAGGCTTAATTAATCCAAGATTTTTATTTTCTAATGGATCTGGTGGTATAATAACTAGAGGAGGAGGCATAATTTTCACACATGGAGTGTTCGTAACATTTTAGAAAAATCCCGATAACCTATCCTATAGTACAAATAACATGTGTCGTGTAGTCCATATGAAAAGGAATTTGGGTTTCAACAGAGATAAAGAATATCAAGCATTGTGTGACATGTGGAATGAGGATCAATATATAAATTATGGGTATATGCTCATGTACATAAAAAGACAGATATAAAATGGATAGAGTATAAATGCATGGCCTGGTACTCAAAAATGACTAGGTACAGGTGCATGTACATGGTACACGAGCACGGTGCAAATTACATGGATATAGACTTGTGTACACAAACCCTTGTAAGTGGTACACTAAGGGTTGGCCCAACTTCTATGGACTTTGTATCATAAAATGAAATGCCTTTTATATGGAGGAACTCAATCCAACATAGATAGTGAGACACAGTAAGACCTAGGATAGTCAGGACACGACGTGTACTCCATGTACATTCCATGTATTTTTTCTAGCATTAGTTGACGCCCTCTATGTATTTAGATTATAATTTTATCGATTATGTGTGATCCCTTAGGCTTTATTTATATTGATATAATGTGTCATTACATATTGAGAATATTATTGGGATCCCCTCTACGGAGTTTTTTTCCAGATAGTGTTTGTGACTTACCACAATGGGACAATGGTGGGATCATCTATCATTTAATAATCTTCCATTGGAGTGGTAGTTTTAACCCTTTTAACAAACTTACAAAGACATAAAATATTATACATGGGGGGATTTTTTAGATATGATTAATGGTGTTCCCCATTAGTAATGGGTTTGAACCCCTATATATGTAAATATTTCCATTGAGTTTTAGTGAGTAATTATTTGTCCAGAAACAACAGGAACAAACTCTCATATGAGCATAGTTAGTTATTTCATGGTTCATTGGGTGATATCTCGTAGTTGCATGTTACATTCTATCCTCAAGAAGAATCATATGGCTAGTTGTATGGTTGAGAACTCTTTGAAAATTGTATTCTATCATGAGTATATCTCAATTATTATTCATAATATTATTTCTCATATCCTGACTGACATATTTTTATGATTGGATAACTAGTATGATGATGATGTATGCTTGGGTGTTTTATGGTTTCCTACAAGTTATATATATACTCACCCATGAATGGGAATTTCCCACTCATGTCTTTCTATATGAAGATGAAATGTTATTTGATTGATCTGTAAAAAGACTAGGAGAAGGAAGACTAGAGTGAGATACACCAACTATAGTTAGACTAGGTTTTTCATTGGATATAAGTACAATACTTTTCGATAGGATAGACTACTTTATTAGTTTTGGGGGGAATACATTTTTTCATTTATGTTTTATATTACATTAGTCATACTCTGATTTAGGATAGTTGTTATGGATTGATCATGGTACCATTTTTTTTTACATTTCATCATTTTATGGTTCATTGGAGACGTGTTCATTTGTATAGGTATAATAGGCTAAGGCCTTCCAGGTGTGATAGCCTACAAGATATTGGTCTCCATTCCCTAACCTTTTGATGATTGGCTAATTTTTTCACACATGTCTTACCACTAACCATGTAGGAAAAGTGGGTTGGTTCAAGATAGAGTTGTATCATAAGAGATTTCATCCTAGGATCAGATATTGGATTTTTTTTCTCACTCTTAGTATTTTTTTACAAACTAGTGAAATAGATTTAAAATGTTTTTAGTTTGGCCCCCAGACTAGTAACAATCATAATACTATGTTGTCTGATATATCTACTCTCCAAGACTCTGGTAAATATATTTTTGACTCGGTATATGTAGAAACTATTTATTAGGAAAACATTTGTTTTTGTAACATATATGAATGGGTTGTAGTTTTAATATCCTTATTTAGTCATCTCTTGAGAAATTCTCATTAACCATGGTACATCATGATTTTTTAATGGATTCATCAACACTGAATACCAAGTAAGATTACCAGGTATGATCATGACGATGATTTACCTCATAATGAGGCTTTAAAATTTGGTCCTACATAAGACGTGCTACCTCAGAGTGGTTTTCTAGTCCTTCCAGTAACTATTGAGAATTATTTTTCACTGATAGTTCAATTCTAGGATTTTTTATGGTTGATAAAATGTCTTTAGATTCAAAGGTTGAGATGTCCAAGGTTTCAAGGTGATTCATACCCCTATTTATTTGAGGATTAGATTTAGGTAGTTACTTAGTTTTCTTCTTAGTGAGGATACCTCTAGGTCATATGGTGTTCATATAGGTGAGTCATCTTTAGACAAATATGGTGGTAATGGTGGAGTCTGGTGACATAGACACCTGATGGTATGGATTCATCCTAATAATATTTCATGTTTCCACATATGGAAGAGTTCTATCTTTCCATGTTGTGAGTGGAACAATTCTAGGAGATTCTATAACATCATCAGGATAGCATGTCCAGGGAATAATTTTCATTGAGCTTAACAAATCTCCCTTCATACTCGTATGATATCGTGTTCCATCCATTCTTCCATGCATGGACCTTCACGTGGGGAATATATCAATATATCACTAATAGGGGGATATATAATTTAATTATTATCTATGATTTATTTTTTTAGTGGTAATTGGTAATAGAGATATTTATGGGAGAGAAGATGCTGACAACTGGTGTTGGTAGTGGGAATAGAAAAGCTAATAACTCAGCAGCTAAAAGATGATTGAATAAACATGGATCGAGGAATGAAATATTATTCATGAGATGATCTCGCGATAGAGGGTATGTGTTTTAGGGGTCTCAGGATGGTTCTAATCAGTAAATAGAGAGGGGGTGTTTCTCTTTTCACAGTCAAGGACATCTCTAATAGGATATTCCAAAATTTGTATATCTGTCATGAATATGGTTGATGAACCATCTCTGTCAATACAATGGAAAGATAATATAAGTCTCTATGGTGGGATACATGATAGAGGATTAGGGATAAATAATAGGGGTGCAAGACCTTATGAATTTCTTCTACAACCACCATTAGGTGGTTGATACCAGGATAAGGTAATATGAATTCATTGATAGGGAATGATGGTAGAAGAGAAATCCTATAACCCTATGGATAAATGGATTATTAGACATATGATATATGTCTCATATAATAAATGAAAATTAATAATATAAATATGTGTGATCGACTCTTTCCATACCACTTATCTTGTTTTAGACATAGATATTATAGTTGAGCGCTTAGCTTGACCCTTTTTCTTGAAGATTCCTACTATATGCAATTCAATTGTCAAACACATATTCTAAATGCGTGATCAGACTCTTATAAGTGGTAGTTTTTCTATGGGAAATATTTTTAGTAGTGATGTGTAATTACGATGTCGTACTAGCTATGGAATGGATATCCATAGTTTAGGACCATAATGATTCTTTCTAGAAGGGGATGCATTGTGTCTATGGTGATGGGATGGGGTCTTCCTCGATCATTAAGTATGAACTCTAGGGAGAGTACGATAAGATTATATGATGTAGGATACAACTTATTGTACATTAGTTGGATAGTATCAAATATGTAATAAGGGATTCTATGGGATTTTAGATTCCTACAGTTGTTTCCAAAATGAGATCATCTTTTATGGGGATGTTCCAGGCTAACCACCCTAGAAAGAGGTGTAATTCTATATATACATAAAACTAAATCATTCTGGATATATGTTATAAAATATTATATGAATTTCATAGAGTTTCATGAGTTGAAGGTTTAATTAGAGGACATATAGATTATGTGTTTTTTCGGAAACAATGTTTCTCTCTATATAGACCTAGCACTGTTCTTCAAGAAGGAAATTAGAAGATTGTGGTTTTTTATGGGTTAGAATCACCTCAACAAGGTGCTGATGAAGAGAAACCATCCACTACTGAGGATCGATAACATCTTCAACCAATTTATTGAGATATATGGTTCTCGAAGACAGACATCAGATCAAGTTATCATCATCTCATACTAAAATACAAGGATATAAGAAATATGACAATCCAATACCTCTATGGTCAATATGAGAAAATTTTGATATCATTTAGTATGAATAAATCCATAATATTATTGATGGAACTCTTATACATGATCTTTTTTACTTTGTGAGAAATCCTAAAGGTATTCTTCATTGATGAAATTATAATGTATATGTTTCCCATGGAGAAGCATGATAGGAACATGAGTATTGTCTTGGGCATACTCTGAGATCCCTAGATTAATGGGAATTTAAAGAATTTTCAGTTCTTGACATGAGAGGTAACATTTTTATGATATGTTATCTCAGAAGATGGTTTGTAAAATGGACCTAGAGAAGTTTTATACAGTGTTATATTGGGATCCACCCAAGAGTGTGACTAAGGCATAGAGCTTCCATGGGTTTGTTGACTACTATTAATGATTTGGGATTTATTTATCTAGGATATAAGTACAATTGAATACATTGAATTTAATGAGTCATATATTCCTTGGTATGGAGAGGATATATTATTGTTTTTAGATGTTTTGGAAGAGGTTTACAAGAGAACCCATATTGAGATTTCAAGACGAGGGGGTTGAGTATTTAATGTTCTGAAATAGATCTGAGATCATGATTTATGTGTCTTGATGTCGAGGAAGAGGATTATTTCTTATGATTACCAATAGTTTTTACCTCTTGGTAAAAAATATGCACCCCATGATCTAGACATAGATGTATTATTATTGACCCTATAGATGCAGTGACACAACCATATGGATGAGAATTTTATCATCTATTTTGACCACATGAATAAAAAGTTTATATTTTTATTTAAGGATATTATATTGAGACAAATGTGATAGAAATATTTCCTCATGGATTATGATATTAAAAAAATATATACTTTTGTTAAGTGAAACATTGTGGAATATTCTCTTAGTAGGACTTCTTGTTCATAGTTATTGACCGAGGTGTTCCGGAGGTCTTCCTCATTTTATTTTTTCATGGTGGATGAGGACGGTGAAGCTTACCGAAAATAAATAATAGTTAACAAACCTCTACTATAGTTTGATAGGTAGTCTCATCCTGGAGATACCTATTTTGAAACCATGAATACATATATATCATTTTTTATGCTGTTGATGGATTCTTTGATGGTAGGTAGAATTTCATACTTTTTAGAGGTAGATAATCGAACCAATGATGTTGTGTGAGGAAGTTTTGAGGGAGCGTCATGTATCCCCCTTGGTTGTACATATATGTTTTGAAAAAATGTACCAAGTACTTCGATGTAATTTATGGTGGTCCAGGGTGAAAAGGAGTGTAAATGATTTTGTCTCACAATGCATCACATGTTAGTAATTGAATGATGAACACTAGGTTCCAACAGGTCTATCCAAACTCCTTGAGACACAAGTGTTGAATTGGGATGAAAAATCAATGTAATTCATGATGGGGCTTCCATGAAAATCTTGAGAACATGATTTCATATGGGCCATTGTAGACTAACACACCCAATCAACCCACATACCAAATATCTAATAGTGGGGTTCCATAGAGTTATTGGGATGAATTTACATGTATAAGATAGTCCATATTCATGATCTTCCATCGTTGATAATTGAAAACTAAAATTCTCATTAAAAATCAACATTATACATATGATTTGGTGAGGCCTTTGGGAATAATTTGTGTCAACACATGGTGTCTCAGCCCCATAAAAATGGCCAAACTGAGCTTACCATCATAGTTCTAGAGGACATCATTTGGGATTCTATATTGGACATTAACCATAGTTAGGAGGATCATCTACAATTACTAGAGTGTGTATAAAACAAAAAATACCATTACACTTTTAGGACACCATTTTTGGACTTTTATGAGGGACCATGTTGGTCACCGCTACATTGGACTTATCCAAGTGAGTTTACACATATTCACCTAGAGTTGGTATGAGATAAAACATATTACATGTAGATTATATATGGGTGAATTAGGAATTCCTAGAGTTTTGAGAAATCTTATGTGGACTAGAAATAAAGAAAATTGATGTTAATGAGGGATATAATTTGGTCTTTGGGGACCCATCTTGACATGGTCTGTGGAGTTATGTCCATGGATGAATGTTATCTAAAAAATTCACTGATGATTTTTAGATAAAGTTTAGTTTTGGGGAGGTGTCATACCCCATTCCCCTAAAAACATAGTTTCACCGGGTACATGAAGTCTTTTGTGTGACACAACTAAGGTGGTATGTGCACGACCCATCTCATGTAATGAAATGGGGTGGAATGGTAATCAAAGATTGAGATACCTTTTCATCGTACACAATAGATATATAGGATTTGAAGTAGAATATCATTTGAAGTTGTTTTATTCCAATGATTCATTTCCTGTAGAAGCATGGGAATCTTATAGATAACACTAGGGAATGGTAGACCTAGATGTGAGCTCAGTAACGTGATCATTTACTATTGGTTGTTTTTGAAGTTAATCTTGGAGGTGTAGGTAATGTAATGACTATGTTTAATCCTTATAAATCATGTGAATTTTTTTAGTAATATTTTTAGAGAAACGTGCTAATATAATTGGAGTTTCCAAGGACTGAGGAGGGTATTATTATAATAAAAATATTATAAATATTATATCATATATGCAGAATATTTATGAAATAATGGAATAAAAAATAATATTTACTTTAAAGGGAAATACAATTCTTCCTTTTAGTCTGTAAGGAGATTTTAACTTAGGTTTGACATATTCATTATTAGTGTTGAGAGTCTGGATAAAATGTTATCGTGTGAGGAATGGTAAATTTATTTATTTATCATTTATTTTTTCATGACCAAGCTACTTAATTATATCATAGTTATAGAAAAATTGTAGGGTTAGCCTCGTAAACCTAGGGATTCTATAAGAGATCATGGTGGATAAATTTTTGGGTGACGATGGGATTGAGGATCTGATATGTACTTTTAGAATCTTCTTTGCTAATGAAGTTCATGGATCTCACCAACAAAAAAGTGTACCATCCTTCATTACTAATGTATCTAATCATGATGGAGGGAATTTTGTTTCCATTGGATTATTTCAGTATTTTATTATCCAATAATGAATTAAAATCAAATCCACCAAAATATTAAATCAGTGGTCAGTCATGATTTCAGGTTTGGATTCATCTTATGTGGATTTTTTAGAATTGATATTATTTTATTTTGGTTACCTGTTCATAGATGTTAACAAACGAATCTATGGGAACAAAAAATAGAAGTTCTTCATTTTCATTTTTTTTATTTATTTATTCCACTATTCATCACAATTTCATCAGTAGTATTTTCTTTTACTGGTTTTTTCAACCATATATGAGGGATTATTTTTACATGACCATTCATTACTATAGCAGATCATCACTATGGGTTGATTTTCATGATCTAGAGATAAATTGATGTTTGATGTAGATAGTGGATGATCAAACATGGTTTAAGATCAGATAAAGTGTAACAATCCATGGATCAGGCATCTCTTCATGGTGGTATGATGAGAGATGTTTTGTGATAGGTTTTGAGAGGCAAGAATCCAATCCTTGTTGATTATATGGCATGTGCAATAAAATATATATGATTATCTGTGGATTTTGTGGTGGAATCTCTGGTGGTAGAGGAATTTTAATAATATGTGTAGTGTTTTAAACATTCTAAAAAAATATTAATAAACTAATTTTATTCCAAGAACACATTATATGTATTCCCACAATTGCAGTTATATGGTTTTTTCATAGTCAAAAATATCACACATTGTGGGACATGTGTCACAAACCATGTCACCCTTGGCTGGAGGATCAGCACGAACCCAAGGTGAAAAGGGGAAGGGACAGAACTTGGATCATAGTCAAAGCTAGAGTACATGAGCATGACTGGGTACTCATACATGGCTAGGTACACAAGCAGGACCAATGTACATGGTCATGACTACAAGTACCTGATTGTGGGAAGGTGTACTCAAGCCCAGGAAGTCGACGTGCCAAGTGCCTACCTGACTATTATAATCCATCTATAATAAAATTATCTATTTATGTGGATAAATTCATTCTGTGTTAGATGATGATACACAAGGAGACCCTGGGCAGACAAGACATGTCATGTACTATAAGCACAAGTTGTGTACTTTTTCTATAAAATGTTGAGGCCCTCCATCTCTTCAGAAAATACTAGAATTAGTTGAGTGGTCCCTTGGTCCAATAATTTTACGGTACATTGTTGAATTTTGTCTGGAGTATATTATTTTTATCCCCTCTATAGGTTTTTTCTCGAATAAAGTTTCAATTATCCCTCACTGGGGCAAGGTTTTGTTCCTCTAGCATTTCATAATCTTCCATTAGTGAGGTTTGATGAATTTCCATGTAAATGTTACATTGGTGTATGATCCCTTATATATTAGTTTATTTTATATATTTTATCTAGTGTTTCTATGAGAAATAGTTGTGAACCCTTATGTGTATAAGAGTATCCTAAGTGTTTTATTTTGTACTTTTTTGGCGAGGGAAGATAAGTAAGAAAACTACGATGAGTTCCCTTAGTGATAGTATGGCTTGTAGTTTAAAATCTCCCTGATGACGGTTCCCTTGATTCTTTAAGAAGAATCCAAATACAGGAATTACAGTTGACTACTCATGGAGTCATAGATTTTATCATGAGTATATTTGGGTTATTTTTCTTGTTTTATTGTATCATATCCCGATTGACATACAATTTTGATGAGTTGACTAATATCATAAATCATTATGTTGGGTGATTTTGGTTTGTTATATTGAATATTTTTATACTCAGAATAATTTTTTCTCTTCATGAACATGTCATGTCCTATATATATATTTTAATTTTTTTATGGAGTCCAAGGGAGATCTAGAGTAGGCATAACATTGAGAATTTTAATGAATATTGTTGGACTAGGTGATTCATTTGATAGTAGTACCATAATGAATAGATGGTTGAACTCATTTATCATTTTTTGGGGATATTATTTATAACATTATGATTTTCATTAAATGTTTTATAATTTTATTTGGGATAGATGTTATGAATTCATTATGGAATCATTTGGGTTTCACCTTTTAATATGGTATGGGTATTTGGAGAAGTGTGCATGTATACATCTAGTATCTTAGGTCTAGGGCCTCCCATGTGTGTGATATTCCTAATCAGTGCTAATAACCATCACATGTCCTGTTGTATTTGGTATTTGAGTTCCAGACATGACATACCTCCAATAAATCGAGCCGTAGTGGATCTGATAGTATCATTTATCAATAAAAATTGAAATGTTATTAAAATAGTGCTATTAATATTATGAAATTTAAAAAAACTCATACTATTCATCAATTTAAAGATCACTAAGAAATATTTTTCAATGGTCATTAAAGTCTCCCTCGGGGACATTATCATACATCTTTGACACTAATAGAGACCTTTCATTGAATTCATTCCATAGTCTTCCCTTGAAATTGTTCTATATTTTCCTAATTTTTTTAATATATATGGATGAGAAATTGCATGGTTCACATAATTTTGGAACGTAATATGAATTTAAATATAAAAATATCTTTTAATTGTTAATATATTAAGTAAAATATATTTAATTTAATCATATATCAATACATGATTATTGTAGCCGCTTTATCTGAGTATCAAAATCTTGTTCTTCCAATCCAATGGAATATTCCTAAAATATGAATAATAAATATGTATTGGATCCTCCTCACATGATAAATGTAATGGGAACATCCCAAAAAATGTTTATGAGTCCACTGTGGGTACTGTATATTCATAAAAAAATTACTATTTTTCTAGTGAAATTCCAAACATCATTACTATTAATGATTTTCTCCCTTATATTATTTTATGAGTCTATATAAAATTTGAATTAATAATATAGTATTAATATTTAATAAATTAATGTTTGAACAATGAATATTCTATTGATGGTTATGAACCTCCAGTAACCTCTCAATGGTAACTTATTATCTACAAGAATTCAAAATAGATCATTCATCAGTGTTCGGTCTAATACCCTAATATCATTAGTAGAATTAAAACCAAGGGATAAAAGCATATTATGATTTAATTAAATAAAAAAACTAATACAAGGTATGTGATATAGTGTACTTTGTTTCACAATGGTAGAACAATAATCCTATGGTGTAGAGTATGTCTCATCACTAAGGATCTTCTGTTGTGGCATGCCTATAAAAAAAATCAAAAATAAAAATACCTCAAAAACATACAATTAAATTAAAAATATTTACATTTATATTTATTCAATTGAATTAAATATAAAAAATATAAATTTCATTTGTTAGTATTAAAAACCAACGTACCAATCTTATTCTTGGTTGGTCATATTATTATATGGTTTTATTCTAAAATTACCACTTCTTCTATTTCTTTGTCTAATTCTTCTTCTACTACTTATTCTTCTTTACTCTCCCTTATAAGACCAAAATATTTAATATATCTAGTTAAAAACAACACAATTTTTTTATGAGGTTCCCTATTAAAAATTACATCATTTTCTGCACTCAAATCGTACATGTATCTCATTTTAATGCTAAAAACAAGGCTCCACCATTCATCCACTATATTATCAACATAATATATCATTTTTGTTGGGAATCCAAAATATATGTATCAAGGTCTTCCTTACCACAATTATTGATTGACCAAGAATAATTTACTTTCATAAATTATAAGTAATAATTCTTTATAACCCTGTAAATATTAATCTAGTGGCATTTAAATAAAAAAATTATAATTTCTCCTACCAATTTAACATTATATTTTAAAAAAAATCTATTATTAATATGATAGGAAATAGTAATTATACAACATTTTTTGTATTTTAAAACCCTCCACATTATATTTTTTTCAATATATGAATCAACAAGTATTATAATCCTTGATTCACCTAGAATGATTTAATGGACCTAGAGCTCAAAACATAAAATCATTAAATAGTTCTTGATTATCAGTCTTCATTACTTGTATATGTTGATATAAAAATAGTTAATTAATTTAGATAGTTAAAAACATATTAAAAATAAGTATTAGATTAATAGAATATATATGGTGAAAACAAATCGATAATTAATTTGTTAACCACTTTTTGTATAACTTTTACTCTATTAGATTGATTTCTATTTAATCATTTAATTTGTATCATTAATTCATAAATATAAAAACCATTAATATCAATATTGAATAGAACATATTCGTTTTCTTATCATACAATAAAATATATTAATAAAAATTAAGATACTTATCCAACATCTCAAACCATAATTAAAAACATTGATGAATCATTATTGGCCTGAAAATGACATGGATTACCATCAACATGTACCACATGAATGAATATTCTCTCTATGGAATAAAAATATCTTAACAGAAGGTTAAAATTTTGTTTAAAACTAAAAAATCAATAATAAAACTTTCTAGGTCAGATTATATTTTCACATAAGACTTCAGATGGCCATGATATGTAATGAAAAAAAATAAGAAATTAATAAAAAAATCTTTTAATGTATTAACTAGAAAACATTATTTGTTTAATAAAATGAAAATTTAAATAATGTACCACACTATGCGATATATACTTTGATAATTTATGGCCCCACCAACATTATATTATTTAGAAAATTTCATTATTATCTTAATAATCACATTGAAAATGATAGGGGAAAGATCATATAAAAATGATATTGAATACATAAAATTCATTCATAATGTTAAATTAATTAATTGGGGAATAATATCTTGTAAAAATACTATTATAAGAATATTAAAATGTTGATTAGGATGACTGTTATTTGGGAAGGTAACAAATTTTTTATTTAATATTGTAGAAAAAACTATGTCAATACATGTGGTTAATGAATTTTAAATCCATATATATTTTTATGATTAAAAACAAAATTTCATGAAATATTACTATAATATTCATCATGTAATTCCAAATTTATTAATATTCAATGTAATTCAACTATTTCATAAATATTCATTGAAGAAAAATATATTTTTAATACATTCCATTAACATTTTTATAGATATCATTTTAGATATTGTCTGTTTATAGGTCCTTATGAGTATTAAAATGATCCTTTGATTTTCCATACTCATTAATCAATTTAAGAAGTAACATGATCAGAAACATTTTTTTGAATGTTCATAACTCCAATATTATGACATGACAAATTAAATTTCCAATATATAAGATATGAAATTATTTTCCTTTTCTTCCATTATTGTTCTCTTATTAAATGTGTTTTTGTTTTATTTATTTTCTCACCATCATTGAACAGAAATTATTTCCAAAACTATGTAGTAGATTTTGTTAACTATGTTATGATATTTGGTCCAAATAATAATTTTGGTGGCATCATCAAAGAAATTTTTCCATTGAAAGGTGAATTGATATACTAAAATTGAGGTTATGTATCACATATGTCATTATTTCTCATGAAAATATAATTTGTTTTAATTATCCATTAAGGCACAAAATCAAAGTCAAAAACGCGATAAGAAATAAAAGTTTGTCTTCAAATAAAAAATTCCCTATTAAATGAATCTCTCTGATGTTTCATATGAGGGAAACATGAAAATTGGATATTTTTATAGTAAATGGATCATATGTTTCTGCACCATCATCCCAAATCTCTTGTAACTCTTGGATAAGTGGATAAATTTAAACAACCATGTCATTTCATTCCATTATTTTTATTTATTATCACATATATGTTGAATTAGGTTTTTTCATACACATCCAAGGAGGTAGATTATAAGGGACGAAAACAACTGTTCATATGGTATAACTGAAACATAACATGCCAAAAATATTGAACCCAGTATCTCCTAATCCAAATAATAAATTTCTAGGATCATTAGATAAAAATGAATGATATAAATCTTAGGTATTCCATAATTTTTAATCAATTGCATATTTCATGAACTAATCATTATTATTATCCAAAGAATTCCACCTCATATGTTTAGTGGATTAATATTACATGAAACATGTATCTCAACCACGCATCTAATGAAATGTAATATAAAACCATTGGAACATTGTTTTTACTTTACTTTGTTGTAATATGTATATTCTTACTGGAATTATTATTTTTTGACATATATCTAGAATTACAATAACATTTTCACTTTTCTTTATTTGGATATTATTCCAGTAAATATTTCAATCCATGAGACATGTATATATATTCCTATAATTTAGTCCAATGTGAATAATATCATTATTCATGACACAAAACAGTGTAGGGATCTTAGAATTAGTAAATTCATCATGAAATAATTCCAATATCATATAATTTACTTTATTTGTAATTCTATATAATCACTTACTGTTGTAAAACTTCATTAGAATTTTTGCTGAATATTAAGAATATACTTTAAATAATACATGACTTCCATATTAAAATAATTTATAAAAGTATGTTTTTTTTCATATTTAAAGTTTCCCTTGTATTAGTCAATCAAAATAACACTTTAATATGTTTTCATCTTTATTAGGTTGTTCGACAACTCAAAAACTGTCATTAATATCGGAAATATCAATAATTGAATTAACTAATGTTTCAAAATGATGATGGTCTTTCCTCACTATATAAAAGAATCATTTAACAATTTTTTGATTTTATTATCTCCTATCAATTAACATACTAGTTCATTTTTTATGTGGACATAATTTCTTGAGCAATCTATAATTATTGATCCTCCCTGAAAAGTAAAAGCCTATAATGGGGAAATTAATTCTATATCTAGTTCTCACATACTTCACTTCTCTTCAAAAATCATCTAAATTTACATTTGAGTCATAGAAATTAAATTCTCCCATCCAAGGATCATTGTACCCTCCCAAAATTAAAAAAACATGTCAAAAGTCATAACATACTAAGATGCATTACGAGGTATGGTTATCCAACATTTATCCACACATGATCAGTGTCCACCAATTTTAATGAAAACATATAATTATATTATTATATATATAATTAATATTTTAATTGTACTAAAATGTTCAAATAACATTTATTATTCCAAGACTCTCTTTCATCAAATGAAGTATACTATGTTCACATCAAAAAATCAATTTAAAAAATCTAGGATAGATGTTTTCTACTAATAAAATTTTATTAAAGGGAATAAAAAAAGATATGAAAATTTTAAAAATTTAAAAATATATATCAATTTACCTCGGAAAGATCAATAAACTCATTTAAATATATAAATATTTGTTTCCGTAATTAAATTGAAATAAAATTCACCATTTTTAAGAAAACATAAAATCATTTTATTCATAATAAATATCCCAAAAATTCATAATTTCTAAGAAAAATGGCATTAAAAGTTCAATGTCTAAACACTAAGACATGAATAAAGTAAAAAATTCATCAAAATATTAATTTAAATAAAACATTCCCCATTATACATGTAAATTGGAATGTATTCCCTACTAATTAAAAATAAAAAAATGAACATTTAAAATTACTACATTATATATAATTACACATAAGGAACACTAATAAAATTATATAAATTATACATATGGAATAATAATTAATAATGTGAAATGGTAACTATCCACAAATTAGTTAACGGAGGAAATATCCATTTATAAAAGAATATTCAATAATACCATGACCAAAACATTGAAGTTGAATTCATTAAATATGATATCACATTGAAATAAATGAATAATACTGTTAAATTTAAATAAAAATATAAGATATACATATACCAATCAAAACATATTCAATGTGATACCCTTAAATTGATAAAAACATGAATGAAAAATATTAATTATTTTTAAATAATAAGTAATATATTATAGAAATTCAAAAGAGTTAAAAATGAAATAAATTCAATTAATTAAATTTTAAGCCTATTGTTCCCAAACAAATATTGAATATGAAAATTAAACCATTTGTATTTAGTTTATTTTAAATGTATAATATGATTAAACATTCTATTTAAAAATACATCCTCAAAATTTTCAGGTTATCCAAAAATATTTTGGGCTAATTATAATTAGAACATTTATAACCCAAAAATAATATAAACATTATTTTAAAAACTATTTCATTTTTATACCTTGAGACTAACATGTTTCAAATAACAATGAAAACATATTAACGTGAATTATTATACATCATAAATTTAAAAATTATAAAATAATCATTTCATATAGATCTATAAAAACAAACATACACTCTAATAATTACTAATAATTGTGCCAATCACCAAGTCATTGTACACATATCATTGAATAATTAATTCAAACATATCAAAATAGAATACCAAGAACACAATCTGTATGATTAAAACTGTTGCATAGTATCATAAAGAATATGTTTATTAGATACATAAAATAAATAAATACAATTCAAGATATATTGATTGAAATGAAGAAAAACATGGTTATTACTGATGTTAAATGTTCAAGATACATCAATCTTGATAACTAAAGGAGGCGGAAAACCTGTAACGAGTTTACTAACATAATCCAATCCTATAAATTCAAATTACATTGAGGCTATCTATAATCAATGTACAATAATCATGGTTGATGGAATCGGTGATTAGGGCATGGGATCATGTATTAAGGCCACAAAAGATCATTCCATGGGTTTCCATCAATGATCAATGTTTAGGGTTTGAAGATTTAGGTTTTGTGAGGGTGAGAGTAGGGAAGGTATGTCAGGTATCAGGGTCAAGGTTTAGGGGGAAAGAGTTTATTTTAAAAAAAGATATTAGTGGTTTTATTATAAACTCTACTAAATACAAGATTAAGATATACTTCTTGAATGATCAAAATAAATAATACTAGGAAATTATATTTATACATTTTGTGGTAGTGTCAATAACTACCTAAAAAATTAATCAATTTAATATTAATCATTCAATGTCCATGTCGTTATAGAGGGTATAATTCCATTAATGTAACAAATGCATATTGAATTTTGGAGAAGGAGTGGAACCATATGTATGGTCACATTGTGGTAGGAGGGTGATATAAAATAATGCATATTCATGCATATGGGGCCTAGAAAATCCTTACATATTGCCTTTTTGTTTTACATGGAAATGTATGATTACACCATGACTCATAGGTCATGCTATAAATATTTTTTGAGGAGTGGTGTTGCGACATGGTTGATGAATGGAACATCTAAGAACACAGAGATCATATGGTAAAGGTATATGGTCACACCCTAAGTGTGGAGGATACTCAATCACGACATAAGAATGAGAATTTGGGTTCCACCATGAAGAAGCATGCCACTCTATGACAAGTTAGGTAATTACAAGAATATTTCCCACGAATGGATGTGTCACACCACAATGAGTGGTCTTGGTATAGTTACATTTAATGACCCCTTGTGTCATGTTGTGACTAGAACATAGGATATAAAATCATGTCATAATTCCTAAGGTCAAAATTTGATGAACCCATTCCTTAGTTCATTAAAAGGAATGGATACATGAATTTTATTTTTTTGTCCATATGTGAGTTAGAGGGATGGGGGTGCGTGGATTTTTATTTCCTTTAATATTCCCACTCTTTCATCCTTCCTTCAACCCCAAAAATCAAGGGTAACTCTTAAAATATTATATGGTGATTTACTGTTTGATTTTATCATCCATATATTTTATTATCTACTGACATTATTGAATTTTGGATAAGTTTTTATTATAATTACAAAAAAAATGTTGGAATCGAGGTGATATATTTGTGAGTTTTCTCGTCTTATCCAAATGAGTTACTAGGAGGATGGACAAAATATGTTTTGTACTGTCCCATTATGGTAGACTACTTCCCAAGTTATTAACAATAGAAATCATATTTGGTTGGTGTGTAAATTAATTATAATAGGTTTATAATTAATTAGAATGATTACTAATGGATATAAGGGTATTGGGAGGTTGTCAAAAGTTGTTGGCATCTCATTACGCAAAATTTAGATCATGATAGGAGTCCATATGAGTTCAAAGAATATTACAACTCACATATTGAAAAAATTGTTAATTATAAATTGTTATAGGTAATTATTTGTTTGTGGTGGATTGAGATAGGAACACATGAGTTTCGATGATCTTGGAAGAGGCATGGGTGGTCTTAATTGTGGATGAGAGGAGCATGAAATGGATTTTAACTTTTTTTTTATTGTAGGTTGTCCCTATAATAAAAAATGATATGTTTGTTTATTCATAATTTTACATTTCTATATGAATGTGCGTGTTGGGTAAAGGTATGGGGAAACATTATTACCTATGTAATGACAAAGGTTAACATAAATCCCCCCAGAGTTTTGGTATATGCTTATATACACTTATATGTATTGGGGGATCAACCAATGATTATCTCTACAATGGGGAAAAGAACCATTTTAGGAATCAATAAAATGTTGATATGACTTATCTTGATGACTTATCAAGGAATACATGATATTGTATGTGGATATAATAAATGAATCTATTATATATAAATTGACAGCATGAGAAACATTGGATCGACTATATGACAAAATCCAGATCGATCGCATGCACAAACCAATTGATCGTGTGAAGACACTACAATATATGGATCACCCACATGAATATAATCCAAATAAATGGTGCCAATATTATTCTAAAAACATCATACATTATTGTATTCAAACAAGAACATCATCACTTCATCATCAACCATATTAAAACATCTCAAAAAAACACCAAACATGTTAAATGAAATGTCACAACATTAATCGACACATGCCCCTATTTTTATTTAATAAAACCTCATCTATCTCCACACATAATAAAATAGACTCTAAATGGGCTAATATAACACCAATATTCTAAAATCATTCCCTTAAAAGTGAATATTTTCTCTTTTTCTCTTCTTTAAAATATTCATTCAAAATAAATGGATTGAACACCATGAAATTCTATATCCAAGAGATAGAATTCATCATTATAAAATATCAATCTGCATGTAAATAAAACTATATTTATACAAAACTTATTGATTGAACTTTAAATCATTATTCACTTTTTTGTTCATTAATAAATTTCTTATTATATCTAAATGAAATAACCCCTTTACTTTTTAGATAGAATAGTGGAAAGAATGAATAAATATTAAATTATAAGATTCATAATAATCAAATAACATATTATTTGGATAAATTCATAACATTAAAGGATTATCATAAGAAAAATTTCAAGCCACTTCTTCAATATATTGACTTTCCTTGAATGAAAATATTAATCAACCCAAAGTGTTCTCAACATGAGAGAAAATGTAACACCCTGATATTATAAAGAAGGAAAATGATGTTGAATGGCCTCTATTTCATAGAAAATAAGAATATAAGAGAATATAATGCCTCAAAACTGTTCAATATAGTTCATTTTAAATTAATTCTATCTGATAAATATCTTGTGTTGCATGCAACACTGACTTCAAATGAACTGTGATACTCATGTAAAATATTACTATTTAACCACGACCATAATAACCTATAAAAATGTTGGTGGGTATCAATATGAATATATAAATTATGAAATTTAAATGGTCTAAATATATGTAAAATAATTTCAAATGATATTTATTTATTATAAATATAATAAGAACCATTTTAATGAAAAAGAAATGTACTCTAAAATTTTTTTTTTATAAAGGAGGCTTAGTCGGTCTTTGTGAAAGTAATTTAAAATTAATTTTTAAAAATTTTAAAATAACTATTTCAAAAATCAAAAATAATTTTTAGAATCTGTTTCTCAATATTACCTAAAATTGAAAATTTGTGATTTTATTGAAAGTATTTATTTTTCTGTGAATATTGATAATTCAGGATTTTATAAATATGGAATTTATTTTAATAAATACAGTCCAATTAATATTTAAATATGATTTAAAATTATCATATTTATTTTTTAGTTTTATAAATTCATATTAATTTCATTTAAATCATTTGTATAATAGATTTTACTATAAGTTATTTTTATTCTTTAAAACACCATTTTTCAAAAAGTTGTTTTAAAGTGTATAATGTTTATCCATATTAAATAATTAAAATAACCCCTAAAAAGAGTTATTTAAGTTATATATATTATATAACTATAAATATTAATTTAAATTCATATAATTATGGTTACTTCTCATATAGTTAATATGGGATATTCTCTTTCATGATAGTATATTCCATGAAAAAACTTTTCTACATGTTTATGGGTTTACTTTTAAACTAAATGCCTCCAAATATATGAGTATAATATGGAATAATTTATTATATATTTGGAACCATATAATGTCTTATTATATAATATGTTTTTTTACAATAATGATTAGTGAAAAGAATAAAAATATTTTATAGGGTTAACGTAAAGAAAATGTCTAATGAGGGGTCAATTTACAAATATAAGGGTTGAAAAAGATTCAAAACTATTCTAGTTAATTTTTTATGGTAATATTTAGAGCATATATCATATTATATTGTAAACATGTCCATCTAGGGGACTTGTGTAACGATCAAAACCTGTGTGGAATTCAATTTTTCAAAACAATTCAAGTGTGCCCTCCCCCCCGCTTCATAAAATACCTCCCCTATCATCTCTATTACAAAAATCCAAAAAAAAATTCAAAACATTAAAACCATAAAAATACATTACTTAGATCCCATTATATTAAAATCCATTTTTGATAAGAAATCCAACCAAGAAAGGCATTTGGTGCAAACCTAAGGAAGCAGCTCAATGAAGAGTTAAAGTCCTTAACTGAGAAATTTTTTTAATATCTTATTCCATATAATTAAAATATTTTAATGTAAATATTATATAATAAAATAATTATCAAAAATATAGTGATGTTTTTATGATATTTTATTTACCCAAAACCATCTCCTCCTCCATCAAATGGGAAACAATAACATTGATCTTGAGTAAGGAACACGACCACCTAACAAACAAACGTAATTAGTTTTCCAGGACCTATTATCACAGATGAATATAATTATGTATATAAGGTATATATATTACATTTATGATATAATTATACTAATTTAATTATAATATCATTTATACATACTTACTACACATTCCGTAAATAATGTGCTAACGTCATTTGTGGGTACGGTGGAATGTCACCTCCCAAAGCGATGTGAATTGTTTTCACTTAATATATATATAAACGGTAATAAAGTTTAATTTTATGTTTAAATATTATTTAAATCATATATTTATCATTAATGAAAATAAATTTATCATAAATTTTCATCCACTATCATCCACTGTATGAATAATAAAGTCATTTATGTGTATGAGTGGCAACCATCACGCTAAGTGATGTGATTGTTTTTTCAAAAACTATTTACATGGAATGTAAAAAATTTAATTAATTTAATTAATATATGTTACATATATGAAATGTTATTGATTCCAAAAAAATATTATATGATCCGCTTCCTTACACTTTCACCCATTAAGGAAATGATAATATCGCTCCTGCATACGTATGACCAATAGTCTCCACAAAGCGATGTGATTTACTATCCACCTTAATAACACAATAATTATTATAAGTATTTATCATTTTTTTTATAAAAATAATATAATAATTTGGATGAATTGACTATAATAATTTTACAAGATGTAAAACATTCACGATGAAACATACTGAAGAAAACATGTTAATTAACACCTGTCACCATAGTGATAAATAATTATTATTAACGAACATGTAATAAGTTTTAATAAAAATATAATATATGATATTATAAATAATAATAATATTTTTTCATAATTTAATAACATGTATATAGCCACTGTGTATTATGGTAAATAGTTCCCAACTAAATGGAAGCACATGTTAAGTGGTTTCTTAAATCAATTTCTATAATTGGGTTATACTATTACTTCATTGGTTATATTATGAAACAATTGTGTCTGAAATTAATTATAATAACATTATGTTGTACTTACACTTAAACTAATTTTGAATATACATTTTTTTTACATAACCCAAGGATTTCATCTCATATCAATTATATGAAACTTGTGTGTGATATATCTAAACAACCCTTCTATTAGGGTTACAGATACTCTCTTTAAAACACACTTTATCCATATATTTAATGATATGAAATGATTATGAATTATTTATATATCTCTATAGGATATAAAAATAGTTTATTATATCTTTTTTTTTTGTAATACATTCCATATTATTATTTCCTAAATTTATTCATTATGAAATTTCATTTGACTATGTTAGGATGTATGATTATTCATCCAATTTTATATCCATGATTCCATATATTATTATTAATTATGATTTATTTACAGTATATGGGACACATATATCATGAACATGTTACGATGGGTGCAACAAGTCAGTGACCGAATGAAATGGGTATTGTTAAAATATAATGAGATGTCATGTCTGGGATTAGAGAGTAAAAATAATCTATTTATAGAATTTGTACATCATGTGGTATTATATATAGAGATATCCAAATGGCATATTTATATCATTTTCTTATGTTTCTACCATGTTTTTTATGGTTTAGTAATCTTCTAATAAAATTTTCATTAATTTATTATCCCATGTCATTATTTATTTTACAACTAATTTATGATACCATATTATTTATTTGACTAAAATGTTATGTTTATGTGTCTTGTTTATTCCGTTAATGGGATTCTTATCACACCAATTTATTTCATGTTTTACATAGGATACACCATCTAGTTTTAGGATAGTCAATGGATTTAAGATCTCATTGAAGAAAAAAGAAGAAGGATTTCATGTATTATTTCCCTTTGATGTATTCTGATCCTAGACTTCCAAAGATAGTAGGCCTCATGATTCTTTTTTTTATTAATTCATATTTAAATTTAATAATGGTATAATAAAATGTGAAACAAATTGGGTCTTTATATATGGAATCATAATAGGGGTAAATTATTCATTTGAAACTAAGATGATAAATCACTAGTGAGAACCCAGGGGTTGAAAATAAGGATATGAGCTAGAATGGTAAAATATCATGGAATCTTGGTGAAGTATAGAGAGCGAGGTTTCTATGAAATTACATCCCAAATAAGATAGAAAATGGGGACAAGGTTATATCATATAAGTAAATTGGATTAAAAACATAGAAAAATGAATGTTTTGATTGACTCGAGCATTACTTTGTATATGAAAATTGGCCATACTATTCACCTGGTTTGACACTCTTGGGGGATATGATTTCAAATTCAAAAACTATTTTTGAACTATCATGATTGATTAGAACAGTCGATGATAATGATTGACCTTTGATAAACCTAAGGTGTCATGGATGTAATTTTTTTTCATGATTTAGAAATCCTATTAATGAATATTCATGATTATGTGATTTCACATTAGGATTATTAATAATCACCAAATGCTTCATTGTTTTATTCAATAGATGGAACGATGATAAATTTTTGTAACACTCAATGTGATAAACATATCAATGAATATAAGAAACCAAATTGGATAATGAATAGAAATATTGATAATGGTATTGTTTCTAATCACCTAACATGATATATGATTAACAACATGATCGTTGATGAGATTTCAAACAAGTAAAATAATAAGGGGTTTTACAATTATTTAATGTCATCGAGTATTAGATGAAATAATATTAAGCTTCCGAAATTCCAAGAAGGGCGAAATAAGCACCTATAATACTATCTAAAATAGAGTAGAATATGATTCGTATGTTGAAATGGAGGTTATAATTTAATTAATTGATAAATAATTAAAAGTGTTATATTTTGGGAACATGGTTATTATCTTAGTCAATGTTGTAATGTAAGGTTTATCCCCTAGAACAATTAATGAACATGTTTATATCAACTAATTTCAGTGAAAGGGTTGTAGAATTTATGTGTTGGGATTCAATAATAATGTTGTAAACGTATTTGACCAATTATTTTTTTCTTATAATTAACATGAAATATCTATGGATTGTGTTAATTTTAGAATCATATTATTTATTAGGTTCGATTACCTTATTATTGATGGACACCAACATTTAATTATGAGTTTAAGGTAGATCATAAGTCTAACGTCATAGAAACCCATTTTGATGTTTAGAGAATTGGATTTGGAGGTGACTAATGTTATTTCGGGAGATATTTCTTTTTTTTGAAGTATATATCATATTTTGTTAACATGATGTATTATTTGGGATGAATGATATTACTTTTTATAGATTAAAAAATAATTGTTTTAAGGATAGACAATAATGGAAGGGATTCAGTTGTACATTATGTGTTACTATTGAGTTTTTAGAAATTAATTTATTATATTAGATAATTTTTCCTAAAAAACCATTTTAGTAAATACAAGAAGATTTTCATGATAAATATTTATGGGATAATTGATCAACTAAAATTTATTTTTTTTCCTAAAATCAAAAAAAATCATTTTTAATAATCATAATTTAGAGAAACAATTAAATGTATGGTGGAAATTTATTAAAGGGTTATATTCTACTATTTATATAAGTTTAATTTATTTTGTTTTACTCTATATGGTAAATTAATTCCCCAACAACATGAAAATGATATTAAATCAAAAATATTGTTATTTGCCTTTATCTAAAAAGATTTAATGGTAATATAACTAATAACAACTTTATCTCATTTAAGCGAATATTTTTTTGTTGATCATTTACATTCACATTATCTATTATTTATGTCACACTCTATAATTAGTTATACATTTCTTACATGTCTATACATTTAATTCCCAAAAAATATATCGTATACGGAAACCTTGTACATGTTATTCAATATTAATATCAAACTTATCTTTATCTCTTATCAATAGTGTGATATTTTATCCTTTTTATGAAGTGGATTTAGGAGAAAGGTGTTTTAAATTGTGATCATATTTATTATCATGAGAAATATTAAATTATGAGGACCGAAATTATTTTTTGTCGGGTAGAATATAACAATATGAGATTTTAAAAAAGGAACACCTTTTTTTCATTGAGTATATGAAAACCAAAAAAAATTATTATAAAATAATATAATAACATGACATGTTACTATTTTTTCATTTTTAAATAATTTAAATCTCTCTGATGGCTTGTGACAAATTCAATGCCAGGTTTAAAGGAAACATGATACCATATTAAAATATAATTAACTTAACATGACCATTAAAACATAGAAATTCAGCTAATGGTTATTAATATGAATAACTAAATCATTAAAATTATGTTTTTACACATGTATAAAATATATTAAAATTTTATCTATTGATAATAAATAGAAATAAATAAATTGTTTTCTAAAAAAATGGATTTTTTTCTAAAAGGTTGTATTGTCACGTCTTATACACATAATTTAGAAATATTTTATAACAATTTTAGAAAATTTATTTGAAAAAGAATCCTTTTTCAAATCAAAAAAGCGATATTAACTTACAGTGAAATTTTAGGGTCTTTTAGAAAATATAATTTTTTTAGTGAATGATGAAAATAATTGCCTTTTATAAAATTATCATTTCATTTAATAAATTCATTCCAATTTGTATTTTACATTTATTTGAAATTGAAAAAATTATATATATATACATATATATATTAAATATATTTAATTATATTTAAAATATTTATATACTAGATTTTAGTATAAGTTTATCTTATTGGTATTAAAGCATTTCTTTTTATAAAAACCATTTTAATATGTATAATATTTATCCATTTTAAATAATTAAAAACCACTCATTATTAAATATTTTTATTAAATTTATATAATATATATATATATCTATTTAAATTAATATAATGATTAATATTTTTCATATATTTAATATGAGATAATTTTTTCAATAAAAAATGCATTTCCTGAAAAACCATTTTATCGAAATATTTGCGAGTTTGATTTCAAATTGATATCTACCACTTGTGTGAGTTGAATTTGAAAAAAAAAATCCCATGTTTTTAATAATCATAATTTATATTATCTAATAAATTCAACAATATTTTTATTTATAATGGATATTGAAAAGTGGAAAAAAAATATTTACCATGGTTAAATCTAAAAACGAGTTTACCAGTAGTTGAAATAATAATATAAGTGTTAAAAATGGTAAAACATATATTAAATTCATATTTTATAGCTATATTTAGACCATTTATATTCTAAGGGTTGAAAATTTTCCATTATGGATCCTTCTAGAATGAGAAAAACATAGGTGGAATTATTTCCTTTCAAATATTCAATGTGTGTCTTCTCACACGCTTATAAAAGGTCACATTGTCTCCACTACTTTAAATAATTAAATAACCAATTGTTTTGGAAAATAACGTCCCAAAAAAATCATTACATACATCCCCTCGTACAAGAATCCAATTTTATCATAAATCCAAACTCTATGGTTTTTGGTGAAAACCTAAAGAAGTTTTTCTTAGAAGAGCTAAGGTCCATGAGGAATCATTTTATTTTATTTAGTTTTATAACCCCTTAAAATATTATTAAAAATTTTCAATTTAATAATATAATTATATTTTATATTATTAATTTCTTTATAAACACATGAAGTAAAACCATCTCTTTCTCCATCAAATGGATATCCAAACCATTGATCCTGTGTACGATGGACTACCACCTCACGAACTGAAGCAATTCGTTTTCAATAACTACATATCGCAAATGAATATAGTGATATATATGATTTTTATATATGAAATTTTCAACAAAATTATACTTGAATAATTTTTATATTTTATATACCTTTTCACCTTCCATTCCATAGAGAATGTGATAATATTGTTTATGTGTATGGAAGACTACCATCACATTAAGCAATGAGATTAATTTTTTGCATACACTTTATATGGAAGGTTATAAGGATTAATTTTATATTTATGTAAGGTATTAAATAAATATTATTAATTTTTGAGAGAATTCAGCATATACATTCTTACTTTATCATACATTCAATAAATGCTAATGTTGATCTCGTATATAGAGGACTATCATCTCACGAAGTGATGTGATCCATTTTCCAATAACACTATCCATGGAATGTAAAAAAGGAAATATTTCTTTGATATATTTTATATATAACAAATTATGTTGTTTTTATAAATTTAATTTATAGTAAAATTCATTACCCTCTCACCCATTAAGAAAAATACAATGTTGCTTGTGTGTACGTCCGACTAACCGTCTCCTTTAAGAGATCTGTACAATTAAAAAATTTATAATTAATAATTAATCTGCAGATTTTTATAAGGAATAAAAATATTATTTATGAATTTAATATAACATTTTAGATGATGTTACTATAAATTATATTCATGATTTCTATCTTTCACGTTCAAATATACTAAATAAAACAAGTCAATTTTCCCTCAAAACAATACTGATATTGAAATATTAAAAAGGAAATAGAAATAAGATATCATAAAAAGGGTATTATAAGATATTATAAAAAATAAATATATTCTTTTATAATTTATTAACTAGTTTATAACCACTTTATAGGAGGTTAATGAGAGCACAACTAAATTGGCGATTGTATTAAGGTGTTTCCGAGCTCAATTTCTATTCATTAGCTTATACGACTAATTTATTGATTACATTTTAGAAAGATTATATGTGAACTTTTTTTTAGTAATATAGATTTTTTAACTTGTATTTTGCGGATATACAAATTTCACACATAATCACCCCATTTATTAACTCTCACATAAATAATACAATCATTGTAATGGATCTCAATAAATCACCCTTCTCTTTAGGATATAGCCACTCACATAATAACTCACTTTATCTCTCTATTTAATGATATGATATTCTTCTATATTATGTATATATATATCTCTCACATAAAACATAGATTATTATCCTTTCCATGATAGGGTTGTGTGTTCCTTATGATAATTTCTAAAATTCCTTTATTATTAAATTTCCTTTTATTTTGATATGAAGTGAGAATATGAAACCAATTTTACTTCCATGGGTAAATATTATGTTTTGAATTATAAATTATTTAATTTATGGGGAACACATACATCATAAGAGTGTTATGTTGAGTGTTAATAAATAGAGCCTTAAATATTTCTGTAATTCGATATTCCCTTGAGACATTATGAATGAAATTATTCAGAAAACATAGCATGTTACTCACAATTTTCCATCATGAGACATTTTTAAGGAAGGTATCCTTGGATCAGTTTTTTTTCATGATTTTGTGTTACATTCACATTACCTATTTTCACTTGATCATCTGATACAATTTTTATTATGTTGAGATTCCATGTCATTACTCAAGTTTCGTCTCTTTTATGATATCGTTTTATATCCTTGACACGTCTGTTATGTTTCATTATCATGTTTATTCCCATAATGGTATTTGTATCTCACTCTTAACTTTTATATATTCCCAAGGTTATCCCATGTAGTATTAGGAGCTCAAATTATTTTATAAGAACATTAAATTAAATTAGAAAAATAAGGATTCCATATATTAGTTCTCTTTGATGTATTATGATCCTCATCTTCCAAATAAACTAGGAATCATGATCCTTTTATTTTATTAATGGAAATTAATGTTTATCAATCGTGTAATAATATGTGTAAAAGGATTATGTCCCTCTAGAATGTGTTGGGATGTAAAATTGGAAGAGGATTGGAACAACCTCTTTAGGCCTAGATTTGGTTGGGTCTATAGCCTCATGAGTCACTATAGGGTGATGATTGCATATCGGTACCACTAAGAATAGATTAATATGGGTATGAGGGACACACTTGGATTAATATAAAATCATGATGATAATAATGAGAGGCTTGGAATGTTGTTCTCAAGTGACCAGGATGGTCTTATGAGGATTATTCTATAATGATCGAAAAATAATGATACATGCTTTGGGATGATGGGATATGTCTTGATTGTCTACCACCTTAGTGACGAGATTGTTATTTTTTCAAATGCACTATGATTCCTTGCTTGTTATTACATGTGTTTCCCTTGTTTTTTTCTATATTGGATGACGAGACGTGGTTTATCGACCCTCCTTTAATGAGAAGGTATTGGAAGGACACTAACTTTTGTGCAAATGTACTGGATAGGTTGTGTGTGTGAGACCCACCATGAGTGAGATGGTATTGAAAGGACCCTATCTTGAGTGAGAATATAGTGTCCAGGTGGTGAATGAGAGACCCACAATGAGTGAGAGGGGAGTGGTCAATGTTATATTATGTGAATTCGTCCCTTTAATCGTACCACGATTCACTGTTTTATTCCACCCTTACACAACTGTTCTAAACTAGTTTTGTAATGAATATTAAAAATATAATAATAAATATTACTTTATGTTTGAATCATTTATTTAATTTTAATAAAAATTATAATGGGAAATGTTACTTGTTTTTATTATTTCAATGTAGGTGGAGGTGATTTGGAGGTCCCTAGATGAAGTGGATGAAAATGGGCCAAAATAGCATGGATCCATGGACATCTATCCAATGTTTTGAATAGTACACAAAATAAGTGCAAAAAAATGGGCTGCCCTTTTATGGGACAATCCAAAGTTTTATAGGATAAATTTAATATTAAGGAACTCAATCCTAATTTGACTTCTATGGGGCCCATCAGAACTGATCTTTCAAAGCCACCGAATTTTGACCAAGTCAAATATGGTGTTCTATATTTTGTCAATATCTTGAGATGTAGTTGTCCAAATGGTGCCAAAAATTTGGTGTAGAAATTCAAGAGGTATGGATTCAACTTTTATATTTTCTACAAATCGAGAAAATTCTGTCTGAAGGATGAAACACGTGGTACATGTGGATTGATGAAATTTTTGTCCCTAAAACCAACTTCCAATTTTCTTATAAATTGAAACCTTGGGCTCCCCATTTTCAAGTTCGTCCGGGAGGCAAGGTGCTGACATTTTGGAGTCACCATGGAGTCTTCTCAACATCCCTAGCAGTTCTGGAGGCTATGGGAAGTTCTACCTCAACATCATTCTATCTTTCCTCTCCCATGGGTTTCTAAACCCCTTGTGATCACCCGGGGAGGAATGTGATGTAATCCTGAGCTTCAAAGTTGTATTATTTTGAGTGATCTTTTTAATTCTAGGTTGTATGTTTTTTCCTCATCCTCTATTTTAATTTAATTTAGCAATATACTGGTATGTTATACTCAACTCAAATGATCGTGTTTGGGGGTACCCTTTCATGTGATGTTTCACACAACGTTCATCCCTTTTTCTTCCCTCATTCAATTGTGGTGTTTGTGTGGTTCATATTGGTCAATTGAACTCACATAAGCACTGTCAAGATCATGAAAATTTATGTCATGGTATCACAAAGAAGTAACATACAAACCTGAATATCACAATGAGTTCATCGTGTGTTGCCTTGGTGACTTTCAGTTATGATGTCGAACACAAATCACTCAATCATTGGCGGTGTCCGGTGAAACATTGTGTTCTTTCGACTGAACCCTAGGAGGTATCCTAGAATAAACATAGTAACAATATGTTAATATGTGTTAAAAACATGTTATTAAAAGATCATAACCCCATACCTTTATGCGATGAAGGATGAACATCAAAAGACTTCCACAGGTTGATCACATTTAATCAATCTTGTTCATTTCTACATTGTTTTATCACTTTCATTTTCTATTTTCATCTTTAAACATCAAACCCCCATGTTTTAAAAAACCTCATTTACCTTCTAATTTCATAATAAAAACCATATTTTTAAATTAATTATCTAAATCTCCATCGAGAGACGACCAAGGGTTGCTGCTATACTGCAGAAATTCTAGTCAAAATTAAACAACTAATTTGACACGCTCGACAACGTGATCAAATTTTGGAGCAATTTCATGGGATCCAATATCATTTTCTTTCTTTATTTCCTTTTATTTAGTTATTTTACTTCTTAATTAGTACTCCTTTAAATACCCCACCCCCATTTGATTGTTTTTTTGGGTTTTGTCTTTATTTTTTGTTGTTTTGGTGTGTTCTTTCTCACTATCTCTCTATTATTCTCCATCTCCCTCTCTAATTATATAGTATAAAATTATATTATTCATTCACCCTTATTATGTTTATTATCCACCTCAAAAAAAACACAACCAAAAAATCAATCAATCAAACTGGACATCATTGTTGCATGAAAAGATCTGGTAAAGAAACAGTACTTGAATTTGACCCTGAAATTGAAAAGTCACTTCACACAGAAATCATGGCATCTAAAGAAGGTCAATCAAGTAACATTGAGGAACCCCTTTTGGAACCTCAAGTGGTTCTAAACCAATCTAAAATTGAACCCAATCAAACCCAAGAAATCATGGGTGTAAATAACTGAACCTTAAAAGAACTGACCACCCCTGATGTGGAGTACCAACCTACGTACATCCAATATCCTGAGGAAGTAGCCAACTTTGAGCTGAGATCAGATCTCATCCACCTTCTTCCGAAAATCCTTGGTCTTCCCGGTGGGGACCCTCACAATCATCTTAAATATTTTCATATAGTCTGCTCAACCATGAAACCCCAAAATGTTTCTGTGGACTTAATCAAGTTTAGGGACTTCCCTTTCTACCTTGATGGTGTAGCCAAAGATTGGATAAAATATTTTCCTACCATGATTGGGGATGGAATGACCTTAAATGACTCTTTCTAGAGAATTTTTACACTGCAAACCGAACTGCATCAATTAGGAAAGAAATTTGTGGTATTAGGCAGTTACAAGGAGAGACCCTTCATGAATACTGGGAGAGATTCAAAAGACTTTGTTCAAGTTTCCCCCACAACCAGATTAGTGAACAAATACTAATCCAATACTTCTATGAGGGACTTATTCCCATGGATCGTGGAATGATTAATGCTACAGCTGGAGGTTCCCTTGTTGATAAAACTCCTTCCGCTGCTCGTGACTTAATAGCCAACATGGCTCAAAATTCACAACAATTTAGTACACGAGCAATTGAACCAACCCGAGGAGTTCATGAGGTAAGTCATTCAGCCCTATATCAAAAGTTAGATACTAAACATGATGAGATACATACCCTTATAATGAAATTATATGAATGACATTGTAACTCGCACTCTACTTACATTCCATTTCATTGTGGTATTTGTTCTGATAAAACTCATTTTTCTAACTAGTTCCCACATCTTCAAGATTAATATGAGTCTTCTGAAGCTGTGTTCCCAGGGCGTCCATTCCAACAAGCACCTCCCTTCAAGCAAGAAAAAATCAGTACAAATCCAACTCCAAGGTGGAAAGCACAACCCCAGTACCGACAATGTGGAATCTCAAGCTACCCAAATCAGAATTGGTATCAACAAGGACAAGGTATGCAACCTTCTAATTCATCAAAATCTCAAAACAGTCATCCTCCTCCTCCCAAATCTGATCCAAGCCTCGAGGATATGGTGAAGAAAATGGAAACCCAGAACCTCCAGTTCCAACAGACCACACAATCGACAATTCAAGACCTACGAACTCAAGTGGGACAATTGGAGAACACCATCGGTGAGCTTAAGATGCAAGGGTCTAGACAACTACCATCCCAACCCATCGCCAATCCAAAGGACAATGGTAATGTATGTGCAATTGTACTTCGTAGTTGTAAAGAAGCTTCTATTTCTACTAATTCTATGAAACAGGTATGTCCCCCTCTTGAAAACACTCCTTGCCAACAGTCAAAAATTTAATTTAATGAATAAAAAAATAAAAAGGTCTATCAAATTATCGTTGATGATTCAAATGAGCAATCAATTCATCTTCCTTTCCTTCAAAGAATCTATAAATATAATAAAAACTTTGATAATGAGATTGAAAATTAAATAATGGATACACTTAAAAAATCACAAGTTAATATTCCATTGTTAGATGTAGTCAAAAAAATTCCCCGTTATGCCAAATTTTTTAAGGATCTTTCCACCCATCGACGAAGGCTGAAGGGGAATGAGAGAGTCAACATGGGGAGGAATGTCTCGGCATTGATTATACCATCAATTCCAACCAAATTCAAGGATCCGAGAACATTCACGATATTGTGTACCATGAGGGAGACATTCTTTTCTAATGCTATGCTAGATTTAGGTTCTTCCATTAATGTGATGCCTCACTACGTGTATAATTCATTACAGGTTGGAGAGCATCAACCAAAAGGCATTGTCGTGAAACTTTCCAACTCGAGTACAACACATCTAAAAGGGGTGATTGAGGATATCCTTGTTAGAGTGAAAAATCTCATCTTCCCTGCTGATTTCTACATTCTTGAGATGGAAGATACATGAACCCATTGACACACTCCTCAAATACTTGGGAGGCAATTCCTCAAAATAGAAAAGATGATTTTCATCGTTCACAATGGTACGTTTTCCATGGATTTTGGTGGAGAAAAGGTAATTTTTAACATCCTTGAGGCTATGAAACATCTGGTTGAAGAGCACTCCAATCTTCCTATCTATTCGATGGATGTGCTCTCTAATGACAAACACACACAAAATTCTATCATAGACCCATCCTCTGATTTATTTTCCACTTATTCACCCATGGATGATTTGATTTTTGGTTCTTGTTTTCAATGTTGTGTGGGTTCAAGAAAATTTAAATTTTGTGCTTTAATTGATGAGTGTGTTTATTCTGAGGTACCCATGACTATCGATGATTCTGCAATTCTCATTTCAATATATTCTTTTTCCTTTGATAATAAACATGAGAAGATATATATTTTCATGGACCTCACTCCCTCTAAATCCACTCCCTCTATCCAAAAACAACCGGTGTTAGAACATAAAAAATTCCATCTAATTTAAAATATGCATACCTTGAGGGTATTGACCAATTTCCCATCATTATTTCCAATAACCTCTCTCCACAATAGGAATCGAAACTACTCAAACTTTTGAGAGAGTGTAAAATGGAAATAGGATGGACATTGGTTGATATTCCCTAGATTATCCCATCTATTTTTATGCACCATATACTTTGGGATGATGAGGCTAAACCCGTACGACAATCTCAACGCTGGTTGAATCCCACTCTCCATGATGTGGTAAAATTGGATGTCAGTAAATTACATGCTGTAGGGATCATTTATCTTATATCTGATATTAAATGGGTTAGCCCAGTGCAAATTGTGACTAAAAAATACGAATAAAAGTTGTGTCAAATGAAAGGAATGAATTGGTTCCAACACGTGTACAAAATAGTTTGTGAGTCTGTATTGACTACCGTCGATTCAATCAAGCCACGTAGAAGGACCACTTTCCATTAACTTTCATTGACCAAATGTTAGAAAGAATGGCTGGTAAGTCCCATTATTTTTTCCCTGATGTCTATTCAGGTTATTTCCAAATCCATATATCCCCTGAGGACCAGGAAAAGACAACATTTACCTATCCATTCGGCACAATTTCATACAGAAGGATGTCATTCGGTCTATGTAATGCTCCTGGTACTTTTCAGCTATGTATGTTGAGTATTTTTTTCTCAGTACCTTGAGAGTTTTATAGAAGACTTTGTGGATGATTTCACGGTATATGGATCTTCTTTTGATTATTGTTTGGAACACCTAGTTTCTGTCTTCCACCGCTGCATTGAAAAATATCTTGTTTTAAATTATGAAAAATGTCATTTCATGGTTGAGAGGGGGATAGTTCTGGGTAATATCATTTCAAATAAGGGAATTCAAGTTGATAAATTTAAAATTTAATTAATTTCATCCCTTCCATATCCAAAATATGTTCGTGAGGTGCGGTGTTTCTTGGGTCATGCTGGTTTTTACCGCGGATTCATTAAATAATTTAGTAAAATCGTACTTCCCTTATCATGGTTAATACAAAAAGATTATGAATTTGATTTTGATAAAAATTGTGAGGATGATTTAAATTCACTAAAAATGAGTCTCACATGACCCCCCATCATCCAACCACCAAGGTGGGATCTTCCCTTCAAACTTATGTGTGATGCCTCTAACTTTGCAGTTGGGGCAGTTTTATCACAAAGGGTTGAGAAGTCCCCTCATGTCACTGTGTATGCCTCACGTTCCCTTGAACCTTCCCAAGTAAACTACACAACCACATAAAAAGAACTCATATCTAATGTGTTTTCCTTGGAAAAATTCCGTTCATGTCTTCTCGGGTCAAAAATCATTGTCTCCTTTGATTATGCTGCCATTCGTTTCCTCCTTAAGAAACCTAAAGCCAACCCCTACCTCATTCGGTGGATTCTCCTCCTCCAAGAGTCTTACCTTGATATTAGAGATAAGAGAGGAGTGGAGAATGTGGTAGGTGACCACATTTTTAGGATTTCCCCACCACTGGACTATCATGTAGACTCACCTCTCCCAATTAGAGAATTCTTCCCTCATGAGAACTTTTGTGATATTGTGGACCTTACCCCCTGGTATGCGGATGTTGTGAATTTTCTAGAAACATCTAGGGTCCCCACTGATTTTAGCATTGCACAATCCCAGAGACTTAAACATGATTATCGATGGTACATTTGGGATGACCCATACTTGTGGAGAATTTGTAGTGACAAAGTAGTTCATCGGTGTGTCCCTGCCCATGAGTTCACCTCTGTTTTGGCCTTCTGCCACACCTTGGCATATGGGGGAAACTTTGGCTCTCAACGTACAGCTCGAAAGGTCCTTGTCTCTGGAATTTATTGGCCAACATTTTATAGGGATTCCCATAGATTTTTCAAGTCATGTAGTCATTGTCATTTCACAGGGAATATCTCCAAGAGGAATAAAATACCCCAACAGCCCATGTTATTTTGTGATATCTTCAATACATGGGGAATTGACTTCATGGGGAATTTTCCAAGTTAATTTGGCATTGTGTACAACTTATTGAGTTTTGACTATGTATCTAAATGGCTGGAAGAAAAGGCCACCAGGACCGATGACTCTCGAGTGGTTGTTGATTTTGTGATGTAAAACCCCGAGATTTTTTGAAAAATATTCTTTTAATTTCAATAATGTCTATTGTTGTATTCTACACCAAGATTACCTAGCGCTATACGCAACACCGTATTAGCTTACAGTATACGCAACACTATTCTTGGATCGTGTTACACACAATTTTGATAATAGTTATTCTACGCAACATTGTGTGTGTATATATATATATTCAATGTATAGATTAAATGTGGTTGGATTCTGTTATATGAAACAACGAAGGATTCTTGCACAACATACAACCCTGACATGGCTTTCATTACATGTAATCACGAACTTCCTCGATAGCGTGTGTTGTACGCAATACCGGGTTTTACTAAAAAACGATATATTATTATAATATTATTATGAACTAGCCGTTATGAATAGTATTAACTAAATTTTGAATTTTATAACGTTATTATTCATCTTACACATTTTATAGAACATTTTATAAGAACAAAATAAATTTTTTGGGTAAAATAAGTATTTTTCAGAAAATCTAGTTTTGCCGCCTTTCGATGGCGCACCCACATTAAATCTAGTTTTTGACATGTTTATAAGTTCAATTTGACAAAATAAAATTCTTCTTTGGAATCATGAAATAAAAATTTACTTTGGATAAAATTTTCATATTATTCTGGTAACTTTCATATTTTGATGAATAGTAAAAACACGCTATATTTTAATTAAAAACAACTTTTTTTCATCGCAATAATTTATATGTTTAAATTATAAAATTTTATGGTTTTAAAGTATAAATAGAATATATTTTTACCATTTAATATAATGTATGTCATTAGCATTGATTCTACCTTGAATTCGTAGGATAAATCAATTCAATCTTTTGTAATGTTTTAATGAAAAACCCGTTTTCTTTCGACAATGGGATTAATTTTAATTTAATTTTTCAACTTTTGTGTATTGAATTTTGAAAAATGGATTCCATATTTGGAATCAGTGGATCCAAATTATGTTAATAAGCTACTTTTTATTTTTAGTAACTACGGTAAATTTTATTTACCATAGTTAAAGGTAAATCGGGTAATTAAGGGTAAATATAATATTATAAAATTACCCTAACACATGTCAAAATCTTATTGGATGACTAAAAGTCGACCCATATCACCTAAGGGTCGGATTAGATTAATTTAATGGACTTTTGTCGAGGAAAACAATTTAATTATTATTAAAACCAAAGAATGTGACAACATGTCACTTTTTTACATATTATAAGTATAATAATTTTAATTTAGTGGTAACTTCATGAAACCTAGAACATGAATAGTATACAGAAATATAATACAATTATATACATTATAGGAATTTATTTTGAATTTTTAGGGATTAAATAATTATCATTTATTATGACACAAAGATGATGCAGTAATTATCTTATTAATGAAATATTGACATAATTGATGTTATAAATACCCAAATAAATGTAATTTAAGACTTTTTATGAATTAAACTAATTTTATAGGTTAATATGAGATGATATTATTGATCTAATCAATTTTGTTTCGAAAAAATCATTCTTTTATGATTTTCACAAAAATCAATTACTAAATAGTGTCAAAATTGACATAAAATAGTTTTTAAAACAAATATTATATTATTAATTGTTATTGTATTCCTAAAAATCTATGGTTCAGCCAAATGAATTAGATAAGGTTATATATATTAATAATAATCAACTTGAGGTTCTTTTGGCTTCTTATAGTAAGTTTATTAACCTTATAATATAAGAACACATGAAGACACGGTAAAAGTAAAATTATTTAACTTAATGTTAAATCTAAGTGATAAGGTTAAAATAGGAACCTAAACTTGTCTAAATTCTATTGGATGAGAGGATTTAGACCCATACCCACCTTATCTTCGAAATAAATCAATTTGGAGCTATTTAAAACCGAACATGACTTTATAATAAAATAATATGTTTAGTTATTCCAAAGCTGCCCCTCTCCTCCCTTATAAAAGGGAACCCCCTCCCTCTCTTCCTCACACCACTTTGAGCCTTCAAGCTCGGAAAACCCCTGTAAAATTCTCATCTCCACTTCCCTAGAAATATCCTAGCGGTTGTGGTATTCCTCAATGACCAATTTTAGTGCCCAAAAAGGAGATCTCAAAGAGGCGCTTCAAAGAAGAGGTAATGTCCATTACCGATTCTATCAACTTTATTTATTCTTCCACTTCTTCTTCTTAGGTTATTTCATTATGAAGTAATAACATAAGTATCACTAATATACCGATATGTAATTATAAGTATTAAACAACCCTATTTCACCATCTATCCATCCTATGGAAAACGAAATCACCGCGCGTGCGTACGTACGGAATACCGTTTCCACGCCGTGGTGAAATCTATTTTCCACCACCACCTTACTTGGATGGGTATAATGGTGTAAATAATAACTAAATATGATTATTTTAAAATGATATTTATTCTGAAATAGTATACATACACTCCAATACAGTCCGACGATCATGAGAACGATATCATAGCTCGTGCGTACGTACGGACTACCGTCTCCACGACGCGATGAGATTCATTCTCCACTTTAACCATTCATGAATGATTATAAAGTATATATAATAATTAATCATTAAATATATGACATAATAATGATACTGGATTTATGTGTATATATATTTATGTCATCTACTTAATTCCATTCAACTCAATAAGGAAACGAAAACAACGTTCATGCGTACATACGGCCTACCGTCTCTATGAACGGTGTATTTCTTTACATTTACTGATTTATTATATACATGTATATTCTGAATATATATTATATATAAATAATTTTTTATATTCTGGAATTATTTAATCATGATCTAAGTAATCATATAAATAATTACAAGTCAAAACACGGACTACAAATGAAACAATTTTACCCAAAATTCTCTTTAACAAGGAATTTACAAAATAACGGGTAATATAAAGTCATAAGTGAACCATATATGATATCATAACAATGAGTATGATTCTGGAATAAGTCAATGACATTATTTAAATCATTATACAGGAGGTTCGGACACTTACTAAGCAAATCGGACCTAAGGTAAGGGAAAATATCACAATCTCATTTTATCCGAGATTGTTTATACTTTGGTATTTACTAGGGTGTATTTAATCATCCACATCCATGATTCCTCAATATGTAATATTTTTTCCATCCTACTACCGTTTTTTAAATCCAATTTTACCCTTCGGTGAGTTTTTAGTAAAAGATATAAAGGGAAACTTTTGTCGTTTTTCATACGAGGTACTTTTTGACTTTTCCGACAAAAGTACGAGAAGAATGTTTTTTTAACTTATACGGAATGAATGGATTTTAAAAAAACAATTATTTCCAAGAAGATTACGTTACAAGTTTTCATGTTTATTTTTAATCAACTTCTTTTAGTTTATAATTGTATGACATGTTAAGAAAGGAAAAGTGTTTTTGAAGTAGAAATGATATTTTCCTCAAGAATGGAGTTCAAGTGTTGTATCAAAATTATTTTCCATCTAAGATAATATAGGGTTCTGTTTCTATCACTATTATTTCATGGATTTGATTATGTTGTGATGGAATTATTTTTATGAATTCCTTTATCTTATATGAATTGTTTTATGATGTCATGTTGTTTAAGAATCCCCTTTTTATTACATGGGTTATGCAATGATGTATGATTTATGAATTTGTGGAACACATAAGAATGGTATCATTATGAGATGGGTGGGACCTATATCTCCTTCCAATGAATTGGGTAGAGATTTTATATCTCATTAGATAGACACGGCTGGAACGGTAGGTAATAACGGTTCAGTGAAACAGGACTGAAACGAGGAGTGAACTCGTTTCAGAAATGGTCTTTGTCCACTACGATAGTCTTGGAAATGAGTCTTGAATAATAAGAAATGATTGTCCATGATTATGTGTGTATTCCACAAAGTGTTATGTTTTAAGTTATGATTATTGGGATTACATTTCACTACTATGATTTATCCCATGTTATGAAATTATGATCTCTTTTGCAGGTTAAGATTTCCAAAAGTTATGTTCTTATGAATATGATGTGATTGATATTTCTTTTGTTTACCCTTACGGAGAATTTGTGCTCACCCTTTTATGTTTTCTTTTCCACAGGATATAAAGAATGGTTTTAGGTAAAAAAGGAAGATCTTTATGGGAGATCTTGAAGATCTTTCACCACAATTAAAATATTATATTTCGAGTTTCTAAAGACACTAAACTATTACGGTCCTTGTGTGTGTGTTTTTGTAATGTACTAAGTATTCCGCAGAAGTAATGTAATGTCCATGTACGTCAAGAATCAGCTCTCTACAGTTGTTATCAGAGGAAAGTTTTAGTCAACCTTTGGAAACTAGGATGCGAGAACTTTAGTGATATCCTTAGAGGTATTTCTATGGTATGTCCAGGGATGTCTCTAAGGTTAAGTATACATATAGGTTATAGTCATAGAATTGCACTAACGATCATAGAATTTAACCTAAGATGTTAGATATTGAGGGTACTGCCCCTTTACTATTTTGTTTTCCCTAGCATGATTTTGGCCCCTCACACTATTCTTTTTGGGTTTTAGAAAATGGTTGGAAACATGAAGATTCACGATAATTGAGGATATAACGGACAGTGGAATGATATTTTTCATGAGCAACCAAATGAAACTGGATTTGGAAGTCAAAACATCATTATTATTCCGAATCAGCAATCTCATAATATGATCAATAAACTCAAATTTGGTATGTTTCCTGACTCGGCTAATAAGAGAAAGATGAAGTTTCATGATGATCATAGAGGAAATAAAGTTCAATTTCCCCAATGTAAATCTTGTGGGAAGAGGCATCAAGGAGAATGTTTCAAAGGAACTGGAAGATGCTTTGGGTGTGGAAAAGAAGGACATAATGCCAGTAAGTGCAAAGGAAAAGGTTCAGTTAACACCATGGATGAGGATAAGGGCATTGCTACGACATCAACAATGGTTAAATGTTTTAAATTTGGAATGTACGGGCATTATGCAAACCAATGACCTAAGGTAAGGTCTCATGAAGAGAATCAATATAGTTATATGGGTATTATTTATGTTTATGATGATGAAGATACTACAAATGATATGTGAGATGAAAGAATTGTTGAAGCTCAGCCAATGGTTTAAGAAGGTAGTGGAATGATTACATGTTTATCAAGTGTAATGTTGTATAAGTAATCTCATGGTACTGTGGAAGAAAGTGACATCTAAGGATTGTTACACTGTTTTCTTTCCTTAAGTTTTGAAAGTGTGTGATGAATGGTACGAGTATTTTTGGAAAGTAGATGATATGTGCATAATGAAAGGATAAGGAGAAAATTAAATGTTTGATAGTATTCATGAGCTCATGACTGATATAAGGGGAAGGTTATATCATGGTTTGAGTATATAGAATTTTTGGATTTTGTTATGTGGAAAGAGTTAACTTTTGACTGCATTCATGTTTTCACTAAGGTTCAATGGGTATTCATTCTTCAAGAGAATACATGATTAAGGTATTCACATGTTTATAATTTGACCAACGAGATATATCTTATGATATATGGGGGATAAATGATGGCACTCACGTGATTTTTATGTGACAATTCATGTAATCATTTTCTTTATAATATGAGCATGGACCGAAGTATTTAATATAATTTTAAAGATTGGAATGGATTATGTTGGACATAAGTTAGGATAGAACTTTTTTCGATATTATTGATGGGATGTTATAGTAATATAGCTTTAGAAAAAGGACAACCTGTAGGATGGGAGACAACCCATCGCGTCAGACAAGGCTTTGGGAATCAAACCCACAACCGAAGAGCGACTAGCCCTTATCGCCTAACACTGGTCTACAGGATGTCCTTGTTTAATAGAACCTAGTTTTATTTTATTACGTGGTATGATATATGAAGTATAAGTTCATTTTTGGAATCGTATACGATTAACCTCACCATATATGGACTTATGTATATTTGATAACTTTTTCTAACCTTTTGTTTGAAATAGATATAATGTCCCATCATTCTATCACATGATCTATTAACACTTCATGAATAACAAATTCAACTTCATTTCTTTAAGAGATGAAGTGGAAATTGTTCAAAGCACAAACAACAGTGAAATTGTACCAAAATAAAGTAAGTATTTATTCTAATTCAAAATCTTCAACTTTAGGGAAATGATCTTGAAAACGATAAAAATGTTTTCCTAGTGCCCTTATATCCGATGAATCAGATGGTACCCTAGATCATAACAAATTTATGACTTTGTGATTGCTGGCTTTTCCATAACCATGTTCTCTACCACTCTCCATCAGAACTTGATGGTTAGATTTTTCTTCCATATCCATATTTTCACCTATGTTCTCTTACGTGGAAACCCAGTGATGAGTTAATTTGGGTAACCGTTACATTTCATACTTTAGTTTTTAAATCCATGTTTTGGTATTCCTTTTTACGATGTGGGTTTCTATTAAAAAAACTTTCGAGTAGTAAACCATTTATAACCCCGACGATTTTCAAGGGTGAAATTCATTTTAAGAGGGGTAGAATGTAACACCCCAAGATTTGATGAAAAATATTATTTTAATTTCATTAATGTCTTGTGTTGTATGCTACACCAAGATTACCTTGCACTATACGCAACACTATTCATGGATCGTGTTACACAAAATTTTGATAATAGTTATTCTACGCAACATTGAGTATATATATATATATATATTCAATGTATAGATGAAATATGGTTGGATTCTGTTATAAGAAACAACGAAGGATTCTGGCACAACATGCAACCCTGACTTGGCTTGCATTACACGCAATCACGACCTTCCTCGATAGCGTGTGTGGTACGCTATACTGGGGTTTACTAAACAACGATATATTATTATAATAATATTTTTAACTAGCCGTTATGATTAGTATTAACTAAATTTTGAATTTTATAACATTATTATTCATCTTACACATTTTATAGAACATGGTATAAGAACAAAATAAATGTTTCGGGTAAAATAAGTATTTTTCAAAAAATGTTGTTTTGCCGCCTTTTGATGGCACACCCACTTTAAATATAGTTTTATACATGTTTATAAGTTCAATTTGACAAAATAAAATTCTTCTTTGGAATCATTAAATAAAATTTTACTTTGGATAAAATTTTCTATATTATTCTGGTAACATTCATATTTTAATGAATAGTAAAAACAAGCTATATTTTAATTTAGAACAACTTTTTTTCATCACAATAATTTATATTGATAAATTATAATATTTAATGGTTTTAAAGTATAAATAGAATATATTTTTACCATTTAATATAATTAATGTCATTATCATTGATTCTACCATGAATTCGTAGGATAAATCAATTCAATGTTTTGCAATGTTTTAAAGAAAAACCCGTTTTCTTTCGACAATAGGATAAATTTTAATTTAATTTCTGCAAATTTTGTGTATTGAATTTGTAAAAATGGATTCCATATTTGGAATCAGTGTATCCAAATTATGTTAACAAACTACTCTTTATTTTTAGTAACTATGGTAAATTTTATTTACCATAGTTAAAGGTAAATCGGGTAATTAAGGGTAAATATAATATTATAAAATTACCCTAAAACATGTAAAAATCCTATTGGATGACTAGAAGTCGACCCATATCACCTAAGGGTCGGATTACATTCATTTAATTAACTTTTTCCCATTAAAATAATTTAATTATTATTAAAACCAAGGAATGTGACAACATGTCACTTTCTTAAATCTTATAAGTATAATAATTTTTATTTAGTGATAACCTTCATGAAACTTAGAACATGAATAGTATACAGAAATATAATACAATTATCTACATCATAGGAATTTATTTAGAATTTTTAGGGATTAAATAAGTATCATTTATTATGACACAAAGATGATGCCGTAATTATCTTATTAATGAAATATTGACATAATTGATGTTATAAATACCCAAATAAATGTAATATAAGACTTTTTATGAATTAAACTAATTTTATAAGTTAATATGACATGTTAGTATTGATATAATTAATTTTTTTTCGAACTAATAATTCTTTTATGATTTTCACAAAAATCAATTACTAAATTGTGTCAAAATTGACATTAAATAGTTTTTAAAACAAATATTATATTATTAATTGTTATTTTATTCCAAAAAATATATGGATCAGCCAAATGACTTATATAAGCTTATATATATTAATAATAAACAACTTGGGGTTCGTTTAGCTTCATATAGTAAGTTTATTAACCTTATAATATAAGAACACAAGAAGACATGGTAAAAGTAAAATTATTTAACTTAATGTTAAATCTAGATGATAAGGTTAAAATAGGAACCTAAACTTGTCTAAATTAGATTTGATGATAGTATTGCGACCCATACCCACCTTAGCCTCGAAATAAATCAATTTGGAGCTATTTAAAACCGAACATGACTTTATAATAAAATAATATTTTTAGTTATTCCAAAGGTGCCCCTCTCCTCCCTTATAAAAGGGCACCCCTCCCTCTCTTCCTCACACCACTTTGAGCCTTCAATATCCGAACACCCCTGCCCAATTCTCTTCTACACTTCCCTATTAACATCCTAGAGGCTCTGGTCTTACAAAAAGACCATTTTTAGTGCCCTAAAAGGAGATCTCAAAGAGGCTCTTCAAAGAAGAGGTAATGTCCGTTACCGATTCTTTCAACTTTATTTCTTCTTCCACTTCTTCTTCTTAGGTTGTTTCATTATGAACTAATAACATAAGTATCACTAATATAATGATATGTTATTATAAGTATGAAACAACCCTATTTCACCATCTATCCATCCTACGAAAAATGAAATCACCGCGCGTGCGTACGTACGGAATACCATCTCCACGTCGTGGTGAAATCTATTTTCCACCACCACCTTACTTGGATGGGTATAATGGTTTAAATAGTAACTATATATGATTAATTTAAAGTGATATTTATTCTGAAATAGTATACATACACTCCAATATAGTCCCACGATAATGAGAACAATATCATCGCTCGTGCGTACGTACGGACTACCATCTCCACGATGCGATGAGATTCATTCTCCACTTTAACCATTCATGAATGATTATAAAGTATATATAATAATTAATCATTAAATATATGACATAATAATGATACTGTATTTATGTGTATATATTTGTATGTCATCTACTTAATTCCATTGAACTCAATAAGGAAACGAAAACAGTGTTCATGCGTACGTACGGCCTACCGTCTTCATGAACGGTGTATTTTTTTCCATTTACTGATTTATTATATATATGTATATTCTGAATATATATTATATATAAATCATGTTTTATATTCTGGAATTAAGTAATCATGATCTATGTAATCATATGAATAATTATAAGTCAAAACACGGACGACAAATTAAAACAATTTTACCCAAAATGCTCTTTAACATGGAATTTACAAAAGAACGGGTAATATAATGTCATAAGTGAACCATATATGATATCATAACAACGAGTATGATTCTGTAATTATTCAATGACATTATTTAAATCATTATACAGGAGGTTCGAACACTTACGAAGAAAATCGTACCTAAGGTAAGGGAAAATATCACAATCTCATTTTATCCGAGATTGTTTATACTTTGGTATTTACTGGGGTGTATTTTATCATCCACATCCATGATTCCTCAATATGTAATATTGTTTCCATCCAACTACCATTTTTTAAATCCAATTTTACCCTTCGGTGAGTTTTTAGTAAAATATATAAAGGGAATCTTTTTTTGTTTTTCATACGAGGTACTTTTTGACTTTTCGGACAAAAGTACGAGAAGAATGTTTTTTTAACTTATATGGCATAAATGGATTTTAAAAAAAAAATTATTTCCAAGAAGCTTACTTTACAAGTTTTCATGTTTATTTTTAATCAACTTCTTTTAGTTTATAATTGTATGACATGTTAAGAAAGGAAAAGAGTTTTTGAAGTAGAAAGGATATTTTCCTCAAGAATGGAGTTCATGTGTTTTATCAAAATTATTTTCCATCTAAGATAATATAGGGTTCTGTTTCTATCCCTATTATTACATTGATTTGATTGTGTTATGATGGAATTATTTTTATGAATTCCTTTATCTTATATGAATTGTTTTATGTTGTCATGTTGTTTAAGAATCCCATTTTTATTACATGAGTTATGAAATGATGTATGATTTATGAATTTGTGGCACACATAAGAATGGTTTCATTATGAGATTGGTGGGACCTATATATCCCTCCAATTCATTTGGTAAATATTTTATATCTCATGAGATAGACATGGCTGGAACGGTAGGTTATACCGGTTCAGTGAAATAGGACTGAAACGAGGAGTGAACTCGGTTCAGAAATAGACTTTGTCCACTAAGATAGTCGTGGCAATGAGTCTTGACTAATAAGAAATGATTCTCAATGGTTATGTGTGTATGCCACAATGTGTTATGTTTTATGTTATGATTATTGGGATTACATTTCACTACTATGATTTATCCCATATTATTAAATTAGGATCTCTTTTGCAGGTTAAGATTTTAAAAAGTTATGTTCTTATTAATATGATGTGATTGATATTTCTTTTGTTTACCCTTACTGAGCATTTGAGCTCACCTTTTTATGTTTTCTTTTCCCCATGATATAAAGAAAGGTTTTATGTAAAAAAAAGAATATCTTTATGGGAGATGTTGAAGATCATTCACCACGATTAGAATATTATACTCCGAGTTCCCAAAGACATTAAACTATTACGGTCCTTGTGTGTGTGTTTTTGTAATGTACTAAGTATTCCGCAAAAGTAATGTAATTTCCATGTACTTCAAGTTTCGGGTCTCTACATGTGAGGTCCCAATTTTTTAGTAGGTTTGGTTTACCATGATTCATCATTAGTGACCGGGGTTCACATTTTTGCAATCGTAACATGAAAAACATGCTTTGTAAGTATGGGGTTGTTCATAAAGTCTCCACTGCATATCATCCCCAAACTAATGGACAAGAAGAAATTTCAAATCGGGAAGTTAAGCGAATCTAGGAGAAAATGGTACAACCCAATTGGGAAGATTGGAGTTTGAGCTTGGATGATGCACTTTGGGAATACTGTACATCTTTGAAAACCCCAATCAGAATGTCACCATATAGAATTGTGTTTGGAAATGCTTTTCACCTACCAGTGGAGGTAGAACACTGTGCATATTGGGCTATTAAACAATGTAATATGAACCTTTTAGATGCAAGTGAGCAAAGAGAGCTACAGATTCAAGAGTTGGAAGAACTTTGACGTGACGCATTTGAAAACTCCTGAATCTATAAAGAGAAGACAAAGGCTATTCATGATAGTATGATTCACTAGAGGAAGTTCCATATTGGTGAGAAGGTCCTCATGTACAATTCCATGATTAATCTTCACCAAGGTAAGCTTCGTTCCCGATGGCTCGGTCCTTACACTGTTACTACTGTTTTCCCCTTTGGTGCAATACAGGTTTTTCATGAGCAGAGTGGACGAAGTCTTACCGTCAATGGGAAGCGACTTAAACACATCTATGAGGATTTTACGAAGAATCTGGTGGAGTAAATCCACCTTCTCGACGCATCATACAAATAAAATACACTAGGGTTTATCCTTCCTTCTCACATTCTCAATTATATCAGCGAGGACACTACACATTCTAGGTGTGGGTGGGTCGATACATTTCTTGGCTAGTTAGGAATTTTCATCGTTTTCTCCTTTTTTTTCCCTTTTTGGCCTTCTTTTTGGTATTTTCATTTTTCCCCATCAACAATTTGAAAATTCCATGATTCGGTGACCATAAATGGGGGAAAATTAAAATACCATAATAAAGGCTAAAAATAATTTGTGTATGAATTTACCATCAAGGAGTGATTTTTTAGTGAATTGGTTCTATGTCAATGATATAAATGGTCGTATCTATGTGAATCCTTTGAGATGATTGATAGTCCTTGTGTGATTAGTTATTGGGAAAACATTGTCACTAATATCACCACAATATTTTTCACCAAACAACAATGTGTGAATATTTCTTACTTAATATAAGGTAAATATATGTTGGGTTAATATTTTTCAACTTTAAATGATTTTTCCATACGCTCATTCCTTATCCGATCGGTTTCATTACTGTACCAGATTGATCTATGTCTGTGTAACTAATATTTGACTGTTGTACGACCTCAACAAAAAAACAAAACATAAACAAAAACAAAAAAAACTTGATTGTGTCTTGGGCAGGTAAAAAACCACTCCTCCTCAACTTTTGATCTTTTTATAACTATTGTAATTAGTGTCATGAGGAGATCAAACATGGGTTGAGAGATGAGTATGAGATTTGTTCCCAATAAAACTTCAAAAAAATATAATAAATGAGGGGAGTGATGAAATGTGAAAAATATGGGTATATCTAGGTCGAGAACTTATGGTTTGACTTCTGGGAATGCTTAAATGAGTGGGTCTTGAAATATGATTGCAAAGGATGTGGGACAGGTTTAGTGAAAAATCATTTAAAGATGAATATTGTTAAAATAAACTATATCTATTTGTTGGAAAGTGGAAATAATAGCATGGAATGATCTTTACACACAAACATGGAGAGTTAGTGTCATGGTTTACTTCTGAATTCCTTGCTCAATTGGGTATCATGAATCTTTTTGAATTTCTCTATGATATGTTTTATGAGACATCTTTTTCTATTTTAACTAAGAATAACTCCTTGGTGTGGTTCGTGCATTGATCAATTTACTTTAAATAAAATTTCTTCAAATGTTGGAAATATATATATATATGAAATATTTGGATATTTGACTTTTCCCATGAGTGAAAATTTTTAGGTTTGGGGGTGTGATCGTACCATGATTCACTGTTTTATTCCACCCTAACACCACTGTTTTAAACTTGTTTTGTAATGAATATTAAAAATATAATATTATATTTCACTTTATGTTTGAATCATTTAATTAATGTTAATAAAAATTATAATGGGAAATGTTACTTGTTTTTATTATTTCGATTTAGGTGGAGGTGATTTGGAGGACCCTTGATGAAGTGGAAGAAAAATGGGCGAAAATTGCATGGATCCATGGACATTTGGCCACTGTTTTGCATTTTACACAATATCAGTGAATCCAAATGGGCTGAAATTTTGTGGTCCTATCCAAAATTTAATAGGAAAAATTTCATATTAAGGAACACAAATCCTGATTCATCTTTTATAGGGCACATCCGAACTGATCTGTCCAAGCCACCGAATTTGGACCAAGTCAAATGCGGTGTTCTGTATTTATCAATATCTTGAGCTGTAGTTGTACAAATTAGGCTAAAAGTTTGTTGGAAATAGTCAAGAGGTAGGGAGACAACATATCTGTTTTCTCCAAAGCTGGATAAGGCTGTCTGAAGGCCGATATGCATGGTAAAAATGGATTGATGAAATCTGTGTGCCTAAAACCACCTTCCAAATTTCCTATAAAATGACACCTTGGGCTCCCCATTTGCATGTTCGGCTATGAGGAAAGGTGATACCCTTTTGGAGTCCCCAAGTAGTCTTCTCAACATCCCTAGAAATTCTGGATGCTATAGGAAGTTCTACCCCAACATCTTTCTCTTCTTCCTCTCCAATGGGTTTCTAAACCCCTTGTGATCACTCGGGGAGGAATGTGATGTAATCCCGAGCTTCAAAGTTGTATTTTTTTGAATGGACTTTTTAATTCTAGGTTGTATGTTTTTTCCTCATCCTCTATTTTTATTTAATTTAGTTATATACTGGTATGTTATACTCGAATCAAATGATCTTTTTTGGGGGTACCCTTTCATGTGATGTTTCACACACCGTTCATCCCTTTTTCTTCCATCATTCAATTGCGGTGTTTGTGTGGTTCATATTGGTCAATTGAACACACATAAGCACTATAAAGATCATGAAAATTTATTTCATGGTATCACAAAGAAGAAACATACAAACCTGAATAGCATATCGAGTTCTTCGTGTGTTTCCTTTGTGATTTTCGGTTATGATGTCGAACACAAATCACTCAATCATCAGCGGTGTCCAGTGAAACATTGTGTGTTTTCGACTGAACCCTAGGAGGTATACTAGAATAAACTCATTAAAAATATGTTAATTTATGTTAAAAACCCAGTAATAAATGATCATAACCCCATCCCTTGAAGCGATGAAGGATGAGAATCACGAGACTTCCCCAGGTTGATCACGTTTAATCAATCTTGTTCATTTCTGCATTGTTTTATCGGTTTCATTTTCTATTTTCATCTTTAAAGATCAATCCCCCAATTTTTACAAAATATAATTTACCTTCTAATTTCATAATTGAAACCCTCTTTTTAAATTAATGATCTAAACCTCCATCGAGAGATGACCTAGGGTTGCTGCTATACTGCAAAAATTCTAGTCAAAATTAAACAACTAATTTGACGCGCTCGACAACGCGATCACCCTTATAGGGGTTGTTTTCGGTAATTGGTGGGAGAAATTTTATATTATTTATTTGTTTGGATACATGAGATGTGATCACCCATAATATAGGTTGGTTTGGGAACTAATGTTCATCCACCCCTAAAATATGAATGGATTGTTTGTGAAATTATGTTAGGCCTATCCTCTGTATTTAGTTATTGATCAATATTTGATGTGTGACATAACCAAAGTCATGTTATGATTTTTATATCATTATGTGACCATACCATTAGGGGTAGGGAATAGGTAAGACTTGGTAAAACATCCCACATTTAATCTTCTGTTATTTGTTGGTATATGGTATAGAACCCTACATAGTATGTTAAGGCATATTTCATGATTTTTGGAAATTGTTGACTTATTTAGCGGGGATATTCAAGAAATTATTATTGGGTTTCGTGGTCGATATTTATAACACAATAACATTAGAAGTATTATTATGTTTTATGATTCTATTGTTCATATTACTTAGTAATACAAATGGATATTATGACATATATTTGCGGAACTTATCATGTCCATACTAAGATGTATTTCTCACTCCTTCATAGGAACTCTGGTTACAATTTAGGCATTATGTTGCTATAAAATTAGAATAAAATATTTTAAGTATATTTTGATGGTGTAGGTCAATAGTGATTTGGATATGGATTGCAGATTATTTCTATGTATGGATGTATTATCTCATTATGTATTTGTTTTTATTTTATTTTTTATATGTGATCAACATAGTGAGTGATTAGTTACAATGTATGATTGCATGACATGAACATTAATTTTTTATAACAATGGATGCATTATATATTTATGTGTATTATAATTTTTATGGAATTATGTTAGGTAATTAATTTATTATTTTTGGTTCTAATATTGATGGAATAGTCGTCCCAATGTATTATTTATCCTTTATCCACTAGTTTGTAACCTCTGTCATACAGGGAGGCATGCTAGTGGCCAGGTGTCACACCATTATGGTTAATTTAGGGTTATATTGGTTAGATCCTTAGATCTAAGATAAGGTTATAAATTTAATATAATATTAATGATCTTATTCTATAATAACATGTATTATAATAAATGAGAATATGGATGATATTCAATAGGTGATTGAATTTCCCAAAATTTAAAATTTTAAACTATTATTAAAAAAAATAAGAATAAAATTTGTTTTTATAGTGTTATATATAAAAATATCCTACATGGACACTTTAAACCAATATACTGATCAAGATCTAAGATACACACTAAATTAAACTAAAATTTCATGGCGATTTAGATACAATTCCAAACCTACCATTTTCTAGGGGATTATCAACTAATATGCAATATATCTATTACTATAGAGGAAACCCTTTTGTAAATATGTAGCTTTTTTAGAGTTATAAACAATACATAAATTTCTTTTGGGAGGAAAAAATACACTACATACAATTATAATATATTGTGATAGATATCTAAACTACAATGAAAACCCGTTGAATGAATCTTTTAAATATAAATCGTGACTAAATCTAGTAGCCTGTTCACTATTGATAGTGGATCCTATCACGATGAAGAATTAACATGAATTATAATAGAAATATAGTCATGATATTGAGATTAGAGTATAAAATGATATTATTATTATTTTTCTATAAATATTATTAATGAAATATATTAAAATAATCATTATATTTAATTCCCCATATCCATTATTGAACAAATTTCTTAGGATATTATTTGAAAAGACTAAATAAAATTCAAAATTTATAATAAGGAATATTAATTTTTTTTTAAAAAGGGAATTCCCTTGTGTGGCCTTTTCAAACCCTCCACACAAGGAAACCCCCCTCCCCACGAAGAGTTCACTCCCGAGAGAGCCCCAGCCGGGAAGGAGCCATTGCCAGCCGATATGGCAGAGTGTACAGGAGGGCGACAACTCGGGAGGCGATGGTTCGTCAAGCAAACCATCAGCACAGGTGGGTTGAGCCTAATTTTTCCCACCCAGTCAGAAACCTGGTGACCTGGCAAGGCGAGTGGATCCTGGGGGAGAGGTTTTCCCTGAAAGCGGACTCCCAGGATTCAAACCTTGTACCTCCAAAATAACGGCATTTTTGTACCCCTCTCCTTCACCACTAAGACACCGCCGAAACGGCAAACGTTTTGTATGGGTAACAAGGTATAGGGCTGGCCTGCACACCTACGCGCCACACTCCCCTAGCTATGCCCAAGGTGGCCAACCCTTGGGCTTGGGCCAGTTCCCGTGGAGTCGAGGGGACGAGAGGATCGCTAGTGTATGGTGTACGTTTCCTTTGTGAGGACTCGAACCCAGAACCCCGACGACGGGACGCCACCGCCTTGAACCAACTCACCCAGCCCCCACAGGCAATAAGGAATATTAAAACTATAAAACATTAATTTCATATAATTATACATTAAAAATAATCTCCATAATTTTATCATTGCTATCTATATTTAAATCTACATGAAATTCACTCCATGTTTGTAAATAAAAATAACCATTCTATATATAAAATTTATTTATTTAAACCCAACAAATTATCTATTATATATGGTGAAAAATATTATATCATAGACATTGATTGACAATTCACCATGAGATTTTCATGATTATACAGAAGTGTATCTTTATATGTAATACAATTTTCATAGAAAAATATCTAATACATAAATTTTCCAACTTCCACTGTATACATATAGGTTATTTAAATTTATAATATCCATCCATTGAATCATACATAATGATACATCCTTACATAATAGATCCAAAATTTCCCTCATATATGAGGGTTTTCCCATACATAAGAGTTAACTTTAAATATGGCTATATATATAGAGGAAGAACATTAATATGTCATATTTTACAGCACTTTATTATCCCATATAGGACTAAAACCATCAATACAATAGCCATCTTACATTTTCAAAAATTCATCGCCATCAATTATGTGAAATAGAGAATATTAATTCTAGAAAAATAATGATAAAAAAAATAAAAAAAACTTATATTAATTAATAATAATAAATAATGATAGGGGAATTATAAATAATAAAATATAAAAATCAATGTGGACAGGATCCAATGAATACCCTCCCCTCTCAACTGTCATCCATATCCCTTAAAAGGTTTTTTCATTTGTAATAATATCTCGTACTATAATTTTTATGTTTTTTAGAATGAATCCCATTAAGCCACGTATAATATAAAATCGAATATATGAAAAATGGATACCTTTTATGCCACACTTTTAAAATAATGATAAATCAACAGAAATATTTCATTAATATAAAAATTTTCATATTATTATTGATAACAGTTTTTATTCATGTAATTATTAAAAAAATCTAACACATAGTATTAAATGTAATAATATTTTATGTAATATCACTATTTTAATAAAATTAATTTTCAAATATCATAAAACATGGTCACTAGTAATGTGAAACGGGTAGGCTGGGGTGGGGTGGGGTGGGCCAAGCCCGGGTGGGTTTGGGCCCACCTGGGTTTGTCCTGGAAAGTCCCATATAATGTGAACAAAAAAAATACAAGCCCGCCCCACCCCGCAGAACCCTCGGGTTTCTCGCATTCTTCCCGCATTAAAAAAATACTATTTATAATCATTTTAACATTGTATTTTTTCCACATTCTTAATTTTAGTTGTTGGGATAAATACGAATTTACAACAGCTATTGTTTTAAGATATGTGATGGAACATTTTTCTATGGGTTAATGGTGTCATGTTCCGATGTCGATGTGGTGGTCAACTGATGCAATGTAAAGTAGGTGAGTGATCAATGAGAGGAGAAAAATGATATTGTTGAATGAGTGGTGATGCGAATAGATAGACCTATGAATAAACATAGAAACATCAAGAAATTACTATTTTTAGAGGAGACGATTAGGGTCTCATGTGGTCCTTTCATGTTTTCTTAAAGAAAATTAAGTAATAAAAAAAGAAAAGCAGTTCAAAAAAATATTAAAATTATAATAACGCTTTTATAATTGAAACCGAGTGCAAAAGAGATAAATTCGATTATTCGAGAGGTGCGATGACACCCCATGTGAATATGGTTAATAATTACTATATAAATTTTATTATATTACATTAAAACAATAAATATTGACCTATTTAAAATTTACATGTAAATGATTGATGAATTTGTATGACCATTTCTGTGAGAAATCATATGTCATGGTTTAATTGTATTTTTTTAACTAAAATTAAAAAGATGCATATTTGTATAGAAAAATTCAAATTAGGCCCGCAGGTCTGCAAGTACCAGCGCAGGCTCAACCCGCTTTGGTCTGTACCCGTGTGGGCTCATCCCACATTGGCCCTCTCTCTTTGCGGTCAATATTTTTATGCACTCCTCACCCCGTATTCGTCGCATACCTGCAATGAACATGGGAGGTGAGACCATTTTTCATCACTAATGGTCACATGTTATTTAATTTTATACTTCTTCATAGCATACACCGTAACTCAATATGTATCTCATCCACACATTGAAATATCTCAGGTATAGTTCCCGAAATTAAAACACTTGAAATTATTTTTTGTATCTAATATATTCGAAAAATACTTCTATTATAATCTTTTAACATAAGTAAAAGATATTTGAACTGGTTGAGATAATATATAAACTCTAATTTAGATTTAAAATGGATAATGAAATGCTATTTACAAAAATATCACCAGTAATAAAATATTTAATCTAAGTATAATCCATTATATAATCAATATATATATAATTTCATCATGAAATTTTTTTCGAAAAATTAATCCTATAATTTTTATCAAAACCAATATTGTACTTACAGACCCCTCCAAATCTATAAAAGGATGCATTTGTAGGTAATCCTCTAGAGAGGGTGAACTTATGATTTAAAAAATTAAATAACAAAATTTCTAATACAAATAGTAAATAAAAAAACTTATTATGATAACTTATTGAAGATAAAATAACATAAGTGTAGGTAATATCTAAAAACAAAATATAATGTATAATTAAAAAGTGAATTGTATTATCTTTAGTAAAAACCATTTATATGTATATATAAAGTACTAATAATTTTCAAAATTTGAGCATATATTATAATATAATTCAGTATTTATAAAATATATCTTATAGTGCTTGAAATTTTCATAACGAATCTATAGAATGAAATATTTTCTTAAAAAAAAAAGAATAATCGATCATGTAAATTCTAATTAATATTAAATATTTCTGAATAATGAAACAATCTAAAAAATTATCACTATATACTCAAAATTTCAGATGACATTAATCATGTATTCATGCATATCAAATGTTAAATAGAAGATTAATATTTATATGAAATTTGTATTAAGTAATGTATATATAGTGAAATCTAGATATGAAAATTAAATTATTAAAGAGGTTTAGGATAAGGAATCTATAAACTGATACAAAAATATATAATGATCTTCATATAATTAAAAAAAATTAAATCATAAAAATGAACAAGGTGTTTATATTATCTATAGACCCTTTATATTCTCGGAACTGAGTACTGGAAGTGTTCACTTATCTATAAAATGGATAACAAAAGAATTATCCCTAGAACCACTTTGTTTATAGTACAAAGGGGGTATATGGTAAAAATTATCATAGAGCCTTATTTATCTTTATATATATAATAAAATTAATACTACTGATTCTAGTTTCTAAAATAATAATAAACAAATAAATGATAAATTTTATTTTTTATCTTGTTACAAAACAAACAAACAAATAATCAAAAAGAATAAAAAAGCAGTAATGAAAACTACAAAAATCTACTTATTGATTATTCAGTCAACTAATTATAACAAATAATGAATCACGCATAAAAATCATATTTTTTATTGATCAAAATTTAATCACTCTTTATTTATATACCTATAAAAGGGATTCCTAGAAATCCATTTTTTTAATGATTCATAGTATTGATTAAAACATTAACAATGAGATAAAAATAAATCAAATAAATGATTAATTTCAAATCAATGATATGATTCTCATAGATTCCTAGACAATAATATGAACCAATTATATTTATATGAATATTAATATGTCTATTAGAGATGAATATCTTATAAAATTTATCATTGAAAAAAATTAGATTATTTCAGGAATAATTCTTCCAATTTTTTAATTATTTATATACCTAATTTTATGATGATTAAAAAACAATAGTAAATAGATTTTTAATGATACAGTTTTCATAATACTTTAAAAACTTTTGATATCTTTAAAATTATTAGTAATTCATAGTGAAATGAAATATCAAGTTTTAAATGATTCTTGTGAAAGGATTTCCACCATTGTTTTGAGTTGAATGATTCATCCATTACATACATACATGTTTCATTATTTAATTTAATTATCCATTATAACTCACAATGAATCCCGCTGTTTGTACTTTAGGTGCAGTAACATTATATTTTAGATGCATATTCATATAATATTACAAAAAATATTCAATATTACCCAATAAATATCATCAAATAAGATACTATTCTAGACATTACATTCACAGTATTATTATTCATTACTCGAAGAACTAAATGAAAAAAATTCGATGATGTTTGACACTCAATAAATGGTAAAAAATATGATATATCACTTGATAAAATATAATATACCACAATGAAGATAATTAGTTATCATAATATGCTCATTTATGCATGATAACATTATCATGGTATATGGCCATGACATAAATAAATCATGCCTAATAAAATACAGATCATTAATCATGAAAAGGATTTTGTGATAAAATAAAAGAGGAGACATATGAATTCGGAATGACATTGAAATGTAGAAATATTATAAGTATTGAAAATAAAATATTATAAAATAGATTACTAACAAAACCATTCTCACATAGTGGGAAAACATGTCCCCTATCATTGTGGACAAGGAAAACCTACCATGTACCATATAATAATTTCTCATGAGATATAAGGCATTATTATTTCATTATTGGGATATAAATTTTTTTCCCTATCCATCACAAAATAAAAAAACATATTTGGAATACATGAACATAAAAACATCGTATTTCATGAACCTACCCAGGTTATCCCAAAACCAGTTACCTGAGTTGTCTCGCGATAGGGCTCGAAGGGGTTTCCCAATCCCCACAGGCTCACAACTAGTGTCATGAATCAAAATAAACAAGTTGAGAATGATTTGGCGCATAAATAGAATATAATTAAATAAATGTAAATAGAAAATAACATATAATCACAATCAGTGGAAATAAAATAGTAATGTTCCAAAGCTAAAAAACCATCCAAGGGACCTCCTGGGACACCACAAAACACATAACCACAATCACTCTTAGAGCAATCGAACTAGATAAACCTGAAACTCAAATGATAATGTGAGAAATAGAGCCCAGATTCTCTGTACGAATACCGTGTAATATAAATTACTTAGGCCCATACCTTTAAAAAGAAACCCAAAACTTGTTAGTTTGAATGTAATATAATATAAAATATGTATTTTCATTGTTTTCAAAATAAAAAAACATGTTTCCATTTTCAAAGAATGAATTTCTATACCAATATGTTTTCAAAATTGGTTTCATGCATGCATTAAAATTAAAAAAAAAGAAATCCAATTTAGATTAAATTATGTTTTTCAAAAGTGAGACATGAATAATGAAATAACTATAATAAAAAACACATGATATGCACAATGGGAAATCTTTAAGCGGGTTGTCTTAGTAGGGGACTCAGGATCCCAATAACTCAATGAAACATGGCTTAGAAACCATGAAAATCAAAAAATTAGTGTGTGGGCCACTAGTAGGGGAAACCCATATAAACAAGTGGTATTAAATCATCGTAAAGGATTGGTTATTGTTGTATCATCAATCCTTCTAGATGAATCCAGGATGCACCACTTTTTTTCTTCTAGTGTACTAGTCATAGAATGACCACCTTGGTAGGAAACATTTCCCATGTGATCTATTTTAAATAGTGGTGATGTTTTATCTGAAAACACCTAAGAACATAACACTTTTTGATCCAAACCCCACTCAACCTTTTCCACCTAATCTACCTCCATATGAGAATTCCTATATGTATGTAAAATAAACATAGACAATAATTTACACATGTAACATATCACAAAACACACATTAACACTTGCGTCACATTTCTTGAATTACTGTGAATTCCATCAGAGGGAGGTTTTAACATTCACAAATCATTTTTCATGGTTCCAAATGGTCCTCATTACATTTCAATGAATTATTTAACTTTTATAAAAACATAATCACCCAACAATTTTAATACAAAAAAACATTAAAATCTCAATTATACTACTAAGGTACCACAAACTTACAAAAAAGATAGAAATCATGCCTAAAACAATGAAACCCATTTGGTAAATGAAAAACATCAATTAATATCAAATTCACACCAAGACCCATGTGATTTCCAATCATCCTAAAATAAGGGATTCCCCTCAATCTTTTATATTACCCAAAAACCCATGTTCCCTCAATTTATGTTCCACAACTAATATGAACATCACCAAAAAACAATGTGAATATCCACATCAAATCTAAAAACATTTTTTAAAACACCCTTAATAATTTAATGTTTCATGCTTTGAAGAATATCTAAAATAAGACTACAAATTTGAAAACATAATATTGAATCATTCAAAAATAAATAAATGTCTGAAACCATGAATCGATAACACATTACATATCATGTATATACTATTAAATATTGATTACACTTTTTAAAACACTCAATAAATTATGGAATTCAATTTAAAGGCATAGGAATTGGGGACCAACCCAAAACATGTCGTTCCTTGATGATGATCACCAAAACCAACACTTCCCACATACACAAACATGTTTTTATAAATATATATATATATATAACACTATTTGAATTGTACATATTCCTCAATCTATGGGGGAATTTTTATAAAGATGGAATATATATATATATATATATATATGTCTTACCATATGTAATTATATATAAGCGCTCTTGACACCCAAATACCAAAACGTCCACAACAAATTCTAATGCACACTTGAATATTCATCAGCCAATCAAATATCACAAAACCCAGAAATTAAAATTGAACTGAAGTGTAATTATTAAAAACCATTATCAGAATTTAGGAAAAAACCTCTTCCTTGGATAATAGTGTCAGGAATGATTGTCCAAGGGACCAACACACCCCATTCGTCAAGAATCGACCAAAAAACACCCAATATAAATTAGGGTTCGGTCATGGAATGTGAACTAACCAAAAGATAATAAAATCATGAAATAATAATAAAAAAGATTAGAATAATAAAACAATATGAGAATAGAGCGAAAAAGAAATTTTATTAGATGATGGATGCCGGAAAGAAATGTGAGGAGGAGGTGGTATGCCACGGGGAACCTCCTTTGGTTGGGGTGTCACATGAAATAGTGGAAGGAGAGGAAGTAAATGGTGTGTCACGAGTGAGATTTTAATGGGGGGGGGGGGGGTCATAGATGAGAAAAGGAGATGGAAGGGGGGGAGGTGTGTTGTGTGTGAGAGGGGAGGGGAGAAAGAGGGGTGTTGCGTAAGGGGAAATGGGGAGGAAGTTGGAAAACCATCTTAGGGTTTCCCTTAAAAAACATAATAATAATAATAATCATCATCATCGTCATCATCATCATCTTAATAATAATATTTTTATTAATAATATTAATGATAACCTTATTAATAATACTTTTATTATTATTATTATTATTAATCTAAATTATACTCACAATAATAACCATAATATTAATAATAATATTTTTATTTTTATTCATAATAACAATAATATTATTACTGTTATTTTCATTAAGCCTTTTAATTTTAATTCTATTTTATTCTCATATTAATTTTCATTTAATTTCATTTATTATGAACACAAGGTAGGTTCCACAGTCTGCTAGACCATGCACTGATCGTGTTAAATGCTTATGTCCAGTTCCGGAACCGAACCGAATGGTTTCCAAGGAATAGTCACATGTTTTCCATACTGTTTTCTACCCATTCCCTATATACAATCAAGCCCAAAGCACATATTTTGTAGTTAAAACTAACAAATTCAAACAGAGACTCAACCAAAACCCCGAAAAAATATTAAATGATAAGAAAATAATAAAAAATAATATTTTTAAATTTCGGCGTGTGACAATTCATCCCACCACTCACACAATATTCCCCTAAAATGTCACAAAGATGAAATATGAACAAAACACGGTTTCATGCCTAATCAAGTTAAAAGAAACCACAAACTTCATGCTGAATTTTATCTCTTCTAGTAACACCCGAACTGCCCTAAGAGAAACTATAATGTGAAAAGCCATAATGAAACAAGGATGGTTCTCCCTACCATAATAACTCGACTAGCACAACCAAATTGAAACACTCAATATGGGATAACTCTGTAACTATAGTATGGAACCAAAGGGGAAACCGCCAAAACAGAATAAAATTACCACATAGATTAACTAACAATGAAACCATAACAAGATCCATTTTGTGAATCCCAATAATTTATGAATTTTCTAGTTTAGGAAAACCATCACAACCCGACACGGGAACTTCCAATCCATACTAGAGACCCATGAAACATGGGAAACCCTACAGAAAGGGCTAAAAACAGTGAACTGAATCATGATTCATAATTTCTATAAAACATGAGTGTCTCCAAGATTAGTGGGACATAATACAAGAATGATAAACAAAATGGCTATCTAAATTGGAAATAAAAACCATCATAGACTCACATTTGATGATTAAAAATGACCATAATTTCCAGAAAACAAGAACATCACACCTTCATATAGAACCTGACATCCTCTGGCCAAGACTCCTACTAACGATGCAGATAGTGGAACCTCTCCATGTGTCTCAAACAAATACACTGATGTAAATCCTTCTAAGGATGAAAACAATGTGAATTAAATACCCAAACCATCCACATTAGATGAAAACGAGAGACTGGCCTGACTAATATAAGTTGGAATTGATATGAACACTTATATGAAAAAGGTTCCTCAAATTTTCTCTCTTCACTTGATGGGGGACCTTCCCAAAAACCAAAATTAATCGGTTCATGATCTTTGGATGGATACCCCACATAAGAGAAACATTATAAAATTCGGTAATGCTACCTCTATAGAAAAGGGAATAAATACATTCTAATGCTTGACATAAGTATTTAATGTTCATTGGAATTACTGCACACTCAGAAACTCCACCACATTCCTTGTATTCACATCCTCAGGTATAAACCATTCGGATAAAGTGGTCTTAAATACCTTCCAATACATCCCATCACACAACGATGTTGGGATAACCTTCATCCATCATTCTAAACATAAAAAATTAAATGAACCCAAACCACCAAGGACACTCATGTCGTTGTAAATTTCTGATAACCTAAATCCACCAATGAATTCATCAATCCATTTTTATTCCTCCAATGGATCATGGTCACCATGGAAGGTGAGCAACAATCGATAAGAACACATGTCCACAACTCCACTAGGAGTCTGGGTAGCACTAAAAATTGAAAGAGAATCAATAGATTCTTCTAATACTTATTTGGGTGACATACTCAAAAACAAGTAGCCCAACGATGAAAAAACACATCAGAAACCCAAAAATACAAAATAACACCACAATCCAAAATCTAAACCCAAATCACCATTTTGAGTACTATTTAGACTGCCAAAATGAAAATCCAATGGAAAAGGATACCAATCAAGAAAGTAAAACATTAAATGATTGCTCACTTTTCAAAAAATTGGAATCATCCCTTTTGAAAACTATTTTTTAGAAATAAATACAAATTAAATAACACCATTGGTAATCTATAAAGTCTCCCAAATATAATTCTTCATTTGACTTCCAACACCCATCCACACATATGACCAAATATCCACTCACCACATCAGTACATTCCTATATATTATCATTCACAGGAATTCGAAGAGTCCATCGAATTTTTTTTACATTTTCAAAATAGGTCATTAAACATAAATCCAAAATTACAAAGACAATTAATCTCACCTATCAAATATTTATTCCCCAAATCCCAAATAATTTCTAAAACTATTTCCATTTTCCTCTTCAAAAACCCAAATTTCGTTAAAAGTAAAAACATTCCCCTTAAAAAACCTTTTTCCACTCAAAAAACTAATTTCCATTTTAAATCCACTTTTTTGCAAACCATTTTCATTTTTAAAATCCACTCACACCAACCAAAATTAATTAGAAACATAAATCACATCGAATCGACCAAAAAATAAGGAACTTGTGGTTATTCAAACTATGATTCATGGTATAAGAGACCATGATCTGAGAAAGAATCAACCATATGAAGTATATTTAAGCATGAAATCAGGTCGTACATGGGTCTCTACTCAATGGAAACACATCACCTAACACCATCTCACTCACTTCATCATCCATTATCCACCATGACCAAACAAATGAAAAATTAAAATCACGTAATACCCATGGAAACTCATGGATCAGGATGGGTAAGAGTTTATGATTTCCTTCCACCACCTACCTATAAAGTCCCAATAATACTAATATCAATTCTACCTAACACCCCAATTAATAATGTCCTACTTTGATTCTATTTTTTCAAAAACCAACGCCGGTCAACCCTGAATAGGTTACCCAATTCAGGATGCGACTTTGCTCGAATGGTGATGTCGATCTCTACAGGATGGAAACAATTGTTGGGCATAAAAATTATGTTGAGAATGATTATTCTCATAAACAGAGGATAATTAAATAAATATAAAGTGAAGAAAATAGATAAACACTAGATACAAAAAAGAAGATTAATGTTCCATTATTGAACATACATCCAAGGGACCTCATGTGTCACCAACGAACACAGAACCACACTCGCTCCATGATTGATCCAACTCGAAGAACATAAAACAAAAATGAAAAAGTAGTCTTGAGGACTAATATGCTATGTAGGAATGACAAGTAATAACAATGACCTATTCCTTTATCTTTAAAAACAAACACAAACATGCTATATTGAAAATAATACATAATAAAATACTGTTTTTCATTCTCAAAAAATTCTACTAACAAGTTTTCATTTTCAATGAAAACATTTCTATACCAATACATCTTCCAAATCGGTTACACTCATGAAATAACATTTTTAAATGAAAGGAAACCAATTTAGATTCAAATATGGGTTTCACAAATGAGACATAATATATGAAACAACTAAAATGAAAATCACTTCACATGCGCCATTGAAATTCCCTATGAATTAAGTGTTAGGTAGGGATATTGGATCCTAATACCATAGTCAAGCATGGATTAAAACCGAAGACCATCATCATTATCATGCACAATCCACTTGTCGAAAACAACCCCATATCCTAATGGCCTCCAATCATCTTAAATGTTTAGTAATTGTTGTGGAATCAATCCTTCTAGATGAAACTATGATGAACCACTTCTGTATCATCTTGCATATTATTCCTCATCTACCAAACTAGATACATAGTACATCCCATGTGATGTATTTAATACGGTGGTGTCGTTTAATCAAGAAAACACATATGAAAATAACACTTTTTTTATCCAAACCTCATCCAACCTTTCACCACTATTTTTTATCCCTAAGATCATTCTTATTTTTATGTCACACAACCACACACAATCCTTTACACTAGACACTGATATTAAATCACACATTAACACTTTCATCAAATTATGAAATTAAGGGGAATTCCACAAGGGGGTTTTAACCGTCACACATCATTTATCTAGGTGCCAAACATTCCTCATTACTTTATTGGGAATACTTTCATTTTAAAAAACACAATCACCCAAAGCATTTAATTGAAAAATCCTTTAAAAGATTGATTATAATACCAAGGTACCACACACATAAAAACAAGATTTAAATCTTTCCCAACACAAAGGAATCCATTTCAGAGTATAAAAATACAAAATAATCTCAATTTCAAACCAAAACCCATTCATTTTTCCAAACATCCAAAAACATGATATTTCCCCCGGATTATTTTAAATCACCCAAAACCCATGTTCACATCATTGAACATTTACAAATAAAATTCACAACACCCATCATGTTGGGGAATAAAAACCGCACACCAAAAAAACAAACTTTTTAAAACACACTTAATAATTTAAAGAGTCAATCATGGAATATTATCAAAAATATGGTAAAACATTTAAAAACATAAAAGTAAATTACGAAAAAAATAAAATAATTTCCAACACCAATAATCACTAAAACATTTCATTGAACAAATATATGATTTAATATTTAGAACACTTTTCAAAACACTCATGAAATTATGGAATTCAAATTAATTTCATAGACATATGGGACAAACATGATACATGAAACTCTTCGATGATACCACCTGAACTGACACATCGCACGTACATGCACATGTGTATTTATATATATATATATATACATGGCTATATTGAAAATATTCAATCCTCATTGAGGTAATATGCACAAAGAGGGAATATATATATATATATATATATATATTCCTTTCCCTATTCATGTGCATATAGGCGTTCTTGTCACCCATAGCCCAAAATAATTACAGTGAGGTCGAACACACACTAGAATTAATACCATCAAATCAAATATCACAAAACCCCTAAATTAAAATTTAACCTAAGTGAAATAATGAAATCCACAAATGAAAATTGAGTAAAAACATGTTACCCTTGACAATTATAGAATGAACGATCACCAATAGGAGCAACACATCATACTCATCAGTAATAGGCCAAAACAAAATCACAAAAAATAAATTATGGGGTTTTCAAGGAATATGCACCACCCGAAAGAGAAAAAAACCACAAAATCTAATGAAACAATTGAAAAGAGGATGACAACCCTTCCGGAATAGATCTTAAAAGAAATATGCTCAGAAAATGTATGTTATAAGGAGAAACGAGGAGGAGTTTCCAAAATTAAGGGATCCTCCTTTGGTTGGGGAATCATGTGAGAGAGGAGAAGGGGAGAAGATAATGGTGCATCATAAGGGAGATCCGACCGGGGGGGTTTCATGTGATACATGGGGAGGGAATGTCGGGAGGTGTGATATGTGAGCGAGATGTAACACCCCTGGTAAATAAAGAATATGAAATTTTCATATTTATCCATATTTGTGAATAAAATATTAATATGACTCTAAAGGGGAAGCTATGCTCGATGGCGTACCCAACATGCAATAACGAGTTTCTTGGGAATCTTACGTTGCACACTAATAGTAAAATAATATTATTTTAAATGGTAGTTAACATGTAGTCATTGTACTGGAAGGAATGGATAGAAATAACTAAAATATGATTATATATTTTTTTAAATGTTTTTACATTTATCCAATAAAAGATAAAGGCATAAAATACGGAAAGAATTCAATTTTTGGCGTATATGCCCTAGTTTTCACTAAAGGTTCACTTATCGCCTTTTGATGGCGAACCATCATTAAATATAGTTTTGTTCACTCTTATACATCCTTTTGGACCAAATAAAACTCTTCTTAAGAATTGTGACATCAAAATTTACTTTGTGTAAATTTTTGGTATCTTCCTGATAAAGTTCATTTTTTAATGAATAGTGCAAAATGTTGTATTATAATTCAAAACCTCTTTTTAATCTAATTTATTAATATGATTATATTATCTTTTGAGTTGGTTTTAAAGTGAAATTAGAATATATTTTTACCATTAAATACAATAGAGGTCGTTGGAATCAATTTCACTTTGAAATCGGACTTAAACTAGTATCAATCTTTTGATACTTATTGTTTCATAAAAACACGCTATTTGCTCTGACAACGGGAATTAATTATTAAATTAATTAATGTGACTTATATGTTTTGAATTTTGTAAAATAGACTTCATTTTTGAATTTGGAATATCAAATATAGCTTAGGGTGAATTTTTGGTAATTTTCTGAAAAACTGCAATTTTTGATGAATAGTGAAACCACTAAGTGGTACTTATAAAAACTGATTTTCCGTTTAAATGAAATTTTGTCATCATTTTGTTTTGAATTTCAAAATTCCGACATACATGTTTGTCATTAAAAGTAAAATTTGGTTCAATGAGATTAATTTTTTTTGGTGAATAGTAACTTATTAAGTTTTTAATCACGATTAGTGGTAATTAGTGTAGTTTAAGAAAAAAATAATGATTTAATAATATGAGATGAGGTTGACACATGTCCTACCCTCATGTTATGTGTCATGGACGACCAAGACAAGCCATGGGTCAACTTGGGGACCCCATGGAGCCACTTTGGTTGGGAAATGACATAAATAACTTTTTATTTAATGTAAAAGTAAAAATGGTACAAACATAATATGTTTTACGAAAACAATTTTTACATGGGGTTATAAAGATCCGATTTTTGATTATAAATATTCATTGGAAAGCTAAAACTATTTCCTAAAACATGATAGTTTTGTTATAATTTTTAAACTTTAAATAAATTAAATTAATTATGACATCATGATGATGCAACGATGACCTCATTAATGAACAGTTTAAATAAAATGAAACGATAATATAAAATATAAGACCTACACTTGTCCAAAAACTATTGTATGGGAATATTTAGAAGCATTATCATCTTATCTTCGAAATATATCAATGTGGGACCTTAGAAATTCGAAAAACTTTTGAAAATAAAATAATAGTTTCATGATTTCCAAAAGTGCCCCTCCTCTCCTCTTATAAAAGTCCCCCACCTCTACCTCATTTCACACACTCCTCAAGCCTTTTTCTCGGCCATCCCATTCCCATTTACTCTCTCCACATCCCTCTCCTCATCCTAGAGGATTCCCTTTGGGCATAATCTTTTCAAAGGAAGCCTTTAGGCTCAAATCAAAAGGAGTTACACTTTTAAAGGTAATTCATTCTCTCATGTTCATTTGTTTTATATTGCTTCTCCAACCCACTAAAATCTTTTTATTTACTTATTTTGTAACAAAAAAAGTATCTTAAATATAATAGGATGTTGTGATAAGATTTCTTGGAGCTACACTCTCACACAACTACATCAAATGGTTAATGAACATACGGTTTCCGTGGATGGCGAAATTCTGCCTCCCGAAACGATGATTGTTCAGTACTCATTTAACACCTTCAAAGGTGGACATTATGATGTCACTATTTTTATATATCTTATATAATATGTTTATTCTTTCCGTAAGCTTCTGAATTTTTCATTTATGGAATACCATTATTGTTTTCATTATGGGTAAACACGATATCTTCATTTTTGGAAGTGCGGACTACCGCCCCCTGAAAGTGATTTGATTCATTAATACCATATGTGGGATGTGTAAAGGATAAATTTAATAATATTATATATGTTATTATACTGGAATTATAATATACTCTTATATAATTATGATTCCATTCCATAAAATACAAAATTGAAATGGAAGTAGCGTTCATGCGTACGTACGGCTTACCAACTCCATGAACGGTGCATTTCATTTCTTACATCTAAATGTGATGTAATATTATAAATACATGTATATTCTGAATATATATGATATATATGTTATCCAAATCATTAATATAATTCTGGATATAACGAACCTTTGACCAAATTAACAACATGTAAGTGTAAGAAGTCTATTTTTGACTTAAGAACCAAATACCGACAAAATAAACATTATTAACTTAAATGATTACATGATGTTCATAACATGGTATAAAAGGAATAATGAACTTGAAAAAGGTTATTAAGCAAGTAGATATTAACTCAAGTTTATTATTCAGGAGATTAAAGAATGGTCGGGTCAAGTCGGATATGAGGTAAGGGATCATACACCTCTCTTTCTTTTTAAGTACACTCTTTTATGTCATTCCTTTTAAGCTCATATTTATTATGATTGGGATGTTATTTTATATTAATCCTATTGTAATTATTATTTTCATATGATTAGAGACCCTATTTCCTCTCATTAATCCAATTTTAAAGTTTTGAGTGGCGCCGTTAGGCTGCAGAATTTTCGTAAGGGATTTTTTATCTCACTTTTAATCTCGTGAGATTTATGCTACATTTGCCACAATTTCCTTTGAGTGGTGTATGTACTGACCATTATTTTACACATTGTGTAATATTCTTTCATTTATGAGTATTTACATTAATGATGTATTTTCCTTCTTTCACGGGGTTTATGTTTCAAAGGATACCCATGTCGGTAAGGGAACCTTTCACCCTCCACTTTTTTAAAAGACTTCTTTTGTTGGGTCTTTTAATTTACATATTTTTATGTTGGAATATGTTATCATATATCCTTATTGATGTAAATTTTATGTCCAACTGATGAGATACACTTTTTATCTCTCATCAACTCATTTTTATGTGACGCCGTTAGGCAGTCAAGGGAACTTCTTAACCCAATTTCGATTTCTTTGGGTTCAACATGTAGTTATTGAATATGTCATCCTTATAATATGTGTGAATGACCTTTGATTATTTTACACTTAATATCCACTTATATTTGGTGTATTAGATTGTCACACATAATTATGTAATTTATTTATCCTTAAACCAAGGATACTGTCTTTGTATGGGACTTCGTCTCAATCTCCTTTCATTGAGGCATATTTTGTTTTATACACAACCTTCTTTTATAAGGTGTATAAACCCCTTTCACTTTTACATTTATCCAAAAGGAATCTTTTTTATATGATGCATTTTACTAAACAAAAAAGGCAATGTTTTTGTCGTACGAATGCGGCGACAACGACTTCTCCGCCGCCGTGACCGTTATTTGAGTTTCAGCTTCCTCTACAAGCCATACCTTCTTTTTAAAAGAAAAATAAATAACATGTTTTATTTTTCTTTTATTTTGGTATTGAAAATGGTTTTCATAATGTTTTTATATCAATGTGTTGTATTGGTATCTTGTGATTGAAAGGTGGAAATGTCATGTTTCCTTTATGAATGTTTTATGTGATACGATTATGTTGAGGTTCTTGGGCATTATTATGAAGACGGGTGGTTCCGTGAAAAAATAAGGGCGGGTGAGCCCGATATAGCACTCCAATTCATTGGGTAATGTGAAGGAGTGAAACTTTAAGGTTTCTTTGAAGAGATTTGGGGAATATACTATGATGGGTATTCCAAACGTAACAATGAGGGTTACTCCCTACGTAAGAATGTTATGAATGACTCAAGTTACCTTTATGTCTTATGATATCTTTGATTTATTCATGATTTGATGAGGTATGTTAAAGTGATTATGTTTTATGGGTAAAGTATGATCTCATCCTTATGTATATATGTACCCATGTTTCCTTTCCATATTTTTATATCCCTTACTGATCTTTTTATGCTCATCCCATGTTTTTTTTGAAATGTTTTTCACAGGTCAGGGGAAAGGTTCATGATATGATGATAGTGTCAAGGAAGTGTCAAGAAAGAATCCATGTTTATTTTAAATATGTTTCCATTCATGGGAATGAAGAATACTATCTTTATGTAACCACTTTGTTTATATGTGGAATGTAATGCAAGTTTTATGATCTAATTATCTAAAACACTAAACCCGAAAAGATCCTCAATGTGTAATCTTGTAATAAGTCAAGATTATGTAAGGTTTATGGTTGGGGACTTATAGTTGGTATCAGAAGTCGGTTTAGACAACTTTAGGGAATAGGAGTTCTTGTGAGATACATGATTAGTCCCTATATCTATTATTTCAGTTAAATCCTTGTTTTAATTTTTTTTTCAGGTCAAGTAATGTTGGTTACGATTGGAAGGAGAAGGATCTCAAACGACATTACTATCTCTTCCTGATGACATTCTTGCAATAATTATTGCAAAGTCATCTTCGGATGATTGTGAAACATTTTCTAGCATACAACTCACTTGCAAGCAGTTGTTTGAGATATCAAACACCTCCACTATACCTCGTAATCATCGTGGATCATGGGTTGTTTTTAATCAAATACTATTTTCACAATATTATCATATTTTCAAGAAAGGTAAATATTATCATGGTATTTTCAAATATTTTACCTTATCACAAGAATTTGAAGCATATTATGATTTTAGAAATGGTGCTGAGGAAGGAGACCCCTGTGCAACCTATTTATATTTTATTTTAATATATAGTCTCACATCACATACTTATGGTATTTTAAAAGGACCAATAATAGAATGTTTCAACTCAATTTCGGTCCGACTATTTTATAGAAATCAGGTTTTATCAGATGTTTTGGAATTATATGTCATACATGATTATTTTCCAAAACTGTTTTTCTGTGAACACCCATATGACCCATGTTGTACGAGGTGTATTTGGATGGAGGAAGCAAATGATTTTGAAGGATCTCTAAATCATTGTTGTAATGCATGGGACTTCTACCTACGTGATCAAGATGATGAGGAAACCGAGTGGACGCCATGATCAAGGTATGATGTTATTCATTTTGGGAATCGTTTTATTTTATCTTATGGTGGTGAAATAATACTTCAAGAATTAAGATGTTGAGATCATAACGAATTCGGATGAAAATTAAAGGTATAAGGAAACGATTGAGTTTAAAACATGTTTGGGTTATTTTTTGAGTTTTATAAAAAGGACAACACGCAGACCGTGTGACAACCCATCACATCGGACAAAGCTGTGGGAATCGAACCCACAACCAAAGTGCGACTGGTATTTATCGCCTACCACTGGACTACGTGAAGTCCCTGGTTAGTTTTACTAATTATTTTTAGTTATATGATTTTATGATCTAAGAGTAAGTTGATTTTGGGTTATTTATGAAAATGATTATCCTATCATGGAGGATATGTGATTAGGTTAATTACTTTTCAATACGAGACTTTAGGAGCAACTGATGTTCTTTGGAGATAAATGTTACGATTTAACTTGGAAGAATATGTGACAAAATCCTTCAAATATTTGGGTTTCAATCTTATATTGGTTTACTTTGAAGAATTTTATGGACAAAATGTTTATCGGATGGTCCGCGTTGAACTTTTGGTTTTGTTGGACAAATTTCGGAGATTAAGCATAGATTTCCTTTTTAATGGGTTATCCTTTTCTGGATTATCTGACTGTGTACTAACCTTTCTAGTTTTGGTTTTGGTTAAAGCCTAAAGACATGGGATGTATATAGTTCTCTTTGGTGGATTAGGTGATTCTCTAGAAGTTGATTATAGTACTCTTAATGTGAACAAGTCTTCCTAAATACACCTCTTTTGGAGAAAATATAAGTTTGTGTAAAAGTTGAAAGTCAACATGATAAGTGATTATGTTTCCCTATGAATAAATTACTCAATAAAAAGTAACTTAAAACAAAAATGTTTTCTATTAACTTTTCCTACTGTGGAATCGAATACCGTTTAACCCATCACATGTTTGTGATTTTCTTATGCTTAACTTTCTCCTAGACATATTTACTATCACTCTCCCTCAAGAACATGACCCTATGTTTTCTTATCTATGTCTATATTTTTCTACATGGAACCCTAGTATGGGTTAACTCGGCTGACCTTTGTACTTATCTTTATTTATTTTAAAGTGATTGTTTTACCGACTCTTGTTCCGATGTGGGACTTTCAAGGATGTTACCAAGCCCAATTTTAAAATTGCGAGGACGCAATTCCCAGAAGGGGGGAAGGATGTAACACCCCAGGTAAATAAAGAATATGAAATTTTCATATTTATCCATATTTTTGAATAAAATATTAATATGACTTTAAAGGGGACGCTATGCTCGATGGCGAACCCAACACGCAATAACGATTTTCTTGGGAATCTTACGTTGCACTCTAATAATAAAATAATATTATTTTAAATGGTAGTTAACATGTAGCCGTTGTTTTGGAGGGAACGGATGGAAATAACTAAAATATTATTATATAAGTTTTCAAATGTTTTTACATTTATCCAATAAAAGATAAAGTCATAAAATACGGAAAGAATTCAATTTTTGGCGTATATGCCCTAGTTTTCACTAAAGGATCACTTATCGCCTTTTGATGGAGAACCATCAATAAATATAGTTTTGTTCACTCTTATACATCCTTTTGGACCAAATAAAACTCTTCTTAAGAATTGGGACATCAAAATTTACTTTGTGTAAATTTTTGGTATCTTTCTGATTAAGTTCATTTTTTTAATGAATAGTCCAAAATGTTGTATTTTAATTCAAAACCTCTTTTTAATCTAATTTATTAATATGATTATATTTTCTTTTGAATTGATTTTAAAGTGAAATTAGAATATATTTTTACCATTAAATCCAATAGTGGTCGTTGGAATCAATTTCACTTTGAAATCGGACTTAAACTAGTATCAATCTTTTGATACTTATTATTTCATAAAAACATGCTATTTGCTCTGACATCGGGAATTAATTATTAAACTAATTAATGTGACTTATATTTTTTGAATTCTTTAAAATAGACTTCATTTTTTAATTTGTAATATCAAATATATATTAGGGTTATTTTTTGGTAATTTTCTGAAAAACTGCAATTTTTGATGAATAGTGAAACCACTAAGTGGTACTTATAAAGACTGATTTTCCGTTTAAATGAAATTTTTTCATCATTGTGTTTTGAATTTCGAAAATCCTACATACATGGCTGTCCTTAAGAAGTAAAATGTGGTTCAATGAGATTAAAATAATTTTTTGGTGAATAGTAACTTATTATGTTTTTAATTGTGATTAGTGGTAATTAGTGTAGTTTAAGAAAAAAATAATGATTTAATAATATGATATGAGGTTGACACATGTCCTACCCTCATTTTATGTGTCATGGATGACCAATAAAGGCCATGGGTCAACTTGGGGACCCCATGGAGCCACTTTGGTTGGGAAATGACATAAATAACGTTTTATTTAATGTAAAAGTAAAAATGGCACAAACATAATATGTTTTACGAAAACAATTTTTACATGTGGTTATAAATATCAGATTTTTGATTTTAAATATTAATTGGAAAGATAAAACGATTTCCTACATCAGGATATTTTTGTTATAATTTTTAGACATTAAATAAATTAATTTAGTTATGACATCATGATGATGCAATGATGACCTCATTACTGAATAGTTTAAATAAAATGAAACGAGAATATAAAATCTAAGACCTAAACTTGTCCAAAAACTATTGGATGGGAATATTTAGAAGCCTTATCATATTATCTTAGAAATATATCAATATGGGACCTTAGAAATTCGAAAAAATTTTGAAAATAAAATAATAGTTTCATGATTTCCAAAAGTGCCCCTCCTCTCCTCTTATAAAAGGCCCCCAACTCTACCTCATTTCACACACTCCTCAATCCTTTGGCTCGGACATACCCTGCCCATTTACTCTCTCCACATCCCCCTACTCATCCTAGAGGATTTCCTTTGGGAATAATCCTTTCAAAGGAAGTCGTTAGGCTCAAATCAAAAGGAGTTACACTTTTAATGGTAATTCATTCTATCATGTTCATTTGTTTTATTTTTCTTCTCCAACCCCCTAAACTCTTTTTATTTTATTCTTTTGTAACAAAACAAGTATCTTCAATATACTAGGATGTTATTATAAGATTTATTCGAGCTACACTCTCACACAACTACATCAAATGGTAAAATAACATACGGTTTCCGTGGATGGTGAAATTCTGCCTCCCGAAACGATGATTGTTCAATACTCATTTAACAACTTCAAAGGTGGAAATTATGATGTCACTATTTTTATATATAATATATAATATGTTTATTCTTTCCTTAATATTCTGTATTTTTAATTTATCGCATACCATTATTGTTTCCATTATGGGTAAACACGATATCTTCATTTTAGGAAGTGCGGACTACCGCCCCCTGAAAGTGATTTGATTCGGGAGTACCATTTGTGGGATGTGTAAAGGATAAAGTTAATAATATTATATATGTTATTATAATGGAATTATAATATACTCTTATATCATTATGATTCCATTCCATAAAATACAAAATAGAAATGGAAGTAGCGTTCATGCGTACGTACGACTTACCGTCTCCATGAATGGTGCATTTCATTTCTTATCACTAAATGTGATGTAATATTATAAATACATGTATATGCTGAATATATATGATATATATGTTATCCAAATCATTAATATAATTCTGGATATAACGAACCTTTGACTAAATTAACAACATGTAAGTGTAAGAAGTCTATTTTTGACTTAAGAACCAAATACCGACAAAATGAACATTATTAACTTAAATGATTACATGATATTCATAACATGGTATAAAATAAATAATGAACTTGAAAAAGGTTCTTAAGAAATTAGATATTAACTCAAGATTATTATTCAGGAGATTAAAGAACGGTCGGGTCTAGTCGGATACGAGGTAAGGGATCATACACCTCTCTTTCTTTTTATGTACACTCTTTTATATCATTCCTTTTAAGCTCATATATCTTATGATTTGGATGTTATTTTATATTACTCCTACTGTACTTATTATGTTCATATTATGAGAGACCCTATTTCCTCTCATTAATCCAATTTGGATGTTTTGATTGGCGTCGTTAGGCTGCCGAATTTTCGTAAGGGATTTTTTTATCTCACTTTTATTCTCGTGAGATTTATGCTACTTTTTCCACATTTTCCTTTGATTGGTGTATGTACTGACCATTATTTTACTCATTGTGTAATATTCTTTCATTTATGAGTATTTACATCAATGATGTATTGTCCTTATTTCAAAGGGCGTATGTTTCGAAGGATACCCATGTCGGTAAGGGAACCTTTCACCCTCCGCTTTTTTAAAAGACTTCATTTGTTGGGTCTTTTAATGTACATATTGTTATGTTGGGATATGTTCTCATATATCCTTATTGATGTAAATTTTATTTCCAAGTGATGAGACACACTTTTTATCTCTCATAAACTCATTTTGATGTGAAACCATTAGGCAGTCAGGGGAACTTCTTAACCCAATTTCGATTTCTTTGGGTTCAACATGTAGTTATTGAATATGTCATCCTTGTAATATGTGTGAATGACCTTTGATTATTTTACACTTAATATCCACTTATATTTGGTGTATTCGTTTTTCACACATAATTATGTAATTGATTTATCCTTAAACCAAGGATACCGTCTTTGTGTGGGACTTCGTATCAATCTCTTTTCATTGAGGCATATTTTGTTTTATACACAACCTTCTTTTATACGTTGTATAAACCCCTTTGAATTTTACGTTTATCCAAAAGGAATCTTTTTTATACGAAGCGTTTTACTAAACGACAAAAGGGAATGTTTTTGTCATACGTATGCGACGACAACGACTTCTCCGCCGCCGTGACCGTTATTTGAGTTTCGGCTTCCTCTACAAGCCATACCTTCTTTTTAAAAGAAAAATAAATAACATGTTTTACTTTTCATTTTTTTTGGTATTGAAAATGGTTTTCATAATGTTTTTATATCAATTTGTTTTATTGATATCTTGTGATTGAATGGTGGAAATTTCATGTTTCCTTTATGCATGTTTTATGTGATACGATTATGTTGAGGTTCTTGGGCATTATTATGAAGATGGGTGGTTCCGTGAAAAACTAAGGGCGGGTGAGCCCGATATAGCTCCCCAATGCATTGGGTAACGCGAAGGAGTGAAACATTATGGTTTCTCCGAAGATATTTAGGGAATATATTATGATTGGTATTCCAAATGTAACCATGAGGGTTACTCCCTACGTAAGATTGTTATGAATGCCTCAAGTTACCTTTATGTCTTATGATTTATATGATTTATTCATGATTTGATGAGGTATTTTAAAGTGCTTATTTTTTATGGGTAAAGTATGATCTCATCCTTATGTATATATGTACCCATGTTTGTTTTCCATATTTTTATATCCCTTACTGAGCTTTTTATGCTCATCCCAGGTTTTTTTTTTGAAATGTTTTTCACAGGGCAGGGGAAAGGTACATGATATGATGATAGTGTCAAGGAAGTGTCATGAAAGAATCCATGTTTATTTTAAATATGTTTCCACTAATGGGAATGAAGAATAATATATTTATGTAACCACTTTGTTTATATGTGGAATGTAATGCAAGTTTTATGATCTAATTCTCTAAAACTCTAAACCCGAAAAGATCCTCAATGTGTAATCTTGTAATAACTCAAGATTAAATATGGTTTAAGGCTGGGGCCTTGTACGAGAGGTGTGGAGGAAGAGGTGCGTCGCATATGGGGTATGGGGGAAGAAGAGGGAGACCCAAATTTGGGCTTCCAATAAAAAAATAAAATTAGTAATGAATATAATATTATTGATAATAATATTCCTAATAAAAATAATCCTAATAATAATATTAATGATAAAATTAATAATAATAATTATTATTATTATAATATTGTTAATAATATTATTATTAATAATAATATTAATGATAAATTAAATATAATAATAAAAATCATAATCATAATAATAAACATAAAAAACGATACTATTACGATTATTTTTGTTAGGAAATTTAATTTCAATTTAACTTACTTTATTTTTGATTTCTTTTTATTTATTTTTCACTCCGAGAAGACCTCGCGGATGGGTTTTACATTCTAATAGACTGTGAACTGACCATGTTAAATGCCTAAATCTAGTTTCAGAACCAAACTTCATGGGGTGCATGGGAAAAGTCGTACAGTTTCCAAACTATGCTCTGCCCCTATGCCAGATTCTAATTTGAAAAAAAAAACATTTTTTTCAATTGAAACTAAAAAATTAATACTTGGGATCAATGAAAACCTCGACCAGAATATCTAAAGACAATGAAATAATAAAATATATAATTTTAAAGGTTAGGTGTGACATTATAAATCCATCAGGTTATAATTAACCCATGATAATAAAATAATTTTCCTAAAATTCATTACATAAGATTGAAATAAATCATTCAAAAAAACAATGTGGTTGATTTTAGTAGAACATTTACCAAATATAATATAAGATTAATTAAAGTTATTGAAATAGAGATATTGATTTTATGAATATCATTATATTTTTTTTAAAGTAAAGAATAATTATCACTCAAATATTTAGATTTTTTTGAAAAATGATACAATTTATAAAGAATTTTTTATAAAAATATTTTTAAATTAAATATAAATTTCATTGAAGTGCCATGAAAAATTTTAATGTAATATTCATAATGAAATCCAAAAAGTGGTGGTGTTAATGATTCTAAATACAGAACATTGTAGATGAGATAAAAAAAGTTTCTTTTTACGCCATTTAATGAAAGTAAATAAAACATTACCGTGACCATAAAATATCATATAATTTGTGATAAATACAAATATAAAATAATATATATTATATTCAAATGGAGGGGAAAGAATCAAAATTGATAATTTGAGATAAATATAACTTCACACACATGCATTATTTTTGGTGATGTATGAATAAGTGAGAGGGGAAATGGTAAATAGATATGTAAATCCCCAACATAACCATAAAAGTCAAAAATGTGGAGATTATATGGAATATTTATACACAATATCCTTATTTATTCTTATGAGTTAATAATATCATTTTTCAAACCCATGACATCACTTTTATGTATTTAAATTGATTTATTTTTTATGGTTTTTTTATTTATTGGGAAAAAATTAATTTCTTGGAGATTCATTTCAAAATTAATATAAAAAGATTATTTCCCATTCCTGAGTCTATGTATTTTATCAGTAAAAATGGGTGCCTTCATTCAGAGGTAGATTGTAGCATCAGAATAACAAATTTGTAGGGAACCTATGTACTTAGTATATGAAAATTCCAAAAAAATTATTATTATATTAATGTACCATTAATATGTTTTAGTTTATATTTATCTTATGGATTAGTGGAATTGAGAAAGAAACTCCTTGATCTATTATCTACTCTCAAACTATGGTTTATTGAAATTGAATCATTTTTATTTATTTATCTAAATTAATGGTGAGGGTTTTTAATCTACCATTATTCTACCTCAATAATATTTTTCCCACTTATCTATCTCATTATTCACAAAATATAAATGGTGGTATAATTGTTCAATTTTCATGAAATAAGGTGGGTGGTTAATGTTAAAGTATAATATTGTCTTTTAAGGAATGAGTAATATTTCTTGAGTTTAATAACATCATTTCAAGAAGAAATAAGAATTTTTTAAAGGTTTTTTTGTGAAATTACATTTATTTATAATATAATGTGGAACTAGAGTTTTATAATCCTCCTTTTAATCAATATTAAATCTATATGTGTAATGTTTCAAGAATTTATTAAAGTGAAATATCATCTGTCTACTTCGATTAAATAAAAACTAATTTTCAAATTTTCTCAGTCCTTTTTTCCTATCTAGAAATAAAAATTCACAAAATATGTTTATAAAAACATCCACCATTCCTTCTCCATGAAAATTTGATATTCTGAGTGATTTTTGGTTTTCCAATGGATCTAACAAAAGTAAATTTGAAAATTACCTTGCTTTAATATAAAATTAATGGTTTGTTTGAGATAAATTAATTTTTTATTTGATACTTCAATTTTATAAATATTCTATACTGATATATATATATATATATATATCTGTTGGACAGAATATTTTCCAACTTGATTTTATGAATTATGTTTTAGTTCAAATTATTCTTCTAAAAGGATTTTTTTTCAATACATATGTTTCCAAATGTGGTTTAATGGATCATAAATAAAATAAAATAGGTTTTCATTGAATAAATTTCACCATTGATATTATAGCCCCATTGTGTGATTTATTATCATGAAATGGATAACATGTGATCTGAATTTTTGTTATTATATATAATGTTTCATGGGATATCATTTTGAATGGTTTTGGGATTTGATATTATGAGTATATTTCGGAATAATCTATTAACACTTACTTCATCATGTCATGTGTTTCCTCACCTTAATTAATTAAAAACATGGTATACTTGTTTATCTATTTTGGAAATCAATAGATAGTTTTTATGGTTGTTATGTTTACAAACAATCTATTATCCTGTACATCATCAGAAGATCGTACCTATAGGGGGTGCCACATAGTGTGGAATGTAGAGAGTAATCAGATAATTATTAAATTTAGAATAACTCAATATGCTGATAGATGACTCAATATGAGTATGTCTCAAATTTTCTCTCCACAACCTATGATCCTTCGCATGAATAAAACTTTTTGAATTCGATTTATTTAGTAATGTGTATTTATTGTTTTTTTATTTAGCCTTGTTTATTATTGAGTATTAACTAATTTTATATTGTTTAATCCATTTACCTTTTTATTATTGATGCTAAATACATTTTTTACTAATATTAGTAGAATTTTCATTTGTTTATATTCAGATTATAGATTTGTTTATCCCCTGAGTAATTAATATTTATTTACCATAACCCAGATACATTGAAATACATAAGTTGTTAGCATAAAAGGAAATAAAATTCCGTTGGTCCATACATATATATAGGTTGAGGGATGGATCATGGAACAATGTATTGTCTCTAGTGGACCTTCTACCTATTCACGAACCCAGATTTCCAACTACCCTTCTCTAAAATCCCACTTTTCCCTAAGGTCCCATCATTGTAATCTTCCTTTTCTGAGATCTCTACTTCCTCTATAGATTTCATAGAAGCAACATTTCACATTAATGAATCCATTTTTGCTCATTTTTTCTTACAATTACCCATTATAGAACCCTTTTATAGTTATGTTTTTAATTATTTGGGATTATAGGGTCATCAAATTTTTTGTATTATTGACTCATATCATTATCTGATTCAGTTTGTAAGTGAGTAACATTTGTTCTCTATATATTTTAGAACACCCCAAGGGTCTAATGGACTTCCATTTTCATTGTTTTGGTAGTCCAATAAGATCCACATTGAGTGGGATCTCTCTAGAATGAAACTACATGTATTGTTATTGGGATTAACCATTCACTTTCAAAACATGGAGATCCTCAAGATACATGGTATCATGGTTGGTTATTTGTTATGTGTAGATTTTAGTACATGATCTATATTTCATATCTATGATCGTCAATTTTTTTAAGTTGATTTCTGAAAATTGATGGTAGATTTTATATTGATTGAGATCAAAGAAGATTATCATTATAAATAATCAGTATGCTTCGAGTATTGTGTTGATTTAGAAAATCCAATCATTCGTTGAAGAAATTAATCATAATATTACTAGTAAGATACCTCTAATCAACATAGTGGAATAAAAGGTTATGATGGTTGTTAGAAAATTTCCCTAATAATAAATTTATCATATTATAACTATATGAGTATGATACTTTTCATGGCTGAGATTTATTGGGTAATTGTAGTGAATATGATGATGTTTATGGATCTTAGAAAATTTCCATTAAAGATGTAGTTTTATAACCATATTTTAATGGAGATAATATCCCTTTCTCTCCATGGTTTTTATGTTTTAGTAATGATTGGAAGAAAAATCCATAGGAGTCTGTAAGATATAAGGAATCCCCTAGTAGTAACATTCCTTATTTCGTTTCTTATGCTTTGTATTCTCCACATGCGGATTTAGTAATCTCACTGACCTTAAATGAGGATTTGAATGGATGGGGTTTTAAAGACATCAGAATTGATATTAGTATATATATAATTTTTTTTAATAGGAAGGGAATACATCATATAGCAATGATTGGATTCAAAATAATAATTCAAGGTACATTAGGTAATCAGGTGTAGAAAAAACATAATGTTTAATATATTAATAACCTGGAAATTGTAAATATATTTGAGGATGAAAAAGTTGATTGATTAATAATAGAGAATAGTGGTTGTAATACTGTAAAAATCATGATGAATAAAATGTATGTTTTGGTAATGGGTTAGTTTTTAATTAAAACTGAGTAAAACATTAGGTCTCTAGGGGTCAACACCTCTTTCGAGGTTGACATTAGGGATATCACCCCTTCAATAGTATCATATACTAAAGGAGACGTGTTGTAGGTAGACTAATTATATAAAGAGGGAATGAAAAAGGTATAGAATAAAAAATTCGGTATGAAATACTATTTAGTGACCACATGTAAGATAAATAGGGTCAATGACTATTATTTATCCCCAAATAGTATATTAACTTGATCAAAGGGGAAATATGTGGGATCTAATAAAGATGGTCATAATCCCAATGAACCTAAATACAAGGATAATCATGGATCCCTTGTCAGTTATAAAGATATTTATGTATATTAAGATATTGATTAAGAAAATTAACAACTTTGATATACATTTAAAAAAAGGAATGGAATATTTGAATTCGATCTACCACCGTCTTCAACACCACTCTTATACTCATATGAGTTGGTGGAATAAGAATTTAAAATTATTGCCCTGGAGGTAAATGAAGATAATATTTGAGAATTATCTATTTTAGTAACCACTAATAATAAAAAAACATAGTATATTATCTAGTAGATTTATATTATTCTATATGAATTAAATTAAGGTCATATAAATTTTAATAAGATTATTAATATTTTAAACAATATGGTTTCTTTTTGTAATTCATTATAATTAAAGAACCATAATGGGAGACTTACCATTTTGAAGGGCATATTGAAAGTGATTATTAGTCAAATTTCTCAATTTTTTGGGATGGGTCTGACACATCATTTACAATGTAATTTTTTTCATTACATTATTGTTTGTGTTCACATTCAACCCAAAAAAGTGGGGGGTATTTTTTTCATTTATGGAATTTTTCTAATGAAAATTTTAAGGGTTTTAGTAGAATTTATAGTTTTAAAATGATATTTCAACACAACATAAATTTACATTAAAAGTGTCATTCTTATTTTAAAAAAGGAATGATGAGGAAAAAATGTTATTCAATTAACATAAATGATTATATTAATATTTGAAAAATAATTTCAAATTATAATTTTTTAAATTTATTAATGATTAAATTTCATAGAATCTATGAAGAAATCAATCTAGTATAGTTTTTATCAGAAATTTTACAAAGACCATGATGTGTATGTATAGTTTTTATTTTATTTTAAATATCCAGGTGATGAATTTTAAATTTCATATCATAATATATTATCCCACATTATTGATGGATTATGTGGGTGTAGTTGACCCTAAGTCACATAATTATCCCCTTGTGGTGATTTTGGGTTTTGTGTACATGGTGGGTTGTCGTTTATGTCGACTATATCAATATTTCCTCTATATCCATGTATTATTATTACCATGAATATTTTTTCAAATTATTAGTAATGTTTTATAGGATTTATTATTTTGTTTACTAGTTATAACTTATTTTTAAAATTGTGTATATTCAGAACTAATTATTCTTTTCATGGATGTATAATGTTTGGAAATGTCATGAAACATTCTTTATAAGAATATGATTTTGGGAATATTGGTTTTTCAAAGTGAAATCATTTCATGTTTTCTATTTTTAAATTCTTCAATACCTTTCACCACCCTATGGTTATTTGTAACACACATAGAGCCTTATGACATGCCAACTAGCGTGATTTGGTATGTTGACCAGTGTTGGTTCCTGAAAAAATGAAATTGTAAACCTCTTGATTTTAGATATGTATCGATTGAACAGATAGGTGATGGTCAATACATAGTAGGTAGGTATGATAATGTGTCCAGATATAACATTTAATTTTGAACTATGAGTTTTTGGGGGTTTGGGTGTGTGTGATTTTTGGTTGGTTTCAATTTATCATTCTCTTTTGATTCCATTCCATATGTGGAAGATTTCTAAATTGTATCCACAATTATTTGATGTGAAATGTGAATGTTTTTTTATTGTGGTCACAATTTATGAACCTCGGGGAATAAGTTTTTTTCAGATTATTCTTTTCAAATTGTTCATTATGTTTTCTATTAGCCATTAGGGTGAATTTATAATTTTTATTTTTGTTGATTACATTGATTTGAATGATTATTAATGTACAATGAGTTTTTTTTTGTTTAATTTTATATCTTATGATATGTTTTTAATTACTATTACATTAATCTTTGGTATTTGGTTTTTTATACCTATAGTTGACATTAATTATAACGAATTATTATAAAGAGAAATTTTCATTAAATATATATAACCCTTAATACAGGTCGGAGATTATTCATGTAATTAATTAATGTTATATTTTTAGTATTATGATGATTTTGAATACGAAAGATTTCTCATTAATTTATATAACATCATATTTTTATGTAATTTCAAAAAAATATTCTAAAATATTATGAATATTCTAATTTTTTTAATATTATACACCATGAGTAATATAAAATTATTTTTTAAGGGTAGATGATATTTTTTTGTTGGATCTTATTATAAACTCTCATTAAAATATAAATGAACATATTATAAAAAAATTATATAGTTTTCTTTTATTATCAAATAATTGTTTCTTTAGGTTTAGTATAATATTATTTGGGGAATATTTTAGTATTTTTAGGTTAATGGATGATTATTTTATGTTGTTTTTTTACTATAAGAATTTTTTTCCAATATTGATTTCATAGTATGGAGACACCTTTGGTATGCATTTTTTTATTTTAGGGTAAAATTTTATTTTAATTTATGTTTCATGTTATTATAGATAATGTCTCACTAAAAAGTAATGGTGAAGCAAATAGATAATGTTTCAAGGTATGTCTAATTGTCTAATAATTGTAATTATTTGCTATATGGTCCAATTTATTGGTGACTCAAAATGGAATCTAAATTTAATATTAGGATCAAATTCATCTCAATATATTGTTTATGTACATGAGTTTCATCTGAATGGATAACCAATATTAAATTGAAATTAGGGTTCATAAGAGGAAATTATGTGGATAGAAGAGGATTTGGGAATATTAAATTTATTATAGGGTCCAAAAACATATTATATGCAATTCACCATAATCAGGTTTGAGGGACAAGAAGAGAATGCTAGGAAACCATTACCTAAGATCATTTCCTATAGAATTGTCTTGGGAGAACATCAAGGAAATGTTTATTTCATGGGATTATTTAATGAATGTAGAAAATAAATAAATTAATTGAATTCAAAGATTCATCACCGGAATAATAAAATATTAAAAATGGTTGTAGATCTTTTTTTGATATAGTTTCCTTTACTTTCATGTCGGTCATTAATGACTCATTGAACACCCATTTCATTGATATAGGTCTTAATAAAATCCATAGTTTAGTAGTGTTTTAATCGGAACTAAAATTATATGTAGATATGGTCAATAAATCCTTGTTGAAGGAGGAATATTTTAAAGATAATATATTTAGTCTATAATTACATACCAGATGGTAGAAATAGGTAAAATCTCTCTGGTAAAGTCCACATGAATTAGAAATTCATGTAGAGTCTTGATTATTGTGTTTTCCAATCCTTCTGTCATGTTCAATTTTAATGCATTGTTATTTTTTATCTTTTGCATTTAGTTTTTGGTATTCATTATTTCCATGTTATGTGTTGTTGGATAGGTTCACTATGTTACATGCCCTCATTAAGATATTTTTAAGTTAAATAATTCAAAAAAAGTTCTCTATCATGTTTTTCCAAAGTGGTAAACTCTTTCCCAACAAATAATCATTTTTGAATACAATGAAGACTTTTCATTTATGTGATCGACTCGGCCAAATTCAAAAAATCTCTACGATAATTATTTATAATAGATGACATATCATAAAATGATTAAACATGAGAAGTGTTCTTTGAAAAATTTTATATCAATTCTACCTGAAAAAACTCATTTCATATGCCCATATTGTGTATTAATGTTTTCATAAGTTATGTATTCTGAGTGTTTTTTTGACTCTATAATCTATTTTTTTTATTATAGTGAAAATGTTTTAAAATCCCATTTCATTACCCTATTACGAGATTGATTATGATTTATGTTAAATATAATATTGGAAATGTTCATTCATTATATTTCATCCATATAAAGAGTATTCTAAATGGATGATAACCTATATTATGTTTATATTTTCTACTAAATTATTCTTATATATGGATATGTGTTATTTGATATGTTTCCCCTTAAGACTAGTTTAGGGGTGGATATTCAAATATAAAAGGTAAATATTCTATATAGTCCCCTATATATAATCTATTTTTTCAATTAATTATATGTTAATATCCAATTATTGATGTATTTAAACACATCTATATTAATATTTGGCATGTAAATTGCGATTTTAATGGGAAGTTCATTAATGATACATCTTGATCATGGATATAATTTCTTGACTAAAGGAGAGTAAGAAAAATTTCACTCGAGGATATTTTTGCATTATATATCTCTTAGTATTAAAATTATCCGATGACTTTTTATTGGTTTAATTTTGAATAGTGGGGAGAATATTTAAACACATAATGTCACTTTTAGGTTTTTAATTTTCGGTGTTTTATGTATTAAGTAAAAAAATATTTTTATTAGGGTTACATACATGAATGGGTATGTTACAAACCCATGAAAGATCCCAAGTAGATGAGAGGTGATAAAAGGGGGAATCATTTTGGAGGAAATGTATTGCATGTTGGGGATTCATTTTTAGGGATCACATGAAATTAGGCTATAAAAATTCATAGATTTGTTTTATTCTTAAGGACTGATTTCAGATTTTTTTATTCATTTTTATTTTTAAAGGATGGGGTTAAATATCATTTATGACTATTTTAATAATTTTTTTTTGTGGAAAACTATCTTTTTGTAATCAATTGTTTCCTAAAATTGTAGAAAATTATTAAATTAGTTCGATGAGTTGTTAAAAATATGTGAGTTGTAATGTTGAGAAGTTAGGTCTGTTGGGAAGTTGTACAAATTTTAAAACCATGTCTGATTTTTATTTTTAGAACTCAATGTTCTAAAATTCATGAAAAACAAAATGATATATGTTTTTTATATGTGTAGGATGTTAAGGTATCTAGGTGAAAATTATCATACATAATTGCACTGGATGATGAAATTAACTAAAATCCTTAATTTTATTTTAGCTAAAGTTTTATATATTTTAATTAAGAAACTAAAATTATGATGTTATCTAGATTCAGAGAACCAGATGCATCACCTGATTTAGTTCAATAGATATAGTTGAAATGGAAGATGTTTTTATTAATTTATTTATTTTTCGGACTCATTTTCTGTCACGACCCCCTTCCATCAAAGATGCCCCTCCTGAGCTGGAAATGGTGAAAGGCGGATAATGACCCCTGAGTCCCACCTATAGTAGGCCCTGGGCGGCGACTAGCACCAAGGGTATGGGTTTTCTAAAATATGGGAGGCATTACCCTTTTTTTATTTAGGATCGGGAAATAGGACAAGTCAACCACCAAAAAAGGAAAAGAACAAGTTTATAGAAATAAACCCAAACCATTCCCACATGCATGTTTACACAATTTTTATAACAAGGTGCATGTACAAGAATGATCAATGTACAATACCAAAAGAAAACACGAGTACATAAACTACAACAACTCCAACTATCGGACTAGTAGGGTCCCGCACGACCCTAGCAGTCCTCCTGGAAACCTGAAAGTAAACAAAGGGTGAGCATACAAGTATACTCAGTAGGGAAACCTAAAGCTCTCATGCACATGTGGGGAGACATCCAAATGTCCATTGAGAACAACAGAAGAAACCTAGAAGGGAAAACTATCCACCGAACCTCATCGGTTACACTCACCAAAACACAATCACAACAAGTACTTGTAGTATAAGATCAAGAGTATTGGGTACCCCGCACCATTTCCCATTAGTTAGCTGCTCTTCCTAATAGCGATCGTCCTGATGCTGCCACACTCTCCCCGCCAGCACTCACATGGGCCTCACAAACCACAAATCTCGCCCGCACACACCTGGGCCTCACAACCACGCATCCCGCCCGCATACACCTGGGCCGCACAACCACGTATCTCGTACGCACACAACTGGGCCTCACAACCACATATCCCGCCCGCACACACCTGGGCCTCATCCAGAAGATTCTGGAGAAACAGTAAAACCTTCCCGAAGATTCTTGGGCTAAAGTAACCCCATTCGAAACCAACCCGAAGGGTCATAGGTGTAAGGTCACCTCAAGCCATCACAGCCTAGGGAAGAATGAGCAAGAAGGAGCTATTAACTATGGGAAAACACCCTCTCCCATGAAATGGGAGTGTTCGGCACTAAGTGCTCAACATGGGTGGGGTGCGTCAAAACACAATGATACATATATATATATATATATATATATATATACCAAACACTCAGCCCAACCTATAGCATCTAAACAGAGAAACTGAGCACGTTCCTCGACACTGCTACCACAAAGCATGCATACAACAAACAACACCAACCCCATTCAGGTTTTCACGTTTCAGTATAATTAGTTTATTTATTTCCTTAACTACTGGGAAACTATCCACAACCAACCACATCAATCGTTCGTAAAGAAAATCCCTGCCCTCGACAAATCAAGTTAGGAAAACACAAGAAGCACAACAAACCCTTCCTTATTAACCAAACAACCCATTTATTATTAATCCTGTTCCATTAATATGCCCCACCATTCGTTAACTCTTACACATTTTATTTATTATTCACAACCTACAGGCCGTTCACATTCCAACCCATCCCTGCAGCCGTGCTTCCAACCACCATAACCACAAACACTCCGAAACCCGTAGATCATTATCCATTTAATAACATTTATCGTAGCCTCCCTTCCCATCGCCAACATAACATTCACCCAAACCCACAACCAATTCAACCACAGCCCCGCTGCTCACCCGATCCACAACAACCCACAAAACACCCCTATCACATGCCACACATCCAATCCAACACCGACATGTTTATTATTCCATTTTGTTTAACCAGGGTGATCACACAAGGTTTCTATATTTTAATCAGCCAACATTAAGTGATTAATCAAGTTCCACATCCCACAAAGTTTCCACCCACAAAAAAGGTCTAGAATGATAGGGAAACATTTAATTGCTCAAGAAAAGGCCCCCAACGACCGTGATTTTCAGTAGTCAGAATCCTATTCAATTCAAAACATAATATCAGAGGATATAAATAAAAATAAACATGACAACTTCCCCATCCCCGGTCTTTAACCAGTTATTATTTTTATAAAAAGGTTCAACTGTTTCATATGAAAACAAGAGGATACCCACCTAAAATGATGCAAAATTTAGAGAGACGAAGGTTAAATACCTACCTCAACAGGTTTTGATCACAATGCTCCCCCAGATAAACATTAGAAGACGTCTGTCGGCATCCGTCACATCCGTCGAGTCCCGAAAAAACCAACTCGGGTGGATGTTGGAAAGGAAGGGTCGAATGAATGACAACAGATCCAAGCTCAGAAGTTCCGCCTCGTTATTATGATCATGTTTCCACTGACGGATCGTAAATCGGAGCTCGAACGAAGAAGTTATGGAAGAAAGAGCCTTCGAGTCTCTTTGGAGAACTCCACTCAGAGGAAAGGGGAGGAGAGGGGTGAGTTGAAAAGGAGGAGGGGTCCCATCCTTTTATAGGCAATAAATGAAAAATTACATGGAGTGTACATTATGGTACACGACATGTACTCAGTTATTTCACACAGTCTCCACACGGCTTCCAATATGGCTCTGCAGCCATTGACTGGTCAACCCACGGTTTGACGGTAAAGCAAAAGAGGGGAGGGACTACATGGCGTGTAGTTTAGACACACGACATGTACCCATTTATTTCGCACAAAAGGACACGTCTCCAACATGGAACACGGTCGTTGACTGGTAACGCGTACGCGTGGAGGCACTACATGGCGTTTAGTTTAGGGTACATGGCGTATACCCTTTTCTTTCACATGGTAAGGACATGGTCTTCAACCCATGGTTTACCCGACAAGGTGGTACTCGGCGTATACATACACTACACGGCATGTACTCATTTACTTCACACGGCGAGGACATGGCCTGCAACACGGGGTATAGCTGGCAAGGTGGTACACTGCATGTACTTACACTACACGACGTGTACATACAAAATTATGGAAAGTGTGGTAAAAGTCCATTTTACCCTCCATAACACTTCATGACCTTCTTTTTGACAAATGGACCGGAGAGGTCCGGGCCATTACATCAGATACCTCTTAAAAAATTATCGTCCCTGAGAATTCAAAAACCAACCAAGAGGAACCCAACAAGATATCTCTTAGGGTTATCGTTATAACAAGAACCCAACCAACAACCCTTATCATAGGTGTTAGGAATTTCCTCTCCTATGTCAAGATATTATCTGGATTAGGCGTCACTGACTCCCCTGCACGTGTTTAATCACATCCGCATTAATGTGTCTTGATTAAGGATTGGGCCTTCCCAATTCCATATATTAGGATTTTCCAACATACACTACCCCCAACACCGTACAACCCACACATTGCCCAAACATGTGGTTTGGTGAAAATTCCTTCTCTTATGTAGAGATATTATCTGCTTTAAGCGGCACTGAATCGCCTTCACGGGTTCAATCGCATCCTCATTAATGAGTCTCGATTAAGATTCGAGTTTTCCCCTTTCCCCACACATCCGGACATGCTACACACTTCCAGATAACAAGGAAAACAAAATGTCTCACAACAGACAAGCCAAGCATTCCATATATCAAAGGTACATAGTATAACATCAACAAAAAGCACAGAATAAAAATGGAAAACAAAATTCAAAATAACTACAGGTACTGAGCGTGCATCTGGGTCTCCCGCTCCCAAGTGCTCTCCTCGAGGCCACCATGCCTCCACAACACACGAACCAACAGAATGGTTTGTCCACGAAGCAACTTCTCTTTACGATCCTTGATTCTGAATGGTCGTTCCTCGAAGGTCGCTTCATCTCCCACATCTAACTCTCCCCAGTCGATAACGTGAGAGTCTTCTTGAAAGTACCGACGAACCTGGGCGACGTGGAAGACATCATGAACCTTCTCCAACTGAGGTGGCAGGGTTAGCTAATATGCTACCTCGCCGACTCTCCTCAGCACCTCAAAAGGTCCGATGAACCAAGGTGAGAGCTTACTCCCTTTCCCAAACCTCTGCTTCCCCCGTTGAGGGGAAATCTTCATGAACACATGATCTCCCACCTCGAACTCCAAGGGCCTCCTCCGACAGTCAGCATAAGACTTTTTTCAGTCCTAAGCCTCTTTCATCCTCTCACGTACAAGCTGGACTTTCTCTATGGTGCTCCGCACTACCTCTGGCCCAAGAGGATATGTCTCACGAACCTATTCCGAAGAAATGGGTGAACAACATGGTCTTCCATGCAAAGCCTCAAACGGTTCCATGCCAATAGTAGAGTGGAAGTTGTTGTTGTAGGCGAACTCTACTAAAGGAAAGTCTCGTACCCTTGATCCTCTGAAATCTAGAACGCATGCTCGCAGCATATCCTCCAACGTCTGGATAGTCCGTTTTGTCTGCCCATCGGTCTGGGGGAGGAAAGCAGTGCTAAGGCGTAGCTGGGTGCCAAAAGAATGTTGTAACCCCCTCCAGACTAGTGATCTAAACCGAGTATCCCGATTTGAGACGATATTCTTCGGGGCCACATGAAAACAAACCACCTCATCTACGTACATCTATGCTAAGGTACTCACCGAGATTGACTCCTTAATTTCTAAGAAGTGAGCTGATTTCGTCAGTTGATCCACCACTACCCAGATAGCATCATAACCACCCTGAGCTCTGGTTAGTCCTGTGACGAAGTCCATTGAGATTTCATCTCACTTCCACTCTGGTACATCTAAAGGATGAAACAAATCACTGGGAACATGGTGTTCAGCCTTCACTTGCTGGAACACTAGGCATTTAGCCACAAACTCCGCCACTGCCCGTTTCACCCCAGGCCACCAAAATTGTTCCCTCAGGCCTCAGTACATTTTTTAAACTATTGGATGTACTGCCAAGGATGATCTATGGAACTCACAGATAACTCCCTCACGTATTGTCTCCGGGACAAACAAACATTCATGTAAAAGCATCCGATGTTGGCTATCCTCTGACCATCCTTCTGGAGCATTCCCCTGATCGACATGATCCCGCATCACTTCCGCCTCGGAGTCCCCCCACTAAGACTCTTCCACCTGCTAAAACAAGGAGGACTTCATCTTCATCTGAAACAAATAGCCTATAACACCATCGAACCCTTGCATCCAAGTGCAAGGAGGCCAACTCTCCCATCACTTTCCAAGCATCAGTGGATTCTCAAACCACTTCCTTATGTGACTTCTTGCTCAGGGCATCACCTACAACGTTTCCCTTACCTACATTGTAAGAGATCTCAAAGTCATAGTCTTGGAGAAACTCGACCCATATCCGCTACTGTAAGTTCAGGTCACGCTGGAAGAGGATATAACGCAGGCTCTTGTGATATGAGAAGCCCACAAAGCGCTCCCAAAAGAGGTAATGCCGCCAAAACTTCAGTGCGAACACTACTGCTGCAAGCTCTAGTTCATGGGTGGAATAGTTACGCTCGTGAGGGCATAACTCTCTAGATCCACAACAGATCACTCAATTCTTCTGCATCATCACGCACCCCAGACCAAGGCTAGAAGCATCACAAAACACCTCATAAAACAACCCTTCCTCTGGAAACCTGAGTATGGGAGCACTGAAAAACTTCTCCTTTAGGTAGTCGAAAGCTTTCTGGCACTGCTTGCTCCATAGGAAGAACTGGTTCTTCCTAGTCAAAGCTATCAATGGAACAACAACTCGATAGAAGTCCGAAACGAACCTCCGATAGTAACCTACTAACCATAAGAAACTACGAACTTCTGCCATGCTCTTGGGTGCTGCCCAAGAAACAACTGCCTCCACCTTCGACAGGTCCACTGACACTCCATGTTGAGACACCACGTGCCCAAGTAAGTGCCCTTATTGCATCAAGAACTTACAGTTCGACAATTTTCCATAAAGCTGGTGGTGTCAATGGACTTCCAAGACTGCCATGAGATGCTCAACGTGCTCCTCCTCTGATCTTGAGTAGATCAGGATATCATCGATAAACACAATGGGGAACCAGTCCAGAAACTCTTGGAAGACAAAGTTCATAATTCCCATGAACACACCCGGTGCATTCGTAACTCCAAACGGCATCACCACAAACTCGAAGTGCCCATACCTGCACCTAAAGCCGTCTTCGAGATGTCATTGTCCTTTATCCTCAGCTGATGATATCCAGATCGTAGATCAATCTTAGAAAACCAACTTTCTCCCCTCAGTTGGTCGAAGAGATCATCTATCCTTGGAAGGGGGTAGCGGTTATTGACCGTCACCTTGTTCATCCTTCCGAAGTTTATGCATAGCTTGAGACCACCATCTGCCTTCTTCACACCCAAAATTGGATCACCCCATGGTTATACACTGGGTTGAACAAAACCCTTCTCCATCATATCGTCAACCTGAATTTGAAACTCCCGCAACTCTGAAGGTGCCATCCGATAAGGGGCCATTGAAATCGGACAGGAACCAGGCTGTATTTCTTTGCAAAACTCAACGTCGCGTCGGGGGGGGGGGGGGGGTAGAGTCACAACCTTCTCAGGAAAAACATCAATGAACTCCCCAACAACCTTTGGGACATCCATAATCTTTGTATGAAGTGGAACCACTGATAACCAGCCTAACAAGGAATGGAGAGGCTCCACACGTTGGCTTCCCAACTGATAGCTCCTCTCTCCAACAAAAGCTACACGCTACCCGTCCACGTCGGAGAACACGACTCTTCTCCGAAAGCAGTTGATAACAACACTAACAGAAAAAAAATAATTTGATTCCTGGGATGACACCGTATGGATGCATCTGTAACAGAAGAAGGCCCCCAATAGATTGATGTGGTCCCAATGTCAGCCAACATCCTCGGCAAACACAAGATATGCCGGTCTGGCCTCCAACTGGGGTACTCAGCACCAGTGGTACGGAAAGTCTCTCTACATCTAGTCCCAATGCATGGGCTAGACCAGGTGCAACAAAGGAGTGTGAAGCACCTGAATCGGACAAAGCCGAAACGAGTGTTGAAAAAAAAATCGTACCTCGCACCACCTCTGGTCCTGCCGGAGCTGCCAACTCTGTTGCTTGCAACTACCCGTGCCCAGCTCCTCTGCCTCTCTAAGGTCGTCCACCTCCCCGACCACACTCTGGTCAAGGTCCCTGAGGAGCACCCTGAGGACGACCTACTCCCGCAAAGTCTTCCCTCAGAGGAGCATGGTCCTACTACTGCTGGAAGGGCCTCACCGGAACTGGTGCTGCTGAGGTGGTAACTGAACCTTCCCACCTCCACCGTACTAATCTCGGGTCGGGCACCGACTCTGAATGTGCCTGAAACCTCCACAAGAAAAACAATTCAGTCCTGGGCTCGTAAAAAAGGTGCGAGGACCTGAATATCTGAACTGGAACAATTGGGGCCTGTTCCCCACTTGCCTGAACCTGGAAGGTCCCGTTGTAGGAGATCTGCTACTGACTGCCTTCACCTTCGACAAGCCTGGCTGGATCACCTCTCATGGTGCAACTCCCAACGAGTGCATCCTTTCTACATCCTCTGCCTTCTTCTATACTTCCAAGTACGTTGGACGGGTGAAGGGGGGTAACAGCATAATGGAGCGAAGGATGAAGCACCTCCTCCAAACGTCTCACCCGAGACTCGTCATCCGGAAAGAGATCCGGAGAAAAGGATAGGAGATCCTTGAACTTGATCCCCAACTCTCGTACCGACATACTCCCATACTGAAGGGAGAGTAACTCCTGATGCTTCTCCACCTTGATCATGGATGAATGGAATTCCTCTTAGAATTCTTTCTCAAAGACATCCCATCGATCCTCTGCCTATATCATCTCTCCGAGGTAGAGCGTCCACCACTTTCACGCCGCACCTCTCAGCTGACTGACTACTAGGGGAACCCAGTACTCCATAGGAGCACAGATCAAGGTAAAAGTGATCCCTAGCTCCTCAAGCCACCCCTCAGTCTCCGTATCCAATGTACTACCCACGTACTTCTTGAGGGTTTTCCGCTGGAAAGAACAGAGATTTTTCTGCCACCTGCTATCTTCCTCCTCTCGGTCAATCCTCAACTGATCGACCACCTGAATCTACTAGGCCTCGACCGTCTAAGCCACCCGGGGACGAAGTCCAGGTGCCATTGGTGTATAGTAAACAACGATTTCCTAATCCCAAGTAGTAAGGAAATTTTTCAAGGTTTTATTTTATCATTTTATTTCAATTTCATCCCCAGAACACCCAAATCATGTAAAACACAATCATGATGATGCATGTACATTCCCTAGGGTCTCTACCCTGTAATCAATTTAGTTTCACTTGGTCATTCGGTAGGCTCAGAGTCCTTGAATCGGATCATGGGGGACCCTAAAATCCCGTGTCCTAGCTGGTCTTCCCTGGACTATGCCACGCACCAAGATTAACTAACACTGTTTCCCTACCATCCCATGAAATCGTCACTATTCATAACTTCAAAATCCATCCTATCTCTCAACCATCAGCTCTGATACCATTCTTTCATGACCCCCTTCGATCAAAGATGCCCCTCTTGAGCTGGAAATGGTGAAATGGAGATAATGACCCCCCGAGTCCCGCCTCTAGTAGGCCCCGGGGTGGCGACTAGCACCAAGGGTATGAGTTTTATCAAATGTTGGAGGTATTAACCTTTTTATTATTTTGGATAGAGAAATAGGAAAAGTCAACCAACAAAAAGGAAAAGGACAAGTTTATAGAAATAAACCCAAACCAACCCCACATGCATGTTTAAACAAATTTTTATAATAAGGTGCACGTACAAGAAATCTCAATGTACAATAACAAAAGAAAAAAAGAGTACAACAACTGAAACAACTCCAACTGTCCGACTAGTTGGGTCTCGCACGGCCCTGGTAGTCCTCCTAGTAACCTGAAAGTAAACATAGAGTGATCATACAAATATACTCAGTAGGGAAACCTAAAGCTCTCGTGCACAAGTGGGGATGCATCTTAATGTCCCGTGAGAACAACAGAAGAATCCTAGAAGGGAAAAATATCCACCCAACCTCACCAGCCACACTCACCAAAACACAATCACAACAGGTAGTAGTAGTATAAGATTAAGAGTATTGGGTACCCTGCACCATTTCCCATTAGTTAGCTGCTCTTCGTAATAGAGAACGTCCTGACGCTGCCACACTCTCCCTGCCCGCACACACCTGGGCCTCACAAACCACACATCCCTCCCACACACACCTGGGCCTCACAAACCACAAATCCCGCCCGCACACACCTGGGCCTCACAACCACGTATCCCGCCCACATAGAACTGGGCCTCACAACCACATATCCCGCCCGCACACACCTGGGCCTCATCCTGAAGATTTTTCGGAAACAGTAAAACATGCCCGAAGAGTCATGGGCTTATTCCACCCCATTCAAAACCTACCTGAAGGGTCTTAGGTGTAAGGTCGCCTCAATCCATCAGAGCCTAGGGAAGAAGGAGAATGAAGGATCTAGTAACTATGTGAAAACACCCTCTCCCATGAAATGGGATTGTTCGGCACTATGTGCTCAACATGGGTGGGGTGTGTCAAAACACAAAGACACAGATATATATATATATATATCAAACACTCATCCCAACCTATGGCTTCTAAACAGAGAAACTGAGCACGTGCCTCAGCGCTGCTACCACGAAGAATACATACAACAAACAACCCCAACCCCATTTAGGTTTTCACCTTTCAGCAGAATTAGTTTATTTATTTCCTTAACTACTGTGAAACTATCCACAACCAACCACATCAATCGTTCGTAATGAATATCCCTACCATCCACAAATAAAGTTAATAAAACACAAGAAGCACAACAAACACTTCCTTATTAACCAACCAACCCATTTATTATTAATCCTGTTCCATTACTATGCCCCACCATTCATTAACTCTTCCACGTTTTATTTATTATTCACAACCCACAGTCTGTTCACATTCCAACCCATCCCTATAGCCCCACTACCGACCACCATAACCACAAACACACTGAAAACCATACATCATTATCCCTTTAATTCAATTTATCGCAGCCCCGCTACCCATCACCAACATAAAATTCACACCAACCCACAACCAAGTCAACTGTAGCCCCGCTGCTCACCCGATCCACAACAACCCACAAAACACCCCTATCACATGAAACACATCCAAGCCAACACCCACATGTTTATTATTCCATTTTATTTAAACGGGGTGATCACACAAGGTTTAAAGATTTTAATCAGCCAACATTACGTGATTAATCAATTTCCACATCCCACAAAATTTCCACCCACAAAATGATATAAAAAGATAGGGCAACATTTAATTGCTCAAGAAAAGGCCCCCAATAACCGTGATTTTTAGTAGGAAGAATCCTATTCACAACATAATATCACATGATATAAATAAAAATAAACCTAAAAAATTCCCCAACCCCATTATTTAACTAATTATTATATTTATTAAAAGGTTCAACTGTTTCTTATTAAAACAAGAGGATACCCACCCCGCATGATTCACAATTTAGAGAGACGAAGGTAAGATCCCCAACTCAACAGGTTCTGATCACAACGCTCCCCTGGATCAACTTTAAAAGACTTCTATTGGCCTTCATCACTTCCATCGAGTCCCAGAAAATACTCCTCGGTGGAAGTTGGAAAGGAAGGGCCGAAGGAAGGATAACGGATCCATGCTCCGAAGATCCGACTCATCATTACGATCTCATGGCCGCTGACGGATCGTAAATCAGAGCTCGGACGAAGAAGTTATGGATGAAAGAGCCTTTAATCACTTGGGAGAACTTTGCTCAGAGGAAAGGGGAGGAGAGGGGTGAGTTGAAAAGGAGGAGGGTACCCCTCCTTTTGTAGGAGAGAAAAGAAAAATTACACGGCCTGTACTTTAAGGTACATGGCGTAAACTTGGTTATTTCACACGGTCTCCACGCGGCTTCCAACATGGATCCGCGACCACCGACAGGTTAACACAAGGTTTGAGGGTAACGCATACATAGGGAGGGACTACACGGTGTGTAGTATAGACACACGGTGTGTACCCATTTATTTCACATGAAAAAGACATGGCTCCAACACGGTAAATGACCGTTGACTAGTAACGCATATGCGGGGAGGGACTACATGGTGTGTAGTTTAGGGTACACTGTGTGTACCCATTTCATTCACAAAGTAAGGACACGGTCTTCAAACTGGGGTATACCCGGCAAGGTGGTACATGGAGTGTACTTACACTACATGGTGTGTACTCATTTACTTCACACGGCGAGGACACGACCTACAACATGGGTTATACCCAACAAGGTGGTACACGACGTGTAGTTACACTGCACGACATGTACTTACACAATTCTGGAAAGTGTGGGAAAAGTCCAGTGTACCCTCCAGAACACTTCGTGACCTTTTTTGGACAATGGAATGGCCGGAGAGGTCCGGGGAATTACATTTTCCTAAAAACAATTCTCAAAACAGAGAAATGGAAAGAGAGATAGATATATAAGTTAGAATGTTTTGATGTTTGATAATGTTTGACCCTATTTATTGAACACATCCATCCATGAATAATGATTATTTGATGAATTCAGAAGAAATTTTGAGTTTTTTTAAATTGTTTAGTTCGTGTAAAACATGACAAGTTAAGGATATTTTTTAGTTAGACCAATAATGATGACTTTTTCATATGAAGTTACAATTTTTTGAAATTTCCAATTGACCGAGCATGGTCAGAATGATGTTGTAGACTAAACATAATAAATAATGGATATTTGTGTTAATAGTAAATTATCGCGGGAAGCAGTTCATTAAAAATAGAATTTGTAAAAATATCAAATGTTTATGTTCATTAGTTTTTACTATTTTCAAAATTTTAAAATAAATGAAATATAAATCAAGGATTTTGATTCTAATATATGATCAATGAAAAAGGGAGAAATCATATTTGTAATCGCACACAAGACTCTAGACATAGACCACCAAAATAACCATTATATATCGATATTTGTGTGATTTTTTGGATTTTTTTTACCGGAAGAAAGTTGATTGGTTGAAACGAAATGGAAAAAGACTAATGTAGAACGAAGTATAATATTTAAATCTTCTAATCATAAAAATTCTATGAATAAAGAAAATTATAAAAAGCTATATGTTACTAATGGATAGTCCTCAAATGAAACTTATGTCTTTAAAAGTTTCAACATTAGTACAAATATATTTAGTTACATTGTAGGAACAAAGAGATGAGGGTGATAATTATTTGGATAAACAGATTCTATGATGTTTAAATAATACGTTTCTTTAATGGATATTTAACATTTTCTTTTCTTTTATGTTACCGTTTATCAAATAAGAAATAAAGAATATATTAAATAAATTTTTTTATTTTAGAGGTTCAAGATATCTGTTCAAATAAAGAATTTTCATGATAGAGATCTAGATTGAGTAGTTCTAGAAAATCAATTTGCAGAAATTTTTTGGAAGAAAATTGTATTGTTCCATGATAAGCATTATTGATAATTGATAATTTTTAGAGAATTATTGATTTTTCTAGATGACATAGTACAATTTTAGAATATTATATAAGTCATCAAATTTATCATGAATGAACATAAAATATGATATTTTGAAATTTGAGTGTGCAGAAAAAATAAATTGGTTTTCAACACTTTCATCCAAGGGATAAAAAATAAATATAGGTTGACAATACATTTTTCATATTACAAATTAGAGGTACAAAAGAATGAAAAAATGAAATGTTTTTTTAGATATTAAATTCCAACAAAAGATATGTTTCATTGTGAAAATGTGTTTCTAAAAAAAATGATTTGGATTAGACGATCAAATAGTTGTATATTTTCATTAATAGAGATACTAAATTGAACTAAGGGGATATGTATTAATTTTTAGTATATTATTGAGAAGCAATTTTTATTAAAATATAACAATCATAATTTTTTATAGTAAGTGCATATTAGGTAATGCTGCATCATGATGAGGATTTGAAATGGAGTCCATCAAATATTGGAACATCAAATTAATATTGTGGATAGACGATTGGAATATTAGTTTGAAAAATTGTTGATATTTTTATATTTCACAAATTTTGAATGATAAATTTATAAACTGATGGGAGTCTATATAATCTTTCATATTGGGATATAGATGACACTTGTTCTATTCACTTCATCATTATAGTTCATTTCAATTCACCCGTGGGAGTTGGTACGACATAGAAGTAGTTTATCACTATATTGATGGAACTTGTACATATTTATTGTTTTGGTTGAATTCTTATTTTTTTATAAATTTAAATTTTCTAAAATTGATTTGGAAAAAAATATAACATGTTATATGAGTCATGATTCTTTAAAATTAAATTTTTTAAAAGGAAATATTTGACTGAACCTCCAACCCATCTCTTCCATTTAATAATCCTTAGGTACTTCCCGGGGTATCAAATGGAAGGATATGGTGTTATTTCCTTATCATGGATATTCAATATTTTGTAAAAAGTATAGGTATTACAACCATTGATGTAAAATATTATCATGGTTAGGAAAATATAATGAATACATCCCATTCTTCAAAAGGACTATAATTTGTTGATGCTACTAAAATTTGTTTTCCACTAACTGAAAGAGACACTTGTATAACATTTATTGATAAAAGAAACGTTGATGTTCATGTAAAAGAATGAAATTATTGTCTTATGACTCTATTATATATTTTTTTATAAAGTTAATGGGTCACAATACTAAAAGGATTATATTGGATATCATGGAATGTATTTCGAAAGGAAATACTTATTTGAAGGAAGAAAATCAACAAATCTTGCATATCAGATTAGATGAAATAAGTGTTATCATTGAAGAAGATTGTGATTAGAACACCATGATAGTAAATGAAAATTCATACCACATCATAGGATTCAGTGATTTCTTGGAAGACTCAACAACTGTGAAGAAACTCATAGTCATCATTATGGACATGCCTGATTCAAAAATATATTATTTTTAAGATAAATAATATTTATCTCTTCACAAACTATAAAACTTTCTTATTTCCTTAAATATGGTTATATTTCATTAATTAAAAAATAGTATCAATAATGAAATGGATTTTGAAGCATTGAGAAAGATGAGAAATCATGATATTGAAGATTAGGATCCATGTAATTCTAATGTTTATGAGGATAAAAAATGAAAGAAAAAACAATGCCAATTATATTCTTGATTTATCAAAGAGGATGAGAAATATTGGAGGAAAATATCAAATCATATGTTTTGAGTGTGGTGGTAATAATATTTTTTCATGAATTTCAAAAAAAAAGAATGGCGGTGATACTAATATTGTTATGATGAAAATACTATTGAATGAGGCATAATAAAACAACCCACAAAAGAAATTAAGATCACCAGTGGAAATATGTATTTCACTAGAAAACTATGGAGATTTAAAGTTAATAATGTTTAATCTGAATTATATGAGATTAATTAATAAGAAGATTAATTTTAAAAAAATCATAACATTCATTGAAAATTTTGAGAATATAAAATATTCCTCAAATTTTGAAGATGTAAGAGGTAAAGAATACTAAATAGTGTATCATATTAGATCATGATTTTTTGTATGTTCTGAAAAAATAGAAATCTCAATAAATAAATCATAATGATTAAGAAAGATATTAAATAAGTTATTTATGGAAGAAAATATGTATCTATGTTGGTATAAGAATACATCCACGGGATCTTAGGATACAATATATTAATTTCTCTATAGGGAAATATGATGAAATAACATAGAAATATGTTGGATGCTACAACAGACTATGTTACCAAAACTCAACCCAAACAGCATTAGGTTTAATGTACATTAACATTTTTGGAGTAAAAATTTCAGAAAGGCATCAGAAGAAGAATATAATTCATCAATAGATGTGGATAAAGATTATTTGAAGAATCAAGAGATTTATAATTCCTTCAAAAATAAAGAATTATATTATTTTTTCAATATTAAATTTGTTATGAAAAGTTATTGAAATTATTTTTTTATAAGGGTTATGAAAAATCCATCACATTCCCAAAATTTGAAAATTCCCTTCACAAGAAAGATAGTGCATGCTTATAGAATGTTATATCCGGAAGAAGTTATTAACATCAAAAGATATTCTAAAAAATGATCTTATTTGAATACAAAACCAAGAATTAATGTTTTTTTAGTCCTATGGAACTTATGGTCCCATTAAGTACAATATTTCTCATAATTGTTCACTTTCTAGAAGAAGATATGAACAACTGGGATGAAATGTTGGTAGTAGAATGAGTAACTTTCCTAAAACACATATGTTTAGGTATTTGAAAAATTAATTTGACATAAAAATTAAAAGGAAAAAAAATTAAATGTATAAAATTTGTTTTGTGAATATGTGAATTTTTTTTACATCATGTTGTATAATGTATGAAAACCCATATAAAGAAGTGAAAATATGAATGAATGGAAAAGAATGTTGGAAAAAATAACATCAAGGAAAACTATTTTTCTATCGAAGCATACATAAAAGAAACAAAAAATTAACAAACAATGTATTCTTGATTGAGGTTATTCTTCACTAAGGATGGGAAATTTGAAACACATGAATGATTTTGAAAACTGATATAGAGGATCAACTACCTTCAGGATTGATCATTTGTTAAATGTCAGAATAATTGGAATAGATAATATTGAAAAAGAAAATTAAAAATACAAGGAAGTATTTTTTAGTATTTATAAATAACGAAATATATAATGTAAGTAAATTTTGTGATGATTGTAATGAATTGGTCTTTAGAAAATATTATTATATCATCAAAATTTTGAAAGATAGAAAATTTGTATCCAAAGGTTACTGATCCATTAGGAATCTTATCTGGATAAGAGAATATTATAAAACATGTTATATATATAATGAAGATAAAAAACAGTTATGGAATAATATACATTATAATCATGGGTATAAAATAATGAATTTTTTTAAAGATTATTCTATATGATATTTTTCAACATTGAAAAGAAGATAAGATATTATTTTAATAAATTTTCATAAAGGGAAGTTACTAGAAAAATTCCCAAGAAAGTTGATATTTAGTGTACCTAACCACTTGAACTTATTCACATTGATAATTATGGTAAAATTATACATTATTAAACATAAGGATATATATACAATATCACATTTATTTATGATTCAATCCAGGTGACCAATATTATATTTTCCAATCACAAGTTGGAGGATGTAATAATATCGAGAGTCTTTATAAGGGATATTGGGAGAGAAATTGGTGTTTATAAAATTAATTATTTAACTGATAATGGATTGGAATACATATGAAATTCATTTGAATAATATATTATAAAACATGAATTAAACTTTAGTATAATGATCCTTACACCACACAACCAAAAGGAGTTATAAAAAATAAAATTAATTTTTTAGTGGAAATGGGAAGAAGAATATTGAAAAAGTATATACATTATATATTTTTTATGGATTAAATCCATTACCTCTACTGTACATGAAAAAATAGATGTTTTTATGAATGGAATCAAACAATTCATCCTATGAAATAAATTATACCAAAAAAATTCAATGAAATATTTCATGCATTTTGGAGGTCCCTAATTACTAAAACAAATGAATTGGGATATTTTGATATTTGATGAAAAAAATGAACGAAGTAATTTTTAGAGGATATTCACCAAATATAATAAGGGTCAAATATTGGAACATACAATTTAAATTTGGGGATTCCTATGATGATCATGTTTTTTAAAATATATCTTCCTTAACAAAAGATTTTGAAAATGTTTATAATGGAAATATGATGATTTCCAAAAGGGGATAAAGTGTGCCAAATATATATATATATATCTAGATTCCAAGGAATTATTTGATGATGAAAGTGAATATTGAATAGAAAATTTAAAATTTCATAAATTAAAAAGATAGGTTGAAACTAAAAATATATTTTGAAATTTTAATGCTTTGATTCAAAAAAAAGAATGTTGTGATTCGAAAAATTGACATCAATCCATTGAAAAATTGAACCATATGTAGTTTTATAATTACTAAAAAATATAATGGGTGAATAAAATGAAAGACGAGTAGAATTTAATTGAGAAGCATGAAATATTGGAACATTTCCCATTACAAGTTGGTAAAAATATAATTGAAAAAATGGGTACACCTAAAAAAATTTAATGAACATTGATATGTTTCATGAAATAAATATTGACTTTTGTTAAAGTATATGGTATAGATACCAATTATTATCATGTGATGATGTTACATCATGTTAGATAAATATTTTGTAAATTATAAATTATTATATTGAGGAAAATATTATTTTAATTCCATTGGAATCATGGAAACAAAATATTCATTCCTAGTAAAAGTTATTCTACATCTCCCTGAAAGATATCCACCATTAGTACATCTAACAAAAACCATTCTATATTTCTTAGAGAAAGGAATGATAAGAAAGAGGTGATCTCATATTCTAAGTGAGGGTGATGAAAATAAATGTGTAACTAAAACATAAAAAAAGTGTATCGACCATCTCCATAACATTAGATTATCACAAACCACATATTAGATAACAAAAAAATATTTGATGTTTAAAAGACCTGGATCATAATATAATTAAGAGAAGAAGTCATGGAAGTGTAACATAGAATAAAAAATTTATTTATGGAAGAGATATAGTAATATAAAAATCATATATCATTGAATCCTACCAAGGACATTATAACATGTTAGGATGGGGTAAATCACTCGTGTACCTATATTGGGCTACAAATTCCCTCCAATGTACCCTCTTATTTCGGTCTCGGGATGTACTCCCACATTCCCTCTTTTTTCAGGTTTGGGATGTCTTGCAATTTAGCCTCCTCTTTTAGGAATGGAATTTCCTCCTATATACCCTATTGTTTTTTTCTTTTGATTTCCCCCCATATAATTATTTGTTTCGGGCCTCAAATTTCCTCTTGTTTACCCTCTTATTTTGGGCTTGGGATAACCTCCCATAAAACCTCTTGTTTAGGTCTTCAGATACCCCCATATACCATCTTGTTTTGGGATTTGGATACTCTTTCATGCACCTTTGAGCCGATAAAACAATTATCATTACCCAATTCAATGGAGGTAGGTATAGGCCCTAGGTATCACATAATGAAATCATACATGATTGTGCCAAACAAATATTACATATCAAGACCCATGAAAAGTTGTCTGTTTTATTAATATAAAATCATAAACTATGAAATTTATTATTTATCCTTATCATTTTTAGAAGGGAATGATTACCATAAACCGATGTCAACATAAATAGAAACTACCTTGCAAATATATTTTGAAAAACATTCTTGAGGAACATATCAATTCTCTTTTAAAAAATGATTTTTAAAACAATAAATTTTTTTAAACCATTTCCTTTTAAAATACATATAAAAATTATAAATAATGATTAAAATCTTTTTGAAAATCTTTTTAATTGAAAACATATGAAATAAAATATTAAATTTTTGAAGAACAGTTACCTGGAAAACATATAAAATAAGCTAAAAAACATTTTTAAAAACCATTCCCCTTGAAAACAAATTGGAAACTAATAATGATTTAATTTTTATTGAAACCCATTTAATTTAAGATTCATTTAAATGCTATAAAAAAGTTTCCAAACATTTTAGAAACCATTTCATTGAAAATAAATTTGAAAACATATAATAATGCTTTTGAAACCAAAAAACTATTTTCAAAATCCCTTTTCATTCATTTTTTTCAAATATATTTTTAAAACCTTTTTGAATCTATGGTTTTGAAGTAAAATAGATTTCTAACCAAAGGGAGAGATACAAAAATACGTTTCTTAATTTTTTTCTTAATAATCTTAAATACCAATGAGTGAATAATGGTACTAATACATGTATATAATTTTTTTAAATATAGGATAGATAAGATAATGATTGTTCTTAAGATATGGCTCATAAATTTTAATCAAATGAATCATAGTCATTTACAATCTTGAAATGCAATGAGATTGTTTCAATATACTCATAAAACTCGGTTACGTGCGAACATACTCTTAATGTAAGAAAATAAAATTACGTGATAAATAAAAAATCATTATGATAATGAAATTATATTTATAAAATTTCAATAATAATTATAAAAACATCATTAAATAACATAAGTGCATAAAAAACATTCTCATAGAAGAAAATTTGAGACAAATTCTATTTATCTATTTGGTATCTTTTTAAACATTAACCCCATAAAATAAATATCAAAGAATGGATATGTAAATACCCATAAATATTGGTATAGGAATCATATAATTCATCCATAGGAATTAAAGACACCACACAAAAGTAATGGGTGGTGAATAAATCATGTAACTCATGGAAATAAAAATTTAGAGTAAATTATCTTACATTAGGCTTTTACACACATCATAATCACTGAAAACTCTTGTATAATCAATATAATTTTTTATAATTTTTTCATAGTACTGTATTTTTATATCTAATATCATATATTAATTTTTTATGAATTTATATTACCCTATTTATAGCTATTTCATGTTAAGGTTATTCTTTGGGAAATATTCACATAGTTTTTTGCATGTGCCCTAATTTGTTTTATCTTTGTTCAATTGGATTATATCACGGTTTAAAGAATGTAAAACATGATATAAATATAATTTATAATCGTTTTATTTTTATTGGAATAATAAATATAATATATAAATATGGAATGGAAAACACTATTCTTGTAGACAATAAGTTGTACGTATGCATGAATGTTGTTTCATTTTATTATTTTTTGTATTGGAACAAAAAAAGTACATAACATATATGTAAATATATGTATATATATCATTTTAAAACAAATTTATTATTTAATATATATGATATATGGTAACTAAACCGTTTTTTAATATATTTCATGTAGTGTGTGAACGAATCACATTACTTTGAGGGGTGGTAGTCCACACTTATTCAAAAGGAATTATTGTATTTAGAGAAAATGTAAATAATATTGATATGTGTTTTAAATATGAATTTAGAAGCTTTATTATATAAAAAATATAATATGTTAAATATTTAAATAGAGTTTCAAAAATAATATCTACCATTATGGGCGGTATAGGGAAAATTAATAATCATCATTTTGGGATGTGGTAGTTCACCATAAAACTAAACAATTTGTACGTTACCCATTAGATGGATGTCTATGTAATTGAACATAAAAACCTTAACATTACAAAATCATAGTATATTTAAGAAACTTTTGTTGTTATACAATCAAGTAATAATGATATTAGAGGGTTGGAGATGTAAAAACAATGAAAGGATCTTGAGGGAAGTGGTTACCTCTTAATGGGGTAACTCGTATTGGTTTGTGACAAAAGGTTTACTTAGACTACATTTAAAAAAGGAGAGGATTATAAGGGGAGGGTAGGGTTGTTCATAAATTTAATGGTTAAATATTTTTTGATTCTAGGAGTTTTTTAGTTGTTAATAAGAGGAATATTTGGTGGCCTTTAATTGGGAAGTAAAAGGAATCACATGGAATTTTTTAAAACTTGGTAGGTGTACACGCGGTCTTACTTAAAAAATTCATAACATATAAACAAAAAAATCATTAAGGTTAGTGTACAAAATAGTTTCTTTAAATGGGTGTCTGAAAAGTGTCTAAGGAATTTTATTCCCCTATGATTAAGGATCAATCCCTAATTAAGCTAAATTTTACTTTAATAACTGTGATCAATTTAGAACACTTTTTTAAAATTTTTGGTCAAAAATTAACCTGATCTAATTGGATAGTAAATATTATAAATAATAAATTCTTCAATTCCCATTTTTCAAAAAACATTTCATATTAGCGTTAAAATCAATATTAATGCTAATCCTGTAGAGAGGCTGAAATAACAATTGTTTAATGTAAAAAAATTCTCAAATGTTTGTTATGTTTTTATATTCATCCCCATGTGAAATTTTTTATAATAACTAAAATTGCATTAATTGATTTATAATTGATATAATGTGACATTATGAAAATTAAATTATAATTTAACATTAATAATTATTTAAACTAAAAGCCAATTATTAAATAAAATGAAATAGTTTCACAATTAATCTAAAAATGATGTCTCATAGAAAAATCACAAAAATTCCCCATAATATAATTTAATAATTAATAATTAAAAAATGAAATTTATTTTTATCAAATTAAATTTATTGATGTTTCTAAAATTATTTTCTTTTTATATAAGGGCATGAAATGTAATTCATTCGAGAAATTTTTATTTTCTAAACTTATAATTACTTCACAAAAATTATATTTTCTATTATCAATATGACATTATTTAATAAAAACACTATAAAAATATTTTAATATTAGTAATTACTATTCATATTCATGGTTTTAACATGAAGGTTATAACTAAATCATTGAAATATTTATAATAATAAAATAAAAATTATAGAAACCTGGTATTTCATGTAACACCCACCATGTCGGTGTTGCACGTTGAACATGCCATGTTAATGTTGTGTGTAGGGAAATCCAAGTCATCATTCCATGTAGTGAAATCCAATGTATTGTTATATGTAGAGCAATCGTATTTGGCGTCATGTGTAGTGCAATCCAAGTTGGTGTTGTGTGAAAGGAATGTTTGACATAGTGTTTAAATATATATATATATATAACTATTTCTCTTATCACATGAAATAAAAAATAACAAAAATATTAAAATAAATCAAATTATAATAATTAAAAAACACTCATGGTGTCACATTCTAGCCCCCTTAAAAAAATTAATCAAAAAAATCTCACTCGGTTATGAAATATTTAATACTTGAATGTTTCATTCACAAAAACCCACATAGTGAAAATGATTAAAAAATCTCTTAAAAAGGGAATGTTGGGACCATAAAGGTTCCCCAATGTAACATATAAATATGATTCTATGTAGGGGAACATAGGTGTGATGTGAAAACAAAAACATGGAAGACCAATATAAATATCATGTTCTAATGGAGAGTGATATAGAAAATGTTTTGGAGAAAGTTAATAATTAGACATCCATAAACTGCAATTGAAAAAGGGACCATATAATTCAAAAATGGAGGTAATAGGAAAAAAATGGGTATCAAGATCATTTTTCATAAAATAGATGAATGTTTCTCAAAAGATACTCCTACATGATTTTAGAATAGCCTCAAACTTTATTTCCTTGATCGACTTGGCCTCTTTATCCAAAAATGGATGGGAAATTATTTCATTCATGGTGTAATAATAGATAATGAGACCCATGATATTCCATCAAATTTTTCTTTTTTTACCATCAATATAAATTTGTTTTAACAGGCTATCCAAAATTCATAAATCCAAATATATAAATATAACACTTTAACCTTAATGACTTCATCTAAAGTTTAACTTAAACGTGCCATAAATGGTTATCCTTATACACCATCAAAAATATAATTCACCATTTATTCCATAAATAATATTTTATCACATACAAAGAACATTTTTACTAGAGTATTGGTTCCAACTTTGTATATATATATTGTTAAATGTAATTTTATAATTTCATAATCCACATAGGGAATGATAATCACATGAAATCTCATCAAAAGATGAACAATAATACATTAATAGTGATGATTCATGAAAATTCCAATACGAACATTCCCAAATAGAAGTTTTGGATAACTTTTCTCTAATTACCTTGATTTACATCATCAGTTATAACTTTATAGGTATTAAATTTATTTATCAATATAAGAGATTATTGATGTCAGTCTTCATCATTAAACTTTGAGTTTATGAAATTCCTAGATTAATGAAATTACTCCTAACATTGTAAACACTGAATTATAGTTTGTTAATTCATTGGATCTTTCAATTTATTCAAAATAACTCAATATTCATCCACATTGTGAGATTTTTTTCAACACATAAAACATTTAGTAGTAACCCTAACACTATTTACACAATTTTTCCTTCCACCCTTTTAGAATAAAGTAAATATATTTTTCTATGATCCAGTGTCCTTAGAGTTTCCTTTGAATACTATGATTCAATTATTATGATATATATGATATTTATGAGAATCTTCCATATCACATTCTGTAAGAAAATTAAAAGTAACTTACATGACAAAAAATATGTTCTTGAAATAATCCCAATACATGGATTTACTTTTATCTTATATCCTTGTATTGTTGATGTAGTTACACCACTAGTTTACTTCACCTTCAAAGTTATTAGTTCCAAAAATAATTATTTTCATGTGTTGAACCCTGGATAACGAAATATATATTTTTAGTGGTGCAGATCTATTTCTCAACAACTATTTTATCATTCGTTCCACTAAAAGATGATGGAATCTACTGTAAAAATGTTCAAGGAAAACATTGTTACCTACTTTGGTTGTTTTATAATTAAACATGTTTCAGGGAATGATATGTCTATGCGGTCATTGAAATTAAGTTTTTACTCCATCATTAATAACATTTGGTTTCTCAGGGGGTCCAACACTTCACTTTCCATTCTATTCCTCATTATAAAAGATCATTAGGGAACCAAAAATTTACTAAATACATAATTTATGGAGTAAAAAACAATTATCATATAGGGGAACCACATAATCTTGAAAATTCATTTATAGAATTCCCAATGTTTTAAGACTTCATTCATTTATGACAACTTATGATAATCATGTCTTATTCATAGTCATATCATATTCAAATCCCTCAAAATGGATCTTGAACAGTTTTTTAATTTCTAATTCATATCACCCAGGAGTGTCAAACCAAGTGTGCAGCAAGGCCCGTTGTCATTTACCAAATTACACTGAGTCAAGATTTGAACAACTTGTCAGAGTTGTTACTCCTATTTTTATCTATTCGAGATCTACATCCCGTAATAGTTCATAGATAGGGAAGTATTTCTATGAAACCACTCACTCTATCATTTACCAAAATTCTTTCACAATTACCTAAATGATATCTCATCCTTATACTTATCCACAGAAATATACCAAAATATCTCACTAATTTTTTGTCATCCACGTTTCTAAAGGTTTATTAAAACTTTCCTTTGATACCAACTATAGTGACCCATTCATAAAATACATGGATATTACAACATTTTATATTAATATTAAGTACATTAAAAAAAATTCAAGATTGATGATTGTAATCATATAGTGTCTTTGTAAACATGAAAAAAAATCATTTATCCATGTGAAAGAACATAAATATATCCAATAAATATATCAACCGTTAGTAATTATCCCAAAATCCTTTCTTCATTATTAGGGAAAGGAAACATAAGAAAAGTTTTTTCTCAGATGATTATTAATGGTAAATAAAGTAAATATTTTAGCATAACAGGAATAAAAGTTTATAGAACATGAGTACAATATTTAAAGATCATACCCGATATATTATAGAACATAATAGAAAATGATATTATTTATGAAATGGATTATAACAAAATTAAGAGAAAATCCATGAAAGAGTAGCTTATGAAAAAAAGATGAAATTATGGAAGACATATAAGAATATAAATAACTTATCTCAAGGTGTCCAACCAAGGACTTTGTAGAATGTTAGTCTTGGGTTAATCAAATGCATACCTGCTTCGGCCATGGAATTCCCTCTTATAAACCCTATAGATTCAATCATGGGATGTCCTATAACGTACCCTCTTCTTTCAGGTCTTGGATTCCCTCCTATTTACCCTCTGTTTTAGGATTGGCATATCTTCTTATTTACCCTCTTGTTTATGGATTGGGATTTCCTATGGTATAACCTCATATTTCAGGAATGGGATATCGTCATGTTTAATATCTTGTTTTGGGATTATGATCTCCTCTACTATACCCTCTTGTTTCGTGCATGGTATTTCCTATTATATATTTTGGCTTGGGATTCCCTATTGTGTACCCTCTGATATCATAAAACATTTATCATTACCCAATGAATTTGAGGGAGATATAGGTCCCACCCATCACATAATGAAATCGTATATTCATGTTCCAAAAAAATGAATCATACCACGACCCATGAAAATAGATGGGTTTTATAAAACTCATATCATACCCCATGAAATGAAATGAGTATAATTAACATTTCATCACATTATAACCTATGTAAAATATATAGGATTCATAATCATTTCATCAAATAATTACCTGTGAAGATAATTGGTTTTGAAAATCATATTACCCGTGGAAGGGAAATGATTGTGGAAAGAATTATTCTATAAAAACATAGACAATTCAAGATAGAATATGAAAGGAACCTCTTTATTATTTCCTAGAATTGTTTTATTAACATTAATGAATGTCGTATTATATGGAAAATAACATGGAAAGATATTTTTAATATATTCCATGAGGAAAATATCATTTCTCCTTTAGAAAATAATTTTTAAAACCTAGAACAATTTTTAAAAATTTTCCATTTAAAATAGTTTGAAATATTGTAATGAAGGATTGAAATCATTTTTAAAACCATTTTCCTTGAAAACATATGAATGAAACCCGAAATAACTTTTTAAACCATTTTCCTTGAAAATAATATGAAATAATATTACAAAAATATATTTACATTTTCTTTTAAATAAAATTGAAATCATATATAGACCAATTAAAAACGTTTAGAAATCAATTTCATTAAAAAAATTGAAAATGTATAAAAAATTATTCAAATCATTTTGAAAGAAATTATTTTGAAAATAACATTGTAAAATTATAAAGAAATATTTTAAAACAATAATTAATTTTTTAAATTCATTTTTACAGAGAATGATCTTCATATATCAATTGAATCAATTTTTGGAAAAAAAAATTTTTACATTTTTTTGAAATAAAACCGATTTCTAACTAAAGAGAGAGATATTGATTGATTATTCATATATTTTTTTTATTATTTATAATAATTAAAAAAGATTGAAAATTTGTTCTATTATATAGAAATATAATGTATAAATAGAGTATAATGATTATGATTATTGTTCCTAATATATGTATCATAATATTACATCATATTATAATTAATCATTCACAATCTCAAAAATCAATTATATTATTTTAATAAAATCTTACCACTTGGTTACATGTGATTGTACTTATCATGGATAAAAATGAAATTAATGAAGAATAAAATATCATGAAAATAAGGAGATTAGTTATATATAATGTTAACTAGAATCGTATAACCCTCAGTAAAGAACATAGGTGTACAGAAAATCATGTGTTTCATATATGGTAATTTGAGAGAGAAATAAAATACAAATTGGGAGAATTTTGACAAATTAACCACATAAAATAATGATCATAGAATGGATATGTAAATATACATATATTTATTCATATTAATCATATATTAAAATCATGGTAAATATAAACACCACAAAAAAGAAATAGGTGGTGAATAAAACAAGTATCTCATCAAAAATAAAACGTGAGATGAAGTTCTCATACCTTGTGTCTTTACTCTTGTCATACTTATTAAATCCTCGTGTATAATAATATAATTGTATTATAATTATTTTAAAATACCATATTCTTAAATCTAATAAAATTTATGCATATATTATTACTTTATAATACATTCTTGTTAAAAATTTCTTTTTATGGTTACACTTCATGTAATATGATCATTGTTTTCCACTTGTGATTTAATTGTTTAAATATTTTGAACTTATGATTATATTATGATTTAAAGAATTTAAAAATCATATAAATATCATTTATATACATTATATTTGTTTTATAATAGCACATATAATATATAATTATGAAATGGAATATGTTGTTCATGTACACTGTAAGTCATACGTATTCATGAACGTTGGATTTGTTTTTATTATCATATTTTAAGAAAAAAAGTGCATAATAAATAGTTATATATATTTATATATATAATTATAAAATTATAATTATTATATCTTATATATATTATATGATCACTAAACAAATACATAATACATTCCATGTACTAGGTGAATGGATCACATCGCATTGAGGGTGGAGTAGTCCACACTTTCTCAAACATAATTATTGTATTTATACGAAAGGGAATGTAATAAAAATATGTGTTGTAAAATGGAATAAATAAGCTTAAATACATAAGAAATATATTATATTAAATATTTAAACCTATTTTACTTCATAATTTCAACCATCGGAGGAAATAAAAGAAAAATGAACAATCAACGTTTTGTGATGCAGTAGTTCACCATACACACAAAGAGTATTTTCATTACCCATTATACGGATGTGTGTGTGAGTGTTGGTATAAAAAATATAAAAAAAAAATTTATTTAATATAATTTTTTAGTTATAAAATAATTGAATAAAGATAGTGGAGGTGTGGAGGAAGAAAATAAAAGAAATGAGTTTGAGAGAAGACGTTACCTCTTAATCGAGTAACTCCTTTTAGATTGTGCAATAGGCTTCCATGGATTGATTTAATCCCAAATAGAGGATTATAAGAGTAATATTTGGATTTTAAGAAGTTTATTTTTTCAGATATTGGCCGAACCTAATAGGTTTTAGAGTTGTGAATCTATGGGATAGGAGGTGACCTTTTATAGGGAATGAAGATGACTCAATAACAATTTTTTAAAACAGGTTAGGTGTACTCTTGTTATTACCTATAAAAAGTCAAAAAAAAAACAATATAAAATCAATAATTAAAATTTTATAGCCTTTATATACCCATAAAATTGGTTTTTTACTTTTGTATAGGTCATTTGAGCCCCTAAGATTATGGCTTAGTCCATAATAATTATTTATTTAACCTTAATCGTTATGATTAATTTTAATAACAATTACTATTATTATTGGTAAAAATTGACACGATATAATTAGAATCTAAATATTACATTGATTATAATGGTGTATGTCCATTTTTCTAAATTCAATTCATTTAATCAGCCAAATTAATATTAATTCCAATCCAACAGACGAGACAAAATAAGAGCTTTTTATGGTAAGAAAATGTTCAAAAGTTTTTTTATATTTTTAAATTAAAACCCAAAATTAAATATATTATAATGAAATAAATTGTTTTAATAGATGTATAATTGATCTATTTTTAACCTATAAATTATTCTATAATTAATCATTAACAATTTTTCAAATGAAAAGGATGTTATTAACTAGAATGTGGTATTTTTCACTATTCATTAAAAAATGTAATTTATAAGAAAAAAGAAAATAATAACCCTAATGAAATATAGGACTTATAATTACTAAAATTAAATCTATTTATATGAAATAAAATTTCAATATGTTTCTAAAATTAACTTTTTCTATTTTTCAGAGAAGTAAAAGAAAAAAATTTATTTGAGAAAATGCTACTTTTAAACATATAAAAGCATTAAAAAATTTATATTTTTCATTGTAGATAATTTTTACATATATAAAAAATTATAAATATATTTTAAAAGTAGTTATTATTATTCATATTACTATAGTTTAATGTATAGGTTATAACTAACTCATTTAAATAATTTTATCAATAAAATTAATTTTCATAGAAATTTTGTATCATGTGTAATGTATACCACGATGGTGTTGCGTGTACCTCATGCTAAGTTGGTGTTGTGTGTAGTGAAATACAAGTCAGTGTTGCGTGTAGCACAAGAAATGTAAGTGTTTAATGTATTGTAATCAAATATTGGGTTGTGTGAAAATAATTTTTGACATAGTGCATTAATTTATATATATATATATATAACTATTTCAAATGTCACTTGAAATGAAAAATATCCACAATTTTTAATTAAATTGAAAAAAATAATTCAAAAAATCTCACGGTGTTACATATTAATAGGTGAGAGTTGTGGATTTTGATGAATCCATTTTCCATGTAGTATGATTAGAAACAATAATAATGTTTCTATAAGTGGATGAACCATAATGATTAAAAGATTATCAAATGGATGTTGATCCATCTTTCAAAAATGTTGATATTGAAGAAGAAATTCACATTATAAAATCTTGTGGCTTTATACTTGATTAAGATATAATCAAGGTGTTTAAAGGAATTAAATAATTGTATGGGTCGAAACAAGTCCCACATTACTATTATAAGAAACATGATAATTTTCATAGAATGTCATATTTTTTATTTTGAATTGTTGATAGAATCTTATTTCTGAATGAATGGAACTCCATCAACCAAATTATAATTGTTTATTTAGATGATATAATTTATCCTTGAGATGAAGAAATTTTTATAAATATTTTTCTTAGGAAATGAAAAATTAATTTCATATATCAATGTTGGGATGATTAAATTTATTCTTGGTTTAATAAAAAACGTTTTTCAACCATAAAAAAATATATGCCAATGAATTATTACATAATATTTCTTTTGGAATAATATAAATTTTTTTCTACTCATATTTTAGTTTTCTGAATATGAGTAATGATGATGTAGGAAAAAATGTTACTCAGAAATAATTTTGAAGGTTGATTGAATGTTTTCTTTATCAGACTACTTCAATACATAATATTTTTCTATTTTCTAACATTGGGTTCCAGATAAGTTAGTGGTGAAAAAGTTTTCTCATGAGTTTTAACAGAATAAAAATATGAAGTATGTTTAAAAAAAACATCAAATTGTCTGACAAACAAAATAATTCTTTATAAGTACTTTCATGGTCATACGGATGCTGATTACAATGGAGATTATAGGGATACAAAATCTACTTTTGGAGGAACATTTTTCCTAGGAGAATGTTTTCTTTGTTCCCATAGTAAGAAACAAGGATCAATAACTTCTAGCACAACGGAATAAAAATCTGTTACAGCTACGGATAACTCTATTTTTTCTACATTTTTTGATTTGTTTTAATATATTTTTTCATTGAATATTAATTGATATTATATTATACTCATTCCTGATAATAATGTTTTGTGAATTCAAATGTAGTATTAGCAATTGGATAAATAAAAATTAAAACATTGAAATGGGGGAACAAAATGATATTTCGCACATCGAGTAAAGTGAATCGGCATGGCACTCGATTTTGATAATGATAATTGAGCACTTCTATAGGAATAAAACTGAAGTAGCCAGATGAAATGGAGATTCCAATGCTAAAATAAATGTTTTCATTACATATAACATCATTACAAGATGTGAAGTTGAAACCCATGAATATTTTATAGGTTTTGTGAAGAATAAAACAAGTCTATATATTACACATTATGCAATTCCTTGATACATCAAAAAAGATATTATTTCCAACCTATCTTCTGACTATATTTTATAAAATATTTTGACCTAGATGGACTTGTAATAACATAATTTATGTGGGGAAACTATTGAAATTACTATGACGTATATAAAAGGGATGTTCCAAATATGTGAAAGTATTCAATTCAACACCGGAGGCGTAACCACCAAAATGCTACATAGGTTTCTAACCCATATTTTATACTAGATATGTTTTTGTTTTTTTTTCATGTAATCATTAGATGTTTTATAATTTTTTAATCACAATATATTTATTTTCATTATTCCACCCTTATTCATTTTTTTAATCTCTTGGCTATGGTTATTGGTTTATTCGTCTTTGGTGACCAACCATTTCACCCATACTGAATAAACACACAGAATCTATATAAAAGTTCAATAAATAACAACCAAATGATGATAAATATTTTAACAAATAATAAGAAAATATTCAGATAAATGACTATAAATGTTACCATAATATCAATGAGATAATTCCAATTACAAATGACCAAAACAAAATATCTACTCCCTGTGATAGTGTGGAAAAACATCCACCATCTCAAAACCGTCTACTCAACTCTATTAGCATGAAACCCCAGATAGCCACAATGATGCATTTCCATTCCCTTCATTGGAAGAATTACATAGGTCTACACACCAATAAAGAGGTGTATAGGGTGTGAGCTAACAAGCTCAACAGGATCCCACCCAGGTGTTCAATAACATGTATTTATATAACAATAAATATATGTTAATTTTAAATAAAAAATGGCCTGATTAAAACTAATGTTTTTTTGATAAAATGTAAAACATTACACCTATTTAATGTTCTAATAAAAATGGAGGTATATCAATTTCAATTCACATTTTCCATATCATCTTTCAAAATCATAAACATGCGCATCAAGTCTAAAACAACAAAGAAAAGAAACATAAAAGGAATCACATGTATTAGTATCAATGATCACAATAGGTCTGACTAATAGACTACTTGTACCATAATCAATCTATTTATCAATCTAGTTCCCAGAAACAAGGACTAGGGAGAGACAGATACCACATGAGTAAACCCAATGTCTATAACTGTCCCTAGAACAACAAAAATTTGTAACATGGGAAATCTCCATGATAAATACGCCTAATAATCACAAAATAGACAATGTACTTAAGCTAAACCTTCCTCCCATGTACCCAATGTAACCCATGTGCTCATTTTTCATAATTCATTTGGATTCGTTGAAAATACTCTTTTTATTTATATTTATCAACAGCCAAGGGAAAACCATTTATCATTAAAACTTTTTCCAACACACACAAAACAATCACACAAATTAATTTTATATAAAAATTTATAAAATCTGATCAATAATGTTCATCAACATAGGTTACTAATTGAACCACCTACCTTGAATTGTGAGGGGCACATGCCCACAACATGATCCACCAACAATGAAAACCCAAAATGTATATGAAGGCCCTAGAATCCAATATAATCTAAAAATATATTTAATTTAGAAACAAGGATGTTATTGGAAAGGAGGAATCCCATATACCTCAACAAGAAACACACGTCACACCACAACCAACAAATGGGAGGCCACTGAAATGATATCGTTCAAAATATCTATAAATATGAATTGATGAAACACGAATTCAGATTAACTAATCCAATAAAAAACTCAAGGGAACTATCATGATCAATGTAAATGTAAAAGTGTACTAATCACTCACACAAAGTGACCCAATACAACTGAAATGAAGATCAAATGAATAATGGATCGATTAGGAAGGAATTGTGCCTCCAAAAATCACTAGGGAAGATCCTTAGGTCCATTGAGAAGGATATATAGTGGCTGAATGGGAAACCAAGACATGAATATAGCATTAATATATCCTACCTCTAGACATTACATGAAATGTAATAACATTAATAATCGAGAAATACATGATGGGCAGATAAGCTGAAAAATTAGGCGCATCTGATTATGACTTAACCCTAAATTAACACACAACATGTAAAATATGATAAAAAACCGTAAACTTTCATGGAATGTTTAGTTCGCATGTATTGATCCCAAAAAAATTACATGTCATGTAAGCTAGTAACATTGTGGGAAATTCCCCTTCATCTTGAAGACAGTTCTAAAACCATCATCTAAAAAATCCTCAATAAAAAACATGGAGGGAGGGAAAAAGAGAACCAAATAAATGTAATGGGATGTTAAAAACCCCCTTCCATAAACACATTTCATCCCTAGGAAGTCATGTAGAATATTTAATCCCTATAAAAATATAAGGGCATTGATCCCTCATCAATGAATCACATTACAAAGTATCATGAGAATTTGATCCCTATTTCCATAAAACTCTGACAAATAGAATTGAATTTCAAGATAATACTTTCCATTGAGAGTTAATGATCTCAACTTCTTTCTCCAACATAAAAGCATTTATTTTCTAACTCAATTTCTTCCCAACACATAACATGAGTTGGAAAATGATGGTACATCCTAGTTTAATACATGAGGAAAACAACATGACTACTTATCTATAGAATCAGTAATTCTAACTGATAAGAAGACTAACTGAGCTTCTTAGTGACCTAAAATGGTACATCAAATCATGGATCCGCATTTACCTATCTTCCAAGATGACAGTGACCCAATAAAATATAAAAATTCATGAAAAACTTGTCCTCTATGGAAAACTCCAATGAATGGTGTCGAGGATCAGCATAAATTTTTTTCGAATCCGGATTGTAACCCGATGTTGATGTACAACATGAATCTTCACTGATGTCACCTAGACTGAAATTGGTCCAACAAAATATACATCCCCAACATTATCCCAACAAGGATTTTATCTTCATGGGAGACCATAAAACTCCATAAAGTGATCCATTCAAATCTACGACTAATAAATTTTGTTATAAAAACACTCAAGTAGTCCCAGATGACAATGTAATGATCCACAAAATTCCCTGACTGAAGCAGGAAGCATATCCCCCAGGATTTGAATCACATTCTTCTTCTGGCCATATTTCTTGGGATGGTAAGTATTTCTTGAATTTAAATTTGGTATCATTTCCTCTTGGAGACTCATACAAACCATGAGTTAATCATAGGAACCCTATCCAAAACAACAAAAGATGGAAGCCCATGTAACATCATAATCTACTACACATACTTCTTATCCAGATCTTCAACCATAGAGGTATCCTATAACGGAATGAAATGTTCAGACATCATCAGCAAATCAAAAATTAAGTAGATAGAATTCCTCACTCAAATAGTACATGGTAATCTATAAACAAAAAATGGATACCATATCCCTTTTCAAAACGAGAAGCGTATGAAGATGAAGAAGTATTTGGGGTTTCAAGTGATTTGCCTTTATCTATTAGTAGGTTTGATAGTGGGACACATAATATACAACATCACATTTAATACTCGAAAACCATACTCTTAGACTCATGTAAAAATACATCTTTATTGTTTTGGATGAAGAACCCATGAAGAGATGTAACAATTAGACATGACAAAAATAATCACAAATGTTGGGATGAAAACCCAAATCTAAAAGTGGAGCACACCATTTGATGATAGATACCAACCAGAGACAGTCTCTCCACCATAACAAATTTCCCAAATTTCACTAAAATCACCAGCATGCTACTAAATTATAAAAATAGACTCAAAGACAGATGATGATTACAAATAACTAGGCAGAACCATACCTAAAACATCTTCCTGAGCATCCATAAACAAATGAGTCAAATGACCCAAAAGGATCCACTACACATTCTATTATGGGACAACCTATGATGTTAAATTCGTACTAAGAGAATCTACAATGACATCCCCTTCTCATATGTGTAGGTGATATTGATGTCAGAAATTTGAAGGCATTTTAAACATCGTATATGTCTAGGATTCAAGTCTTTATGAAAATAGATATAATTCAATATATTATTATCAGAAAAAACTATAAACCTTTCCCAAAAATGATACTTCCTCCCACATTATTGTTCATTCATAACTACAGTACTCTCTAAATCATGATTGGGGAAATTCATGTCATGCGGCCGATGGTGATGAAATATGAAAGCTAGCACATGGTCATCTTGCATAAGAAATTATCCCCAACCGTCACAAAATGCCTCAAAAAACACCATTTACCCCTTAGAAGGATCATTTAAGATCATAATAGAATATTATTCCCAAATTCATTTTAGTTCATCAAAAGAGGACTGAGACTTCACATTCTATGTGAATTTCACAGTTTTCCTATGAAGTGAAATCAAAGTTGATGTCAGGATAGATACATTCGTAAACAACCATTGGTAGTATAAAACAAGACCTTGGAATCTATGTATCCAAAATAAATTCCATGGTCCTTTCATGACAATAAAGCCTTTTACTTTTCAGGATCAACTGATAAGCCTTGTTTAGAAATTAGGCTCCCTAAGAACTTCACTTCATTATTCTGAAAACTACATATCTAATGTTTTTCATAAAAACATTATCATATCATAATTTCTCAAAATAAAACTCAAATGGTTCTAATTCTCATGATCAGATCTCAAATAAACCAGAATATCATCCATGAATGCTTCCACCAAATTATCAAGATATTGATGGAATATCTGATTAATCAAATCCATACAAATTAAAGGATCATTAGTTAGACCAAAAGGAATCACATGATAATAATAATGGACATACCTACTGATAAAATTTATCAATGGTATATCAGACTTGTGGACTCTGAGTTGATGATAAATCGATTGTTGATCAATCTTAAAAAAAAACATTCCCCCCTTTAACTAATCAAACAAATCATCCAAATTAGGTAAATGATACTTTTTCTTAACAATTACAAGATTTATCCTCTGATATTCAACATGAAAACGAATTTAACCATATTCCATCATAACAAAGTGAACTGAGACTTCCCCTAGATAAAACCTTGGGTGAACATAACTCTCTTCCAATAAGTCATCCAATTGAATCATGAGAACTTTCAGCACGACTGTTCGATAAGATAAGAATGTTCAATATCCAATATGTACATGGAACTAGTTCAATCATAAAATCATCCTCCCTCAATTGAGTAAGATAGGGTAAAATTTCTGGTAAAATTTTAGAAAATTCCCAAAAAATAACTGGATGATAAACAATATAATATACTTCAATGGTCCCAAAAAAATAGCAGACAAAAAACTCCTGAGATCTAGGTGGTAAGGACTCACACGACAAGACCATGGGTCCCACTACCCCTAAAACACATGAGAGCTCCCAAAGATAGCTTTAAATGAAACACACTGAAGATAAAAATAAACCTCTGACCATTGACAGATAATACAATTCACACTAATGATGATGTAAAATAGATCAAGAACAAGATTGAGAGAATTCGAGACCATCTTCTTACAAACAATCATTAATAAGCTTAAAGGACAGCAATATCATTTCTTTTTACTCATTCCAAGAGGTGTTTCTAACTCCTTTACAAATGAAATAGTTTTTTGGATGTTTAATAATATTAAAAAATCTTTTAGATATAATTTTTTTAGAGGAACTCGAATAAAATAAATAAATTTCTATTGAAGATTAAATAAAGATAATATCTCTCACTTTTGATGAATCTACACCAAGATGCATTAGGAAGTCATCTATTTTGTGAAATTGTTTCACTCTTGGGACCTATAGCCAAAACCCTCTTTCCCTTGAAGCATATGACATCCCTATAGTAGCCTTTGGAGCCTAAGAAATATGATCGTAATGAAGAGTATCCATACCTGGATAGATGTGTTTTAAGTGAACAACCCATCCACAACTATTGCATGTCTTCACAGTTATATGAAAGGAACAACATCTATGTCATACATTTCCACATTGATATTAATATATAGGAATATTAAAAGCTATATCATATAGTAAAGAGGAGGATCATTGCTGAGACACACCTTCACCACTTCTACAATGATATTTCTACATCCTCTTCTTCCGATGCGTGAAACTGAAACTACCTTTGAGTGTAAGGGAAGAAGATGATAATAAAACCTTTCCTTCTATAATATTATCATCCATCATATATATTTATTCCCTATCCATAGTGTAAGAATGATATAACATAAATACCTATGATATGATATCTAGTCGTAAACCCTTTTGTTACTTCTCAACCTTCAACTAGACATTTTTCACGATGTCCGGAGAAATATAGACATGATTGAAAAACCGATTGGTGTACTACAACACCAAATTATGTCTATGCTATAAAGAAAATAATTATAGATACTTTTCTATCATTAGTGACTCTAGAAATAGCTTATAGGAGAATGTATTTCTAAAACCCTTCCAATCCTAGTTCATGTGTCTATCTACATGTATTATGGAATTCCACCTTTGCTTACAGGAACACTTGATTCTGAACGCTACAAACCAGACCATTATATTCTCATGTGTCTCTAGAAACTAGAATATTTGATCAATTCTACCCATAAATTACACTACCTATAGTGTTCATTCATTTTTTTATAGGATTGGGGTTTCTCATGCAAGATTTCTCGTGATCGATATGTCTCTCCTCCAGCACCTGGACGTACTTCAACAACTGTGCTCTAAACTCATGGTATGTTTTGATCAAAAATATGAACATATAATACAATTGTATTGATGATATTATGATCTATATTTGGATTAATTTGAAAATAATTAGTTGTACCCTCCTAAAGAACTCATGGAAGTTATATCAAAGGCATACTTCAAAAAAGTAAAAGATACGAAATGATCAGACAACATACTAAAACTCAATTCAAAGCAAACAATCCATAATTAGAAACTAATATTTTAAAAACCCCATCACTGTTGACAAATATAACAACATCCCACAAAAAATTAAGTCTCATCACAAAAATATCTAGCCATGCACCTATCAGGAAATACATCCAAAGTCCCAATAATACAATACAAAATCAAACAGATGTCACAAGCCAATGGCTCATTGGAAAACACCTCCTATGATACCCATATGTAATGAATTTTCCTAGGTAACCCTCCAACCTATAACCTGAAATATTCCATCATATATCAAAATGGAGTTCTAGACCGCCACGGGCTAGTGACAAACTCCTAGTCATCGAACAAAAACATAGAGGGAATGGTTTCTCATAACCTAAATAAAAACATTTCATATATATACATAGGTAAAGAAGGAACAATGGAAATATAATAAATATATTACATAACGATACGAAAGTAGTGGGAAAAAGACTTTAAATGTTTCCTAAATCTATAAGAGAAAATTCCAATAAAAATGACCAAAACCAAATTGCTACTTCTTGTGATAGTGTGTATGAAGTCCCACCATATTACCACCACCTACCTCACATAGTTGACTTAGAACCTTGCTGCCTCACAGTGGTGCCATACCTTTCTTTGAATTGGATGACATACATAGATGCACACACCACCAAATAGGTGAATTTGGAGTTATATAACTGGCTGAATAGTATCCCACCAAGGTGTTTCGTGACAAGTCTATGTATAAAAATTACTATAATATCATTTAAAATAAAAATTTCATGATAACTAGTCTAGTTGTTTTATAAAAAACATGGAAAACATTCACTTTTTCATAATTCTTAAACAAATATAGGTATATCATTTAAAAAAAAATTCCATATCATCTTTCAAAATAAATGAACATGAATATGGAGGCTAAATTAAAAAAACAAATTAACATAAGTAGAGTAACATGTTTTCACACCATGGATGATTATATGTAAAACTATCAGACTACTCATACCATAATAAATTGGGTGCACAATCTGGTTCCTAGAACACAGTCCTTAGAAGTATATGAATACCACATGAGTATCCCCCTAACATAGTCAATATCAAATCCTTATAAAAACAAGCCTAGTAAATACAGTAATTTCCCATTAGAAAAACTACCAAAACCCAAAAAATGTACGATAAACTCAAGATAAAATATCAACCCATGTAACCAGCGTTACCCATGTTCCCTTTTTCCCAATTCATTTAAATTCTTTGACGATACCTATTTTCATTATATTTGTCAATAACTTGGGGAAATCCATTTTTCATTAAAAACTATTTTCATCCCAAAAAAATCAATCATGCTAATTCCTTTTTTAAATAGGTTCATAAAATAGGAACCCTAAGGTGCATGAAATAGGATATAGATAGATCCATCTACCTCAAAACTCAGGTCGTGTACACTGGAAATAAGACCCACTAAAAATAAAAAACCATCAACATCTAAACATACCATAGAATCCAATATGTGTATAAAGATAGATTCGATTTAGAATAAAGAGGGTCACCAGAATGGAGGAAACTAACAAACCTCAAGAATGAAAACCCATCGCACCACAACCAAAAAAGGGATGGCCTCAAGAATGAGATCAGACATAAGGTCTAGAAAAAGGCTTGAAAAACACCTATACAAACCAACGAATCCTATAATTCAACTAAAGGGTGTAATAATGATCAATGAAAATAATGATTTATAAATATCAATCACCCATAGAGATGTCCCACAACCGAAATTAACATAGATCTCCGAATGGATCGAATGGGAAGGAATTTTGTCTCTATAAATCTCCATGGAGGAGCCTTGGGTCAATGAAAAAAGAAAACTACTTGCTTAATGGATACTCAAGACATGAATGACGCCCTAAAAAATCACTGATCTGAATATTACATGACATGTAATACCATTACACATCATGAAATCAATGATGCCCAAAATCAATGAAAAATCAGTCACTTAATATTAAAATCCAACCTTAAATTAACACATGATGTGTGAAATCATGTCACATTTTGTAACCCTAAACATTTTCTCTCTCTCCAAGAGCCCTTTTTCATAGGAGTTTTTTTATGTTGTTTTTGGGATATTCTGATACAAATAATGGGGAATGCCAAGATGACAACTCATGACTAATGGTTAGGTCACTCCAATTACTCTGTCTTTAATTAATTTAATTATGAAACTTAAATAAATTAATTCAACATGAAACATAGAATAGAGGTTATCTATTTTCCAAGTTTGTTTTTACTAAATTAAGTAATTAAACATTACTCACAAATTGATTTTATCCAATAGATCCACATCCATTTAATTTTATCAATATATGAAATAGTCATTCAATATCAATCTACCGTGGAATCTAAATTATTCATGGTCATATGAATTAAAATACCCAAATTCATTATATTTATATTTTCAAAATAAGAAGAGTAATTACATTCAATGGTCTTGATAAAATTTTCTCAAACATGATGAGGTTCATTCATTTTTGAAAACGCATGGTAAATGATTCAATGATGAATGAAATTTATGTGAAGGCACAATCTGATACTACTGAATGAAATAATCTTTAAAGGAAAATGTTAAATCAAACAATGATGATATAATCCCCCTTTAACTTGTACCACTCTCTCCTATTGGGTTTATCCAATCATCACAAGGTGGTCGCTAATGATGAATAATGAAATACCAATAGCAAAAAGATTTTACAAGAATAAAAAAGAGTGGAATGATGAAAATAAATAGATTGGAATTAAAAATTGAAAACAAAACGTAATCACATTAATGTCTATAATGAAAAACAAACCCAAAAACTATCTACCAAAAAATAAGGGTCGTATCACTATAGAATATTCTTAGTGGTTGTGCCTCCAATATCGAATGACATCCATTATCTGATTTGTAATCTAGCTTTTTAAGCCTCATATTAATCCCAAGGTTACAACCGAGTCAATTATAGAATCAAATGGCCATCATTGTCAATAGACATAATAAAATCCTATCATAAGATCTAATGGAAATCAATTTTTTGTAAATATTATTGATTTACAGGATGTGTAAAATGTCTACAAGTCTTGTAGTCCATAGAAATGTTTTCTTTTTCTCAAGGCCTATTAAATGTTCATGTCTTGTAACTTCACATCGTGTAATGATATTACATGATGGGTAAAATTTAATTTTAGTAATATAATATATGTTTTTTCTATATCATTAGTTTTCTTCCCCTGAAAGTACTACATGATTATTATCAAAATCATGTGTTGTGTCACTCCACTTTTCCCAGAGTGTGAAGTGTCATTTTGTTCCGCAGAATCAATTTTTTCTGCCGTACTTCCCTATAGGTTAATACTACATAAGAAGTCAAAAAATATTAATATGAGGCATGAATATTGTATTAAATCGACTAATATTCAATGAATACTTCTATAAAAAATAAAAATATGTATCAAAATAGCATTATAAAATACCCCCACACTCAAATCATTTACCATCCTTGAGAAAAACCTCAACATTAAAATACTAAAGATCTACACATTAATAAGTTAATTTTCAAATTATGATTCCCATAAAAATGGTTATAACTGAAAATTATAAATGTAAAACACTTTCCCAATAATGAATCCCAAAATCAAGATTCTTTTAAAATGTGAAATTCAATACATTTTTACCTTTTCATAAATTCTTTTCAACCTTTCATCCACACCCATTCAATTTATTATTTACCACACCATTTATGTTTTCCACTCCTCACTCAAGGTGAAAATTTAATGGAGTTATGGTTATACCTCAAGTAAATTCTCCTAACCATAGTCTTCAATTAAATCTACTTTCTCCTCCCCATAAATACTATTCCAATTAATAACGATGACATTTAAATAAGGATCAAATCGTTGTGAGGATAAGGATATGTTGGAAATTTTTTTGAAATCATGTAAGGATCATGGAGGAGGATAAACTCTATCAAAGATTTATTGATATTTAAAATAAAATCCATGTGAATTAATCCATAAAAAATGTAATATCGTCTCATACACCCCCCAAAGCACACAATGAAGGTTCACAATAAAATTAATTATAATGAAAAATAATCCTCTTTTGTTGTTATATTTTTTGAATGTCATTTTTGGAATATATATTACATCTACCACCTATCCAGATTTGTTAAAATTCATCAGTTTTGAAAATGGTAATTTTTTATTCATCTAATTCAAACCCCATTTTTCATTTGTTTTTATCATTTTTGGTATCATCCCTAGGATAAATCTCACATCCACTATCTAACCACCTATTATTGTGTGATCACTGGTACGAAAATTATGATAACTGAACAACCCTAGATAAAATAAATTTTTTCTTTTCTTCTTCATTTTGTCAATAAAAGGGATATACAATGCAATATAATGAAATTAAATATCAACCATACCAAAAATATAATGGAAACACCACACAATCTCATCTTAAAAACAATATCACATATCCACCTTGAACAACTTCTCCCGCACAATAATTCAATTTAATATCACGATAAATAAAAAAGAGCTAGGAAAGAAAAGAAATAATGGTCTATAATGTGGCTCAATGTTAATAAGGTTATCCATGTTATATATATGGTAATGATGGATCAATGTTAATGTGGGTCTCCAGATAAAAGGGATTTTAAATAAAATGTCACTATCATTTTAAAAGGGAAATATTGATTCATATCTTGGAAAATATGTTAATGTAAATTATAGTAGGTTTACATTCCCCAAGATTCACTCAAGAAATATGCAAAGAAAAATATGATATATTTGGTCCAGAATCTTCTCGAGAATCTGAAAAGAATATAAGTCAATCAGGTCATGTAATTATAATCAATAATGAATTTACTAAATGTATTTTTTTGAAATTAGCGTCATTAAAATAAAATATATGAGAAATAATTTTTAATAAATTAAAAATTAATTTAATAAAGTTAAATTTAAAATTTCCATTTATATCATTTTTATTTATGGGAATCATCTTTAAAATTTTCCATCATGTCCAAATATTTTTCCTCAGTTTTAATGTTTACTATATTATAGAGTATAAGATAATCAATTCAATAATGATTGTTGCTGAATCTATCTAAATTTATTACATGAAAAATTTCATTTCAAAAAAATTCAAATCTTGAGTTAAGAAAAACTATACATGTAAAAATATAAAGAAGTTCAAATAGTTCTCTTATTCTAATAATTCATCTGAATGGTTCTGTTAGGTTCGTTCTGGCTAGGTTAATGAAATGAACTGTTATGACATGATGTTTATTTATCTCTAGATATGAAATGATCCAATTTTTAGAACTTTGGGAAATTTATTCTTCTTCTTTATAGGGTCCAGAAAGATAAATATAAATAATCAATGTTCAGTAAATTTTAAATATAAAATACTTGGATCAGGAAGGTAAAGAGGCCAACCATAGAGACATTTATTTTAATTAATAATATAAATCTATATCATATAATGAAATTTCAAAAATATGGGATGACTCTGGGAAGATCCACATTTTTATGGTCATTCACCTCGATGTTTTAACTTTTTTAGAAAATTGAAAATTCGTTCAAAGTTACCATTATGGGTTTTACATGTTATATATTTTCTATGCGTTTAGGGTATCCTATTTATTCTTTTTCTATTATTTAATATTGGTTAGTGGTGGGATGAAATTTGAGGAAAGATGAAATGAAAATAATAGGAAATCATAATCTCACAATATTTTCTAAATTTCTTGCTCCACAACTTCATCTTCATCTTCTTCCCCTAGTTTATATTCTAGAATTACTTATTTAGTTGTAGGCTCTAGGTTTTCCTCTTCTTTATGAAATTATAGGAGGGAGTCCCATTATTTTACATTATCATTAATTTTTGGGTGGTTAATGAATGTTTTCAATGTAATAATATTTTAAATTTTATTCATCCTGTAATTATATGTATTACACCTCTTCAACCTACTTCTTTCTTTAATCCTCGAATATCTCATCAAAAATATCTATAATATTTCATTTTTCTTATTCTAGAAGTTAAAAAATTTATTCTCATTATTCTTATTTGTATTTATATACGTATTAATGGGATTCGTATGGTTATGATATTTCTTCTTAACATAAATGTTTTTCTTTTTCAATATTTTCCTCATGATACAGGTAATGTTCATTATTTTCTTCCATTGAGAAATTCTTCATTGTTGTTTATACCATGTTTACTTCCTCCGCCTATTTATCTACTTTGTCTTCAAACCAATCAATCCCTACATTATTTTTTAATGGTATGTTGCATTCAATGGAATATAAATTTTAAAAAAACATGAGAAATATGACTAACATATTATCTATATTCATTAAGTTGGGCTTTATGATCATCCATCTACATACCCAACATTGGAATAAACATAGTGAGCATTGTGGCTAGTCTTTCATCTAAATTATGCACCTGTGGTTATTGGGAGGAATGGAATTATTGAATTTAATTCTATAATGTTTTTTTATTTTATAAAGTTGTAATTACATCAATTCTTTATATTCATCATCATCAGAGAAACCTATATATAATTTAGATACTATTGGTAGACAATTTAAAAGAGAATTAAAATTTTATATGATTTGGGAATTGTGTGTAGACAATTTTAGCTTCTCACAGATTTCAAACTCATTATATCACATCTTCTTGTCTATCACATCAATATACTTGGCGATCAATTTGTATAGTATTTATTTTCGATGTGGATCATGAGTTTTCGGAAAGTAGGAGTATTCATGAGTGTAAAACTCAGTCCAGCAACTGCCTCGGTAGCATTGATAGCGAGGAGATCATCTGTTGGGATGATAGTAGGTGTTGTTCCACATTGGGGTTTAGAATTAATTGTACTCAAATGAATACAAACCATTCTGACCATTTTCTTGTTGTGTCATCCCTTCTAAATTTAGTGTTTCCCATGTCGTCATATACTCTAGATATTCAAGGCTTTCTTGTAATGGAGTTTCATTAGTGGGATATGATATGTACTCCATCCTACAAAACACTAAAAACTAATTGGTGTGTAATATTTATTAGTTAATATATATATATATATACATATACAAAAATTTTTAAATAGAAATGGGATAAGAATAGTAATTTACGAAAGTAATTGGTCTTGAGCCATCTATAACCCTCGGCTGCTCCCTAGAGATGGTTCCAAAATTTGACATGCCTAAAAAAATTTCTAATTCTTTCGAGAATATATAAAATTTGCTATTTACATTAACCCTAACTATACTAACTACACATAGGTAGTTTAGAAATTGTTTTTGGCTTATCCCATAGAGTGATTGGAACATAGCAATGATAATATTGACTAATGGTTAAGTTTATTTATCTACAATTTTAATTAATTAATCTAAATATTATATTAAATTAAAATAATTCAAATGGAATGATATAAGAGAGAGGAACTAGTTTCATGGAGTGGTTGTGCTAAATATATAAATAGAACATTACAAGAAAAATAATTTTATCAAATAGCTATGCAACCAAAAAAATTTATCAATAGATGAAATGGCCAATACCTATAAATATACACAAGAATCCTAATTCATTATGGTTAAATGAATTAAAATTCCCTGATAAATTATGTATATATTGTAAACTATAGAAGAATAATTAAATTCAATGGTCATAATCAAATTATTACACTCATGATGGGTTTAATTCATTATTTAAAACAAATGTTCAATGATTCAATGAATAATGATATATTTGTGTAGTAAAATCTTGATTTTGTCATATTAAATCATCATTTTTGTAAAAGTTAAATCAAACAAACATGGTACACACACCTTTAATCGATTTTGCACTCCCCTATGGGTTTTATCCAATCTTGATCGGGTGGTCCCTGATGATGAATAAACCAATACACATAGTGGGGAGATTAAAAAAATGTGTGGGAGTGCAATGAAGAAAATAAGTACATTTCAAATAAAAATAGATATCATCCAATAATTATTATAAAGAAAGAACATAAAAATCTATCTACCAATATGTTTCTGACTACCTCTCGGTGGTTCTAACTCCAATATAGAATGACAAAATCACTCTTGAATTAAATCCCTATATAATATCCTATATAAATTAGAGTTTTTTTGTATCGGGGAATTACATGATGTGTATTGTTTTACATTTCATATCATCCATATTAATGTTTTATTCTTATAATTACTTATAAAAAGTACATGTTTTAAAAATTAACATGATGAAAAATATGATTTGATTACAGAAATATTTATTTCATCCCGCTTCTTCAGTTTTGTGCCTAAAAGAGTGCTCTAAGAAAATTTTCAAAATCTGGTGTAATGCCGCTTTACTTTTCTCACAACAAAACAATATTTTTATTTCCCAATTTCCATGTCATCCTTTGTATTTCAATAAATTTTATTTCTACAAAATAATTAACTAAACACTAATATCTGGCACAAATATTATAATAAATCAATTAATATTCAATGAAAACTCATATAAAAACACGAAAAATATTTATTCAAAACAGAGTTATCTACTACAAAGGATTGCACTAAAATGTTGTAAATGAAATATCATTTGAAATAATTGAATGTTTAATTTTTCGAGCCATTGAATATACATTGTGATTATTATATTGATAATTAAATGTCTAAAAATCATGTCCAACACTCAAGATCAATGCACATTAATATTATGTTTCAATTCATCAAAGTCAAAATTTCAAGTGACAATATTTTTCTATAATATATTTGAATGATGTTTCACAATTTTTATAACATGACCAATTCCATTAAAAAAGAAATAATTGTGTATTTGAGGCTGAAACATCATGTTTAGTGTCCACCGATGATTTTTTAAAATTCAAAACAAAGATTCCCACACTGATTTTTAGATTATGTTGAGAAAGGGAGAGAGACGATAAAAAATTAAATAATTTCATACATTTCATTTTATAATAAATCTGATGTTGTGTCTATCATAAATTAGGTGAGAGAATGATAAATGTGGGGAACTTTATCATTTCATGGACACACACTTCCTTATTATTTAAATATTTATTTGAGTTGAAACAATTATTTATCCAGTAGCATGGTGTTTAGAAACTCTATTTTGAGAGAGGTTGTGTTATTGTAAAAGGTAAAAATTTTAGTGGTCCGGAAAATGAGTTGTGAAAAAAATGAGTTGTAAAAAATCCCTAGTATTGAAAAAATATTAGTTAAAAATGACTTTAATTAGTGCATTCAGAAAATCTAATGGGTGAGATTGAATATCCACTGTGGTGATTTGTTTTTACATTTTTTCTGAAAACTAACTAATTTTAAATATTTTTTATAAAATCCGTCAATGTTCCTAAATTAGTATGATGAAATTATGAAAAAAATTAATGTATAGAAGCTAGGTAAGTTGTGATGTCGTAAAAATCTATCAACCTTGTCAGACTATTATTTCACATCTCAATTTTCTCAAGATCTATAAAATATCTAGATTCTAGATTTTGATATGATATATATGTTTATGGTTTCTAGATGCATCTTATTAAAAAAAATTATCACTAGATGAAGAAATTAATAGAAAAATGGATGTTTATTTTTTCTTAATATTGATGGTTTATACTAAATAAATGAATATTTTGATGTTTTTTGGATCTATAGAATTGGGTGTGTCTCCTTATTTAGTTCACTGGAAGGAGCCACAATGGATGATTTTTATTGTTCAATGTTGTTGTTTTTGGAATATGTTTTTTAAAAACCATTCAATGGGATGAGAAATAAAATAGAGAATAAATTATTATGTTTTTAAAATTTGATAAAGGTCAACCTTATTTACTAAACATAAAAATCTGGAGATAATTTTTATCTGAATATTTTGAAGGGAAATATGAGTTTGTACAAATCACTGCGTCTATGAAAAATATGAGATACATAAGATGATAGTTTTTAGTCAGAATGATGAAGATGATTTTTTCCTATCAATATTTGAGGGTGCAACATTGCTTATCAAATTGAAATTATCGTACTGGTGTCATAGACTAACCAGACTGGATGCTGGATATCATTGGGAACAAAGAACAAGAACATGAAATTGTTCAACATATATAAAATCTGTATGAATGTTAGAATTTTTTGTTATATAGTTTTTTACAATCATGAAAAATACAAAATAAATGAATAGTTACTCAAGGAATCATATTCAAATATATAAGAAAAGAAAAAGGGAGAAATTATATTTGTAATTCTAACACCGATCTCCAGAAATACGTCTTCCGACAAACCACTCTAGACATGGATGTGTGAGGAATTATGGACTTTTTTATAATGAATAAGTTAATCAATTGAAGATTGTTTTTAAATTAATTTTTACGAAATAAATATAACAGTTCATTTTTATAATCATAAAAATAATTCAAAAAAATGTTATAAAGTATGATGTTGCATAAACACAATCATTGAAATAAACTAACATATTTAGTAGTTAAATTTTTTATCAACCATCTTCATATAGTTTTGATGAATAATGAGAGAAAAGACATGCGTATCTACAAAAAAATCTTGTATTATTTGTCAATAACGAAGTTTTTGCTGACACCATTTATTCATCAAATTTAGGTTATGTTACCAAGATTTAAAAGTGAAAATAAGACCAAACTGAATCATTTTTTTTATTTTAGTGTGTCGAATGAATTGGAAAGATAAGGAATGTACTGATCATATTTCTTGATAGAGATTTTACAAAAAATTAGTTTCTAGACATATCTTTTGTAATAAAAATGAAAAGTTCAAAATTAATAATGTTGACAATTGTAATGTTCTATAAAATTATATATTTTTAATGAAAATAGTAGAAGAGATGAAGTGATTAGAGAGGAGGAATATTTATTCCCAAATGAATTTAAAATTTATTTTATTATAATTTTATTGACCAAGAAAATGAAATTGGTTTCCCTCTTTTACCTATAGTAGAGAAGAAATAAATATATATGAATAGTACATTTGTAATTGTTTCTATTCAGAGAGGTTAAATGGAATAATTTTGATTTTTTTTCAAATGTGGGTTTTCTACAAAAAATTAGTTTTATGATGATGGATATTTTCAAGAAAAAGGGATCTGATCTAGAATTGAGATAGTCGTATTTTTAGACTAATAGACAATGGGAATCATAATGAGGGAATTGGTTTGAGTTTTGAGAAGAATTTTTGTAAGCACATATATGTTCAATATATTATTTATAAATATTTTCAAAATGAATAGATTGAGTAAATGAACATAAAAATGAGGCTATCAGATAGAGGTGATCAGTCGTAGACACATCTTACAAAGGAACTTCAAAAAGCGTTTCTTGATAGACCTTTGTTAGAGAAGTTTCAAAAAAATTACTTATTTATATGTGGATAAAAAATTTTATGGAAAATTAATTAACATAAGGTTATTTATATAATATTTCCTATCAATTATATATTTTTTCTAATAGGTTTTGAAAAAAATTCCATTCACTTATACATTATAGTTAATTTTCTTATACCCATGGGGGTGGCTATGATAATCATGTAGGTTCTCACACTATGGAAAAAACATGTAAATCATGCTTTCAATAATTTATTTCATCTATCCCCTAATATTTACAAATTCTAGATGAATAAAATTCCATGAATTTGGAAAATGGTAAAAATAAAAAAAATAAGGAGTATGAAGAAAATTATCATAAAGGTCATGCTCTAATGTAAGACTTTTTTACTGTATGAAAACTACTATATAGAAAACCACAATATATAGATTTTTTCCACTCCATGAGACATAATGTGAACAAAAAAAATTCATTTGTGTGGCTAGACAATGAATTCCTTCGCCCATAAATGACCACCCCTACAGATGATAAATCTTTTTTTTGGGATATATTCGTGATTTTTATCCCCCATAAACAAAATCATTTTTCGACCACAAGCGTTCTCATTTGGCTCCGACAAACGAAATACCCATGACTCAACTTAGAATACTGGTTATTCCAGTACTCAGTTCCATCATTACTCTATAAAACAACCCAAATGGAATCTAAAATGAGTAGATAAATTGATTATGAGGTTATCAGTTACAAGATCCAAAACATAGAGCCTTTTATTCTATGTAGGTAAACCGACATCATAGTGTTTATAAGGAATCTTAATTCATCCAGTCATCAACAACCCCTAGACTCATTCACAAACACCACACCATAGGGAATCAGCATGTAGAAACTTTTTAGACCAGAATATCATATAGAAATAACCTATTTGAGGGGATATATACCTCAGGTAGAAAAATACAATGTGGGAGGAATTTGAGTCCACATAAGGAAAATCTACGTCACAGAACTGAGGCCTACGTAGAAAAATTTTATGCGATAAAAATCTATGTATGTGTAAAATATTATATCCATTTAGTAAAATAACCTTTGTAAAAAAATTATACATAGAAGGAAACCCCCATCCCACATAATAATAATCTATGTTGGATGGGGAATCCTATAGTGTTCTACTCTCCGGCCCCTATCACTTTATTTTATTGTACCATTCGCACCCACATTGGCCCCTCCACAAATTATATATTGACATTAAGAAAATTCCTCTTTCTATTCCACCTAACATGTATGATCATATCATAATAAACATAACTGTGTCCTATCAATTATATATATATGTGGTAAGTGGATAAATGTTTCTATCCACATCAACAAGGAAAGCCCTCGGAATAATTTCAAGGCCACATTCACTTGGTAATGAGGGTCCTGATCATGGATATGCTAACATGGACATCCCCATTGTGGTAAGGGGGATACGATATTTGAAAATTCATTCCTTTTTTAGAAAAGTAGATTATCCTCACCTATTCTAAATAAACTAGTAGGGAATCCCACCCTGAGTAATCCCTTAGTATTTCTTGTGGGATGTGACAATTTTTATCCTCTTTAATAGCCTATGTTTTAGCTAGATAGATAACTAGATTTTACTATCCCATTTACCAAAATTAAAGAGGATATGAGAACATTCAAATCCATCTAACTCTACCTTTGTCCTGCATCATTCATCCACCTTCACACAAAGTATATCATTTGACCATAATATCTACTCCTTCCCCTTGTTTCTCAAATCAAACAGGACTCCCATGGGCTTAATGGTTAGTAGATATGATGAAATCCACACAATCCTGAACCACCATAGACCTCCTATTCAGTATAATCACCAATCATATCTACTCTAATGGGACTTATATATATATATATATGTAATCCCCAAACTCCATTAAATAGGGCCTCCTCCAATGGTTTAATCCAGAACCCTTTCCGACAACATTTGTTTTGATTCCCAACTAATCGGGATACATATGAAGCCTCCTTGAGGTAAAAACCCAACACCTAGATTCACCATAATGTTTTCCATGTCACATTCCCTATAGGGTCATATTTAACCCAATGGAACATATTCCTTGTGGGACCCTTTTATCACAATCCTTATCAGGTCACATCCCAAGAATGATTATACACCCCACCAAGTAGAAAAAATATATTCTGGTTTATCGGGCTTCCTTGACATAAGGCCCACACCATCCTTGGCCAAAATCCTTCCTACTAGACGTCATTGCTGCATGAAGGTAAGCCACAGGGTTTGTTCTTTATTAAACTAAATTAAAATTTTATGTGTCCTATTCATAGGAACCGAACTACATGGGTTATGATTCCTTTCATGAGGATACATATGAGTCCCATCTCATGTGCTTGATCCAAACATCAAAAAAATTTCTATATCCCATGATGAAAAAAAACTAATGTGTGTCTCAATGTATGGTATAATATTAGTGTCATAATTAAAATAAATATAAAAATATCTAATTCCTATATAAAATGGTAACATTGATTGAAAATCATGGATACATATAAATTCCTCCAATGATACACAATATTTGATACATATAGATGATTTGAAATGAATTCATATAATTAATCATTTATTCAGGTTGATCTGTATCATAATAGGGACTGAATAATGGATTCACAAATATAACTTCAATCTATTAGAGTGCCTCAGCATAGAAAATACTTTCCCTAAAAGGGTGTGATGAGCCTGACTTTACAAACTTTTGACCAATGTGGATTATTAAGTATTATTTTAATTGTTACCCAATGATAACCTTCCTATATAAAGAAGGCCCATGATTCATCATGGAAATCAAAACCACTGTGTGTTTTCATTTCAACAAACACACCCCATTAAAAAACTACACATCAGAAATGGCATCAGGATAAAATGGGGAATAAAATATGAATGATTATGAATTAATCAACCCCCACAATCAATAATACCATAATTGTGCACCACGAACCATTTAGTTAGAATCAAGATCATTAACATGACATTTTAACTAAGGCCTCTCCTTTACAATTTAAAAAATACATACTTCTTAGTTATTATATGGACATTTTTTCATGACTTATCGGTAAAAACCACAATAATATCATCATAAAAATATATGGTGAAACTAAAATAAATCCTTCACTAAATGAATGTGTCACCCACCCCTTAGGCCTTTTTAAAACTCAATCCAAAAGGGTTCTAAAAAATATATTTATGGTGAATTTTCTCATTTATGGAGAATCTACTTTGATGGAGTATTCTTGTGAGTGTTTGTTCCATATATTTAAGGCGATTTTAAAAAAATATCTTCAATAAAATAGAGTATCACATGTTCTATGAGACATGATAAGAAACCAATACATATTCTGGGTCCTCAACCAAACATTGGATTCCATCTCCCACCAAGTCTCTTTGACGCTGGGTTTCAAATGCACTCGTTTGGGAGTACTACTAGAATGGAACTCTCCAAACTCTTGACGTATCTTGATAAGACCTAAAACAAATGAAGCCTCAACCTAGTTAAGATAAATTAATTTAAGTGGTTCTAAACTTATATGACCCATTATTTTATCTAAAACTATTTTGGGAGCCTATCCACAGAATGCTATATGGATTTCCTAACATAGCATAGGAATTCTGATGAGGTAGTCACCAAAAACATCATTCCAGTACCATAGGGGATCCTCCCGGGTGATGCTTCTTGTAATCATAATATTGAATTTTTTAACACTAAATGAGTTTATGATTTTTCTCTTATAAAGATTTATTTCATTGATAACAAAGTTCACACACCGCAGAAAGCTTAAACATATACTAATATACATTTAAATATCATTATTGTAAAATAACCCTTATAACCTAGATGGTAAATTGGAAGGAATGAGTAAATTTAACCAAATAATAAAATATATATATTAAATATTTAAAAAAAATGTTTTTACCTTGATCCAATAAATTTTATAGTCATACGATAATTACGATTCCAATTTTATTCATTAAACGGCTTTTTTCCCAAACGCAGTTTTACAGGTTTTTAATTGTGTACTAGTTTTAAAACCAAAATTTGAGACCATTTTAAATTATATTAAACAAAATAAAAAATATCATTAAAATTATAATGCCAAAATTATATTTTATATAATTCATTTGTTTTTCATAAAATATTTATTTACCAGTGAATTACTGAAAAATATCAATTTTTATAAAATAGTCATTTTCATTTTATTTATAGTCTATCTATTATTTGAATAGTAACCTCAACTATGTAAGTATTTATATAATTTATTAGTATTATTAATGGATTTAAGATATTAAAATATCATAGTTTATGTTATATAATTTTTAAAAAATTATATATAAATTATTGACATTTTTGTAAAACAAAAATATCTATTTACAATTTGGTAATTGCTATAATGATCTAAGAAAATTTCAATTTTCTAAAAAAGATTCATGAAGTAATATTTTATTTTCATATTATTATAATATACTTTTATGAGGCCTTAGTTAGTTTTTCCAAGTCTCACAAGATCTGTAATAATTTTAAATTTGGTATTTTTCAAATTGATGATGATTTTTATTAAAAACTAAAATTTACCTTTTTTTTAAATTTATTTGATAAAAAATATACATTTTTTTCAAATTAAACATTGATAAAGAGTTGCGGATAATTATTCATTTTTTTATAAAATATATGAATTTTTGGTGCATAGTAAAATATGTTGATTTATAATATTTGTAAAAAAATGACTTATTGAGTCATCGATGATTTATGTAAGATGACAAAACCCATTGGTTCAAATTCACATGAAACAGTTACATTATTTAGCCATAATAATCCTCACTATTGATTTTATAGAGACAAAATGATAATCAAATGGATAGAATAATAAAAAAACAGTCCTCTCCTCCAATATAAATACAACCTCTCCCAACCTCCTCTCCTTAGACCAGTTTGGCATTAATGATTATCCAATTTTTTTACAATATTAAATTCAAGAATATTCCCCATGACCAAGAGGTTATTGTCTCAATAATTTCAAAGAAAAATTTCCCTAAGGAGATTCTCAATGAGATGATTTGGTGATGTGAAACCCTTAATCCTTCCCTTTCATTTTCATTTATTTTGTATTATTTTATTATCCATCCCTCATATCCTCTATCCAAACATTATTGATAACTACAATATATTATATATTATTTAATGTTAATATTTTAGTTGAAAATCAACCATCATGTCTCTTATCATCTTCATTTTATTATTAAAATGAAAACATCATCCGTGAGGTGTTGATTTACCGCCTCCATAGACGACATGTTTTAGTTTTACAATTAATCCTTCAATTATGGACATAAACCCTTATATTATTCTTAAAAAATATTATAATTTATTTTTGTATAACATATTTAAACTTCTATAACAAGTAAATTTAAATAATATTAATCAATAAAACAAAATTAGTTATGATGATCGAAAAAATGCCAAAATATTCTAAATTCTTATCAATATAATTTTATCTAATGATTCATCCTCAAGAAATATAATTGAATGATATATATATCCATTAAATATTAAATAATTTAATTAATAAAATATAATTTCCATTCTAGGAAACCATTCTCATTTTATAAGATTTTCTATTCAAGTACACAAGTAAACTGATCCTAAAAACCGATGAACGAAATATTCACAACTATGAAATTATATCTTAAAACTCGTCAAAAAGTTTAATAAATGATTTTAAGAAAATTATACTTAATAAAATTAACTTATATACTTTTATGAATTAGTAAATTAATGGATTTAATCTGACTATCTAGAAATTTAGGATCACGTGCAGATCATTTTCATACATAAGATAACGGTCTTTTTATCTCCCTTTTATTTCTATGAGATATTCCTTATTCACCACAATTTCATGTGTGTGGTGTTTGTATATATTAATTTTATATATAATTTCATGAATATATATCATTAAAATAATAAATAATTAATTTTATTATTGTTAATTTTTTTGAGCAATTCAACTGATTAAAAAGTGGTAAGGGTTTCTTCTCATACCTCCAATTTTTCCATCAAGATACCATTTCTCTCTATTTACCCTAATGAAAAGCTTCATTATTTTTTTATACTTCTTATAAATTCTTTTTATATGTTAAAAACACATATATCCTTATCATTTATTTTTTTATGGGGAAATATATATTTTATAAGGATACCTTTTCAATTCCTCCTGATAAGAAATCTGGATTTTTGGTAACTTTCCAATTTCATACCCTTTTTCTAGTAAAATACATAATCTGTTTCAAGACACACATATTTTACTATAATCACAGTTTTATCCTAAAAATTATTTTAGTTTATTTGTAGATTTATTCAAACAAATTTTCCATTTTCCTCTTTAAAATATTTTATGTTTTCCATTAAACCACTCTAATGTGTCTCATTTATATGGTTTCTTAAAAAATATTTTCAATTTATTTAACTTAAGTACTACATAATTTATTCATGAAAAATAATTTCATTTCCCAACCATTTTTTTATGGGATATATATTTTGAAATTTTATTTTATGACAAAAATGATTTTCAAAAATAACCCTTCTTTCAAAAGTAAAAACGGTATTTCTCTCTTGAATTTATTAGTGGTTTTATTAGAGTATTTTAATCTAATTCAACACCATACATTTAATCTTATGTATTGTACCTTATGATATTATCTAAAATGTTTAGTTGAAATGTTTTTTATTATTTTTACTATGTAATTCTATTTTGAAACCACTCATCATATTACTCTTGATAGTTATTTGGTAATATGGAAAATATTGATAAATCTGTCTCATTTATTTAATTTGGATAGATGATTATAAGGGACATTATTCAATATACAAGGACTAATTTGAACTAGTATAACATTGGTTGCAGATTGGAAAATGAAATTCCTATGAGAGCGCCCTCATTATAGATATCCCCTCGATGCATCAGTAGTATCACAAGATGAAAAAAGTTGGTGACAAACCCTTTCTGTTTGTTTCCATAGAGAATCAGACTAGTTTCTACTAATAGACTCTTACCAACATGATGGTATTATGGTTCATGTTCTGGATACATTATATTCAATAAATAATAATTTCATTTATTCTGTAATATGTTTTTTTATCTTGGGTATTTTCACTATGACAAAATCTATGGATTCATCTTCATTCTTAGTGTTTTGATGGCATGTGTTTTCGTATTATTTCCATATCTATAATGTAAATTATTTGTTTACATTACATAAATTAATATTTTTTCACATAACCATTAATCATTATTTGAGCTCACCATTTTATTTTTTTCCCTTCCCAGTTTGTGAAGAAGAAATCTTTGAATAAGTTTCAATGATGCAGTTGAATTTCCTTTTTTATATTCAACATTTGTTTTCCTATGTAAAAATGGAACCATGTATGTATATAGTATCTTCATGAATATTAAAATTATTTATACTATGTTATGTGATCTCTTGTATCTATGCCATTGTTATAAAATGACCACTAACTCTGGGCCACTAGGGTTGGGGTGGTTATAGTTGGTATCAAAGCATGTTTAGTAGAATCCTTTTAATATAGATTAGGGAAGATAACTAAAAAAATATGATGTTAAGAAAAGAATCACATCCAAGACTTTTAAAAACAAAAATATTATGTGGTTCTTCATCACAACACATCCATGTTTGTATACTACAAGTGAGCAGGCTTCTGGAACATATGAACTTAGGGGTAACAACTCTAACAGGGTCAGTCAGTCTTTACTCAAAGTGATTAGGTACATGACAATAAGCTTTACTAGGCACATGGTTTTATACTAAAAGGGCGTATTATTATGATAAATCACATTATCTTTATATATTATTACTATGTATTTGTTAGAAAATATGTTTCCAGAGAAACAATGTTTATGATTATGAGATTAAATACACATAAATTTTTCATTTTATGATACGTATTTCACGGTTTTTGTGATTATAAATTATGTTTCATAATATAATAATCTAATCTATTGTATTACATTATTTATATATGGTTCATAGAGTAAGTAATGAGAACCGCATCAATGTTCCATATCCAATGATTAAGAATTAGTGTTTCTTCTATTGGTTTAAGCATGTTTTTTAAGAAAAATAGTTTCTCATAAGTTTTCATCATTTGGGGAGATAGTATCATGTTCTAATAAGAAGTCTAATGATTTTAATATGTATTATTCCATTAAGGGTATGTTATATAAGAATATGAAATCTGGGAAAAATAGATAAAGGTATAATGGGAATTATGTATTTTTGGACATGTGATAATTATGGAACGAAACACATTTCTGTATGCTTGAGGGGAAATGAGTTTTCATCATGTGATGAGAGAAAGTAAGCCACTACTAGGATTTAAATATTAATAAAAAGGTTTAAAATGTCTAATGGTTCAACTATAGAGAGTTAGGATATAAGAAAAATAAATGTCTCGAACATCAAATGAATGTACCTCAAATGAGGTTTACAGATCATGGGAAAGCTTATGATACAACTATAGAATAAGTTAAATGATTAATATTCCTATGTTTTTTATTAAATAATTATTCTATGATATTCTTGTTATAATAATTTTACGATATCTTAGGATTATACTATAATACATCTTTATTATAGATTAATAAGAATTCATGTTTTCATTATGGTTTTATGGTGTTAATTTATTCATATATTTGGTATGTTGGATTAAGATCTATATTATTTTTTAAATATTATATTAAGTTGATTTTAGATATTTAGTTAACATCCTTATTAATCTATGATTTTTGAATAAATAAAAACATGTTTTAGACAATACTTAATATTATTTACATTTAGAATGGATGAAGTTAGTTTTTGGAAATTATTGTACATTGATATCATGTGCTAACCGTAATGGTTATAGAAAACATGAAAAGGTTAAGGGAATGACCTAAGCTCCATATGATTCGTTAAGAGTTCTTTAGGTGTGAAAATTTTATCTTGAACATTAAATTACATGTGTAAGGGATGAAGTTAAGTAATATATATGCATAAAAAAGAATGAAATAATTCATATGACATAGAAAGTAATCTGGTATGTTTAGATTCTTATGTTTTTATCTAAATATTGAAAAATTCTCTCAACTTGAGGAATAATATTTAGGAATAGAAAAGCTATAACTTTAGTTTTAATTTTGATAAATCAATGGACTTTAAGATATCATGAATTTATAGCTATGGAATGGTTAACTTTCTAATTACCATATTTCTATCACTCTCCATATGAACATTATGGTCAGATTATTCTTTCATATCTATATTTTTACTTACCACTAATGTTATCCAATATAAATTTTTAGTTTTGTGGTAACATCTACATTTCCCTTTCCCTCTTATTAATAGTATATTTTATTAACCCTATTTCAGATTTGGATTTTTGATACAGTAATTCTGAAATATCAACCTTTCAATTTAAAAGTACAACATCAAACCATAATGATGAATTTTATTGAATATGGGGAAAAAGTAACACCCCTTGATTTTATGGTATTCATCTTATTAAATTTATTTTCATTGAAAGCATAGGATTGACACAACACCAAGATTAAATGAAAAATGATATATCATTAAATATTATTATTTTAAAATGATAGTTATAACCTAGAAGTTAAATTAGAGGGAATAAATTGTATGAACCAAATTGTGAAATTTATATATTATATATTTAATCAAATGTTATAAATTTCTTCCAAATGATTTTATAGGCATAAGATAATAATGATTCTAATTTTATCCACTAAAATTCTATTTTTTTCTAAACATATGATACCTCTTTTTAATGTAAAAATCATTTAAAACAATAATTTTACACATTGACAAATTATGTTGAACAAAACAGTCATCATTTTGTAAATCATAATTTGAAAATTTACGTATGGTGAATTTTTTTATTTTTTGTAAAATTCTTATTTTCTAGTGAATTAGTGAAATACCTTGTTTATTATAAAACAATCATTATCATTATATTAATAGTATATTTCTAATTTGAATATTGACCTATCCTGTGAATGTATATATATAATTTCCCATCATATAAATGCAATTATAATATAATTATATCATAGTTTAAGTAAATAACTATATATAGAATGATATTTTAATTGATGGTATTTTTATGAAACATCAACATTTATTCAAAAAATTAAAATTTGTATAATGATTTATATGATATTTTTTATAGAAAATATATTCATTATGTAATATTTTATTTTATTATTATTATAATATAAATTTATGAGACCTTGATTAAATTTTCAATGTGTCATGGGATTAGTTATAATTTTAAAATTAGTATTATTTAAATAAATGACGACATTAATGAAAAATTAAATTTCTCATAGTTTGAAAATTATTTTTAAGAAATGGAGTTCATTTTTTAATTCTACACTTAAAAAATTGGTAGTAATTTTTGGTATTTTCCTAAAATGGTTGAACTTTTTTGTGTGAAATACTGCAATTTATAGTATAAGTAAATAAATAAATTTTTGAGGCATGGTTGATGAATTGATGTGGTAAGAAACCATTGGTCTAAAATCACTTGAATTTTTTACATTATTTATCAACAATAATCATCATTATTGATGGTCTTGAGCCCAGAAGGTCGAATTATAAAAAAACTCCTCTCCTCCACTATAAATACCACTCCTCACCACCTATTATCCTTATTACTCATAGATATTTATGGTTGTCTAATTATTTTTCTAATAATAATCCCAATCCTCATTTCTGTCTCTTGGAGGGTTTTCACAGAATAAAAAACCTAGGAAATTTCCATAATGAGTTTCTATATGATAAGAGTTCAAGAGGTAAACCCCTTAATCATTCCATTTTATTTTCTTTTCTTATATTTCATTTATTTTCCTTGTATCACCTCCTCTATCCAAACATGAATGATAACTCTAGTATATTATATATACTATAATTTTATTATTCTAATGTAAAATCCACAATGAAGCCTCATACACTCTTCCATTTATTTTAAAATAGAAAACACTGTCTGTGATGGGATGATTTACAACCTTCATGGAAGACATGCTCACGTTTTTCAATGACAACTTCAAGGATAGTCATTAAATATTTAATATTCTTAAAAAATTATAATATAATTATTACATTTTATTTAATGTTCTATAACATGTATATATACCTATTATTAACTAAGAAAAAAGAACAATTTCATGATGATCAATAAAACTCCATACTAATATAAACAATCATCAAAAATGATTTATCAAATTACTCATATTCATAACATATAACCGAATTAAATGTATAACCATTTTATATTATTTAATTTCATAAATAAAATAATATTTCAATTCTAGACAACTATTCTCATTTTAAATGATTTTTCATATATGTATAAAAGTAAACCAATCATGAAAATAAAGGAAACAACTACTTCTGAATGATTTAATTGTATCTTAAAACTAATAAAATATGAAGTATATGAACTTGATAAATTTTTAATAAATAAAATTGAATTTTAAATATTTTAAATTAGTTAATTAATGGGTTTAATCTCACATTAATATACATTATGACCAATTACAAACACATTTTTATATATTGTAAGGGTTTTAAAATCTCACCTTTATTTCTGTGAGATTTGACTTATTCACCACAATTTCATATGTGTCATGTATGTATAGTGACCATTGTTTTATAATATCTTGAATTTAATTATCTTTATAGTGTTAAATGATTCATTTTTTATTATTAATTATTATTATACAATTCAATTTATTAAAATGTGGGAAGGGTTTCTTCCCAAACCTTCATTTTTTTCTTTAGGATAAACATTCTCTACCTTTACCCCAATTTAATTCTTTATTATTGTTATATAAATCATATAAATTCTATATATGTGTTCAATAATAATATATGAAAATCATTTTATTGTTCTTTTATTGGAATATATATGTTTTACAAGGTTCTATTTTCAATTCCTCTCGATAGGCAATCATGATTTAGGGGAACTTTACAATTTATTACCCATTTTAAATTACACACCAAAATATATTTTAACACAGCAAAAATATTTTAACACACAATTATTATAATTAAAAACTATTTTAGTTCATTTTTATTTTTATAAAAAAAATTCTTCCTTTGCCCTCTTTAAATACTCTTTTATATTAACTCTTAAACCACACTGATGTGGCCCATTTATAATGTTTATAAAAAAACACTTTTTACATCTTTCCAACTCAACTGGACATCACTTTTTCCTAAATCATAATTTAAAAATCCATCACTTTTTATTTTTGGTATTTACTTGTTTACAATATTATTTTATGATAAACTAAATTTATTTTCCAAAATAACACTTCATTCAAAGTAAAAAATATTTTTTCTCTCAAGAACTTCATAATTATTTTACTAGAGATATTTCATCTACTTATACACCTTGTATTAAATATTATGCTTGAAACCATATATTAACAACTACAATAATTTATTTAATGTTTTACTATTATTCGAATAGGGATGTTCTATATTTATATCATTCTCCATAATACATTTGATAGTTATTTGATTATATGGTAAATATTGGTCAATATTTATCTTTTATTTAATTTGTTTATTTGATGATAAATCACATTATACAATATATGAATAATTATTTGTACTAGCTTGATATATTATGGGGACTAGTTAATGAAATACCTATGGGTGGGTCCCTATTTTATGTATCGTATCGATGCATCGATAGTCTCCAGAGATGAAAAAATATGGCCCCAAACCCATCATGAAAGTTTCCATGAAAAGTCATATGGCTTTCTACCCATAGAATAAACCATCTTGATGGTATTATAGATAATTATTTAGATAAATTTTGACCAATAAATATTAATTTTTTTCATTGAATAATATGTTTTTATTATCTTAATGGTTTTCATTGTGAAAACATCTATGGATGCATTTTCATTCTCAGTGTACTGATGGAATGTGTTTTCAAAATATTTAAATCTCCATAATTCTTAACCCTTATTTAATTTACTTAACTTATTTTTGTTTTATATAACAATTAATTAATGTTTGATCTTAACCTTTTATTTTTTCCCTTCCCTAGGACGTGAAGAAGAAATCACTGAATTAGTGTCAAGGAAGAAGTTTCTTTTCCTCTTTCATGTCATATGGTTATTTACCAATGTAATAAAAAAACCATGTATGTATTTATATTTTTCCTGGTCACTAATATTGTCAATCCTTAGTGATTTTATCTCTTATATCTATGATATAGTAATAAAATGACTACACAGTTGGGGAAAGTTTGGTTGGGGTTGTTACAAACATCATGCAACTCTGTATCCTCACTATGTAGAGGATACCACCCCTCATGACCCAGCCAATGCCCTGTGGACCAGGCACCATTGGGTGGCCCATAAGTAGAGACAATAAAACAATATAAAATTAGATATCAAACATATTCCTACATAATAATAATTTTGCACAAATACAATAGAAAACTACAAGAAGATAAAAATTGTAGTTTTTTCATATCGACCTCTCCATAAAAAACTACAAAAAACTACATGAAGATTTATATTCATGTGGATGAAAATTAATATCATCATTGAAATATAGTTGAAATAAAAAATATGATTCAAGTACGTTCCCAGGTACATCAAGCCTTCAATTAAAATAAGGCTAATATTCGAGAACATAGTCGCCAAATATTTGATAAAAATTAAAAGAATACTCACATTCATACCCCAACAAATGAATAGATGTATATTAATGTTCCCTATAAGGTTATTTCCCATCACATCATAGAACTAGTTGAAGGTCACACATCAATTACAAAACATATCTAATAAACCATCCAAGAGCTGATCATGTTAGAGGAGAAATAAAGGAGTCAGGACCATCACCCCTCCATCTCAAGTGGGGTGAATCATCAAAAATGGGATGGTCAACCAGGAGAAGACAGGAATCCATACCATTATTCAATATTCATTCAATAATATTCTAAAAAAATTGACAAATAGGATTGGGAAAAAATATATATTCCAACTATGGGACAATTTTGCATCTTGGTGACACTCTTGAGAACAAATATACCCATTCTGAAACTCTAAATGTTTATCAGAATATCTTGGAAGAAAAACATGATCCAGATGAATAGGCTCCCATATGAAGAGGCTGGAACTTACAACAAGTGGTCCCAGTCACCTAAAAGAGAGAGCCATGATATGAAATCTTGATAAATGGAATAGTAAAATGAAGTGAAAACTATTAAACATACTCTACATGAAGATACGGTTTTTGAGGCCACCAAATGACTATAAGTTGTTGTTGAGGACACTCGTAATTTTTTACGAAATTAAAAATGTGGTAGTGGTTGTTTCGATAGTCATCCCTATAAAATTTTTACAATCAAATATGAAGGTACTCCATGCAGAATCTACCACGAGGGATTCCTTCATTAGAACAAATTGAATGATCATGATAGATTTTCTCATAACTAGATTCCTGGAATCCCTCATCATGGCATGAATATCATATTGAAATATTGTAATCCCCTTTCTATTGTCTTCGTTAAAGGTAATAACTAATGTATATTTTGAAAAAATTCTCCCTGAAATTGGACATCGAGCTGTGATGGTAGTCCATGCCATGATGGTATCCATTGCGAAGGTGCACCCCATCACAAGATTTAATTAAAGCATGATGAACATCCCTTTTCATTGTCATACATGATAAAAACCTCATATTATGTGGTTCTTGGGAAGATGGAAATAGAAATTATAGATACCCTATCAATGATAGGTGACATTCTTTCTCAACCAAAATACATCAAGGGGAAACACTCATCTTCTGATCTCTCTTTAAACCATTCCCATTACAATGAAACGTCTACATTCCCCAATCCATGTGATAAAAATAAATAAATATTCATGTTGGGATGCTCATGTTGAGAAATATAATGAATATATGAAAAAGGTACATATTTAAATTGATAATAAAAATATCTTGGGAAAATATAACTAACATAATTTGGCCCTCAATAGCATCTCAGTTTGATATTCCAAAGGCATTTCCAAAATATTTCATACACATCATCCGTCTGAATCTATGGAAAAATATATTCCACCTCAATGATAAATTAGTTCCCTATAATGGGTATGTAGACCTTGTTAAGATATTGGGAGATATTTTTCATCATGTCGACTTGGAAGCCCTTCCATCTATTTCGTGACACAGATCAGAGAAGTGATAAAAGGGTCTGTAATTGGCTTTCCTGAAGGGTTTTCATGCGTTATATCATCTACATATCAATGCGACATCGAGTGTTCATATCCGGGGATGACGGGAATGTGGATCCATTCATTTCAAATCATTCCTCATTCATAAAAATCATCTAAAATAAATAATGAAATGAAATTAATGCAAGGAATATATAAAAGAAGACCCATTCATAGGATATATGACTCACTCAACAAGAATCATCCTTCAATATGTTTGAAAAAAATTAGTCACAATGAGAGAATGCCATTGAAAAATTCATGAAATAAGCAACATAGATCATTAAGAAGGATTCTCTCTTATGGAAATTAAATCCTCAAGAACTACTGATGTCCTTAGAAGAATTATTTTCTCATTAATACACAACATTATACATGTCTCCTACTCGGACATTGATGCACGAAATCAAGAGATTGGTGAATGTAGAAGCAACAACTACCATATGGGATCAGCCCTTTCCCGTAGGGTTGGGAGAACTTTTACCTCATAATTCCCTTGATGGAAATTAGACTTTTTCACATCTATGTAGGATGATATTATGTGAGGTATACCAATTCATCTCATCTCATGACCCATTCCCTCCAGAAGTGATTTGTATGACAATGTTTCATGGAGGTTCCCTACGAGTAAATTTTCATCATGAAACTCAAAGAAGATCCCAAAAAGGAAACAAAGGACACAAAAAATTTCACATATCATTCAACATTTAGTATGACACCCATGTTTAATAATGCATCAGTGAACATTCTGGACATCAATCGTTTAGATGACACCGAAAATGAGGAAAACGAGAAAGACCAAGGAGAAGATGGTTCCATCTTGAAGATAGTCCACACTGAGAAAAATGAAAGTGGCTATACCTGGAACCACATAATCACCTATAATTTGGGTGATCCATTGACCAATACCTCACTGAATTCATAGAAAATATCTACTAAAGAAAATAATAAAAGAGACATTGTGTACAACTCACCTCCTCCCCTTGATTTAGAAAATCTCCAAACACTTGAGGAATGGCTCACCAAATAGGAGAAGGAAATGAATGAGTTGAGAAGACTCAATTCCATAGTATACAAAGGTAGAATCCCAATCAAATATGCTTCATAATAATAACCTCAATGTATACATTTAATAAGATTACCTCAATAGAAAGGGTTTTCTCCAGTTACTAAAGCATGTCTTGTATATCCACCCAACATAGAACATAGACCATAAGTCTACCTAGACCCTATCACATATGGATATCAAGATTTTCCACCACTAGGGAAACAAGAGGATAGGATCAAGGAAACCCCTAAAAATATATCCCTTACTAGACATCAGCTTCAAATAATGGAATATTTGATATGTTAAATATTACATATCACTACAACTGTATACGCTCATATTTGAAAAAACATTCATCAATGACTTATCGACACCATCAGGTCATTTTCAGCTCAATTAGAAGACATTGAAGAGCAGTGAGCAACATTTCAAATAGAAAAGATACATTACCCTAACTGGTTGACCAACACTCCACCACTACCAAATTTAAAAGTCCTAATTTTTTTGTAATTAAGTGATTAGGTAACCCAGAACAACATCCAAATCACATTTCATATCATTTTTACTAAATTATGGGAACTAGAAATAATAAAGTGGTAGTGATATTTAGATTCTTCATTCAAAGCAAGAAAATTCTAGCCTTTGAATGGTACACCAAATTTCAAACTCAGTAAATCATAGGATAATAAGACATACAACAATGATTCGTCATTTAGTTAAACTAAACACTATAAAAATGATGATCATTAACCTCTCAACGTGAAAATGGTGGGAGAACGATAGAGTATAAGATTTTATTGCAATATGGAAAGGGCTAACCAACTCCCTGAACTAACCTCACACTGAATAATACTTGATCAATAATATTATAAATAACTTTCACGATGAGCTTTAAAGGTCACTCGTCCTGGTGAAATAAATAGGTTAATTTCAAGATTCCACCACCATTTCCTACGAAATATAAGATTTGATACAACAGAAAAAGCTCAATACACAAATAGCCCCATGAGTCATGGGGAAAAGGTTTAGAAAGTGGGAGGCAACATTCATCACACTTAAACCATACCTTGCGCCAGACCAATCATCCAAACCCACACCATATCTTATAGTGACTCTATAGAGTTAACTGAAAAAAATTCCTCTCAAGGATGAGTGAAGGGAACCTATAAGGAATGAATTTGAGGAATAAAGGAACAATGTTTACTCATTTCGATATGAGAATGCTTCCATCTACTTTGTAACCGCTATGGGAAATGATCTACTCGACCTTCCATATCCCAAAAGGTATGACCAGGTTGGTCTTGATGAACAGCCATATTATTTCTCCTTCCACAGGACATTTGGTTACACAATTCTAGAATGAATTTCCTTTAAATACATATTGTAAAACATTATGGGCACTCGATAAGAAAAGATGGTAAATCCATCTGAAGAAGTAGCATATGATTCCACTAATTCTTCCCATGATGGAGATGAGTGGAAATAATTTATTCTAATAAGATAAGAAATATTTTATTATTGTGTTAATTAGAGTAAAATCACCCAAACTCATGGTATTCTCCCGAAATAGTTAAAAATACGATCTAATCCCACCAACTACATCTGTTACAACATATTCGACGTCATCAGCCTCACAAACCTCAAATTCAATCCTCTAGCAATGTAAAATGACATGAAAGATTGGTAGAATGAACATGAGTATGAAACTACAGCACATCCAATATTGGATCTAAATCTCTCAGTCCTTATTCCCTTATATTTGAAACAATATATACTATCCTATTAAATAGAACAACCAGAAACATCCATCCAGGAAAAGTCATTATCAATCGAAGAGTTAATAATTGGTTCCATAAATTCCATTCATTTAATGGTTCCCTTATGTGATGATAAGTATTGATTTGAACCTTATTTCCTCACACCTGATTGGGAAATCATAGGAAGAGTCCGTAGGTGCTGATAATACCAATTAAGAAAATTTCCTGGAAGGAACCAAAATTATTTCCATGTCCTTACTCGGACTTTCAATGTTATAGATACTCATAGAAAATAACTTTCATAGTTCCAATAAGAGTTTTCCAATCCCTAAGTATCTTTGAAAATCCACATATCCCAATCACTATAGAATATAAATAAGAGGGGTTATATGTGATATATCACCCTCAGCATGCATTCATACCTACTTTTCCCAACCCACCAATGAAAAGAGCATCTACACTATCTATTTCGAGGGCCGATTCATCTACATAAACTACTAAGTCCCCTAAATCACTCATGAAAGTGAATTACCACATTAAGAAGCATATAATATTAATCCATATGTATGAAATCATTAATATATTACCTATGGAACCGATAAATCAATCAATCCTCGATTCCCTAATCCTATAAAAATACTATAGGGAATCATTCATAGTTATTCTTCTAATCCCTATAAGTTTTAAACTAAATTTTATACTACTAAGTCAGATCAAACGGAGTCCAATGTATTAGAATATCACATGGTCATATCCTTCGTAGATCAAGAAGTTGATGTTGTTATATAAGGACACATCTGACCCCCCATACATGCCTTAATGGATAAAATTGTAGAATGACTGAAAATCATTCATTGAAAATTACATTGGTGTTAATCTCATCCGAGTATGGACACAATACATGCAGGGGTACAATGATGATAACCTAGATCACTCTGCTTTGTCAATAGAGGTCTATAACAAAATCATGCAAATCCACTAGGACAAATCAAGAATAAGGCTCAATTTGGAGACATCGTTTCAAAATCAGACTTTTTTGGTTGTCCAAAATAATATAACCATAAATGTCTTTCACGGAAGGCCCTGGTTGGTTCAACACATGAAAATCCCCTAACAATACAATAAATGCGTCAAATAATATATTGATAGATACATTGGGGTGTTACATGGTGATAATTCCACATTTGAATCATATCAGTCACATTTTATCGATGTGTGATTCTATCATATGGGTGGGAATAGACCATAGATTATGGTATTGCTTGGTTCACTTCCCCAAAAGGTTTTGATAGTATCCCAACCAACAACTCAAATCAACACAGGAAAATGATTATTCTCCCCATCTACTAAATAAATCCCAAGACCCATATTCTGGTTCATATTCAACAATATTCATGATATCAGTCATTACATCTTAGAATAATAGTATTTAAAGTATTAATTACTCTCCATATAGTGGTGAAATATCAGATGAAAATTAACTCATTCAATCCAAAGATCTCCCTAAAAATCCTCCCTCACCATATATGGTACAATAAGTTGCTTCATTACCCGACGTGTATGAAGTCACTCCTCCTCCATCCTCTCTAGATGATTAAGGAAATACTGAAGTATTGGTTGGATCTAAAGAAGACAATTCATCTTTTGAATGTCTATATATTGATTCCTCTAATAACTCATGGGAGAGTATCCAATACCTGATCCCCTAATATAATAAGTTTAATATAGGGAGGATGAATAAGAGGAGGGGGACCTTAGAGGCTCTAATTCATAATTATAGGATGGTGTCTCAACAACCACAAATGAACTCAGAGAAATAAACCAACGTATATAAGAAGGTATAAAACCCACATTGATTAGTTCAACCATGTATTCTGAATTGAACGAGGTATATACCTACATAATAAAAATTTATTAGTATGTGTGCTTTTGGAACTAAAAAAATTAATACCTTTTTCTTGAGTTAGACACTCATGATAAGGGTTTACTAGAGGACCACCATGGCGTAGAAAAGGTATCCAGATGGATAAACCAAACACACACTACCAAAATTGAGGCCAAAATATACAATCTCAAATTATATAACATAATCCATGATGTCCAATATCCAAAATGGATGGATAATATAGTCCATATCATGAATAATAGCTTGGAAATTAAAGTCTCCATCAATTTCAGTGATTTCAACAAAAACACTAGAAATGATGATTTTCGAGTTCCTATCATATAACAATTGGTTGAAAAACAATCAAATACCAATCCCTCTCTTTCATGGATGGCTATTTCAGATTCAATATAAACAGAATATCATGATAATATGAGGAATCCACCACCTATAGGACCTCATAATGAGTTTCCTTCTGTTGGGTAATTTCCTTTGGCTTCAAGAATATAGGTGCTACGTACAAATGTGCAATGCATCGAATTTTCATGCCCTTCCATGGAATATTAACTGAATCCTACATTGAAAATATTGTGGTTAAATTTACATACTGCTCTAACCACACAGTGGGTTTTGTAACAATATTCCTCAAATTTTAATGCCTAGCCAGAAAATGAACCCTTTGAAATATGATTTCATCATTAACTATAAAAAATTACATGGCTTCGTTGTCCATCGCCATGGAATCAAAGATGACCCCGAAAAGTCCAATGGCATTATTAAAGTGTATCCTCATTATGATCTCTAATAGTTGAGGGGGATTAGAAGAACCATTACCTACATCATGAATTTTATATCCAAATTTGATGAAAAAATCATGCCCCTTACCAGGTTGATAAAAAGGGGGTTACATATCAATAACCTAATGGTTGTTTGGAATCAATTGCTAGTCTCTAGAAATAACACGTGTTCATGATAGTGTTATTTTCCCCTAATATATGGAGACTACTTATTATTTATGTGAAAAAATATATCTCTAATTTCATGCCATCCTCTCAAATGAGAATGAAAATGACTGTGAAAATGATCTTTATTACCTCATTCATACCATGATCGATACTGAGACCCATTATTTAGATATCAAGAATATTTGTTTGGTGCTAATAATTGCATTATAGAAAATGATATACTACCAGTAGCATGATGATTTTTTATCTCTCATTGAAACCCACTAAAATAGATTATCATCCATCTGATATTGACATATTTTCTATCTTGGTGGGTGGTCATCCTATAATGGTTCAACATTAAATTTTTTCCTCGTAATGTGCTGAAAGGAAAGAAATTAACATAGTTTCTAACAGAGAAACCCTTATAAGAAAGTACATCCTTGGACAATTAATTTCTATATGATTATGTATTCTCTATTAAATATGCCCCTCAAGATATGTGAGATATATCTCGATGGTGCATCAAGAATCCCAAAAGTGAGGAGGATGGAAGACCCCAATATCAAAAATGTGGGAAGAGGATTTGTGATCATTTCTCCGGTGAAGGAAGTATTACAATAATCATTCATGTTGTCAGATTGCTGAACAGTCAATGAATTAGTGTGTCAGGCTCTCATTATAGGGTTGGAATTGGCACATCAAGTACATGTGAATCACACAGAGATAAAAGGCGATTTTCAACTGGTAATCAAGTAGGTCAACGGTGATTATTCCATAAAAAAATATTGTGTAATTACCCATATACCACATACAATTATATATATAAAAATTTCCCATAAGATCTAACATTAAATAATGTCTCTCAGTTAAAAAATGAGCATGTCAGTACACTAGAAAATGTATCCACAACTCTATAAAATCAAGATCGGTATGAAACAGTCATCATCATTGCACATCGGCGGATGGTCTCACATTTATTTCAAACCAACACAAAAGATATAAATGAAGTTAGCCTCATCCATAAACCATATAATCCTTTCAATGTCTGATAAAACCTATTTTGGAGTAACTTCAAAAGGGTGATGTCCCACAAGAATGTTTCAGGAATGGGAAAAGATGAAGACGAGCGATTAACATGCTTCTTTTGGGTTGAACAAATCACCAAAAGGTCCACTGTATGTGGATCCATGATGGGGTACTTATATAGTGAGTCTAATGAGAAGGGAAAATTGTTTTCATGATGGTTGTGCACATTAGATCGCATGATGCCCACTAATTAGGATTCAATTTTTCCCATCCAATCTTAATTATTGGGTACTACTAACCCACCCTAACGTAGAACCTATAAAAATTTACCAAAAAGTGAAATTATTGCAAGGTTCAAACTTACATAATTCACCATAACTCAAAATTTCCACAAAAATATAAGTACTCATAACCATTTTCCATTTGGGAATGGATCTCCTTGGTCCATATACCCCTTATACGACCATGTAGTTCATGTACATTCATAGTGAAACAAACATCTTCTCCACATTGGTCGAACCCATTTCAATCAAATATGTTTTGGAATTGAACATCATCAGCTTTAGGAAATCCAACATCTTCACCAGATTTTGTGTCCTTTATACAATACTAAGGGAGAATGGAACCATTTTCCATTCTACTAAATTTATGAAATAGTATTATAATTACAAAATCAAGTCATACCTTTCCTCCCGCAACTAGGAAATGGCTAAAAGAATGATAGAGGCCTTCAAAAATAACCCCTTATAACATATTCCATAAGATGGTATAATAGGATAAAAATTCTTGTAGGATACGCTCTTATATGTCTTGTGGGATTTCTATAATATAACTTGTAATTCCACACATTTGAACCCAAACTCAGTATTATGAGGGACACACACAGTCCATAAAATAAAATATCAATTGCCTTAACATTGTATTTCCATCTACGATCAGTTATCCAAAGATAATAAATAAAAAAACAACGAGATGAATTAGAGTGATAGTATGAGAAAATATTACATACCATTCATAAATTGGAAGTTCACCAAAGCCAGATTGCATTAGCCTTCAAAAAAAAGTTTTTCCTCTGATCAATCTCTGCTAGAGAGATAATGATTATCCTTAAGACCAAAATAATACCTGGGATGAAACATCCATTGATGGAACAATAATAAGATGAACCACACACTGAAAAAAAGGTCTACTTTAATGGATCTTATTATTTGATTTTGATGGACGGATTGAATACCATGACTCCCACCAATGAATGATTCCTGAAGAATTATTTTTTGTAATCACCTAGAAAATCATCATGAACACATAATGTTAATGTACATGGTGAGTCATCTATGATACATGAAGTTAAGATACATATTCAGTCCATTTCACACAACCTTAAAAACCATGACAACCTTCTCCATATCAAAATAAAATAAAATACATGACCCCAACATCCTTGAGGTATGACATTAAATTGATCAACAACATATTTTCCTTACTAAAAAGAAGATCACCCATAGTGTTTCTAATCAACAATTACTTTTTTAAAATATATGTGGAAGGATTCATGAATTCAGAAGATACACATTGACATCTAGACCTCTCAAGTTAGGAATAGTCACAAATTTCCCGCATCTCATATTATTATTTTCCTACCATCATTTTTCCCCAAGGAGTCTTTTCATGTTGAGAAGTTTCTCCTTACTGATCTAGAAAAACATCATTTTGATAACCACATGACATTATCATCCATGTCACATGATTTTAATCTTAATGAATCCAAAATAAAAACCACCTGACACTAAAATACAAATGATTCATATTTTCATCGATGGTTTTCTACAGAAGATCTATATTTGTGCAGAAGAACTAAGAAATGCACATGCCCCCCCAAGTGAGATTTGAGATCCACATAGTGAGTCTCTTCTTATAGAACCATGTGTGGATTGATTTCTTTATTCTCCAGATATGTAGTAAATCCTAGACCTCTAATAGTGGGACCGAACACAATAGTTCATTCTTTCTATTTCAGGTGACCCACATCCCATAACAAATTACATTGTGTGTCTCTTCAAGAAATATGTGTGGCATGATCCTCATTCCAATGGGATTCATAGTGATTCATGGACCCTATGTCTTGGGCCAAGCTAATAAATATTGTAAAATCCCCCATTTACTTATAGATTGGTCCTTTGAAGTCTTCTCTCATCCATAACATTATGTGGATTGATTCCTATCCACACCAGACATGTATTGATGCCCATATCTTCAATTCACTGTCCTTTCATAATAATAATAACAATCGAAGGTAGAATTACCCCTCCCTATATAGGGGTAAGACATGGATATAGATCTAGCCCTAGAAATAAATATAACATGATTCTCACTAAAATGTGTTATGTTGTTACTCCTAGATCTCCAATCATGGTCTATCCACCTCAATATAAAAATGTTCGTATCTGTCATTTTTTCTACCTTTGTATGGTCGGAAAAACTTTTTCCACCCATTGTTTCTCACAAAATTCATAACCCATGTAGGAAATGTATTTTTTTAATGGATTCCTTTCTTGATCAATGAAGATCATTTCCCATTACGGATGCATTTTTGTAGTCACGATACCTTTAAAGGTGTACTAGATATCCTCACCACATGACATTAACTTGCTTGGTTATTCTTGAACTATGTGTGACTATGTTATCATATTTGAGAGATACATAGTGATATATAGATCTTGCATCCTAGTCCTATCTAGGGGGTAATGAATGAAATTCCCCAGATATCCTTTATATAATCAATGATTTATATAGTAGATCTCATATTAAATGTCCTCATTCAGGGATCTATCAATGATGTAGAATTATCACCCAATATATAATTATGATCTCTGTAAGTAACTTCATGCTCCATAGATAATTGTTGTCTGGATGCTTCTTATGTACTAAGACACATTACTTTCATTTATCATAAATTTTTTCCCAAGTATTTCAATTGACCATTTTCATTATATTTCTATCAAATATGGTGTGCCACTATTTTAAGGAAACAATTTCATTACATTGCACAATATGCCCTACATTTCTCTATAAATTTTTTCCACATAAAAGGGAACATTGACCAATGGAAAACTTTTCCTCATGGGAGTCTTCTTTTATATTTTTAATCTCGAATGTAATTTTTCCAATCCAATTTATATTGATATAAGAAACACCAGAATCGTTGTTTACATTTTCACCTCCATCACATTTGAGGCATGTCAGTTCATACGAGCCCAATGATCCATCTATTACTTATTGAATCCAAGACATATGGCCCTATATGTATGATCTACAACTATAAGATCTCATGTAATGCTTACTAAAAGATGTTAAAATTCATTGTTGATGTCCAAATCACAAGACAATAATCTATACAATTTCTATGAACCATGTCTAGCTTGATTCCTATTATCATATAATATGTAGTGATGGCCAAATATTCAGTTTTAGGTCTAGCCACAACAAATTAATGATTCTCCTTTTATTCGGTATGGGATAGACTATGATAATAGGATTCAATTTCAAGAAAAATGTACATCCAGATTCTCTCTTTGATGGGATATGTAGAGACACCAAAATTATATATCTCATTCCTTCCATTATAAGAATATGAAAAATTTATGACATTCCTATAACTGAAATATCTATTCATATGGGGGTCCAATACATGTATCACCATATTCATAATCCTATATTCAATGTAATATTCCCCTATTAGCAAAAAAAAATTGATTTATTTGTGGGGATATATTCCCAAAACAATGTACGGATTGATTCCAACCATCAGATGATACATATTTATGCCTAGGTCTCCAATACTATGTCTATCCATAACAAAATTTTAAAATTTCCCATCCCTATGAATGATTTTGACCTACCCATGAAACCATACCCATACTATGTATGGATCAATTATAATTTTAAAAAGATATATAGTGTTTCCATAACCTTATATCTAATTCATTGTCATATTGAAAAAAATAATACCTTCTAACATATGTGTCAAAATATCTTAAGGTAAAAATTTCAACCCATTCTCAGGAAATGTGGACATAAAATAATACATTCATATTCTTTTAAATCCCTTTCAAAATCCAAAATATATTTCTGGGGATTTATGAATCATCATAAACCACCTTGGCTATCATAAATATAGGGTTAGTGTCCTGAGGACACCATTGATTGAATATGAATGATATTCCCCAATTGGATCTCTATATGTGTCCCCCAAAAAAGTATTTCATCAACGTGAATATTCATCCTCAAAAGAGAATTCTTATATCTCCATATTACCCAAATACTTTTTTCCTCAATCACTCCTCATATTAGAAAACCTCCATATTATTCATACAACCTTTTCTCATTCATGCATGAACATGATAGTCTATTCTTGGAAAAGTTACAATTAAAACGTAAAGTCACTCATCTCTTGGTCAATGCTAAGTGAACAAAAACTATAGCCCTCACATTCCCTTATCATAAGACATTAATCTGAATGATCTAGGTCCTTGTTTCATGGTCTTGATAAATCAATATTTGTACAAACCAATTGGTGAAAAAAGATGGTGGTTTCAGTGTGTTAAGGAATAAATTACTTTACTTGACACAATATGCCCAAGTTGGATCAACATTAGTCTCCCAAAAAACGGGATTGTAAAAAAACATAAATTTATACATAGGAGATGCTTTTACCATCGTTATACTCCTCGGAAAAATCTTGTTGGAGAATATTCTTATATTCACTCCTCACATATTTTTACCATATAATTTCTTCGATTCATAAATCACAAAACAAGGGAAAAAATCTCCCAATCATGTTTGAATCATATTAAGAAATTTTCAACAAATAAATACATGTTATGGTTATTACCCCATAATTCATGTTCAATGTAATTCAACATAAAATAAAATTCACATTATTCTTATGTAAATAATTTAAGCATACTACATAGTTGGACACATTAATCACTATGCAGAAACCTTGAAAAGGGAACCATGTATAAAAACTGGGTTCTAGATCGCTAAACCAAGGGCTTTCATGATTTTTGGAAAATATAGCAATCGGTAAAATTGCACAAAATTTGTTTGGTCAAAACCCTTAAAAGGGAAGCATAATAAATACTCAATTTATTCCCTCTAGACCCACACTATAGTTGAAATAGGAAAACAAATTATGGTGGAAACAGTAGGGAAACATTCATTTTTTGGATTTTCATGTGACCCAATCAATAGCCAAATTTATATTCACCGAGTCTTCTAGATTAGGAAAATTATAGAGTGTGACATGATTATATCTTTTTGAACAATATCGGTTGTCATTTGAATTGATATTTAGTGGATATTATCGTTTATAATATAACCCAATATTAGTGAACATAGTTTTTTGAATAAGATAAACTATAAGAATTGGTGGTTAGACTTGTTTTTATTTATTTATTAAATAATGAAAAAGTAGATATATCCACATCCTGATGTCACTCCATATGATAAGGATATTCTGATTAAAGACCCCACTCAGTAGATTCAAAAATTGCATTGAGTGACTAGTCAAATTCTCTATGGCTTAGTGGAGATCATAAAAGGTTTCATTTTTAGAAGTTAGTACTGGACAACAGTTCCTCCGCCCTCTCAGCCACATCCAACCATATATTCGCTTCCTCTAACAATAATAATTTTCCATCATAAAAAAATAGTTGGTATAATGCAATTTTTTCTTTACCATCGGTAGTTTCTGAATATTCTGCTCTCCCTCTTGATTAAGTCAATATCCCAATTACCTATACATTGGAACTTCAATTTTTCACCTCATAGATATCCCAAGATTCATAATAGTTTCATTGAGAAGGGTTTTTCTCACTACAGAAATGTGTTTCTTGGAATATATAGTTGAAATATGTTGGTGGAGCATTCTAATTATCTCTCATGTTGTAATCAACTATTTTACAACATCATATATGTAATAATAGTCAAACCCCAAAAACCCAAGAATTGAAAGCAATTAAAATAATTTTGGTAGTATCTACCGTATGATTTCTATGGGAGTGAGATAAATAAGATTCTTGATATCCTTGTATATTTTATGATGAAATCAAAAATTTCATCCAAATCCCCCGAGTCATCCTATGAATGACACTCGTCTGGAGGAATGTAATGAGGGATAATTTCTACGAGAGTGGGTTTTGATTGAGAAACCTCAGAAAGGCATGATTCTATAGACACAATCTCCTTTATAGTGTCAGGAAGCAAAGAAGATATAGATGCATCCAAAAAATGTTTTTGAATGTAATATTAATTATCGATGTTTGAATTTATCAACTTCTAATGAAAAAGGAATTTCTATAAGGGTGGATATGTAACCTTAAAATTTGAAAACACTCGACTCCAAGACCACTATGGTTACACCACCTATAAAAAAAGATAGTGAGACCCCTATCTGTTTATTGAAATTTGATTTATTAAGAGACACCCACGGTGTAGGCTCATGCACGTATAGATTAGTTGACTTCATATGGTCTCTCATTGTTAGTGGAACTGCATGAATAATGGTTAGGGAAATATGAGAAACATTCGGGTCCGAATCCCACTAATTCCAAGTCATCTCCTCTTCCACAACATTGATCTACTTATAAATATGTTCAATACAATCATTTAATAATTTATGATCTAAAGGATCATACCCTACTATGATAGTGGTTTTTCTTCATGAAGTGATTCCCCCAATGTATTGGTATCCCCCTAATGTCTCTAGTCTTCATGTGTTCCCCATCCTGATCAAGTACAACCTTTGGTGGGATCTCAATCATCTTTGAGTAAGAAGGGGCTATAGGCCCCTGAAAAATTGTTTCCTACTAACTCACTAGATCTGTACCAATTCATATACGAGATAAGTAGTTAACAAGATAAAAAAATAAGTCGTTGGATAAGTAAGTAGACGAAATTAAAACCCGGTATCCTCGACCGATGAAGTATCACCAGCGGTGATGTCTGTCCACAGATCAAGGTGTTCTAGATAGATGATCCCCTTGAAGTAATAATTTTTGGATATGAGGGGATTCCCTGTAAGATTATTAATAATTTCATTTGTAATCCCTATCATCCTAAGAAAACAGTCCTCAGAATCTCCCACATACAAAGGGATGTTCTCCCTGATAATAGTCCCCCTTGAGGTAAACTCTAAGGAAACAATAGGATCCAAATTATCCCATGATTCATAGAGTAACTATGATTATGGATTCAATGAAACAATAATTATAATAAGAGGATTTGTTAAAACAATCGTATTACATATTATTTTATTTCACCTCACCTCGCCATGATTACCACCATATCCTCAACATGGTCAGGCCAATAACGTCTCTCATTATGTGAGTGAACACATGTCTCCATCTCTTGTACATATATACCCACTTCATGATGATCTTCCTGAGAAGACATAAACATCGGAGAACTGATTACCCGAAATATGAAAATATGAAGGGTCGTTTATTGAAGAACATCGTAGATTTATTTTGAAGATGTGATTTCTCCCAAAGTATCCCATGAAATCCAATACTCCAATAATGTTGTAATGATGGGAATGAATAAGGCTGTAAGATTATCACAGGGAATTTGGGTGGGTTCCAGCAGCTAAAATTGTTTCATTAGTTTCTCATCCACCCTAATACCTTATAGGGTTGGATTATTACATGATCCTGGATAAGAAAAAGTATTTTTCCCAGCAAAAGTCATGGTATATGGTTTGTATCCCACAATCCCCTAAGAAGTAATACTATCATCACATTTTCTCTCACTGACCTCATGCCTCACCATTGAGAGAAATCTATTGGTGCATCTATGATGGTTTTATAGTGAATAAGAAGTGGTGTGGAGATTATGAAGACACTCTTCGACTACATCGAGGTATTTAGGATAAGAGATGATGTATGTTGTTGAAACGTAGCCATATCTTGTCAATGCAACCTACGTCTCCAGAAAAAATCACCATAGAATGAAATACAAATAGTGAATCCATAGAGAATCCCATTCTCTCTAGGGTGATGGAAATGTGGAATTGAGAGGGACTAATAGATGACCTTGAAAAGAAGCACCAATAGACTTGGGATTTGAACCCCTGGTTCTCAACATCTTCCTTGGAGGATTAGAGACAAGGTATTTTCCTAGCTTATTCCCAGTCAAATAATTTGAAATCACATTCCATTGATACCCTCCATCCTTACGAACTATTTGTCCCCTTGAAAATAGGGAGTGGGTTTTCTAGTTGATCATATGGGTATGATAAATTCAAAATATCATAATAAGATTTACTAAGAGCTGGATTAAAAGGAACCAGAGTTGGAAGCCCAATACAACATCATGTGTCCCCCCATGTGAACATCATCGAGAGTTCTCAAGATATAATTATGTATTTCGATGGAAATACACCCATGGTGGTTAGTGGAAACCTCATTTGAACATAGTTGAAATGAATTTAAAATTTGTAGGGTTCATACCTCTCACATATAATTTCCTCATCAATCCTATCCATTAATATACCTCCTCATAAATAAATTAGATACACCATTCTAGAATGATATCTAATTGAATCATTTACCAATTTACCAATGGTAGGTATGTGTGGATCATAGGTAAAATTTTCTTGGACATTGTGATGATATGTGGTTTCGTGCACTTTCCAGTCTAATGGGATAATGCCACATATTCGTTGATGATAAGGGGAGAAATTAACCTATCAAATATTTTTCATGTTTATAAATATTTATCTACCCATATTATATCCTTCCTAGACACATATAACTTGTTAGGGGCCCACACATAGGTATAGAGGCATGAAATCACTGATTTTTCCTAAAAAATAGTAATTATTATCCATCATTGGGACAATGATGTTAATAATCCTATATGTTTCCAACAAAGACACAATTATGAAGGCTGAGACTCTGACCTTAGCACTGATGTCATTTACTAGGAGTATCTAGCCACTAAGTTACATGGAATGAAAGGCCTCTAGTCAGAATAATTGGTTGATGCTATGGATGATGTTCCAGTACCACTAATTAAACTGTCCCTCATTAATCATGGACCAATATGATCCAATAGGGATTCAGGTATCACGAGTTATGAAAGTCCTTATCTTCCTCACATAAGGCTCTTGGATGCTAAATGTAGAAAATGAATTGATCCAATCCTAAAATGGGATGCCCTGCTTTGGATGAGGGTCATCCTTTAAAGGATTATTTTCCTTATCAATAAGCATCATGGTGAAAGGGGGTTCCTTTTAGTGTAATCCCATGAAATAGGAGGTACAAGGAACTCATCATAAATTTTCACTCATGATGGGTACCCTTGAAATCATCATAGTATCCCAGAGACCAATTTTGACATCCCCTTGCACAAGGTCGAAGCTATTTGTTCTGGGGATTCATCTACTTGGATACATTGGGATAAAATTTTGATTTCAATAAGAGTTTGTTTACGATACCCAAAATGACTCATACATACCTACATCCTGAAACATAGTATTAAATTACACACATGTCTAGAGGACCCAAAATAGACACCCCTAGTCTAGGCTGAATAATCAATCATGGTGAAGGTACCATTTTGATGACAACTCTAGTTTCGCACCTCTTGTGGCCTTATGTGTGATGTTTTGATTTCAATTAATGATATCATATCTTTCCCACACAATGTCTTCTTTAAAAATAGGATTTTATTTTAATTGAAATATAGAATCTTGTGGTACCTAAATAAATTAGCCCCTCAAGGAGATTTTGGAACAAGGAATATTGAGGTTATTTATTATCTAGGTTGCAGGTCTATTTTCAGGGTGGGCTGCTTGTATTGAAACATTTTATGGATGCATGTTCCTATAAATAGGTATCATATCTGAGACTGATTACTCCTTTTTTACTACTCTATTATCTCCATATTAGAGAAGATGTAATGGGATGATGCTAACATTAGAATTATTGTTAATAGAATCCATCATATCATTCCTCCTCTTGTCCACATTAGAGTGAGCAGTAGAAATATCATGCAAAGAGTCGATTAAATTTTTTGAAGAAAAATATATAAGTAATAGGTATTAGTAATTATAAAAATGGAAGACTATATTGTAGGAGAAACAATCCTTTCAGGATTCATCATCCCATGAGGCGCTCAGCTTGTAAAGCATGAGCTCTTGAGGTGTCATCCCCTGAGAAACTCAGCCTGCAAATCATGGTGTTATGAGGTTTTAGCCCAAGAGGCATCATCTCATGGGGTCCTTAATATATGAATCATTAGGACACTATGTTGTGGAAGAAAATAAAAATTCATGGGTGATGTGGTATGGTTTTTTAAAAGTTCAACTGCAAAGGAAGAACACTTCATGGAATCACTAAAGGTGGAGGAGAGTCAGTAGAGTGCATAGTTCACTTATGAATCTGGTAAAAGAAATATTATTTGGGACCATTTTATAAGAATGACCCCCCTCTCCATGTACACAATAATACCACAAACCAATTCCAAACAGGAACATTTTCTTCATCAGAATCACCTCCTCTTCATCACGATCGATGAAAATTCTGATTGGTGGATTTTTCAGGTCCTAAAAATTATAAATGGAAGTAGAATATAACTCCATGAATATAGAAAAGGTTTTAGAAAAGGTTATAACTAAACCAAAAATAAATATTTTCATCAAAATGATCAAAAATTCCATTTCTTGTAAGGAAGAATATGTTACACAATATCAAAACCACTATTCATAGCACCACAGAACATGGTATTCCACCACTACACAATGCATACCATAAAAATAATTATTCATGTAATGATTGGAAACCACTAGTTCCTGTGAATGAAACCAAATCTTTTATGGCACCAGATAGTGATTTACATCCCCTATGAATGAATACCCCCCATAAATAATATATTTTTCATAGGATATGGAAGTGATTTTCATTCCCCACAAATAAAATAATTTTTGTGCCTAAGAATCTTCATTGATATCCTTAAACAAAATCCCCATGGCTCGCTGAGGATGACTAGCCATCCTGAAAATCTATCCGTCTATTCCTATATCATAGAACCCAGAGGTAAACTAAAAAGGGAGGATGAATATAGGATGAAGACAACATGAAGAGATCCTAGATGAGAGCCAGAAAATGGAGCCTTTGATCTTAGATAGGTAAACCCACCACATAGTTTTAAGGATGAAAATGAATTCCTTTGTCCATCCACAAACTCAAGACTCTTTAATGGAAACCAAACCATGAAGAATAATCAGATGTCCCCTTCGAAGACCACTATACCCCATAAAAATATATGTGGGGGGATCCCTACCTCGTAGAGAAAAATTATACGTGGGAGGATCTCTATCCTTGGTAGAAAATTTCCACATGGGTGGAAGCCAGTCCTGCGTAGAAAACATGTCTACCAATGGAATATATCTCTTCATAGGACAATGTTATGTGGAGAGTACCCCCACCAACATGTCAACATGATATGTAGAGGGAACCCCATACCACATAAGAACATTCTATGCGGTTTAGTGAATCCTAATTTGTGATAAATATCTGACTCCTATCACTCCCTTTCATTACATCATTAGGCACCATATTGGTCCCTCCATGAACAAGTCTGATAGAATTAATCCATGACCTATTCTGAATCTACCTAATTTGTTTGACCAAAACATTGAATGAATAAGTGTTTCCTCTTATATCTGCATGCCCATGGAAAGAAGATTCCTAGTCGTAACCTATAATATCATATACTTCAAGGAGGCATGACCTTTTATAATTTTTTCTTTAAAATCTATTATTTTGGATAATGGAATTTTTAACGGGTGTTTGAAGAGGCATGCCCGTATTTTGGGGTTTCAAGACATGATATAAAGGGAGATATGGCCTTCTGGTGCATTTTTTCACAATTGGCCCATGGATAGTAGAAAATGTTCCCTCCAACCATGCTATCTAGGATATGCGGTGTGTGGTTAGGATTACCATTTAAGGGGGATATCTGAACCATGGTATCTTAGATATGTGAATTCCACACAGTTTGTGTAGGGTTTTTCAAGCCGTGTGGTCTCCCCAGATAATCATTGGAGATGGACACATCTTTTATAGAGTATATCACATGGTTGGTGTATGATTTTAAAACATGTGTAGCCAAACCATGAACCCAATTGAAAAAGTGATAATTTTCCACCCCTCCCAATATTTTAAGTATCCTACCTCATTTATTACCCTATTATATCTCATGTATCCCTAGTGAAGAACCAAATAAACCAAATATTCCCATGTTCCAATATCCTTCAATTGTAGGTCATTTTTAGTCTCATTAGGTGCAAGTGAATGATTTAGATTACCCCATCAATAAACATAATTATCTTGTATAGATTAGGTATTGTGGTTTCATTCTTTCTATTATGAAGCCCAAACCCCCTATTTATTTAGTAGATCATATGTTTGTAATTCAAAGGGTAATGGAATGCAATTGTATGTCTATGGTTAAGATGGAATTTGTCTCTAGATTCATTATAGGTGGTCTACATGTTATATCCAATAGTTGTATTGTCAATTTTTTCATGTGTGGTTGTGATATATCTTCCCTCTTGATGTGAATTTGATACCCTTAGTATGATTTGGTAAAATGATTTTCTAAAAGATGATTTAGTCCCCTTGAGAACCCCATGTGATGCATCAAGGTTGATTATAGCATTTAGGCCCACCATGGGGTTGCTAAATTTTTCAAACATGGAAGATTGAAATGTTGTGACCAAAGTTATTTTTGTGTTGAAAATGGTTCCATGATAAATTTCTTGACTTGTTAGTTTGAATTATAGAAAAAATGGAACTAATGGTAGTTTTTTCTAGTCATTGAAAATGGAAAAAGTGATTGTTTGAAAAAATCTGAAAAACAATTAAATGAATTAAAGATAAAAGTAATCTAATTTATGAGTTATTTATTGAATTGAATAAATGGGAAAATGAATATGAATTGAAGAGTTATGGGAATTGGTTTAGTGTATTGAAGTTGTTGTATATGATAAATGTTTTTGGGTATGAAAATTGATGTGGGATAAAAGGGAAATTTTATATAAATGTAAAATATTCTAACAGGTTAGGTCTTGATATTTAGTAAATTTTCAGTGAATTTGAATTTGAAATGTTGTGGGTGTTGAATATTAATTTTTTATGTTATGATATATGTTGTAAATTGATAAATAATAATGTGACCATGGATTTGTAGTTGTGGGGTATTGGACTTGAGTATCTACATCCATGGGTCATGTTAGACTAAGGTTCTAAACCCCACCCCATAATTAATGGTTTAGGGTAGGGTATTGAAGCTCCATTCCCCTAACGATTACATTCTATGAGACTACCTATACCAAGCCTCTAAGGTATGTGTGATGTATTTATTTTGGGATATGATTTTCCCTAAGGTGATATAGAACATTAATTATTCCCATGTGAATAGTATTTTATTATATTAGGCCATTAGGTAAATTATGTAAATGCCAAACCCACAGAATAAGTTAAGAATATGGATTAAATGAATAAAATGGTTAATGTTTATATTCTAAAATAATGGAACCCAAGTTGTATATTTTTTATATTGTCATTTTTTCAGTATTAGTCTACCGTATATATTTAATCTAGATATTTTGTAGACAACATTGTTGGTTTCCTTCTGATTTTTACTAAAACCCTTATCGAGACACCATTTGGTACCCAAGAAGATTTCATTATTGAATGACAAGATAAGGAAAACGTCCTTATGATATGGAGTTGACTTGGTATGGGGATTTTCATGGAAGAGGATCTGAACATTGGGATAAAGAACATATTGGGGATTCAGCTATTTTCCTTACTCTGTGTATTATTTCACCTTTCTCATTGTTATAATGTCATGGAATATTTTTGATTGGATTTAGTGTGTTCCCTATTTTGGAATTGGTTATTAATTGATGATTCACATTTATTATTTCTTTTATTTATTTATTTCATATGTTATATAATTAGGATTACTCTGGTAGGGACGGTATAGTGTCCTAACATCACCAATTAGACCCTCACTTCTTGTCATCAACCTCTTGAAAATAGTGATTCCCGCTTTAGGTAATGTGGAGACCCTTCTTGGGGAACTAGTTTAATTGAATTCAGGTTGGGCATAATACAAAGTAGTATTATTTTGGTTCTTTTCCATCATTTTTTTATTTGGGGATGGTAGATATGAGATAGGAAGTTTCGAGCATTAGAAATGATCTCATTCATGGGAGTATTTGGCCCATGTACAAGTGAAAACCCATGTACCCAGGGTGAGAATTATTTTTTTGATGTCTGTTGTTATATTTGAATGATATTTCACCACTGGGTAATACACATGTTTTGTGATGGTAATTTTTTTCTAATATTTTTCAAAATGATGAAATGGAATGACTATTATTATTTCATGCATCATTATAGAAAGCTACCTAACTAGGTGGCATGAGTCATGATATACAATCTTGTGATGGGTGTGTGGAACAAGAATGGTAGAATTTATTTCAATTATTTGAAAAGTTGAAGAAAATGGTCTTTAATAAAGATGATAATAATGGTTAAATTTAAAGAATGTTTAGGAATATTTATCTAATTGTGCTAAATTAAATTTTAATAATGTGTTAAAATTTTGGTTTTAAAATGTTGTGTAATGGGAAATGTTATTAAAATAGAATTTTTTAGACTTGAAAGTGGAAATGGTTTAAAAGATGATTAATGATATAATTTTAACTATTTTTGTTGGTTTAAAATAGGTTATCGATGACCGATGGTAAGGACGGTTGATGGTAGTGTTCTAATGGTGATGATGTCTGGTAAGAGAGTTTATACATAATGGGATTCTTATGGCTAGTAAAGTGCAATATTTTATGTTAAATATGAATGATTTATGTTTTTTTACTGACAATCATAGATGGAATTGTAGATAAATCACACCATGAAGATGTGCGCAAGTTGGTCAAGAAGAGAATCTCACAGAGAACACTCCACTTGAATTAGAGCAAGGAATCTCACCAGTTCAAGATAACCAAGGAAAGGATAAGTTCAATGAGAACTTAAATAATTTTATTTAGATGATTGAATGGGACCCAGGGTGGGAAGTTCCTTGTCCTTTTGAAGTGAATAACGAGTTTCAGCTGTAGCACTATCCAACATTTATGGGAGAGGGTGGACCTGAGGCTTCATAATTTTGGATATAGTCAATACATATGATTTATGATCACATGGAGACTCATCCTAAAAAGTAATTCAAGCTAGAGGAATACATGATACGAGGTGATAAAAAGTTTTAGTGGGGTTTTTTGGTACAAACATAGTAGGCAGGTCATATATTATGGAATTACATCTAGGAGAATATTTTCATGCATTTCAATATAGATACTATTATACCGGAGTGGGATACAGAGTTTGTGAGTTTATCCCTATGATGTTTTTTAGTGATGTATTATTTGGGCTAAATCATATATTTTCAATGATTTAATTACATCATTGGAATAAGATGAGGAATCAATGAAAAGATGTTTCAAGGATGGACTTAGAAATGAGATAATTTCCTACCTGAAAATCTTCCGTTTAAAGAGGTTTTAATTAGTAATAGATTGTTCCCTTCATTCAAAAGGGAACTTAAAAAAGGTGTCAGGTTGTGTGTTTTTTTCTAATTATATGGCCTATTGGTGTGAATTCCATGTCCATTAAGAAACCTTTCAGAAATCTCCACCATCGTGGTAGTGTGTACGGTAGTCAGAAGAGAGGATCAACATCTCAAAGTGGTGACCAAGTGTTTTTCTATAAATGTGTAAGGACGAGGAACTTGTGTGGAAAGTTCTCTGACCATAGGTTGAGTCAAATAATGCAGCAGAATGGGTAATGTGCTGAGGTTTTATAGGAACCCGCAATAGTTGGTAACAGATTTAGGATGGAGGTCTATGATGAATGCAAGAAGGAGACCAGTTACCCCATATTAGGTAGGTATTTCTAGCTATACTAGTTAGAACTGTAGTTTTGGGAGATGTGGTACTCTAGAGAGAGAGATTCCATACTAGTATGGAGGTGTAACACCAGGAACATAGAATAGGGTCTAGGGTAGTGGGTGATGTCAGCTTCATGTAGTTCATTCTTCACAAGGAAGTGGAGAGGCTAGACCATCCACTTTTTGATCTATGATCATTGTCACTTTTAATCATTTAATTTATTGGTTTGATATAGGTGAAACAAACACATTTATATTTACCTAGTTTATGGATGTGTTGGGTCTAGAGGTGGAATGTTTTTGTAGGTTTATGTCAACTGATACAGCATTACAGGAGGGATCAAAAAATATCTGGCAATCTAAAGGGTTCTCTATTGAGGTTGGTGGGTAACATTATCCTTAGGACATTATTGTGCTCTAAAATATAAGTTTTTATTTAGTATTGGGGATGGAATAGATAGTCCATTACCTGATCCATGTTTATTTTTACCGATATAGGGGAATGTTTACATCTGCTGAGGGAGACACTTATCTCATTTGTGGGGAAATGGATTTGCGTGTAAGCCATCCATGGATTGTTTTTCATTAGTTGGGTGAACTCACTACCCATGTTTCCTTTCTTATAGAATATGATTGTGGTGTATAAAATATTTTCATTCATAAAATAGTAAATATATATTTTATAATGTTTTTCTAGACGGATTCTTTGGGGTTTCTACCTGAGAGAGATGTTGAGTTCATGATAGAATTGCTACTTGGAGGAGTGAAATTTTCTATTCTAGTATAAAGAATGGCACTGGAGGAACTCCATGAAAATAAAACTCAAATAAATGAGTTGTATATTAAAGGGTTTATTCATCCTTGATCTTTTCCTTGGGGTTATCTTAGTCTATTTTATATGAAATATGATGGATATTTGTGACTATGTGTTAATAATAGGATGTTGTATCAGATGATGGTTGAGAACGGATGACCCAATCAATGAATCAATGATCATTTTGACCAGCTAATACGTTCTTCATTGTTCTCCATGACTGATTTTAGATCGGGGTATCATCAGCTAAATTGGATACATTATGACCTACCATGGACTATCATTAGAATCACGTATGGGATGTACGAGTTTGGTGTGATGTTGTTCAGGTTGAAAAATGTGTCGGTAGTGTTTATGGATCAAATGAACTGAATCGTTCACCCTTAGGTGGATTAGTTTTTAGTTGTTTTTGTTGATGAAATCATGGTGTACCATAAGACTCATGAAGTCCATGAAAAACATCATGATATCATCTTGAGTACAAAAAGATAGAATAAAAAATATTCTATTTTATAAAACATATCATTTATAGAATGATAAGGTGTATTTTTTTGGTCACATCATCATTGAGTTGGGTATGCTAGTGGACCCAATGAAAGCGAAGGTAGTTGTATCTTAGGAGAATCCCAAGAATTATTCTAATGTTTGAATATTTCTATTCATGGATGGATATTACTAGAGGATTATTAAATACTTTTCCCATTTAACAGCACCATAATCCTTCTAAACAAAGAAAGGTGTCAATTTGTTAGTGGTTTGGGGAATGCTAGAATTAATTCCAAGAGTGAGAGAAGATATTAAATACTGCATCAATTCTGATCTTACCTAATCCTTGTAAGGGATATACATTGTTTTATGATGGATATAATGGTTTTCATAGGGAAGTGATGATTAATGATTATCAAGATTGGAAATATGGTTCAGGATATTTGAGGCCACATGAAAGAAATTACCCTACCCATGATCATGGCTTGGAAGTGGTGGTTTTTTTATGTTTTTCTGGAATTACATGGTGGGAGACTGGTAAAATGAGTATAATGTTAATAAAATTCTTAGTTATTTATTTTTTCAGTGTGATTTGAATCTTTTCCATGAATATGGGTTGAGTATATGAGGTCATCATACATTTAGTTGTTATAAAAACTGGAAAAGGAAAATTGTGTTGTAGATGCCTTGAGTTAGAAGGCCCAAAATTTGGAGGTTAAGGAGTCCAGCTCTATGTGGAGGATGATGGTTTTTTTTCGGAGATGCATCCAGATGTGTAGGAAGGCCAGGGGAAGATGTCTCTTGTGTCCTTAAAAGAACAGTCCACTTTTCTTAGCTAGATTAAGGTACGATAGAAAGAGGTGACTGAATTTTTTTCTTTGAGAGAAGCTTTTAAAGGTGGGGAGTCACATTACATTTGGACAGTTAATGATGATGGGTTCATTTATGTTTTTGATCGTATGGTTTTTTCAATGTGTATACGAGAAGAGTTGATGAGTTTATTTCATGCATTAATGTGGGTAGTCCATACTAGTTCTACCAAAATGTATCAGGGTTTTCATAGTTAGTGTTGGTGGATAGGGATGAAGAAATTAGTTACAGGATTCATAGAAAAATGCCTTATTTTAAAGTGGGTGAATGCCAAGAATCATCAGAAGAGTGGTTTTTGGTAGCCATTTCCCTTATTGAGATTGAAATAGGATAACATAAAGATGAATTTTTTGATAGGTCATTCAAGGATGAATTAGAAGAACGATGTGATTTGTGTAGATGAGTATCTACTAAATAAGAGAGAACATTTCCTACCAATTCAAGAGACATTCACTATTGATCAGTTGTGTGAGTTATATGATTTGGAGATAGTGTGGTTTCATTGGTTTCTGTAAACAATAGTTTTGGATCGTGATATGCATTGCATATTACACTTCTAGTAAGAATTGTAGAAGGAACCTAGTACCCATATTTATTTTTGTATGCCAATTCACCCAAAGATATATGAGATTTCAAATAATACTATTCTGTTATTAGTGTGCATGTATAGAGTTTGTTTCCGTGATTTCTGTGGATTGTGTAAAAAAGACTACTAACATATTGATTTTATCTACAATAATAGTTAACTAGATTTGATATTGATGGAACAGTTCGAGGAGTTATATGGTAGACCTTCTAGATCTCCATTGGGCTCTATGGATTCTTGAAAATTAGAGTTACTAGGACTAGGAATAATTTAATAGACCCTAAAATATATCTTGTTAATTTGAAAACGTATTTCTATGACTCCATATAGGAAGAATTCGTATAGAAATTGGTTTTGTCGACCTCTTCATTTAATGTTTGGTGATGATGTGTCTCACCAAGTGTCTCAACGGTTAGTTCACTAATGGATTCCGATATAGGGTGTGTCGGTACCTTAGTATGTGGGGCCATTTGTGATTGTGGGGAGGATTGGACTAGTGGAATACTTATTGGATATTCTACAACAATATAGTGGTATGAAAGATGATTTTCATGTGTTACTACTTCAATATCATCACCTTGACCTATCTAGAGTGATGTATATTGAAGATATACATGAGGCTGATGCATACATTTAGGAGAAAATGGTTTCTAATATGGATCGTAGTGAGAATGTCTTGCAGGGAAATATTGTTCCCTTTGCTCATGTTTTGGGGTCGTATGAAAATGTTCAAGAAGAAAAATAGGATATATAGTCATATATGCGGGACTAGTGGCCCGATCATTTTCCACGGAAGCATAGTGATTCATGGTAGTGTGGATTAGGGATGAACCATTATAATGTGTCTAGGTTTTGATATCCCAAACATCGTAGAGGTATTCTATTGTCTAATTTTTTCATTAAAACCAATTATTTAGGTAAATTGATGTTTACCAATTTTATGAGGGGGATCAATGGTGTTCTGGGGATTTGGGGAGTGAAATAAATATATAAATGTACATTTATTTCATGTTCAATTGCTGGAGAATAGTAATAGAAAATGGGGAATCCAAATTGTGATCGCCAGGAGGAATGGTTCATGTTTAGGTAAACCATTTATGGGGGAGCTAAACTATTTGGTCTCGTATAGAGGCATTCTGCATAGTTGGTGCACAGTTTTTCAAATAGTGTTGGATCACTAAGTAACCATGCAACTTGGACCCCTCTTGGAAATATTATTGAACACTATTCGTGTAATATTTGTAAAATCGCATAGCCAAAAAATGTGTTCCATTAAAAAGTGAGAATTTAGCACTTCCCCCATATATATTTCAGGTATCCCATGCAATTTCTTCCCATGATTCTTCTCTAGCAGCCCCATTGAAGAAGAAAAGCTCCCAATTATTCCCAAGGATCCATATCCTTTTATTTGTGTCCATTTGGAGTGTTTCTTTGGTGTGTATGGATTCTATAGGTAATTCTAACACTCCTTTTTCTATCATTTCTTAATTGGGGTTTGTGGATTTTGGAATTCTTCATTTGAATCCCTAAAACCCAATTTTATAGTGAATCATCTTTTGTATCTTTAAATATTTCTTGAATTCATATCTAATTCTAAGGTATAGAGATTTTTCATCTTTGGATTCAAGGTATGTGTTCTACATGTTATATCCCATTATTTAATTGCTAATTATTGTATGTGTGGTTATGATATTTCCCTCCCCTTGATGTTCCTTTGATTAAATTAGTAATATTTGGTAATCTTTTTTGATAGATGATGATTCATAACCATCATTATCCACATGGGATGTGTTTATATTTATTAGGCCATTTTCGGCCCCCATGGGGTGTGATAATATTTTTGAACATGGAAGAATGTATTTTTATTCATCATGTCATTAATATTTTGAAAGGAGACCTTTGTAAATGTGTTGACATGTTAGATTGGAATATTAAAAAATGATCCAATGGAGTTGTGTCTAGTAATTAATAATGGAATAAGGGATTTATTTTAGAAATATGAAAGAAACTAAATTTATTCAATGTGAACGTTTAAAATTATTTGTGAGTTTGTAATTGAATTGAGAAAATGGAATAGGGCATCTGATTTGATGAGTTATGTGAGTGGGGTTACTATATGGAAATTTTTTTCCATTATATATGAGTTATGGTATGAAAAGTAAATGTGTTAAATTGTTTATGTGATATTAATGTAAATGTGCTAATGGGTTAAGGCTTCATATTAGTTATTTGTGAATTAATATTTATTTTTAATATTATGTGTGTTGAATATGTGTGGTTTGTGATCTGGTATATGTGGTTAGTGGATAATTAAGCTTGTTCACATGGCTTGGTATTTTTGGGTTATTTTACATGCACGGGTAAGGATAGACTATGGATCTAAAACACACAACATAATTCATACGTTAAGGAAAATTATTGGGATTTATACCCCTAACAATTTCATTTGATGAGACTATATTGGTTGAGTCTCCATGTTTTGTGTGATGTATTTGTTTTATGGAATGTTTTTCCCTAGTGAGATAGTAAACTTGACTTATAACCTTATAAACAATTTTTTTTTATTATTCCATTATGTAAATTATATATATCTAACACCTAGAACTAGTGAGGAATGTAGATTATATGATTCAAATGGTTTTTGTTAATATTTTTAACTAATGAAACCTAAGTTGTATCTCATTTATATTTCCATTTATTTTCTATTTTCATAAAATAAATATTAAATTGGATATTTCATAGACACAGTTGATGGGGGACTATTGATTTGTAGTCACACCCTACACAGGATTCTATTGGGTACCTATGTATATTTTTGTGTTTAATGATAGGACAAGGGAAAATTCCTTATTCTAGGGAGTTATATTGGGCATGGGTTGTGTGTGGATGAGGATCCAGACTTACAGTTGGGACCCATTTTGGGGATTCATGTGTGTTCTTTATTTTTTGTTTTCCGTCACATTTGGAAATATTAGTATGAAATGGCATATTATAGTTTGGTTATGTTTTTTACCCTTTTTTATAATTGGTAATTTATTCTTGCTTCTGATTTATTGTTTATTATTTCCCTTTATTTCATATAATATATAGTGTGGTTACTCTGGAAACGAGGGTGCAGTCTCCCAACATGATCCATTATACCCTCACTAATAGTCTACAACCTATAGAGTACAAGGAGGTGTGAATTAGGTAATGTGGGGACCCAGTTCAGGGATCCATTTTATTGGATTATAGTTTGTTAATGTTATATAACATCCCTGAAAAGTATGGACCTCATAATGTTTTCAACTCTACGTTCTTGTTGTAATGAGGGTCATGACGTTGGAGGTACTAATGTGAACCTCCTTATTTTGGGATGGGAGAGGGGTCACATTTTCCATTCATTTTGTGGAATACTATTTTATCCTCCCCCTTCCCTAGGATCTAGAAGGGATTCCCTCATGTAGTAATCCCCTAATCTTACTTAACGGAGGTGTTAATTTTTCTCCTCTTTTCCATCCAAGTCCATAGAAGATTTTATCAGTAGAAGTGACTGTATCAATTACCAATATAAAATATGAGATAGGTTCAATAATATACATTTCTCTCTCTCATTAGGCTCAAGTATTTTTCCACTAGTAGATAAAGTGTGTTCTGTGACCATTAGATCTACAACTTCCTCTCATTTCTCACACCGAGCGTGATAATGTGGACTTAACTGTTAGCATAAAAATTGAAATCCACATATTCTCAAACCTCTATGACCTCCTATACAGTATGAGCCCCAAACATATCTACTCAAATTTTCCATCTCTATAGACATCATCTCAAAGAATTGTTCAATTGTGAATCCTCCATAGGTGTAAGCCCCCGCCCTTTTCAACAATGTGGGATTTGATTCCCAACTAATTGGGATATGTAAGAATCATCCCTAAAGATAGAACCAAACTCCCAGATTCAGCCTGATGTTCCCTAGGTCACGTTCTCAGTACGATTATATCTAGCTCGAATAGCTATATTACTTCTTGGACACATTCATCACCATCCTTATTTGGTCAGATCCCTAGTAAGATAATGAACCCAAACTGGGGGACCATATCTTTTATGGGTCCCTCGAGATTCCTCAACATAATTCTCATACCATCCTTGAATATGAATATTCCGTCTGGATGACCATAATGCATGATGTTAAAATTCATGATTTTCTCCAAACCAGATGAACAAAAAAGATGATGTGTCTAATTAGGAACCACTGAACTATGTGGGTTCTGATTCCATTCATGATGATGTGTCGGAATACCATCTCATGGTTCTGACCATAATATTTAGACAACTTATGTCTACCTCCATGGTAATATACTATAGAGTTCTTCACTATAAGCCTCAAAACAAACATCGTAATGACAAGAAATTTAAGAATCTGTGATTCTTATATAAAAGGGTTCCCTTGATAGAGAACATCTAATACATGTGTATTCAAACATTGATGAAAAAACTTATAACCATATGAATGATTCTAAATGAATTATTATAGTTAATCATTAATTAAATTTGATCCACATCATACATGGGAATAAACAATGGATTCATGAACATATCATATACTATAAGAGTCCCAAAATATGAAATAAATTCCCCCAAAGGGTTTGATGATCATGTCATTAATTCTTCTGAACAAATGAGAGTTTTTACGTATCATTGTGCAAGTTACCCAATAACCTCCTAAATTAGGAAGGTATGTCCATGATTCAACATGGATATGACAATCATTGTGATTTTTTGGTTCCATGAACATACCTTGTCGGATTCCAACCCATCACAAACATGTGAGAGATAAGAATGTTGAATCTTGTATTAATGATTTTAAAACTTTCAAACCCCCCGCATTCAAAGATACGATAAAGGAGCACCAGGACCCATTTCATCAAAAATAAAATGGGTAAAATGTTTTTTAAACTAATGAATATTCTAATAAAGATAAAAAATAAAGAAATCCCGGTTCTCATTGGGAAATTTTCACATACAATATAGTAAAAAATGATAATCTCATCAGTAAAAATTTCAATAAATTTATTTCATTTGTGTTGAACCCTCTGGGAGAATTAGTTGAACTTATATTTTGATAATCCCAATTATGCTCACTCATATTATGTTATTCCCAATTATGCCCAATTATGGTTTGATAATCCCTATATTGATTAATGATTGATTACATATTTCAGTATTTCTGTACACCATACACATATTAATATATTATAATATTTACATGATCCTTAGAGAATTCGGTTACTGGATGAATATATTTTCTAACTTAACCCATTCTGCCAATAGAATTATTAAACAGGCAAGTGGTCACCATTACAGAACAAGCCTACCGATTCGTGAAGGTCACCGATACGAAAATTCTACCGTTATACAAGGTCACCGATATGTGATGGTCACCGTTACATCAAGTCTAGCGATACGTGAAGGTCACCGTTACATCGATTCTACCGATACGTGAAGGTCACTGTTACATCAAGTCTACCGATACATCAAGGCTACCGATACATCAAGCCTACCGGTATATGAAGGCTACCGTTACACGAAAGGTCACCAGTACACTAAGTATACCTCTACTGATCAAATCTACTGACAGACATGAAGTCTACCAATAGAAAGGCTGCTGTTACACAAGAGGCTATCGATACACAAGGCTACTGATACACAAGGCTATCGATACACAAGGCTACCGATATCCAAAGCTATTGTTCCAGAGAATCCCATGCGGCCTTAATTTATTTATATTTATTTAATCTAACCAACGGTCATATCAGTTATATTTTAATAATCTATAACTTATTTAATAAAGGTTGTTGGATGTCAGGAAACTGTACCTCGTACCTTCAAAAAGAAATTACCTCTTTTTTCGGAGCTCGTGCCATAAATACAAGAAGACCATGTTGCTTCAAAAATATGGACAGAGAAACACATGTGAAAGACATGGGGAATATACAAGCGCAATATGGAAGTAACCTACAAGTGAAATACACAACAAGAGCTTATTTATGCACGACCAAGAAGACACAGAAACTCATACACACTCAAGCTTACTCATGAAGAGTTCGTTACATTCACAAGGATTTTGAAGAACTTCATCGACTACATTTTCATTATCTATGAACCTTGATTTCAAGCAGAAGACAATCTGTTTTTCAGAAAAAAAACCAGATGAGGACTCAGATCCATTTCTGATCAAATTTGAAGAAGTCTAGAGCTATGCTGCAATCACTAGAGACATTCTAAAGTCTATATCTTACACATTGATTTATTATTTACATTACGAGCAGTGTGTATCATCTGTTTTAATTTACATACACACTGTCTCCTAAACCTTAACTGGTGGATCTGTAAATCCTCATTCAAACTCCTTACACTTTCTATTTTGCACTGTGGATAGTGGTAGAGGTCGTGTGTGACCTAGACAGATGTATTTGCTGTTGTTTTGTTTCCCATGTAGAACTATCGTAGAGGTCTTTGACCTGGACAGTTGCAAACTATTGTGAACCCCGATCCTGGGTGTGGTTCCAATTTATATAAATTGTTGAGAGGACTAAGTCTTGGCTTGAGACTGAACCTCTTGGTCATATCTGTTGTGCTTTATTTAGTTTTATCTAAAACCTTATATTCGACTTCCAAGTGCTTTAAAACCTAAACTATTTTTCAAAGTTAGTCTGATAATTGAATTTCAATGTGTTTGCATTATTTGTAAATCAGTAAGTCAGTTTCAAAAGGTAATCGGATCCTCTGATTAGATTAACTGGGAATTAATCAATCCCTTGAGAACCTAGCTGAAATTTTTCATTAGTTCAAATTCACAACAATTCAATTAGTATTTTAAATTGGGGGAATTTGATAAAGGATTTTAAAACAAAAATTTTAATTTGAACTCAATTCACCCCTTCTTGAGAATCCACTCCGACCAACATTTGGTATCAGAGGAGTTTAAAATATTTTCTTTAGTACTCTGTTTTTCATCTTTGATTTTAGTTATATTTTAAAGTCCGTACAATTTCTGTTATTTCTAAATTTTTATCTCTTTAAAATTTTTATTATCATGGATGACAGATTTGATGGTGTTGCTACTAATAGACAACCATTTTTTAATGGAAACAACTATGCTCAGTGGAAGATTAAGATGAAAATTCATTTATAAAGCATGGGTTTTGATATTTGGACTTCCATAGAATCAGAATATAAAATTCCTACTACTGTTATATCTATGTGGAATGAAGCTACTAAGACAGCCTACAATAATAACTGTAATGCTATGAATGATCTGTATTGTGCTTTAGGAGATGAGGAACTTAATAGAATATCTTCTTGTAAGACTGCATATGAAATTTGGGATACCTTAAGTGTTTGTCATGAAGGAACAACTAACGTTAAGGAAATGAGATTGAGCACCTATACAATTAAATATGATAACATTAAGATGAAGCCTGATGAGACCATTTCTAATATGTATCTCAGGTTTAACGAAATTTTCAACAAAATGATCTCACTGGGAAAGTATGTTCCATCAAAGGAGCAGATCGTGAGAATTTTGAGATGCCTACATGAAAGATGGTGGGGCACTTCTGTTTCAATCAGAGAATCTTGTGATATTGGTGAACTGCCAGTTAAGGAACTTATAGGTAATCTGATGATGTATGAAGAAGAGCTTAAGGAAAACAAAGAAGAATAAGTTGAACCAAAAATGAAGTCAGTTGCCTTCAAGACATCTACGACAAAGAATAAGGATAAGGAGAAACTTCAAGCTGTAACTGATAGCTCAAGCTGTGAAGAAAGTGAAAGTGTATCTGACAGTGATGCATAAATGGCTCATATAGGCAGAAGATTTAAGAAGTTTTATAGGCAAAATAAGTTTTTTAGAAAATCAAATTACAAAGGTATGTATGACAACAAAGGACACTGGAAAAAGGACTGGAAGAAATCTGACAAATCTGATGAAGTTTCCTGCTATGAATGCAAAAGAAAAGGACATATAAAAGCAGACTGTCCAAAGCTGAAATACAAAATGAAGTATGAGTATAAGAATAATAAGTATAAGAAAGACATGAAGGATACTTGGAGTGCTTCTAAGGATAGCTCCAGTGAATCTGAAGCTTCTGAAACTGAAATCAGAAATAAGGCAAACATGTGTTTTATGACAAACACCTCTGAGGTAACATCTGAAAATCCTGCTTTAAATTATTATTATTCTGGAGATGATTCTGATTCTGAAAATATGTCAAAATCTGAATTATTTGAATACTGTGATATGTTGTAAGAAACCTGTAATGAGCTGAAAGTCAAATACAAAGGTTTAAAGAAACTGTATGCTTTAACTGTTAAACATAAATCTGATCATGACATAGAAATGGAAAAGAATGCTCAGTTGCATGAAAAAAACACCAAACTGAAATTTTCAAATGAGAAACATAAGAAGGATTTAGAAAAGTTCACAAATAGAAAAGATACTCTAACTCAAATTCTAGGTAAGGAGATTGTGCCTAGATATACTACTGGTATATGATACCAACATGGACAAAGAAAAATTACCAAAACTATATTTATTCCTAAATCTGGACAGAATGTAGATAGTTATAGTTCTGGAAGTTCATATTCATTAACTAGTTATATAAATAGTTACGGATCTAATATGGTTTAACTGTCTAAATCTATTGATTCTGCAAATCTTATGAATCCCATAAGACAAATTTGGGTACCTAATGTTTTATTGGATAACCTATCTGGACCCAAGAAAATCAGGGTACCAAAATCATTTCCTATCTAAATTTATTTTGTAGGGAACCTGCTTAAAGAGCTCCAGTAGGAAGACTTAGAACTTGGACAGTGGATGTTCAAGACATATGTCATGAGACTTCTCATTCTTTAAAGGCATAGTCAGAGTTGATGGAGGTTTTGTCACTTTTGGTGATAATTCTAATGGGAAAATCATCGGCTTAGGCCAGATTGGTAACACTGACTCAGTATTAATTTCTAAAGTTCTATTTGTTGATGGACTTAAATATAATTTACTTAGTATTTCTCAGTTATGTGATAATGGTTTCAATGTTATATTTGAAAATGATTCTTGCAATGTTTTTAATTCTAAAAATGATTTAGTATTTTCTGCCTTGCAAAATTAAAATGTCTATGATGTAGATTTAAATTCATTAGCTATGAAAAATATTACTTGTTTAAATTATTTTCATAAAGAGTCTTGGCTTTGGCATAGAAGATTAGGACACTGCAATGTACATTCACTTAGAAAACTTACTAGGAAGAAGTTAGTTAGGGACTTACCAGAACATGAATTCCCAGTAGATAAAGTTTGTAATACCTATCAAAAGGGAAAGTAATATAAAGTATCTTTCAAATAAATGAAAGAATTCTCAACATCTCAACCTCTCGAGTTGGATCACATGGATTTGTTTCGGCCTTCTAGTGTTTCTAGTTTAAATGGGATGCACTATGTCGATGTTCTAGTAGATGGCTATTCTAGATATACATGGGTATATTTTCTAGCTCACAAAAGTGAATCTTGTTCTTACTTTGTTAAATATTCCAAGTCTGTAGAGAACCTTAGTGGACGTATGATTAAAACCCTGAGAAGTGATCATGGTCGTGAGTTTGAAAATGATGAGTTTGAATCCTACTGCTCACACAATGGCTATAGTCACAGTTTCTCTGCCCCTAGGACACCTCATCAAAATCGTGTAGTAGAAAGGAGGAATAGAACCCTTCAGGAGATTTCCAGAACCATGCTCAATGAGTATAACCTGCCTATTTATTTTGGGGATGAAGCTGTCAATACATCTTTTTATATTATCAATAGAGTATTGATCAGACCTGTTCTTAAGAAGACCCCTTATGAGTTGTGGAACCATAAGAAACCTAAGGTTAACTATATCAGAGTTTTTGATTCCAAAGTCTTTATTCTTAATACTAAAGATAATCTTAACAAGTTTTCATCCAAGAGTGATGAAGCAATTTTCCTAGGTTACTCTATTTCTAGTAAAGCCTATAGAGTTTTCAATAAGAGAACAAAATGTGTGGAGGAATCTGTTCACATAAAATTTGATGAAACTGGTCCACTTGAACCTAAGACCTCTCTTGAAAATCATGAAGATGATCTCTCTGTTTTGATCCTTAATGATAAAGATAGTGGACCTATAATTAAAAAATCCAGTTCTGGAAATTTTCCAGAACCTGCTTCTGTTGATCCCCAACCTGTTGATGAACCTGAAATCTCTAGCCTTACCTTTTTGAGACCAACTAGGATTCTGAAGAACCATCCCTTAGATACTGTTGTAGGAAATCTGGATAGAGGAACACATACTAGAGCTTCTCTAAGAAATCAGGTTGAATATCAATCTTTTATTTCACAGTTAGAACCTAAAAATTTCAATGATGTTATCAATGATTAATTTTGGGTAATATCTATGCAAGAAAAACTAAATCAATTTGAAAGAAACAAATTCTGGGAATTAGTAGAAAGACCTAAGGACACTTTAACCATAGGCACAAAGTGGTTTTTTAGAAACAGCGTTTTTGAATCTGGAAATATCATTAGAAACAAAGATAGACTAGTTGCACAAGGTTACAATCAAGAAGAAAGAATTGACTATGACAAAACCTTTGCACCTGTAGCTAGATTAGAGGAAAATAGGATCTTACTTGCCTTGGCATCACATTATAATTTCATGTTATATCAAATGGATGTGAAAAGTGCTTTTCTAAATGGTTTTATTGTTGAAGATGTTTTTGTAAAACAACCACCTAGTTTTTCAAATCCTCACTTTCAAAATCATGTTTTTAAACTTTTTAAAGCATCCTATGGTTTAAAACAACCTCCAAGAGCTTGGTATGAAAGACTTACAAATTTTCTTATTTCAAAAGGATTTACAAAAGGAATTGCTGATCCCACTCTTTTTATAAAAATAATTTCAAAAGAGGTTTTAATAGTACAAATCTATGTTGATGATATTATTTTTGGATCTTCTAAAAATAATTTATGTTCAGATTTTTCAAATGTTATGCAAAATGAGTTTAAAATGAGCTTAATGGGAGTGCATAATTACTTTCTTGGATTTCAAATCATTCAAACTAAACATGGTATTGTTTTAAATCAAAGTAAATATAATAAGGATTTATTAAAACGTTTTGGTTTGGATAGTATTAAGGGATGGGATACACCTATGAGTACCACCTATAAATTGGATATGGATGAAACTGGTAAACCAGTAGATCAAACTAATTATAAAGGTATGTTTGGGAGTTTACATTATCTTACTTCTAGTCGACCTGATATTATGTTTAGTGTATGTATGTGTGATATATTTCAAGCTAACCATAAAGATTCACACTTCTGTTAAAATGATTTTCAAATATCTTAAATATACTAACAATTTGGGACTAATTTACCCAAAAAGAACAATAATTTTATTTAATAAGTTATTCAGATGCTGACTTTGCTGGATGCAAGTTAGATAGAAAGAGCACATCTTGAACATGTCATTTTCTTGGAAAGTCCCTAGTATCATGGTGTAGTAAGAAATAGAACTCAATTGCATTATCTACTACTGAAGTAGAGTATATAGCTACTGGTAGTTGTTGTGCACAGATTCTATGGATGAAACACACTTTATTGGACTATGGATTTGAGTTTAAACATGTTTCAATTAACTGTGACAACACTAGTGAGATGAACATCTCAAAGAACCCTGTGTCTCACTCTATAACCAAATACATTGATGTTAGACACCACTTTATAAGAGATCATTATCAAAGAGGTGATATAACTCTTGAATTTATAGGCACTGAACTCCAATTATCTGGTATTTTCACTAAGCCATTAAATTCAGAAAGATTAAGTTTCATTAGACACGAATTGGGAATGATAACATACTCTTAAAAACCGTTAGATGAACCTCACCGTTAGGATGAACCTCACCGTTAGGATGAACCTCACCCTTAGGATGAAACTCACCGTTAGGATGAACCTCAACATTAGATGAACCTCACTGTTAGGATGAACCTCACCGTTAGATGAACCTCACCGTTAGAATGAACCTCATTGTTAGATAAACCTCACCATCAGAACTCACCATTTAATGACACCTCACCGGTACATCTCTCGCGCTGTTATAAATTTTCGTATTAAGACCGAGACTTTGCATTTATTTTTAATATAAGATTTATTTTATATGTGAATCCTAAATGATATTAAACCCAAATATAGACATAAATCAATCACCGCGAACCCGTCTGTTCGAATCCCTCCTACCTAATCCTCTGAAGCTTGAAAAACCCTATGCCTCAGAATCTGAAATGACCCGTGTGAAGCAACCCTCAGTGGATGAAGGGAGTGATGAACCGCAAGCTAAGAAGCAGAAAGTAACCAATGCTGGTGCCAGTGGAAGCCGTAAATATGTTGTTCGAAGGAATCCTGTTAATCAACATTTTTTGAAGTGAGAAATTGTAGTGGAAAAGGAGTTATGTGCGGAATGGCTTCTGCAAAGAAAGTCCTTGATTCTGAAGGTTCTACAAGAACAAGGATGGCTCGAATGCTTCATGAACAATAATGGACCGTATTATCTAGCACCGGTAAAAGAGTTTTATGAGTTTGTCTGTTTTGATACATCAGAAGAGGAGAATAGGATAATTCCTCTGTGAATGGTCAACCGTTTTATTTTTCATTAGTTGAATGGGATGATAACCTTAAAGTTCCTCATAGTGGTGATTATGGATTTTATTCAAAATCCACACCTACTGATAGTGAATTTTTTGAATATGAGGATTCCTTGTTGGAATTAACAGGAAATGGAACTCCTAGAACGGTCATTGCTGTAGAGATGGAAGGGTAGGACAAACTACTTTTCAAGTTCATTCGGCATGTGATGAGTCCAAGGAGAGGAGATTTTGCTACCCTCATATTTCAGGATATTTATTTGTTGTATCTATTAAAGCATGGAGTAAAGGTGAATTTATGCAGACTGTTAATGATTCAGATTGGGGAGATGACTATACCGAAGTCTAAGTCCAATGCACGTTTCTTTTATAAGTTGATTTCTATTATGTTGAAGGCAAATAAGGTAGATGGACCTCAAGATGAAAAAGTTGTAGTTAAGGATAACTTTTTCCTCACCAAGACTGTGTGTATGTTTATGAAATCCAGCTGGAACCCTTGGAAGAAATCATGGGTTAATTATAATAGAAAAATCTATGACAAGAACACTCCTGTGGATCATCCTTCTAGACCAAAGGATGTGAGGGATCCTGGTCTTGGACCAGATGAGCCAGAACCAGTCTACAGTGATAATGAAGCAGAAGCTGAGGAGGAAGAGACATCAGTTGAGGAAGGAGGAGACCCAGATTTAACTACTAGTCCTATGCCTCAAAACATTTCCTATGGAGCAGCTACGTCTACAAAAGAACTAAAACGGAGAGAAACTATTTTAAAGGACAATGACACTGAGACTACAGAAGAAGAAGAAGAAGCATATCAGATTGTTGTCAAAGACACCTCTAAAGAGGATGGGGAAACCGAGTCAGATCAGATTTCTCATGAAGAGAAGGAGGCTTCTGGTGAAGCGAATGGTGATGAAAATGAAGAAGAAGAGCTCAGTTTGAGCCCTCTAATAGATAGTACAGTCAAGATAGTGCCTGATCAGGAAGCAGAAGTAGCATCTATTGATGAGAGAATCTTTGAGCCATCAGAACAAATGGCTACTGAATCTGTTGTAGTTGCAGAAGAAGTTATAGAATTACCTCGAGAATAACAGTTGGAGGAGGTTCCTCAAGTGAATGCTCTAAGTGAGGGAGAGCCTCTTGGTTCAGTATCAGTGTTGTATGACATTGAAGGTTGAACATCAGATCCAGGATATATGGTTCTTGGACTTAATTACGAATATTATGATGAGGAAGACCAGCCCCAAATAGAATCAGCTATCTTACCTACTGTAGCTGATAATTTGGAAACCAAGGAGGACCTTGAGTCCTTAAAGGATGAAATGAATGAAACACTGAGAGAATCAGTGGCAGATTTGAAGAAAAGCCTTGTTGATGAAATGAGAAGTGTGAACCAATCTCTAGAGATATATCTGGGATGTGATGTTTTTAGTCCAGTAAAAGGAATGATGGATGAAGTTAAAGTATTCCATACTCAAATTGAGAGTTGGAAAAGATCTGTGGTGGCTCTAAGACAATTGATTGCTTCATTGACTACTATGAACATCTCTCAAACCCATGTGCATACTGATATCAGATATATCAAAGAAGTAGTCATGCAGTTTTTGGATGTCTTTGAGGCTTTTAAAACATCAGTCAAAGAACATTTGAACAGTCAAGATGAACTTTTTCAGAAGGTGGTTAGTAATCTGACACAATCATTCAAGGAGACTGTAGCTTTCTTAGTTAAACCCCTTCCCTCATCCATCTCCACTGTGAACCTTTACCAGTTCATAACTGTTATCCAGGAAGAGTTGGCTAAGGCCAGTACTAGTGGAACCTCGGATACTCAGATCCTTTCTACCACTTGAGAATTTAGTATTTTTGTTCGCGATCACCTACGGGCATCTATTGCTTCTTAAGAGGCAATAAAAAATAAGGTGGATTCGTATTCTGAGAAGGTCTATACCAAGCATCAAATTACCAACCATTTCAAGATCTTGATGGAAAATATGAAGTTGCCTCCAGTGAGTCATGCTTTTAGAGAACAGGTTAGTAAGATCAGAGAGCTTAATCCTACCTTGGATAAATTCATTGAAAATTGAGATGATTTTGTGTCAGCAATGGATAGAGGAGGCAGTATTATTATGGATTTCAGGAACCTGTTGCTACCATTCCTGCATATGGATTCCAGACCTGTGATTGTACCTCCTGCTCTTCCGGCCTCTGCCTCTGGGAGTACACCTCAGTTTACTCCAGTTCAGGCTATTCAATGCTTGACACCTATGATCTCACATAAGAGCACAGATTTCAGATCTGGTATAGTTTCAGTGGTTGACCCTCCATTTGTTCTTTCACATATTCCCAAGCCATCCACTCAATATGAACCTACACCCTCTTCTGATCCTAAGGGGAAGACTCATGTTCAAGAGGATGATTGAGTGTTTCTAGATGTTTTTGATAGAATTCACATGTATTTTTTGTAATTCTGACTTTCTCAGTTTGTACCTTTTGTCCCTTAATGGAAATTTACTCTTACATTCTCCACTATACTTTGATTATGTTTCCTTGAAATCTGTTCTATTTTTGTCTCTACATTTCTCTGATTCTACCCTTCTTTTTGTTAATCACAAAACGGGAGAAAATGCAACAAATGAGACATGGGAGTGAAAAAGAAACAAATGATAACTGGGAGTGAAATTGAAAGGGGGAGAAAAATGAGAACTTTGTTTTAATGTTTTTCTGAGGAAATTTTTCCTTCGATATTAATTTTTTTTTCTTAATACTTTGGCATATGTTGTGATTATGAAAAAGGGGTAGATTGTTGAACCCTCTGGGAGAATTAGTTGAACATATATTTTGATAATCCTAATTATTTTCACTCATATTATGCTAATCCCAATTATGCTAAATTATGGTTTGATAATCCCTATATTGATTAATGATTAATTTATTATTTCAGTATTTCTGTACACCATGCACATATTTATATATAATAATATTTACATGATCCTCATAGAATTCGGTTACTGGATGAATATATTTTCTAACTTAAACCATTCTTCCAAATGAATGCTTAAACAGGAAAGTTGTCACCGTTACAGAACAAGCCTACCGATACGTGAAGGTGACCGATACAACATGTCTACCATTATACAAGGTCACCGATACGTGAAGGTCACTGTTACATCAAGTCTACCGATACGTGAAGGTCACCGTTACATAAATTCTAATGATACGTGAAGGTAACTGTTACATCAAGTCTACCGATACGTGAAGGTCACTGTTAGATCAAGTCTACTGATACATCAAGCCTACCGGTACATGAAGGCTACTATTACACGAAAGGTCACAGGTACACTAAGTCTACCGCTACTGATCAAATCTACTGACAGACATGAAGTCTTCCGATAGAAAGTATACTATTATACAAGAGGCTACTGTTACACAAGGCTACTGATACACAAGGCTAACGATACACAAGGCTACCGATAACCAAATCTACTATTCCAGAGAATCCGACACTGGCTTAATTACTTTATCTTTATTTAATCTAACTAATGGTCATATCAGGTATATTTTAGTGCTCTGTCATTTATTTAATAATGGTTGTTGGATGTTAGGAAACTGTACCTCATACCTGCAAAAAGAAATTACCTCTTTTGTCGGAGCTCGTTCCATAAATACAAGAAGTCCCTGTTTCTGCAAAAATATGGACAGAGACACACATGTGAAAGACATGAGGAATAAACAAGTGCAATACGGAATTATCCTACAAGTGAAATAGAGAAGAAGAGCTTATTCATGCACGGCCAAGAAGACACAGAAGCTCATACACACTCAAGCTTACTCAAGAAGAGTTCGTTACATTCACAAGGATTTTGAAGAACATCATCGACTACATTTTCATTATCTCTGAACCTAGATGCCAAGCAGACGACACTCTGTTTTTCAAAAAAAAACATAAGAGGACTCAGAACCATTTCTGATCAAATTTGATGAAGTCCAGAGCTACACTACAATCACTAGAGACATTCTAAACTCTATATCTTACATAGTGATTTATTATTTACATTTAGAGTGGTGTATCATCTGTTTTAATTTACATACACACTATCTCCTAAACCTTAACTGGAGGATATGTAAATCCTCATTAAAACTCCTTACAGTTTCTATTTCCCATTGTGGATAGTGGTAGAGGCCGTGTGTGACCTGGACAACTGTATTTGTTGTTGTTTTGTTTCCCACGTAGAACTGTGGTAGAGGTATTTGACCTGGATAGTTGT